>CM045574.1:9919866-12319866 GCA_024721215.1 Cheumatopsyche charites | reverse complement strand
GAGCATTTCTGCAATGGAGGCAAATTATTTTCAGAATGAAAAGTGTAATTACGAAATCGTGTTATTTGCAATTAAATACATAGATGATACGGATACATTAAAAATTATGGAAGATATAAATAAACTCCACAAATGAAAAGTTTAAATTGTAAAATTTATTCGGACAGGTGAAGTTTCCCCATGTTTACATAGATGAAGCGGATTGTTCATACATAAATCAAGAAATCGCAATTCAAGATCACACGTTCATAAGCGTCGACAAAAAAAGCACGAATCTCATAAGAACCCGAGAACGATAGTGAAAACGAAATAAATTACTAGACGAACGACGTCCATATAAACAAACGTTTCAATTAAGGCCGGAGAGCAAAAACGCCCATCAATAAACCGAAACACCTTCCCGTATCAAGGTCAAGGGGTTATTTAACCCGCACGCCGAATTCGACTATCGCATCATCCACCTGCTCCCAAACGGCAGGTGCTCGAATCCTTAGACTTTCAAATAACGTCACTAGTAATTTTAGCACGAACTTTCGACATATCAATGCAATCGCAAAAACATTCATCAAACGTCCGAATTATTATTAACTACACAGCAGGAATCGTAAAATGTGCTCATTATTCGAATAAGCAAAATTATGATTACTATAAATTTGAATCTCATATGATTACTGAAAATTCCAAAAGGTATAAATGACTTCGAAAAATCAAGCTCATAGTTGAGTACCTAGATGTATTAGGAGGAGGTAGAGTAATTTGATGATATCTCGGCACTTGTTTATATCCTTTTTCCAAAAATATATGAGAGTACATTAAAGCGATTACTGTACATATGTATCTCAATATTGCAAAAATGACCTAAACCTAAAATAAAAAAAATTAACCTAATCTGTACAGTATTGGACCGATCGTGATATTGCACAAGAACTTCGACAGATTCAATCCATTTATGAATTCTGCTAAGTTATTAATATAAAAGCGGCTCTCGAAACGTTCGGATAGAAAGGTTCCGCACCCCTGCACAGCACACGCCCGCCGGAGACGCGTCGGATCGATAGAGGCAGACTCCGGCGTCACCATGGCAACCGGTCCAGGTGCCCGCCGCCATGTGCACCGGCCGCGTGGTCAATACGACTGTCACTATTGCACCGGAACTACGTCGCGATTGCACCGTTTAATTGCACATTGGCGAAAATTCAACTCCGATACTCATCTGTGAAAAGTATCGTTCCGTTGTAGAGATCTAGACCACGTGGTCGGGCAATTACGCACGTCAAGTTCGGGTGCATCTTTCCGGTTGCACCCCGAATCCAGGGGCGCTCAATCCAATCTAGTTTTATGAATGCGCCCTTGTTTTTTTATTGCCGTTTGAAATATGTATTGCGCAATTCGCTTTTATGTCTCCCGGTTTATATACCGTGTTGCGTGATTTTTTTTAATAATTCGCCTCGTTCGGCTTGTTTTCCGCCCAGTTATGAACTTGTAATGTTATGTAGCAAGTTGGTTAACTTCGTTCTAGGTTCCTTTATGTCTGAAAAGTTCGCGGTCGTATTTTCGGCGCGTTCTTTTTATGAACTTTCGTACGAGTTCGTTAATCTCTTTTGCGAAATGTTTGTCTTCGGACGAAATTGAATTTTTACGGCCGATACATGACTCAAATAAAAGAATTAATCATATTCGACTGACACATCGTTCACACGATCGAACGCTAATATAATATTCGGTCGCGAAATGAATCAGTGTCATTTGTCACGGACCATATTGAATATCATAAAGAAATAATTAAAATTCCATCGTAATGACACATGAAACGGCACGTATGCACAATTGTGCACTCGAATATCGCCGAAATATGACTCTATTATATGCAAATATTACACACATCTCGAAACGACCGAAGCGCATTTGGATCGGAGAGTTCAACCACCGAATTCGATCGATTCGAATTCCCACATATTAATCGACATTAATGCAAAAAAAAATTGTAAGAATGCGCCGCGAATTTGCATGCCTCAACCTCGACTATTGACCATTTACCATTAACGACGATCGAGAGTCTGGTTAGTCATCGAGCAGACTTTACTAGTTCGAAAAGAAGAAAAACCGGCGGCCCGGCATAAATCATTCCCTTTTTTTATTCGCCATTGATTCGTTACGTTTAAGTGTTCTAGTCTAGTCGATACGCGATGTGAAAAAAACGCATGAATTAAAAAATCGGTATTTGTCCGTTGCTTTATTGAGACGCTCGATCTAACTTACATTAATCGTATCTGAAACTTGGGAAAAACTAACAAAATCTAATCGAACAAAAAAGGAAATTTGACCCAAGCGAACCTAATCGAATCTTCGAGTATTAGGCCAATTGAATTGAACAGACGAAAAGGAAATTAGATGGTGTGTTATGTGTGAGATTTGGTCAGTGGCCGGTCAGAATGTCGCGTCCCGGGATTCCGGTTACCCGGGAAATTTTCATACGGACAATCGATAAAATAATTTGCCGGGCAGAAGGAAGCACGAACCGCTCCCCTACAACGCGGGTGCCGCCCCTTAATAAATGTCGTTATCATCACAATCGCGAGAACCGAAACTACACAGAAATCGCATATAAAAATGGGGAAAGCCCCCGTACACGTCTCCATAAACACAGTCCATTTTTCTTACTGCCTTATAAATAATAGTCGGTTTTATTTGCGGCGACAGAACTCGCCGCGATAAAGCCGGGCAGTTTATGTTATTTGTCATATGTTTATTAAATCATCTTTGTATATCTAATCTCGAAATGAATAATTGGAAAATCACTACATTCGTTATCTAATTGTAAGTATACAATTTACGTACAACAGTGTAAAACTATACGTGCATGAGATATTTGCAACTGGATCTATAATTTGATACGTGTGAACACTCGTTAATTGCACGTAATGAAACGTTAAATTACTCCTTTCTAGTTTATCTGATTAAAATAAAATGCATGATCAATTTACATAGAAAAATGCATTGTACGAAGAAAGCCGACACGACGAAGTCGTCATCGTTCTCCGAATTTTGTTTCACGTATTGTTTATTATTCACAGGAAAATTAGCTTATTCGGATCTTCTTGTACTCGAAATTGTAAAAATTGAAAAAAACATGTCCAAATTATGCGGCAACGCATTTCTTTCACGTCTCATTAACTCGCTAGGGACCGGGTGAGCTACTAATTAATGGCCCCTCAAATCGGTTAATTGCACGTTTCATACGAGAACCGCCTATTTTTCTAATAACGTGAATACATTAGGCTCCGTCTTCGATCCGAACGTAAAACAATAAAATAAACGCGAAAAAAATGTATGTCGTTACCGGGAGGGGAAAAAAATCTGAATTTCTAGTTTTTTCATCTCGTTTCCGCCGTAAAATATTGTGTGGCATGAGCGCTTAATTGAATTACTCTACGTGAGGGCAATTTAAGCAGAATTTTACGCAAATTCGATTGCCTAGTTTAAATAGGCTTGGAGAACCCGCCTTTCAAACCGCTCAGTATTTATTGCCCCACGAAATTCATTATCCACCACCCCCTCGCGTTTCTACAAAACGCAAAGGAGAAATCGACGATTATGAAAATTATATATAGGAAAGTTGGATAACGTAAATTGAAGAAAAAATACAGAAAGAAAAGTGGAAAAAACAAACTACGGATGCGTGACAAAATTCGTGTGAAAACAAACCGACCGTGTTGTGTTCGAAATGTTAAATTTCGTTTATTATCGTCGTCAACCTTTGGCTTGACACGGTGTTGTTACGATTATGATGCTGTGTTAATTATCTTGTAATGTTTGCAAATTTTTGATTTATAAAAAACAACGGAAAGAATACACAGTTCGATTATTTCATTCCAGTGATTTTTTTTCTCGTTAGTTGCAAATGTTCACATGTTTCCTGCACGATAATAAAATTCTATTTTTTGAGTTATCGCTAATGAATAATGATGAATCATTACGTCGACAATTACATCACTGTGAATAATCAATTCTATTGAATTTATGGTAACATTTCATTCATTGAATGCAAATTCTGTCAAAATTACAATAGCTGAATCGAATCCTCTTAATTACAGAAACAATACTATGCGAAGCATTTTTTAATGTATTATATTAAAGGAAAACTTGCATATTCAGTAAATTTAATAGATTCACATTAAAATGTACAGGATCTATCAGAGTCAGTTGGGTTAAGTGTGGCTAACATCGATACCTCGAAAATTAATCAATATAATAAATAAAGAACCATTTGAATTCAGAACTCAATTGACCTCACATCCAGCTGAAAATTAATGCCAATACAAAGCAAGAAAAACATTCCCCAAATCAAGCACACGCCCGAACAACTTAAACAAACATTAACCCACAAGGAAAACATCCCAAAAATCCTCAACCCTTAAACGGCCATATAGAAATCTTGAAAACTCGACCGTCCGGCGACCGTCAATGGGTTAAGTTGTGCAATAAAGACGACGACCGCCACAACGCGACCCCCCTGCGAATACATTTATTATGTACACACGGAAAGTAGGTGGTGCACCTCCGTCGGAATCGTCGAAGGGGGCGTCGGCGTCGGCGTTAGTCATGTGCCCCTTTGATGAGTCACGTGGCCGGAGGGGCGCATTTGCATGGTGTGTAGTGTGGGGGCGCAGGCGCGGCGCCCCCGTCGTCCCGGGACACGTGCGCGATCCGAATGGTTGGCGACGCCCGTTATTATTGTATAGACTTTTTACTAAACCCGTTCGATTGTCTGATTTGTTATAATCGATATTAATGTATAATCTAGATTGAATTTTATTAAATTACTAGTAGTGCCACGGATGTGTATCAAAATTGTTCGGAATTAATAAAATTTCGTATTGTCATCTATGTGTGAAATAAAAAAATATCCCATATATACGTTAAAAGTTGCAGTCTCGTAATTACGACGCGTAGCTCGGAGCTAAGGCGACGGGCTAATAAACTGAACGCCCGGGTTCGAGGCACGGCTGTGGCTGAAAATTTCGAGCATCGTTAGCGTATTTATAATATAGATTTAATTTTTGTATATGTGAGATTATTGTGTAACGAGTATTCAATCCATTGATGTGCTTGATTAGAAAAAAAAAATGTAAATGAGATTCATCTAACTAAGATGTTACAGAATTATAATGAAATGAAATTTGATTTAACTTAAATTATCGATCGTTTTGTTACTTATTTGTTTATTTTTTAATGTGTGGACGTTCTAGGAATCGTCGTAGTCACGGAGGACTTCATTATGAGGTGCATCGCGTGCATCGAGTCGCGTCCTGGAAGCGATTTGTGCGACACATTAAAGAGTCACGAACTTCTACGGAATCTATCGGTTTGCGTTTTTTTTTTCAACGGTTCTGTCTGTTCCGTACGAAATATTAATATTAATGGCGGATGTGCTGTTATTATTATCGTCGTGTATGGAGGAATCGAGTTGGATATTTATTAGTTTAGTTGGAAACGTTCTCTTCAAAGGATCGTCAAAGAAAAATTTTCGGTGAATGTTGTTTTTTTCGATGGAAAGAAAATCGAATCGATGTTATTTTTGTCAAATAACATAATTCATGAGATTAGATTCGAAGCGAGCAATGTCTCGAAAATATATCCACTTATCAGATTATTAAAAAGTGATCGATCAATCGAAAATCTCTATTGAGCCAAAATGATTTTCTATACTTCTAACATGAGTTAATTCAGTTTCTACAGAAATATCAACAAAATCAATGAGCAAATTCCAACAATAGCCTCACCAACATACCACAGCATTCCTCGACTATCGAAAATAAACACCGAACCGCCAATATCGTTCCCAACACTAATCGCCACTGGCCAAAAAACAAACAGAGCAACAAGCGAACTTCCGAAACACAAACGAGCCAGAGGACTTCCAGACGATAAATCATCCCTCGCGAACGCCCACCGCGGATCCGACCTTCATCAGGGGGTGGTGGCCATCATCGTCGTCGCGCTCCAGCCCCGCAGGAACAAAAGACGGATCTCCTCTCGCTTAACGGCCGCGATTAATCACCATCGAGGAGAACGAACCCTCTTCGTGAATCAGGTAGTCGCAATAATTCACCGAGTGTGCGTGCACTTGCAGGTATGTGCCGTAATAATGGTTAGTTGGAAAGTTTCAGGATCGAATTCGCGATGGAATCGATCGACGTAGCGGCGCCGAACGGACGCGAAATTGCAGTCATTACCCAAAGTACTGACTCTACGTACGTAATATTTTATAATTTGTAATAGTGTAGTGTGGAGTTTGGTTTGCCACGCGATGGTTCGAAACGAAAGTGTTTGTTGTACAGTCGGTGGCGATAATGCTTCTGGTTCACGCACCGTTTGCGTTTTCGGGGTTGGAAACTCTAGGATAATAAGATTTTAAATACGTTTGTGATATTCACAAAAGGTTCTGTTTCTAGATAACGTGAAAGTAACGTTCGTGATCGTGATCTCGAAACTCCATTATCTTTTTCATGCGGGTGAAAAATATGTGCATATTATGTACATTAGGGACGGTTAGATAAAAATGTAACGACTCGGCGGTGATAGTCCTAATTGTGCTCTTTGATTTATGTGAAGTATTTCAGTTGACAGACGATGTCGATAAACGATAATTGAAAATTTATGTATGTGCTCAGTCTAAAAAAAAAAGAATCTAAAAACAACGATCCTACGATAAAGTGTACGCTTATCGCGCAACAATTGTTTTCTTATTATAGTCGAAAATTCGAAGTAGCAATACATAGTCGTTTTGCAAGAAGTCTACAATTAGACACGCGGTTGTCAACAAAGAGCCGAAAACGAGTTATGCTAGTGCTGCCGGTACAATTAAAAATAAACGATCGAAAAGAATAACTGGCGTTCTGCTACGTAACGATTGAGTCATTCCGACGAGAAAAGAAACGATTCGTTCGGAAAACTGGAGTAAACGAAAATCTCATCGATCGATCATACGAATCGAGATTGGGTTAGACGTGTGAACCGTATTAACGATTGCACTTCAAGAGGGTACAAGTTCACGCCTATTTAGCATTCAATGAACGCCAACAATACGGGCGAGTGTCATCATCCCCGTCTATGGAAAAAAGAACTCGATAGGAACGTTGGGAATGTCATCGCAATTGGCTCTCTATGGAATCAATTAAATTCCCTCTATGATTGCTCCGAACAAAAGGCATCGCCAGACGAAAGAAATTCGATTATCCGCGCGAAAAGAACTCTACAAACTAACAACAGTTAAACTGATTCGATCCGAATTGAATAGACGTTAATTAATACGTCAAAGGAATTCGACGAAGGCGATTTCGTCGCTCCTTCAAGACTTCAACGATGAATAAATAATGAATCAAACGGGGGGGCGATATTACGAGAGCCTCGAGCTAAACGAGGAGACGACGATAAGAGAGGCAGACCGAAAGTTAGACGAACTCTTGGGAACAATCGAAACGGGAGAGTTGGCCGTTTCGTCGACGACGGACTCTCGAGTGCGTCCAATTTATCGAAAACGAAAGAAAATCGAGGAAAATAAAAGAGCAAGGAGTGTGTATAGAGGTTGGGTCGCGCGTGAGCGACCTCCACTCGAGCCTGGGGGAAATGCTGGATCCACTCTTGTTTCAGTGCCCCACATCAAAGCAATCACCATGTCTGGATGGAGATTCGAGTCTCCCTCCTCTCTGCTCCCTTCGACGACCTTGGCTAGGGCCTATTTTTACGAGCGTGCGAGGGAACCGCTGGCTACGACCTAGTCTTTGCATTCCCCCTTTATGCGTTTATAATCGATGATGCAAACGAACGGTCTGAATCCGAATCCGAATACGACAGGATAATGCAAAGTTATTGATTCGTCTATGGGGGGACTTCAGATTCGCGATTGTCGCGTTTCGGACACGTTCGTTATTCGCTCGAGGGCTAATAATAAGCGGTGGCAGATTTAGTGTTTGGAGTTCTAATTTTAATTTAGGTGCGGTACGAATGCGTTTGTTGCATCGTGACGACTTTGTTAAGTCGATATGCGTAATTGTGGATTTGTGTGTGTGTTCCCCCTTGGTTATGCAAACAGAGGGAAAGCGGGGAAAATGTGAAATGACGACTTCGTTTCGAAAAATCCAGTGTCGGGGCACCCTTCAGATAGTGAATGTAATCCGTAGAATTTATTGCGTTGGAAAAATTAGTTTTGAATAACTAGAAATGCGAAACGATACTGATTGTACGAAGAATGATTGCGTACTACATTTTTTTGACGTTTAACAGATCCTAGTCATCAATATGTATGCAAAATGAAAATCGCAGTCACGTTGAAGGTCGTCACACATTCTGTCACACACAACTCGAAAAAGTAAACAAACGTCTCGAATGGAATTTAACGATTCCCACATACGCGTATAAATAAATATATGAAAAAATATAATAACAACAACACAGTGTGCGAATCCGATTGAACAATGGGTGAATCACGTCCCGAATGCGTCCTTGCCAAAGTGCAGTTTACACAAACCGCGAACGCGTTCTAAAACGATTAAACAATGCAAAATTATACACGCCTCGAAAAATATTGTTATTTCTCGTTCCGAGAAGTCTCTTTGTTTTCCCGACTCTGTATACAGCTTCGGCCGCAATGCATATCGCGAATTAAAACGTACACACAAAGGAACGAAAAATGAAATTTAAACCTGCGCCCGAAAAAAAAATAAAATTACCGTAAACAACCACTAAAAGCATACAGGTGCTGTGAAATAATGATAAGATATTCCAGCATCCATAAAGGTAATTCCGCTCATGATTAATGATCCATTCCATTGTGCTTTTTCTCCGCTCGCCGGAGGCCCAACACTTCGAATGGTTATCAAGGGACCGCAGGAAGCCGAGAAAGAAATATTCATCGTTACGGAAGTGTCTATTAGTGTGTAACGAATCCCCGAAGCTTTAAATGCGGTCTGAAAATGCTGAAAATTTCAAATTTTCTTTATTTGCCATAGCGACGGAATTATGCGCCACTCGGAAGCGCGTAGGTACAATCGCACCCGCAAAACCTCCAAATTTAAATGAAGGGACGTCTATCCTCGGGTGTCGTAATCGCAGGAAGACATTTCGAAAATTATCAGACTAATTAGTATTTCGTGTCGCATTCGCGCGCAATGCTATTCCCCGAAAAGGGCAGACCGCCCAAATTACTTTAATTTCATGCGAAATTTCCATTTTTAATCAAGAGAAAATTATTCATGGCTACGTTGGAGAGAGCGAACAATGAAAATTCTGTAAAACGATCGGCGCTCGGGAATGCGAAATTCTGAAATTCGACGATGCAACTAGATAGTCGATCGAAAGGCCATTCTTCCGAACAAAAAGCGACACACAAACGAGCGATGGTATCGTCGACAATCGCATTGTGAACCGGCAAAATTGTGCGTAATACGCCGGAGAATTCGCAGGATGTGCAATATCTAATTTGCGCGGTTCAAGCACGCGAAACGGTTTATCTACCCCGCAGACAGACCGCACCATTGTGCTAAACAACTCCGAATCTAATTAAAATGAAAATTGAGTCATCGCGGCCGCGTTTTGCCGTCCGATGGCTCTTTCGAGTTGACCACTGCGAAGACACCGAGAGAAAGAGAGAGATCTGGAAATGTGGAACGATGCGAGGTGAGTCATCTCGAAGATTGTGCAGAGAGACGGTGCAACGGTACTGACGCCGGAGGTCTTCGAACATCTGCTCGGCATCACGACGACCTCCGAAGTCCGAGACGATTGTGGAGAAGTCCTCTCACAAGTCTAGAGAGAGAAGGTTGTTCGGGCGAAGAAGCAGAACTGAGGCTTTTGTTGTTTGTGTCTATGTATCCATCCGCGGTACGTGCGCCAACAATGAGTTTCGAGGTGTTGTTGTCGTTCGAAAGGCACACCGGATCGATCGTTCGTTTGTCGAGATCGGAGATTCGAGCCGTTCGAGTGATAAACTCGCGTTTTTTATAGCGACAAATAAAAAAGATTACGATAGTATCCATCTTGTCGAGTAAGCAAATGCCAATGGCAAAGAAACCGCAGCGAAATACCACCTCGTCGCGTACTTTTTTTTTTGCACGCGTCCGTATCGAATTTCGCCATCGAAGCATCGTTTGGAGTGTGTAATTCTATATGGACAAATAAAACCCTAAAACTCGCGTTCGAAATAGAGAAAACCTAAGTGCGACGCACTTGAAACACTCAATTTTGTCATTTCGAAAACATTCGACATCCTGACTATAATTTTTTCCATCAAAATGAAAAATTGAAACGCTTTAATCTGCCGCTCATATACGAGCGCGATAAATTAATACCAATTTTGAAAGTTCGCCACAACCCCGAGAGTAATGAGAAACGTGTCGGCACATAATTTCCGTTCGCGCGCACAAAAACTCGCGCGTTTACAAAACTTCCAACGACAGTTAAGCGACATCAAATACTCGCGACCAATTAAAACCAAAACACACATAAATACAAATGCCGCGACACACAAAATCGTTTATCTCTCTGGCGAATGATTTTGTTGCGAAAATCGCGAGACGGACTGAAAGCGGACGGGAAACGAGATACGATCTCGACGGTAATGTCCGATCGAACGAAAAATCAAAGTGGAGCGTCAATGGTCATTCTCGTGAGGCGATGCACTCTCGGCGGGAAACGAGAACGAGCTATACGTACCCGCGGATAATATAACGGCTTCTGAACGGAGAAAACGGCTGCAAGAGTGGCCGACGGGAAGCAGCGAAACGGGATCAGTCGAACGCTATACGGAGACTGCAAAAGTCTACATACGACACCGGTTCTTCTCGAGACACATGTGCAATTCGTAGACCGCGAGAGAGTTCAAGGCACTCGATGCAAAGCGATTCGGTTCGATTTTGCACAAATCGCGGATGTGCTTCTGGATGATTCGAGGTCGAACAGACGAACGTCCATCCGTCTGGCGACAGACGCATGCTAATTCGGACGGTCGGAAAAACAATGGAAATCCGAAGCAGATTGAATACAAATCTGACGAATTGCTTTAATCCTATTATTTTGGGCGTGCGAACTCTGTCGGCTCAAGGATGAGGCATATGCGTGTGTGTGACGAGTTGATCCTATTATTCGGGTGCGGAAATTCCGTTGGCTATAAGAAGGGTTATGGAGGTACGTGTATCTATCCATCTCGAGTTGACCTCTAAGTCCTCACTGCTAAACCGCAACACCACACGGAAAGGTGTACTATAACTGCAAAAACACAATGCGGTCACAAGTGTACGTATCACGAAGCGAAATCGTCGGTTTTGCACGTTTATTTTTTCGAGATAAGCTACTGGTAGATATTCAATATCGTCTAATATGGAAATATTTCGATTTTTTACGAACGCATCTCTTTCTGTCTCGGTAGGCGACTACCGCGAACTTCATATGCGCGTATCATGTTCGAGTCTGGGATAAGAGACGCTTTATAAATATTTATAAAGCTCTGAGTGCGGACTTTGAATGTGTGCGTTGTGAGCAAAGCTAGCAGGACAATAATCGCTTAGCGGCCATGTTTTAACACAATGAAAACATGTGCGAATACTTCGCTGTGGCGAATCGATCAGAGATAAGGAACCAGTTCGTCGTATGTGGAACAATAAGTGCAAGTCGCGTTCGCGAGGTTCACAATCAAAGTCGCACTCTTGAAATTTTTCCTCTCTAATGTCACCGAACCGTATGAATTTTTATGTATAATAATAAATACGATTGACATTACGATGCGTGCTTATGGTAATTGCTCCATTACATTCATATATTGAACGCAGTTTTGTTTTACCAATGAAGAACGACATAAATAAAATTACGAACGTGACTATATTACAAAGTTTACAAAATCAAAAAGGTTTATTAGACGCGATCTATGGAATTTTATTAAATGTCGAATGTCAAAGGACTGTCTGCGATGGTTCATCGTTGGAAGCGTAATCTCTATGCGGTTTCCCTATTACGAAAATGACTCATAAAAATTATTCATGGGAAACGGGCGTGACAGATGTTCTCAAAATACGCAAGAGGAGTCCTTTTACGCGTATACGACACAGCAATAAAATAGAAACAAGAGAATTTCTTAATGTGACACGTGAAAGATAGAGAAAGCTCACCTCTTCTGGAACCTTTTCACATTCGCCGTTCGTTTCCTCTTTCTTTGTGGGTTTCTGTTTGTCTTTTTTATTGAAACTAAACGATCGGAACGACCATTTCTTCTTCACCGCCTGGAAAAAAGAAACGCACACAATGTTAAAACACGACGACTATCAGAAAGTTAATAGAACAATCAATCGTGATGCGGGTATCGAAATTAGATTAATCTAACGTGGGTTTACGAATGTTCAATTATTAATTTCGTTTGCCCACCCCATCGAAGTTTAGGGTCAGATAATATCAATTTTCCCCAATTGCTCGAACATTTATAAAATTAGAACGTATCCCACTGAGCTATGCATATAAATGTATTTTGACAGAAATAATTATTCACCTTTTCTTTTTTGTTCTTTTTGTTAGTTTCTGCTTCGATTGTTTCTGTTGTTTCTTTAGGAGTTTCGCCATCCTCGTGAGTACCGTTCGTTACAGGTGATAAAATTATTTCTTTTTCGTTGCGAGTGTCCTTTGCGTTTTCTGGAGCTTCGTCTTGTTCTTGCATTTTCTTCTCCTTCTCCTACAAAAAAATATAACGTTAATAAGTATTCAACTGATATTTTGAAATGTATCCAGATAACTATACAAAAGTATTCTCACTGAAATTTCAACATCCTGGTGTGCAGTGTCGCCATTTAGCTGTGGTTTTAGTGTGTCCAAATCCTCGATCCTTTCTAATTTTCCTTCACCGCCTGATGCAGCAACTTCACCTCCTTCGACGACTTCTTTATCTGTCGTTATGTCCACAGACCGCTTGCTTTGTTTGGCACCCATGATGGCTTCTACACGAAACAAAAAGAAAATTTAAATTAATAATCAATCAATATTGAAACCTAACAATAGATGTGAATGATTTGAATATTTCGACCAGGACCAGCAGCTTCGAATGACGAGTAGCAACTAAAGTCCCATACGCTTATGACAACGACCGTATCAACCGTTCAAACAAATTGGATGAATAAGAAGCAGGCAAATAACAGATAAGAAATTCAATTAACGATGACGAGACCATTGATTTCTAGAAGAAATAATGTCGAAAATCAACGTCTGATGAGTCAGCCGAGTTTCCATGGCACCCCACAATTATTAAATCTCTGAAAATAACTGGTTCACCCCGCCACAAAGAAGGATAAATTGGACACATTTGCGACACGTCAACGTTCTCGAGCGCGAAACAAAAGGGCAAAAATGAAGAAGGATCTCCAGAAATAAAGGAGCAACGCCAACAGCTTAAAGAAAACGAGACTTTTGAATATTTGAACGGAACGGTATCATTATCGCTCAAAGGCGAAGAATCGGCTAACTCCCGATGACCCACAAACGAGTTCGCTTCACCCTCTCGGATCGACCTTCTTATATCATTCTGTCTTTCGGACATTCGGGGGATTTCTGGGCAGAAAAGAAGGGAATGTGCACGTGTTACCCTTCGAAAAAAGGGGTTATTCTTATATAAATGAACGGAGGGTGCTCTCTCTCTCTCTTTGGCTACCGCGAAAGACGACTCCTTAGAAATGCGAGTCCGCCTAATATCGGATAAGTCGCCAAGATGTATGGGAGGATTCTGAAATATGAATCACCGCTGTGTCCTCAGGCTTAAATAACGCAGGGGCATTTAACCAACGTGCGGTCTCTAAGTAGAGATTTTATTATGAAAACATATAAATCACACGAAAATCGAACATTATACAACGTGTATTTTCGGGCAATATTTTATAATTATACTTATATGAAAAGGGAGAGCGTATCTGCCTACTTCGTAATAGATAAACCTCACATAACCGATGTTTACATTGACATAAAATCATCCCCCCTCGTTCTGTGTTAGATGGCGTGTAACGAACGACCCCGAGTATCGTTTTTGACGCACTTTCGACCGTTTCACCCTCCGACAAATATTTATATACGAAAACGCGCGTATAAACTCGACAAAACTCGAGACGAAATGTAAAATTCGTTACGGCCTCCGCGATGTGAAGCCGGGCACTCTACGCTTCGATCTGGCCGAACACAAAAAAGACGAAAAAAGAGCTAAACGAAACTGTAATTACAAGAAGTTGAAGTACACAAAAAGAACTGTTGCGTGTCTAACGCGCAAGGAGATGAATGAGACCTTCGGAGCCTTGCGGACGTTCACCCCTCGGAGAAGACCTTTTCGAAACATGCCAAGAGTGGTTGATGATGGTGATGATCATGACGATGAAGAAACATCGAGTCGAACTGTGTCAGTGCTAGAAACACGTGAAGGCATTGTTGTTGTGGAGTACAAAGTGATTTAAAATTGATCCTCGTAAGAGTGAAATTTATGTTCGGTTTGTACTATTTTCATATATGACTATGTGGACTTGGTACGATATGATTTATTTGTGGTTTATCGGGGAAAAAAATGTGGTTGATGAATTTGTGTACACTGAGAATGAGTAATGTTTGACAAATTATTATTGGTCAGTGTGTAGTCTAAACATATGATTGAATTGTTTCAACAAGGATAAAATTAACTTAGAACACGACAACTAGATCGACGTTCTCCAATTCACTCACTGATATAAATTGCATAGAGAAAGCAGTATTGCATTTCGCAACACGGAATCGTGACCGAACAATAAAACAACGAAACACAAAGTCGATTGTTCGATTAACTTTTGAAGCAGGGGGAACGTTTTGTAAAATTAAAAATAAATGAGAGCAAAGGTAATTCCGTAGCCTGAGCGAAAAATAGCTAATGACAACGATCGAAACATGTGCGAAATTGACGTTCGTAACATTATAACAGGATGTGAGCATTACTATAGGGAAAACCATCTGTTAACAAAAGTTCATATGCGATTATTAAAAAAAAAAGGAAAAATGTACATAATAACTCGACTATATTTTAATCTAAACACTAAATTTTGAATTTAACTCGGTTTTTTTTCCAAGTTAAAAAATAAAAAAACCAAGGGGTGGATTATCGCGGCCATGAATTCTTCGGAGGATTTAAAATGAGCCCATTTTTTACGAAGAGGGTGTCCTTTTTGATACGTTTTTAATGTTACTACGGCGAGTAAGGAGACACCCGAGAAGAGATTCCTTCCTCGAGATAAGCACTAGGCCAGACAGACGAGGTTCAAGTGGAAAAGACGCCGAGGGGCAATACATTATCTTCGGAGACACAATAGCCTACGAGAATACGTATATATGACATAAACGTACGCAAGCATATACGAAAATTTCTCAAGAGTGTGAATCACAACGAGCTGAAACTCGATTTCGTGAAAGCCTCTAGGTAAAGTATGTGAGTGGCAGTAGATAGATACGCACTCTTGCCTGTCAATCCGATGTCATGAAGCTTTTCACGTTTCCGAAAGTTACAACATTCCCATTCTTAGCATGTCGAAAAATTCATTTTGACTGGTTGATAATGCAAGGTTGTGGGCTTTTTCTAGGATCAACGTTCACCATTGTCGGGTATGAAGTCGACTCTCACGCGTACCTTCATTGTTTTATCGGTTGGATTTTCGATCGTGATGCAGTTTCAATTTGTACAATAAACAAACGTATCGCGAGATCCGATCTTTCGCTAAGCAGCGTGCAAAATTTTAAATTTCAAAAGAAGTGTACTTTACGCAAAAAAGCAATATGAGAGCATCGTATTAACATTTTCGCAAAGCAGGTTAAGGCTGCGAATTATGAATAGAAAATGCAAAGGATTACTAGATTCAACGAATATGCATAAATAGAACGATTGGCAATGCACAAATTTTATGCATTGGAGACTTCGTCCTAAAATCCTAAACGATCTTCGATGAAGCAAACGCGCATATTTAACATTCATATCGCACTTCGAAAAGTTAAACCCTGAATAAAGTATGACCGGTTTACAAAATTCAAATCGTTATCTTCATTTTCGTGACCGAGTACAAGCGTACGAAACGACTACACAGTAGGACCGAACGATTGAACAATTCTTATTTTTTATGTAGCACACGGTACAGACAGACGATTGTTAAAACAAATATAAATATGACGACAGTAAAAAAAAGCATAACTGAAGTGTTACTAACCAATTGTTTGAATCCGAACACAAAAGACAATGAATGCACTCAACTCGCACTCGATTCCGGTGCATTCTGTAAGCACACCGCATTTACACAGACGCGTGAATGAGCTACCTGAATTTAAAAATGTCGACGCTTTCAAAATATTGTTTTATTCGTGGAATAATTTCGATTGATATACACAATAAATATCAATATTGTGCACATTTGTTGAATACAAATCGATATCATATTTCAATTGCTGATACAAACATTTTTTTTTGATATTCAAACTATTAATTTATTGACCCTTCAATTGGTTAACTATATGAATAAATATCAAAGATAAATAAATAATTAATCGAGTCATGAGATAACTTATCAGATGAAATCTGATATAATACTAACTAATAACTTAAAAAAATGTAACACGAGTATATAAGTAAGATATCAATTGACAGTTATGCGAGTAGATAAGCACACATCGTCGTCATTTAATTTCACACATGCTAAATATACTCGAATTATTGAGTGAAACGGTTCTATATTCGTGTACATGGGGTACGAGCATTTTCGAGGTGCGACTAGGCAGATAATTGTATCAACCGATGGTGTAATGAACATCAAAAGCATCCGAAGACACGACAGGGAGAAATTTCGTCAACGCATATTAGAAGTCCTTTGAATGAAACACGTCAAGCAAAACCTCAGAAGCATATCGAAACATATTACAAACGCTCATAATAAAAATATGTATGTATTACATTTTCGCGAGAGGGTAAAAATCATTCGAAAACATCGCGTAGGTATTCAATTGAAAAAAGTGCGTTTTGAAGTTTGAAGGGCGCGGTTCGAAATTAACTCCTATAATATGTTTTGTGAGCATAGAAAAAACCATACTCTCGAACACAAGCTTTTTATTGCGGACGAAACAAAACATCTGCTCGGCACACACTTCCGCGGGGTGTTGTTGGTTTTACGGCACAAAAATACGGACACTTCAAATATTTATTTAATAATACAAAAGTGACGCGGAGCGCTCTAATAATCATGCGAAATGAAAAAAGACGAGCTGCCGAACTGAAAGACGTGAACGTGGGAAATGGACACGTTTTATTTTCAGTCAGTTGACGTTTCGTTCTTATGCAACGAGACGCAATGAAAATGCTCTGACCTCAAAATTAAAAAATAAATACGCACATGAAAAAGAAGGGTATCAAAAGACATCGACGAGCCGAGCTGCACAAAACCTTATAGATCGAAGATTGACATCGAATTCCAAATACATACGCCGATGAAGAGGTTTTTAATTGCAAATAGCCTCAGACGCAAAATTGACAAACAAACCTTGTAAAACATTCCGAAACGAAAATATAAGAAAAAAACACACACACACGAGACACTCGAACTGGCTTTAAATCGTTGTGAAACGAGACTCTCGATCGCCTTCTGTTCGACGAATTCCTCTGGAATTCTGACGGTGAAATCTGTTTAACGTCATGTAAAACGCTAGTTACGACATCACTTAATACATATAGAGACAAGGGCGAGGACGACTCGTTGATCGATGAGGTATAACATAGCAGTGTCCTATTGAACCGCTTGATTATGTCGGATCGCATAACATGAATTTGTTACCATTTCATTTACTCGGGAATAATAACTCAATCGTTTGGCGAGCAACAACGGTATGCGAGTTGCGCAAGAACACTAGAGGATCGCAGCTAAAATCATCTCCCGGGCAGTTTTATTGCATAAATCAATTAAGACGGAACAGAGGCTGTGTTGGTGTGAATAAAAAACAGCGATCGAGATACAGATGTTCTCCGTTTCGCTATTCGCTAAACTATTTCTAGCCTAAATGGACGTTTGATTGCGAACGCGCCGTTGCGGCTTAAGCTAGACCCAGTTCTTATTTCGGGCAACGGGAATAATCCGAAAATATCCTTGATTAGTCTTCCCCTCTGTTTCTCCTCTGTTCGGCGACCTTGTTTCGCCTAATCTTGTTCATTATCTGGAGATTATGGGGTAGAAGTTTGGACGCAGACGAGAAAATTCGCACGCGAGAAAGTAAAACTGGTGATTCGTTTTAAATGGAAATACGCGGTTAAGCTAGGTTATGGTCCAAATGATCCGGTTAAATTGTACGATTCGGCTCCGATGGTGTGTTTCGTTTGAATATAATACGAGAACTGGTTATGTATATACCTATCCTCGAATAATTGGAGTGATTTTTTTCGACTGGACTAACGAGATCAGCCATGAACTCTTTGTTGTAAAGTTAGACACTCGTGCACAAACGTAGAACCTTCGTCGTTTTGGAGGTATTAAGCAGAAGGAATCTTTCGAGATAAGGAAAATGAAAAAATGAAATATTTACGAATTCCTTCGACATTAACAAAGAATGACGTATTCGTTCGAAGCGAATATAAGAAAAAATAGTACACGCTGTTAAATCGTATCAGTGGTTCGTCTATTTCACTGATACCAACCGGAATGCGTGCATAGACCATAAAAACAAAAAGAGACCGTTAACGATAAGCCAGGACATTTCCTGTGTATCCATTTAAGAGTACTTGTCAAACAGTGCCGAAAAATTTGACTTACAACAGGAAACGACAATGCAACGTACTTATTTTTTTTATAATTATTACAATATGTACGCATACGAGACACACTTGTCAGCGAGAGAGAGCAGATAAATAACATTGAAAAAAAATTTCCATACAAATAACAGTGAAATATGCGAAGAATTCAAAAGAATCATTCGTGAACGATGAAATTGTTGAGACACTTTGGTGAAGTTAACGCGACAATCAGACGCCTTATGATACAATTAGATCCAATTGGTCTTTGAGAGAGTGTACAAGACTAATTGCCTTATTGTACTAACAAGCACTCGTAAAACAATATGCTGTGAAACATCGAAAGCACCACTATGTCAAAGATCGGTTAACGATAAAAAAGGGGAAAACACGTGAGCGAAATTGATTGCAAATATAGAACACGACAGATGCGAGACGAACGTAATGATTTCGTTCAACAACATTAGTGCTGATTGGAAATATTATCAATGGATGAAAAATTGTTTAGGAATAATTTTTAATCAAAATTTCATCTGTCGCACTAATATTGCACAAGTGGGAAGAAATCCAATAAAATCCCAAAAAACGCTCTTTCCGAATCGATCGAAGGACGACGTGACGAACATTTCGGAAACGAAAACCCATAAGCATCGCAGAAACCCCCCAAAAACTCCATATGGCACATCCTCCCCTATGGCATACCGCAATGCTAATGGTGTATACCCACACGAAGCATTGCTTGCGGTTTGTTTCACTTAACCGAGAAATACATAAATACACATACATCATGAATGAATCGTATGTCACAAACGAACAATCCACGTGAGTACACACCTCAATCCATCAACCTTCCCTGTACACAAAATAACGACGGTGTATGTTATGTTTGTTTGTATTGTGTCTGTACACATGACGAAACGGTCTTTCACAATAAACCGTGTCATACGAGCGAAGCGGGTTTCGCACGAGAAGAAAATACGCTTTCATTGAATCAAATTCGGACGCCGTTACTGACCACTTAACGTCGGCATTGTTCGCTTAACGACGCAAGATGAACGAAACTCGACGACGACGTCCTGGAGGTTCCTTTTTTTCCTCTCTTCGAACTCTGTGTTCGTCGTTACGATCGGTATTCGAATCTATCTATTCGAAGATATTCTATCAATTGTTAGTTTCATACAAGATTTATTCGATCTTTTGAAAAATTACATTGTATGTATTCGATTTACGAGGTGATACAATGAGATTTTCATACACACTTAAGAAATGATTTAACATGGTAAACACGAAAGTAAAATACACAATGGTTATTAACACGTCGTTTCGAATTCCTGCACTTCAAAATGCATCGAGTCAACATCGTACGTCTTTCTTTCAAACCTATTATTAGACAGTGAAGGATTCCTTAAATATTTTTGTATAAATTTTGAGTAAAGTAGGGCCACGTGTCCGTAAACGTTTGGGGTAGAAAATTACGTGCGAAGTGACGCCGATCGTAAAACGGGACGTAAATAAACGATGGGGCTAGTATTAAAAGCGAATTAAGGATAAACGCGGCATGAAAATGAACTTGATGGGTTGGTTAGGAAATGCGCTCGTCTCAAACGGATTTACTTCGGCTGTAAAAACAGTAAAAAGTCGTAAACGTGTGCTAGAGATTTCGTGCAATCTCTTCGGGATTTTACGCACATCCTGAACGTCGTAAGAGCGGATGATAGATAAATTAAGGATAATCTCGCGCATCAATCTCCATCACGAAAACGATCAAATATTGAATATCAAATAAGCTGTATAAACAGGAATGTTTAGCGAAGACGAAGAGTCAACAGTGTACGTGTGATTCCGAACATGACGAAGCGACACACATTCTCGAATAAATATCGTCAATGATTTGTAAATCGCTCGTTCGTGTGCAAGTTTAACACTAAACGCAATTAAACAACGAGATTTCGTATCGACAAACGAGTTCGAAACGATCATTCTTATCAGCATATATGGAAAGCGATCGAAAGGTGAACAACCAAAACGCGGATAGACGAATGCATTATAGAATTTGCACAGAGAACTTTGCATGTCGAAAAAGTCACAAGTTCAGCGACGTTTCCGACACGAGGACGCCATGAATAATGCGGAACAAAAAAGGTTCAGACGGATTTGCATTCGAATTATCATTATTCATGGATCCGATTTGAACCTTATTCAGACCCGAGGAGCGTTTCGGGAATACGCTTATATTCCGAAAGCATCTGACTTATCTCGGAACTGACGAGGCGTCCCTCGTCGGTAATTCGATCCTTTTCGAAAAGAATCGAATCTGGACGAAATAAAACGATGATGATCGCGTGTTGACATGAGAATGATGTGCTTCAAATTTTCACACAGTGTTTCGTTATTTTTTTTATATTTAATTGAAAATTTGATGATTTTTAATTCGTTTCTGAGAAATAATTGCATTGTTGTCATGCGATTCGAAACTAACATGAACTTGCATTAAAATGATGATTATAGTTAATGACACGATAGCACAATTTCAAACCTGAAATGCCACATTTACTTTCGTCGACAGATCTGCAAATAATATATGCAAACATCGCTCAAAAATCAAAAGTGGATTATGTCAAGCATCTCACGTCAGTCAGTCTAAATTATGCACTTTTTTTTTGAATAAAACAATCAGGCCAAAATTAGAAACTGAACTCCTGATATGAGCTTAAAATAAACCGTGATTTGAGAAAACCGTTATCAAATAAATAATACGAAAAACAAATCATCATCGGACAATTAATATATTCAAGCTGAACATCCATCATTATCGCTACAATAATGTAAACACTGAATTGTATCGCAAACAGAATTTATCGCGTTCATTCAATATTTATAGCAGTCTATCTTCCCAATAACCAAACTATGACAGTTCAACTTATTACAAAACAAACACCACCGATAACGGACCAATCTTACTCAAACACAACGTAAAAACTAATAACGACCAATAGATGACACACGAGAGAAAATTCCAGCATTACGAGATACGCTCCGAGAGCCTTATCGTTACTTTTTTTCTGAATGTTATTTTCGTACATTTATCACAAAAATTTAAAGAAAAATGAAACGATGCATTCATAATACATTCAGCCCATCCGCACGAACGAGTCCTTCACAACATTTTGCTCAATTGGACCCCTCAAATGAGAAAACCACCCACATCAGACAATTCAAACCTAAATTTCCCAACGATTGGACACTCGCAAAAACGAAAAACCTTTGAAATTCAAATGTGCAAAGTTTACGACCCAGAGCCGAGCTGGCCATAGGGAGATCGTCCTCGCCAAGGTGAACGACGACGAAGGCAACAAGACTCCGAAGACCACGACGACAGTCGGTTTCCCGAAATGGAAACGAACGACCCATTATATGCATGCAACGCACAACAACTAGGTCTGACCAACAGACCGGTCGAAGGGACGATAGCTCTGGGATTCCATTCTGGTTCATCGATCCGAAGGCGACTCCTCGAGTCGAGGTTATCAGAGCTGCTGCCGTTTAACTCGTTTGATAAATTATATTTTACGTTCGAAAGAATCGAAAGTGATCGAAAATGTCGCGTTTTGCATGTGTCGATGAGGTATTTGTTATTCGAGAGCGGTTCGGATGATTTGTCGTTTGTTGTTATCTGAAATATTTTAGAAAGGTTTGTGATTTCCACGAAAGAAAGCTGTGATGACATTCTAAATTTAACAAAAAAAAATGCATATGTCGATATTTACATTTTGACATCTACAAAATAGAGTCTGATATGAAAATTCATCCAAATCGCTTTGTCGAATAAAAATTCTCGAAAAATCGCCGCCACATTTCGTAATAGACCTGTCGAAAATTTCATACACCTCCATGTAGAATGTAATTTTTTCACATCACGCGTCCTTACAACGTGCGCTTCCTTCATAAAATTTCACTAGCGTTCCTGAGCACCCATAGAAACCTTCATATTCTCACGTGTGGTCGGATAAGATACTTTCGCTCGTCGATACGTTCGATTATGAAACAGAAAAAAATAGTCCAAACATCGAAGACACTGAGCAGACCGATGCCATTAACAACCGAAGCTATGCACTACCTAAAACGTTCATTTTAACGATTATTATGCGCTAATGTGTTTACGTTCTCGCGGCGCAATTACCTTCGAAGATGTTTGCCTACATACGCGTCAACGCACAACACCGCACTAGTACAAGCGTTTACTGTTAATTAATTGATTAATTAATTAATGAGAGTTTTCTAATGCCGCACGAATTGATTGATAAGATTTTTTGGCAATTCAGCGCGCACTATAATGATAGATGGAATACGTACGCATCGTGAAAAGTTATCAGAGCGCGCACGAACGTAAATAGAAAGTGTTAATCCAAATATAATTAAGATTTACGATTGATTCAGTGAAATTTTCAGTCGTAATATTGAATTTTTCATATAAAAATTTCGAAATGATTTAAACAAAATAAATTATAGAATTGAATGGTTTTGCTAAAAAGTTATAGCTAGTATTGGGCAGATACAATAATTTTATTATAATTTTGCTAGCATGTATCTGTCTGTTGTACAATTTTTATGATTTTCGATGAATATGCATTGGATTGGTATTTCGATCAAAAAATGAGTATAGCAATAGTGCAGATCAAAACCTGACGCACATATTTAGAAGAAATCACAACATGCAAACATCGATTCCCACATTCTTATATGGATATGAAAGGAAAAAATACGTAGTTTATCCAGTCAAAAGGCAAACTAATAAGTTGAGTTTTTACGTGCGTTTCGTGCCAGCGGACCCGCGAATAAAGCGAGAGCGATCTACGAGAACGTGAAAAAATCCACGTGTGTTTTTTTCCTTCATCACTTCAGGCACCCGAGGCCGTATTAGGGGCGATTATGCCAGTCACAAAGCTGTCACTCGTCGGGGATAAAAGACCCGCGGTGAGAAAATTCAAAAAGTGTACACTACATTCTGCAGAAAGGGAGAGGGTATGTGAAAAGGGCTGCTGCGCAAGAGAGCAACGGGCTCGATAATAAAAGATGGGACCTAAAAGGAAAAAATGAAGTCGAGTCTACGAACGAACGAAAGAGGAGTTAGTTCGTGTGCGCATCGCTGCCGCTGGCAATTAGTTCAACGAGGGTGTTTTTATGCGGGTATTTTTTTTTTGTATTGATATTAAAAGTTTTAGAAATCGTAGTGCTGCGATTCTCATGTCGGTTTTAGTGTTGATTTGATTTTAAAATCGAACGATATTGCAGATGAATCGTTTCGTAAGCTCGGACGCGAATTTGCATCGAATGTAGCAACAGTCTATTGTGAAAAATGTGTATAACATAGCGGATCGATGTGGCGATTTCATCTCGTTTTAACTGTGTATCATCAATAACGTAATAGTTGCATCGGATTCGTCTCGCATGTCAACTATGATGGATTCGCCGTAACGGGGTAAAATGGAATCGCTTTACAAATTCACGGTACTGCGCTCCCAAATTCATAATGACTCGGTCATCTAACAGTACAAGATTTGATTTACAGTAAATCATATCTATAACGAGCGGTTCGCCGACACTATCGCCAAGTGTTCACCCCGAATGTTTCGTCGAAAAAACGATGCACGCATCAGTCCTATATAATTTGGGTTAGATAGTCGAATAAAGGGGGGGTTGAAAAAAAGGTTGTTGAATGCTGAACGTAATGGAAAAAATAGGCACGATAACAGACGGTGGGGGTGTGTTCGACCCCAACGCGGAACGGCTCTTTCAGTGTTTCCCAAGAGTGAACATTCGATTTGCGAGACGCGCCGTTACATGAATAAAATATTATATATTCCTGTGTAACTTCTTCTTCGTGTTGGTTGAATGAAATTTGCATTTTTTTTTCATGGCTCCATATCGACGGTTTACGATCGGTCTTTTAAGGATATATGGGTCGAGCGTACGAAAATATTTGATGTACGAGTTCGCCTTTTGCGCGAAGTGAAATATTCGTCGGCCGGTGAAGAATTCGGAAAATGCCATTAGGCTTCTATAATGTTTCGCCGAGAGCTCAGAGCGTCGATAAAACGCAACCGTTAATTATTTAACTAAATTGTCAAAGTTTATGCGGGGAGAAATTTGTAGAAATCTCTATATATAATAAGGCAGAACAAACAATACGAATGGGGGGCGCGGAAACGACGAGGGTCAGGGCAGCGATCCTTAAAAAGTTACGACAATAAAATTAACACATTCATGAGACGCACAAAACATTGCTACAAAACAAAACCAAATTGTATCATTATGGGTAAGATTAAACGATAGAGCAGCATAGACAGAACAATAGGGCGCGCGAGACTAATAAGGACTGTAGCACAGACTACTTGATTCAGCACAAACTCAAAATCGAAAGACTGATTATAACATACAGATAATTTTCAAAGCTTTTTATTCAGACTAGCAGTGCCACGGATGAGTATCAAAATTGTTCGAAATTAATCAAACTTCGTATTGCCACGGATGTGTTTTATTCGATAATATTTTTTATTGCCATCTATGTGTGAAATAATAAAATATTCCACATTTGAATTTTACGCCTTATATACGTTAAACGGTGCAGTTTCGGAATCAGGATGGTAGCCGAGCGGTCAAAACACGTGTGCCAACGCTCGACGATCCGGGTTCAAGGCACGTCTGAAAATTTCGAGCATTGTTAGCGTATTTATAATATAGATTTTTTATACAAAATATATATATTCGATCCAACGACAAGTTTGGAAAGCGTTGAACTGGGGTGACCCCACGTCGGCAAACAGCACCGCAGTGGCAATGGCGGGGGTGCACCGCGTCTGGACTAGGATGTGTAATAAAAAGGGGGGCTCGGGTCACACTCGATGGCCCACTGCTGCAAGACTCCAAATCGCATCCGTGAACGAGCGTCCACTGTCCGCAGAGTGTGTTCCCAGCTCATGAGAAGAAGAACGGCAGAAACCCTTTCACGCCTCACGCGAAAATAAAAATAAATAAACGCACTCGACGCCCACGTTATGGAACGGAATCGAATCGAGTGTGCGAAAGCGTTGTGGAATTCGATATAGGGATTTTTTTTTTTTTTTGAATAAATATTGAATGTTTATTTCGAGTGTGAATCGTAAATTTTGAATAAAATGATAAAAAAAAAAAGTTTGCATTTTTGTTAAATGTTATATGTATTATGCTGATTAGATATGAAAAGAAAGAGCGAAAGAAGGGCCATATTTTATTTTTCCGATACTAAATTTAAGCCATTGTCAAGTGCGAATTGTAAATTTTAAATTTATCGTAACGTAGATTATATAAATTGTATAATATCAAACAAGTTGCACAATTATCAAATATTAGATTACCCAGATTAGATATGAAAAAAAAAAACATGTGTATAATAATCCCTTCGACATGACATCATGGGTCAGACTAAATTTTTTTTCAAATTAAATTAGATTAAGTTTCAAGTTCAATTAATTTAAATCAAATATACCAATAGAACACACGATACGAAAAAAGTTAATATTTAGCAAAAAAAAATTTTTTTTATGGGATATCCCCGATTCGATTCGATTTTCTTAAAACGTCTGGCCATAACGGTCGTAAATTACTAGCTCCTTGACGAAAGAGAACAAAAAAAAAATAGAAAACAGGCACAATGAGGCAAAAAAACCGTCTAGGACCGAAGAAGAGTGGAGGAGTATCCCCGACAGCAAACAACCACCACTCGACCCGAACAAAAAGCTAATGAATGGGGGTACGAAATCGTGTCAACGACCAAGCCTTTGTGTACGACTTTCGCAATCGGTCGCCCTTCATCATCAGCTCACCATCACCATCATCGTCGGTTGGTTAGTTTAAACAGAAGCAGACTCATCTGCGAGTTCGCGGCGCATACCAAACGATGACCTTTACCGCCTTCTATATTTACAATGGGCGTTCGTCTCTCGATCGAAGAACGTCATGAATCACTGTGGAATTCGACAGGTCGACCTTCCGAATAGGCCTCAATTGGTAATCGAATTGACCGATTTGTTATCGTTAGATGAATCCTGCGAGCTGGTGGATGTTAGTTTGTATGCGGGGACACGTAGTGCAAGAAACACTTGGAATGTTGGTCGTGTGGTCGATTGTCATTCTCGTCTCGAGGTCCTTTTCCATGTCGACTTCCGATGGACGAAAAGCACGAGCTCGTCGTACATGGTTCGGTTGGGTGCCGTTCTTGCGAGGATCGGTGAAATGGTATGCGGTTGGTTCGAGTGCAGGAAGTTCGATCGGTCGATATCTTGAGGAGGTTTGCGATTTGAGGTTTTTTTGCTATTAGCGGTTGTTTTATTGTAATCGTGCCCTTAATCATGGTAGTGGTGTGAGTTGAGTTGTGAAAGGTTACTTTGTTGAAAACAAATATCGCGCCAAAATAATTATTTTAGTTCTATAAAATTTGAAATGTATTTCAATAGTTCAAAAACAATGATCTGAAAAAATATATTTTTTTAATTTCCGAATTTATATAATTTCAATAACGGTAAAATTATCAAAGTAAAAGTTAGGAGTTTTTTTTTTTAATATACAAGCGTATTATTGAAAGTAATTATTATATTTATCGGGTAACAAATCGCATGCATTTATCAATGTCTATAAATAAATTTTGATTAAAGTAAACGGGATTTTTAATTAGCGGTTTGTAACTGCGTTATTTTTAATAAGTCGTACGATCGAATCGGAAATTCGACGATTCGATTAAGAAATAAAATATTTTTCCAAACAATACATAATTGAAATTCACACGATGATTCCATTAGTTTACTTTGTTAAGTCGTCGGATTACGAAATAGAGTTTTGCAACAGTTCCGATGGAATTCCGAAATATAATCGGACTTGGCAGTCACAGAACACTAATGAACTCGAAGAATTCAAAAATTTTACCGACACCGTTAAAAATAAATATAGAAACGCCCATTCAAACAAATATGAAATCGATCGAAAACTTAAACTGTGAAAAAACACGAACAATATCATACACCCAATTAAGCGTAAAGAGCGTTTAAACGAAATAAAAAAATCTAAATGAATCACTCGTAAACGTTCAAAGTTCCGAGAAAAGACATCGATACTCATATTACTCATAAACGGCACGTACAAACATTATTCATGTTTGAAGAGCGAAGCACAAAGAACCGAACGGCATCGAAACGGACAATCGACGTACGAAAGACGCCCGATCGAGTGACGACAGGTCGATTGGAAACCGGTCAAAGGTAATATCCATTGTCTGCTGTCGAAGAATTCAGGGGAAGTTCACGTGAGTCATGTGCAGACATCGGCTAATTTCGATTTTTACTTTCGATGAGCGTTCGTGTGTAGTACCTACTTACGTATGTATGTATGTTAAACCGGTATGATATTTTATAGTGACGTTTTATCGATACTAGTTTTGTATTTATTGTGTGTTTTGCATACGAATAATATATGTAATACTGACTTTATAATTTGCATAATTCAATGGTAAAAATGATAATTTGCCATTCGAATCAATGAAAGTATTATCGATCGAGCGTTAAATTGTTATGAAAACAATCGATTCAATGATCGTAGGAAATCAGCGATGATTATGATTTATGTAGTAACCGAAAGTGATAAGATTTCACAAAAATTATCGGATCGATATCGTGTTTTGCAATCGATATGAGTTGCTAAAAGTCGATTATTCACACGAAGAAGACAAAACTGAGTGGATACCGAAACTTGTCGGGACTTGAATAAAGTGCATCTGCAACAATTTTATGAACAAAATGTGATTCAGTACAAGAAATAGAAGAAAAATGTGATAAATATCGAATAGTGATAATGAAAATGGATTATGTTTTCAAAACAAATACGAAACGAATTGAAAATCACAATTTTGAATATTTAAATAGCGCGCATTCGAAGATAGCGCATACTGATTGTAGGTAGAAAAACTAAGTTTTCAAAATGTTCAATGTATGACTTCCAATATTATCAACGAGACTGATACGATATCGATATGATTAATAATTATATTTATAATTAGTTTGACCACACGCTAAACTAGTTTAGTTCATCGATTAAAATATCCAAAAATTGCTGATTGCAAAAAGAAAAGTGCAAACATGCTACATTACAGATGCATAATTGCATAAAATGCTGTGAAAAACAACATTCAAAAATTAAAATGAAGGAAATCTATCGATATTCAAATATGGTATTATTTTATTTAAAAAAATAGAATCTTTAAATCATACAATAAGAAATTTCTATCTCCAAACTGTAACTAAATAAAATACAATGTTTTTTTTTTGTAAATAAGACTAGCTGTTATATTAATTCTACATTCGATAATTTTATCAGGTAAAAATAAAATAAAGCTTTAAGCTTTTGTATAGAGCGAAAGCAAGTGTTATCCCCAAAGAGATGTTATATTCTTCAAAATTAATCATTAAAAACACAATAGATTTTATTTAAAAATCATCCATTTTAAACTTGAAGGTTCTTAAATTCTGACGTAGACCTTGCAACGAGATCGTCAGACTAGGTCTTACTTGTAAAAGCTAAACGACAAAAACGCGATCGGTCTTATTCGTCGGAGGAGACGCGAAACGTAAACGAATTTGTTCGAAACGAACGCCGCGGCGTGTGGCGACCCCGAAGTGCATCGAAACGAACCGGACACGATCGATCTCGGAACCGGCATCCTCGGGGGGCGCGGTCCCTTCGGGAAGGCGTCGCCCGCCATCGAAACTGATCGGGGGCGCAGGATGCACTCGGGGCCGAAGCGCACTCGCGCACGGAGAACAAGATGGGGGGCGTACTTGCGGCGTGGTCGGCCTGGCGCTCGGCTGCGGCTGCGGCTCCTGCTGGGTCCTCGCGGGGCTCGAACTTCGCTTCGAGCCGAAGACGACGACGACGAACGGGGGGCGGAGGCGGAGGCGCGGGGTAGGCGTGGGCGAGGGGCGCGAAAGCCGGGCGGAGTGCGGAGTGCAGCGAGCCGCGTCGTCGCCGGCCACCGTTTGAATATTCGAATGCGCCGTTACCGAGGGGGCGCAGGGGAGGGGGGCGAACTCCCCCCTCCCCGCTCGCGTCGAACGATGCGCGTCGGCGCAGTGCGCATAAAATCGGCGCTACACTCGAGCGAATTCGTTTCGCGCCCGTTGTCGAGAGCGGTGCGAGTCAAAAAATTGCTAAAATTGCATTATCCTATCATTTTTTTCAGTTCATATTGATAAGTTGTTCTCAAAATTTCAACATGGGACGAAAATGTATGAGTTTTTCGAAATACTTTTTTTTTATGTTTTATTTGACCACGAACCCATTTTCGTCCCGTGTTGAAATTTCGAGAATAACTTTCCAAGAAGTTAAACTATTTATAGGAAATTTTTCAAAAATTTCAAAGATGCCTTTTTTGAAAAATTCTAAATCAAAATTTTATGTTTCATTTATGATTTTTTTTTTATAAAAAAGTATATCGTGCTGCATATCAAGAGAAAGAGCATTTAAAATTGAGTAAAATGACACTATTTTCAACTCTTTTACTTATCTAGAATAGCAGATACAATGACTTCAAAGTATGCCGCTCATGTATTTTGAGCCGATTTTTCGAAACTTCACGTAATCGTAACTGCTTAAGTTTTCGAAATAAAAAAAATACTCCTTTCTTAATCTTCTTAAGGACAACCATTTTGCCAAATTTCATCGAATTCTGAGATGTGAAAGTTTTAGAGTATTTTAATTTGTCCTGGAAGGACACAACTGTCTAACACTATAGGAAAAAAAGAGTCAATCAAATAATTAAATGATTGGATATCGTTAATGTCGATATGTATGGTCAAAATTCAAAAAAGATTAAATTCACTTATTTCACAGTAATTCTGACTGTATAATAAATCAATAAAGGCCAATAATAATAACAATACATATTCATTTGATTGAAAATTCACTTCACCTAATTGAAAATAAAATTTCTAGCGAATAGTAAAACGAACCGATTAACGACACGGATACAATTATAGTGCAATTTCAATGATGTTTTTAGTTTATTTCAACAAAAGGCATCCTATACATCCCTTCTTTTCGTAGTTGCCATTCGCGACCTAAAGTTTTATCCAATCACAGCAGTCATCGATTCGCGCCTAAATATGAAATGTCTATTTTCTTTTAGGTATTGTAATTATACTGACGATTTCAATTCACTTGAAATGTAATCGATGTGATAGTTAGATATATCAAAATTTTTAGTGCTGATAAATTATTTAATTAGTAAAATAAAATTAACCACCGATGAATTGAATAAGAAAATTTAAAATTCATATTGAAACATCATAAAAATGAAATCTAATCAATCTAAAATTCTATTTAATATTCTTAAATTCGAATTTTAATAATACTTTCACTAAGAAATTCATTTTGAAATTAAAATAAAAAAAAAGTTCACTTCCACAATTATTTTTTTTAATAAATTGTAACAACTTAGGTAAATTATTCTTTTAACTAGCTACCACATTAGTTGTTCAATGATTTTTTCACATCATTTTTAGCATCGAAATCTCAAAACTAATCCTTTATAGTGAAAATTAAAAATAATTTCTCTGTATTGTCAAAAACATGAAAAATATTAATCATTCAATATTCTGAATTGATTGAAAAATGTATTAAGCCTTTTTTTCTATATTTTTATTCATTTTTCCTGAAGTACGAACATTTTCATAAACAGCTGAAAGCTAAGGCCATTGATTGTAGTGTTATGTTTATAACGCGGTTGTAAATTGCGATTTGACAGTTCAACAGAACAGCATGACAGTTGACTGTAAACTGTCACAAGAATGTGGGAAAAGTGCATAAAATATTTGGACGATCCATTATTAGTTATCCAAGTTCAAAAATGGTTCGGCGTCAGATATTCCAACCCCGATCCGAAGCCCGTGCCCGTTGAGGTTACGAACAAATTCTGGTTTTATTTGTTTACCGTCTGCACTGCGTTGGGAGATGAAATATTTTATGCCACTTTTATCCCTTTTTGGTTCTGGAACGTGGATGGGGCTGTCGGCAGAAGGGTGGTCTTGGTTTGGACCGTTGTCATGTATATTGGTATTGAATTTTCAGTGTCATTTTTGTTTTATGTTACCATTCTAATGTTTGCTTTACTTCTTTCTTAAATACATATATAGGGCAGAGCAGCCGGCTTACGACACTCCCCTCTTTCATGACAGTATCAACTTTGAAGCTTAATTGTTAATTATAAAAAATAAATATGGTATTTGGAAGTTTTTTGAATACTTCATTGAAACTCTAACACAGTCATCAGCAGTTGTTTATATAACGCTGTTAAACTGGGGTTTCACTGTAGACAACCTAGGCATCGATTTCACCGATAAAAAATTTGCATATAATCATGTATATTTGGAAAAATATTTCATCAGGTCTGGATATGACGTTTTTTATAGTAACTAGAATGTTTATTTAACAATTTGGCATATTAATTATCTCTAAATTACTCTCCATAACAGAATTATGAATTTTTGAAAAACGAAAATTTCCTTAAACTTTTACAAAGTGGCTGCTCTGTCCTATATATATTAGTTTGTGTATGCACATACCTACTACAGATTTTTGTTTCTTAAATGCTATGCAATGAATCATTTTGTTTTGCATTTATTGCTTATATTGGATCAGTTCCATTTTTCATCATTTATCTCATTCATACATTTACACAAGTCACTTTCTATTCTATTCTTCTATATCAAGTTCTATATTTTCCATTTTAAGTAAAATATTTCATGAATTGAATCAAATTGTTTTAGGAAATTGGAATGATGTATAACAAATCGATTGAATTTTCTAGATATGAACATGAATTGGAAAATACTAAAATTGAAACTCATTCAGAACATTGTTATTCTCATTATTATATCTTATGCAAATGGAAATTTTTGCTTTATTTATAAATAGAATACAAGTGTTTTTATGTATATCACATTTATCCATTACTTGTTTCAAGTAGCTGAAATCCGACTAATTTTGTATAACCTAACAAGTGACGAACAAACTAGTTTGTTCATTACAAACGAAATTTATACTTGATTGATGACAATTATATTAATTAAAATTCATTTTCCATTATCACATACAGCTTTTTTACATACTTTTGCTTATATTTGCGAATTTGAACTCTTATCATTAAAAAAAAAAAAATCATAAATAGCTTAATATGTGTTCACCTCTAAGGTCAAGGAATCAAAGATATCATGAAGATGCCTAGACCAGGCCCTCCAGTCCAAAAATTACAAAAAAAATGGGCACTGGAATATGGTATGCCTTCTACACATGCGATGGTCGGAATGTCCATACCATTTTCCATTTTATTTTACACTATGAATAGGTATCAATATCCGTTTCATTGGGGATTGTTATTGTGTACCACATGGTGTTCGTTGATATGTATTAGCAGAGTTTATTTAGGAATGCACAGTCTTTTGGTATTGAGAAATGTTTTTCAATAAAATACGATTTCAATATTTAATTTTTGATGATGTGTTTTCGAATTTTAGGACATTGCTGCTGGCTTATTATTAGCCACTTGTATTATGGTGCCGATAATGCCTTTGGTTGACGTTTTAGATCATACAATTTTGACAAATTACTTCTCACCTTTATTTGTTTTGATCACATCCATATTAGTGATTGTTTATTATCCAAATAGTGGGAAATGGACTCCTACGAGGTATATTATTTGTTTGAATTATTTATTTTCACATTTTCTTTTGTTTAGATTTTCCACTTGAAATTCAATTTATCTATTTCAAGTTCATTATTATGAAAATTGAATGACTGTTTTATGTGAATCATAATCAAATTATTTTATAGCAGAGATTTTTTTTGACTGGAACTCAAAATTAATAAGCTATTAGTGAAAACCCTGTTTGAATATGTTTTCTGTTTCAGAGGAGACACTACAATGGTAGTTAGTGTTTGTGCGGGAATACAAATCGGTGCCTGGACGAATTATCAACTGGGAGATATGACATCAAACAATTTACTGCCACCATATCCGATAATATGGCCATCTTATGATATGTTTGGATTGACTATTTTAAGGACAATAATAGGGTTTTGTGGTGTGATCGCCACTAGAGCTATAGCAAAATCGCTGTCTTATGCATTTGTTTGTGCCTTGTTAGGAAAAGATAAAAACGAATTACGCAATTCTGAAAACAGCCTTGAAAACAAAAATAAAATCATAGTCGAATTAAGTTACAAATATTTTACTTGTGCAATGATCGGTTTCAACGCACTATATTTGCTTCCAAATGTATTCAAACTAATAGGTATTGAGAGACCAACATTTTACACAGAAATTTAAGTGTTGCGTTTGATCATTAATAAGTGCATTTGCATGAACATTTTGTTTGAAATTTACCTTTTGAATTTAAGAATCAGTACTCAGCTTTAACTTTTTAGAATTGAAAAAGTAGAATGTTTAAAAATGTGGGTTTATATACATAGTTCACCTTGTTTTGTTAGGAGAAAATGTCAATTTCTAGTTATATGAATGGTTTATTTTTGAGTAGTTCGAATAAATGCTTATGTGTGTATGAGATTATTAATTGTAAGATGTATCTGCTGCACATTTTCGAAATTAATTGTAGAATCTCGTTGAATTAGCTCAATTTTTCGCCACTCAAGGATTTAAAAAATCCTTTTTAAATTAATTTTAGCCTATGTCAGATTTATATACATATGCATTAGGAACAATTAAATTTGTATGTATATAATGAAAATACTCTTAAGAAAAGTAATATATTATTTGTATGTTCTACACATTTTTTCTCTCAATCAGTGCAAAATAATTTTAACAGTGTGATATAATTTAATGTGTAATTATAGATATTGAGTTAATTTATTTCAATGTAACTCTAATCATTTTACTAAACATTCATCTGTTAATTTTTTAAAAAAATAAGCTTGAATAAAATTTGGTCAGGAAAAAAAATCTTTGAAATATGTTGAAAAATTTTATTTACAAACATAATACTGACTTACATAAGTACTTAAATTAATTGTATAAAAAATTGGCAGTGAAACATCAATTCACAAAAATTTTAAGTACATAAAAACGTGCAAACAATTTATTTCCTAAAAGGCAGATCGTAATATAAGTACTTTATATACTATAAATGAGATTCCCTTAAATGATCTTCATTTTATTTTCCATACAAAACATAAAATTAATATATTATATGATGAATATTAAATTAATTGATAAAATTTAAAACATAAAATCAAAATTAAGTGGCACTTTTGGTGTTAGAAAATCAGTCTATCCATATTTAAACCACAAATTTTGAACAAAAAAAGTATAATGATTATCGAAATTCAATTTAAAATATAAACGACATAATTTAATTTCATATACATATAAACAATAAAATAGCATAGTAAAAAATATTCTATTAAGTAGATCAATTAACAAGGCCAGCATCTTTCGCCATACCGTAAAATATAGAATTTTTGTCTTGTAGAAGATTTGACGGAGTGTCGAATTCAGCCAATTTTCCTTTATCTAAGACGAGGACTCTATTCGAATCCATTATAGTATTGAGACGATGAGCGATTGTTAAAACAGTACAAGAAGCAAACTCTGTACGAATTGTTGTCTGAAAATAGGTTGTAATAAATTTATTATACCCTTTAATATAAACACTATGAAATTTTTCTCAATTGTTGATAATTTTCGAAATAATATATATACATATGTACAAATTTAAAAAATTGTTTTGATTGTTGTTTGAAATGAAAACTTGTATTAATTTACCTGAATAAGATCGTCTGTTTCTAGATCTACTGCTGCTGTTGCTTCATCTAAAATAAGCAAACGTGTCTTTCGTAACAATGCACGAGCAAGACAAACTAATTGTCTTTGTCCAACGGATAAATTTTCTCCACCTTCCGTTATTGTGTGGTTCAAACCAGCCGACAAACCTACAAAATATCCAATTTGCAATTATTAAATCAGTGTAAAACAATGTGAAGACACAAATACGCATGTTTATAAAAAAAGCATACTAATGAAGATGTTTGAAATAAGTAGGTTATTTATTGAAAAAAAAAAGTGATTGTCAACTAGCGGTATGTGGATTAGTAGCATGTTGATAAAATTTGGTCTTCTATACCTTTGACGAATGCTTTTAAATGAGCGTGCTCGAGAGCACGCCAGACAGCTTCGTCCGTATACGCATTGAATGGATCCAAGTTCATTCGTAAGCTTCCAGAGAATAGCACAGGATCTTGAGGTATGATAGTCAAACGAGATCGCAAAGAATGCAATCCAAGAGTAGAGATGTCTATTCCATCGATCAATATACGACCACTGTGCGGTTCGACAATTCTGAAGAGTGCCAGAGTCAATGTACTCTTTCCGGCACCGGTACGTCCAACAATTCCAACCTTTTCACCGGATTTGACCTCACAGCTGACTCCGTGCAGAACAGGCTCTGTTGTGGAACGATAACGCATAACTAGATTTTCTATGGTGACTTTTCCATCAAGCGGCCAATCGGGTTTGGGAGCAGCTTCGGGAATTTCCCATGGAGCTTCCTGGTCAGTTTCGCCATATTCTTTTATTCTTTCTACAGCTACTATGTTCGTTTCTACTTCGGAAGTCATTCTCACTAACCAATTTAACGTTTGTGTTATCTAAAAAGATACAAATAGTGAAATTTATACTATCATAAGTAGGTATAATATTTTGTCAAATTGCAGACAAATTTATGAAATTATTTACCTGAAGCGCGTAACTGACAGAAAGTCCAACTAAACCTGCGCTAATGGTATCTCTTCCTAATACAGCAAATAATGCAGAAAACAAAATTATGAAATTTCCAACCATTTCTAATCGGACTGCTAACCATCTATTTGCAATAATACTTGGATAATAACACACTTGATTATAATCCACTTTGTCCTCTGATTCTGCTATGAATCTAAATAATAGTAATCGCAATTTTAGAATGGCGATTAACAAATTGATATTTAGAAAAGATTTCTGATTACCTATCTTGGATACCATATGCTCTTATAGTAGAAGCTCCTGTAATGCTTTCACCGAAATGTGAATAAATCGGCGATCTAGATACAGATTCTAATCTTTTAAGCTGTCTTGATGTAGCTACATAAAATCTTTGAATGAAATAGTAAATAAGTCCAATTGGCAATATGACCGCAATGAAAATTGGGGTCGACATACTAATCACTACAATGGTAGCGACCACCTAAAATTAATATTGATATTTCAAAAATGAGAAAAAAAGTTAGACAACATATACAAAAAAAGCACACATTTTCCCAAAAACCTATTACCTATAAAGACAAATAATGAATACAAATATACAATTATGCTGAGATCACAATGACTTATTTTCACATAATCAAACATTAAACAAGTTGAAAGGAAAGTATTTGCTTCAACATTTAAATACAGTATTTCAATCATTGGTCAGCAGTAAATGTTGGTTTTTGTTGTCAAATTAATGTCAAAATAAATATTTAAATAAATTTTAAATTTGTAAGGTAAGCTGTTACACCAATAATGGAACTTTTGAAATTGAATCTTTAAATGAAATAATATTTGCAAAAGAAAGATCAAAATATAAAGAAATTATGAAAATAAGTCTAATTTATACATATAATACAATACTTAAATGAAAAGTACAAGATTAGTATAAAAGAAAAAATATTTATGTACAAATGTATAAAAGAAAATATCAAGGTGCACAAAACATGCATTTCCATATTCAATTTGAAGACAAAATAAACAGCATTACTAAAATAACACATTAGTGAATTAAATGTAGGTATAAGCATATTCAGATTGAGAAATAATTAGAAAAGGGTATTAAAAACATTTTTAATCAAATCGCGAATAACAATTACTTGACAGCCCGATGAATTGATGTGCAGACTAAATTTACAGTGCAATACTAGCATGATAATTACCTCATAAACACAATAAATACAATCCGATATTTCTCGGGACAAGGAAGTGTCCAATACATCAACATCTTTAGAAAATCTGGCTAATATTCGGCCGATTGGTGTTGTATCAAAGAAATTAAGGGGTGATTTCATGATACCGTCTAGCATAACTTCGTGCATCACCTTCGCAGCCATCAAACATCCAAGCTGCGGTGCCAAATCACTAAAGAAGGAAGCCAAAGCTGCAAACCCATTATGCCCAAATTCATTTCATGGCTTAAATTTTTAAAATTACATTCCCGACATCAAATAATTAGCAATAATGAAAAATGTGATTTAATATAATATACATTTTTTTATATACCAATATAGCAGTAGTGAAATAAGATAATTCGGTAAAATATCAAAATTAACAAATGTAGGTAGGTATATTTGTTACGAAAAAAACAGGCTATGAAAATATATAGAATACAATCACACATTTATACATACACACTATCACATTGCCAATTGTTTCTTCGCATTCATAGGAAACCTTATCTTTTATCTTTCATACATTTGCGAAAGTTATAATATCAATCATACAAATTCAATATCTTGCAATAATCCATTAAATGAATCTGCAAACGCCGACTGAATGCAGTAGGAGTCTTAAATCATTTGTGACAAAAATACAAATTTTCAAATTAACCAACAACTGAAATCTGAATATTTCGATACGAGTGAAAAGACATAGATATCCATGGACGTTCTAAAATCAAAAAGATTGTGAAATGTGAAAGGATGGAAAAAAATCATAAATAAAATGATAGTTTTACCTTATTTAAGGAATATCTATATAATTTTGATAATGTGAATAAGTAAATATGTTGATAAATTAATTTTGTGAGATTAAAATTCACAAATATTTTTAAAATAAGCTAATAATATGTAGGTTAAATATTTTTGGGAAAATGCATTAAAAGTAACCACAGACACATTTAGTGCATTTGAAAAAAATGAAATGTGCAATCGTAATGAAAAAAAAAATTAATTTGAATATTCAAAAGAGATGAAAATTTAAGATAAAAATTCATCACATTACATTGAAAGAACAAACTACCATCTCTGAATGAATATCCAACAATAAAATTAAAATCCAGATAAAGATTAGTTACGAACCAAAATATTACATACATTAGATGATTATCAAATTATAAATAATAATAAATAATTATACTAAATAATAAATCATATTTGAATCGTACCGCGAAAAAACAAGAGACCCATCCACGTAGGGTCGTAGGTAACACGTTATCCAAAGTGTCGACGTCTTTGCTAAATCTGTTGAGAATACGACCGACAGGCGTGATATCGAAGAAAGTCGTGGTCGGCGCGCGCAACACATTGCTCAACATGTGTTTATGCAAAATCGCAGATGCGTCCAATGTTCCAATATATAGCGCCAAAGAGGATATGGATACCGAAACCACTGTCAGATAAAAATACATACACACAACATTCAAATAACATAGTCCACATTTTCTATTCCTAATACATGTAAATACATATATGAATGAAACGATGAACAACATTTCGATTTGTAAAAATCATTCACATATCTCATGACAAAAGCATTTATATAGGTAACGTTGAATGAGTAACATCTGAAATTGTGAATATGAAAATTTAATTAATCAATTTTTTTCCGCCACATTTATGGTGTTAATTCAAACATCAAATCCATAATTTTCTATTGAGCTAAGTTTTCAAGAAAACTCATATTTTATGATTTTTAAATTTTGGCTTTTCAACAAACTAATCCATTTTGAAATCATAAAGTATATATTTTTTATTTATATATTAATTTTAACGAAACTTTCAGAAATTTCAAAGAAACTATTATCCAATTGGATGACACTAACAAGAAAAAAAAATTAGACAAAATATTTAAAAAAATATATATACCTTGTCCGATGCCTAAACCTCCATAAACTCCTAAATACAAGTCTCGTTTTTGGGGATCATTTGTTCCATTCACAACCTATAAGTGTGAAAAAAATAATTGTAATTTTTCCATAATTAAAATATAAACTTTTTGGAAATAACATACCATATCTTTATCAGAAGACCATATCGAAAGCCATACATTGGAACCAATTGAAAATGTTTGAAATATTAAATTCATCACAATAGTGGCGACTGACAAATACATGCCAATACTAATCAAATAATGAGAATAAACACGCCATTTGACCTTTATAAAAAATGAATAATTAACAAAAACAGAAATTTTATTCAAGGAAACTTAGGAGGGTTGTAAAAATTATAATTACACTGCCTGTTTCAGTTTTTTCTGCTTCTATTAACTTATTTTGGGGAGTTTTTTCTTTGTGATTGACATTATTAGTTTCAGGAGTTTTCTCAGGCGTAGGTTTGATTACTTCAGCTGAAATTTTATCGCTTGAATAAAAATACAATTGAATAAAACTAAAATATTTTAAGTGTGAAATTTAATTACGGCTTGGCGATTTTTGATCTGATGGCGTTTCAGATGCACTTTCAGAAAGTGAGCGAGCTCGTTGTAATTTGTTCAAAAACTCTTTACTACCTAAACTATGTTCTAGTTGCTGTTTGATTTCAATTAGTTCTGTAAAACACAACATAAAAATAAGCTCAAAATAAATAACCTGAATTTTCATCAAATACCAACTTTTATATTAACCTGATTCTCCTTGATCTGTGACCTCGTTAAGATGTTGCAAGAGAAAATCAGCAAAATCCCCCTTCTTTTCCAATAATTGTTTGTAAGTACCAGTCTCCGACACTTCTCCATTTTTAAGTACAATTATATTATCAACTTCAGGCAAATAAGTGATACCATGCGTAACTAAAACTCGAGTCTTATTCTTCAATATTCCAGATGGACCAATAACTTGTTCGAATATGTGTTTTCCAACGTGAGAATCAACTGCACTTAGTGGATCATCCAAGAAATAAATATCATTGTCACAATATACGGCTCGAGCAAGAGAAACTCTTTGTTTCTGTCCACCAGATAGATTAATACCTGTAAAAAGTGATATTTTAATATTTATACTTATTATGTGATTAACAATCAAGAGATTTAAAAGCAAACATACCCTTTTCACCAATTTCAGTTTGATCACCACCAGGCAACATGTCCAAATCCTGTTTTAAGGCACAAGAATGAACAACGGATTGATACAAAGATTTATCCATAGATTTCCCAAAAAGAATATTATCTTGAAGTGTAGCATTTTGAATCCACGCTTGTTGGGAAACATATGCAATTGAACCATGAGTATTGACACGACCTGACAATTTGTCCATTTCTCCCAAGAATGCAGACAGGAGTGAACTTTTTCCAGAACCAACGCTTCCCACGACAGCCACCAACGATCCAGATGGAATGCTGATGTTGATATTGTGCAATGTCGGTTCATCTGATCCCCATGAAAATCTTCCATTTTCAATAACGAGTGGATCGACTAGAAAATGAACAATCACAACGTGAATATTGTGGGTTTTCCCTTTAAGTATCATTGAAAAATATTGAACACAAAAATATAAAAATACTGACTTTCTGATCGACTATGTTCGATGTTATTTTGATCTAATTCATCAGCATTCATGAATTTATTTAATCTCTTAACGGAAACTGCTGTCTAAAATATGTTTAATTAATAAGTGATTTGCTAATGTTTAAATTGAAAATAAATGGTTACTATGAATGTTCATTATAGAAAGACATTTGAAAACTAGGAAAAAAGTTTTGTGTATTAAACTTACTTGAACTACGTTAGATATCATCATGGGCAGCATAGATAGAGGAAATCTTAGAATGTTGAATAATGATAGAGAAACAAAGGCAGTCTTGGAATCCAATACATTACTTGGATCGGATAGCACGTAAGTTGCAAATGTTACCAAGGAAACCTATGTTAAGTATTTTTGATTTCAAATTAAAACAAAGAAAATACAAATGATGTTAAGATAAAATACTATGAAAACGACAGATTGTCCAAGTACCGAAAATACAAGATTGAGAAAACAAATATGTATTAAAATTCAATTGGTAAAATGGGCAAAGACAAAGCTCTGAAAATTGATGGGAGGGAGAAACGTGGCGACTGTGAGCTTGTAGCATATGAAAAGAAAGAAGGTCTTTTCTACATTTTGAATACCTCAATGACGTAAACAATCAATATGGGCAGCAAATTGAGTGGTAAATACATCACGTTGAATAACGTGAGAGACACAAATGCCCTTTGGGGGGTCAATATGTTATGGTCATCTACATAATGATAAGTGGCTAAAGTCAGCATGGAGGCCTTATGAAACAGATCAACACGAGGATATGTTATGCTTGATTTGTATCAATATTTTTTTCATAGTATTTTATTTCTATATGGTTTTAAAATAAGACACTTTTATAGGCATTATTTTACCAAAAATGGGGCACATGACCAAATGAAGGATGTAGCAGCATTTAAATAGGCAGATTGCTTCAAAACCTTAATTTCTTTATCTCTTATTTTCAATATTTGTGCTTCAAAACTAGGCTCCCAAGCATAAAGTTTCAGAACCTGAAAAATCATGTCAGTAACATTAATAAATTGATTTTGATTCACTAATAAATTACATATATCTCACCTTTATTCCATTTAAAACTTCATTCATCAATTTGACTCTTTCGTCTTTATTTTTCATCTGTTTAATTTGGAGTGTTTTCACACGATTTGCAATAACTCCATTAATCGGAATGAGAATGATCATGACAGCTAAACCAGCCAAAACGGACGGGCCTAAGATACGCCATAAGAAATACAAAGCAAGAGATATTTGTAATGGTGCAGACCAAATCATGTTCAAATAAGCTGTAAGATCCATAAATCTAAGAAAAAAATCAATAAGCATCTAATAATTTCTAATTTTGATATATTTTTTTAAATGGAATATTGAATTGATGAATACCTTTGAGCATCAACAGACATTAAATTAACAATTTCACCAACAGTCGACTCTTTGCGAGCACTGTTTGATAGTCTTAAAGCTTTCCTGTAAATTGAACTAATCAAGGCTGTACGAATACGTAAACCAACTAAAAACATCCTATGAAAATATTGCGAGAGTACGAGTGTTTGTATAACAGCAATTCCAAATAAAAGAATGGCATACAAAAATCCTTTCCACATATGATCTTCATTTTCTACAAATGATATCAATGCACTAAAAAGAATATTCATCTATTGAAAAAAAATCTAATTTCAGAAATAATATTGAATTTTATTATGTAAACATACCTCAAAATCTGTGGTGAGACAAATGTCAAAATATCTTGAGACAGTTTCAAAAATGAACCAAAAGCAAAAGTAGGACCAAAGGCCTTGCACAAAGCTGGAAGTAATGATGCTTGTTTTTTTGGTTTAGTATTTCCGAAATCGACATTCCCTGATGATTTAGTATATGATGCTTTCGCAACAGGCTGTGATCTGTAAAATTTATTTCGTCATAAGAATAATGTGTCATATTAAATAAGAAATTGAATCTGCACCGACTCTTTGGTTTTCTCAACGGCTTTATTCCAATATTTATCAAATAAAGGCACGACTTCACCAGAACAATCTTCTGGATTCATAGACCATAAATCGTCAAAAACTAAAGGCCTTCTGAAGCCTGTCCACGCCAATGGATCGAACCAAGCGAAAAGGATTCTCGACAAATAACTGCTGCAACGTTCAGGGCAAGGATTCTAAAATCAATATCCGCAATGAATATTTTTTTTTATACATAAAATTATATAAAAAAAAAAATACCTTTTGCTTTTTGTAAGGAGATTCACTGGGTGGTGCATCAACGAAACAATTCAAAAGAAGCATCAAAACGACCATAGGAAAATATATCATATAGCTCACAAATGGAAATAAAGATGTATTTTCATAATCTCCATTGGAGTACAAAAGTATTTCAGATCTAAACTGAGGAATACTAAATATGGCAAGAAGTAACCAGAATAAAAATAACAAACCAGATGTTCTTAAACCATATTTTCTATTGTAGAATAAAAGTATTCCAGTAAAACACTAAAATTATATGAAAAATGATTAGTCTACAATCGATGAGGATAAAAATTGATTCTATGAAGAATTATACATACAAATGATACAATTTTTACTATAGGTGTATAATATTCTACATCAGGTACAACACCGTCTGACGATTTGTGGACTGAGAACCCTAAATCTACTAGAGTTAGCACCAGTAATAAAAATGTTATAAATAATTTGCTAATATTTAAAAAATTCCATGGAACATTTCGCTCTTTGCTGTGCAGTATGTATGAAATTTCCATAAACGAGAATATCCACAAAAATGCACAAGGTGTCCATACTAGTGCAGTTTGTTCGAAACAACGAGTGAATTGAGGTTCGCTGGTGTTCCATGTGAGATTGTAATCCTGTAAAAAAACAAATTCAAGATGAACCTTGTTACGCAATTTGTTCAAAATAAATAATTACATTAATGAAAATTTAGCTGACAAAATTTTTGATTAAGTGTTTATCTATTCATGTTCATCATCAAGGTCGAACGAATATGTAATTCTAAAAATGCTGTGTCATCACATTTCAATTGAAATTATATTTACACTTCAACGAGTAGTTTCAATTGTCATTAAATTATTTAACAGATAAACTATACAAAACAAGGAAATTGTTGAATCAAGTTGATTTGAAATAAGATGCACGTTTATATCACGGTTGATGAAACAAAATGTTTAGATATCTCGCACTGATGGAGATTAAGTAAAATGTTAGACAAGCAATCTTGTGAAGTCAATTGATTTGAACCTAAGCACTCTAGGAGTAGAAATACGGAACACATTTCCATCAAAGCGATTTAGAATAAATCACACAATACTCATATTGAAAACTAAAAAATGTATTTAATCGTAAGTTAAATTTATAAATGTGCCCTTTTATTATGGAGGTGGTCTAACTACATAAGTCATGTTCTTTTTTTATTTCAAGAAAGTGTATTGTAAAAAGGTTTATGTTCGAATTTGTCAAACATGCTATTTAAAGTTAAAAAAGGCACACTGAATAAATTCTTTCAATCAAAAAAGGGGATAAAAAGAATAATTAAGAATGTCATAAGTGAAATGTGTAAATTGATTAAATTTTCGAAACATCTAATTCCAAATAGAAAACATGATGCCTGAAATGAAAATGATCTAATTTGAATTAGGAAACCCTAACAATGCACCCAAATGATAAACTGAATTTTTTCCAATTTATTGGCATAGATCTCTGTGTCATAATTGAATTAACGATAACAAAATATGTCATTTACACAACAGAACACCACAATACGATCGGATTCACAAATTGACCATTGTACGACGACTCATACGACACGAATCTGGTTCAACGAACGCGATCGTTCCCAACAAAAGTTCACTAAAAATATTGCACAACGGATAATCGACGAAACCCAAAAACGCTTCAGCGAAGCGAAACTTTCGAAACGCTTTATCTCGCGCGTCTAGCCACAAGAGTGTGTTCCCGGCTTACACATACATATATCGTGAGATGTCACCGTACAATGGATCGTTTCGAAGTTGAGGATCGTCGAGGTCGCCGTCCATTCGGTAATTATCCTCTCGTCGTTTTTTTTTCAGATTGATGTTGGAAAATTTATCGCGAACACAATGCGATGATTGCGAGCGTGGGTTCGTATTGTATAACATCGTATTAAAATAGTCGACGAAAGATCGATTCGCGGAAATGATCGATGGAACCGGTCGAGGATCGAAACGGATCGAGATGCGAATCAAACTCGATTCAATATTGTTGAATGCAGTAATCCTTCGAATAATCAATTTTCTATAGCATTCCCTTCTATGATAGATTCAACGTTTTTTCTATAGACATACATATTAAGTTGTCCGCTCAAAAACAAACGAATGAAACGAAATTAGGAAACAATTTAATATGCCATAATTTTTATTACAAAGAACCTACCACTGTTTCCACGCCATAAGAAATATAACTACTAGGTATGTATAATTTGTTTATTTTCGATGAATGTTTTCATAACAATATTGCTTACTTACTTGTGATTGATAGGAATTATCGAATGCATTCTTTATGTTAGCGAAAAATATTTTGAAAAAAGCCATGAGATATGATAAAGATATCAGATGTATGTGCATGACTAGGTAGATGTTTTATCAAGCCTATTGTGCAAATAGGGATTATGAGCGAAGGTTGACAAACCCATATTTTTCATTTGCATTTATCATCGTGATTCGACAGAATAACGTACGTACAGCATTACTATAATGTAATAAATCAATAGCAATGCAATATGATATAAAACGAACATTCGAATAGAAATTTCGTTCCTATGGATAGGAAATAGTTGACTATTCAACGAGAAAAGCTTTGTTTGATAACTTTTACGCGATATGATAAAAAATGGCGTAATAAGTACATTTTGTTGAAAAAAACTGATTACGATATAATAGCTCTACAAATAACAATTACGATACGAAAAACTTTCTAAAAAAAAATAACACATGTAAAAATAATTAACTTGAACTAGTCACCATAGTGATACATATACATAGTTAAACCACAAATCCCAAGTTGGCAAACTGACAATAAGAAAACTAAAACCCCATTTACACGACATGCGTCAAAAGAAATACATATAAACAACGAATTCAAGCTTTAAAAAAACAATCACCACATTCTTATCATAGGAATCTTCTACTTTAAGACTGAATTTTCGACATAAACATCAGAAAATAGAACAAATCAATATCCCACGAAGGCCTAAATTAATTTCAGTCGAAGACCACGTGTACGTCAGAGGAAAACGCGAAAAGCAAACTTTGACTCAATCGTGGACCGTGACTTGCACATGTGTACTTTTTTTTCACGTATGTACTCACTCTTCACTTACGAGTGTGACCACGACGAACCGGACGCGGGAATTTTGAAAAATTACGTATGTATTCGAAAAGAGACGAAAAAAACACAAAACGAATCGATCGAAAGGTTGGCTTCTCTGTGTGTGCGTTTTTGCCGCGAAAACGTGTTGTGTAATCGCAAAAAATGGCGCGAATGAAAAAAATCGAGCGTGCAGTTGATGATTGCAATTTTCGCGATCGTCTTTCGAAATTTTTAAGTGAGATTTTTTTTGTACGTTCGGTTAAGGCGTATTCGAAAAGGATTAGGTTGAATGAAAAGAAATGTTTATGAACTAGTTTCGCGAAAAATTTAGCATCGATTAGATTTTTAATCTAATTGTATTTTGTTCTGAAATCGAACGCTTTGGTAAATTTTCAGCGCCTACAATTGTTGTGTATTCTGAATTTTACAGTAAAACTTGTAAATTCGACCAAATTGAGCAACAATTTTGTGTCAATTTCATCTAAACGTAGTTCATTAACACCAAAGATTAACATTATCATTTATTTTACATAAAGTATTTGAATGACTACACAAAAAAAAATCTAGACGAAACACTCGTCTAAAATCAACAATTGAAATATATCTAACGAATTTCCAGCGGAAAACGTGTGTAATAAATTTTTCATAAGATCTACATTTATAAATTTTCTACGAAAATAGATTCAATACCAACACAGCAACTTCATGAAATTTAAAACGCATCAACATTAGATTACATCATACGAAAGTACTAAATTAGGAAATGAACCTAAAATTGCGCAACTAACGAAGAAAATCGATACTGAAATATGAGAAAAACGCGGAAATTCGGTACAAAAGTACTGAAAATGATTAAACAAGAAAAAGTAAATACTAGTTCACGTTTCGAATAATTAGTGCGATTAAACATTTCACTTTCGTACAATCATAAAATATTAAATCGTCAACTTATACTATCGTCACTAGTTATTGATCGTAGCCGTTATTTATTTAAGGATAGTGTGGTTTACACATTACATACCTACATGTGTATTGAAATATTTGGAAATGATATTACGAAACGTTCGAATGCGATTGTTCAATATTTTGATTTTTATTTCCCTTTTGTATTGTTAATTTATTTATTTTTTATTCATTGAATGAAAAGATTCTTTATTTACGATCGTTTAGTGAATTTAGTGATTTAAAGATAATTGCGATTTTAAGATGAGAGAAAAAATGATGAGTTCATTCTTATGTGAGACTGTCAAGGTCGATAAAAGCACAACCATTATAAAATATGTACATTTATAATAATCGATAGTTTCTTATAATATGAATAATTTTCGAAATCATGTCCAATTTTAAGAATTCAATAGTGACATTGAAAATTAGTAAATTCGCGTGACAATTCATAAAAATACCGGTTTTAACCGCTATGTTGAACCTGAGTGATTTCAATGAATATCTCAATGGTGTAATAGTTACATTCCATGCGAATTATCTTATCCACTATTTTTTTTTCGAACATTGTGCAAAGAGAAAGTCTAAAAGGTTTTCTTTCAAACGTACAATGTACTATTGCATTTTCCTATATAATATTCTATAAGCTTTTATTTTTTTAGATAATTTCCAGTCCCAAATCAGATACTGAAAAAAAATATTTACTCAAATCACGAACACAACGAAGAGTATTGACACACACTTAAATCCACAGATGGAATTTCGAGAATTCCATTCAACGTCTATGAAAAACTAACAACTCGAATACGAACATATCTACATTTTTGAGATAAACCGATTGGTACTTACAATTAGTTTCGTATTTTTCGTAGTAGTTTTCGAACGGGTTATTGCCGTTTATATTGAAAATTTTCGCACGTTCATCGAGTTTTATTCATTAACTGGTTTATACATACATATTTAAATTGAAGAGCAATACACAGTAATTGAATACAAATATTTTTATAAAAAAAGCGATTTGTCGCCGTAGTGTGTTTAAATCTAAACTTGTATGCAGATGTTCGAACTACAATCTAGAATTCGCACAGAACGGAAAATAATATGAAATTGCATATCCAACATCGAGCTCATTAACGACCGTTAACGATTCGTTTGAATTTCCCGCAAAATAACGGGACTAAAGTGGTTTATTTCGACATATTCCTCTTTTTTTATCACGAGGCGTTGTAAACAAATAACGGGAATTATACGTGCATTTCACTTTTAAAAATAACAAAGTTAAAATTAAGCTCGTGGATTCAAACCACAAACTAGAAAATATACAATCAGCACGATTGAAATTTCGGATCTTTCTCTTCGAAATTGACGTGAGATTATTTTCACTTACATATAAAACAAAGCACGATCAAGAAAATATTCCGTTATGTTGTAACTTAATTCTGTTACTTTGTATGATCTCAAGGTTGCTATATTTTCGAGAATAATTTACATACAATATCAACATCGATGTTTGTTATGTATTTACATACCAGATCACAAGTTGAGAAATTTTGAACAAAATTGTGAATAATTTTGATATTAAATCAAGTGTGAGCCTTATTTATATTCGTCCAAACAAAGGCCGGTCTTTCAATCGTTTGTCAAGCTACATAGCAACGTGTCAACGTTTTTTCCCTATAGAATTTTATATTTGTTATAGCTAACTGATAGTTAACATCAGATTGAAAGATCTGACCTAAAAAAAAACATATTCGGCTCGGAGCGTATTCAGCCAGAACGCTTATAGGTTATATCGACAGATCATAAATAAACTCGAATATTTTTCGGAATTGAACGAGCGGTTAGGTTATGTTACCCAAAACGGTGAGCCGCAAAGTTCGTCCATGTCGGTGGTGCAATCGTTCTCTTTACGTTGCACCACACGGTGGAGCGACGCAGGAAACAAACGACTCGCGAGACGCGACGCTGCCAACTGAACCTGCTCAACTGAAAAAACTCTTTTTAAAACGCGGTTTGGTCTAAACGAGTCGTTTGTCAATTTATTTTTTGTAAATGTTTGTTTTTTTTTTCACGAATTGTTGATGAACAGTGGGACCGTAAGTAAATAGGTACGTTAAATTTTGAGGCAGCTTCTCCTTTTGTTCTGAAAGAAGCTTCGAAACAGCAAAACGTTCATTTGTCCTGAAAAAAGATTCGAAGCGGCAATCTGTTCACTTTTCAGCGAAATCCTTAAATTTATCTAAAGTTCAATAGATGATTCATAATTATTTGGAAAAGTTTTAGGTATGAAAATTTTCAGCCGATCATTAATTTTTAAGATAAATTCAAATCACTGGAAAAAAATCAAACCTCGTCTAATTTTCGGCTTACACCTAGGTATATTAACAAAGATTTTTCGGTGTACAATTAAGACATAGCAGTAGAAGAGCACTTAATAAGCACATAATTATTAATAAGTACTGTAGGTAGGTAGGTACATTGTGAATTTTATTTACAATTTGTAGTATTTTTTCATGTGCTAATAATACATTTGATCTAACTATAATTATTTTACAATGTCAGAATCTTTCGCTAATTTATAAAATATTGAATCTTGATTGTTCAATAGTGTAGACGGTGAATCAAATTCTACTAATTTTCCTTTATCTAAAACTAGAACCCTGTCAGAGTCCATTACAGTACTAATACGGTGGGCTATGGTTAATATTGTACAAGATGTAAATTCAGATTTTATCGTTTGCTGAAAATGTAAAATGAAAAAAAAAATAGTAATAAATATAAATAATAAATAGATACAATTGTTATAATTTTCAAATAATACCTGAATCAAATCATCAGTTTGTAAGTCAACTGCTGCAGTTGCTTCGTCTAAAATTAATAAGCGACTTTTACGAAGTAAAGCACGAGCTAAACAAATCAATTGCCTTTGACCGACAGACAAATTTACACCTCCTTCATCAATATTATATTCAAGTTTACCTATTAAATCTAAATAAAAAAAATACAATATCAACAAAGTATAAACGAAAAAAAAAATATTTGTGTATCTATTCATACTTTCAGCAAAAGTTTTTAAGTGAGCATGTTCAAGTGAAGACCATATTTTCGCATCAGTGTATGCATCGAAAGGATCAAGATTGAATCTCAAAGTTCCAGTAAATAAGACTGGATCTTGGGGGATTATAGTGAGACGTGATCTTAATGTGTGGAGTCCTATTGTAGAAATATCTATATCATCAATGAAAATTTGACCACTTTCAACTTCCATAATTCTAAAAAATGTGTTTATTTAAAATAATTCAATAAACAAATTGCGAATTATGCTTTTTTTCAGTAAGTTTAAAAAACCTAAGTAAGGCAAGTGTAAGACTACTCTTTCCAGCACCAGTTCTACCCACAATTCCGATCTTTTCTCCAGAGTTGATATGACAACTGATTCCATGTAAAACAGGCTCCATGGTTGAACGATATTTTAATACAATATCTTTGATTTTTACCTGGCCATTTTCAGGCCATTCGTTTTTAGGATCATTGTGAGATATAACCCATGGTTTTTCCTGAAAATATGATATGTTTTTCGATATTGAATATATAGTTTCAAAATATTTATAGCATTATTTGATCTATACATACTGGAATATTTTCCGAGTATTCTTTTATTCTTTCTACAGCTACAATATTTGTTTCTATATCAGAAGCCATATTCACAAGCCAATTAAAATTAGTTGTTATCTGAAAATCGTCACGTATAATAACAATTAGAACCTTGCAGACCTACGATTTTAGTTGGGTCAACTATCCGATGGGCACTTTTTTGTATAGAGTTGGATTCGATGTAAGTAATTTGCGAACTTCCATACATCTCCAAATTGATTAAGAGCCCAATCGTGCAGTTGATTCAACTAAAATCGTAAGTCTGTGGGGCTTATATTAGTTTATAATTCAATAATAAAATGTACACAGCTTTTTCTGAGTTAACTCACTTGTAATGCATAGCTTACGGATAGTCCAACTACGGCAGGATTTATTTTGTCTCGTATAATTACAGCGAAAAGAGCTGAAAATAATATTATGATATTTCCAACTATCTGTAACCTTAGAGTAAGCCAACTTTCAGCAATTATGTTAGCATAACTATATTTATGATTATAGTCTACTTTATTTTCAGACTCCATAATAAATCTGAAAAGTATTACGAACTCTCTTATATTATAAAAATCGTGTAATTCTCATCACTTGTAATGATATAAAATACCTATTTTGAAGTCCATAGGCTCGTACAGTAGAAACACCTGTGAGAGTTTCTTGGAAATGTGAATAAATAGGAGATCTACTAACGGATTCTAATCTTTTGATTTGTCTCGATGTAGCAATATAATAACGTTGAACAAAAAAATATATAATTCCAACTGGAATTATTACAGTGATAAATAAAGGAGTAGACATACTGATCACCACCAAAGTGCCAAATATCTGAAATAGAATAAAAGGAATATTTGTTTAAAATTCAATTGAATATATAAACAAACAATAATAAATGTTTAACATTTGTAAATTACATTGAATATACAATACATGCTTTCAGAAATTTGCCAGGGTAAGGATTCATCTAGCACATCAACATCTTTCGAAAATCTCGAAAGTATTCTACCTGCAGGAGTCGTATCGAAAAAGCTCAAAGGTGATCTAAGCACTCCTTTTAACATATTTTCATGTAATATTTTGGCAGCTAACCAAAATCCCAATTGTGGCACAAGATTATAAACATAGGAAGCAATTGCTACAATAAGATATTATTCATAAGTATCAATTTGCATCAAAATAAAGTGAAAATCTTTATTTAAAACCTTCTCCAACTCCAAAAGCTCCATAAACTCCCAAATATAAATCACGTACACTTGTATCATTTGTAATATTTGTATTCTAAAATATGAAATTTTACATTTACAATCAGTATTGTTTAGGAGGTTCTATTTAAACAATTAAAGAAGAATTTTAAGAAAATTCCAATAAAAATAATAAATTACTTACAAAATCATTATAATTTGCCCACTTGGAAAGCCAAATATTTCTACTAATGCTGAAAGCTTGATATGCAGTATTACTCAATATTGTAGCCAATAAAAGATAAGGACCCAATATTTTGAAATAATACACGTAAACGGTCCATTTAATCTGTAATAAAGACAAATTGAAAAAATTGGTATTAAAAATATTAAATATATATGTATGAAATATAACACATTAAATACATTTCCAATTTCAATTCTTTCTTCTTCGATCAATTTATTATTATCATTACTTTTCAAAGTATTTTCAGTTTCCTGGGGTTTTTCAGCTGAAATTTTATTTAATATGAAAATAAAAAAAAAAGAAAATACACATAGATATAAAATGAAATTGAAATGGTACCTTGTTCAGAAGAAATAGTTTCATTTTCTGACATTGTTCGAAGTAATTGTTGTTTGTTTATGAATTCGTCATCTCCCAGTTTCGTTTGCAGATGTTTTTTAATTTCAAGTAATTCTAAACCAATTGAACTAAATAAAGTTGGATTAATTAAGGTAAAAGTATCTGAATAAAGCACTTACCTGGATCTTCTTCTTGATTTAAAGAGCTCAAATATTGAATTAAAAAATCTGAAAATAGTCCTCTCTTATCTAACAATTCTTGATATGTTCCAGATTCTGAAATAGTGCCATCCTTAAGCACTATTATAAGGTCAACTTTAGGTAAATAGTTTATTGCATTTGTAACGAGAATACGTGTTTTTTGATTCAATAGTCCCTGTGAACCAATAACATGCTCAAAAATATGTTTTCCAACATGCGAATCTACTGCGCTCAAAGGATCATCCAATAAATAAATATCGGAGTCAAAGTAAACTGCTCGAGCAAGAGAAACTCTTTGTTTTTGACCCCCGGAGAGATTGATACCTTTAAAATATGATTAAATCAATTATTAATAATCTGATCCGGTTAATTATAAGATAATTTGAATATTCATACTTACCCTTTTCTCCAATTTCAGTTTGATCACCTCCTGGAAGCATTTCTAAATCTGGTTTTAAGGCACATGCATCAACAACAGTATCATAAAAATCATCATCAATAGTTTTCCCAAACAAAATGTTATTTTTCAGAGTTTCATTTTGAATCCAAGCTTGCTGTGAAACATAAGCAATAGATCCACTGACTGAAACTTCTCCTGATACTTTGTTCATTTCACCAAGAATAGCTGAAAGCATTGAACTTTTTCCCGAACCCACACTTCCGACTACAGCTACTAAACAGCCATGTTTAATATTAATGTCAATATCTTTAAGCGTAATATTGTCCGTTCCCCAAGAAAACGTTCCATCTTCAATTTTCACAGAGTTTTCTAAATTGAAAAAAAAGTTAAAGAATAATAATGATACATTCAACATGACTTAAAATAAAATTATACCAGCAGATGATGTTACAGATACGTTTGAAGGGTCCAGTTCTTCCGAATTCATGAATTTGTTTACTCTTTTAGTCGAAACAAATGTCTAGAATTTTCGTAGAATTAGATTTAGACACATAATTATTATTAAGTTGTAAAAAATACCTGAATCATTAAATTGACAATATATGGAAGCATCAGTAAAGGATTTTGCAAAATATTCAACAGTGATAATGATACAAAAGCAGTTTTAGAATCCAATATGTTATTCGGACTAGAAAATACAAAAGTCATAAATATCACCAAGGATACCTAAAATTAGAGAACAAGTTTAGTATACTTATATTGAAATCAGTATATGCATCATCAATGATATTATTTTTTGTTCTTACTAAAAATGGTACGATTAACCATGAAAAAGAAAATCCTGAATTCAAATAAACAATTTTCTTTACTGCTTTCATTTCTTCATTTCTAATTTTGTTTATTTCAGTTTCAAAACTTGGTTCCCATGCATATAATTTCAACACCTGAAAAAAATTTTTGCAATTAGTACACAAAAATCATAAAATTCACGTTGAGAAAAAAATGTTACTTTGATTCCGTTTAGTATTTCGTTCATCAGTTTAAGTCTTTGATCTTTGCATTTCATTTGTTTGGATTGAAATTTTTCCCATCGATTAACTAAGAAGGCATTAAAAGGGATTAACAAAATAATTACAGCCAATCCTGAGAAAACCGATTGACCCAAGAAATTCCATAAAAGATATACAGCTATAACTATTTGAAGAGGAGTTGACCAGATATGATTTAAATGTAATGCCATATCATAAAACCTAAAACACCATCAATACATCAACATAATGTAAAAAATGAAAAATGTGTACCTATATTTTACATAAACACACTTCTGAACATCGACAGACATCAAATTGACAATCTCTCCAACAGTAAAATCTTTTTTTGCATCACCAGATAATCGCAACGATTTTTTGTATAATACACTAATGAGTGCAGTACGTGTTCGCATTCCAATTGACGACATAACTTGTGAAAATTTAGAATCTAAGATAGATTGAAACCCAACAGAAATAAAAAGCAGAATAGTGTACAAATATCCTTTCCATTGTTCTTCACCACTTGTTATAAATGAAATCAATTTACTAAAATCCATAAAAAACGGTTTTTATTTTATGAAAACAATAACTTCCTACCTACCTACAGCAGAATAATTGTTTTACTTCAAAAAATAAGGTGGTAAAAACACAACTGCGATTTTAGCTAATTCCAAAATAGCACCAAATAATAAAGTACTTGCGAATGTTTTGTATAATGCAGGTATTATTGATGCTTCCATCTTTTTGTTAGACTGTTCAATACGAACATAATTGAAAGTTGATCTTTAAATGAGAAAAGTACATCAATCATATAGGTATACATACATTGAATAAAACAATTCAATTTCAAAATAGGCAAGTAAACATGAAAATTAAATACCGATTTTCAACCCTTTTCAAACTTTCCTCCCAATGATGATCAAATATTTTAGTAATCTCTTCAGATGTATTTTCAGCATTTAAAGACCATAAGTCATCACACGTTAAAGGTCTTTGATAACCAATTCGAATAAGCGGATCGAACCAGTAATATAATATTTGAGACAAAAAGCTACATTCATATTCTGGACAAGGTTTCTATAAAATAAATAAGTATACAATATGATATTTAGAGAAAGTCAAAATGTAGGTAAATAGTATTGTTTTATCAACACACCTCTTGTTCTGAATTAGATGAAATTAATGGAGGTTTATCAGCAAAACAGTTCAAAATAAATATAATGAAAATTAACGAAAAATATAATATACATGTTATAAATTTAAGCAATTCATATTGTCCACTTTGAAATTCCTCAATTTCAGTTTTCAATCGTGGTAAACTACAAATAAATAATAGAAACCAATATATGAAAAGTAATCCTGATGCACGTCGGCCATAATTTTTATTGTGTTTGAGAATCAGTAATGCTAAACTCTGTAATATTGGTAAAATAAAACTTTAAAGATATCATTTTTTAAGAACGAATTTACAAATCATACATACTTACAAATGTTAGTATTTGGATAACAGGAGAAAAAAATTCTATCAATGGCAATTTTCGCCATGACTCCTTGTACACAGCAAATGCCAACTCTATTCCTGATATCACTATCAAACAAAAGTTAATAAAAACTTTTGTTATGTTATAAATATTCCAGAAAATGTTACTGCTACGACTTTTAAAAACATTGTATATTTCTATAGGTGCTATTAACCATAAAAATGTACAAGGCACCCAAATAAAAACAGTGTTTTCGAAGCATGGTGTGAAATTCGGATTACTGGTATTCCATGTTACGTTAGAGTCCTTAAAAAATGTAAATATTCTCAAGCATTTATTTTAATATTAATATACCTATATGTCAACCTAAATACACAATTTGTGATTTTTCTACGAAAATTTGAGTTGAAATACCTAGGTAGGCAGCTACATACACATTTTAAACTGGAAATATAAAAATTGATACCAATTTACAATCCTATTTTGAGTATGTACCTACATAGGTACCTATCTACTAACAGTTTGTCTATGAAACTAATACATAAATATTTGTATGAGCTTTGAACAATGAATAAATTAGATATCTACATATGTATTTTATAATAATCTAGGTACCTACCTAATTATGATTTTTACTAGGTAGGTAGGTATCTAAAAATTCAAATATAAAAATAATAAGATAGAACAAAACAACCCTATCATATTTTTTCTAATTGCTGACTAGTTATTGATCATGTTATACCTACTAGATATTACATGCTTTTACAGATATTATAGGAACCATGTAGGTACCTACTTATATTTTTGGATAAATACCTAAAAATTTTCGCATAAAAAGAAAATTTAAATTTTTCTCTTTCATTCTGGTTTCTAATAGCAACACTGAATGCTATTTCTAGATCGAGGTTATGTTAACAAGGTCGCGATTTCATTAATAAAATATCTATTTGCTTGAAAAATACTCACCCAAAAGGGAGAACCACAAAACTTTTCCATGTTTTTCGAACAGTTTCAAGAAATAAAATATCGATAAATCATCAGTAATGAATTTATACCGGAACTAAAAAGTAAACGATTCACTATCGTAGATAGACCGATACTGAATCTATCGGAAAATTGTTGCGTATTTGTGATTCATATGAAAACTATTGAAAAATCAATTAGGTATTAATTAATTATGCAAAATTGACTAGACATACAAGTATGTATCTACTCAACTGGATAGGCGTAATAATTACAGACGTGTCGTTAGATTTCTCTTTTTTCAATATCTATGAATAAGCCTAAATTTTGAATTTATCTAGGTACCTGCCAAGATACATACTAGGTAGGTAGGTACTTATCAAGAATCAGTAATCCTTTTAAAAGTTGATAAAAATAATTTTGATTCATTAATTTTTATTTACATTTGAACGCTCCCAATGTTCTTATAGGTACCTACCTACCTATTTATTGATTTGTAAGTGGACGGTAATTTTCCAGCAAATGTACAAATATGACGACTGAAAAGGCCAAGGGGTATAAGTGACTGCGATGCTTTATGTAAATAACAATGTAGGTAGGTACTTTTAATAGATTGTACTACGAAATACAAGTTTGTCCATATTTATACATACAAGTATTATATATTTATATTAATGGTCTATTATATGAAATTAATTATAAATTATTTATTCAATGATAAGGGTAACAATTATTTAACAATATTTGAGTCTTTAGCTAATTTATAAAATACAGATTCCTGGTCATTTAAAAGGGCAGTCGGAGTATCGAATTCAACTAATTTTCCCTTATCTAAAACTAATACTCTATCAGAGTCCATCACAGTATTTATACGATGGGCTATTGTCAGTATTGTACAGGATGTAAATTCAGATTTTATTGTTTGCTGAAAACATAAAATAAAAAGAAATTAGTAATTAATGCGTATGTACATTTTATAGTTATATTTTTTTAATAATACCTGAATTAAATCATCAGTTTGTAAGTCTACTGCTGCAGTTGCTTCATCTAAAATTAATAAGCGACTTTTACGAAGTAAAGCACGAGCTAAACACATCAATTGTCTTTGACCAACAGACAAATTTACACCTCCTTCATCAATAATATATTCAAGTTTTCCAGACAAATCTTAAAAAAAGCCAATATATATTATAGAACCAAAAAAAGATAATTTTAAATTATTAGGTAATGTGATATAATCACTTTCAGTAAAAGTTTTCAAATGAGCATGTTCAAGTGAAGACCATATTTCATCATCTGTAAATGCATTGAAAGGATCAAGATTGAATCTCAAAGTTCCTGTGAATAACACTGGATCTTGGGGGATTATAGTGAGACGAGATCTTAATTTATGAAGCCCTATTGTTGAAATATCTATATCATCGATAAAAATTTGACCACTTTCGACTTCCATGATTCTGAAAATGTACTCAATTGAAAGATTTATTTGAATTTATCTTGAATTATATCTTCACATAAAATAAAAAAAAAAACCTAAATAATGCTAAGGTGAGACTACTTTTTCCAGCACCAGTCCGTCCCACAATGCCGATCTTTTCCCCGGAGCCAATATGGCAACTGATACTGTGTAAAACGGGTTCCATTGTTGAGCGATATTTCATTACAATATCTTTGATTATCAACTCGCCATTTTGAGGCCATTCATTTTTAGGATCTGTATGAGATATAACCCATGGTTTTTCCTGAAAATTTATTATAATATCTCATAAATAAGATATTGGTGTTAAAGTGACATTAGCATAACATCAATAATACAAACTGGAACATTTTCAGAATATTCTTTGATTCTTTCTACAGCTACAATGTTTGTTTCTATATCAGAAACCATATTTACAAGCCAATTCAGATTTGTTGTTATCTGAAAAAATATTTTTTTAATGTGAAATTTGTAGTGTTAAAACGCATATTTTGTGTAAAAAATTGTTCAGTTTCTGTTCAGAAATATACTCACTTGTAATGCATAGCTTACAGAAAGCCCAACAATTGCAGGATTTATTTTGTCTCGAATGATCACTGCAAAAAGAGCTGAGAATAGTATAATTATACTTCCAATTATCTGCAACCTTAGAGTAATCCAACTCTTAGCAATTATGTTAGCAAAACTGCATTTATGGTTATAGTCTACTTTATCTTCAGATTCCACTATAAATCTGGAAAATATTGAGCATTGTCAAGCATTATTATTGTCGTTAATTATCATATTGTAATTATTGCCGATAATTACTAGAAAATATACGCCATCAACACTGATATGTACATAACTTTTGATTTTTCACATAAAATACCTGTTTTGAAGTTTATATGCTCGTACTGTAGAAACACCTGTGAGAGTTTCTTGAAAATGTGAGTAAATAGGAGATCTAGTAACAGATTCTAATCTTTTGATTTGTCTTGATGTAGCAATAAAATAACGTTGAATAAAATAATATATAAAACCAATGGGAATAATCACCGTAGTAAATAAAGGAGTAGACATACTAATCACGACCAATGTACCTAAAATCTATAGAATGTAAAAATGTAAGTTTAAAATATAAATCAGACTATAAATAAGTAATAATTGTTTATAATTTGTATGTTACATCGAATAAACAAAATATGCTTTCAGATATTTGCCAAGGCAACGATTCATCTAGCACATCCACATCTTTAGAAAATCTTGAAAGTATTCTACCCGAAGGAGTTGTATCGAAAAAACTTAAGGGTGATCTTAGCATTCCTTTTAACATATTTTCATGTAATATTTTGGCAGCTAACCAAAATCCTAATTGTGGTGCAAGATTGTAAATATAGGATACAATTGCTGAAAAAAAATTTTTTTTTCACAAACATTGAATCGCAAACAAACGAAAAAATGATTATAAATGTATATATGTAATCGAAACCTTCTAAAAGTCCAAGAGCTCCATAAACACCCAAATATAAATCACGTACACTTGTATTATTTGTGCTGTTTGTACCCTAAAATATATTTCTCCATATTTAGAAATGAAAAGAATGTAGGTACCTACCTCCTTAAAGCGTTTCATATTTTTTTGACAGTCTGATAGAAATAACAAAAACGAAACTTACAAAATCATTGTAAGTTGCCCATTTGGAAAGCCAAATATTTCTACTAATGCTGAAAGCCTGATATGCAGTATTACTCAATAATGTAGCCATTAAAAGATAAGGGCCCAATATTTTAAAATAATACAAGTAAACAGGCCATTTAATCTGTTAAAAAAACACAATATCAAGTAATTCATAATTAAAAAATATATCAATTATTTGAAAAATAAAATACATTTCCAACTTCTATTCCTTCTTCTTCTATTAATCTATTATTAAATACAATATTGTTATCATTCTTTTCAATAATTTCATCAGTTTCATTACATTTTTTAACTGAAAATAAAAGAATATGACCATGGAAAATAATAAAAAAAAAACATTAAAAACTGAAATGATACCATGTTCTGATGAAATTATAGATTCATTTTCAGATATTGATCTGATTTTGAGTTGTTTCTTGATGAATTCATCATCTCCCAATTTTGTTTGTAAGTGTTTTTTTATTTCGAGCAATTCTAAATCAATTGAATTGAACAAAATTAGCCTAATAAAGGTAAAATTATCAGAAAGAAACACTAACCTGGATCTTCTTGGTCAGAAGAACTCAAATATTGAATTAAAAAATCTGAAAATAGTCCTCTATTATCTAATAATTCTTGATATGTTCCAGATTCTGAAATAGTGCCATCCTTAAGCACTATTATAAGGTCAACTTTAGGCAAATAGTTTATTGCATTTGTGATGAGAATACGCGTTTTTTGATTCAATAGTCCCTGTGAACCAATAACATGCTCAAAAATATGTTTTCCAACATGTGAATCTACTGCGCTCAAGGGATCATCCAATAAATAAATATCGGAGTCAAAGTAAACTGCTCGAGCAAGAGAAACTCTTTGTTTTTGGCCCCCAGAGAGATTGATGCCTTTAACATATGATTAAATCAATTATTAATAATCTGATCCGGTTAATTATAAGATAATTTGAATATTCACACTTACCTTTTTCTCCAATTTCAGTTTGATCACCTCCTGGAAGCATTTCTAAATCTGGTTTTAAGGCACATGCATCAACAACGGTATCATAAAAATCATCATCAATAGTTTTCCCAAACAAAATGTTATTTTTCAGAGTTTCATTTTGAATCCAAGCTTGCTGTGAAACATAAGCAATAGATCCACTGACTGAAACTTCTCCTGATACTTTGTTCATTTCACCAAGAATAGCTGAAAGCATTGAACTTTTTCCCGAACCCACACTTCCGACTACAGCTACTAAACAGCCATGTTTAATATTAATGTCAATATCTTTAAGCGTAATATTGTCCATTCCCCAAGAAAACGTTCCGTCTTCAATTTTCACAGAGTTTTCTAAATTGAAAAAAAAGTTAAAGAATAATAAGGATATATTTAACATGGCTTAAAATGAAATTATACCATCAGATAATGTTACAGATACGTTTGAAGGGTCCAGTTCATCCGAATTCATGAATTTGTTTACTCTTTTAGTTGAAACAAATGTCTAGAATATCCTTAGAATTAAATTTTGAATCATAATTAACATTATGTTATTAAATACATCATACCTGTATCATTTGATTAACAATATATGGTAGCATTAATAAAGGAGATTGCAAAATACTCAACAATGATAGTGATACAAATGCAGTTTTAGAATCTAATATGTTATTTGGACTAGACAGCACAAAAGTCATAAATATAATCAGGGATACCTGAAATTATCAAAAAAAAATTGAAAAGAAAATAAAATATATAGATATTAGACATGATTTATGATTTTTCATTCTTACAAAAAATGGAACAATCAACCACGTAAAAGCAAATCCTGAATTCAAAAAAACAATTTTCTTTAAAGCTTTCATTTCATCATTTCTTATATTGGTTATTTCAGTTTCAAAGCTTAGTTCCCATGCATATAATTTGAGAACCTGAAAAAATCACTGCTTTTAAAAATACATAAACTGAGCATATTCATATTGTATTATGAAAAAAAATACTTTGATTCCGTTCAATATTTCATTCATCAGTTTGAGTCTTTGATCTTTGCTTTTCATTTGCTTGGATTGAATTTTTTCCCATCGATTAACTAAGAAAGCATTTAAGGGGAGTAATATAATAATTACGGCCAATCCTGAAAATACTGATTGACCAAGAAAATTCCATAAAAGATATATTGCTACACATATTTGAAGAGGTGCAGCCCAAATATGATTTATATACAACGTCATATTATAAAATCTTAAAATCACTGATAAATTAATATAATGTGAAAAATAATGGTTCGTTAATATTTCACATAAACATACTTTTGAACATCAACTGACATCAAATTTACTATCTCTCCAATGGTAAAATCTTTCTTTGCATCATTAGATAATCGTAAAGATTTTTTATATAATACACTAATGAGTGCAGTACGTGTTCGCATTCCAATCAAAGACATTACTTGTAAATATTTAGCAGATAAGATTGATCGAATCCCAACAGACACAAAAAGAGAAATGGTATACAAATATCCTTTCCATTGTTCTTCACCACTTGTTATAAATGAAATTAATTTACTAGAAATTAAAATAAATATTGATTTAATTGAAAATCACACAGTAATTATAATGAATTCAAGATTTTACTTCAGAAAATAAGGAGGTAAAAATACAACTGCCGTTTGGGCTAATTGTAAAACAGCACCGTGTAATAAACTGGTTGCAAAAGTTTTGTATAATGCTTTTAATATCGATGCTTGTTTCTTTACATTTGGCTGTTCAATGGGAACATAATTGAAAGTTGAGCTAATTGTAGATATGAAAAATAAATGGAATATACAATATACATTAAATAAAGCAATTCAAGTTCAAAATAGGCAAGTAAACATGGAAAATAAATACCAATTTTCAGTCTTTTTTAAACATTCTTCCCAATGACGATCGAATATTTTAGTTATCTCTTCAGATGTGTTTTCAGCATCCAAAGACCATAAATCATCACATTTTAAAGGTCTTTGGTAACCAATTTGAACAAGTTGGTCAAACCAATAATATAATAATCGAGATAAAAAACTACATTCATATTCTGGACATGGTCTCTGAAAAAAAAAAAACAAATAGGTACCTACTTGTGTTCATAAAAAAATATTACAGCATTTTAATATAAACACCTCTTGTTCTGAATTAGATGAAATTAATGGAGGTTTATCAGCGAAACAGTTCAAAATGAATATAATGAAAATTAATGAAAAATATAATATACATGTTATAAATTTAAACAATTCATATTGTCCACTTTGAAATTCCTCAATTTCAGTTTTCAATCGTGGTATGCTACAAATAAATAATAGCAACCAATATGTGAAAAGTAATCCTGATGCACGTCGACCATAATTTTTATTGTGTTTGAGAATCAGTAACGCTAAACTCTGTAACATTAGTAAAATAAAACTTTGAAGATATCATTTTTTAAGAACGAATTTACAAATCATATATGTATGTATACTTACAAATGTTAGTATTTGGATAACAGGAGAAAAAAAATCTATCAATGGCAATTTTTGCCATGACTCCTTGTACACAGCAAATGCCAACTCTATCCCTGATATCACTATCAAACAAAAGTTAATAAAAACTTTTGTTATGTTATAAATATTCCAGAAAATGTTACTGCTACGACTTTTAAAAACATTGTATATTTCTATAGGTGCTATTAACCATAAAAATGCACAAGGTATCCAAACGAGAATAGTATTTTCGAAGCATGAGGTGAAGTTTGGATTTCTTGTATTCCATGTTATGTTAGAATCCTAAAAATATTCAAAAACTATATGAATATGTACCTTCATGTATAGGTACCTACACAATTATAAAAGCGCTTCAATACTTAAATTAAAAATCGTAACAAGACCTGAAAATATACCTAGTATGGATAGCAAATGCAAAAAAAAATTACTGTGGGTAATACTGAACTTTTAGGTCACTTCAGAAACAATAAATAGGTACCTAGGTACCTACTTTAGTATAGGTAAATTAATGAAAAAAATTATGACAAATTTTGCACATAATTATCAAAAATTATAATTTTCTAGAATAAATAAAAACTAGGTATATTTTTTTTATTTATTGTTGGTTCAAATTCAATAAAATATATATTTTGTGAAAGAAGCTTTTTATTTCTTATTGATTTCCAATAGTAACCAGAATACATACTCTGATGAATTCAAGGTTATGTTTACAAGGTTATAGTTTAATTGATGGAATGCATTAATTTACTTGAAAAATACTCACCCAAAAGGGAGATCCGCAAAAATTTTCCATATTCTAAGAATATAGGTACCTTTCTTCATGAAGATGAATGTTAATCGATCATCAAATATCACTTTTATTACCAGAACTAGAAACTAAACACTTCACGTTTATAGATAGACTAATACTGAATCAAACAGAAAACATCACGTTGTGTACACAGTGGTGGGTAGCTCATGGAAAAACAAGTTAAAAAAATTTAATAGTCGTCAATTTTCAAAGTTCATTGGTACCTATACAATTTCTAGTGGCATACTATACTATGTTATCATTGTTGAATGTAATATGTAGGTACCTATCTATCTACCTAGGTACCTAATGTGAATGTGAATGAACTAGTTTTTCCAAACATGTTTCCTTATGTTATCTGTGGGTATTCAGTTTAAAATTTAAAATTTAAAAATCAATGTTGGTAATCATTCAAAATTGTTTTGATTGAGAAACAAAAGTATCATATGAATATTCAGAATTGTTGGTTTTTAAAAGCTGAAGTTTATTTAAAGAGACACCACTGGTGTAACTTGATACATGTTGCATTTTTTCAACTTACTTCATTAAATAAATATCTGGCTTGTTTTCCTTATTTGCAATTTATACCTAATTAGTTTTTACTGTTTAATTCTGTATTTCACAACCAGGCAGTAATAATATATGTAATGCATATTATTTCATATTCAACAATTTATTAAATATCATGCAAGTACATAATGTAGGTGATTGTTTTATGAAGATGTAAAAAACACATGTTATGATTTTATCCTCCATATGTATAATTTATCTCAAATAGGTATACCTACCTACATATTAAATTTCATAAATGCTTTTTTCTAAAAACGAATACTGATAAATGAAAATAAAACACTATTTTCTCATTTTCATTGATTTTTTTTTAATATACCTAAGTTTCTACCTATACAATATTTAAAATTTATAAATTATTAAATAAGAATACAAAATAGGAATCTACTTATAGATATTTTCGCTACCATAAAATCCTAAGTTTAAGAGCGATTCATGACGAAGTACAAAACTCACAATAAATGTTGGGAGTCGTCTAATAGGTATATGTATTTTCCATAAAATTCAGGGTATACCTACTCTTCCTGTGACCAAAATATTTTCCTGGTATGATTAATTTTACTGTACCTACATAAATTAGATGACTTTTAACTTTCATCTAATGTTTTGTGCTTCATCACAATACCGTTCTTATTCACTGCATTTTAAGATATAAAGGTAGGTAGGTACATACTTAATTACAATACATTCTCACACACAAGTAAAATTCTTGTCAATTTTCTAATCTCATTATTTAATATTATGCACCAATGTATGTATATTGTAGGTAGGTACATAGATATTTGTTTTTCACAATCACACAATATTCGTAATAGAAAATCAACACTTCAGCTAATTAACCAGTCCTGCATCTTTTGCCATACTGTAAAATATTGAATTTTTATTTTCTAATAATTTTTCAGGGGAGTCAAATTCAATTAATTTTCCTTTATCTAGAACAATCACTCTTGTAGAATCCATTATGGTATTCAATCTGTGTGCTATTGTTAATACTGTACATGAAGAAAATTCCGTTCTAATTGTTTTCTAAAAAATAAAGAAATATAATACATATAAAAATTTATTAATAATTTAATAATTTCTGAAAAGTGAAAAAAAAAAATACTTGAATGAGATCATCTGTTTCTAAATCTACTGCAGCTGTCGCTTCATCTAATATCAGCACACGAGTTTTTCTAAGTAATGCTCTTGCAAGACAAATTAATTGTCTTTGACCTACTGATAAATTCTCACCGCCTTCGTTTATTTCGTGCATTAGACCGAGATTCAATCCTTCATTAAAGTTATAATGTATGTAGGTAGGTACATATTCATTTCATTATGCATAATATAGGTAAATATATATATATATTTTTTTTCAAATACCTTTCACAAACGGTTTCAAATGAGAATACTCAAGAGCTCTCCATATTTCATCATCGGTAAAAGTATCGAAAGGATCTAAATTTGATCTGATTGTACCAGAAAATAGAACGGGATCTTGAGGAATTATAGTTAAGCGATTTCGTAAAGCATGCAGTCCCAATGTGGAAATGTCGATTCCATCAATGATGATTTTCCCATTGGAAGTTTCTAATATTCTTAAATTGTATATTTCTTTGAGTTCAAAATAATCAAAACGGGATTGTATATTCGAAATTAAAAACCATGAAAATCACCTGAATAAAGCCAATGTTAGTGTACTTTTACCAGCTCCGGTTCGTCCTACAATTCCCACTTTTTCTTTCGGTTTGATATCGCAACTTATACCATGTAGTACTGGTTCGGTTGTTTCCCTGTAGCGAATTACCAAATTATCCATTTTTATTTCACCGTCTTGTGGCCAATCTGGTTTAGGGTTATTGCTCGGAATATCCCAAGCAGCTTCCTTAAAGAATCATATGGTTACCATATAGGTAATAATTTGATTGTTCATAAACCTGATATTTCACCTGCGCAACTTCAATGTATTCTTTGATTCTTTCAACGGATACTACATTTGTTTCTATTTCCGAAGTCATTCTAACCAGCCAATTGAGAGTTTGAGTAATCTATTAATTATAAGATAGTTGAGTATGTATTTTAATTGCAATTTTTTCTTGGACAATATAAAAATAATATTTGATTATAATTGAAAATATGATTTTTGATATTACCTGAAGTGAATAGGTTATTGATAGACCTGCTATTCCTTTATTGATATTGTCTTTAGCTAAAACAGCAAATAGTGCAGCAAAGAAAATGATGAAGTTTCCAATAGTTTCCAATCTCACTGCTAACCATCTATTCGAGACCACACTCGGAAAGTAGCATATTTGGTTGTAATCGACTTTATCTTCCGATTCTTTTATGAATCTGTTCAATTTAAAAAATCAATAAAAAGCCAATAGTTTTTATAGTTATTTTTTTTCGTTAAATATTCGTGTAATTTTCACATAAATAAATTAGGTACCTCTCTTGTTTTCCATATGCTCTGATCACTGAGACTCCAGTTACGCTCTCACCGAAATGTGAATATATTGGAGATCTAGACACAGACTCTTCTCTTTTCAGTTGCCTAGATGTTGCAATATATATTCTTTGTATAATGTAATACAAGATCGCTACTGGAACAATAACAGCAGCGAAAATCGGAGTTGAAACTGTTATAACTACTAAAGTAGATAAAACCTATGATGAGAAATTCAACGGTGAATTTTTATAACCAGTTTCGAAGTTAAAATATATAATCATATTTACGGAAAAAAAACATGTAATCCATCCTCTAAGCCCCATTGGTAGCACATTATCAAGTGTATCCACATCTTTTCCGAATCTGTTGAGGATACGTCCGACAGGTGTGATATCAAAGAAGTTTGTCATCGGTGCTTTCAAAACGGAGCGTAGCATTTGAGAATGTAGTAATGCAGCTGCATTTAATGTCCCAATAAATAGAAATAATGATGATATTGATATACTGAGCACTGTAAATGGAATGAATTATTTAAACCAGGTAGGTATGTTAAATTCTTAATATTGCCTATCTTTTCAATCATTTTGACTTATTTAGTATTGTTTACCTTGGCCAATGCCAAATCCTCCATATACTCCAAGATACAAATTACGGTTGTCTGTATCTTCTAAACCATTTTCAAGAGCCTGCAACAATACACAAATCTTCCACTTACTTAATAGTTTTTATTTAGGTAGGTAGGTACCTATGTTGTTATTGTGAAGATATCAGTTATGCTTATTGTATATTTCTATGTTAGTGTTTATTATTAATATGAATTATTTTAAATAATTATAAGGAGAAAATATATTTACTTCATCAGAAGCCGCTGACCATATCGAAAGCCAAATGTTAGAGCCTATTGCAAATGCTTGATATATCATATTTCCTAGAATCGATACAATTGTGAATCCTAACCCAATACTTTTGAAGTAATGAGAAAACACACTCCATTTAACCTATAATGCCATTACATTTTATAATTGTGTACACATTCATCAAGTTTTATGTTTCATATATAATTTATATACATTGCCCGTTTCTGATTTTTCAGCTTGAATCAGTGTATTTTTTACTTGCTCTTTTTCTTTAGTATCGTGACTTTCAGCTGAAATAAATTATGCTAGACTGTAATTTAATTATAACAAACATAAAGGTACCTACCTAAATGTTTTTTCTAACCTTCTTTTGATTTTTTTTCTGATATTTGGGATTGGCCTCGTGAATATCTCCTGGGAACATTTTCATCAATTGCTTTGATATCATCTGAAAATGAAAATTACATATTTTCAAATTGATATTAATAAATTTAATTACTAATATGAAAAATGAAAAAAACATACCTAGTTCTGAAGTATCTTCGGAATCGTTTGCATGCTGTGAAATGAATTCAGAAAATGCACCCTTTTTCTTAATTAAATCTTTATATGTGCCTAACTCTGAAATTTCACCATTTTTCATCACAATGATATGATCTACTTCTGGCAAATACGTTATTCCATGTGTAACAAGTAGTCGTGTTTTCTTCTTCAACAAACCATTTGGTCCTATCACTTTTTCAAAAATATGTTTTCCTACATGCGAATCAACTGCACTTAATGGATCATCAAGGAAATAAATATCACTGTCACAATAAACAGCTCGAGCCAAAGAAACTCTTTGCTTTTGTCCTCCAGATAAATTGATACCCTTTTCCCCAATTTCAGTTTGATCTCCTCCGGATAACATATCTAAGTCTGGCTTGAGCGCACAGGCATTAACTATAGAATGATACATGTTTTCGTTGAAAGTGTTTCCAAATAGGATGTTATTTCGAAGAGTATTATTTTGAATCCAAGCTTGTTGTGTTACATATGCAATTGAACCATATGTATTTATGTGACCAGATATTTTATTCATTTCTCCTAAGAATGCCGATATTAGAGAACTTTTTCCAGAACCAACACTTCCGACTACGGCAACTAAGGAACCTTTTTTTACATTTATATTGATATCACGAAGAACTAAATCGTCTGTTCCCCAAGAAAAGTTACCGTTTTCAATCAATAAAGGTGTTGCTGAAAATATAATAACATGTTGAGAAAACAATTACTTTTTATTGTTCAAAATTGAAAATAATATGTATATTTTAAATACTTTCAGATTGTTTGTGTTCTATGTCATTTGGATTTAATTCTTCAGCATTCAAAAATTTATTCAATCTTTTAACAGAGACATTTGCCTGAAATATTTGAAAATAGATATGTAGATATACTTATGAATTTTAAAATACACTTGTAGAATTAATTGCAGATACTTTTTATAAAGTAAAATTTTCATTTCTTTCTATTTCAACTAAATGGGTTATAATTAATTTTATATGTATTTTATTACATTATAGGTACTTACCTAAATAATAAAATTTATTTAAAAAAACTGTACCTGAATCATAAAAGATATCATGTTAGGTAACATCATAAGTGGAAATCGCAAAATATTAAATAAAGATAGTGAAACAAATGCAGTTTGTGAATCTAACACATTGCTAGGATCAGAAAGTACATAAGTTGCAAATGATGCCAAGGATACCTGTTAAAAAAAGAAATCACATTATTTGAGGAAAACAGAATGAATTAAATGTTTCCAAGTGTGAAATCTGAAAATCACCAAAAATGGAGCAGTTGTCCAAAGAAAACTTGTGCTTGAACTTAAATATGCTAAACTTTTAAGTACTGTTACTTCCTTATCTCTTATTTTTGTTACTTCTGTAGCAAAACTGGGCTCCCAGGCATACAATTTAATAACCTGTATCATTTGAAAGTATTATTAAAGAGATTCCTACAAAGATAAAATAGACTTTAACTTTTACCTTCATTCCATTTATGACTTCGTTCATGAGCTTCACTCGTTCATCTTTATTTTTCATTTGCTTAACTTGAAAACCTTTTGATTTATTTGCAATAACGCCATTGATGGGTATGAGTATAATCATCACTGCAAGTCCGGAAAAAACAGAAGGTCCGAGCTTCTGATATAAAAAGTAAAGAGCCAAAGCGATTTGTAATGGCGCAGACCAAATCATACTTATGTATGCCGTCAAATCCATAAATCTTTATGAAAATACTACACATTATAATAATCAATGTTATCATTTAATATAATTTGAAATTATCTTAAATACACTTTACCGTTGAGCATCTACAGACATCAAATTGACAATTTCTCCAACTGTTGATTCTTTACGTGCAGCATTGGATAGTTTGAGAGCTTTTTTGTATATTGCACTAATTAAAGCTGTACGTATTCTCAAGCCAACTAAATACATTCTATGAAAGTATTGAGCTATCACTATAGTTTGAACCATTGCAACAACAAATAATGCAACTGCATACAAATATCCTTTCCATTCATAATCGTCACCAGCAACATATTCTATTAACAAACTACAAAAAATATATTATTAAGTATGGGTATGTATTTATTGAAAATATTTAAAGTATTAAACTGCAATAAAAACCTCAAAATTTGTGGTTGGATAAATACAATTATGTCATGAATCAATTTTAAAAATGAACCAAAGAGAAAGGTTCCACCGAAAGCCTTAAACATAGCGGGTAAAATTGAAGCTTTTTTGATTTTTTTTGTTTTTGCTGATTTGGTATTAGATTTTGATTGACTTTGCCTCGATGTTTCATTTTTACTGTTATACCTGTTAATGAATAATGAAAAATATATGATTAATGTATCACATATATAGGCAACTGAACAATACTTTATAGTGAATACTTCAATTGTGATTCACTTTACTTTTTCGCTTCATCAAGAGATTGATTCCAATATTTTTCGAACACTGGTACGATTTCCATGGATGCGTCTTGTGGATTCAAAGACCACAAATCATCTTTTGTTAACGGTTTTCTATAACCTTTCCATACTAACGTATCAAACCAAGCAAATAAAAGTTTTGTTAAAAAGGCACTTTGGGTTTCCGGACATGGATTCTGATTTAAATATGAAAAATTTAATATATATAAAGGTATGTATTGATTTTTCACTTCAGGTTGATTAATTTCTAATTCCTGTTCATATATCTGATATCGAATCAAATCGTTTTTTTTTCATGCGATTATCCAAATTATCCCAAAACTGTCAAATGTGATTTTTGAAATATGAACATGAAATGGGAAACATCGAACTTGAAGTTGAAAACTGGTATAGACATACTATATTCATTATAATTGTTTTAGTGAGTATACCTTCTGTTTCATATATGGAGATTCTTTTGGTTCGGGATCCACAAAACAGTTTAGTAATAATATTATTAATACAAATACATAAAATATTACATAACTGATAAAATAATATGTTATTTCATTTGAATCCCAGTTTTCGCTAATTTTCGTTAGCAATTCCGGGATACTAAATATTGCTAATATAAACCAAAATAAAAATAGTAACCCAGACGTGCGTAATCCTCTTTTTTTATTTAATAATAATAATAAAATCGTATATATCTGAAATGAAATAAACGAACTATATTATTGAATAAATAATTAAAATCATTAAAAAAGAAACATACAAACGTGACAAGTTTTATTATTGGTGTTACAATATCAACATTTTCGAGAGAATTGCGAACTGCAATGCTTAAATCTGCAATAGTCAATATCGCCAATAAGCACATGAAAAGTAGTTTTGAAGTATTTATAACGTTCCATGGCACGTTTCTCTCCTTGCTGTTCTTCAGATATGATATTTCAACCAGTGAAAACACCCAAAGGAAAGCGCACGGTGTCCACACCAATACTGTTTTTTCAAAACAAGGAGTAAAGCGTGGCTCTGTTGTGTTCCAAGTTATAGTTGAATTCTATAAATTATGTATGCATATGTTCATTTTTATGTTTCACCTATATATAGGTACATACCTACGCTAATACATTGAATTTAAAATGCAAATATGAAGATATATTTAAATAAAAAAAATTGCAATGAGTAAAATAGTTGTGAAATTTTTAAGTATCAAACCATGCCTGTATATCTCAAATATTTGATTTGTAACCTTGAAGATAATTATGTGATTGTTATATGAAACATTTTGATTTCAATCTTGAAATGATTCACAAAATGATATGTATTTATTTTTTTCACTATTTTCGATCTTGAAAAGATAAATACACTTGTGAATGATTTATAATTCGTTAACCTTCTAAATGAAAACATTAAATATACCTATGTAGGTAGGTACATAAATTCAGGATTTTCACATAAATTTCAATATTTTTTATTCTAGGTACCTACCTTATTTTTTTTTTCATATCAAGTTAAATTTTGTAAAAAGAAACAGAAATTTACACCTATAACGAATTGATCCAATTTTGAAATACCAAACTACCTAACTTGAAATAAAAAAAAAAAATGGAACTTGTATCGAAAAACTTATATTAAATTCATTAAAAATATATTTATACATATTTTTCGATAATTCAATGATTCGATATACCTAACCTAGGTTCATATTAAACAATGATAGATGGATTTATTCTTCATATGTATGTGTTTACGTGTCAATTATTATATCACATATTTAAAATGAAAACCATCTAATTTTTCTTACATCACTAACAATAAGTATTTCATTCAGTTTTATCCAATTGAGAGAATTAAATCAGTAGAATACAATATGAGTGATGATAATAATAATAAGCAGATTTTATAAAAGATTCATTTACCCAAAACTCTGACCCACAAAACTCATCCATGCCGATGAATCTCAAAGCACATCGGCGAACACTCACCTGTTGGAACAACTGACTGAAACTGAAATCTATGATATCTCGAGTTTTATTATATACGTAAGCTGATAAAAAAAAAATGCTAATCATCTATTGTTACGTACCTACCTTGTTATTTTTGGAAGAAATATTCAACCTAATTGAAGCTGATAAAAAAATATTCCTGCAGTTACTTTGTGAAATAATTTCTTTATCAAGTTATTGTAATGAAATTGAAAAATTGCAAAAAATATAATAACAAATCTGAAATGTTCATTTAAATTTCATGTGCTAGTGAACATTATTGAAAAACAAAATTTATTTTACTTGTTGTTTTCATCACCTGAGTTGAACAAATTAAAATGTAATTACTAGGTATCTATTAACATTTATATTAACTGTAGTTGGTAAATACTGTTACATTTGATTGTTTCTAAAGACTTACCAATTAAATTCACAGAAAATGGAGTGATCAATTTTTTCACAAAAAGAATTCTATTACATAAAAATATTATTTTATCATCATCATTTTCAGAAAATCCTCTCATCCAACTTGAATTCGTATGCCAATTAATTTTCTTTGTACTTCCTCAGTTATATTTTTTCTCGTGCAGTTACGTTCAAATATTTATGTAAAGCTGATTATAAATCATTTTTTGTTTACTTAAATGGATTCTCAAGCAAACAATTAAGCTTGTAGGAACTTGAACACTTTTTTGTTATGTAGAGATATGTAGGTACTTATTTTCTTCTAATTTCAAACATAGCATAAAATAAATTTGTCATCTAATATAAGATTAGCGTTATATAAAATATTATGTAGGCACTAATTTATCCCTTTTCCAATTTAACTTATTATTTTTCATATTACAAAATAAAAATTCAGGTCATAGAAGACTTTTCTCTATCTTGTAAATTAATTGCAGTTAATGTAATCAATATTTTTTTTAGTTGAGTGATTTTTATTTCATATTTATTTTAAGTGTAAGCATATTTCATTTTTAAGTAGATAAATAATGAGGTGTGTGAATTCCTATTATGATTATGAATATAATATATGAATTTGAATTTGAAATAAAATACAAATTAACATCATAGTCTCTTTTATTTTATTAGTTTATATACAATGTTTTGTTTTTCATAACTGGTGAACTAGTGAACTTACGAATATTGATATTTTATTTATAATATAATTATACATTTACATGTAATACTATTAATCCAGTCATTGTTAAGACTAATCAAAAAAAGGAAATAATAATATAATGGATATTTGTAAGCATTTGAACACTTATGTATTATATATACAAGAAGTTCAAATGATTTTAAAGGATATTATGAAATATTTATCATTAAATTTACTTAACATAATAATAAAAAAAAAGAATGTATTGGAAAAAAAATAACAATATAGTCAAAAGTCAAATGAAAATTTAGAAAATGGAATATTTAGTGTTACGATTTGATAAGACACAAATATATGATTTTCTACAAAATCTCAATAAAATTCACCATATAGCATTATTGAAACCAGTCTTACATACACATATACATATATTTCCATAAACAATCATGAAAATATATTTTTGTCAAAAATGGCTACACACACGTAACTCAATTTGCCGAAAATTCACAACATTGACAAATCAATAGCCACCTTTAGAGTTAATGTCATATAAAAATCACCTTGATAGATGAGGCACTAAAGCGATCATTTGGGTTGAAAATAAGATCACATCGGGATATACCACTGTCGTTCTAACAAATTCTCCATCACATACATGGCAATATGTAGACAGTTAATATTATTTGTTTGTTCAAAACTCTTCGCGTGATTGCTTTTACACCTCTGGATTTCTTCAAAATCCAGGATTGTATTGCCACAGTCTGAATTATGAGATTTTCCATTCATCAAAAGGCACAGAATAAATAACTTATTATTTTATAAATATTATGCAACGTTTATAGCGCCAGTATTTCTTATACTTGGATTGAAGTAATTTGTTCTATTGTACTGAACCTGAAAATGATAATAAGTTAGAAATGATACGAAAAATAGTCAAAGAGATGAAATATTGAAAGGAGTTGATATTTACTTCATCGATATCAATGTCTTCGTCACTGTATTCATCATATTCGTCGCTAAAGTCGGATTCGTCTTCTTGCACATAGCCGGCAGCAAGCAGTTGTTCTCTAAGTGCACCTTCGCCCAACTGTAAAGCGGTATGGCCAGAATATGTACGAGCATCTCTCGTGACGAACGGGCATTTCAATAAATAACTCAGGATTTCTACATTTCTATTTTCAATGGCAAGATGCAATGCGGTTCTTCCGCTTTTATGTTCCTAAAATTTAACATTATATTGAGATAAATGTATTGATTTTTACAATAAGAAAGGTAGATGAAAAATACTTACAAAGGCATTAATGTTTGCCCCGTACCATACTAAATAATGTAAAATATCAAGGTGGCCTCCTAGTACTGCTAAATGAACACACGTTTGACCTGAAAAAATGAATAGAAACAGATTAATACTGATACAATGTATAAATATATTTTATATCATGTAATATAAGAACAGAATTTGATTCCAACGAAAGTCACTTAAGAAGATTTGATTTCATCAGTTGAAGAGAATTCAGTAGAAATTGGTGCAGTCAATACTAGTGTGAATAATTCGAAACGACAAAGGTTTAAGTTCGATCGAGTAGACTTTAGTCGCGGGAATAAAGGGGAACCGCGGAATCATGGGCCATTCCTGAATGATTCAGTGTCGATGCAGTCCATCGAGTTTCCCTCGCATTTGGGGCAATGCACGCCATCGCAGAAACACCACAACGAAAATAACGCATGGTCAAATTCGTGAACGACAAATCATATTTCCAGTGAATACATGTATGTATGTATATCGCAACCAGATGAAAGATACTGAAATTTAACCAAACAATCATGGGTTCGTACGTATGATTCAATATGAAGAAGCGTCCTATTGTTCGACAGTGAATAATCAGCTAAAATAGATAAATAATGACCTTTGACTAAACGAGGAATCACCTGCAAAGATATTTAAGGATTTTGTTCCTGGAAATAAAATTCATAGTTTTAACGAAGATTTTGTTCCTGATATCGATTCTACAGTCGATGAATGACCGTAAACTAGGAGTTAATTCGGATCTGGCTCGTGGACCAGCATTCCGACCGACAGACCGTTACGATCGTCTAATTATACCGCGCTAGAGAAAATTATGATCCACGATAGCCTGTGACCTTCCGAATCGGACTATCTCAGTTTTCAATGAGCATATTTCGCGACGATATCCTGCGGCTTCGGCTCCGATCTCGGGTCAAAGGTTATTCGATTTATCGATCGTTTTCAATGAGTTGAAACTGGTCGTGTATAGGATGCGAGAGGTTTTTATTCATCGAATGTGACGTACAATAGTCGTTAATGACGATAATTAGTTCGTATTGTAAGAACGAGCGGACAATGGCTTGAAACTGAGTTTATTCATTGTTCAATTAGAGCAAGTATTGTATAATTAAATGCTGAGCTAGGATAGAAATGTTTTTATATTTGTCTATGTTATGCTCTAGAATTATCGCTTTATAGGTATAAATATAAACATTGCGGTATTTATTATTGAGAAAAAAATCATTTGATTCATCAGAATTGTCAGTTTTCAAAGAATTCTAACCCAAGTTTAAAATAAACGAACACTGTAGACCTCCGACCTACAACCACTACAGATCAAACAACTCGAAAATAAACGAACACCACAACAGCGGGATGAGAAATAGCAAACGACCAGATTAATCCACAAGACAGAACAGCAACTACTTTCATCCAACCTTTCGAACTGGAGCACACAACTTTCAGAGTTACTTTGCAACGAGTAGATTAATCAAGAATCCCTGCATCGAACCGCATTTAGATGACAACTGAGGATAGAAAAGCGTACAGTTCTCGCACGTGCAAAGTTCTTCTTTTTGCGCGGGAAAATCTTTTCGCGGCAAGTGGGTCAGAGTCCCGAGTCCCATGCCAGAAGACCACATAAGGAGTCAAACGTTTGGAAGTCTGTCATGCGCTCCTGAGTCACGTTTACTCTTCGGGAGCGCGCTATTTTCGAACGTGGATTCCACCGAATTCTCGCGGCTATTTTGGCGCTCGACAAACGCTCGATGCCGTTTCGAAATAGGGGTGTCGAATTTAGAATCATGTGAAAAGTTCAAAGAGTCTCATCTAGAAATTATCTGGAGCAAACGTCTATCTAAATCATATACAGATCTGAAATAAAATGGTATCTGCTCTAGATCATTGCTCAAAAATAGGATAAGTGCAATACACAAAGAGAGAATCGATAGGAGTCAAATCCTGAAAAAGACCGCAAGGGAGATTCTTGACATTGGAATCGATCGATTTGAAAATGAGATGTTTTTTTGCCGGCTAGATAAATTATGCGGTTTATGTAATACGCGTGTAACTATCGAAAGACCTTCACGCACTATTTTGTTTCCTTCTTACGAATCGATTTTGAAGGTTGAATCGAGAATGTATGCAAATTCCGTGTTATGCGACGACATGGAATTTCAGAAAGCAAGAGAATACACGACGAGGAATGATATTTTTTTTCGTATCAGAGAACAGTTCTGAAACGGAACCGCAATCATGTATTTATAACATTTTATCAATTCTAAGAAATGAATTATAGTGACGATTCCGTGGGTTTAATTTCAGTAATGAAACGATTCAGCAATATAGTAATTCATAAACGTCTTCTAAGAATCGAATGATGGAATTCAATCAGTTACTTAGTTACAAAAATAATTGGACAAATATTATAAAAAAATATCTTTTCAAAAACTCATCCATTATAAACATATTAATGTGATAAAATTTTCTAACCCTCATAGCTTATTTAATGAAAAAAAAAATCCTAACATAACCCATATTCCGGCACAACGACATCATTGAGCAACAATAGGTCCTTAGACATTTTTCTCAAAGTACACAAAATTATAACATCGATCAAAAATCTGGAACAAACACCTTTTCAAGCCACTTTGATTCAAATTCACACCGCATAAAATCAACTTCAAAACATTCCCTAACTCGAACCATAGACTCCAGACGATCGCCGTCGATTTCGAGCGGCATGCGCGAAACGGAAGAGCAGCCCGATCCGCGAGACCATAATCGAGGTATGCGGACAATCCGAAGCATCTGGGAAGCTGTTCAGCCCTGTTTTCTATTTCGGTGAGGAATCCGGCGGGGCCGCGAGTCTTGGGATTTCCCAGAGGCGGCGGCCAGCGGACGGCAGGGGGGCGGAGGCGCGCGGGGGGCGCCACACCGCAAATATAAACACCCGGCTGGCCAATGCCAGCTGCTGCTCTGCCTTCTCCATATTCAGAACGATGTTATTAAATATGTTTTTCATCCGATCAGGTGCGGGGTGTGCATGGATGGATGGTTTCAAGTCCCATGCTTTTGAAATTCGAAATTGAAATCGAAACCGCGACACCTGAATAATGCTGAATTGACGTGTATGGTGTTGGTTTTGGTTTGGTCGCGTGTCGTGTGAATGCACGCTTGTGGGAGATGGAAAATGTGATTTGAAATTGTTGGTGCGAAGCGTTTAATTGCAACTTTAGAAATGTTTAGTCGAATTCTGGCCGAGTGTTAAGAGTTAAATGTATGGATATTTTGTTGAAAATCATAATAATTGATTCACTAAAATTAATATTTTGGATTCACTTCACTTCGATGAAAATCTAATATTTAGTGTGCATAGCAACAGGAAGAGAAATTCGAATGAATGGTATATGAATCTTAATTGAGCTTCAGTGATGCTAGTTAAGTTAGTACATAAGTTTTTTGAATTAGAAAATTCGTTGCATTCATAGATTTTAAAAGATTTAGATGTGTTTCATAAATTCTTTCAAAGTAAACTATTGATGACTATATTTTGCTTTGTTCATATGTATATGTTTAACTGTCGATTGTTGCTAAGGAAATTTTGTCAGTTCGCTGATAAGATGAGCCTTGATTGATTAGTTGGAATATACAAATCGATCGAAGGTTAAGTATTAAAATCAATAACATAATAGTAATATTTTATGTAACACAATAAAAAAAATATTTCACGTTTACGTATGAGATGGTTTATTATTAGTATAATAATTATCACGTTCGATTTATATGGAATTGAACTTTCAACATCGGTCGAAATACGCAATACAATTCTCATAAATAAAACTCACAAGGAAGATTGTTAAAAAAAATTATTCAGAAAATGTTGATAATAATTAAATGTGCAAAAACTATCATATTAATAACACACGCGAAAAAACACTAATAACAATCGACAACAGCATATTGTTTACATACGAAATGCGAATGTCACTCTATAACAGTATTTTTATTGATAAGTGTTATCAGAGTACGATAGCCAAACTGAAAATACGCTATTAGTTTTTTTTTCCAACACATGCAATCGCGAATACTTAATATTCGTATACATATTTGCACACAGAAACTTTCCGTGAATGCGAGACAAGCGCAATCAAACGATTTGGTGAAATACCCAACACAAAAATAAAATTAGAAATCACGGGTCAGCAACTATCTGTTACAAAGGGGAATTTCTGATTTAAATTGGGTAGCGTGGATATTTCTAAAATACGAAATTACTAATGTATGTAGAAGATCAGTGAAGTAAGTCGTGGGTGGTAAAGCTTCCGGGCTACGATCTGTTTACAAATTCGAAATTCGAACACCTCTTTAGAATTCAATTACCGTACTACCAAGATAAGGTCATACGATTTTTTGATGAGTTCGACACATAAATTTCGATCAGTTCTTCAGAACGAAAAAATAGAACTTTTCAACACACCTATGTGAAATTGCCACTAATGCGTTGAATTCGAATATAATGTTGTGCATTATCGTGTTTGGAAAACTGGAAAAACTCGTCTGATTGTAAGTTTCTTAAAGTCACAATCAACACAAGTTTTCTTCTTTTGTCAACACAAAATATGACGCAAAGAACCAGAAAAAATCGTGTTTTTTTTGTTATACAAACGTTAGAAACAAAGGAAAATGTATATTTTCCTCAATATAAAATGGAATAATATAGGATAAGAAGTTCGAAGATCAAATATATGTATATGAGAAAAATACGAAGAAAGAGGTTTCCAACCTTTTTCGATGCATATGTTCATTGAAAATCCATTTTGTCAAATTATAGCCCTATACATAAAAAGAAGAATTTCCCGAAATTCGCTGTTGTAACTTATAATGTCTCGAAGGTTTATAAATTCCCAGTCATTACAAATGTATCCAAATTAGGTAATTGCTGGTTTTAAGAATGACACATTTCATCGCGAGCCTAAATTAAAAAACAATGCAATGTCAAACGAAACTTTCCAATGTTTTCGTCGGAGCTTTCGAGGGCAAGAATGCAAATTTCACACTCACATAAAAGATCGAGAAGAAAATAAGCCACACACAATGGCGAAATCGTTACTTTTGGAAGTGATTAACACGAGGAATTCCACCGATGCTTTTGAAGACGAATCGCCGAAGGATGACTGTAGGGGATTTTCCGGAGCGAGGCAAAAGGGCCATTCTTCGAACCGTCAAATTTCTCGAACGAAACGAAATTTCCTCAAATGATCGGTATATCGCAAGAAAACTGCGACCGAATTTCCACAGAACGGAAAATTCCCAAATCGCCAAAATGAATTCGGCCAAGTCACGGAGCAGCATTGTCGGTGGTCATCTACCTTCGAATTCTGTATTTACACAAAAAAAGGTCGATTATTTATCGATCGGAGGTTAAGCGGGGTCACCTGTCGTCTGGTGACATCAGCCTGAACAACACCCCGAAATAAAAATGACGTCCGTTTCCAACAGCGAGGCTTTCGTCGATCGTTATTATTTCATCCGGAAAATTCTCAAATGATCGATCGATCGTTCGACCGCATGTCAGCCTTAAACTTGAATTCAATCATGTGTTTTTTTTCTCCATATTCTACGAACATGATGTCACTGGTGGATGACGCTATGCGGTGACGGAGTTTTCCGCGCTTCGGGAAAAGTTGCGAAATTTCGATCAAAACATAAACAAATGCATATTTTCTGCGCATATGACAGGTATTAATGTGAAGAAAGTCGCCTGGGAAATTCCTCGACTTTCGTATTCGGTATTTCCAGCGTCTGGAGGTTTCCTGTTATGGCGCGAAGAATCGAACACTTTCTAAGGCCGATTGCTCATCACGAACGTTCGATTGTTGTCTGATGATGAAGAATGCGGTCGAAAATCATCATACAATTAATTGTTTCAACTTAAAAATAACTGAATGAGACATTTTTTTATATATTTTTCAACACAATCGCGTGATAGAAATTAAATCGAATCGTAGAATTTCCCATTTCGACGTAATAAAATCAACCTTCTGAGAATCCGAGCGGGATGTGCATTTTTCACGAGGAAAATCCTAAACTATTAAACGAGGCAATGTACCCGACATCACAATTTCCGTTTTGAAAAATACCAAATAGAAGTGTTTTTTTTTTTTAACATCGACTGACCGTTGGCGTTTAGGCGAAATCCTTAAATGAGTAATTTCTCAAGAAATGATATCCTCGTCGATAATGCATCACATGAATACATTTGAAATGAATCAGTTCAGGTGGGAGACCGTTACATGTAGTCACTGACAGTGGCACAATTCACGAATAGTCAACGATTAACATGCGGTTAAGGAAAAGGAGAGTGACTGTCTTTGAATTAGCATTTTTTTTCAATACGAACGTTGTAAACAATTTCAATGATCTGCAGATGTGAAACGATGATTTGTAATGTATGTATATGTAAGTGAGTACGTACTGTTAGTACGCACTCGCATTACATAGAAAATCATGTGATAACGAAACGACGTCGTTGGTTTTTCCGATGCTTCAAGAATACTTATCGTTTTCAAATGAGTAATTAAAAATATGGCAATTTTTCAATATTGGATATTAAGCGAATTAAATGAAAAATAAACTAGGTCACTTACAATAAGCCGATTTCATTGCTGATATTAATTCAGTAAACAATAATGAAATGCAATATAATACAATGAACTTATTTCTTATCAATTCAGGAAAATTATTGTATTTCCCCAATAGGATAAAATTAGCGAAATTTTAACCGATTATCCTCAACTTTGAGGTTTGAATATGAAGGAAAATTTATAAATATTTAATGTTCGAATTTTTTCCACGGAAAAGATGTTTCTGATTCAATTTGTCAATTAGCATTCGAGGGAAATATTGACTTGTACTCAATTGCCACTATAAAAGTGAGCATTTATGAAGGTGGATAAGAACGAGAAGTTGTTGAAGTTTATGTTCGGAAATTCCCAACGTCGAAAAGATCAATATCGAATTCCGTTGTGTAGTAAAATATGTATTCACAATTCAAAGTACATGAATACGAAATTGCATCCGAAGGTTTTTAAGCCATGGTCAATGTTTTTATAACTGTTAATGATTTAAAAATAAAACAAAGATGAAACATAATAAGCATAAAATATCTTCAAATAAAATCAGAGAAAAAGCATAACAATGTATTTATGTAAATGAGTGAAAAAATACCATGTACATAAACGGTATAATCAAAGTACATATTCCTAAGTATGTCAATTAGAATATTTAAGCAAGAAAATTATTTAAGGGGTCAATAATACATACCTATTGTAAGAAAAAAATTAAAGTATAAAAAAGGCCAATAGAGGAAAACCCATCAAAAAAGTCCTGAGCGTTTTCATAATTGAACTTTGATTTCCCCGACCGCAAACATTTACCGAGATTCTGAGAACAACTGACCCAGGAGAAAAGAATTTGTGGAAAATTCGTTTCGATGACACAGACTAATTCTTATCGAAATCAGGAAAATTTTCCAGGTGTTATTACACAACGATAGATCGAAGAACACATTATTTTCGTATTATATCGTACGAGGAAAATATCTCACAAAATAAATATTTTCATACTAAAAAATCAAATATGTAAACATTTCGACTGCTAATTTATTTCTACTAGAAACGTATGCAAATGTCGAATCACAAATCGATACAACATAAAATGTTTGCAGATTGGAATCGATCGTAAAGTGTCGCTACGATTTACATATTTTTCAATGTCAGATATATCGGAAACGATTGCGATTATCTGCTCATCTACCAGAAAAACTATCGTTGCGTAAGATGAATAAATAAGAAATTCATCAACTATGCCACGTAAAAAAAATCCATTAAAAAAATAGACCAATCTCACTCATTATTTTCAAGATACTTAATTCCACACCATTATTTACTCATTACTTTGAACGTTCATTGATATTTAATGGATCTATTTAAAATACACACATAAACGACACAATCAGATAACTAGATAAAAATCCCATTTCAAATCAAATACGGAAATGTTCATTAACGTGCAAACATAGGAAAATACGTATTTCGCAAAACAGCACACTCGACAAACCGACCAACTTTCCCATTGTCAAAAAAATGAAAACATAAATTTCATAACTTAACACATGCATGTACAATATATAGAAAAAATACAAATCACCGAAACTCGCGCGAATTTTCTTTCGATCGGAAAATTTTACGAACGCCGCTTTCTAGCAGTCGGAGAACAAAACCAGTCGAACGACAACGTTCTCGGATTACGTATATAAAATACGTATATACATATAATATAATATTATACGAGAATCGTTATACGGGTGTCGGTATCATTGAAACGTTGCCGATTGTCGACCGGGTATTTCCAAACGAAAATTCAACGACCGCGACCTCAACGGACGAGGGAACAGAAGAAAAACTCGATAACCAAAGGTCGACTCAAAAAATTGCACGGAAAACGAAACGAAATCTAAAGAACGTTACAAATAAAAAATAAACACATAACTGGTTTTCGACAGCTGAACATTATCGGTGACGTAAAGAAGAAAGGTCACGAACGAATCGAAAAAGTGATACGTTTTTAATTGAATCGAATATGACTAGCGGATCTTTTTTCGCTTATTTGTATGTATAGTTCATCTGTGAATATCTTCAGTATTTGATTGGTTTCTATGTTCATTTAAGAGCCAAATGGGTATAAATTGAATTCTTAAGGCCTTTATACACGTATACGATTTATCGTAAGACAGCTTACACAAAGATTTTCTTTTTATATGAACAAAAAAAGCACGTTTTTTTTTCAAAATGGATCATCTATTTGAAATAATTTTTCACTCAAACTTTTAGGTTCTTTCCATATGTATTAGTACTAATTTAAATTATTGGATTTATACATTTGAACAAATGCGACATAGCAACATTACAAACATGTGAAAGGACAAGGTTGTTCGTGCGAAATATGCACACACGGCGAACAATGCGTACGTATAATTTGTATACGCGGGAAAACCCAGCGAGAGAAATTTTCATGCTGCAAGAGAAAGTCAGCATGTCGCAGCACATCGTCCGAAGAAACAAAAGGGTCCATCCCACGTCTAACGATGAATAAGTTGCGAATATTGTGCACTTGTAATAGTGCGCCGTTCAACTATGATGCAAGCGGCCACGTTATCGTGGAAAAACCGACTATGATAATGCATCTAATGCGGATTGAATGCGGGCATTATTCGCTGTGCGCGAATCGCGTTTAGGAATACGACATCGACACACTTTCGACGAAAATAAAATTCACGCCGGACGATCGTCGGATGCGTATGGCGACCGAAAAGGCCGAGGGGTACAAGTGATTTCGAGAAAAGCGATCTCGGCACGCGTTCCGCATTCGCTCATATCCTTTGGCCGAATTGCATAGAAGCGATTCCTGTACATGACTCAATGTCATTTGAACCCCTTGGCCTTTCAGTCGTCAAATACGATATGTGCATGCACGCGAGGAAAATCCCGCGGCTAGATAACAGCGCTTTATCAGCGGGAAATATTCCATTGTCGAAATTCGATACAGAATCGTTCGGCGAAGGATCGGAATAAATCATCCGGACGATTAGCGACGGAACGCAAAGCGGAGTAAGGTCTCTAGGTAATTCCGTTCGCTAGATTAAGGTCGCAGCTGAATTTTTTTCATTAGAAAACTCGAACGACCCGCATGTGCTTCCACGTACATACAAAACTGACACACGGTCGTCGATTGTGGAATCTTCGACTCTCGCTAATCGACGAGCAAATTCGAACGAAAACCTGTTCTCGCATAAAGCGAACGATTCGAGCGACGAATTCGCCACATTTTCATTTTAAAGAATCCGAATCTACAATCGATCTAGATTAAAAATCGCGAACGGCTTTCGAAGATAATCGGTGATTGACACGTGTGGAACAAAGAACCAGTTCGATTATCTCTGACACGCCTCTGCGAATCGAAGATAATGGTTTTTTTAAGGCTTTTATTGTTTCCGCTTTAGTAATAGTCGAAGAAAACCCGACTAATTGCCTTGTGAGCCGGAAGCGCATTTGAAAGATATCGTTTACACGGAGACGACATGCAAGCTGATTTTTTTCTTCTTCAATTAACTCTCGATTTGCATGACGAGCGTGCGCGCGAAGAAAAGGCGGCAAATATGCAGATATTCAAATTTGAATTCTTATTGAAAAAAAAATCCATTGACTGAGTGTATAATAAATACGATTTTGCGGTTGATCACCTTTAATCTAGCGCGAAATCGCATTTTGATCAAAGTCAACAGATTAAATCGTATCTGTGTATATTGAAATCGATCATGCGGTGTGCAATTATTTACAAAACTATGGTTTTTTGTGCATTTTTTAGCGGGGATTTCCGCTCCTTCAGCTGAAAGTTAATGGATTATATTTTTTCCCCATATTAAATCTGGGGAAATACGCGAAATTGAACGGTACATGTTTAAAATATATATGTTTTTTGACCTAGCAGGGGAAAACACGTGAACTGAGCTCAAACTGGGTCGATCATGATAGATGCGCCACGAAACAACGCCATTGAAGACGAGTGTGCAATAATAGATCATGTGAACTAAATTGGTTTGGGGTTTTCCTGAAGCATCATCGAAACGTAACTGTAAATATCTATGCAATGTTATCGCATCGAGAAAACGCGAGTACACAAAGTTTACATCGAATTTCTTAATGCACAGAGTAAAGTGCAAACTCGAAACGCGGTCGAAAAGTGGCACCAAACAAATCTATGAAAAAAAATTGCAATAATTGACCGTGAAACGAGTGCTATTTGAATATTTTATTAGAGTAGTAAATTATGTGACTGCTAAAAAAGTTCAAGGATCACCGACGCGAGTTCAAAATCGATCGACACACGTATAGCGGTAAATATTCGAAAGATTCGTCTCAAAGGAAAAAAATTCAAACATCCTCGTTTGATGATCAATAAAAATCCGAGTGGACGACGAACCAAAGGTGGTCAGATATCCTCAGACTGAACTGTTAAATCTTCAAACTGAACGAATTATTAACATTTGTGCTGTCGACATTTGTATCAAATACAGCATAATATCATCAGCAAAAAATATTCGCATCATCACAACCGACCGGACGAGCGATTCATATTCTCATTATATTATGACATAGCGCTTAATTCATTCAGGTAGTCAAATCTAAAAATGGCGAACGGAAGTACTCGTTGCTTATCGACCATAGAGAAAGTGACCCATCGGAAATCGAATACTGAAAATTTATTAAAAAAAAAAATGGATACTGACCATCGTGGTTGACTTGGTCGAGCGCATGTGGTAAAGAGCAGGCTCTGGAGGCTGTGCTGGGATTTGACTTTATCGGTGTTGCCAAGGCTTGGAGACATTCCACATTTCCTGATGCACATGCCAGATGAAGGGGTGTGTTTCCGTTTGCGTCTCTGGTGTTCAGCTGAAAGCGAAAAAATCAAATAAAATCACGTGAATAGATCGTGAATAAGCGCTGCTCCCACAATAGGCGATCTAAAGTTGGACTGGCTATAAAAAGATATACTAAATCGTCGAAGATTGATGGAAAAATGATAATAATAATGAAATATGTGTCAGCTCAGGTAAAAAAATAGGAAGTCGAATGCTTTTAGAGACGGTATCACAATCGCTTAATGGAATCGCATTTGTGTCAGGTACAAAAGAAAAAAACTCGCGAAAATGTACATTTTGTAATTGCCACGTTTCGAAATCGACGCTGGGCGGGTTTCGATTTCGAAACTTTTGTCTGTTATGAAAATGAATTTTTCGACTGTTCATCGCAGTGTGCTCTACAGATGTTTCGGAAATTCCTAAAAACTTCGATATGGATAAACCCAAAAGTGTATGCAAATTGAGCGCATCGACTATCGACTAGAATTGGCGAGCAATCGATAATTGGCGATAAGACAAATATTTTTCAGCGTCGATAATTGATTAGAACGTTTCGCCGAAACGTACTTTTAACGTCGGCTATAATTACATTTTCGGAAACGATAAACAGCTGCGATTTTACGATCGACGAATCGTTTAAGCTCGAAGAAAAATCCCCGACCGCAAATCGATGATATTCCCAGTCACATGTGCACCGATTACGAAATTCCTAGGATCGGTCATCGATTTTTTTTCAAACTAATCATCAAGGTCTGGATGATTTGTTCTATACTGGGAAACATCGACGTGACGCTAGCTGCGGTTTTTCAATGCGTAATATTAAATAACTTAAAGACCAAAAATACTATAGTAATAAATATTAACGATCAATTACTATTTATAAGCTGGGAAACGTTCAAAGTTCAGTGTTTAATACGAATACCCAACGATCGTTAGCTAAAATGATTTATTCAATTCTCTGACGCACTTCGACGAGAAAATGTAATTGATCAATCGAAAGGTTTGATTAATACTTTATTTATCAATTGGCACTCACTTTGGCTCCAGATAAGAGCAATTTTCTCGCTATCTGATTCTGTGATGTCAAAACTGCTAGATGTAGAGGAGTTTGCCGGCTGTCGTTGTAAATGTCGAGGAGGGCAGGGTGTGGGCACATTTGTAGGAGAGCTGCAACTGCATCTGGAAGCTCGTTGATTATGGCGATGTGTAGCTGTCTGCAAATGAGAAAATTCAAAGTTCAATATACATGTAAATGGAAGAAAAATTCGGCTTCGGGCTTCGAAAACCGTTCGGGACTAATTAACGAATAGCTAAGGTTCTTCGGCGCTGTGTTGAGACTTCGAGGCAAATTTAAATTACACGAGACGATTAAATCGATAGAGTAATTGAGTTAATGCGAAATTACGTATATTTTATGTCACGGTTAGAATTCAATAGAAACGACAATGTCCATAGTAAAACGATACTTATGAGTTCGATTTCGCAGAAAAGTACGTTTTTCTAAAGAATTCAAATCGTGAATTTGTAGAAAAGTTTTTAATTAAATCGTCATAATGAATCAAATCAACGAAACGATTCGAAAACGACCGCAAAATTTATACTCCGTGCCCATCTAGATATGGATCTCGCGAGTCGCGAATGTACAGTTAGGTCGATGAAAGCAGTCTTACGTTAATTAAAACGGAAAAAAACCCGCTCTAATAAAACCAATTAGCGATGTGCACCGTACGAAAACAATGGTGGAGAAAAAAAAGTTAATTTTCGAAGAAGACGAGTCGAATTTCCGCCGATTCAGTTCGCATGGGAAATTTCCAACGTCGATGGGGCTATCCTAGTGCGGTTGCGAAATAAGTGTCAGCACAAAGAAATGTCTATGGGGAAAAATGCGTTCGTATTTGCACGTACACAATCGATTTAAATCTTCAATAGCGAAATTAATAGATGTTTTGATATAGTAAATGAACTGTTGTTAATTTCAATTAAATTGATTTTGTCGATAAATTGATAATTCGTATCGATTTGATCGAGAAAATCGAAAACAATTGTGTATTCATCCGTTATATGTGAACGTAATTATTATGTCTGACTGAAACCTATTTCAAATTGATCTAAGTCTCCACCTAATGGAATGATTAGTATTCGAATCTTAATCTCAGTCAACTCTATCGAAAGATGCAACGATATCAGATCACCTCGGAACATCTAAAAGACGAAGGAAGTTCAACCCCAATAGTATCGAAAGATTAAAGCGAAAGGGAGTTCGAGCTCCAAATGAGATCAGACCACCTCCAAGCACTTGAAAGTTGTGAGAAATCCAAACTCCGTTATTATCGAAAATTCCAAGACCACCTCGAAAAGCCGAAGGTAGTTCAACCCCAATAGTATCGAAAGATCAAAGCGAAAGGAAATTCGAGCTCCAAATGAGATCAGACCACCTCCGAGCACCTAAAAGTTGCAAGATATCCGAACTCCGTTATTATCGGAAGATTCCAAAGACCACCTCGAAAAGCCGAAGGGATACCAACAAGCTCAACAATACCTCGTAAAATTGAGGCGGTTGGCCGCGAATGCGAAAGGAACTGGTCCAGGCGGAGGGCATCGACCCACGGCGGGGCCCATGCTCCCACCCTGCGCTCCAAGACGATCAGGAAATCCCAGCAACGAGCGATGTGGATGCTGCTGAGCCCCGGAGTGCAGCAGCCGGACCGCGAAAGCCGCGGGCCCTCCCTCCCACCCGCCTCCTCCTCATCGGCCAGGAAAACCGCGAGGAAAGCCACGAGGTCAGGTCAGGATGATGCTTCGAGTCCTCTAGTTGGGTTATATGTAGTTGGGGGAGAAAGCGATTCGTCGGAAGTTCGGAGCCGACTGAGCGTTGCGGCGGCCGCGACGTGTGTGCTTTGCCGAACAATATGAGTCAACCTTCGGTGGAAACTTGCGGAAAGTGTGCTAGATCGTATTGTCGATAAGGATCGAGATAGGTCGTGTTTATGTTGCCTTTTTTCATTTTATTCTGTGGTAAAATCTCGTATGCGTGCGTGCGTTGACGAGGTTCGGTTTCGATGACGTTGGATAATTGTGACTTTTCGCGGTTTCCATCTTTTTTTTTTATGAAATTGCAGTTTAAATGCGTCCTTTTTATGTAATAGATTCTTGTGGTTAGGTGTCCGATTTTCATTCGCGTCTAAAGTAGCTTAACGATAGTATCGCAAGACAGTCAATGTGCTCTTATCTACGATACTAATCAAATTTGTGCATTTTGTATGTATTTAATCAAAATCGATGAATGTTAAGATTTTTATGAATCTTATCTGTTCAGGCAATTCTACGAACTATTGAATATTATTGGATTTTAGTAATGCATGAGTTCCTTTGTTAATTAATTAATTAAAGATAATTTCCAGTTTTCGAATTTCGTTGAAATAGAAAAAACAAATAATGAAAAAAATATTTCGCTGATCGGTGTCAAAAGTTTATCGATTCTCGTTTCAATAAACGATGGGGAGAAAGTTGGAATTTAAATCCAAGAAAGAAAGTAAAAAATATGAAAAGATTATTTACATAATGTGGTGGAATGTTTGCGATACAATTGAATAAACTAAAAAAACATTTTAGTCAACATGCGTAGGTCATGTATACAGATAACACTTTAATGCCGAAATGTTATAAAAATCATTTGTTTTTTTTACACAAAAAAATGCAATTTATGGCGATAACACATTTGTAATAAATCACAAACACGCATTAAATCATATCTGATAATTTTACTGAAAAATATAATTTATAGCAAAAACAGGATTTTAAAGTTGAACAGATTTTATTTTCTACAACTCGTGGCAAACATTCAAGGAATTCATGACGTCAATATAAGAAAAGAAAGATAATGAGAACGTTCAATATGATTGCGTCAATAATAAATGATTTTTTAATCACTTCGATAGTTAATACGATGCATTTTCAGTTTAACATAAAAAAAAAATTTCCCGAGCTATACCAAAAAGAATTTTCCTTCGTATATTTTCGGGAAATTTATGTCGCGTGTGAAAAACCGATTCATGAAATTTCGTAGGAAAATACAAATTGTCAATTAACACCGTGAGAAGATTGTTATTCATAAACACAACGAGAACAATAGATGTGTTCAATATAAGCTTGGCTCGAAATAAAATAAAACTGAATCGATTTCTCAGAATCAAAACCGATATTCTCAGTACGTTTGTTTGAAGAGAAGTCATGGCATCGAACTGCGTTTATTAAATTCTTATCACGATTCAAGTATAGATGATCATTGTTTGTTGTGATTTTGAATATTTGGTTATTATAGTTGAAAACTTAAAAATTAAAATCGTTTCAATATATAATTCATGGAGGCAAAATAAATTATAAGCAGAAGGAAATAACAAAATACAGAAGGAAAACGTTGAATATTTAATAAAAACAGCAATATTTTACTGTAGATAAACAAATTTATCTGACAATGAATGCAAGAGGAAATTGCAGAGGGAAAGTCCTCACTGAAAATTGGTCATAGAAAAAAAAATCCAAAAATGTCGATAGCATTCATTACGAGCATCATCAATGACGAAAGTCGAACCGTGCTTTATTTGCGAAGAGAAACCAAACATTGTGGTAACAGTTTACTACAATGTACACAACAATAAAAAAATACTCATCTCTTACTCGAAGTTGTAAAAAAGCGAATTGACACACTAAACGTGAGAGATTATCGAATCTTCTAAAATCGAAAATTGCCAAATCGACGCGATTCGCCTCCGGAGTGTGTTTCTTTCTCGCTTTGAATATCAACGGAGGAGTTTATAATAAAACGAATAAAAATCGGTTCGAATGTGAACGCGGACATTTTCATTCATAGACTGGTCGTGCGAATGCAAAGTCGACCTTGAACGATTGAGATTTTTCCGTAAGTGCGAAAATGTCGCGAATCAAATTCGATTTGAATTGGAATATCGTTCGTCGGAATCGAAATTGGAATATGGTAGTTCGTTGTGCGCATTTGGAGCCAAGTGGAAAATTTTGACCACAAACACTAGCGATAATAATGCGCGACAGATAAACCGTTCGAAAAATAATACTATTAGTGCGTTTCATGAAATAGTTAATCTATATTGTAAACAAAATATTTTTGAAGAATTAACAGCTAGTCAACCTATGATCTACGATACGCCGAGTGATTCGTTTGAATTCTACAAATAACATTTTATTTTGTGAATGCCTGACAATAAGTGTAATTTTCCCAGATTACGCGATAGAGCATTACAAAAGAGCACTTAAGTGCTTGAAAGAAGTTGCATATTGATGGTAGAAAATTGATAAGTGAAAATATTCATGGACTCGAAGTTTTCTAAAAAATTACATCATGTTGATTTCAACTCACAACTGAGTTTTTTTGTTGAGTTTTCTTAAAACAATTAAAATAAAAAGCAGCATTTTACATTCTTTAACATTCAGTAATACAGTATGAATCTATCAAAAATGTTGTTGATTTAGACACAGAATCAAAACAAAATAGTCACATTCACTCAATACAAATTATAAACAAAACTAGCATCAGACAGATACACGCTAGAAAAATCACAATAGCAATATCGTCGATTTGACCCGCGGCCTAAAATAGTTGCCGAGGCCTACTGCAGAGAACTATAATAAAAGTCGCATTCGCTCGACACATAACCGCACGCAGATGAATCTATCGAACGTTTTTTACGACGCGACCGCTTCCGCATCGCGTACAAAAAACCGTAAACAACGGACGTCGACGTAAATCGCATCGAAAACGTCGATCTGTCTCGGAATAACGGAAGAATTAGTGGAATCAGAAACGAAAACCTCGTCCGAAGGTCGAGAAGACGGTCCGCCCGCGCGCGTTCTCTTCAAAATTGGGAAATTCCGATTACATCGACGCTCGCTCGGACGGAACGGAGCGCACACGACTCGAAATTAGCTAAAGTTTAGGATTTGGAACTTACGTGTCTCCGTCGTCGTCTTGCTCGAAGTAAATCCACGGCTCCCTGTCGAAGTCCGAGTGCGTGGCGTCGACGGCGGTCGGAGTGTCTTCGCTGAGATCGTTCCTGATGCTGAGGCCGGAGAACGAGTCCGTCAAGCCGAGGCCGCTGTCGAAGGTGGTGGACTGCTGGCGACCGAGAATCTCGTGCGCGAGGCTCTTCTTCGATTCCTGTTCCTTGGAGAAGTGCTCCTCGAAAGCGGTCGAGTCGAGTTCGTTGCCGTCGAGCTGCGCCGTCGGCCCATAGCCCGAATCCATCGGGTCCGCGATCTCCGAGGACGCGTTGGAAATTTTCTCGTCGTCGGAGCTCATGATGAACGTCTTCCGCGAGGATCCGGAGAACTGTCAAAGCGGTGAGAGCGCAAAACACTTAACGACGACAAGTGCGACTATACCGTGTGACGTACGCCGCTCGAATGACAGCGGGAGAGCGAACGCGCCGCACGAGGCGTTCGTCGCGCACGAGGGTTCGCGAACGTCGCTTTTCCCACAATTATGCGAGAGCGTTCTGGGTTTTTCTGGTTGTAATTTTTCAATATTCGGATTTTTTCGATATTTTATTTATAAAAAGGAGTCTAGTTATTTTTAATTGATACCTGCATATCATTATTATTGTGAAATTTTGCAATTGAGTTATTTTTTTTCTTATTTAATGAAAATATAAATTTGTTTAATTTGAAGTGTGTATATGGGGTAATTAGTTTGATTTTCCATATAAACGCTCATTGAATGTCTTTGAAATTGAAATCAAATGAAAATTGAAATGTTTGTTTTCCATTTTGATATTTTTTTGAATTTCATTGTTGATTTTGTTCATTTGGTGAAGTTGGTATTGTATAAAATTTATACGCGTGGACAACCTGTATATATCGGCGGGCGAAAAGTGACATTTGGTAATCATTGTGTTGAATGAGATGAGCGAAAGTACTCATATGTAGTTTAGTGTTTGTTATTATTTAATTTGATTTCCTAAATGTTGGGTTCTCGTGCCGCTCACCTGGTTTCAACGCTAGATTCCATCAAACCTTACGATGTGGGTATGCTTTGAAACATATTACTAGGTGTCATCATTGCATATTCATTCTAAATGTTATCCCCAGTGTAATTTTTGTCTGCCAAGCTTATTATTGCCTTTCATTTTAGTGTTATTTTGTTTCTTATCTAGTATCAACATTAGTATAACAAATTGAACACTAACTGAATTATAATAGATTGTTGACACATATGTGTTGATATCTTTTAATTGTCGATCATTCCAGTTCCTAGTTTGTATCTGAATTCACATATTTATTTTAATAAAATTCTACGTCTGATGACTATTTTTCTCAAACGCTTTTTTTATTCCTGTTGTATCTGATGCCGAATTTTAATTTTTTAAAGACATCTCTAGTTCTTCTTCCTTATTTCTTTATTACCTAATTTAAATTTAACTGCAATTAAATTATAATATTGTGTATTTATTTAGTGTTTTATAAGGTTCATTACAATGGTTTTCGTCACATATTACCTTATGTAAAATCAGTAACCTACTAATTTATAATGAAATAGTATATTTTTTATTTAATGTATTGTATTAGGATGACGCCGTGCGAAATGTTATTCAAGAGATGCAAACACTGTTCAAAGCCAATTTATCAGATGCGTAAGTAAATTTAAATCGTTGAATTTTTATATATATTATCTAATTTTAATGCTTTAATTTTTTTTTTATAGAAATGCAACCATTGAAAACAGAGCTCTTTGGTCTACGGTGCAACTGCGCCACAATGCTCTGGAAAGAAATAAAAGATGTCTCTTGACATATTTATACAACAGACTTTTACAAATCAGAGCTATGAGATGGGAATTTGGGATAGTTTTACCCAATGATGTGAAAGAGCTTTTGTCAGATGAAGAATTTAAGTGGTTCTCCAAGTACTCTACTACACTTGCAACTTTTATGCGATCCTTGGGTGAAGATGTTGGATATTGGGGAATAGATTTGACAGAAAATCTTAAACCTCCAAAATCATTGTATATAGAAGTTTTATGCCTTACCGATCATGGAAAATTTGAATTGGAAGATGGTGATGTGGTTATGCTGAAGAAAAATACAAGACATTTTCTTCCAACTGCTGAGTGTCAAACATTGATCCGTCAAGGTATTTTAGAACAATTAATATCTTGACGTAAAAAAATAGTTAAGAACATCAAAAATTGTTTGCAAGAAAAAATACCTTTTGGATAAACATATTTTTTTTTATCAGTTTTAAATTATGAAGAAAATGAAATGATTTTGTTTCATTATTTTTAGAAACTTCATTGGAAAAACCTGTTTATATTAATTTTCTAGATTGAAAGATTTGGATTGATTTACTATTTTTGTAATTTCATATTGAATATAGGAAAAAACTGATTATGTATCCATCTACTAAATGAATTAAATTTATCATGCAACAAATCATTTTATATTGATATGGCAGTCATTCCAAGAAAATTGTATGGAATACATTTAGTCCAGGTCCTTATTTGATTTCACGATTTTAACTGGCAGAAAGCATAAGATTTGGCGTATACTTATATAGTTTTCTTTTTCGTGTAATTTGATTGAGAAATATTATCATAATGATTATAAAATATAACATAAAAATTATTATCATAACGAAAGGGTAAAAAGTTTTAAGTAATGACTGCACTGCAGACAGGTCTGTGTTATTTTTTAATGCATTTTCAGACTGCGGTAGTATATCAGGCTTCAATGGAAAGGGAAAAAAACATTTTAGATTTCAGGAAGCCACCAAAGTTTCCGAAGAACAATCACAGCCTGTACAATCAATTGAAACTCGTCGATTGGTCATTTTAACTTATGTCAGTTCAGGTACAAATGAAACAAACATTGACCAAGTAAAAAAAAGCTATATTTATTAAAAAAACTGGCAATGGATAAGCTGCTGCCAACATCCAGTGCTATTCTGCAGCATATATACAAGCAGAGTTCGTCTGGAGCCAGAGCTTAATAGCAAATAGTACGATAAAAAACTATTTATGTACCTATATGTCAAATCTTGCGCTTTTTGCCAGTTGATACTGTCACGCCCCTTTTTTGAGGCTAAGAATCTAAACTAATTGTGCATATTTAAATTAGATTTATTTCCGCAAGTAGCATATTTTTTTGATCCAAAATATATTTTGCTCATATATAATTTTGAATTTTTTCATATCCATATCATTGTCATATCCTCAAAATCTATGTTTCAATTCATTGAAGTGTGGTATACCTATAATATGTATTTATATTAAGTTGTTATATGGAAACATATACCTACATACATAAATAATAAAAACTGCATATAATTTCCATTTCATTTTTATTTCATATATTTACATTTGATTACAAGGTATTAAGGAATATCCTCACAATAGGATAGATCATTTGTAATATGTAAACATTTTCTCTAAAACCAACCAAAACATGAAGAAACTTACAAATAAAAATAATAACTTAGTCATACACAATAAATAAACTTTGGCAATATGGAAAGTTCAGAAAATAAATAATAATAGTTAACCTAAATTTGTTGTCTATAAATGCTAAATAAATACAAGCTCTTATGACCGATTTTTAGTGTACAATACCGGCCATAAGTGATCAGGATAAGTTGTGATTATTGCTTCAGGAATAACTCTGTCTTTTACGGTTAATTTTTCTGGTTTACTTTGAGCGTTTAAAAGTTCTACATCGATCAGCTCTGCATCTGGATTCGGCTCTGCATTAGCATCGGCCATCATTTGATTTACATAAATATCATTTGAAAGGTCAATATCAAAATTGGAATTCACATCATTCGTTTCAATCTCCCTGATTGGATCGGCTAATTCTTCTCCGCTAGAAAATGTGTATTCAGGACCGGTTATTTTATAGCTCTGTATACTTTCATCAGGTAGGATGTCAGTTTTGAAATCTTCTCCGAGAGTTTCTATTTCGTTGCTCATTGTCAGTGCGTTCTCTTTCTGGAAATGTGCAGGGTGATAACAGTTACACACAGTGCATAGAAAATGGGTGCAAAATATACATATAAGAATACAGTGTTAATTACAGTAAAATTAAACTATTTGTTAAATCCGAAACCTTCATTATCATTTTCAAATGATATTGAAAATACAAACTAGAAAATTGTAATAAAATAGCATTATAGCAGTTAAGAAATTAAAGCTAATTAATTTTTAGTGTAAAGTAAATGTAAAAGTGAAAAAAGTAAATGTATGTACACAATAAATTTATGAACGTGCATAACAGAAAAATTAAACATTAAGCTTATGGGAATAAGGATAGGATATAATAAAATATCTATACATAAAATAAAAACAACTATAATTCATTAAAAAAATTTAATTAAAATAATCTGTGGTAAAAATACATGCAATTGGAAGCCTGAAATGTATATTTACACATAGAAATTCATATTGTTCATCACTAAAAGAATAAAACTAAATTTTTTTGTCTACTGAAATATTGAGATTCTAAGCAATCTAAAATAATTGTTGAAAGGAATGTTTTAAGGAATATTAGCAGTTGTATCAATTCATTGCAAGTGATTTTGAAATATATTGAACATGTTTTTAATTAAAAATAAAATTTACGGTAATAAAAGAAACTTAGTATTAAACTAAATTATAAATTTGAACATACTCAATATTAAATAAAAATAGCTTGCAATATTTAAATATCAGTATTTTCATAATATATTTGTTAAGTTATGTAAAATAAATTGAAATAATTTAGTAGTTAAAAAATTGTATAATAGTCATGCAGATATTGTCTTAATCAGTGCGAATAAAATAAAATTCTATCAAAGGGGTTATGTGTAGTAGCATTATATCAATAATTACATAAGAATATATTATTAATTTTATGCTTTTAATTCTACCTCTGGTTTTCCTTGGGGAATTTCATTAGCACTTTCTAGAATTTCAGGAGATCCTTTATCGGACAAATCGTTGCTGTCTGTAGTAACTTTCTCTACATCCCTATTTCCATCTGAAATTTAAAGAGAAATTGTTTAAATTAAGATATAATATAAATTTAGCCAATCCAAATTGTTATTCACTTTTTACTATTATTATTGTCAATTATTTAAATTTTGAAAATATAAAAAAGTTTATTTAAAAAGTTAAATTTAGAAAAAAAATGAAAAGATATTCATATAAAATTAAGTCTCACTTGATGATTGCTTTGATTTCACAATTTCATCAGATGTGTCTTCTTCAGATGTCGGATGAACGTCTACTACGCGGATCTTGAAGAAAGATCCAGTATTATCTCCTTCATTTGCATATGTAGTTTCATTGATGGTTACTTTGTGGCCATTGATCACTTTAACTGTAGATGTAGTGTTTCCTTTTCCTTCACCAATTTCTTTCCATTCTGTATTTTCGTTTGGCAACCTTTGCAGAACTTGATTCATTTGCTCGCGGAGATTCTTGAGCATTGCTGTGATTTTCAAAACAAATTTCATTAATATTGTTGAAGAAATTTAAAATTATATTTTATGGTTTCATGTTTGCTTTACCGTCCATGTTTTGCATGAATCCAGCTAATGGATTATTGCCGAATGGATTGAAAGAATAAAATGGATTAGAGAAAACGCCTGAATCTCCATCATCCATATCATAAACTTCTCTTTCCAAAGGAACAATTATCACACTGCCTTCATCTCGATTTTTCTGAGCAACTGCAAAAACATTACATATTTAGTTCTCTTATTACTATACTCATGCAAAAAAATAAGCAGAAATACATAATCATGCATTTAAGTTATTAATGGTTTCTGGACTAGATATATTTAACAATAAGTAGATGAAATAAGTGTCACGTTGATTTAGAACCAAATTTTCGATTGCACAAAATAAATTTCAGCTGTTTATTTCCAAAGACTTCCAGAACCAGCAGGTATTATAAGCAATGAAAAAGCGAAACTTGTTCAAATATTGATCATGATTTGTTCAATGGGTAAACATATGAATTATTTTTCATCATTCGAATAAAACAAATGACACAGAAGACATCGATATTATCAAGAAATTTTAATTATTTCAACATCAAAAACACATTCATGTATCCACAAATAGATTACAACAATACTGGCAATTTAAAACGAATACAATGGTATTCAGATATTGATCAACAATTATACAAAAAAAAATTAATATGCACCTACATACATATAACATTCACAACATCCAAACGAAAAAAGAATCACTATTTTTACTAGAAAAATACGATGAAATAAAATTGAAAATTATATGTTATGTAGTTATTATTCATTGCAGAGTCCCCCAGTTTTATCAATTTTAAAAATAATTATAACATAATAATAAAAAGGTTAAATTATTTTCACTCAAACGGTAAACAAATATTAAAATTCGACTTTGCCGCGTTTTTATTGCGAAACGCTCTCGGCTATCATTTAATAAGCAATAGAAAATGCACACGTCGTCCATAACCACCACATCACCTCAACCATCGTTCCAAGGTCAAGTTCGAACTTCGAAAATATGAACACCTCAACGACGAATACCATCATAGATTTTAAATCTTTACTAAAATATTTGACGACCGGTACAGTTACACATCAACAAATCTCTATCCATATAATAATAAACATTTTTTTTTATATATTTTTTCATTAGATTAGAACTTACATTGAAATTAAATGAGGGTTGGGCTACGTTATGACAGTGGCACTTGTGAAATAGGAAAGTTCACTAATAAAAAAATAAACAGCTTTCCTATTTTATGCGTGCCACTGTCCTTATTTAAAATAAGTCTAATCCTCATCCCTAAATGAAAAAAAAGACTCAAAAATTGCAGATAGCCCCCATGCTAAATCTGAAATTGTTGGTAGATCTCACGTTAAACCGGCACTATGTTTTTGTAGATAAAAAGTCTAACCTAACCCGATTATTGATTAAGATGTTGGCAGAGATTTTTCAATGTATAATTGGGACAATATTAAATTAAGAAAGATCCAAATTCGAGCTTCTGAAAAACACAACGAAACACAGAGGTTGACAAATGGAACGTCGTAGCACGTAGCCCGTAGCGTCGTAGTATCGAAGAGTTGTACCTGGAGAGGCAGCTGCTGCGGCCACCAGCGCCAACAGGGTCAGTTGAAGTTTCATTTTTGTATTATTTGCACTCGTCCTCGTTACACGTAATATATTTTTGGTTTTCGAACGCGGCTAAACGCGGGAAAAGACGGCTTCGTACTGACTCGTTGGGTCCCCCACTATACAATTTATAGGTGCGCCGCAGGCAGTTGCGCACGCAATTTTCATACAAGAATAGGGTTGCCTATACACAAAATACATTTCATTTTACGCGAATTGATCCGAAATTGTATTGCAGACAATTCTTCTGTGTCGCTGAAAAAAAATTGGCTACAGAAATAAGACAAGTTTTCCATTTGGGCTCAGAAACTTAATTAGACACATAAATAGTAATGTTTGTGCATACCACTTCAGATTTGGTGTTGTCGTGATGTTGAGTTCAAAAATGTTAATCCGTAGCTTTTTAATCATAAGGTTTCAGCAGATTGCAGATGTAGAACTATTTAGTCAGTATAGAGATGTATGGAAATGCGCACATTACAAAGATTAGAACTCTGCACTGAAAAAGTGCTTTACTAAACTATCAGTAGATAGAAAATCTATAGCCTGTGGAGTCCATTAGTCGCTTAAAATCTCAGAAAACGCTTGCATCAAGTTAATCCTTGTACTGAAAATAAGAAAAAAAAACTTAAGTGCTTCTAAAATGCATTGATAATGCCTGAAATCTAAACAGATCAGAATAGATTGCTTTTAGACATCCCTGCTCAAATGACGCCATGCACTCCGACTTGCGAGCTGGTCCGACAAGCTGAACTTTTTAGCATGGACTTGAACGCTTCCAGGAAAGTCATGATCGTCGACTCCGAACAAATACGGTCAAAAACATCCACGAACAACAACAACAATGGTAGCATTCTGTGACATCACGGGTGCGTAACGTCCACCGTTCATCATCATCGCCTCATCGTCGTTCGTCATCTAATGACAAAAATAGCGCGATGATCAGGAGACTTCGACGAATGATATCGGATTGATTGCCAATTTTCTATTGGCGACTATGATATTTTTAAATGTTTTTATAATCTTTGAATTTGCTTTATAATAATTCTTTGGATATTTATTGCATTGGTTTTGTTGTCTATTGTTATTGTAGTGTTGAATAAATGTTGGTATATCGAATCAAAAGTTAGCAAGTGTTAAATCTGGTATATAGTTGACCTCTTATGCATAATTTTCGCATCGTTACTTATCGTCTGTGATCTTTGTTTTTCAATATTACGTTATGTTTTGAATTAATATTCCATGGAAATAGCTTCGTACGAGATAAACGATCAATAAGTTCATTGCAATTTATACCTACGTCATCTCATCGTCAATATTTTTAAAATATAAATAAGAAATATCCTTAAGTATGAAAATATTGATTTGCCTCAATTTCAATCACTATAATCGGGTCATACGTTTCAATTTCACATAACAGTTATTACTGCAACATTCAAAATGGATGCTGATACAAAATTTCAATTATCGTTTTGATTAATTCCCATTTCATGAACGAATGTATTTCATAAGTGAAAACAAAGACTCACATTCAATTCAAACGGCTTGTTTTTGATTGAAATTTCCAATTCTCGGAATCGACTCGATTTGAATCAATTTTGATATCGAGCGAACTGTTTTGAATATTATCGCAAGTCGCAAAACGCAAAATTTACATACGCCTTTTTTTGTAGACCGCCTTCCAAATAATCGACAACTATGATGTCATCTATTTGCAGAAAGAAAATTTGTTATGTTGGAGACACACCACGATGACAAACGATGCGAAGATTGAAAATATTTGGAAAATCACTTCATTTTCGCTACTCAATCACAGCAATGAAAATGGTTATGATGAAAAAATGATTCTGTACGATTAAGTCTTCGGATATGAAAATGTAAAAGGATGTAAAATTTATTTTCAATTAATTTCATTTTACTTTTAATTATTAAATTTACTCTGAAAATAAATGCATTTTGAGATATAAAGTTCTTGCAAATAAGTAAATAATTAGTTCTGTATATATATTTAAGCTGAATTGATTCAAATGAACCTCTCAATGATTTCAATAGACAATTTCAAAAATTTCTCATCTTAACATGTCATCGATAATATGTAATTTTTAACAGCCAAAGCATACATACATACAACCTTATTTGAACAGTTTTGACCACAAAATTTTTCAGTGATGTAATGTTTTCGTGTATTTTTTCAGATTTCTGCGTCGCGGTGGGCAAACACGAAAATTCGAAGTCAAGTCTCGAGTTGGCTGCAGCATCAGTCATGGTCAGATGAATGCCATCGCAGCCATTGTGCCCGTTGTGTTTTCGGACGACCGGATTTTGTTTTCGACGAATAATGTATACTGAATAAAGGTACCGACATGACTTTTGTTTTGTTCCCGTATGCAAACGTTTTCAGTGTCTACGAATCGTGAATTTTGTACGCTCATGTGAACTCGATTCGAATATTATGTAATGTCGTGTTTTCATTTCGTTATTCGATATTAATTATCGTCTGTTTATCATTTGAGCGAAAAAGCGACTGTTGTGTTTGGAATTCAATGATTTCTTTGAAGCAATTAAAAATATTGTCGAAAATCCCAGTTTTTCGTATTTCGAGAGCGTTCCGAGAAAACAGGAAATTCTTATTGATATGAGTTGAAATTTATTAAAAGATTTTCATCCTCATTGATATAAATGAGCGATGTTTCAACTATGACATACGTACCGAAAAGTGGATGATATCACCTGACTAACGACTTATTTTAATTCGATTAGTTCATTATTTTCCGTCAAAAATTATACGTATATTATGCGTCACATTACATTATCAACTCATTAACGTGTTGAGCAAAAACGAAAAAAAATCTAATCATCCAGGAAACAGTACAAAAACAATGTCGAATTGTTAAATTTAAATCGGAACAGCTACGTGTAAATTTCAAATGCATATCAAAGTTTTTTACGCGATTCGATTAGAAACGGTTCGTTTTCAGCCTTGAGCCGGAAAATCATCGAAATTTAAAGACGCAGATGATTCAATTATATTAAAAACCAACGATGACTTTCTAGAAACGATTAGATTCTCGTTACGATTTATTGAAATCAATTCGATAAACGTTGACTCAAAATCAAGGCTCTATTCGCATTTAGCGATTAGATTAATCATGCGTTCGTTACACAGATGCACATAACAGGTCAGCATTGAGACTAGGTAAATATTCAAAGAATTTATGTCGGAAATTACATTGAGCATTGTTTCCAAATTGATATAGAATATATGAATCTTCTAATATAATCATAGCATTAATATATTTTTATTTGAAGTAAGATTTCAAGATCTTAATTCAATTTGATCATGCAAATTTTAAACAAACATCGGAATAGGTCGAATCGAAATGAGATAGATGACTTAACTTTTACGTCACAGTTACGTAGCGCAAGGTTGACTTATAGTAAAAGAAAAAACTACTAAAAAGTTAGTCATTCGTTTCATGAATGAGTTTGTTGAATGATTTTCGAGCCCACGCTCGTTCTCGTCACGCTTACCCAGAATTTAGTGTGAAAAAATGTACGCGTAAATAGATCGGAGTACCGAGTACGCTATTTATCATCTGACCATCGTCAGTGGTCGATGATGATGATCGAGGAAGTCGACGATCGTTGGAATCGCGTGGATTCGTGATTTATGCGAATCGTTCGAAGTCGTGGGCTTCGATATGCGCTTATTAGGGAAGTCGGTGTGTTTATTGAGATCGCGTGTAGATCGTGTGCACTTTTGAATCGATTTTCAGTTTTGATGCTGTGTTATTTAAGATCGAATTGATGCTGTTTTATTGCACTGTATGTTGGATTTTTATTGCTGTGATGAATGAGGTGATTTTGCGATTTTTTAGTGAAAATTCTTATACATTTCATTTAATCGCAGTTCATATTTTGAATATTTTTTAATGCCAATATTATATAATTTGTTAATGAAGTTTTTTTCATATGAATGTGCACATAAAATGCGATTTTATAAATAGAATAATATTCATAATTATTTTATTTATAGAAAAGTGACGCAATTATGATGAGAATGATTTGTGATTGTAATTAAAGGTAATTTTCAGAATGTGATTTGAAATAAAAAATCGTGAGCATTCTGATGGAAAATAATTTTCAACTTTATCTAATTCGACTGATGGAACTTTCTGTTTTGCTCGAATATTATGTATAATATTCACTAATGTTTCGATAAAATTAAAATTCATATGTGCGTTTTGCAGTATGCGTTTCGAACAATGAGCTTAAAGAAAAGATGACTTTCACTTCATGCAATTATGATTTCATATAAAAACAATTCGATAGATAAAGCACGTATGAAGAAATTGAAATAAAAACACCCAAGTGTGTATATTATTCATAAACAATTGCGAAACGTGATAATTTCGCGTATATTAAGCATATTTATTAATGGAAATTTTTGATATAAAACACACAGAAACTTCCAGATTTTTCGATATTGCGCGTTATCATATTATGTCAAACATCGTCTTTCGAAAAACGTGTGCAAGCAAAGTACACGTTTCGATGCAAATAGAAGTTGAAAATATATTTTTTATCACACATATTATACATAAATACTTACGTGTCGCTTCGAACACTGCTGATTAAAAAGCAGTAAAATACATCTTAGCTTTATCTGTGTAATTTTCAATTATATTATCTCGTTGTTACTTGTCAACGTAATATAAGTCGAACTTTATAGATCCGTGACTCGATGATTTTTCTCAAATGTATTTCTTCGAAACTGTTTATGGTTGTGGAAAATTCCATATCACTAGTTTTTCTCGAAATTTTGATGAAAACTTCACGAAAACAGATCGCAAACGGTTTTTTTCATACGTCACTGTTTGTGTATTATGAAAATCGAAGTTCAAGGATTTTTCTACATAACAACAAAACAGTGTATTGAGTTTAAAAACAACAGATTTACTGAATTTCACGCGAGTTTCGTGAAATATAGAAAATCATAATCATTACAAATGTACTATATACAATATGAAATATGTACCTACATTACAAATAAATTTTAATTGTTTGAGTATTTCAATATAAAATACGATTTTAATTTCATTTTTTTTAGTATACACAGATGTTATTAAATCTGTAACTAATATGCAATTAATTGTAATAAAATATCATATATGTAATTTAATATAACCGTAATGTTTTTTTTATTACAATTTCACTGTTGCAGACTTTAGATCGTTGAACTTTCGTTTACTGCAAAAAAGCTGTTTTTCCGGATTATCAGTATTTATAAACAATCAACAATTCAAAATTACGACCGACTATTGTATCGTTGCTTTACATTATGAAAAATAATTATTTATCTCTATACAAAGATACGTGGGAGTCGCGCTATATAATCCATTATAGCGAAAATTGAACCACAAGTAGTATTATTTATTTTATTACGATAAATATATATTTTAATTATTTAAACATGTATAATATTTTCACCGCAATATTATATACAATATAATATTATTATGGATAATATAATATAATATAAATTCTAAGTCGTTTTAAATGTATTTTTTTTATAAAGCATATAAAATGCACATAATCATCTGTCAAAGGTTATTGTAATATTTACGGTACGTAAGCAGCAGCGAGTTTTCCTAAAGATAATTTAAAAATAAACACTTTGTGACCTAAATACATAAGCACATCTTATTTGATGGAAATCGAAGGACACAATCTGCATGACAATGGATATCCGTATGGAGAAAGCACGACGACGATTCTCGAATCGTCACGTAGGCAGGTGTTGACGTTCCCTGATGCTCATTGGGGAAATCCCATCGACTGACTTATCCCAAGGTGTCACTGACTTGGCTGATGGCTCCGAGAACGTTGCCATCATCAACGACAAGAAAAACAACAACAATCATCAATAACAATCTAACGCTCGACGATGGAATGGCTGGGGATTCCTTAGAATCGAAGGCATCTTGTATTTGGTCAGATCCTTGAATCCACTCTGAATAATATTGTCGATAAGTTGCTTCAATATTCTGATTTGATATTTTTATCATTGAATCAAATAAACGTGTATGAAATACATTTTCAAGTTTTCGGTAAATGCAATTCTAATTACTCTTCGAAGGTATTACTAGGGATGAATCTCGTAGAAGTTCGAATGGTATTTCAATATCTAATATGAACTTTAAATATTTTCGATTTTGAAATGACACTAATTCTCTCTTATACAGTTAATGTTTTAATAAATTTCGAACCAAAGTATGACAATATTGTTGATCGACTGTGTAAAGAGCACTATAGAAACACGAGCAGCGAATCTGCAAAGATCTCTCATTGTCATCACTCGAAATGACCTAAAAACTTACCGTGTAAAAGACTAAGGCTAAAAGGATAAATGCATTTTATTTGCTTCAATTGAATCAGTGATGTAGATTGAGGTAATGTTGCAGAATAACGCAACTGTTACGTGTGCGCTATTAAATTTGAAACTCGCATTGTTCGGAAAAATTCTATCACGTCGAATTTTCCACGGTCGTTTGTAACGCGAAACAAAAGGAATATTCAAGAACAGGAAGTTCAGTGTCCTATGCGTTCTTGCATGTTCCATTTTTAAATTCCAATGACTTCACTGTGCGATAGCGATCTATAAAAAGTCATTAGCTAATCTAAATTAGAACAATCAGAGGACTTTGATAGCCGCTTTGACGAAAGCGAAGTTTGCGGTTTTCACGCTGTCGTCAATGCGTTTCAGTTCTTCGACGCACGTAGTGTTTTTAGCGACATTTTTAGGTCATCAACAATAATATACGTCGTGCTGCTTCTGATGGGTGATCATTCAAAACATGACTTCTTGATTTCGTCGGCAATTTTTCACCGTTGAACGACCGCGTCCCATTTGATTACAATGGAAACTGCATGCGGGTGATTCCGTCAATATTGTGAATAATTTGGTACCGTCAACTTCCCTTTTAAAAAATAAATATGTTCATATGATCAGCTGATAGTGTAAAAGCGTTTATGCATACAGTGTCGGACTCAATGTTCTCGTAATACTAGGTTTGAGTCATGTCTATTCCTTTCTTCTCACTTCTGATACATGTATAAGTTTAAGTCTTGTGGTTGATTCTTTATTTAGACATTTTTTTAATGAGTAGTGTTTCTATAGCATCTGGCTGATCTTTGCCACTTATGGCCAATGTTGTATTATAAAAGTGTGTGTATGTAAAACAATTATCTCTCATTGTCAGCATTTAAAATGCATTCAATATTGTTTGAAACAATCATTTAAACGTCTGGAAAGTAAATGAGAAGGGATTAATGATGGATGAACGGATCGATTCATTCTTGTGCGTCTCAAGGACGATTCGTCCTTCTTGACCAGATCCGGGACAACGAAGGCTTTGTATGCAAAATTAAACGCTTACATACAAAAGGTCAAGCTCGTCATCGTCTGGATAGCCCCAGCTGGAGAGATGGTGGCGACTGGTACAAGAACACAAATTCAAATCATCCAATCAAACAAAACATCCATTATTTTCAAAAATTAAAAAGGATCATTATTACTATCCACTCTCAAAAAGATACATTTTGAACTTCGATTCACCTATTTTGTGGAAACATACGAAATTTGTGTAATTATAGACATAGGAACAGAATTTTGCATTTACATATTGCATGTCAACGCTTAAGTACACTAACGTACACATTTTTATATGAGGCGCTGTTTTCAAGTTCAGCATCAGCGTTTTCAACAATTGCATCGAATAACTTGAGATTATGCGATGACTGTTAATTATATAAGTCGTTTAAGTACTAGCACAAGGATATTTACGCGATGAAGACGGGTCAAGGATTTTGCGGATGTGTCGCGGATGCGAATCGATTGGAAATTCGAGTCGCGTTATTTTTGGGACGCGATGTGATCGACAATAAGGTTCGATTTGGATAAAAATGTATGTTCGATTGGTGTTAAAACGATTTACGATGTTTCGGTTTCGACGTTGATCTTCGTCGAACGATGTAAAGCCATAAATAGATCGAAAGGCTTCGAAGGCAGTGCACACCTGTGCAGTTTTTAATTTAAGTTCTCGTTTTGTTTGAATCCGTTGTTGAATATATTTTTCTATATGAATTATAAGCATCGATGAGTTCAAATCGAATGTTTGTATCTATCGATTAAAATAATTGCAGAAGTATTTGAAACTAGCCTTCAATAAAACGGTTATTAAATCACGGTCACGGTAACGGATCTTGTTAACGTCGGTAATAAAATCAGATGTATTATAAATATTTACACTTTAAAAAATAAGTATAATGCTTTGGTGTAGCATATGCAGATAGTTTAATGAATTAAACATATCGTACTTGTCCGTGATATTTTATACGTAATATGCACGTGATAATTGTTAAGTTAACATTTTATGCAATCAAAAGTAATATGATGTATGTGTATGATCACTTATGATGGTTAAGATTGAGGAAAACGCATCTTGATATGTAATAAAAAATTGTGAAATTTATTTACACCATTATGAAATCGTTACCATCCTCTGAGAACACTCACTGCAATGAACTGTTTATTTGGTGTGACGATAAAAATCACACCACAATCATGTGATATGTAGAAATAATGCTATATTTTCCGATCGGTAAAGATAATTTGTTATGAATAACTAATGATTATTTTGATTTGTAAAATTGTTTCTTAAAAAATAAATTCAAATCATTACTCACGAGATTAGTTTTTCCATAAAAAAACGAAGATGTTTTATATGTAAAACCGTTTTTTCTATTTTATTTTATAATTGCCATTATACCTGTAGTTTTTTGACTGTTTCTTATTTGCGCAGTATTATTTTTGTCTATGTGCTCCGAGAGGATGTCAATAAAAGAGACCGACAAAGAAATATGATCTTTCAATTTCCCATGTGATAAATAAACATGTGTTTCCCGACAAAACTTATCTTCGAAAATTTCAAATATTTTATTAAAAAATTTCACTATCGACGAACGAAGTGCATTTCCACGTTTAGTTTACACACTTTTCATTGCAACGATATTACGGTTAAAACCCCAATGAATTTATATAACACCTGCAAATCGAATCTTGAATCTTACTTCGTTCTTTATTATACCGTTTTTTTATTATTTACATATTTCGATTCGAGAAAAACCTCGTTTTGCAATTCCGTTCCCGTCTTGAATGCTAAAGACATCCTTTGCATTCACGGTGCACTCGTGAAGCCATTTTTCTTTATCTCGTATCTATTTTTCAATAGTTTTTTTACGTCTTCTATTTTTTTTTTAGAATCTGCTTCTTCAGTCGTAGCTTACTGATTATCTTCGTCGAGTTTTTTCTTCGACGTTTCCTGGTCGGGTCACGAATCGCGTTCTACATGCACGTCAAAGAAAATTGCTTTTTGCCTATATAATTTTCATATTGATGATTGTGCATTGACTTTGATACTGGATTCAAGATCAATGCATTCATTTTTTTTTCATGAAAACTGCTTATAGATTTTTAATTATTGATACATTTTATCTCAGCAATACATATATACAAGATTAGTCATTTTGTTCAATTGATTGCTCGTGCGATGTTTGAAAATGGTGATTTTTTAATTATGATCATTCATTTTCGGATATGAAAATTTGTGTATATACATATGTTATTTATAATTATTTAAGTAGTACATTATGGGTTTGTCAACCAGTTTTTTCGATGATTCATATTCACCTACATAATTACTTTTTTTTTTTAATATTTTGATGTTTTGTATTTTTAAATTTTGTTATGAAACACATATTTGGTTGTTCATTTTATATTTTGAAAAATTCATTTACAATTCATTTATTTTTAGAATAAAATTGTTCAGAGCAGATGGCAAGCAATCGTTGTGTAATGTTCAATTAAATAACATGAGATTCATAAAAATATTGAAAACGATAAAATTTTACGCATTATTAACAATTTTATTGAAAAAAAACTAGAAAATTTGAAAAAAAAAGGTAAATTCGAATTTCGAATAACAACTATAATACCGATGAATTTGTAGTGAGTAAAAAGGAACCCCAATATGATTCACTGAAATATATTGACCAATTTAATCAGTATAATTTCATAATTATATAATAGCAGTAATGGCTAATAACTGATGAATTTGAATTTCCTATTTTCATGAAAAAAAAAAATGCAATTACCTTTTGTAAACACAAATGACGTACCATAGTAGTTTACGAACGATTAGTTTTGCAAAGATAAAACTGCGACATGCAATAAAAAAGTTAACGAGTCGAAGAAAATTAAGAATTTTTCAATTCTGTTTTTCTTCTTGCTTTGAAGATAATTGATTGTTTTACGAACACATACTTATACCAGATGATTAATTTTGATGAATCATTTTCGAATTTATAACGATGTACAAAAACTTAATTGCAGAATTATACAAACATTGGATTTTATATAGTTGGTATATTTACTTAATGTAAAAAAAATATCATTCCCTATTTGAATTTTCGTTAAATATTGCATAAAATTTAACGTTCATATTTGTAAACAAAGTAAGCAATGTCACGCGATGACGGTCATTATGCAATTTCGGAAAAGCTTCCAGGAAAATATGACAATTTGCAAATCTCTAACGGAAATCGCAAATGAAACATAATCAATATCATTTCTATAAAATAATTGAAACATACACCGTTTCGAATCAATTCGATTTATACAGAATTTTTCGATATGCACACGAAGCTTAAATTAACAACGTACCACGGAGGAAAACGCATTCGATAATTATCAGTGTCACAGATGAACTTTCTACATGCATTCTAAGAATTATGCAAACCGCAAAATGGCCTAAAGCAAAATTGACCAACGAGAGAGAAATCATTTTTGAATGTGTATTTGACACACGTACCTAAATACTTACTTGATTTATACATGCCATGTTGAAAATAACATTTAGCATTCTTCACCACGTTCGTGTCATGGATATGTAATTCGCAAGCAACGCTTCGATTGTTATGATAAAATTGAATTGTGTTCAGATTGAACTGGAAGTGAGAGCAATCTTCCGATCGAGAACTGAATTTGGGACAAATGTCAAAAATTGACAGTGAAGAGAAAATTCGCAGTGTCGTTTCGAAAATAATGCATTCGCTAGACAAATCTCAAATTGGCCTCGTTGCATAAATGCAAATTGGAGCGATCGTTTTGAATGCGATCACGTTTCGAATCAATAACAAAATCAATGAATTCTAAAAAAAACCAATCGAATTGAGGTTGTGTGTTAGCGGTCGATGACAATCGATGGCTACTTTCAAAATAAAACATCGAATTTAAAGCACAATGGTATGATAAAGGCTTTTCGATAATATTTTTGGTGGGTCACTAAACTAGGCTATTATTGGTATATATTTTATTTTTCCTGTTGATTTAACAAAGAAAATAATTACAGCCATTTAAGTTGTAAACGAATCTATGGCTAAATGTGTATAATGTAAACAGGAAAAATTCTATTTGTGTGTATTGAAAAATTTGGGAAATCATTTACACCTTTTTTCGGGTTCTTTGTGTATTTTTTTTTAATTTTCCGTATATTTTATTCAAATTTAATTTAACTTGTAAGATTTGTTCATCGATGAAATGTTATTAAATTATGATTCACTTCTTGAGAAAAAATTACACACATAGAACCACAAAGTACCGAATTATAATAAGACCGTTCACCATTTTAAATTACAAGTAATTCTTATATCCAAATGTCAATCGACTTGTATAATAATGAAACGATTGTTTTATGGGGACGTGCTTTTGCAAATAAATTTAACAGATATGTCAAAACGTGCCAATTTGTATATAATAAGAAGTATTTTTCTTATAAAAAAATACTGTTTATATACAATTTAATCTCACAGATTTGTAAGAAATTGCGATTGTGTGAAAATGCTAAACGTGTGTTTTCCCATTGAACATTTTTCAATATGTAATTTATAAATAGTTTCGATGAAAAAAAATTGCAGAACTTTGTTCAGCGGCATGACACATGCGCTCACTTATTTCAGACTTTGTCTCGAGTAATAATTCTCGATGTTTATAGACTTTTTGCTTTCCGACATGATTCGACCATCAGGATTTACGTTTCTAAATAACTCACAAACCCAACAGCAACACGACGATCCGAAGTTAAATCGATTTGCTGACTGCACTCGAACTATGCACGATTGTAAACCACAAATGGTCGTATATTACGTAAACATGGAGACAATTGAGTTTTATCTTTGTCGCGAGGACCTCCATGCCAAAAAAGAAGAATACACAATCGCTCAAAGAGGTTTTCCTTGTTACGAATGCCCATTACCAGGATATGGTGTCGAGTTCACGTAACGCGGTGGCTTAGCGACATTCCTGTGGCCTTTTGTCCTATGATTTTCCGAAATTAAAATTATGTATGGTTTTTAATTCTGGGATTTCAGAGTTTATCTTAAGATTAAAATCGTTTGTAAATTAAATAAAGGAAATTTCATAGTGTTTTCCTTTCATTTCTTGCGGTACTTAAGAACTTGCGGTTTAATAAATAAACTTATTATTTTAAATGAAAGCAATATTTATTCTATAGAAAGCGAGCAATGTTCATATTTATTTTTATCTGTTACACTTAAAAGGGGGAATCCAGAATATTCTCACAATATCTATACGAAACCGTCAAGAAAATCAATATAATGAAATAGCATCTGAACAAACTGAATCAAAACCACCTGTTTTCTGCTATAAGAAATTATGCACGACATTAACACATCGTACAATGAGACAACGCGAAATTGATTGTCGACATTACATATATCTGCTCTAACAACGACAGTCTACAATAACGCACACGTGATGCGAATAATCAATCCCATCTATTAGATCACGCTTCTAACTCGTCCATCGAACGATCCATCATCAGGATGCTGCATCTTTTCACAGCATCCGCATTTCAGCACAGTGTTTGAGAATTGCGAGGAAAAACCCTCGATATGTAGAGGCTTTTCTTCGGATCGGGTCGTATTTTAATGCGGCCGTTTAGATTCTATACGACCGCCATATCGAATCCTTATGAGGCTGTCGGATGAATGAATAGGTGTTCGATACGTGACCTGGTGGAGAATTCTAATTGACCACAAGAATCGTTCTTAGAATGTTGCGGGTGAACTTTGTATTTTCGATTTCGGCAACTCTACAATAGAATTCTTTGTGCTTCGTAAACGTTTGACTTATCATTATTCGCTAAGTGCACAGAACAAAAATTCGAGTTGAATCAGATTATTTCAAATTACATATCATTATTAAAGACACGTATTTTTGGTATCAACTCTACAAAAATACTCTAGTTAAATTTTTCATATGAAAAAATACCCGCATCGTACAATGGTAAATGGTATAGCAAGTGATGAGAAAGTTATCGAAGTTGTAACGGAATCGCATTGTACCGTAATTTCGATCTGACTTATATATTTGAAGCAATTGTCCTTTTTTCATCCGAAAGAATACTTTCATACAAAGAAGCTCGATGATGAAAGGTTCAGATCTCGAAGACGGAAAGAACGAGCTCACTCGTTTTGTGCATCGGGAAAAGATTTTTTGTTGCATTGTCAATTGAAAACTGGAACATCCACCGTGAAATTAAAACGTTTCGTATGTCGTTTTTCTTTCGTTTTTAATGTGTATTTCGTTTCGCATCGAGCGTAAGATGTATGCAAAATAAATGTGGTGCTATCGAGAGTTTGAAAGAAATCTGCTGATGCTTTTCATGCATCGAACTTTTTTTTTACAAATTTCAATTTAAAATTCTTTATATTTCAAAGTATACAATATACATCGATTTTTATTGGTTATTTTAAGCTGTAACGATGTAAATATTTTCGCAAGTGAAAAACTCCACATGAAAATCGTTGTTCTACTTACAAAACGATCCTTCCTAAACGCAGACATGCTTCTAAGAAATTCGCCCACAAGTGTTTCTATCGACATTCAAATGTCAACAAATGTTTTGTTGCATATTTTGGCTTTATTTTTTACCAGTTAAGTAACGAAACTGCTCATGGTTATCGGCGATTGTTCCTTTTATGGTAATAGTGTCCAGGATATCTGATTCAAATATTGACGCCCACGCTAGATTGGTGATTGTGATTGTGTTCAATCCGTTTTTTAGTTTATATAAAAAATAATATTATCATTCTATAAAATTGTTGAGTGTTGACTAACATCCATGTGTGACATTTTTTCTATAGAAATGTAGGAAAATGTGACTGTTCCGATACGTGAATTTTCCACATTTAATGCTTTTAATTGAACGTAGGTATATGATAATGTAGCATTTGCTAACGACAAGTAATTGCAAAACAATGCGCTTAGTTTATTGAAAAGTTCATAAATGAAAAAAAAAACAAGGTAATTATTTGATATCAAAACAAATGAGTCTTAAGAACATTATTTTCATTTGAAAAATGTACGACATCTGTATTGAGTTTCAGAAAAATAAAATGATTTTCTTTGAATGTGGTGAAAAACATTTTATTGAAAATTATGATAATAGTACTATGTACATCTAAACATACGCATTGTATTAAAATCACAGATATTTATTTAAAAAACATTAAAATGACAATAAAAAAAGTATATTGAAAATGATGACGAAAAATAAATAAAAACTTATTATAGAATAGTTAGGTATATGAATAATTCGGCGATTTTTGTAAATGTGTGTACCTAGGTAGGTAGATATACCTACTTGTTTGAGATTAAAATGAATTAATATATGAATAAGTACCTAAATCAAATATATTCTTAAAAGGAAATATGTATATCTTAAGGAATTTATAAAGTTACTCTTATATTTAAATATAAAAAAATACACAAATAAATTACCTACTTATGATAAAATGAAAGTCATACAATAATAAAAAAAACATAAAAAATGCTAACGAGATTTCCAAATTCTAAATATCAGTGAAATAAACAAAGTCAATTGAAGAAATATAATGAACCCAGTCAAAATTAATATATCTTTGCCATAGTTTCCCTCAACAGCATTCATATTTTCTAAAAACTTGGATGGTGATTTGAAATAGCAGTAAGCAACTGAACAATCTAAGGGTTGTCTGCTGTAGTCATATATGGCTAATAATAATGCTTCAAAACCATATCTGAAATAAGATATGTAACTTAACCATTTCATGTAGTTTGGAATTTCATTGAATTTTAAGAAAAATCCGGAAAATATCAGCATAGGTATAGAAAGTGCGGGCAGACAAAATATTCCCATCTAAAATTAAAGAATAGTATTATGTTTGAGATAAGGAATTAGTAAAATTTTATCTAAATGAAATATTAGTAACCTGAACAGTGAAAATCACTCCCATCACTAAACCCATAGTTTGAGCAATGATTCCGAATATAAAACAAACTGTCCACACCATGAGTACACGAAACGAATCAGCAGGTTGATTAGTCATATAATAACAAGTCAATGTGAAAACCGTTGGACATACTATCTGAAATAAAATATCAAAATTGTCAAAATAAGCACATAAACAATTGAAATAAGATAGCAATATTACAAAACATTTTACTTGTAATGGAATATCTGCTAATAATTTGGAAAAAAAATAAGCTGAAAGAGAATACCAATTGTTTTGATGTTCTCTTTTGAAAACAGCTGCTTCTTGAGGAACTAAAAGGAATAATAAATGCTTTAATGATTGTCCTTTTCAGATTTTATCCAAACAAAAATTTATTGTAATTTATTATTTACTTACAAGTTTGTACTGTTGGCATTGCATTAGAAAAAAATACAAACATAATCAAGAAAAACATCAGAGAAGCATTACTCATTATTTTATCTGCATCATTTCCTATATCATAATATATTAATCCTAAAATAAGTCCAACAACAAGATGAGCTGCTACTCGCATTTGTGCTAAATGCTGAATAAATATGAAAAATATAAACAATATGAAAACATTATTTTTGTATATAAAAATTCGTATGATTTCAAACATACAATATCTCTAAATGTACAGAGAGCAGATCTTTTTAGTAATATCCAAAATTGATCTATTTGAGAAATAGCATAATTATTTTTTTTAGAAGTCTGAAAGGCTGCAGTATTAGTTAGAGCTATTTCATCTTTATCAATAATGGGAATAGCTTGATATGAAGAAGTATGAGAGTTTTTCGTATCAGAATCACTTAATGCTTAAAATAAAAAAAATAAAGATGAAAATATGTTAAAGGAATGAACATATTGTTTGAAATGATATCTAACTTTTCCCAACAGATGATACTTCTTCTATTGTATTTGATATATTTGATATAATTTCTTGACTTTTTGTTACATTTTTACTTGTTAGTAAGTCTATATCTCCTTCAAGTTCTCCACTAGCCACTTCTAAAGCTACAAATGGATAAAAAAAAATTAAATTTATTTTCTGTAATATTTATTTACAATTTTTATGAATATTAATTGTACCGAAATCTGCTCTGTTATAATATTGTGGGTACATAAATCCTGCAGCTTCAAAATCTTTAACTAAATCATTTATAGGTCCACCGTAAATACTTTTCCCATTAGAAATTAGTAATAGATCATCAAACATGTTGAAAAGCCTTGAAGATGGTTGATGTATAACACATATTATCGTATGTCCATTTCGTGCTAATCCTTGTAAATGAGTAATTACTTGACTTGATGATACACTATCTAATCCACTAAAACATATCAATGTTGATTAAAAAGTTAATTGAATTTTAATTAAATCAGCAAATCAATACCTAGTAGGTTCATCAAAAAACATAATAGGTGGATTTGTAACTAATTCTACTCCTATCGATAAACGCTTCAGTTCTCCTCCTGACAATTTATTAACTCTAGTATCCATTGCATTTTGAAGGTTCAATAATTCAGAAATTTCAGTTATCTTGGATAAGATTGAATGATTTAATTTTAGGTTAATGAAATATTTCTTTTAAACAGTAAAATGAAATAGAAGAGAATATACTATTTGAGATTTTTCTTCTGGTGTTGTATTAGAGAGTTTCAAATTAGCTGCTATACTTAAAGTTTCCTTAGATGTTAAATAAGGTAACATAGACGATTCTTGGGAGACATATGATGATTGCCAATGAAATTCATCTAAATTTCTATTATCACCATTCACTAAAATTCGGCCGGTTACATTTCTTCGTCTGCAAGTTATATATTAAATTCATAATTAATTAATAAATTTGAAATTATTTCATATTGGGTAAAAAATTAAATGCCAACTTATTGCCTGCTAAGATTTTTAAAAGTGTGGTTTTGCCAGCACCTGAAGGTCCTATAATAGCAGTCAATCTTCCAGCGTAAAACGTTCCGGATACATTGTTCAATATGACTTTTTCTTCTCCTTCTGAATTCAAATAATTCAAACAAATATATCAGTTTAATGTTTGAGAGATTTAATTTAATTATTAAATTGGACTGAAAATATGCAAAAGAAAAATTATTTACTTTGTTTACAATTGACTTTGTACAATATGTTGTCAAATGCTAAATTGACTGGATCTTTGTTGAAGTTTTTAATATTCAATTTGGTCAATCTCAATTTGGCATCATCCATTTTTGATTGAGGAAGTATTCTAATACCTGTTAATATATAACAATTAATTAGTTTCTTGATATAAAAAAAATGAAAATGTATGATATTAGTATGGGTCTGGTTATTTAAGTTAAAAAGTTCTAATTGTAAGTATAAAAATCTATTAGAAAACTGTCAAGTTTAAGAAACATTTCGATTCATACATAAATGGGAAAAATATTCTGTAATCAATATTTATGGGTCAACCATGTTAACACGATGATTAGGTTTGAAATGATAAAACATTGATGTGCGTCGAAAATAAATTTCTTAATTAAAGTATAATAAAACGTGAAAAATCAGTATCACACGATATTGAAGAACGAAACTGACTTGTAGCACAACGAAATACACGACCGATCAGAACTTGCCTTATACATTACTGGAAAATATATAGATTTACGTAGTACTTTCACTTTGAATTGGTGTGTACGATTCAGGTTATTTAACCGCACTTTCCAAAAGGTATCAATGATGATCTTCGGTTTTGTTAGCGTATCTTAAAATCGGTGAGCATGATTTAATAGAAAATTAACATAGGTAGAACCTTTCTTACTTGAACAAAGGTACGATCGTAAACCGGCAAATCTTTTTCAATGTGTAGACCAAAATTGAGTTACATAGATTGAATATTATTTATATAAAAGAAAAGTTTTTATATCAGATTTTTCAAAGGATAACGCTTATATCTATAGTGTTTTAATTTATTCAATCGTGAATTTTGAACATTAGAGTTTTTTTATCGTTTTTTTTTCGGGGAATTATAATTGAAATTATTTTTTTCTGTTTCTGATGATGCTTGATTATGATGAATAGTGTGTGTATATATGTACCAGAAACATGTTGTTGAGCATTATTTCGCTTCATCTCAAGGTTAGTTCTAATTGTCTAACGAAAAAAGAGGAAACGAAAACTGGCGTGTCTATTATTTACAGTCGATGGCATCAAATGTAAATAATATATAGAGAATTATTGAATAATTCTGTAATACAATAATGACGGTAGTGAATTTTAATTAAAATTTAAATAAAATATTGAGTAGATATGTGTGTACATTGTTTTTTCTACTCTAAAACGAGATTTCTATGATTTCATTGGTCGGCTGTGCGCTTTTCTGTTTTATTGCATTCGAGGCTGAGGAGTCTAAACAAACTGACAATGAGCACGTATTACAAAATAAATATTTAGATGAAACCATCTGAGATTTTTCATGTATAATTAAGTAGTATACAAATGCATCTCGAAGTTTACTAATTAAAACGAGACATTAATTAATGTATATATAATACTAAAAATAAGACACAATGAGTCGATAATAATTAAGATATATTGCTATTTTTTTTTCAAATATTTTATTTTGATGATGTCACTTATGCTAATTTTATACCAAAAAATGAATGCGAATCATAAAGATTTAATCATAGATATTCAAATAATCGTTTTTGCTAAAAAATATAAATCATATGCACACTTGAATGTATTATATTTTTCCATCAGCAAATATGCTAAACCGAAAAATAAAAGTTATCACTATGTATGTGAAATTATATTCATACAAAAAAATATAATTAATATTACACACTTTTCCATAAGCACATAGACATAGCTATGTACTTAAGATTAGCAGTAGAAATTACAACACATATCGACGATATCAATCCGAAACGATAATTTCTTCAACACATCACAGTTTACTAAACACACACCGTATCGAAAACAATTTTCGCGATTTCCCAACACGAACTCAATCCGCGATACGTCTTTATCAACACCAAACGTGCACTGGTAAGACCTTAAGTGCATATAGGAAAAGACAAATTAGATCCAATTAATCTCAAAAGACACTCACCGTCGTCGAATTCTGGATACACTGAGCCGGCGACCGAACTCATCGGATTCTCGATAAAATTTTATCTCGGGTCAATCGATTATATTTTTTTCTCGTCTATTGTTCTTGACTACATCGATATGAATTTGTTTATATTACTATGTAATGTAGAATTCGGACAACGGCCGATTTGAAAATACGTGCTTTGGCCGAGAGCCGAAGTCGCAGACTGGCCTATGGCGAATCCTATTCACTTTCCAGCGCACTTCTATCTCAATTGGACGATTAAATTCCATGTGGAGTGGAAGTCGACATTGGCCGATGAGCCATGACTGTCCACAATGACCAGGACATTTGTGGAGTCAAGGATAATTGTGTTTCGGCGTGCGCTAATCGCATGCTGTACGTCGTGGCTGTTGTGCAAATCGAGATTATATTGCCGTTTGATATCTGTATTTTAAAGTTGTCTTGATTTATTAGATCTCAATATATCTATCAAGTTCAAGTTTATTTATGTTTTAGATTGTGTTGAATCATAGCCGTATGTTTGGGTTGAGATGAACGTTTTGAAAGCGGTGTACATAAATATGATATTTTTGAATCTTTCATTCAATATTCATACCAGGTGCTAAACGGTTAAGTCTATGAAATTGGATTAGATTTTTTTTTTACATTTGACTAAATCGAGTTAAGTTGAATGTTTCGGGCAAGACTAGGTTGGATCGAATGACATGTCGGTGATATAATCATCTATAGCTCTCATGGTTATAAAACATTTTAATATTACTTAATTCCAATGATTTGTGAATCGAAATTGCTAAATTTTAATCATTCAAAGTCTATTTTTGAAATTCGCAAATTCGCGAAGTTTAGAAATTGAGATAAAAGTCACTTTCATTTATTGATTGTTGCGTAAATAATGTTTGAATACAATTCTGGTATACTGGTTTGAATATGGGTTTCGTTTCCGCATTTTTTTTTTCATATTGCGGCTTATGAAAAATATTTCTAAATAAAATATTAGATATATGAATAATGCAATAGGTACATGATTCTAAATTTTTCGATGCCATGATTACAAATCGATTAAAACTTTTTGAGATGATTTCGATAAATTATAACATGACTGATCGTTTTTTTTTTACATATTGTGATAGCACACGTGATACAAAGATTATTCGAAAACTTTGACCAAATCTTTCGAATAGTTCGATTAAATGATTTAATATCTGGTTTTTTCATTTGACTTTTGTTTCTTGTATTTTTTTTAATAATATACATATCTATACTAATTTGAAGTTCAGAACGATAAAACTTTTATACGCACGTATTTTTTTCGTAAAAGGTCAAATGAGAGAGTGTAGTGTCAAATCTAAATTTGATAGGTATTTATTTAGTTTTTCAATTTCTTAATATTCGCATTTTTTTTATTTTCGTAATGTTCTTTATCGATTTCGTTCGCAATAGTGGAGAATTTGTACATGAAACTATGTATTTTCGAACTTCAACCAGGAAATTATTTAGATACATTAGATTATCTTTATTTGCAAAAATCTTTTTATGGGACTATAATGTCATAATTTAAACTTAAATAACTTTTTTCAGCATTTAATAAAATAAATCTTCACTGTAATCGGCCCGGTTCGGTTGAAATCATGAAAATAACTGAAATATGAAATACATATGTATGTACGTATAATTACATACAGATCCTAGGTGCCTACAAGTATTAATAAAAAAATTACATCTTTTGTTCGAATTCGATATACCTATGTATACATATGTACATAGGTATATCTAATTATTATTCAATTCACTAGCTTCGAGTTTCTTATAAGAACTAACAGTGAATTTAAATAGCAGTAGGCACATATGCAGATACAGCAGAACCCCATCATAATTATGTATCTACGCTTCGTCTCCCATGTACATACATAAGGAACTATGTATATGAAGCTTGCAAATGGAACTCGTTTGAATAATCTTACAACTCAAAATTAGTAGGTATAGCATGGTGAAATCAACCATATCATCATAATTTTGTAGCTTTTAAAAAGCAATTAACTGTGGGCATGAACTGATTTTTTATTTACATTGTAATGTTGGGAAAAATGCTTCAACATATACATAAGTACATACGTACTGTTTCCTGGAAAGAATTGTGTACATACATACATGTGTCAGGGCTCCACTGTACCTATAGTACCTACATACATACATATAATAAATAGTTATCTCAATTAATCATACAAGTATAATTTATTTTTATGAAACAAATATAAAGTGTATATTAAAATTACTGAAAATATCTTTGAGATGAATTTTCTAATTAACTTATAGATAGGTATGAACAAGCATATATTTTTTAAAGTTTTCTCTATAACTGGATTGATTAAAACTCAGGTTGAATTTTTTGTCATGTGTAGATAAGTAGGTACATATTTATATGAAAGTTCTTTCCATAAAATGAAACTAATTGAGCAATAACCCCTGAAATTATATATGAAATTTATCATTTAGCGCCCAAAAGATTGTTGATGTACCTAGTATTTTATGGGAAATATAAATAAAAGAAAACACACACACAAAGAAATATTAAGTACATTTTATTATGAAATCGATTCATATTTTAAATAAAAACCAATGTATACAATATGATTTATTTACTACAAAGACCCTTTTCTTATTCAAATGAATAAAATATCATTCGATTACAAAACTTATATATGACATAAAATGGTATCAAAAGCACTATGAAGAAAACCATAATCAAGATTGGTCAGGACATCTTTGGTTTAAATACTGATATATGCAATTCATTAAAAAAATCTTCAACATGAAAATTATCACAATAATACCTTTATTACAATTTATGATACTATTTACAAAACATAACCACACAAAGAAAATAAATATATTAGATTCAGAATAGGTATATGTAATATTAATAATGTTAAATTATGGAAAAACATAATGTAAAGCTGCTTAACTAATAAGAAACATTATTGATTAATAATTATATTTGGAAACATTGATAGAAAATTAGTCTGTGAAATTATTTCTCCTATTTTTACATCAAAAGTCATAAACATAAAAATATAAGACGAGAATTCGAAAACAATAATATGAGAGACGAATTGATGAATTTTTCACTCATAAGGTTATTCATCAATTGACAATAGAATACACTATGTTAAAGCTGATTTATGATAAATAATGCTACTTGAATTATGTCCTTAAAATTATTATTAATGTATTAGCAGTACCTGTACTAGAAAGATTTTCAAAAAAATATGAGGAAAATTTGAACATAATGTGTACAACTAACAATCAATTATTATATTTATCACACAATATAAGATTTATTAGAAAATAGCACATTATAATCACAGTGATAGTCATTTTGTTATGAATTTCATTAGAAATACTCATTATATTTATATATTGAGTTGTATTTACTAGCCCTATCAAGCCATAAATTATTGCCATATAAACATTGGAGTATTGGAATGAAAAGAAAATGAATGTATTGTACCTACCTATACATATACATATTAAATCATGTTAAATGAAAAATGCACACTACAGGAATATTGAAAATGAGATGAACATTTTAAAACTTTTGTCATTTTCATTCTGATAATTGAAATTATGATCTAATTATAAAGATTCTATTCCAAAATACTTAAAAATCATGTATTTAGTTTACTTATACAGAGCCATAATGAGAACAGTAATTCAACTGCATTATATTGTTAAAAACATATTTACAAATATATTTAGAATTCAGGAATGTTCAAAGGCAATTTAGATATAAAATATAATTATAAATTACAAATAATAATAATATCCAAACTTAGTTTCAATTTAAATCTATTCCATTATGAAAAAATATTATAGAGAGTGGAATCTTGTTCTTTTAAAATCTTAGTTGCTATACATAACACATAATACAAAAACACCACAATTTTTTAACTATCACAAAGTAGAACATAATGGCACACTATAAAACTAATAAGCTGAAAACACACTATAAAAATATTTAGGTACAATCAATTTTCAAAAATAATACACAATGCCACTACTATAAGACTCAATTGCATGGCACAATTCATATGGAGTTCCGGTGAATAGTTATATCAACTCCATAACTGAATGCAAATTGGATTGCGGAGATGATTCGCACAGTTATGACGATCATTCACATTGACCACCTGCAGTTTCATGCAAACAGTAATTGTAGTGTGTTCTCAGCTATACACTCAAAAATAAAAAAACCAATGACCAAATAAATAACTAATAACATAACATAAATAGATGAAAATAGATTCGCAATTGTCATTAATAATTTATCAAATAAAATTTAATATTATCGTGTACTTTGTATTCGATAATGTAAAGCATGATAAGTTACAATTCTAATGACTATACACAAGCCCAATAGAGCTATTACCGAATAAGAATAATTTGCGTCTTCCATGTCGACTTCGTTCAGAAATTTAGATGGATATTTATAATGACAATAAGAACTATTACATTCTAATTTTGTTCGATTGTAACCAAAAATACTTAGCATGGCTCCTTCGAGGCCATATTTAAGATATGATATGTGGAATAACCATTGAAGTGATGGATGTGCATCGTGTAAATGCACGAAGAATCCTGAGAAAATTGTGAATGGTAACATAAACAAAGGGCCAATGATTACTCCATTCTATGAAATAAAATAAATAAATTGAAAATCTCAAAAGCATTTAGTGGAAAATATGAAAAAAAAGTTGAAAAAATATATTTACCTGAATATTGAAAATGGCTCCATTCAAGAGACCTATACTTTGAGCAACGAGAGAGATCAGAATACATATCACAGTGAAATAACAAAATCGAAAACCTTCTAGTGGTTGCCCCGTCATGAAAAATGTTATTATAGCATAGACTAGTGTTGCTATCAATTGGATAGGTGCATCTGATAATGTAATGGCAAGGTAGTATGCTTTTAAAGAATACCACCTATTAAAGTATTCTCGTTTAATTATCGGTATTTCTGTTGGAACTGAAACAAATATGATTGATTCTATTACATCTCAAAACACATTTCTGAATTTCTCAGTGATACAAATTTCCTACTTTAAGTTCAAAATTTAAAAATTTGATCATGAACTTAAAGTGAAAAAAAAGTATTGAAACACACTTACAAGAAAGAGCCATGGAATTGAATGCAGTAAACATTAAAAACATAATAGTGAAAAATATGAAATTAAAATTGTCTCTCATATATTGAGCCTCCATTCCAATTTGATAATATAATATTCCCATCAACAGGGCTATACTCATATGGATGAAAAATCTCATATATGTAAGTACTCTATCTCTCGATAGCATTCTTATATTTCTTAGTATTAAAATTGAAACTTGACTGAAGAAATTTGTTTGATATAAATGTTTTTGTTTCGAATGTTTCTTTTTGAATAAATTTTCACTCTTATTTTCTTTCGTTATGGGAGAAAATGGTGCTAGTGGAATATTAGGGGAGTTCACAGGAGTCATCATACCATTTTCAATCATTTTACCTATAAAAGTACATTTTAAAACATTATAAATAATTGTATTTCCATTTTTTGTGGCATTGGAAAATTGATCATGATATTTACTTATGTTTGTGGGTGTATCAAATTCAACTATGTCAGATTGGTTTTTTCTCCAATCTGAATTCTTTCCATTTTCTGATTTTTGCACTAGACTATCTATATGGTCCCCAAATTCACCAGTCGATACTTCCAAAACTATAAATGGAAAAACAAATAATTTTTAATAAAAACATATAATTCTTTTAATAATATTTCGATATATGAAGAAATATGTACATAGATATAGATAATTATAAGTAGTGAAGATTATTACACTTACAAAAGTCTGCTGGATTATGATATGGAGGGCAATGGAGATTCGCTTCCCCAAGATAAGGTACCAGTCCCTTTATACTGCCTTGATATATACATTTTCCATCAGCAATAGCATATAAGTGGTCAAACATTTCAAATAACATTGCTGAAGGTTGATGAATACTACAAATAATGGTTCTTCCTTCGCGTGCTAATTTTCTTAGTAAATTAATACATTGTTTGGACGACGAACTATCTAAGCCACTGAAAGCAATATTTTTTTAAAATATGTATATAGATTATTTTGAAACTTATTACAATAATATACATATAACATTTGTAAAAAAAACTAACCTAGTGGGTTCATCGAAAAACATTACCGGAGGATTACTGACTAATTCAAGTGCAATTGCTAATCTTTTCTTTTGTCCTCCTGATAAATTTCCAGTTCTAGTTTTTTGTATTTTCTTAAAACCTAGACCAATTGCATCAAGAATTTGAGATATCTACAATGTATAATAGCAATTTAAGTACGAAATCGGTTTCAAAGTCCTAAAGCACAGCATTTCAGACAAAAGATATGTATCATTATTGTTTGGTATATTATAATACAATAGTATTTCAGGTGTGAATTAACAACAAAAAAGTTAAAAATCACATCAAGATATGACATCTATTAAGTTGTTATCTGAGATAAAAAAAAATTCGCAGCTGTGTTGAAAATACAATTCGATCAGATAAATAGATCTCAGTCTGAACATATGTTTTATGAAAAGACTTACCCTTAATTGTTTATCTTTGTGACATATATTAGGTCCGAGTTTCAAATTCACTGCAATATTCATCGCTTCTCGAACAGTAAGCAAAGGTTGAAGATGATCATCTTGCATAATATAACAAGATTGTTGTCTGAACTTTCGATGATCTCTTTCATAACCATTCACAGTAATAGATCCATCATATTTTGATCTGCAAAGATATTTTTATAAAATGCTACATATAATGCTATAAAAATATTGTTGAAATAAAATTCTGATAAATTCAAGAATAAAAAATACATATTGTTTTATTGATGTTATTACCCAGGAAATGATTACAGGACATGGAAAAAAATTGCCTTTTTTAAAATGCAAGTAAAAACGTTGAAGGATATCAAGAAACTTGGTTTGAATTAATTTAAATCAGATATACTTAAGAAGTAATTGAATTTAATATATGAAGCACACAGATAAAATTTTGTACAATGATGAAGAAATTAAGAATTTATTAATTCAAATGTATGACTGAAGGTTAAGAGCAAAGTCTATATATGAATCATGAAATCTACGAATATAATCAAAATGCATGAGTGAATTCAGTTCTAAATAAAAAAAAAAATGGAAAAATTAAGAATAAACTACACACTTAAGTGTCCCCCGCACGATCAGTAATATTGTCAATACGTCTACACTTCGAATTCTGTACATTTCTAGACGATCAATATTTTCTTCAATATGGCCCAATACTCCACACTATCTACTCTTTAACCAATCGATATGGTTCTTTCTCAATATTGAAGTGAAACATTGACAGTATCATTTACAATTATTTAAGGGATACTAAAACTTTTGATGGGAACGATTACCTACAGTCATCCTTCCGATAAAACAATACTGGTATTTGTTCATTTTCTGATAGACGTGACATTCGATGGGTCTGGATCTGGACAGTTAAGGGTGGTCAAATTTTAGATAAGTGTTTATATCTTTATGTTAGGTTGAATTCGGTTATGCTGGAGTTTTTTTTAGGTTCAGTTAGGTACGTAATGTTAGATCTAGTATCTTTCTAGTATCAATAAAACAAATCACTTTAAACCAAAATTTCACATGAATACTCATATTTCTAAATTGTGTCAAAGGAAGAATGACTATATCCCAGCACGTGAACATTATCTACCACAAAGGATGAAAAAAATCACTACTATCAACAATTGACTCGAGTGCGCACACTGACGCATCGAAATGAATCAGAGCCACATTCGAACGTTTCCTTTTCCCGCCAACACGAGTGCAGTTGCACCGAAATGTCCTTGGAGCGGGACGGGTGCATGTGCACCGAGCGGCGGGTTAACGATTCGTGCATCCGAGCAGGTGAGTGCGAGCGAGCCGGAAACTTTGTTTTCTCTTTGTCTTTGTCGCACAGTGCACGCGCACTCGAAGGACTCGATTCGGCCCAAGAGGAAAAATTCATATTCGTGGCGATGGTTCTCAAGTGTTGCGATGCAATTGTGCTATTATTATTTTTAGGATAATTATCGTTTATGTGATCTTTGATTACATATTTTGATCGATAGTGTTGTCGTTGTCGCGTGTATGTATTTTTTTTTTCGAAACTGCATTAGGTCTTATTTTCGGTCGCGATCTGTAATGAAATGATATGATTGATCAAGTCGTCATTGTCGCGTATAATTTTTTTTGAAATAATGTTTTCCCCGAAAATAAAAGGTTTTTTGCCAATATTGTACTCGAGAACTGCACTAGATATTATTTTAGATCATTGCGTTATACGATCTGCAATCACAAATTTTATTGATGATATTTATTGTCATTGTAGCATATAACTTTTTTTTTAAAAATGTGTTTCTGTATTCGGAAACTGCATTAGGTCTGATTTTCAGTAATTGTGTTATAAAATCTGTAATAAATTAATTTGATTGATAGTATTTTTATAGTCGTATATATATTTTTTATATAACGCGATTCCTTGAAAATAAAATATTGTTTTATATTAATTTTACAGTCGAAAATTGCACTAGGTATTATTTCCGGGTTAGACAAAGTAGGGGCGAAAAAAAAAATATGCGTATGTAAAGTATTTCTAGAACTTTTCGAGAAGAAAAAAATCATCTTAAAATAGGCAATCTCATATGACGTGTTGCTATAGTATATTTCAATACATTGATTATGTGTTTTTAGGCTCATTAGTGATATGATTGTTCTGATTATCGAGTGAATTCGCGGGATGTGCGTTAGCATCGATTAAATTTCATCAGTGATATCATTGCATGAATTGTAATTTGGACATATAATACATATAATACATATGTAAACTCATCGTAAAGATTATCTCTGAAAGAATTAGGTGAATCGATTAAAATGTCATAAGTCTTAAAATCGGATTTTCAAAAGCATTTGCTAATTTACCAACAAAAAAAAAACGCAATGTTTTGCGCAAACATTAAACGCTATCATTTTTTTGGTTGAGCGAATTTCACTGAAAAGCGATTTTTAATAGGGGTTTTTTTCATACGATATTGATGCCTTAATTAGACATTAATATTTTTCCGGGATTAACGCTGTCACAAAAATTACGGTGATTATTGAAATTGTACTAATCACAAAACGATAACGAGCACCACTTATTTCAAAATCACGCAATTGAATACGAATTCCAAGATAGACATGAACCAAAACAGATAGAATTGAGCTTCGGCTACAAACGAAAATTTTCATTAATTAAATTTTAACACACAACATTTCGATAAGCGTTCAACTAATAACTTATTTTTCGAATACCAACAATCACCGATATAGAGCAAATATACCACACTGACGTTAGGTAAATTGTTAATAAAACATCAACATTTTCAATGAGTGAACATAAAATAAACAGCAATTGCTTGTATGTTTGGCTACTAACTCATTTCTTCGATAAATAAACACCGCATTGAGATCAAAAGATATAACTCGAAACGTTTCGGAGCCATTGCTCTGAACAGTTAACACAAAGAGAGATGGAAGTAGACGATCGTTCCATCATGAGTCACGGAGTACTGACTCGGTGCAGGGTATCGAGAGTGGAAAATGCACACAAAGGCTCGCCAAGTTTACGAAACAAAAGCGCATTTCGTAATGAGAATATCTAATTGTGCGATAGATCTTATCGAACGTTGTACGGTGCGAATTTTCCAACAGAAACGGTGATTTAACGAGACTTTTGTATTGAAAATTCAGCACGAGTTTATCACTTGTATGAATTGTGAATGCGCAGAAATATATTTGAATGTGAGCGTTTGATATTGTCGATGTTTTACTCGTCGATTTCATTGAAACATGGCGTCCTTCATCAGGGTGCCTTTCCCTTTATTCGATTCGTAATTCTACGGTACATCTTTTCATCTAAAATATGGTAGCGAAGCTTGACAATGTTAAGTCCAGGTAGAATTTTTTTAGCGATACGAACTTAAGACTCGACAGGTGATACACGAAGTGAAAAAAAATCAACGAATTATTCCATAAATAACGCAGTCGATATGAGCGTTGAAAAGCCTTTCACTTTCACCTTCTAGTACCCGAGTGGGAAAATCAAAATTGAAAACGTTCATTCGTTTGAAAAAAGTCGATAAATTAAAATTCAAGTTCAATTCGCATGCAGTTTTCTTAGATAATGTGTTATTTAGAATGCGAGTGATGCGAGTGTTATGAGTTATAAATGTCACGTAAGATTGATTTGCACAATGAATCTAATTCAATTAAAGATTTACTTTGAACTTATATGATTATAATTTGATTGATTAGCGGTCAATATAAATAATGTAATTAATACTGAGGATTGAATGAAAATAATTACGTGTAGCCAGTGAGGATATTCATCAATGTGCTTTTACCAGCTCCAGACGGGCCCATGATTGCAGTCAGTTCATTTGGCTTGAATTCCCCAGATATACTCTTTAGTATATCTCTGGTTTCTAAAAAGAACAAAAAATAAAATTATAAAAAGAAATTAAAGTATAAAACGAGTTGAATGGATTACTCACGCTAAAAATACGCGAAAAAACAATCGATCATTATATTTCTGTATTGTATTAAATAGATTTTTTTTTGTGTCCAAAGATAATTCAAATTGAAGTTCAAAGTGTCAATTCAGACTCTCGGAACATTGTCGTATCTATTCAAATTGTGAAAATTTTATCGAAAATGATACACGATACATTGTAAGATAGATTCATCAACGTATCTATCAATACGAAATGTCAAACTAAAATCGTATAGAAATGATAAAAATCTTCATGCAAATTGCTCCGATTCATATAATTTAAGGAAATGTCTTTAATCGACATCTTGGATGAGTCTGATTTACATTTTGACCTCAGATTGAACAAGAACGATCTTAATAAAGGACTCGTTGACACAGAGAGTTGTTTTCTTTGTTTATCGCAATGAACAATAAAAAATGAGTTCACAGAACTGGATTGAACAAACCAACAAGTAATTTGAATTTATTTCATTGTTTTTTTTTTCGATTTAACACAATATTATTTTGTCAATTGTATAACAAATGATTGGTTATACAGAACAATACATACATGTGATCTAAAAAAAAATGCACTGTACACATCTAATAAATATTCTATTAGGAAAAAATTCGAAGTTAATAAAAAAGGATTTATATATGACCTTTGAAAATATATTATTACAGCTTAAAATCTTTTAGCATTAGAATATTATATTAGATATTGGCAGAATATGAAATGAAGTTTTCGTTTCGAATGTTTTTGTCAATAAACACACAAACAATTCGTCTTACGAAACTTTGGACGATGAAAAAAATTTTTTTTTCAGCGAATATGAATTCAAAGACCGAATCGCGACATTGCTATGATTATAAAATTCGTATCGAAAGTTCAGATGTTACATTGGACTGATGATTTTGCCTTGAAATCGTGTCTATGTTGAACACTAGTAATATTATTGATCAAGGTGTATCGTGTGACACATTCGTATGCATTTAACGTTCATGGTAAAACTATGGTCGGCCACGTTCAAGTACATGAGAGTACCTAATGTAATCGCATAATGTTACGTGTGAATTATCGTCTATTTTCATAATCTTTTTGGTTTATATTTATTGCAGAGTTCAGTCTTTATCACAAGTTGATATGTGTAATTCTGAATATTTCCAAGTCTGTCGAAAATCGCGATCCGGTTAAGATAGTGTGATAAAATTCGCAATGATATCATTCGTTATGTTTTATCTCAAGAATGGCTAAAAATATGTATTTGGACACCGTATATAATAGATCGATTATGTATTACGTGATATTAATTAAAATATCAGTAATTGCACGAGTAAAAATTATGTGTTTCATTTACTGTGTCGAGATATTTAAATGTAATTGCATATTTTCCGTGGAAAGAAAGTTATGTGCAGAACAAAACTTTCACAGCAAGAACAAAATTATTATCTTATTATTTATGTATTAAACATATCTGTATGTGATGATGATTACGAGGAAATAAATAATTCAATTCGAAATGTAATTATATAAAAATTATGTTTGACAAACGCATAAAATATTTTTTCGTGTACATATTCGACTGAAATCATGTATTTTTTTTTCATATAATTAGTGAGGTAGGTTATATAGACATTCATTAGCACTAGGATTAGATATAAAAGATAAATTTTGCAATGCATCTAGATAAGAATTGCAATATGTGTAAATCTCAAAGAGTTAGAGGAAAAACAGCAATATTATTTGTACGAATTTCAACTACTGTATGTAATTAGTCTGTATCTGCTTATTATGATTATGTTGAAAGAAATTAATTAATGATTGTTGATTAAGATTATTATTGACAATTTCATATGGGTAGACAAAAAAATAATGGAAAATATCAAAAAAAACATATCGTTTTGAAATCATTATGCATTAACGGTTTTCAAACATGCTAAATAATATACAAGACTTTGTTTTACTTGATTGTTAAAGAGATGGTTATTGAGAATTATAACAACTGATCGTTGGATACTATAATTAAATGATTACATATTAAAATTGAGGTTCGATTGATTCAATGGCTTATTAAATTTATTGCTGTCATAGATATTTTCTAATAAGAATTATGCACGAATAAATACTGTTGCGATGATATTAAACTATTTATAATGTACGAATGTGAATAATTAATACAAAACATGCATGAATGTGTGAGTGTATGAGATTTACATGGGTTATCACAAAATACGTAGGTTCAGAAAGTTCTGTCTAATAGTTGAGCAAAATTATATCAATATTTTCAATAACAATTTTGCCAGAATGACTTATTTTGGAAAATAAAAAAATATATTTTTATCTTAAACTCTAGTGCCGATAATTTCGAAATTAATTCTAGTCACCATATTACTACAAGTATTTTACATATTTTTTTTATTTTACAATTTAAATCTTTTCAAATAAGCAAAATTTCTCAACTGTACAGGATGTAATATATTTTTATATATATTTTTGAAATAAAATGAAAACGAGTAAAACATTTCGTAGTGACCTACATTCATTTGCACAAAGCGTATCTATCGTTCACGTATTACAATGCGCTTATCATTTTATTCTTCACATTCAAACACAAAAGGGTTTATTACAGTACACGTCGAAGACAAAAGAAAGAAGTCATCTATAGATAAACAAATCGCCGTGACTAAAAGATTGACGTGTCATAATCTTCAGCCACGTAACATATCAAATAGCAAAGGTCGCCTCAGGAGAACACCGATACGTTTTCTTTTGTGAAAATAGATTTTCGAAAAAGTTGCATCAACACTGTCATTTTGTATTTACTACGCAAGTCGACCTCAACTATATGAATTCAGCACGTGAGATACGCTCAGATTATGAATTGATAAAAATGATAATGAATTTACGTCGATAAGTGGGACAGAATCGAACAATTTTTTTTTGTTCCATAGATTTTTTAATATTTTGTCTATTGCTTAAAACACACAAACATCGATGAGACATCGCATCGTTCGAATACGTTTCCTTTGTGAATGCGGTTTCATTTGTATATGGACAAAACGAGAAGTGTCACATCAAAGTACATATGTACATTTTCTTTTTCTACAAACGGAAATATCAAACGAGGGAGCATAAATGGTCACACAAACGGTACGATAATAAGACCGAGATTAAATTATATGTAAAGCGTTTCCTTTATGTAAAATGCAGAATTTACGACTCGGTATTGTATCAGAGCTGTACTCCGTGAAGTTCATGGCGATTGACAAAAGTACTCGCATTTGAGGGCTCATTGAAATAATTGATACGAGTGTGAAATTGAATGAGACGTTCTGTTATACACATCACATCTGACGACGAAAATCTCCAGATCGATTCTCATAAGGGCCTCTATAAGCGAGTGTATGTAAATTAAAACCAGTTCCAAAAAATATTATCTGGTCGGTCGTATGTCCGTTATGATAGCACGTTGAAGATTCGTGACACGAAGAAAAGTGCGCTTGAATTTCAATGTAGTATAATCCGATCGATATCGATGATTTTGTTTCTCGGTAGACACGTTGAAATTTTCATTATAGTTTGAAAATTTATTGGCACTCAGTCATCGCTTAGATAAAAAGGCATTAATGCTTTTATCGCTATCAGCTTGACATTACGGCATTTGCAGAATTTCCTAATAAAATATTTTCTTAGGTGGAAAATGTGTATGATCGATAAGTAATAGTGATGATATCTTGTTTGAAATGAGTTTACACCTCCATAGTAAATATGTAATACACAAATATTCGATAACAATTTCATCAAATCATCGAAGGCCTCGAAATGAATTAGAATTAGAAGCGTTGAAAGAATCAGTTAGATTACGAAACGTATATATACACAAGAGATTATCTTGATGACCCATTTAATTATCGTCAAATAATTTGTATCATTTCCCAAGAAATATTCATGACAATAAAATCGTATAGGTACGATTTTGCTCATATTTTATTATAAACCACTTTCACGAACATAACAAAAGTATAAAAGCATCAATCAATTAACAACTTGCTCGACGGTAAGTAAGTAAGCAAAAATGATTCAGAGTACAAAGTTTATTATGAATGAATGAATTACATATCAAATAGTGAAGAATAAATATGAAATGTTTAGTAAATCTGTTATAAAAAGATTTAATATAAACTTATTATCGCGATTTCGCAAACTCACTGAAATCAAGAGAAGTTTTGCGTTTCAAACATATTTTAGAAGTAAACAGAAATTCAATAAGCAATAATAACAATTTTAAAACAAATATATTTCAAAACATTGCTTATTTTGATTTGAAATGTTATGTTGGTTCGAATTCAATTTTCAGTGTGAGCATTTTAATGATTTCAAGTTGGTTTTCAGATGTTTTCACGTTTATAATAAAATGAAGGAAACTTAACGGTCGAATAGTCGAATAATTAAGGAATAATTTACACGGCTGGTTGTTGGTTCAAGGATGTCTGATTTCTTTTATTCGATTTTCGAAGGTTTTCCTAATAAATTCACTTGGAATATTGTAATTCTGTACATTACATTGTAAATGAATAACTATTTAAATACGAAATCGATCAAATTAATTGAAATAATTGTATTTATCATGTTGGGATTTATTGATTGAGTCTCAAAATAAACAATATTCATTGCCATATGTATGATAATCATTTTATGTGAATTATTACAATTCAAATCGATTGTTTCACTGTGAAATTTAAGATTTTTTTAAATAAAAAAAATACCAGAAGAACTTTGGAATAAGAAAAAGGAAAATTTATCAACATATTATTATATGTTATGCAAAATGTCATAAATATTAATAATGTTTTTTCAATTATTTTTATGGTTTTTGCAAAGCAAAAAAATACAATACACTGATCATTGACTGTTCAACAAAAAATGCACGTACATATAATAATCATATTAAATAACCTAACAACGTTTTTTGAAACACTCAAACGTAAAAAAATAATATATTAATGAATCATTCATTGAATATTTTCAATAACTCCTGGATAATTTTTATATTAAATATGCGTTTTTTCCCAATTAAACATGTACGATGCGTAAGATTTACACGAGTCGTGATTCATAAATAAATTGAATAAAACTGATTCAATCAAACTCAACTTTGAACGTCGCGGATTGGAAAAATTCGCCAAATTTTTCTTAACACCATGAAATGACCCTATTTGACGACTGAATTTCACAAAGGGCACAAGTGACCTTTTTTATCGATATTGAGTTAAGTAAAGAAAATGGTTCTATATGTGATACAGAACCATTTTCTGTACTTAACTTAATTTCGATAAAAAAGGTCACTTGAGCCCTTCGTGAAATTCAGTCGTCATTTTCTTGAATTTTGAAAAAGCGCACGCGTACACCATAAACAAAGGACAAAGGGAAATACGAAATGGCAAATATCGAGGGGAAGATTCGATACGAATTGGCACAAGTACATACATCGACATAAGGGGGAAGTTGCACAAATGCGCACTTGTGCATTTCGACGTTGCACTCTTGTATTGGATAATATGTCACGTTTCGAGTCCTAAATACGCAGTTTGTCGCAACAATGTTGGGATCTAAATCAATGGGTTATGATTCATGGAATTCACGTAATTCTGTTGTTGTTCGTTTTGATCTTCACGAGAGAGTTACGTGATAATGGTGTGGATTCGTTTCACCGGTTTGATTCTTAAATGCAGTTTGAATTATTCGAATTGAATATTCAATTAGTTATTGGAAAATTGGTTGCAATTAAAGATTTGGATGACGATTTTATGACAATTAGATACCTACTCATTTTTTTTTATTAGTAATATTTAAAAAATAGATACGACCGTATCGATACTGAGGAGGTTGTATATGTTTTTTTTTATCAGTTTTAAGAAACTTAATTTGTTTATTTTGTTGAAAATTTAATGTTGGAAATCGTATTATAGCATTAGTTGGATTTTTTATTTGTGCAATTTATTTCGTATTACACTAAGCAAACGGCATTGAATAAAAAAATAAAGATCGCGAAAATCTAGAAAAAAAAATTGGCTATCGCAACTAATAATTAATTAAACAGTGATTATAAATTATTGTTCTTTATTAGGTTCATGTATATTTATTTATTCTATGAAGCATTTTTCATATAAATTCGATCGTATTTAGGTGTTTTCTGTTGTTTTTCCAAATAAAGAATTTTTCATGAAAATTTACCATGAAAAATTTATGATCTTACTTCTAAAAATTCCAAATAAAAAAAATAATAACTGCATTGAATAATACGATTATTTAAATGAACTGTATTATAACGAATATGAAAATGGTAATTGTTAATTGCCTAATAAATTCAGAAAAAAATCATCAAAGTTCATCACATCGATTAATCTCTGATAAAACTAATGATTATTTTAAAATGTAAATTTATTGAAGTTTTTCAAAATTTGTACTTGAAAGATTTGCATAAGTCGACGTTAACTTACATATAAAAACAATGATAATTTCGCAATTAAATGTAGGAAACGAGAAACAGATTTTTTCAATTATTAAATTTTGTACAATATTTTTCAGCCTCAAATGAGTCAAAAGAACAGATAGTACAATGTGTGTTGAATCGATAAGTTAGACATAGACAATTACATTTATCATTTATTCAACATTTTGTACAACACGATTGTTCAAACGAAACGATTTAAAATTAAATGAAAAAAAAGTTAACGAAGCGAGGACCAGTTTTACAAAATAAAAGTAACTGTTAACTTATGCACTTGAGTTTTTTTTTTAATGCAGTCGCATACAAAAACCGGAAACAAGTTCGATACCAAATGTTACATCGACACCGATTTTTTTAACATCAGTTAAATCCAGTATTCTGGCACCATTTTGAGAATTATATAGGGTTCAATGTATAGAAGTGTGTATAATACATACTTTAATTCTGTCAATATTTATTTAAAAAAATGCGCGTAAGCATTTTAATAAAAAATGCATTTTGAACATAGCTTCTCTAATCCGTAATTGCAATAAATAAGCTTATGGCAATAAAGAAAAATGTAAAAACAAAATAAAATGCGAAAAATATTCATTAAATGATCAAATTCAAAAAATGGCAAAGTGTTTCGTTTATTTTATTTTGAATAATTTTCAGATATTGGGTCGTATTTGCGTAATAAACATTCAAATGATACGAGTTTCGATCGAATGAGAAATTACGTATGTGAGATATTTTTTAATGATCATAGGTTTTGTGCAATATTTAGGTACGTAGTAAAATCGAAGGTTAATTCGAATTACATATGAACGAAAAATATATCGAATACATTAAATGAGTAAAATACGAGTAAGTACATTTATGTTTTTTTTTTCAAATTGAACTGTGATTTCATAAAAATTGATTTATTTTACATGTAAATTTCAAGTGAATTGATTATATTGAAAGGGCTATTGGTCTACATACTTTTTTTTCTATTACATATTTAGTAATTTACAGAGCAAAACAAAATATTCTGATATGTATTTAATGTTATGAGTACATCAATATACAATTTAGTTTATATGGAAATAAATGGAATTTACATGTAAATTTCAAAAATGAAAACGAAGTTACTATTGCAAAAAAATAATATAAACTCAAATATTCATAATTCGTTACACACTTGAATTATTATTTATAAAACACTATTAATCGAATATATTGAAGATAAATTATGTAAAAATCATATACATACGATCGTCATTAAATTTACTCTAGACATTTTAGTATGTAAAATTCTTATAAATATTTAAAATTTAAACAAGGATATACTTTTGACATTGAAAAACATTTCGATCATAATTATTGAGCATCCGTTACATTTCAAGCGAATCGAAATTATCTGAAAACTGAAATCTATACTTGCGATCTGAATAAGAATACTTCCTCGTGAGCAATCATCGAACTTGAACAAGAATCGAACAAATAATGGATCTTTCCCATTTGATTATCACCATAATTACACACTAACAAATCTCTACCAACAATAGATAGTCCAAAAGTTTTATATGATTAGCGATTTTCTTTTTTATCGGGTTGGGCCACGTTAAGACAGTGGCCGAAATGTCCGAAACAAATTATAAGTGATTAATTAAAAAAGGCAAAATACAACTAATAAGTGATAGTTAACAATGGACAACAGTGACCAAGTAGCTATGTGTAATCACAGAGTTCGTAAATACGGAATTATCAGTGGACGTCGACCGGGTGCAGAAAGCACGTGCTTTATATGTATGTTTATTATTCACAATACGTTTCATAATGTTCAACCAAAACTAATCATGTACGTGTCTTAAAAACGAAAATGCATTAAATATGCAATTTTTTCAAAGAACGTCGCGATTATATTACACACTTATCGGTCGTTTGTAAACTTGTAATTCTAGATAAGTGGTGATGTTAGCTAATGAGATTTGTTACTTAGTTAATGGAAAATTGATATTTTTCTGGCTGTATTTTTTTTTCAAAACGATTTCGAATCGGAGTTAAATTATCGAAAACACGACAGTATGCAATTCTTGTTGGGAAACGGAGTGAATGTGGCGTAAAACCGACGCATGCTTTTCCGAATTGTTATTGAGTTTGCTCCACTTTTGGAAAAAGTTACATAGGAAGTTTGTGCATACGCATTAAAATCTAAACAGGAAACTATTCGTATACATATTGTATGTGTGAAGAAACAACATTTCGATAGACGAAAACTTAGAACAATAAAACTGGAATCTTATCGGTTCTTAACAAGCAAAACGTCACTCATTCGAAAAACAATTCTCAACTACAAACGAAGCGAAATCGAATCGACGACACATTAATGAACTAAAAATAAAGATAGTCACTAATTTGGGAAAACTTTCAAATGTACCAAACGAACTAAAGCCCTTCCGAGATATTTTCAACGCCGAAAAAATGAAGAACGCGACAAGAAAAAGTCCAGACCTTTCTTGAAGATCCCGGTCCTCACGCTGCAGGAGAGATCGTTAAACCTCAACTCGATCGTGTTGGTCTTCCTGGGAGCTGGTTCGGCGAGCTGTACGTGGACGTCGATCTTGAGAGGGGGCGGCTTCCTCGCGGGGGGCCTGGCCGGGGCGGAGCACTCGGGGGCTCCGGGGCCCGGCTCCTCGCAGCTCTGCGTCATGGCGAGCTACTGACACCTCGCGGCCGGCATCGCGACGATAAGATTCCGAAGCTGACTGACGAGATAGCCGACCGTCGAGGAGCGACACGTCCGCGTCAGGCGGACGGCTTCGCTCAGCTGGTGCCGTGTTGTTGTCGACGACGGAAGGTCGTCAAACCCCACCAGCGCGCGCATCGGACAAAGAAAGCGGGGCACGCACGTGCGGTGTGATTGTGTGCGTTCCTCCTCCGGTGCATTTTCGTCCATGGATCCGTGCAGGGCTGTAAGCAGGGGCTGATGAAGGAGGGCCGAAAACTGGGACGAAACGACTATAATATTGAAATTCAAACATCAATTCGTGAATTATATCGCTTCGATGCTAGTCCAATTAAATTTTCGACGACTTCCGTACATATACGGTAACTTGTGATGTCGGAAAAAATCGCTCGAGAAAAAATGTCTTTTGTTTTCGCTGTAAAATTTGAATTAATTAATTAATTTTTGATGATAATTCGATTTCGGCCATTTTAAAATCGGACGCGAAGACGTGCATTTTTTGTTCATGATTGAAATTTTGAATCGAACGCAACCGGAATTACCCGAACTTGAACGAAATTCGAATTTCGAATCGAACGATGAAATTCGTAGCCCGTTAACATCTGCAAAATAAATAATATGTTAAATACCAAATTTTTTTAATATTTTTTTTTATGAGAATCGGGTAAAAGTACATTACGAAATATAAAGTGCGGAAGTTTTCTTTAAAAGAAAAATAATATGATTGTGTTCATATTCACATGTGTATTTTAAATTTCGACTTGTGATTTGTTTCTTTGCCGTAACTTTTCAAATTAAATTAAGTCCGATATTTTAATTGCATGTCAGCAATTAGTCAGTGATAACTATCAAAAATACAAATTTTCTCTGACTACACATGCGTTGATATATTCAACGGTATAATCGCTAGTGTATTATAACAACACAAAAACAAACGGAAATGTGAGTCACATATTTTATTGATAATTCCCTTGAATCGAAACCAGAAAAACAGAGTAATTTATTGCAGAAAATAATAATAAAAAAAAACTGTTTATTTGGAAAGCTCAGTGGGAAAAATGTTTTTTCGTTTTACCCATCGTGAACGACAGAAGATACGGTTCAATCCAACATTATTTGGTTCATATACAAATTCGGCACTGGATAAACATAATCTTCTAATGATGTGGTTGTGCGTGTGCATGTAGGTATGTGTATGTGTTTCTAATAATGGGTTCCACTAATCTGGAAGCGCAGTATTACATGTAGTTACACATTCATACACATTTTAATTTCCCTGCAGCTTGTATTTTTTTCTTGTAGATGAAGTGCATTTGGGTTTGCCTTTCTGCGGTTTTAGTTTTTTTGAGATATTTTCGGAAAATCGAGATTTTCCAGGGAATCCAATAAGATTAACATATTCTAATTAGAAGAAAATGTTCGTACTGGAAAAACCTTTTTTAAATTTTACTTATTGTTTTATACTTCATTAAAAATATGCTTATATGTATACTACTTATAGTATTATACTTATAGTTACCTATATATCACAAATATTTTTTTATTAGGATTAGGTCTTACATTGTGAACATTTTCTTTGGTTTAGATTTCAAATATCAGAATAGGGTGCTATTATTATTAGAATCTTATTCACAACTTAAAAGAATTTAGAGTGAAAATGAGAAATAGGACAGAGGAACCTGTCTGCGCAGGCTTAAAGAAATTTAATTTTCAAAAATTCAAATTTTAAATAAATAAATATGTAAATGTATTTTTTTTTTTAATTAAGATATTCACACTCATTGTTAGTTTATATGATCTATCTTCGATACTTTTTTTGAAACGCAATGGGACGAAAAAAATATTATGCACAGCTTATATACCTAAATAAATTATTATTGATTTACCACGAAAATGGGTAATCTAATTAAAACAGAAACTATGCAACAGTTGGCATAAATTTCAAAAAACTCTTTGACTTGGCTATGTTCGAGACTTATTGTCTGTGATACAGGCACTAGTAATACATACTTCTTAATTTGGCAATTTGTTTAATATTTTCAAATCAAAATAGGTATGTAATTTCAAAGTAATAAGAAATATGTAGGTTCACATAACTAGGAAAAATAAAAGTATATTCAAGTAAAACTTTATTTAAAAAAAAATACAAATAAAATAAATGTTTTTCCAAAATTTGATCTTTCAAAGCGGTGTTATAGGCAAAAAACAAAAGAAGGAATCAAGTCTCCCTATTGAATAAACATATTTTATGCTTACGTTGGCAGCAAATGACAGCAACTGTCAAACTCGTATCGTTTCGAACTTTGTCTCTTTTATCTTGAGATGATTTCGTTAAATACTTTTAGTTCTGACCTTTCACTTATCAGTTAACATCTAGTTAGCAGTAACCATTGGTTATAGTTGTCAAATTGTATAGAAAAACAACCAACGAGTTAAGAAGTTTAACCAACGCAACGTTTCAAATACTGGTCGTCATTACATTATTCTGTGACGATGCAACCACGTAATATTCGAGTAATTCAATTTGATTTATATTTTTCAATGTTATTTATGTTGTTTTATATTTGTATATTCATCCTGGATTTCTTAGTTGTAGAATTCCAAGAGCCGTTACATTAAAAACATATCAAACCAATTTTGAACCACTGTTGCTTAAAATGCAATCAGTCAAAGGTATTTCACTCATAAAATATGCTCTCTCGCTGTATTGTGCTAAATTGAATTCTACATTATTGTTCGTATATTTGATTTACAAACATGTGTTGGAATTGAAGAGAAGAGAAAACATGACCAATTTATTTAAAATTCGATCAATTCCAAAAGAATTGCATAGAAGTATTGTCATAAAATACTTATCTAATTTGGTATATGATAGTGAACATCAAATAATTGTTCCATCAGCTATATTCAACTCACTTTATGAAGAAAACTTATTTTTTCGTGACGGCATGTCAGTATGGGTTACTATGAAAATTTTCAAACCTGAAGATAGTAATTCAAAAGATATATCATTACTGAAACATTGTATACGAAAAGAATTCAATCTATGTACTGAAAGTACAAAAATACAAAATAGGAAATATGCTAAATCGAGTAATATGTTGGAAGTTGAAAGAATCGTACAAATTGTTCCATCAAAAAAGTTAGATAATGAAAGTGTTCTTGTGTCTAATGTTGAAATGATCAATTTGAATGTTGTTCTCGGTAATTCATACTCTAGTGAATGTGATATACGCGTGAAATTCCTCCCAATAAGACACATGCTATCAGCTCCTACTTTTGCTAAAAAAGTCATTATTGAAATGATAAGAATACCTATGCATGTTGGAACAGATTTGACTGACACAATATTGAAAGTTTATTTCGAGACACCAAAATATTTTCATTCCGGGGACTATTTTGAAATTCAGTTAGTTGAAAAGTATACTAAACATCTTCATTTTAAGTATTTAAATGTTATTAAGCATATAAAAAGATTGCACTTTAGATGTAAAGTTGTTGAAAACACGGATAACAATTCCAAAGGATATTTTGTTGTTTGTGGTGAAACAGAATTGGTTCAAGAGGCTAATATTAATGCGTTTCTACCTCAAATTAATACACGCTGTGTGAAAATTCATGATGAATTGTTGGATTCAGTCGAAAATATTAATGAATTGTTGTATAGTAATTGTCCTTATGGATTTGATAAATATTTAGAAGAACTTCAATTAGCTATTGAACCATTTTTGATAGATAAAAGAAGTAACTATAAAAATAATACATTTTTTCAGTTTATGTATCACATCTTTATACATATTTATATTAATTTTTTTTTCTTCAGAAAATCCTCTTCATAATGAGTTGAAGTGTAACTTGCAAGCAGTCTTTTTACTTAAAAGCAACTATCGAAGTATGTGCCGTCAATTGACAACAATTTTAGCTGAATATGTTGGCATAAATTATGTACCAATAAGTTGTTACCAACTTGTGTCATCGACAGCTAAGCAAACCGAGGCTAAATTAGATGCTTTAATCCAAAAAGCCAAAGATGTATCTCCAGTATTGGTTTATTTAGAAAATTTTGATGTATGAATTGTTAATGAAATTTTATATATTAATTTTCATTAAATTAAATAATTTAATATTTATATGATAACAGATTTTTGCAGTAAATAGTGAAAACGAAGAAGATGTTCGAATTACGGGAAGTTTTGTTAACAAATTGAAAATCTTATATGATAACTTTGATAATAACCCAATCATAATAATTGCAAATTGCTCACTCGAATCTGAATTGAAGCAAAATTTGCTAAGAATATTTTTAGAAGAATTTTGTATCAAAAGCCTATCATTAGATGATAGATTACGACTTTTCAAATGGTTGATAATAGATAAGAACATTTCTTTTTGTGATTCCAATTATCAATTGTTAAAAAATAATTTTGAATGCCTTAACAAAGAAAAGAGTTGTACAGAATCTCAAGATCCTGCAGATTGTAAAGATATTTTGGACAAATTAAGTGATGTTCAAAAATGCCAATCAATTGTTCCTATATCAAAAGAATGTGAATTGTGCAAACATAAGAAGTATTACGATGATATTTTAGAGAGAATTGTTTCGAAGACTGAAGGACTTGAATATGGTGATTTGGATTCATTGTTTTATTTAGTTTTACGTGATAGCTATCTAAATCAAATGAAAAATATAGAACGAAAAATTTCAAGTGATTCTAAAGTTAATTTGCAATTTGTGCGAGAAGAAGATTTCGACGTTGGCATAGGTAAGTTTATTTATTAAAAATGTTTGTTTATTTTCAATTATTTTGATTCGAATCATTTTGATTATTAGAGACCCTGCGTTCTTTACAAAACAAAAAAATATCTCCATTGAAAATTCCTAATGTCGATTGGAAAGATATTGGTGGATTGGAAGATTTGAAGAAAGAAATCATTCGTACAATTGAATTACCTTTGAAATTTCCTCATCTGTTTGTGAAAAGTGGTTTGAAACGTTCAGGTGAATATTACAAAAATAAATAAAAAGAAACAAATACACAGATATATACATATATGTTACTCTATTATTATTATTTTAAATAGGTATTTTACTATGGGGTCCACCTGGTTGTGGTAAAACTTTAGTTGCTCGTGCAATAGCATCACAATTGAAAGCAAATTTTTTAAGTATTAAAGGGCCTGAGCTTCTAGATATGTATGTTGGCCAATCAGAAAAGAATATGCGTGAAGGTGATAATTTGTATTTTTTTTTTTCATAATTTTTATCTTGGTATCTATTAAATGCTTTTTTTTCATTCTTCAGTTTTTGCAACTGCTCGGAGTTCCGCTCCTTGTGTGATTTTTTTCGATGAGGCTGAAGCTGCTGCTGGAAGTCGCGGTGCATCTGGCGATTCAGGAGGTGCAGCTGATAGACTAGTCAGCCAATTGCTCGCAGAATTGGATGGCGTAGCGATGACTCAAGTAGACACACCAAATGGTAATTTTATTTTCACATAGGTACGCAAGATTCAACATTATTTTTCAATACTTTTTTTTTTTCATATTTAGCTGCAGTAGTAGTGGTAGCAGCTACAAATAGACCAGATTTAGTTGAACCCGCCTTGATGAGACCGGGAAGAATAGATAAATTGATATACGTAGGACCATATGTGGGTGTGTCCGATAAAGTTCGGGTTTTAAAGGCTGCTTCACGAAGGTTTGACAAAAGAGTTCACTTTACAATTTTCGCATTTAAATAAACACTTTTTTTGTTATGCAGTCAGAACCTTGGGATATCAGTTGACCTGGATGAGGTTGCTTCTCTTCTCCCCGAAAAGTGCACGGGTGCAGATTTATCATCGATAGTGAATAATGCTCGTCATGAAGCTTTAACCAGAGCAATATTTTGTGCTGAATCAGGTAATTTTTAAATGAAATGTTTGAATAGATTAGTGTCTGTTTGCATGTAACAATATTTTTGATATTTTTAGGCTTGTTTGATCCTGAATTGAGTGAGAAAAATATTATTATAGAACAAGACGATTTCAAATTTGCACTTCGTAATTTTGTTCCATCAATATCGGAAATTGAAATGAATCATTATGAATCATTGAGAAATAAATTTTTGTGATTCTAGTCAATTATTAAAAAAAAACTGAATAAACTTTCAGATTTATTTTTCATGTATTTTCAGGTGGTTTTGCTATATCAAAAAAAATAAAAAATAAATGGGTTCCATAGCTTCAAAATATACTGAATAATTTAATTGCGTTTCAATCATGTTTAAGAAATTTGTATTTAAGATAAAACTTATTTCTGATGCATATTGTGATTTTTAAGATGCTTAATATATTGTTAATAAAAGAATTATTTTTAATTCTCTATAAAATCATAATATTTTAACCTAAATGAAATATGTATTACACACACTGTAAGATATAAGGTGGCAATATAGCAGGTGTCTCTTCATTTATGATCCAACCATCCAATATACCTACATAGTTTAACTGAATGGTGCACCTGCTGAACTTAAACCTCTTTTTATTGTCATAGACATCTGGAAACTCAACTGATATTCGATATGACATTCTATTTAAAAATATAATTGATACCAACTGAGGTGTTCATTGATTAGATTTCTTTTTTTATTATTATTGAATACTTCAACGCATTGAAATATCCTACAGTTTTGGCAGTATGTACATCAAAATTTCTAACGATACATTCACAAATGAAACATCATGTGTTATGATTTTCAAATCGACCGTATAATCGAGACACGCGACATGACGAATTGCAACATTGTTCGACTTACCTACCTACAATTTTTTAGTCTGTCGCTCGTTTCTCGACGGCGAACGCGTTTTTAGCGTATCGAGTCCGATTAGTAGACGAGCGTGTTCCAGAATGAAGAGCGATTCGATTCGACAATGGGACGCGAAAGAAATAAATCGCGGACGAGTGATTTGTGCGAGGCAGGCCCTTTTGATCCCGGCGCCATCAATTAAAGCCTCTCAGCCTCGTACGAACGAAAGACTCTATTGAAAATCAGTTCTCAAATTAATTACTATTTATTGCCCGCTCTTTTCGAGTGGGGAGACCACACGAATCGGGGCGGAGGCTCTATCCGCTGAGGTCAAATGGAGACGCATTGCGCGATTGAGGGATGCAGTAGCGTAGATTCGAAGACTTTGAAGAACTTGTTCGATTTTGAATTGATCTTCGGCTTGTATCATGAAGAATTTGTTGTGGATCTGGAACTGTGCGAGTGGAATGGTTTGTCAATGTCTTACATGAATTTTTGTCTATTGGTGTCTACACTATCGATAATTTTGACAAAATATTAGATGGCAGAGATTTACATAAAAAAATGCGTATAAATATGCATCGATAATACGTTTTTAAATTAGGTATTAATATGATTACACTTCAGTTAGTTTTTAGTAACTAATATTTTTCAATGTGCCGATATATGATTGATTGTGAAGGTACCTACTGATAACGAAATGCATAAATTTTTAATCACCAATGAAAAAATACACTATCGTTATATGAATACATTCTACATTAGCTAAAAATTACGTTAGTTGATTAGAAATTTAGAAAACCATTTTGATGTGATTAAGGTCCGATCTTTCAAACTAATTGGCGATTACAACTGTCAAACTCTATAAGAAAAAAAGCGTCGATATGTTGCTAAGTAACTAGACGAACGTTTGATAGACCGGTCCTAGGATTTATGTCGATTTGAAATAAGAATCGATCAAAATTTCTAGTATGAAGGCATACAAATCGGACGCAATCGGAAATCGTCGTGTTGCAGCGAAATGCGAAAGTTCGAATCGGCGCTTATTAAAACGACGATCCGCTATCGACTCATTTCGAGATTAAGGTTGAATTTTAATTAATCGATCAGTTATCACGAGTCAACCCTGCGCTGCTGTGTGCGCAAAATCGTTACGATAATGTCTCATTGTTAATTGTCGGCGAGCGCGCCGCTATCAGGGCGGGATCTCTTTGAATATTCAAAAGGCTGGTCCGCTTATCGGCACTTCTTGTACTCCTTGTGCTTCTGCTTCTGCTTATTCTTCGGCAGATTGCCCGACTGCCATAGATCATGCGAGATTTTGTGCGATTATCAAGCAAAAAATGATTATGATCAACGTTCGGCGACTCGCTGCAATTATTTTAACGCTGTTCGATTCGCCGACTAAATATAATTGTTACACGATATTATTAGAAAACGATCAGATTAAAATTGATCACTTTTCAATTATCTCAATATCTAAACTCATCCAATCGTTTTTACTAACGAGAAATGTACGCATATATGGGGTCACCAATTTTGTTGAAATTTGATAGAGATTTAAGTATAGGCATAAAATGATAGCGAAAAATGAAAATGGAATTTTTGGTATTTTTTTGAAATCTTAACTGAATGTTTAGCTTATTCGTTAAGTACACTAATTCATAAATAGTTTTATATGAAGTTCTCTGATATATTGAAAAACATATTTTTGATCTATTGGGAAATTCTTGAGATATATGTGGGACAGAGTCGAAAAAAAAAATTGTACTTATCCTAATTTTGTCTCACTCATAGAAATAACATTCAAATTATAGTAGGTCATCGAAAATTGTACTTTGGGAAGAATTAAATTTCGATGAAATTGTGATCAGAACTGTTTAGTCTTAATAAGAAAACCATCCTCATTTAGCCCTCGATCCTTAAACGAAACAAAGTCCACAGTGGAAACCGTCTCGCACGGCCAGCTCGGAATTTATCTTCAACGTCCACCGCAAAGTCCGTCCTTGCAGCAGCAACAGCAGCAGTGCGGCGAAATGCGGCGGTGCAGTTCAAACGGAGGATGCCGTTTCGCGATAACACCGTTTGTCACAATCGCGGTCCACCTCATTGTGGCGGCCCCCCTTTGCTCTCGTCAGATCACTCCGAGATCCGGAGGACCAATTTAGAGATCCCGGCCGCTTTAGGAGGTCGCCGAAGATGGCCGGATCGCGCAGGTGCCCGAGTTAATTGCGACCGTCTCGATTCCGAACTCGGATCGATCATTGGCAGATATGTTGATCGTGAATATGATTTGGAAGCGGTTCAATGTGTGACACATCACTCGTTAAGTTCGTGGGATGACTAATGAGACGATAACTTTTTGGGGAATTGAGATTGCGTTCATCGACAGTCTCCTTAAGGGGTCTGGAGGATTGTATGGTTTTCTTGTTGAATCTGTTTTAAGTATGGTACAGATATGAAGCAAAGTAGCTTGAAATGTTTTTCAATGTGAGAAATTATTGAAATTTTGGAAATTTAGAAGAGGTTTGAAAAGAAAAAAATTAATATTGCTCCCGATTTCTGATCTCCTTCAAGAGTGATTACATCAATTTCAGTGGTTTTTATTTGGCGACTGAAAAGGCCATGGAGTACAAGTGATTTGATTATATATCTCGGCACTAGTTCCGAATTCGTTTATATCCTTTTGGCACCAAATAAACGAGCGTGTATAGAAGCGATTCCTGTGTATAACTCAATTTCGGCAAAAATGTCACTTGTACTCCTTAACCCTTTCGATCGTCATTTAATATTTTGATGCTTTTTTGTATAATAATTTTTATTTGGCCACAAAATAGGCTTTAATGCCTTCTTTTTATTGTTAGCCAAATTCTTTTTAGATAAGGATTATTTTTATTCTGCGAATAAATAGCCATAGTGAGCCGGATCAGGTGAATATGGTGTATGAAACAACATTCCAATACTCATTTTGTGCAATTTCACCATTCTTGTAATTGTATTATAAAATTTTCGTATTATTCAGTGAAATTACGATTTCACCTTCTACATTTTTACATTGAAAACACTAACAATTTCGCTCAATCGATGAATAAATACCTAAAAACAAATACATCTGAAAAAAAGCATTTTAGCTTATTTTAGACATTAGAACATATGCACAAATCAAACGGAATCGAACAAACATACATATGTAGTTAAGAGTGCAATCGTCTCGCGGCCATCTCTCGCCGATCACAATCGCGGATCGATCGTTCGAGGCCTAAGCGGTACTATATAAATTCGAGCAAAAAACTAAATTGGGCCTTTATTCAAATGCTCGCCGCAATAATAAATTTCGCCGGGCATTGTTCGACGGGGGCACCGAGAGAGAAATGTGGGAACCCGGCGGCCGGGGGGCGGCGTCTCCAGACCGAAAGACACACCAAAAGAAGCCGGCCGACTTCTGATTCCAATGCCTCTTTTTACTACTGTTTATCGAGGCTGGATTTAGGCTTTTTCATATCATATAAGTCGTTTGTCATGAAAATATATCAATAAAAAAATCTGGAATCTGGATCATGTGGCTTTTTGGGGTTCAGATCTGTATCGTGCATTAAGTATATTTGATAAGATTCCTGTGTTTTTTCTTCTTCTTATTTTACGCAAAGCATGATGCATATTTGAAGAAAAGTAGCTTGAAATCATGGTCGCTTCAGATCTCTGAAAAAATACGATTAATAATATATGCTTCATTTAAAGACGACTGTAGAAGTCAAGGAGTACAGGTGCACACAACAAATTTTGAGAAAATCATATTTAAAGTTTATTATCTTTTATAATTAAAAAAAATATATTAAATTATTTTCAACTGATCTAATGATAATGTCAATATAGATCTAGAAATGGTTAATATTATTATTACAACCAAAATATTACACATTTTTTTGGCGTAACTCCAAAGAACCAAATACACATGTCACTTAAATTCCCTTCGACTTCTAGGTCTTCAATTTCGATTGTAATTGACATTTATGCGATTCAAATTATCGTTTTGCAAAATTAGTAATTTAACTTTCTAATGCCTTTTTTCCATTTATTATTTCCATTATAAGTTTGATTCGGCTCTGTTCATTTCGTTTGATTCGATCGATTTTTTTAGCTTTCTTTCGATAATATTCACAAACTGTTCTTGCACATCGATATGGTGTATGGGTGTAATTTCGCTTTCTGCATTCGATTGTTTCATATCTCTTCGAATCGGAGCTCAATCGTAAATTTCTCTTGTTAGAAGAAAGGGGCGTTTCGTCCCACGGTCGCTACTGTGTTTTTGTTACGTCAATGGATTTATGATTGTTCAATCGGACTGTAGTTCATGTGCATAGAAATTATAATATGTTTTATAATGAATGGCTTGTGTGTTAATATTGACAGCATTTTTTATTATCAATAATTATGATATTCATCTTAAATCTTGCATGAAATTATATTACACTAAGAGGATCTAAATATTTTCTGCATGAAGTTTATAAATTTCTAAATATGCCACTGAAATATTTGATCTATACATCGACTCAATGATTGCATCGAATGTTAAGTCGATGCTACGTACTAATTTGCTACCCATTGATTTACACTGTTTTCTTCGAAAATTTCTGCATACCAAATAGGCGCTTCATCTATTCGATTCCGAAGTCGATTTTACTAATAACAACGGTCGTGATTAGGGATTCGTAAAATCGAAACGTTATTATACGACCAAAACGGGCGTATAATGGTATTCTATGATTCAGACAAACATTCCCGCCGTTCGGGATTCGGAACCGGTGATTTGGCTATAAAAAATTGATTTGAATCGATAATTATACATTCTATTCGAGACGTTCAAGGGCTTTCGTTCCGTGATGGAATCGCTTATGTCCTAATCTAATCAATTAGAATCCACGAATACAATTCGTGATAGATCAATCTGACCGACAACGGTCACACTATACAGCCTATATCGAAAATATTTTTTTAAAACTGAAAGTCCTGAATTTTCATTTTACAAACAAGCCGATGAGTAGATAATATTATAATGTTATCTTTATCAATCCAATTATTTAACATATTGGTTTAATTTTTTTAATATAATTTTTGTGTAAAATCAATTGGATTGAGTGTGGATCATGGGATGAATGCAAATATCTTCGTTGATTTTTGAGATATTGATAGATTCTTCACTTATCCAAAGACATGAACTTACCTTTAGTAGTCTCTTAATAAACACTAAATAAGACATTTATGTAGATTAAAGACAAATTGATCATAACAAAACAAAATAGTGCAACTTTCGTTAGAGGCAACAGTAGCAGCTTGAGACTTTCGTATCCCCGTGTACATAATCGCTCGGTATCTTCGGAAACCGATTGTTAATATTGAATTTGTATCGGCGATCCGTAGACACAAAAGATCCTCCTCTTTCTCATCCCCAAGAACAAGAGCGACTACAACATCCGCGGATTCCATAAGGAGTCTCGCCGTCTCGCCGCCGCCGAATCCACCGACGATCATTCCGACAATGCCATCGACGTATAATTAAACCGAAGACGACGACGAACAGCATCGGACTTAAGTCTGGCATTGAAATTCGTCTTTTATTTTCGCTATTTTTCCCTCCTTGTGTAAATTCGCTTTTAACATGGCGCTGACATAAGCCACTGCTTCGGAAGATCTACGCGTTTTTCTTGCAAACATAAAAAAAAGTTTAAACTACGAATCTATTGTAAATTTGATTGAAAAGTAATTTTATACTTATTTCAGATTGATCTTCTTCTATTTAAATATCATATTTTGCCGAAAAATAGATTTTTTAAATACTCTTACTTGATGCATGATTTTTTTCTCGCTCTTACATTATTTTGAGAATATTTAAGCCCCATTCGGAAAATAAGTTTTATTCCAAAAATTAGACTCAAAGCAGATTATTCAATTATTGAATCAATTGTTATTGCTAATTAACTGTTAATCGATGATTGAAAATTCGGATATTAATGAAAAATTTTCATCTGAAAAAGTTGAATTTGGGAAAAACTCATAGTAAGCGTAAGACTTTATTTCGTGTTTTCACTTCAAAAATAACAATTAGTCCTACTCGAATGTAAATATTCGCAAGTTTTCTGAGTACAAAAGTAATATAAGACTGGGTTTTGCTATTGAAAGAGTGCGGTATATGATCTGTTGATTCAGTCAATTAAAAAAAATCATTGAAATTAATCATATTCAAATACAATACGCACACATGGAAAAACACGTTGTCCGAACACATCGATTATGATTTCACGTTAGTTTTATTTCTCTTTTGATTACGAAGGTTCTATTTTCGTACAACAGATGCTGCTACTGATTGCCGCTCGTACGTCCGTCTTGCACGACAATAACAAACATTAACGTTGCCGTATCGAGATGGAGAAGATGCTGCCGAACAAAAAGAATACGAAAAAACGAAAACGAAGAGGGAACGAGCGGCCACTGTTATTATGGCCGCTCGTCAAATGATTGACATCGGTTCGATAATGTTGAACACGCCGGTGGACTATAATCGAAAATAAACGGAAACGAAAGCGAGATTTATCGATGCGATGACTCTCGCATATAGTTTGGTCGTACAATATTTATTCTGTCGATGAAAATTATTATTAATGTATGGTTTGTACTGTGCCTTCGTTATGTAGAGTTATATAATTTGGGAAAAAATTTCAAATGAATTGCTCATCATATTGTAAAAGTGAGTTTTGAAATCGAGAAATATATTGATGTTTTATAATGGGACTATTATATTGACGACTGAAAAGGACAACGTATTAGGAGGAGATCGAGTGATATGATGATTTATCTCGGTACACGTTCCAAATTCGTTTGTATCCTTTTGCCACCCAATAAATGAGCATGCATAGAACCGATTGCTCTAAACAATTTTGGGAAAAATTTCACTCGTACCCCTTGGTATTTTCAGTCGTCATATGTATTCTGAAATTTTCAATTTGCATAAGATTTTTGATCTGAAACTGAAATTATTTATCGATTTCATAATGATCATTATATTCTTGAATGAAACGTTTCAATATCAATGATGAGTTTCATTTAAATACGTGAAAAAAACTGCGGCTTCACGGGATAAAATACGTAAATATGTTTCGGAATAGATGTATCTGATTGTTCAGAAAATCCAATAATTCTGAAAAAGTATCGATACTAACCTTATTTTTTTGAATAGTATAATAATATTTTAATCATTTTCGATTGCGTAATATTGGATTTAAGATTTTTTCAACATCGAAATCAAAAAAATTACGATCAACACAAATCATATTCTTACCACTTTCATATTACACCAAAACCGTACACATCAATATTACATTCAACAGCACTATACCAAACAAAAAAAATCCACCCCAAACAAAAAACAAGATCAATTCCCTATATAAGACCACCGATGCTCAAAACCAATCGATCGATAGATCCGATCGATCGACTCCCACAGAAGCCCACATCTCATCCCATCGTATCCCATACCACATTCACATTCGAGATCATTAGATCCTCACCGGGGAATTATCATACGCGCCATAAAGCGTGGTCGTGGAGACCAGCACCCCCCGAGGGTAGCCGGCGAGGGACGACAGACGACCGGCTACCGGAGTTTCGGTTGGGTTATAAAGGACGAATTTGAATTTCAAATCCCCACGTAATGGGGGCCCTCAGCTGGGCCCCGCCGAAATTGGGGCCCGCGGGCGCAATCACGAGCCACCGGATTTCTAAAGCCTTACACGTACGCCGTGGTAATTGCTGCATTCTTCTTCTTCTGATGCGAGTTTTACTCTGATAAGAGATGGATTTGATGTGCTGTGTTTTATTGTTGCGTTGAGGTGAGAGAAGTCTTTCAAAATTTTGTACAGACAGAGACGGATGTATGTAATGTAGAATGTCTGTTTTGACAGTTCGAAGTTGGAGGATTGAATGTATGCAGTGCGAAGTGTTCGTTCGAATTTTATATATTTTCGGCTGAAAAGTGATTTCGAATTTCAGAAAATTAAATTTCGAATCAAATTTCTTGTTTAATTGTGATAGAAAATTAATTTTGATGCATTAAATTGATTAACATATTAATTAAAAATCATTTAATTTTTTAAATCTTTCAGTTTCATTTGAATTTTCTAGGGTTGAACAAATGAATGGATATTTTCAATGAAAGTCAAAAAATTTGGTGACGGTCGCGATCGAAATATTTTTGATCATTTTTTTATATTATTTCTGGTTGTTTTACTGAATTCATTGTGTTAACTAAAAATATAATCAATTAGTTAAATTATAAAGTGAAAAATAAGTGCACAACGCCTACATCATCTTCAAAATATGACTAGAGGTTAGCCTGAAAATTTTCTTACTTTTCGTATCGAAAAACTGCTGTGTTTTATAAATTCATAATCAAAACAGAATTTTCTTGTATTGTAAATGGACCGATTTTGTGTTTTGAGATTTATAAGAACATAGAAACTGTTGGATTCGATGTGTCAATTTTCACAAATAAAAGTCTAGATATGCTGAAATATCATAGTTTTCCTTCATATAAATTCAGTCCTGATATGAATATGATACAGGTTTTCTAATTCAACTTAAATAATTTCCATTTCTAGTTAAATATTTTCAATTTCGATATGAAAATTTTCCACTACAAGTTCAATTGTTTCGCAACGTTCCAAAAAAAATAATTGAACTAATATTAGAAAAATTAATTTGAAATAAAAAAATAATTAATATGAGATGAAAAATATGAATCTTGAATTGAAAATTATTTGACTCAAGTAGCGGTTCTCTTCATGGTATTCGGCAATGCAAATGCCTTCAGAGTTGACCAATTTCCTCACACGGGAAGACTTTTTTACCGCCGTTCGCACACGTAACTTGTGATTAGAAGTTTTTGCGACAATACCTCGACCTTGAACTCGGTGATCGTCGAATTTGGAGCATTCGCGATGACGAAGGTTGTCGGTGGTAACTGAAAACCGGTGGCAAGCCAGCCGTGCGGTCTGCGGTGATTGGCATTGCCGCACGGTCGATACGTATCTTCGGCTCGCGATCGTATTACATACATTGTGATCCGAGTTTCTCAAAATGTGTCAAAAAAATCAGGTTAGGATGTGTCGATGATGCTATTTTTGAGGATGTTGTGGAAAAACTTGCGCGGTTGATTTGTCTGATTGAGCGTTTTGTCTTTGATGTTGTGCTGGTGATGAATTTTTTAGAGTATGCAGATTGAATTTTGAAAGTGATTTGTGAAATGTAAATAAAAAATGTGTATGAATAAATAATGCGTGGATAGTTTGAATATCGTCGATGGCGAACATTACCATTTTACAAAAACGATTTTATTACAAGACAAGAAGTGCACGTTGCCCGCAAAGTTAAAAAAGAACGTATCAGATTTGTATTAAAAAAACTAACGTTACTTTTTAAACTGTCAGCGAATTTTCTTTTTGTTTTTATTTCGTTTATATTGATCAGGCATATGTATTACATTTTTTCATTATTATTTAAAAAAATACCATTATTGAAAAAATCTGTCATAATTTTTAGAGCAATTTCATACTTGAGTTATCACTATTTTTGGAACATACTAGAATTTTTATGAAAAAATGCGTACATATGCTAAATTCATTTCCATGTAAGTACACTTGTGAACTATTTTTTTTTTCAAATTTAAAATATAGATAGTAAAAAAAATCTGTTCTCACACTTAGCTTTATCTACGCATAAATTAATTTAAACATATTCTACAATCACTAACGACAAAACGATGTCGATTCGATTGCGTCGATCAATAATTTGATACACAATGTCACAGACACTCAAAAATATCCCTTTCTAATCGACTCGAACATTTTCCCGAAAGCCTAGATCGATACGATCTGATCGCTTCATACATTAACTCCTCGGTAAACAAATCCCGAAATAACCGATCGATCTACCATAAAGCAACATCAACAACAATAATAATGGATTCCGATGCCACCTGTATCGATCGAAATATCAAATATCTCCGGGGGATGAGCTACCGAATCGGATGGTTATCGCTCTTCTGGGCCGTCGAATCTGCTCCACAATTAAAGGGGTTACAACAATGGCGGTCGTATAATAGGAATGTATCGTGCAACAGCTGTCGGTCAAGTCGGGCACGAGATGAGGCGGTGTTGGCTTACGATATTTTGGTAACACGAGAATATTATATCGTTCGTCCACGGATGAGTATCGTACCATGAAGCGTAAAGCACGTCAATGATGTCGCCGCTTTCACACCGTCATTATGTTTCTGGGCGTCGATCGTGGGTGTCGATTTGATGATTTCGATCCGATGATTGTGGATTTCCATTCAATTTTATTAAGATTTAATCATTTTTCGTACTAATGAGGCTCTTGATCGTTTCATTTGTAATCGGAGTTATTAGATTGTACGATTCTACATGTGATGTTTTATGTATGTTTCAATGTGCTTTTTAGAATTTGTGTATTATATTGTACAAATCAACGTCTCATTAGCTTAAATCATTTCATTTTTATTGGAAAAGAATGCTATTAAAATCTAGATTTCATATATTTTTGGTTCATACACATGTATTGTGCACCTTTGGGAATACGTGCACTATTCAATCTCGATTGACCGAAAAACTAAAAAAAACAGACAAATTCTCTTGTACTAAATCATGTTTCTAATCAACGGTATATTGAGAAATATATTGATTTGATTTGTAGTTGATGTTTTGCTTTTCGTCAGAAAACAGTTTTTCAAATAGATGTACGTTTTTGTCATAGAATTCATAGCTACATTTAACTGCAATAAACTTTCATCTGGCGATTGAAATACATATGTATATACTACTCCTTATTCAATATTTTTTAAAGCATATTCAATATCATCTATGCAAATCATACAATACATATTAAATTTCATACACAAAAGGATTTCTGCATCTCATTTTCTAACCGCATAAATGCATATATTTTTTCGCCCTTGCGAAAATTCGTGTTCGTGTCCGTCTCGCGTGCGTAACATAGAAGCTTCTACCGTTTCGAGAATGTGGCGCAAAGTCGTGATTTTTCAACGAATCCAATTTCGTCGGACGTGCACATAATAGCACCGCCAAGAATTTCGGGAGCCGAATTAAAAGCCTGAACAGCGCGCGTGTATGACATAAGAGCGAGGGTCTGTGAGAAAATGTCTAGCCGTCTACCGTCTAGTCTGAAAATGTTCACAGTACGTATGTGGCAGTTCGTATTCGATGCTGAGATGTGGCTTCAAACGATATGAAACAATATGTCATTATATCGTTTTTAAAATTAATCGTTTGGCGACCGCAATGGTCGACATCCGTCCGTTTTTCGCGGGAAATTCTCGTTTTATTCTCTTTTCGATGCAGATACAGTTCTAGTATTGTCGTGAGATTGTTTCTACCGATTCTCTATATGTGTTTTTTTTTCGGTACGTTTTCATTTTACAAAATTATATGTGGGAATCGTTTCTTAAACGCGACAATGGCGTATAATTTAAAATGACGACGACGCGCTCGCGTATTGAAAAATGTTATTGTTTTAACGGTCTTACGCTAAATTGCTCTCGCTGCTACAAAATGCCTACGCTTGTTTATAAAATTGTACAAATAAAATTGAATTAACATAACTGAATAATTTCAATGCTTGAAAGAAATAGTTTTCTTTGTATATTTCACTTAAAAAAATTCAATCATATGAACGATGCAAAATTTAAATCAAATGAAAACGAACATCGAAAAAATCTTTCGAATATTTGAATATATAAGAAAGGTAACACTAATTTGAGAGAATTTTCTCAACGTTACATTGTAGATTCGTCAATTTTTCCTGACATCCAAAAGGACTACGAAGTGTCTGCAGCATCGAACACGAGAAGCACGCTCCTCGTCCATCGAGATCAGATCGTAAATCAGCGCAGAAGGTCGTCTCGCAGGAGTCGGTGGCTGCTGGCGTGATTCGGCCGATAAGTGGCCACTACAAATTGGAGATTTAGAAGTAAACACACGCGGCCGGTTATTACGACCCATCAAGATAATCGATTACTCCGAGGGAGATACTAAATTCTCGGGGAGACAGAGAGCCGGGGCGTAAGATGGGTAGCGTACCGGCCGAATTATGTAAATTCAGTCTCCACGGCGAGCTCGATGCTTAATATTGTTACGTGGAATATTACATTATTATTATTATGCATAGTTGAGGATCGAGAAACGCGACCCACGCGTTCCCGTTGCCGATGCGATGCGATGGCCGTCGGAAAATTCTTGCGGTGAGCGATGATGATGTTTCGGATCCGATCTGTGGTCGATCGGTTGCGATTTGCATTTTTGCACACGTAAATCATTTCGATGGTTACGTTCGGCTCTCTGTTGGGAGAGTTGGTTTTGTAGATTGTTCTGTACGTGTGCGCATCGTACAGTCGATTCTCGATTGAGTCGTTTTCGAATATAATCGATGGGAACTCGCATGGATGTGAGATGTTTCAAATGATCGTTGATATTAAAGCTTGATCTTTCAATTGCTCGTTAAGCTGCTTAGCAACTTATTAGCATTTTCCCTCATACATAATCTGATAATTGTGATCGTTTACTGATTAGTTACATACGATTGAAAGATCGGGGGTAAGTAGCTGAAATGATTTGTTAAAAGAATTAATGAATGTGTTTTGATAAAATCATCGGTTGTACTCGGTAATCTTTATGCGTTTGAGATGTTACAATTCTATAAATCGTTGCAGGAGTGTACACGTATTCAAATGGTGCATAATTTTATTATATCCTCTGAAATGCATATTCAACAGCGAATTACGGTTGTAATGTTGAAAGTGCGTGTCTCAAAGTGAACCGTACGCATTGTGTAAAATTGTCAAAAAATTATGCAAAAAGGCAATCATCTTCAAACGTGCAAATTGGTCGCATAGCATCACGCGAATTTTCGAAAAGATTTCCTACGAAATATTCGTGTTACAGAATCGATTGTATAAATCATCTATTGTGAATTTAAGTGTCGGTCACATATCATTTTTTACGCAATGCGTAAAACGTCGTTTCTTAAACGCGTAGGTTAATCGATATGCGCGTGACGAATATAATCACAGAGTACTCAGTCATTCATAAATACGTTTGCTCTGAAGCATAATGTCGGTGGGTGTTTCGGATCGGGAATTTTTTTACGTGAGTTATGTCAAACGGATTTTCACCATATCGAGATCATGTGCACGGATTCGAAACAGTGTCGTTTTGTCGGGCACTTTGTAATAATTCATTTGTCGGGAACGGTTCACCGTTATGCGAAAGATTAATGATGAATCGATCGTGACACGATTAGAACGTTTCATGGGTATAATCGAAGTTTTGTTGTAAGCACGGATAGATATTAATGAAATATAGATCGAAGATTTGTTCAGTCTCTCAATAGAATTAACGAATTGTGATTGTCACTAAGTGAGACGATATAAATTAATATGCGAAATCATATTTATGGCATATGATTCATCATTATATTAAAGCTTTCGTGTATTTTTTTAGCAAAATATCTTAAAAAATAATAATGGTTAATAATTCAATAATGAAACTTTGATGAATTCAATCGTAACACATTCAGCGTCGCAACCGTATGTATAAATTTCCATTTTATATAGAATCATTCATTTTATTCACAATCGTATGGGGTTCTGAGAACGTGTTGAGATGATAGATTAGGCAAAGAGTGTCGCCAGAACCGTTTTACCATCGATCGCGGCTTAGATGAAAGTCAAAGATTCTCATGAGATAGTCAAACTATCGGACGACATCATCGTTAATGTTATATGGAGTGTGTGTTGTTTGTTTACGGTCACTGAAGATTATTATATTGATCATTATCGATTCACGATAATTTGTGTGTGTATTATATTTTATAATTGATTTTTATATAAAAAAAAATGTATTTTAAAATGAAATACCAAGTGGTATATGACGTTAATGTTGGTTGGGTCGCTTTTGTGCTTTTGATGTTAATCGTGCGGCTAATGCGACTGTCAGCCCAGCTCACACAGGTGACACTGTAAGTCCTTTGCGTGCTACATCGGATTTATTCGAAGGATATTATATATGTAGAGTGGTTTTTGTACAATACTTTCATCAAAGCTCCATTTGACAAAGCCACGACCGAAAAGCATCACGAACAATGCTGTTAAACCGCGCGTATCCCATCGCTATGCGACGAAAGAAGCTTCAAAATGGAAATTAATTCAATTTTTAGTGTGATACTGAAAAAATATGTACGTTTCGAAGGTTTATCTCGAGGACATGCGGTCCAAATGAACATTTCAAGTCGCGTCCGAGACGTCGCGTCACGCGGACTTATCGTTCTTCGCGGCTAATGTATCAAATAAAAAACCTGTCAGATTACGGACGGACGACTTTTATTTTAAGGCGACCTCATCTCGTCTCAATTGGAATTTCTTAATTCGTCGTCTTCGGAACCATATGGAATCGGAGCTATGTATAATATAATTTGACGCAAATCCTCTCTGTAAGCGGAGAAGCTTTTGACGCACGACGAGCTTTCCGAGTCGTTTTCCGGCCGATTGATTTTTTTATTATTACTATCGGATAAACGCAAAATTTAATCAATCGTGAGTGGAAAAAAGTCAATATGAATATCTATGGATCGTCTGGCTTACGGATTGTGGTTAATTTGTTGTGACGCTCACTTTTTAGAAGAACATGTTTCGTACACAATTATTGCTGTGTCAATCATTTTTTTTTATATGCACTTAGATAAGAGAATTCGATGTATAGATAATATAACGTATTTGTCCCTATCATTAAAAGATCGTTAATTTAATGGCATTTACGAGGTTCCTTCTGATATTGTTTCAGGTCGAAATTGGACACCTAATTTGACGGACATCACCATTAAGGCGAGCTTTGAAATAGTCAAAAGGACACTATGAGAGTTCCCACAACAATCAAATGATCGTTTGATGCAGGTAAGATGGTTTTTTATGGATTAAAATTTCGCTTCGACGACGCGACGTTGAATTTCATTAAAAACATTATTTAATGCGATGCATTCTATCGATTGTCTGCCGAGTGAAAGGATCGATTGTATATGTGAAATAATCTATAATCCGATGAGAAAATTAGCTGATGGTCGTTGACATTGTGTATACACAGTGTTCAATTATTAGAAACGAAGGTGAGAGTGATCCGTTCGAGATTTTTCCCATGTTTTTATGGCTACGAGCTCGTCTTTTCCCATATATTATAACGACGCGTATATTACACACACGAAACGAGGATATTGCGTGACATATACTCGATAGTGCAACATGGTGAAAAAAAATCGTGTATAATATAATCGTGGTGAATCCTTTGTCTTTTACATATACGTAGAGACGGATTGACGTACGGAATGCAACCGGGTGTTTTTTGTTAACGAAAAGGACCCGTAGCGTGATGCCCCCACGACAAGGATAATTAGGAATCCCGATGGATACATAATATGAAGAGGGCTCATAATTTATATAAAAACGCGAAACGAAAATCGACTCTTTAAAATTTCGATCACGTTCGTTCTATATAAATACGAAAACGAAAGTTGACTCTCGGCTCTCGCGCATCATTCAAGCGCACGTCAATTAATCTTGCTTCAGATAAAAATCTTCACAATTTTAATTATGCCCGGTGAACGAACATCCGAATCGATAAGAAATCAATTAGAAGTCGCCTTCGAATCACATGCGTGTGTTATTAACGAATAATAAAATATTATTCGGCTATGATATATTGGGACTCGAGGTGTTATTTACATTTAACGCCGCTTTATAAATTCTAAGCCCGTGACGAAATTTATAGATTGTAATTATGTATTTTTTGTAACAAATCGAAGCGTGAACATTTGCTAGTGATTATTCAGCAAGAAAGTGATCATTAAAAATAATTGAATTTAATTGTTTTATTTACATATGAAACGATTGAAATATTTTCGAACTGATGAACTAACAAAAAAAAAATTTTTTTAATAATAATTTACACAGAATAAATTATAATAACTATTCATAGATCTTATTCTCGATAAGTCATAGATTCGTGACTATTTTTTCCGAAGTGTGAAATACTCGAATTGTTGACCGGCAAAAAGAAAATTAAACGTCATCGCAGAGGTCGTAGCTCTCGTCAAACTGCAGGGGTCCAACTTCTGTGCATCCTCAAGCTTCTTTATTTAAATATTTGTACACGGTCTTATCTTGTCGATACATCTATTAAATGTCTTACCATCACGAGCTGGGAGCAGGATATGACCGATGAATGCCATACGAAAGTGGCTCTAGTCTAATGATGATATCGCTTTATCATTTTGAGCTTCGTTTGATACTGAGAAATTACTATTTGATGAGATCGTTTTTTTTTCTTCATCGAAGGATGAACTTGTCGGTGATGGTTTATTTTTGTAATTATTCTTGTCATCGATACGATGGAATCTCTATTTGGTACGCGAAAAATTCAAAATTTATGAAATAAATTGTAGTATAAAAGCTATTATTATAGAGTGATATGTATTTTTAAATAGATCAATGCTTTTCAACACGCAACTCAGTAATTTGGAAGCTGCAATTAAATATGTGATTGATTACTTGTGCATTGAGTTCAAAATATCACTTGTTTTTCTTTTTACTTACCCACTTCAATGAGATAAATAGTAGATGTAGATATGTATATGAATCAGATCTAGAAAATACTTTCTCGATATTTGATACGAAACGTAGCCATTGACAATTTGAGATAGAATATTTATGCATTTTATCTTCATTTTTAATCATCCATATCTATGAACCGTATGACATTTAATTTTGTTATAATTGGCCTGTTGAAGAGAAGACGCCTATGACATTTACTTATCTGATTTCGAATGGCATGATGTATGCATGTTGGAATTCTAATAACGTCAACTAAAATTTGAACTAACGAAATTTTCGTTGATTATAATAAAATGTAAATTATTATCATTAATTATTCAATCGATCGATATTGTTCAATTGACCGTTCAGTACCGAAACTCTCTTTGTTTACCAACGTGCTCGCGATGTAAATATTTTGAATGTAATCGTAGAGGTCGTCGATTGGTCGTAGGAGCTTTAGTGGGCGTGTTGTTGCTTTTCCATTGGTCGAAACTGAGTCCGCCCCTCTACTCGTTATGGACAGGTGTTTTGTCGTAGTGGGGGAAAATTCACCTGCCGCAGTGTTGAACGATGCTGACGATGAGACGCAACATTGTATGGATGGTTCTTTTCGGAAAAATTAATAAAAAAATTAGGGATTCGTATGTTATGTGAATGTTACTGACTTTGCACAAGTCTCGCCTTAGTTTGATATGAGTTTTTGTCAAATGAATAATGTATTTGAAGTTTTAAAAAATCAATAATTTTACCTTATCAATTTAATATTTGGTATGTATCAAAATAAAGGTGTATTAATGTACCTACATATTCGGAAATATGAATATTAGCTTAAAATTAGGATCTACAATAGGATAATACTGATTTTAGATTATCTGGATTTGCAGATTTATAAATTTTCTCTTAATATTCATTGAATTTTCCGAATTTCTTTTCGTAATATTACAAAAAATAGTATTATTTTTAATGAAAAAATATTGTATAAGATTTTATATTAGGTACTCGATATATACATAAAGTTTAGTTGGGTTAATTAAATTTTCAATTTTTTTAATAAAGTTTCGTTCACACGTGACTGGATGGTTCTTGTCCGTATTTCATCGTGCACTATTTTACACACTCTATCCTTTACCCATCTTACTATATCATACTTGTGATATAGAGAGGGATAGATAGACAATAAAGTGCGTGAGACAGATCACGATAGAAAATAGGTAGGAATGTAAAGTCGTGTGTTACTAAGCGGCTCGATTATCCTATAACCAAGCTGTATCCAATCGTGATACTGTGATAAGAGACCATTTATCACACGACTTAGAATCACGTTGTGCGGACGTAGGTACGCGTAGTACTAGCGATTGCGAAAAGCACGTTCAAGGCTCCGTCGGCGCGTTCTGACATTGACTGCCGACGAACGAGTCAAGTGTTGTTGCGTGCACAAGAAGTACCCACATACACACCACGGAAAGAAACACGTGGTCGAAACGAGGTGCAATTCTGTACGATGCAACGTCTGCAGCGCGTCACTCGCCGCGACGCGATGCGATGGGGTTGTGCAACGAGTCTCCTCCGAACGGGTTACAATATGAGCACAATTGATTATTGTTGATTATTGTGTTGTGACGATGATCGTTTTTCTAGAATTTCCACGTTTGTGCAATCGGTGCGAAGTTCGATCGGCTGTGTTGCTAAATGTTTAAACGACTGGTGTTCATCATGCATTATCGTAATGATCTATTGTTTTGATTTGTTTATTTTTCATGAAGGAATTGAAAAAATGTAGTGTTTGAGTAAAGTTGGTTTAAAAAATTAACTGTTAACAAATTAATTGTTAGAGTCGATGATTCAATCATCAGTCAACAGTTCGACAGTCTTTATTTAATAGAATTATTGTTTTGAATCTGTAACTGAAAAACCGACCCTAGATTTAATCAAATTTTTTTTCGGCAGTTCAATAAATATTTAATAAAGAAAACTCTTCTCGTCATACCATATTCGTTCAAATATGCAAAGTATTATTTTTTTTCCAATTAGTCTATTTTTAAATTGATCACAGTTGTAATATACATAAAGATTCATATAATCACTTCCTTAATATAAAAACAATACGATCAATAATTAAAAAGAAAAAATACATAAATGATGGCATCGATCACTATACGACAATGGTAGGAGCGAATCGGTTGCGCAACGTCAGTGCAACGTTGGGTTGTGGTTCCGCGCAAGAACGCAAGAACGCAGGTAACCCTCCGGTGGGGCGGGGCCCCAAAAGGGGGGCGGAGGCGTGGGGCGGGGGCCGCGGGGCCTGCGCCCGCCCGAAGGTCAATGTTAAGGAGCCGGCGAGCGCCTCCTCAGTAGCCGACAAGCAGCCACTGCTGCCTCAAGCTCTCTCCGCCGACCGCTCTCGCTCGCAACAACACTTCTTGTTGTTGTTGTTCGCGTTGTTGTTGTTGTCGGTGTCGCTCTCGCGTTGCGCACATCGGACGCTCTCGCGATCCATCGATTCACGATTGACAATTTTCGACTTTATAATTGGCGTCGACCCAAAAAAGACGATCATGAAAACCGACTCGGACGTTCGTCGCTAACGAGCTCGACTGTCAATAATTTTAATCGATACCTAATTCTCGGACCTTATCGCTTTGATAAAATTGTTTGAAAAAAAAAAACACTTTGATGTCTGTCGATTCGTATCACAGGCGCCATCACAGTCTGTTGGCCAACTTCGAGGAGCGGTCCCAGCCCAAGATGGAGACTCTCGTGCTGATCCCTCAGGAGTTCGCTCTCGTGGTCACTCCCGGAGTCTGCTCGAGGCCCAGAGGACCTCCAGAATTGACCGCCAGCGTTTGGACGACGGCCCCGGTTCCCAGAGGAGCTCTCTGCTATCCGTTCCAAGGCACCATCAGGATCGACAAGCTCGAGGTGTATTCGTACGTCGCCGAAGATGATGTAAGTCGATTTATTTTTTTCGGGTATGATTTATGATTGTGTTCGTTCGAAATGACCGTTAAACCCGAGCGTCTTTATCGCGCACCTGTTTTCCGTTACGTGTTCGTGTTAAGGGTAAGAATTCACCTGCTACTTCTTGTAAATAACACTTGTCTTCTTGGCGAACGAAAGAGCGACTCGACCGGAAAACGTAAACATGAGTGTGTCCATTGCGAACGACCCCCGCATCGTTGAAGGAATCGAGGTTAAAAAGGGTCCGTTTTAATGGGTGATCGTTGTGGGATTATTTTTTTTCGTGAATTTAATTCGTATCCGGAAGTCGAAAGGGGAAATGTATGGGAATTATAACAGCTATTATCCATTTAGTACATCTATTCGATACTTTCGACGGTTATTAAATAAAAATTTAATTTGATTGCATCACTTAGAAATATTTCAAGGTTAATTTATTTTGAAAGTGGCATGTGTTCATGTTAAAATATAATTATAGCAATAATCAAAATTGTCGCACTTACTTATGCTAAGTTGATCGATTTTTTTTAATGAATTTGTATTGCTGAAAAAAATTCAATACTCGAACTTAAAGCTTTCTTTAGTTATTTGTGCAATTATATTTATATTATAGAACCAAGTATAATGAAAAAAGTTTGACTTATAAATTTTTTTGAACTTATCAAATTTGTTTTGATAAAAAAAATGCAATCATGTTAACAAGCATATTAATAAAACATAAAATCTGTAGATATAACACAACAGAACCGTGACTAATTCATTTCTATTAACACATTAGCTTAATTGATCGATAACAATCAGTAGTATGTGGTTGTTGATAGACGAGCTTTACAGATTGAACACGTTAAACGGTACGTCGAGCGCAACACACTGGAAAATCTTTGCGTCGAACATTTGTCGACTTCGCGCTATATGGTTTCATGATTTTTCACGCACAATGGCCACCATTACACCGAGGGGGGTGGATAACATAACACCGAAGCGTTAAACCGCTTTGAAATGCAATATTTACACAGGTAACGGACCGTGTAACCGACTAAAGGGGGTACAATTGATAGCTCAATATTTAATTTTCACATTTTTTTCATTTTAGCTAATCGTTATCGAGTGAACGTAACGAAACGTAATCGCCGCGGCCGGGGAGGTAAACAGCCTCTCGCTTTTCTTCTCGCTATTACCATTTTTATATTATATTATTATATTACACAGACAATAGACAATGGGTTTCGTTTTCGTACAGCCCGACTCGTCTCTCTTTCTCTGTCGAGCGCCGTTCTGTATCAATTAAACGAGTTTCTTGCACAAAATGGCCGGGGCAATTAGATGCGGAGTGTGCTCGTCGCCGTTGAATTCAATGGGCGAGCAAGTTTTTCTGTGCGACTTGCTTTTACTCTCTTCACACACTCTCTAGATCTAGAGGCTGTGGAAAAATATGGTTAGCACTTGCACTTTTTCCCCCCACAGCCCGGTCGTGGCATTGCGTTCTTAATTGACGCTATGATTTATTGTGCGGTGATGGCTTCGGTGCTATTGTAGTTTTTTCGTATGCAAATCTAGTGTCGATTTCAGATTCAATGATTCTTTGAATGTAAATTCAACGTATCAATTGTTAAAAAATGTTGTACTTTTCAATTCAAATATATTCTTTACGGAAGTAATTTAAAATATTTGAACAGTGTGTAATGTACATTTATTTATGATTGTTAAATAATTACTTGTACGAAATTGGAAAGGCAATTTTTTGCATTGGATGAGCGTAGAGCAGATAACAATTCTTCATGATCCGTTAATAATAAAATAATAAATGTGAATCGACAGAACCAATCTGAAAAAAAAGTTGTATTACGTATAAAAATGTATCGGAGCATAAGTAGCCGGTACTTCTGTTTGACGAGCGTCGAATATTGAAAATTAATAGATCGTAACGAACGCATCAATCAATCGAATACTACGTAAGCATATTCTCTATAACGTTAAAACCAAAGAAGACTTCGCAACGAGCGTTCGATTGGATAAAAGCTTTTTTAATTGACTCGATCGGACGGATTCATTAATTTGATAGTTGGACACGGGAGACTACTTAACACTGTAATACCTTTCGTCACGAATACTCTGTATATTTATTTACGATTTTCTCTATTGAAATTATATACTAATAAGTACATCTTTTCGTAGAATTCACTTGAATGAATACTGAATTGTTTATTTTTTTCTTTAATGATTTAATCGTATTCTCGTTTGCGGCAAAAGACGAGCGAAGCCTTCGTCTTTGACGACGGTGATTTTGCAGAATAGAAACTCGTGGGTGTCGATGACTCTCGTCGGGTGTCCGTCTAGTTGATCTCTCGGCAAAACAGATCCAGACCTCATCAAGAACAATGTGAACTTCTCGTGGTGTACCGGAGCGGTTTTTATTACCACTTGTTACAAGATGATCGCTTTCGCTTCTGATGAGACTACTAAACACAACACTCGTCCGCTTTTTGTGCACGTACGCATCTCGACCGGCGGCCGACTAGCGTGATGCGATGATTTATAACGTTTCTACATCTATACATTTTGCAAAAGGAAGAAAATCAATAAAATTCGATCCGTACAAGGCGTCACGTAGAGAATACGAATCGGAGACTCGTACTGATAGAACGAACGCACTTTACCATTTCGCGGGATGAATCGTCGCATTCCGTGGCGAGCGCTTCTCGATAATTGATGTCGGAAAAGTCGAGAATAGAAAGGACTATTATGTGTGGGCTCCGATCGAGAGTTTATTGAACATTTCGAACACAATCGATATTGAAAACGGCGAGATCCCATGCGGTGGATCATCGCCCCCGCTGTCATGGGAGCAATATGTGAAAATGCAGTTCTTTGGCCCCGTCGCCGAACACAACACAATGGGGAGCACCACCGCGAGAAACGTAATAAATATCGAGCACTTTCGTTGTCGATCTTCTTCGTTTGAATACAATAAAAACGTGTGTAAGCATCATGGGAACGATCGGCGGGCGTGTACGTGTGCATTAGTTTCGTTTTCATCTCTGAAATCCGTCGGATTCGTTAGCGGCGAACAATCGGCCGACGCGGGTGAAACTCGGCTTCGTTCGAGTTTTAATTGAAGTCGAAAATGTGCACAGGATTGTCCCGAAAGGTCTGCGAGATTAGCGGTGCTCGAGACCGCAGGTCGCTCATGCTACTACTGTTCGCCATTAATCATCCTCATCTCGCGTAATGGTTGTTTTCTTAAGGGCCACGCTCTCTACGGCCCTCCAAGAAAATGATGATGATAGAGTCCTCACGTGTTTAGCTTATCCGCGGTTAATATACGCCGTGACCCGAAAGGCTAATTCTGTTTGCAAAATACACAAGACTACTAGATTCGTTAAATTTTCACAAAGTGAAAATCTCATTCAAAATGTTTTACGATTGCATTTTCATTTCAATTTTTTTTATCTCACAAATGTTCCGTAGTTTCTTTTCTCACATGCATCGTCCGAAAAGTTGCGTACGTTCAACCGATAAATTATTTAATAATACGATAACATTTCTAAGCAATTCTCACGTCATGTCCGAAATTTTCCGAATAATATGCATAATAAACGGCGCGCGCATCGAAAGGATTTTGTACGAACGCTTGTATGCACGATCTAGCTTCCAGATAACGCCTCTTGTTTATTAGCCCGTCAATTAATCAACATCGCCGTTGAAAAATTTTTACTTTTACCCGACTCGAACATAATCGGTATCGCAGCCGGGAACAATGGTCCACGAAATAATTAAGGCTTCACCGAACACAATGAAATCGCACTTTTACCGGGGTCCGAACCGAGCGCGGTTTATTCGCCTCTTTATTAATGTTATTAACGTCTTTGATTATGTGTATATTTCATTTTGAAGCTTTTCGGCCGAATACGAGAAGAAGACTGTGATGGTGGACGGAACAATCGTGAGAATATGACGAGTGGCCACTAGACGTAACGAAACTCGTCCCTCATTATTCGTGGATTATCTCTATCTTTATAATATATGGGTGATGCTTATTATACGAATAATATTCAAATTCACTGTATTTTCCACATTTTTGAAAATGTTTATCTTTTAGAAAACATCTCGCGCTTTCAACGGTTCTCGCCCTGTGTTTGATTAATCTGGTTGTCGTCGTCGAAACGGCTCGAGTAAAGCTCTTAACGATTGTTTCTATTCGAAGCTATAATTCTGTGCTATGAAGACGTTAGATGTTGTAAATCGTCTATGATAATACTTGTCGGTTGACTTGCGCATTTAAAACTTCACGTCGCATTAAATTTGACGTTCCTGCGTAACTTTCGTGAGCTTCATACAAAACAGTTGACCGACATTAGTTTTTATAACTATATTTCGTGGAGCCTTCGAATACTTCACACCGGTGAAGTGTTTTTTTATTCATAACAGTCGATCGTAAGCGTCGAAAAAATCTATAATCAACGCGTACATTTCCGCAAATTTCACATTATACACGTCGTCGATTCTGCCGCCTAATAATAAACGAAAACAATATATTATATACGAAGCATGCACGAATGTATATCGGTGTACATAAAACAAGGCTTTTATTAGCGGGCTCTCGTTTCGAGCATACGATAAATTTGCATATTAAAGATTGTAGACGTCGTTCGTCTTATGTCGTATTGTAAGTGTACCTAAACACGGCTCTCGTAATTGCGGAGCTAAAAATTGGATCGAGAAGCGATTATTCGCCATCGACCACAAAGCGGATTGCCCTTTTGCAAATCTTCGAAAGTCGTATCATCGTTCGCAATGAAAATATTTTCAGACGGAGAGAGGACGTTATGTGTGAAAGGAGTCATGAGGCCGATGTCAGAATCGCGAACACTTGATAGGATTAACAATCGCTTTCGAAGCTGTCCGGATTATAGAATAGTCAGTAAGGTTTCACACTCTGCATAATCAAGCGCATTCACCGTTCCGGATTTTCCATATGAGAATTTATGAGATTTGATATGTTGATAATGAAACGGTTGAATCGTTGAACGTAATTGAAACGGGGATCGGCCGAATGATTTGTATTGCCCAGACGCGTATGGAAATTGCCTAATCAAAATGTACGAAACCAATATCGTTATTTTTTTTTTCATAAATAATTGCTACACATTTTATTTACGCATCGGCTTATCTCAATTCGCTTCGAGACGCAAACGCTATTTCGTACCTACGTCTTATAGAGGTGATCGAAAATCACATTTCGCGCTTTCAAAAGGACTCATATTATAAGGAGGCTGTCACAATAAGTCGATAAACATATCGGTCCCGCATTAAAAGCCTCTGCCGATAAACCGTACGGCTCTCGGACCGTTTTTGCATAATCGAATAATGGCGACTTATCTTTATGTCTTCATGCTTATTAACCGGCTGCCGCTGTCCGGACGACTCTTCGACTTTGTTACAATATCGATATATGAAATTTGCTCGGATTAAGTCTGCATTTGTATGAGAGTGTGCGCAAAAAATGACATAAACTGCCCGCTATCGAAGGCGCTCCGGGCCGCATCGATCTCGTTTTGCTTTGGAAGCGATTTAACGGTTAATTGTTTTTTTTCGCGTTTCTGACGATTTCTGGAAGATTTGTAGATTCGATTTTCGGACGGAAGAATGGCGCGAGCCAATTTGCTTAACGGCATAGGTCGTGTGCGCTTTCGTATCTATCAGTGCGGTTGTACGTACAAAAACTAGAAAGTTTTCCGTTTGTAAAACAACGGCGATAAATCGTTTCCGAATGTAATTGTTTTCGCGTCCGCCTAATATGCTCGTCTTATCGTTTTTTATTTCGTTGTTTGAATGGAGAATTACGCGTGAAATCGCTCATTTTCCGCATTGTTTTTTAATCAATGCGTTGATTAGTCTTATTTCTGTAAAACGTCAGCGTTTCACTCTCAACAATCGCGTTGAAAATTCAATGAGATTTGTACAAATTGAATCGTTCGATGTAATATAATAACATTTTTTTTTTCATATGATTATCACTTATGTGTGAAAAGCCGCAACACCTAAAAAGCTGCATTGGATCAATATATTAAATTTATTGCGTTATAACTCCGTAGAGTTTTATATACGACGCAATGATCGGGTCACGGTTTCGTTTTTCTTAGCGCGCATTAGATAAGAATATACAACTGTATATTAACGCTTATACGGTCTCGTAAATAAATTAGTGTAACACTGTACAATAAAACTTCCAGAGAATTTCATTTATTGGCCGAGCTCGCGTAGTCCGATGAATGAAAGATACACCACACCTCCACATGGATGGATAGATGGATGGATGGATGGATGGATGCTGCAACCATAAACCGACCGATTATTTGCAGGCAGCTTCGACTATGATGAAATAAAGCGTACGTGATTCTATTTACGGCCACTTTTTGTACGAACCTTGTGTACAATGGGGGATACGATGATATTTTACGGCGTCACGTTACAATCGAAATATTTCCACCATAAACAAGTCCCGAGCTCGGCGTGCTTCGATTCGTCATTCGAGAGGTTTCTCGGATTTTATTGTTATCTCGCCGTGATTGGGTACGTAAAAAAATAACGTAATTAATTTTTTAAATTGACAATCGGCCATCGTTTAGTCGGTTATTAATTCGAACCAATTATATCAGTATAACTACCGGTTTTTCATGGCGGCGTACGGTGGCCCGCAGAAGAATAATTAAGCGGAAATTAAGTGGAAATTACACGTCGGTCATTTGTCTTGTTATTTACAAGCGATTATGTGTTTGTTTTCGAGTCACGACTATTTCGTGTTCGAACAACAATAACTTTTCGATAGAAATGAATGAATCGATTCTGCGAGATCGAAGGTTCTTTTTTTTGTTCGAGTTGCATGCGTGGTGTTGAAAAAAATTTTGTGGAAGAATGGCAGGTGATTTTTGTAGACCTTTTGGTGCACCTTATTAAAAATTGTGTTCTAATTTGGGAAGGTGAAGGTGTGGTTTTATGGGGTAGAACGCAAGTTGCACAAGAAAGCTCTCAGATGCAACCCTCGTAGATTTTTTTGTGAATTGCCTCTGTTCATTCATAATCGTAACCAAATAGTGAGTCTTTGGAATTTTTCATCAAATTGAATCATAAATGGGTGTGTCATATCCGACGAATACCCGGTCGAATCATAGAGGATTTTTTTCGTAGTTTAATTAAATTTCAAAAACACGAAGCGTTAATAAACAAAACCAGTTTTACACACTGACAATGTAACCATCCATCCAATATCTGACTAGCTCACTGAGCGATACTATCAGAATCTCGGGTTTATGTATCGACGATTTGCATAATGATCTCGTTCGATACATTTTTCTCACTTATCTCGAGATTTTTAGATCGACTTTAATTTACAAGTTTTTTTCTTACTTCGCTTCGATTTTAATTTAGAGCGCTTTCGGGCGGTGCAACGGTACACACACAAAACGCCGGCGATTATTATCTGTTAATGATTTTTTAACCTGCATATTCATTTTGTGTTTTTTCCACACATCAACTTGTCCCATTCAATCCTCGAGAGGAAGGGGACGCCATCCCATTCAACCATAATGATCTGGCGTCGACAAAAAACGAACCCCACATTGATTTTTTCAATTCCGATCGCACAATTAGTGGCGAAATCGCAAAACAGTGTAAAATTTCCCCATTATGTCGTTATTTTTCGTATCCCAATTGACACACCGTGTGAATGGGTGCCCTTTTTATCGTAGTTCGCGAAAGTCGTTATGGCTTCATGAGGATGTCGTCGATTCCTTCGACTCGTCGAACCTGAATCACGGAACGGTAATGTAATCCTTTTATCTTGAATTTTACCCGTGGCGCATTATTTGGCCGAGTTACCGTTAAGCGGCAATAAAAACCAACAACCAAACAAGCGTCAGCGTTCAGGGGTGAAGGTTTGCCGTCAGATAAATCTTCTTTCGCGTGCGATAAGAACGTCGCATTAATGGTTGGTCTCTTATGGCGCTCTGGGGTCAAATGATAAAGACTTTACGATATGATGTATTTTCGTGCATTAAAAAAAAAGGTCGAATTCGGCTTCAATGTTGATCCGAGAAAGAAGAATTTGATGAATTCAAACGTTAATTTATTCGATTGATTCATAAAAAAAATGTTCGGTTTTATCGTTTAGCTCGTGACTGAATTTATTATCGATCAAATTTATTGATATAGGTCGATTTATATCGCGGCAATTTGTTTAAATTGAATAGGCTTTGAGATTTTTTTTGTGTTCAAGTGAATTTTGCAAAAACCATCAATTTGCACAATTCGCTTACATTCACTTTAGCCTACATACGTCGATGAGACATCGCTCGAATAAATAAATCTACAGTCGATCCGGTAAAAGAGTGAATCTATATTTTCCGTTTTCTAAAACATCGATATAAACGCGAGAAGAAAAAAGAATACAAAGACGAGCCCGTCGAAAGGCTTATCGACTCGATATATTATTGCTTTCGCGGTATCCCACGACCTCGTTTCGGAAACGTATTATATTACGCACTGCTCGACATGCAATGTATAAAGTGTATCGCCGAAATCGTTATGCGGGCGTAGAAAGAGGAACCAGTTCCCCTGGATGGGTAGACAAAAACCTTACACATATATTTTATAAGCATCGCGTATAAAACAAACGGTGTACATTAAAGGAGAGCCGGCATTGTTCGCCGCTCGGAGCGTATCGGTGGCGAGTGATTGATCGGCGGTTGGGCTAGGTGTTGTCGCACATCCCGCTCTTATTTATGGTCTATTAGGCTAATTTATGTATATTCCAATAGTGCTCGTCGAGATCGCGATTATCCATCTTGAGAACGAACTCCAACGTGAGATCGATAAGGCTCGACAAGGAAGCGTCCCGTTAAAAGAATCTGATGTCGGCTTTTCGACGCTTTTTTTCTCCACTCCGATCTAATTCATTTATCAATCGAAAATGTGGGTAGATTCGAATCGAATGTGTCATATCATCGCGCGCTTGAAGATATCACAGGAACGCAATACGACCTTTGACTCTTGGCTAATCCATTTCCACTGCGGCTAGACAGACGTTGGCAACGGACAAACGAGGCGAACACTTGTCGAGATGTTGAGTCGAGGACGCGCGAGGTCGCGTCCTCCACCTGCTCTTGCAAGGGTCATCAAATTTATTTCCTGCAATCTCGACGGTTCCTGCAAGAATGCTCTTGCCCTTAGTGTCGCAAACGAGACTCTTTTCGCTCTCTCTTATAGTTACGAGCTGTAATTGGACGACGTGTCTGTGATTTTTTTTACTCTAAACAATATTTGATCTCGTATCGAAACGATGTATAACTTCCATTACGGTTCGGGTGCGGTACGTGATTTTTTGAACAGTGCCCGGCGCAATTACGGGCGCGTAATCTAACCACTGTCTAGGTCTACTAAAACCGCAAAGGCATTTTAGCGTAATATATGGTTTCGATCCCACAGACATATCCGCCTGTGAAGAGAAAATTTATGTATTTTTTATCTTTTTTGTTCGTCGTGCACGAAAATAAAACACTTTTGAGGTTTTCGACGGGTATCGCGTTTCGTTGAACTTAAGGTTTCGTCCCGTGAGAGTGCATTACGGTTTTGACACGCAATCAATACCCAAGTAGCTCCTAAGTATTTATATTAATATTAATATAAGAAAATACATTTCATTTCATATTGACTTAGGATTCCAATTTTTTTCTGTCAATAGTAGTATCTAAGGAGAAATCGTTTCAGTTTTACACCTGAAACGATCTTAATAAAAAAAAATGAAAAACTCGATCGGTTTCGATTTTAATTCTTGACAGCGAAATCTTGTTTAAGTGCTCTCGTGACGCACAAATGCGAAAATTGATCTCGTAAAAAAAAGCATAAACGAACTTTCAATATCAAAATCGTCGGTGGGGTTGGATTTCGATCATTTTTCAACGGCCGGATTGCAGTTGGAAGTCGAGCGGTTGCAATTATAGATCTGCACCGAACGGATGTGGGCGTAATCCTAATTGATATGGCGTGCTTTATTATTCTTGTCCGTATCACCGGGATGAAAGGTTCTAGCTGTAAATTTTCAATAAGGATTCCTCTGTACGTAGATGCATTTATAATTGTCCATCCGGCTAGGCGTTCGAGGGTTAATTTGTAACGAGTATGCAACATGCATCCGTACACGAAGTGATGTTACGAAAAAAAAAAAAATGATGAACGTCTTCATTATGGCATTACATACATCCTTCCGTCGTGAGGATGATGATGATCGTATTTCTAATTTCTTTTTTTTTATTGTTGCCTCCTTCATCGATACACTTTCTAATTCGGACCATCTTCTATAATTATGTGTATTAATCGTGCACACGTGATAAATAAAAGTCATGATCTCTCTTAAAAAAAAAAAATAATAAAAAAATAGAGCGTCCGTTTATATAATTCATATTGAGATGCATTCAAATTTCACATTATACTAATATCGCGTTACAGAAGAACACAGCATAACTGTCTTCGGATTGTTAATCGCGCGCATCAACACAATGGGGATGCTCTCGTTTTAACCCATTCCCACCCTTTTACATCGTCTTATGTATAATACATCCTGTCCGATGCCAGGATACGATTTGAGCTTAACTTTGCATACAATAGATGAGATTTCGCACTTCGGACAGCGTAAGCTCCGCCTCAGCGCTAAGCTCGAGCTGACTTCATTATCGCGTTAATAATGCAACACGCACATATCGCTCTTTCGACAAAAACGACCTCGTTGACGAGGAATACGAAAGATGGCCGTATCGAATGCAAACCAGTTCGAAATATTCGCTAATCTCTGTTTCGGCGGTGTTGACCGATCATTCGATACATCCAAGTTATCTTACGGTATCGACTTGCATTTTTTTGCTATGCTTTTTTTCCCCGGTGTGGTATATTCTGTGAGTGTGGTTTTGTCGAAAATGTTCGTTATGAAAAAAATTGGACTATCGCATTGGTGACTTTTCTTGTAATTAATTGATGAATACATATTTTTTCGGACGTTATTGAAATATCACTATGTGCTCGACTACACCCACATTGTGTTTCACTCCCACGTCATTGTCACAAAATAAAATGAAAAATATAAATTAATTAGATTGTAGATATCAAAGATAATAATGTCAATGTCTCAGATTGTTTATTTGATGTCGTTTTGTTTCGGACTAGTTTTTGTACAGCCTCATTAAAAATACGAAGGGAATATTTTAAAAATTGCGTCATCATTATGTTGATAAGATATTAATTTGTACTGAATTAATAATATAAATTATAGACTTCATCGAATCGGTGATTAATTGCACAACTTTAATGCCATATTTGATTAAATTCGTTCATATACGAAAAAACTGGTCATGTCAGTAAACTTTTCGATTGTTTCAATATTTAATTGAAATTTAAAATTTGAGTAAATGATGAAAGTAGCTCGGTTCAAAACAGAAACTGTCGATGATCGGTAAAGACGCAAATGTAAAAAAGCGATCCAACCTAAAAAAACTTCACCGACATGGTGACAACGTCTAAAAAATTTGATCATATCGAGATCGTGGTCTTCTGGGGACACTAAAAAAAGAACTTTTTTTTATATTCGATCTCGTTCGAGGAACATATCGCCGTATCGGCCGCTTGTCAATCACTGTCATGCAAAGAGGCTTAACAGCAAAACCGCATATGTACGCGCTGCATAGAAAAGTGTACCGTTAACTGTGCATATCGAAGTTAAAATATGAAACATTCATCCGTACGAATTCTTCATGTTTAATTAATTAGTCTAGTCCGCGTACGTGGCGCCAGGAACACTGGAAGGAATCTAGTGCAAGGCTGTAATTTCACTTTGCGCATGTTAGTTTGTGAATAATTTCTGACTGTAAATCAAATTCTTCGTCTGGAAATATATTTCAGTGTTGCTCGATTACAAACTGTTGTCTAATTTACAATGTCTCATTAAGATGCATTGTTTATAGTATAATAAATGTCCGTTACAAAGAATACGTACTCGCTGCCTTGATTCGAGTTCTTGTGCCATTTCGAAAGCATGTGCTTTTTATTGTTATTTGAAGCGAACTAATAATTCATACGAAATTAGACTATATGGATTTGTATGGTGTGAGTAATGTACGAGCTTTACACAAAACGAATCCCATATGCGCCGCAATCCATCAATATATTATTTAAAGATAATGGTCTTTTTAATTAAATTACAAACGTTATTGAACGGTGATTGGATTCGTATATAGTAACAACAATGAACAAAAGCCAGTAAATGATGGTTAATGTCGCTGTGCCCATATGTTCTGGATATTCGAAAGTAGGTACGTTTTGATGCGTGGATTTTTTTTTTCATTTTATTCAAGAACTCGTATGAAAACGATCGACCTCTCCTTTAATATCCTCAACCCATCTGTCGATATAATTAATGACGTACATTATTGTAAATTTAGTAATTAATTATATAGAGACGTGATTAATTCGATATCGTTTTCGTTACTTCGTATCTTATGATCGGATTACGTCGTCCGTTGTTCCTATTAAATCGAGACAGTTATTTGAGAACATAAGAAAAAAGTATGCAAAAAAAGTTATACACACATTAAGCATTACGTCGAAGCCGAAATAACGAAACAATGCCTTTGACAAATGGCTGGTCATATGCGAAACGTATTAAATATTTTTTGCACGAATGTTCGATATGCCACACGAAATTTCACCACCATTCTGCAAGACATTTTCGACAGGTCATCTCGTTACGGCTAAACCATTTAGACAGGTCATCTTTAACACTTTTTTTAATGTGCATTTTTAGCGATGACCCGCGCGTGACTTCTGTCCGAAATCGATCAAACTGAAAGTTTCAATCGTCTCATTAGATCACACGTGCTCGCCGACGACGCTCGTTCGTGTGAAACTCGACTTCTAATCCGATCGAAAAGATGAAATTAAATATGAAAAAATTCAGTCAAGACCTCGAATTCGTGAGGCGATTGACGAGACCCCGGCAACCCTCAAGAAGTGATCCTATCTTCGTGAGGCTTCTCCGTGTCACGCGTGTGAGTTATTAATTTGCTTCGATCGGGTTAAAGGTACACTCGTCGTGACCATTTGACGACCCCTGATCGATCGAAAGATTTCGGCGAGGTCCTCTTTAAAATAACGAACGACTTTTTTTGATAAATTATTACCTCATATTATTTTTGAAAAGTCAAAATACTCGATCGAATAAGGAAGTTACCATGAATCTATTGCGGTTAATTTTTTCGAATTGATAATGATGACGTATTTTTTTGTATGATCGATATCGATTACGTCGCTGTGAATCCTCGACCGTGAAACTGACAATCTCGAAGTACCCTCAGTCAGTCAATCATGGTCTCAATCGATCGGGCACGTCTGTTATCTGGTAGAAACAAAAGCGGTGCGCGTCAACGGCCGCATTCAACATTCAAATTACATAATCGTACGTGATTCGAAACGCAAACCGCAGAACAACATGATTTATGGTCCTCCTCCTCCTCCTCTTGACTACCATAGCCTCTATCGGATCCCATATAGATCTCGGGTTGGCTTATCTCGTTCGGTGGTTTCGTGGTTCGGCCGCAACCACCGAGCTCGATGTTGATTAATGAAGGCCGCCGCTTAGCGTCCGATCTTCGTTATTGCCGATGCTGCTTCTGCTTCAGCATCGTGGAAGTCGACGGCTGGTGGCCTCTTCGTTGACCATTTATTGAAATCCGAGCGGCGATTCCTCGCCGAGAAAAAGTAAATAACGCGATGGCCGTGCGTCACGATCGTTCGCCGTGTTCGAAAAATGCGCGCCGTTCGTAAATTGTTGTATAGAAAAGCTACGGAGAAATATAGAAATCGATCGATCGGCGCACAGAAACGTATTAGAGGTGCCATTCGTTTTGATTTTTCGTATTCGTTCCGAATGCATGCGCCCATTTGTAAAAATGACCGCGGACTTGTAGTCGTCCGATTTCGTACGGGCGCACATTCGTTTTGCACTATCTTTGAAAACGAAACATTTTTTTCCGATCGGGAAAGTTAAGTCATTCATGTACACATGTACTCGCGAAAAAAACGTGTAAAACGCATCGCTCTCGGTTGCATTAATCGATCGCGCTTAATATGCAGACAAAAAAGCTCTCGAGGACTCTCGCCGTTTGTTGTTTATAATTTTTTCAATCGCCGCTTTATTCTCGTTTTGTTTTCAATCGCGAACACAGGTGAATGGATGCCGATGGCGAGTTCAACGTTTTTGCACCAGCCGCCGCACCTGATCGTGGAAAACTAGACCATTCCTGGCTTGTTGGTTGTGTGCGGATGTTGCATCCATACCGAGTCATACCATGATACCATAATCGTGTAGTGCTCGTATACAATGTGGCGTATCTAGCGAAAACTTGTCTTCAAAATCGTCTCTATGCGCTATGTGAAATTTTCGCTCGGTCGTGTCGATGTAAAATTAACCTGCATAGCTTAATCTTTCATAAAATTTTATGTTCCGCACATAATTTTTAGAATCATCTAATTGGGTCGCAGTAAAAAAAATAAAGGGAATATCGACGTATCGGTTTCAAAAAGCGAATCGTGTACGTAACTACCTTTTTTACGATCAACAAGCGTGGCGAACGCCCAAAACTCTAATGAAATCAATCAATTCAATAAAGTTTGCCGAATTATGCTCGGTCTATTAAATCCGAATTTCACGATGTCTCGGTGAATAGCGATCGAAATCGGCGAGTCATAGTCGAAATATGCTTCCTGGAATTTTTGACACGTCTTCCTTCGCGGGAATCAATGTACATAACTCGCAACGATTAAATTCGATTGGATTTTGAAATCGTATTGTTGGACGATTCGCGACGCCAATAAGCGCAATTGGTCGTCGTTATATCGTAACAAATTATTTTTTCTTCGGCGAAATCGCTCGGCACGAGCTTCGCTTTGCGCAGCTTTTTGCCTCGTTGTCCGAGTGTAATTCGGTTATTAAAAAGTGTTTATAAATAAAACATAAGCGATGTTATTAATCGATTCGCTTTGATTGAGATGCATTGATTTATATCTTGTGTGCGAGCGCACGTTTGCCATACTATTTTTTCAAAACGAATTTCACTCGTTAGCTGCGAAATTTATCCGCGGGCGTTTGCTCCTATCAATCAGAGTAATTGAAATTTCTCGCTGTGCTTAAACGCTCCGATAGTCCTTTTGTACGATTTTTATGCGCTTTCACTTTTGAAATTATCTCCAAAATAAATCGGATCTATCCGTAATAAATCTGCGTGTAGTTGTTCTGTGATTTGCTTCGATATTTTTTTTAACGAACTGAATAATTTCCGCTTTTCGAGATAAATCTTGTTATAAAACTCAGATTTTTTTTAAATTACGACTTGTAATTTCGGAACGCTGCGATTATTTTTTACGAGTTTCCTTTGTGAGTACACGCGTGCGCGATACGCATATATCAAAAAATGATTGAGTCATATTGTATAGGAAAAAATTATAGCTTGTCACTCTTAATACAGATGTACTCACTAATGCCAGTCAATGCACTTGACCGCATTATTGCAAAACTGCATTTCATTGCAACGACTTGCGCTGCCGCTATTAGAAGTTCAATGTACTTGATCTTCATTTTTATTTACATAATAATCTGTAGTCATTATACAATGTCAATATCGAGCGAACTTAATTCAATAAACATTGATTCAGATTTTTTCAATTTATACAGTAAAAAGTCTTACGTTCAAATAAATTACATGGGTCGTAAAAAAATAACAGGAAATTAGCTTCAATGAATATTTTTCAAGGTAATCATTTAAAGTAATCGTTTTTATAATACATCGTAATCATTTTCGGTATCGAACGAAGGGCTGAGAAAAACAACGGTCAATTTGCGATAGTATATTAGATCATTTTAATCTATTGGACATGTTTATAAAATTTTATCGTTTGAAGTGAATGAAGTTTGACTGGTTTCTCAGTTTGGTCATGTCGTTCTTCATTGTTGCATCCAGTGATTTATTACAAAATAACTTGCATCCTTTGAGATCGATCTCGCGACAACTTTCACCTGCGACTTCTCTTCTATATGAAATGCGGTTTTTCCAGTAGCATTACCCGTATTACGATGCACTCGATAATGCACCGATCGACATGCACTCTCGTTTCCCTCCCATTCGAACCCGTAAATGGCAACGGACTTATGTATTGATGATATTGGAGAAATCGCAAAGACGCATTCGGACTAGAAAAAAATTGAAATATTATAAAATTGCAACTCACGCTGAGATTTGAACCCGCGAATTACAGATCGTAAATCTCGCGTATTTGAAGAAAAAAAAATATCGGACGAATGTTCTTAGAAAGATAGCGTTATTTAACAAGAACGCTTTTCGAGCGCATGGCGAATTCGACGATCGTCGAACAAAACGCACTCGTTCCGAGATACGAATCTAAAAAAAAAACGTGAAAAGACCAAAATGTCGTTCGATTTTCGACGATCGATCAAATATGCAAATGCGACCACCCGCCGAAAGAACAAATCGATTGTACACAGGAAGGAAGTCTCGGCGAGAAGCTAATGAGAGCGTTTCGATGACACGTAAAAAATATTAATATGAACCCGCCCATCAGTGTGTACAGCAAGTAACGAGATAATTGCAATAAAAATTATAGTCTTTTCGACGTTGACTTTTTTATGTCGGACTAGAGCGGTTTTCTAAGGCACGCGCGACACACTTTGAAAGTTCGAGCAAATTTCACGTGCACTGAGCATTTATACGTAAAGCGTCAATCGATCGAGTGAAAGCACGTGTTCTAGATGAACACACCTTTGGGCAGTAATTAGGGCTGAATTGAATTACGCGTATGAAGCTGGTCCCGATTCTTAGACGACAAATTAGCATATCGTAACTGGCCGTTGATTGATCGGCGACCCGCGGTTCGGAAGGTGGAGTCGTTTCGAAATTACGACGCATTGATGTCTATCCTAGTTTCATTTGAAAAAAAAAAATATAGATTCGGTCAATCGTGAAAAAATTGGTTATATGAAAACTGTGCGTTTCGATCTGACCGTGTCGTACGAATTTGTATGACGTTTGTCACTCTTCTCGAAAAAAAAAAGAACGCCTCGCATAACGGGTCTAGGGTTTTTAGATTGTGTTTCGTATATGATGAACATGAACTTGAAATTCGAATTGACATGTCGCTGATCCACATTCTTTGCGTTTGTGATTTATAAAGTTTATATCTATGCGCTCGTGTCCGCTTTTTTCACGTGAAAAAGACGTCATATTCGAATCGTTAAAAGCTCTAGATAAGGTGGGCATAAGAGGCCGCTCGTTAAAAATAAAAATGACATCGCTCGCACCGCACAAAAACGTATCGAACCATGAATTTAATGAAATTCGATTAAATAAATGCTTCCGTTCTGAATAGATTGGCCCGAGTGTCGTTTTGATTTATTATTTGTTGAATCGAATTTTTTTTAATCGGCCCGCATCTTGTGTATGTTCGTTTGATTTTGCCGCTCGCGTTTTCGATACCTGCACAGTTACTCATTGTGCAAACATTTTTCAATAATCGTTGTAAAATCTTCGGAGTCGATACATCATAATGGGATACTTTCGTAATTATTTATGCTTGATTGACGATAATGAATCCTCACAAAGGAGTCGAGTCGATTGATTTTTATTGTGGTCGAATGAAGAGTTACCATTTATCATGTACGAAACGTCACGGGAGGTCAGAGTTCGAGCACTTGTGGCACGATTGAATGCAAAAGCATTATTATGAAGAACGCTTCGAACGGTTTTACGAGTATAATCAATAATTTCAAAATAATTTTCCAAAATAAATTTGAAATTAAGACATAACATAAATAGCTCATAACGAAGACGTTTTCTTTTCATTGTGGGAGGTTCTATATTCGAACGTTAGAAAATCTCAACCGATGTCGTCTACGAATCCGCGAGCCGGTAATTAATGCTTGTAATCCATCATTGAAGAGCACGCGACCGCTGTGGTTATTTACGGTTCATTGGCCGCCAGAAGCAGCAAAGAGCGACCAACTAGCAGCAGCAGAAGCACCAGCAACAACCAAGGCATGATTAAAAAGCCCACACGAGCCGGCGGTAATTGATAGCGCGAAGCGTGCCCCTCGTAAATACGGTTTCTAATGAGAAATCGCGGTCGCCCACGCCCAAATATCAACTCGTGGATTCGCCCTTCGATATGCGAAAACCAACAGTGCCTCATCGGCTGTTGTCCGAAGGGATCTGCGATGACAGAGTGACGGTTTCGATCCGCTGGTAAGCTAAAAGCTCGTTTAGATTATTATGAAGCGGCCGAGCTTTAACATTGAACGGCAATTAACAGCTTTCGATAACTCGCTCGCTCGAATAAGATAGATGCGTTCGGTTCGTTATTAATTTTGAAATTAAAACTTGATATTGTTCGTATTGGATTGATTATGCGCGTTTTTGTTCAAATCATTAACTAGCCTTTATGTTTTTTTTTTGGGTTGAGATCAAAAGCGAACATTTTTATGCTCGTGCGTCGCGCATGATATAGATCGAGCTTAATGTTGACAACTGACAGCGACGACTAACTAGTGTAGCTAGTTTTTATCAATTTCCAGAATTCATTCCTTGGGCTTTTTTCAGTACGGGCGATACATAAATATCGTTCGAGAGATTTATGTAATGGCTTTTTAATATATAACATAATAAATTCGATCGCGAGCGTGCGAATTCGGCGCTTAGAAATTGCGAAATCTCACGCCGCTTCTCGATTGATTAATACGAGCATTACGTCTAACTAATGTTAATTTTATCATTTCTCACTATATATCGAAAAAAGAATTTTACCGTTCCTAGATTTTAACCTCGATTTCTATCACTTCATTAGATGTTGGTTTTCGATCGGAGATTTAACAGCGACCATAAAACACACGATTCTTAACGATCCAGGATTCATCAATACAGAATCCAGTAGCTGTTATATTGTGTAATGAAACAACAAAAAAAGCGTCGCTATTCAGAATGGACGAGTCGAAAGAGTGGAAAGTGGCTCGGGGCGACAAAACTTTTGTCGTATTTATTAGGCAGGTGTCGTTGCCGCGTTCAATTAAATAAACAGTGAAATGTTAACGTAGTTAAATTTAATTCTTCGATCACCTAGAGCGCTCGTATGCCCCAACAAATATTTATGGGCAATAAACAGTTTTAATTACGGTCGATGATTTATCTCGGTCCGTGCATGCGATGGACGAATCTAATCCAGGTTCCGTTTAATGGTCAATACCTATTGGCGCGGCATGCTCTCTTTTCCATTATTATTTATCTCGTTTTTTGGTCGATTTTCGAACGGCGGATAATGGCGTTGGGCGAATTTCTCGTCTGTCGGCCGCTTCTAAAATTAACTAAAAAAAATAAATTAACGGCGAGATTAGTGTACAAACATGTGCGCGGTCGCAGATCTTATCGATCTTCTTGATGGGAAGCGTGTGGATCGCAATCAATAAATGACTACCGTGCAACACGTCCGACGAAACGGTTTGAGACGATTTCGTATTGATTAAAAAATTCTTCGATTATCATTTTTTTCCTTTTCATTACACTCGCTAAACACAAAATTAAACCATTTTAATTTATTTTCAAATATTCCCCTAATCGAATTTTAATTGATGATTAATTGCAGATCTTTATCTTAATAAACTGTGCAATTTTCAAAACATTCAGCTTAAAAAAAACTTGTATGAAAATCAGTCTTATACACATTTTGATCGTGCCGTTCGATACCGCATCGAGCTTTACAAGAGTCGTATCGTTTAAAAACACTTTGCACCACCACAATTATACGTACGTGCATCAAATCGGCGTTGGGCTATATAGCTCACAACAGACCGGGAAGCAATTCGTCGGCGAGTGCACAGATAATCGTTAATGACATTGCAACCGATGCACCGATGCACTGAACTCGCATACCAACCGACCGCATTCTCAATTACGCTCGAATCTAGAGAAAAAAATATCGCGGTTAACTCGAGACTTTAACGGCGCTGAAAATGGGGCGTCAAAGTTCTCAATTTTCAAAGACGATTGCTTTTCGAGCTTTTACGACTTTATTACGTTTATACGGCCTAGAGTGTCGTTCCCGATTTATTTCACTTAGTGATTATTTCTTACTTAGTCGCTTTGTTTAAGGACGCGTTCCACTTTTTGCAGGCGTGACTTTGTAATCGTTTTGTATTCCGTTTACATCTCAATAGGCGAATTAATCGAAAAAAATATCATATTAGCGAATGTTTTTTGTAATTAAAATGTAGTGTATCTTTATATATCTCTAATGAATATAATGTTGAGTTGTAATAAAAAGCAATTATATGAAATACGTGATCGGCGCGTGTTTGAGTGCGTCCTGAAAACGATGATAAAACAAGTCACGAATCAAAATGATAAATATATAACGCACGTTCGTAACAATTATACGTTTAATTTATATAACGAATTCGATTTTGAAATTAAAAGACGATTCTATCTCTTGCATTTTCTCCGAGCAATAAATTTCAGTTATGCTTTCTAACGATCTTTCGTCAAGTTGATCTCTCGCACCGAATGCAAAACAATTTATAGCTGACGATAACACGGCGACATTCCGAGGATTTTCCTCGATGACCTTGCACTCAACTTCGATAAACAACCGATTGGACTTTCCTTCGACGGTTTCGCGATCTGTTTCAGAAATGGCACTGTCAAAATGAAATATATTCGCGATTAGTTCAACCAAAATCGTGGTTGCGAAGCGTGCTCGCCACACCCTCAAGCGTGACCGCTTGATCTTCCACCTTCGTAGACCACTGTGATGAAGCCGTCCTCTAATTTTACAAAAAAATATATATTAATTAAAAAAATAATTTGTTAAATCTTCGTTATAGTAAAGTTCTAGATATCCAAAGAATTTGCTGAAGATATATTTCGATATGTTAAGAAAATATGACACTAATGACTAAAGACGTTTATCAAATCTAAACAAAAAAGGAAAGAGTCATACATGTTGAATGCAGTTTGCGCAAGTCTCGGTCGAATTGAAACGTAGCACGTATGCTATTCGTACTCATAAATCGTGTATGCCGCAGACTGTAATGGAATCGATTTGTCAGATAGCGTTCCTGAGAGTTACAAAGATGCAAACGATAATGAAGTCGTTTAAAACTAGATCGTACTACCCGAGGGCAACGAGAATCTATCAAAATATTCGACCTCATATGCCACCGTGAGGCACGTGTCGTTTTTAGTCCATTTCTTAAGATACGTGGGCCGATGAAAATTCCACATACGCGGGCTTTCACCGAGAATGTAAAAAAAAAATCACGTATTATATACTTTCGAACTAGTTTTGACGGTAGGAAAATCGCTAAATAAACGGTCCAGCTTAATGCGGTTATCGTGTGCGATGTGTGTTTGATGTTTCGATATCCTCAGGGTACGGTTGCAGTAGTCGAAAATATGTGAACGTTTACGCGATAGTGCTATTTAATTGCGGCTAAGTTTAATCTTTGTGGATGTTGCGTGTAGAGCAATGATTATACTGAATTTATAACAGTACGATGAATCGAATTTCACCTGAAAAAAAAAATAAAAGTTCGCGTATCAGAGTTTAATAGTCACCGTTTTTCTATTACCAAAAGGCTACTGTATAATTTTCAGAGGCACAAAACAAAAAATTGATAAACGTAAATTTACATACGCCCGCGTCGTCTTCGATCGTGTATCAAATTAAAACCGCGTTAGAGTGTGCCCGTGTATAGCATTAATTTGTCGCAATAGAAGGTGCAGATAAGTATGATTAGGACGCACCGAAACCAGCTAAACATCCAATTATCACTAACAAGATTCACGCGCGGAATTCGTGTGACCCGAACGTATCATTTCACTGGTTATTTGGAGTACAAATCGTTTGCGCAACACTTCTGAAAACTAGTTTTCTCGTTTCTTAATTAAAAAACAATATCGGAAAAGCGGCCCGAGGAAATCGACTATTACTGTGCGCATGTTTTTATTTTTTTTCGTCTTGATCAAAATTGTGGTAGCGTTCGGATACGAAGTGTGCTCTTGCGCGTGAAAAAACACCATAAGCGCGCAAATAAGCAACAATTTTTGACGCGATCGCGATCACTATAATTTACGCTTCTGGCTCGTTGGATCGTGGTGTTTGACGCGTTTCGAAAAATCGTGATAAAAATTCGATCCGTATAATTGTCGGCCTCCTATCAAAATATAGAATGGCTGCATCTATGTAATTGTGCGTTTTGAAAGCTGAAAAGTAGGCTGTTGAGCTATCAACGGGTAAACAACTATCAAAATAGCGGATTTCTTTTTTTTTTTAATCCGACACATTTTAAATGTATTATTATGTATTGAAAAAATCATCTTCGTCTCTTACGTATCGTTTAATGTATCAACGAATGTATAATTTACCTACGGTTAATAATTGATTCTTATTGAGATTGACTCTGTTTATGCGGTCTCCTTTCTCCCGTACACATAATAAGCTCTTAGTTTAGAGGCGTTGTATTTCACCACTGACGGCGTCGACTCGGGATGACCCTCGCCGCACAATCTCGCAATAATTTCGCGGACAAGGAGATAACCCGTCGACAAATTGAGGTAATGTGTGCCGGACACGACCACAATTTGCCCTAATCGCGCGCGCGCTCCAACAATTTTCCCTACGAACCGAATAAAAGCTCGCCGTGCCGCCAATCGCCGGTTAATGACACGCCCGCAGACCGCTCGCTTTTTATTTGAGCTAATTATATCGGTGGAAATATAATTTTTTCAAGTGGTAATTCAATTGTTAAACACTGTGATTTTCAACGGACCATATCGCACGTGGGCGCCACGCGTGAAAACGGTCGAGCGCTCAGCCGGAAAATTCTTGGGGTGCTTCGTCGTCACAGATGTTTAAGTTTCAACACCTCGTTTTTACGAGCTTTCAATTATGCGATCTTTGTCTACAGTACATATTTAAAATTCGTATAATAAATCATGAATGAAAAAAAAATATAAGAAAGTTCAACCATTTAACGAAATTCGTGTTGAAATTAATAATGAAATTACACGATGCAAAATTGCCGAGCTTTTAATCAGCGTTATCATTTAATGAAATTTTTAATGCTATTAAACTTTGTTGTACGGTTAGTCGGTGAGTCATGATCTGCTGTAAATTTGAAACATTGCAATCGAATTTTGGGTGCGTATTATATTCGTCTTGGGCAAAAGTTCGTGAGCAGCGATGCCATTAGATTAAATCACGAAAAGCGATATCTCGCGGCTACCGAAAACAGTCCATTCTTATTACGGTCTCTCTCTAGGCCTGAAACGTGTAATTTTAAAGAACATTTCTCCGAAACTCGAAAAACGTTACTATGTATACGTGTTCGTGAGGAGGTTTGATTTTTTTATGCTTTTTTTCAGAAGAGTATTATGTCTTATTGCTTCGCTAATAAAATTCGTTTTATTCGTCAATTTGTATCCTATGGACGTGAAATGGGTCATATTCAGTGTTTGTTTTTCTGTTTCACGATCGACAGATCACCGTGAATGTTCGATAAAAGCGATCGCTTTATGCGGTGCGATTTTTAAAAAAGTGGTATTAAAATGAAGGAACGGTACTAAAGACGAGCGACATAACGATGTCGATTGGAATTCCGCTTAACGACAGAGTCTTAAAAATGATATAAAATTTGCCTGGGCGTCGTTGTAGATTGCGGTTTATCATGTCCAGGATGGAACAATATAGTTTAGTGATGTACCGATTATCTTTATTTGCGATCACTTTTATAACCAGAAACGTTATTAAGGTAACAAATTTTAAGAGAAATAAATTTCAACACGAGGAAATTTCTTTCGCTTAGTTAATTGAAAAATGTGTTTATTTCCCATTAAAATACTCATCAATTTTAATATTACAGATATTAGAGTTGTTCTTTGACTTAAGTTTTTCTTGAATGGTAATTTAAGCGAGTAATGAAGCGCGAAACCCCGATTCGTTACGGAAAATTCATAACGTAATATTAAATCGTTAATAACTATTTGATTCGTCAAAAGAGTTCCAGTCGATTTTCCAATTTATAAATACGAACTTATATACCTCATTACCTAATGGTGGATAGAGTAAAGCGAGAACTGACATTATCCTTAACCATGCAATATCCTCGTTGGGCACGATGTGCTAAATCACAGCCACCGCACGCCTGAACGTGCCCTTTGACTTGAAACCGAGCCAGCAACAAATTATTTTATCGCGAACTCACCAGTGAATAGCACAAGACATCTTCGACATGCATAATTAGTAGAGATGAGCGTTCACATACAAGTGCTTCTAAAACGAATTAACATATGAACATTCGATTTTCACAATTTATTACAGCGCATGTTTCGTCACCGTTAAGGATCTCGAACAAAAGTCTACAATTGGCTTTCGACGAGCGTAACACGCGCTTAGATCAACCGAATAGTTCAATCGACTTAAAGCACACAATGCAAAATACTATTCAGACAATAAACGCAATCTTGGCGTTTATTATTCGTTGTAAATTTGAAACACTTAGGGCGGTTTATGGGTGTATCGAAGCTAATTAGTTTTCTCTCGCATGCGCCATTAAACTATCTTTCCGTGTGGTTCTTGATAGCTTAATAACACATAATAATATCTCAGTATACATTGTACACTATGGGCCGGGTATTCGGTAACATTGTTAAATACGTCTTACATGATGTGCGACAAAAAATGCACACACCCATGTGCGCAAATGGTAATGTGAATTCCGAACCAGCTATTTATCGATACAATAACTAATAGTACTCATACGTTTTTGAAACGAACTATAATTAAAATGTATTAATTTTCAGTGGCGATTAAAGCGTAATTGTATTTTTTTATGCAAGCCATAGAAAATGAACTGTGTATAAAGCTATTTTTTTTAATGGCAGAAAAAATATCGTTATCTCTTATGAGATCTCTATTATAAAATAACTGGAAATTTTATTTAGAATTTGAGTTCAATTTATTTGATTAATTTATATATTTTTTTTTTGTTACAGGTAAGCATTTTATACTTTGTATCATCCAAACCGTATGTATGAATTATTTTATTTTTGTACAAGCGATTCTGAATGCACTCATGATGGACATTTAATGTTGATACGAGCTTTTCACGGAAAGCTTTCGGAAGCTCGACGCACGTCCGCTGCAGCTAGATTTGATTTTGTGATTTTTTTTCGCGCACACCACTCAAACTTATTCGCTTTCGAAAAATGCATCAGCTCACGCAACGGCAACACTTGTTTATTATTATTTTTTCGTAGTTGTCAGCTTCTGATTGCGGCCAGGGCAGCTGCTGGGGAAGCTGGCTGGCGTGACGGTAATTGCCGAGAAGTTAACGCATGCCCACGGCTCTTCGGCGGAAATTCGCGACGGCCAGATTCCCCCTCGGTCTTCTTATTTCGTTCTTTATGTGCATGAGCTTTTTTATAGTGCGTCTTGCGGGTTGGCAGTCGGTCTGTAAAAAGCACTCGTTCGGAATTATTCGGCAATTAGGAAGTTGTTTGGTGTAATTGTTTTCGAATTAGTTGTGCTGTTGTTGCGCGAGCTTATGCTCTGGATTCGGGCTCGCAGCGGATATTAGAAGATGTTAATTGTGAAATTTCTAGTTTTTTTTAGATCGTTTCGGTTTATTTATGACGCTTTTGGGTCCCATAATATTTTTTTAAAATAAATCAATATATTACCGATATCAAATTATAAGACGCGACGCCAAAGGCTCTATCGTATCGAAATTGAACGACAAGTTTTTTCGTATACTCTCGTTTCTAACTTCTAAGAAAATTGAATGATTTATTACGAGGAAAGATTAATAGGTGAACGCTATTTCTCGTCATCAATATATCATTTCGGTTGTGTACTACAATTTCATAAATTATTTTAGTAAATTTTCAATAGTAATCGATATGATTATAAATCGGTGAGTTGAACGACTTCCGAACGATTCGACAATTCACTGCCGCAAGTAATGCGATAGATGTATTTCTGCTAATTGCTTAAATGCGATTAAAATCGATTCGCTAAACGTATCATGATGATTGTAAAAAAGTCGATGTTCAGATGATTCATGGCAATAGTTCGGTTCGCGGCGATCGTGCTCAAAATTGTTTCAATCACGCTATGCTTTCCTCGAACTCTATACGCCACTGTACAATCGGTGAGCTATTCTAGCCACATTTCCTCGTTTTTTTCCTGTTGTTTAGCTTCGGATAAGTTATATGTAACACGAGCACGGCGTATGCACTTGGTGTACGGAGTGTGCCAGATATACCATTACGATGGTGGCACGCGATCATCGTCTCGCCGAGGGATCATTACTCGTGACTGTTGGTCAAATCAAAAAAATACGAAAAAAACCCCGGTAATTTTTGGTGTTGTTGCGATCACGACACACCGACATTTGTTGTGATGATACACGATTTAATGATTTACTTAAGCGCGTGCTGTTCGGATATATCATAGCATGTTGTTAGCACATCATCAAACATCGGATGCAGTGCCAGCGTTTCGGATTAAGCTCAAAATTGCTCACAGATTTTCATTAACAAAAAAGTGGATGAAATTCGAGCGAATTATGTCATTAGTATTAAGAAAACGCTCGGTCGGTGCAAGTAATTCGCTTACATTTTGTTCTGAATTATTCTAGTAATAAGCGCTCGTGCCAGATCTACCAGTGTTATTATAGGTTAAATTATTACTACTTTAATGGAAAATTGAATCAATTGATTTATGATACAAATCTATTTTATGATTATTATGAATGTAGAAGGGTATAAAATAACTTATTTTTTGCTAGTTACATATTTTTTCATACGCTAACGAGAGCAGCAATAGACTTTTTTTAATGAGAAAGTGATTTTGATAGGATCAATCGATCTTGCTGTAAATCTCGGCTAGGTTCCATTGAGAACGCGTGTATCTATAATAGATCGAGCAAATGAAAAGGCGATCCAATAGACTCAATTGGATCGCATAGAAATCGCGATCGAATAATTTTGCCCCCGCGAACTAAACGGAGGTCCGTTGGTCGGAGATGGTGATGGTGGTGTCGACTCGGTCTTTTGCATTCATGCTTGCCACATTTCGACGTCGTCGAAGATAAAAGGACGCCGAGCTCTCCTTTATGTTGTCCGTGATTGCCGTTCAGCACAATGCCAATCGCGCAGACACATCTGACCGTTCAGGATGATGTATGACTCGGTAATTATCCACGGCCATTGTTTTGGCCGTACGTAATTTTTGCTCTAATAGAAGTGGTCGTAAGTCTGAATGCGATATCGATGAGTTTTTTGGCGCGCATCGTCCTGTTCGTTTTTGGCGAGAGGTCTTTACCGAAGTTGTGCGTATGCAATGATGAGGGCAACATTCTTGCGCGCGGTCGGTTGCTCGCAACCCGACTGACCATAATGGAAATATAATTAACGGTGCTGATGCTCGTAGCCCCCGAGGCTGATTTCCGAATTAGCATGTGACGTCGAGTACCTTCGCAGTATGAAAAGATCAGCTTCCATCCAACATCGATCACAAAGCAAAAATTATACATTAAACGCACATAATTAACCTGTATAATTGATGATTGCAAACTGCCATATTTGTTTGAAACAATGTAATTTACTGGTATTCAACTTGTCTCGTTTTAATTATCCGGCACTTTAGATAATACAAATTCATCGGACAATTTTGTAAGATTAAGTATAGATTTTGTTTTTAAATCATTTTCGAAAACGGTAAAGATTCATGCATAAATAACAAATCGATTTGACTTAATTCAAATATATCGTAAGACGAATTTAAAAAGCAATCGAGATAATATATACACATTTAAGTGTTTAAAATTCGACAACTTAAATATTTACGAGAGTATTTCGACTAAATAACATAGCATATAATGGAAAGCGTGATTTTATATCCGAACGTCTGTTATTAACGCAAATTTGACAGGCATCGCACGACGACTATCGCCTCCAAACAGCAACGACATGAATAAGGCGTGATCGAGAGGGTGAACGGCTCTACGAGAAAAAAGCCGCCTATTAACACCCGCCAGTTTTTTCTTTTTCATCACCACGGTTAATTTTATTTTATTAGACATTATATATGCTCGGCAGTTATTCGATATCTATCGGCGTGAAACTTTCGATTGGCCAATTAAAAACCAATTATTCAAGAGCTCGAGGCTGCTCACGATCCTCTTCATCGTTCCTCTTCTTTGGTCGCCATCCGTCCGGCTGACGGTAATGGTCACATTAACAATCCGACTGAAGTGCAGACGGCTTCTGCATCTCATTCGAAGACGTCTCATTAATTTGGACGTGTTATCCGACGGTGCATATTCCTTTCTTGTTCTTTCTATTGTGATGAGGGAGCGCTCCTTATCGTCGGAACGCTTTTAACGCGAACGCATTTTGTAAAACGAGCGTGTGTTAATTTGTAATATAATCAGATGTTTTAGTATCGTGTATATGGTCGTTTGAAGACTAAATTGTGTAATTTTTATTTGGTGAATTTAATATTAACGATGCTTTTATGTTTCGTTCGAAAAAAACATTACAGCCGAAGAGAAGCGATCTGAATTTTAATTTGAGACAATCGGCAATTTGGAATCCATCCACGAATAGATGATGCCCGATAAGAACGAGGGTATTCTTCGTTGTGATAAATTTGAAAAATGTCCGGTGCAAACGCCATAAGTTACGCGGTCAGCCGATAAATTCCATAACGATCCGTTCATTCAGGTTTGCTTTCGGCTCGCTCGTTGAGCTCTCTTCGGCACTCATTCACCTGTAGGCGAAATATACACGTTTATGATTTTTTTCCGAAGCACACGTTCGGTATTTTTTTTATAAGTCGGCCTTATCGTTTTTTTTTTATTTTATTTTCGGTGGTGCGGGCCGTTTAAGGCTGCTGTTAATTTAACCGGTAGAAGAACAGTAGACGGCCTGAGGGCCAAGAAAGTCGTGCCGTATGATCTGCTTCATGTTTTATTATATAGTCTCACTTAACACGATCGTAAGTCCGTATTATATTGTATTATGGTCATACGTGTTCGGTCCGACACAATCGGTACCGATGTGCGCTTCGGGTGTGTGCATATTATTGTGAAAAAAATATGCGACTCGTGCTTTGTTCGATTTGCGCTTTGATTTGATTGAAAAATATTTCGACTGTTGTTGCAGACCGTTTGGTAAAATCGCTCAAGGGCTCGCTCATAAAAGGGGAACGATTCTGCGCGTAAATATGGTTGAGAGTTATGCACATATTTTAAATGTGAATTTTAAATAAAAATTATTTATGTTCTTGTTTGAGTCTGTCTGTTAAAATAAAATTGACTTATTTATTTATTTTAACGATTCCAATAAATTTTAAATTAGACTTAACGTGATTTGGAGCACATAAATAATTTATAGAATTCGGAACATCACCTTATCAATATAATGAATCGAATTTATATTTTCAAGAAGAATTTAAGCGCCCGAACGGACATTTTCAAATCGTGATGCTATGTATCGCGAATAAAACACACATCTACAGATCTACAACACAAAAGCTGCGCATCGATAAAATTCTGGTAATGCCACGCAGACCGCCGATGTTGAATATCGATCGAGTTTTTCCGGCGAAAATCATACGATGTATAAATCGAGCAGGTGATTTTGTCGAGATACGAATAGGCGATCGGCCGTATATCAATCTCGAGTCGCCCGAGACCGTTATTATTTTGCCTTCGAAATTTACCAGTAATGTCGGCATTATGCGCGCGCTCTCCCGATTTCGGGCGTTATTTATATGCCGGACGGATAAGCGGCACAATGGCTTTTCATTTCGTATGCCCGCATATTGTCAAATTCGAAGGGAAATCACTTGGCCCCTTTTCTCCGCGTGCGTATTGTGGAGCGAACGTCTATACATCAAGCGAGTTGAAAGGGCTACTTTACATTCCGGCTGGCGATCGGTGATCTTTTCGTATGTAAACAGCTGAGATATGGATCTGAGGCGTATTAGTTCATACGTTCGATTTTTTCGTTTGAAAGAAATTGAGGAGAATAAAAAGAAAAAAAGAAGAAAATTGCGGTTGGATTTGCGCTTTTCGACGACATTGTAAAAGTCGGAATGTCGCCGAGTTGATTGGGACTGAACGGAATGTTCGACGTCTTATACACGGTGGATATAAAATTTTTGTAATTGCCAATCTTCTTGAAATTTAGTTTTTGTTTCATTATTAAACGCCATCCGATATTTAATGCGACAAAATCGTGTATAATGTTGCTTCAATTGAAATAAAATAAAATTCATTTTCATGCATATCTAATGATTTTTTCAATCATAAAATCAAATTCTAATTAGTTTTATGAATATATCATTTTATAAGATTTTAAATATATTTATTTAAATGTATGAAATGGTCATCATCAATTGAAAAAAAAATGTTTACTCAATTAAAATTTAATGAAATTTTCAACCATCCTGTACATCGATTGCATATCGCACGTCCCCGTCAACGTCGATCGCGACGGCAAAAGCGTCCAAAGGGTAACCAGCGACAACAACGCCAACAACAACAACAACAACAACACCACTATCAGCAGCAGTAGCAGCATCGGCAGCAGCAGCGGCTCGGCAAAGGGCGCCCGCGAAAAGAGCGCAACAAGAGCACAAGAACAGGGCGACCGTCTCGCCGAATATGGTCATCTCCGTGGTCCGACTGCGTTTTTGCCCCCGTTGGTCCGGGGCCGTGGAATCGCGCGAATTTCATAGTTTTTTGCCAAGGACCGCGGCGGAATGTCGGCGTGTGATTGCAGCCACCTCGTTAGGGCCGCCACCGCCCCATACCGGACCGCGAGGTGATTGATTCGCGATACGGCCGCCTTTTTCAGTTCAGTCGCTTTTTGTCGCGTTTCTTTCGTTTATTTTTTGTTATTTCAAAAAATCGCTTCTGTGACCATTTTTCGATGCGTTTTCATGCGAGCCGATGTTTCTTTTCATCGATGCTGAAGTGTGCTGTTGCGCTTTTGCGCAATCGGCGCTCGTTTGTTGCAGTTGAAAGATGAAAGTTTCTCCAAGCAACATCCCTAAAATTTCAATAATCAGTTTTTTAAATTTTAAAATCTTCCTAAATTTATCGATTTGTCTGTCAAAACATTTCATAGAATGTTAAACATGGTAAAATTGATCAATTTATGTCCTCTAAGAACCCTTATGAATGTGGTTGTTGGTCAAATAAATATTTTATTGCGTAACTCGAAATTTAGGTCACTGTAGCATACATAATATAATGAAAAAAATTCTGTTATCTTACTAAAATCTGAATTTTCAAAATCATACTAAAATTGCGACTAAAGAGATTAATTTTATAACCGTTTACTAGCTGATTTAAAACCATTCAATGCAATATCCATATGAACCGATTTTAATGCCGTGTGATATAATCTATAATTTTTTTTCTTCGCTGGTTTTACGTAATTTCTCAAGCGCAATTTAGCATGGCATGTAACTACTTAAATTGTACAATACGTACATGTAATAAACAAAACTTTTCATTAAATTACATTTAAGTCATATAAATCTAGAATAGGTAACGATTAGATAACGCATTGAAAACACTAAATATGAAGCGATTCTTGAAAAGATAAGCTATCACATATAAATATCGGTTCGAATCGACGCGAGTATAAACGAAAAGAGATCACATTTAGAGATGTGGGTCGTCCGATTCCGATCTTCGACTCGTCCCACAATCGCCCGAGCAAAAGAGAGCGTCCTCGAGGACCACCTGTGTCCGTTTGGCGGCAATCGTCTGCTTCTCTTTGTGGCAAAAGCCGCGGCGGTAATCCACACAGAAGCGACAACAATGACCCGAAACAATACAACGCGTTCGCGAGATAAACTGCTGCCGATGCTGCATCGGATGAAGAGGAGGAAAAGGTGGTGGAGGAGGAGCATCTCACGCACACACCCTTCGAGAGGTTCGACGCGTCGCTCTTAGATCCAATTTATTTTTTCAACGTCATATAAATCCTGTCATTGTCGTCTCGGACACGCTGCTGCTTTTTTGCGCGCGCGTCTTCGCAAAAACGCGTGTTTTTCTCGCGGCACGTTTTGTTTATTGGTGCGCGTTTCTTCGGGAGAAATTGTGGCGATGTTCCAAGTTGTTGGACAAAATCGAGTGAGGCTTGTTGATGAATGTCTTCTGTTTTGTAGTAGAATTATAAATTGTTTTAAACTGTTTTCATACTCTCAATTTTTACTATAAAAATCACAATTCTATAATATTCTTCCATTTCATTTTCGATTAACTTGTATTTTACTCTTTTTAATGAAATGTAGGTAATGGATTTCACACTGCGTCTTTCAATTAATTCAAAGATTAGAAATTTCTTTTTATGTTATATAGAGGTTGATTTTTCAGATTTTCGTCTGAAGAAAGTGAGCATTATTTTATATTTTCGAATCTTAACATAATTTTTTTGACAAATTAGTCAAGTTGTTTGGTTTAATTTAAAATTGTGAATTATTTTATAAAACAAAAGGATTAATTTTCAAATGAAATTCAGTTAAAACTGAATTTGATTTCATGATGTATAAATTTATAGCGAATCGACAATCGGCTTGCGAAAAAAACGCATCTTTATCAAGACGTACGATACAAAATCGTCGAAATTAAACAAAAACAACCGGTCTCCGTTAGAAGCGGGCAAAAAATTAAAGAGCGCACATCGTCGAAAACGTCATGTCGATGACGCTTAAACGTACAAATTTAACTTTTCGATATCCCCCTATATTATATTTTTTTCATGCCCATCTTTCTGGATTCGGCCTCGTTTTCGGCGAAGTCGCGCGCTTTATGAGCCCGGCTCGTATGCCGCGGAGACAGTTTCTATAATGCGGTCGTTTCGGCGGCTTTTTTGAATTATTTATGTTTTTCTGGGGACCCGGTCGGCTCGTCCTGTTGCCCTCCTCCGCTGAGTATCCCCGAAAGAACAACACAATGGTCCTGAGACGATCTGTGACGAGAGGGTTCGCGACGACGGCCATAAAGAATCGCGCAGAAGAAGCTGACGGCGTCCATACGTAACTCGATTGTTCGTATTTTTATTATTTTCCCCGTATACGAAAGGGGAATTTGACGGAATCTTAAATATGTCTCGAAGAAGTGCGCGCTAACTTAAAGTCTGAATTAAGACGAAAATGTCAGTATTGTGCTTTATAAACATGTTTGTTTCATTATAAAATATTTCGAATGTAATAATATGTAGATCGGTCTCTGACGTAATGCTGGATCGGTTTTAATTTGGAATTCAGATTTGGATTTTTTTGTATGGCGTATCATGTATGCTGTTACTTATCATTGTCAGATCGTAGCTCCGAATAAAAATGTACGACAAGCATCGATCGAAATCGATCGGACCAGCATCCTTCGAGCCATCACCATCATCGTCGTCGACGACAAGCAACCGGGTGGTTGTGCCGCCGGCGGCAATTAAAACGTATTAGTTTTTCACACGCTCTCGCGTCCGCGGCATAAATCAAAAATTTTTCGAAAACGAACTGAAACGAAATAAAAAACAAGAGTATCTATCTATCTTTTTTTACGGTAGCCGATTGCGCAACGGGCCCTCGACTCTCTCGCCGGCGAGAAATAAATAGGCGGACGGACGTGAAAAAATTGGTAGCCATAAAGTTGGCAGGATCAAATTGGTTTTTACTCCGGGGGCCCCCGAGCGGCCGGACCACGCCCCCGCGTGGATATAGACACCGGATAATTAATCCGATATATTATATTTATAATGCGAGAGGCAGTTGTCGGGGAGCAGTATCGGTGTCCGTATCTGCGGACGCGATCGGAAAAATGTTAATGGCCGCCGAGATGGCCCCCGAAGGGGATGAGTTTCGTGGCGTGTAATCAATGTTTGAAAAATTCACGATGCTTTGCTTTGTATGGGTGTGTGTAGAGATTGCGAATTTGGTTGAATCAAAATTTTAATGAATATCGAAAAAAAATGTGATTATATTTGAAAAATGTACACTATTGATTTAAATTTTGGGCACTTTTCTTGATAGATCTGAGAAATGTTGAATTTTCTCGTAAAATTTATACTAAATGGACTTAAATTTCACACAATAATGTATGTGCGAAGATGAAATTTTCAATCGGGATAGTCGTATATTTTATCATAATTCATTTGGACACGAGTCGAACTTCGTGTATTACTCGTCTAAGCATTCGAAGACAGTAGCTGTATTGATGTTTGTAATGTTTCCGCGTTACAAACACGGACGTTTCGCCCACTCGGCTCGAGTGCGAAAATTTATGTAATAGTATTTTAATAATACGGTTTAATACGGAGTTGCAGTTAGTGTTTTATTAATCGGCACAAACTTTCTTTCGTACGACGCAAGTGCGCGATGTTTTGAAAAGATAAGGGGCGTTCGTACATCTGTGAAATTAATTTTTCAAGCTGAAGGCTATCGCCGTTTAATGCTAGATAGCGATCGTAATTGTTTTTATACGCCATTGAATCGAAGTCGTTTATGTCTTTATAGCGCATTTGAACTAATTTCAAGTGTATGTACGTACAATTTATATTTCGAACGGGCGTAACGAAGAGGAGAGTAATCCGAGTAAAAAAGTAATATTAATAAGTGAACGGTTAGCGAGCTGTATGTAGTTTAATGGGTTACTATCTGTTCAAAGATGGGATGATTATTTATCGCAACAATAAACTATTTTGAATTTCGAACTTTCACAACTCGAGCCTGTGGGCTTAGTAGGTTGAGCTTTTTTTCCGTGTAATTTATATTTCGTTAGTGATATATGTGCATTGGAAATTTGCAATTTTTCCGTTTCTTATGGCAAATTTTATGATCCCGGATATTTGAGCGTTCGATTGTACAGATTTATCGCCTAAGCTAGTTGAAATAACGGTGTGTATAATTCGATGTGAATGTTTGGGCGCTTTTGCCAAATCGAGAAACTTTTTTCGAGTTGGAAATTTTCGATGATTTATTCCTCCGATTCCATGTACGCGATTATCTAAAGACGAAAAGTTTACGTGCCATGCATTCGGAAAAGCTTCGCCTTGTTCATAAACATATACTCGATGGTTAATTTTTTAGATCTTCGATCCTAGTTGGCCTTCAATTATACCGACCGATACCTTCTGAATCCAATTCGGTAGCGCAATTAACCGCTCCGACCTAACTATTGAATTATGGCTGGCGAACGGTTATTATACAACAAATAACCCTTTTTCGACGTTATATATGCGCTTCGAATATTAACCCTTACGATTTGATTTATTATCGTATTTTTAAATCACGTACGTTTGTTTTTTATTTCGTCTGAAAAGTATCGAATGCTCTCGACATAGTACGGCGGTGCTATTCATGAGCTTAAATTATGATCACGCTCGAGATCAATTGACGTCGTTTATTTTGCAATTAAAAAATTACTGGACATGCAAAACTATTTATCGTCAAGTCAAGTTCATCGTGTCGAGCACGATTGCAATTTTTATACATATCAAACACGTATAGGTATTCGATATTTTCGCTGAAGATTTATTCGAACGAACGTGAACACGTACGTCGAATGTTAAATGAAAATATAAAATACAAACAGACGTTACGAATTGGAAACGTGTCGATATTCAATTATTGAAACATTCAATAATGTGACGATATAAATCAATTAGTTCCACATTTGTTTCGAAATCGAAAGCAATTTGCCTTAATAAATATCTTTGTTTATTTTAATTGAATTTTCTTTCAAGTAGTATTATTGAATACTTAAATATCAATAGATTCAATAGGATGCTAAAAATATAAAATTATACAATTTTAAGTATGTCCGTTGAAATTATATCTTATCAGACTTAATAGTACCAGAATATGAGTTTGCTCTCGAACGGTCACAAAAACAATACATAATACGTACGTGAGAAAAACTTCTTCGGCTAAAAGCTAAAATAAATCCGGTCGGAATTTACGACAAACATCGATTCGATTTACTGCAACGTCGAACAGCACTTGACACGCGATAGCGATTAAGCGCAAGCACCATACACACGTTATAACCACAACGAGACCCAACACACGTCCCCTTGCCTACGACGAGAACCGGCACCGGGTATACGTTTTTACCGGCGAATTTTAAAATGTATGAGGCGTCATATGCCCCCGGACGAGGCTCGTAGGGCATAAGAATTAGGCCCTTTCGGGGAGGGCCGTCGCCGTGAGAGATAAACCGATAAACGCCGATCTTCGCATTAATTCGCGAACCTCATGGCAAAAAAGGGCTCGCTCCGAGGGCACAAAGCAGCGGGATACGGTCATGTAAACGATTTATTATATCGAACGCATTAGTCCCTCGAACTACTGTTGTGTTGTTTCAGACGCGTCGCGAGATTTATGCCGCTTAATTGAAACGTCCTTTTTTCCGCGCAGATATGATCTTCGGAAAAATTGAGATCGTTAGAGTCACGATCCTCGCTGCGATTCGATGTTTGTAAAAGCGGCGCGTAATTTAGCGAAAAAGTTTAAATACGCGAAGTCTAGCGAGATCATCAATTACGCGGCGCGAAGTTATGTTGTTGCCGGCGCATCAGCCTCCGGCTCCTGGTCGTAAAGAAGTGGGCCCCTCTTCGAAGGGCTGCTGAGGAAGACCGACGACATCCGCAGTTGCTACGTGTGCTCTCATCGTCGATCTTCTTCGTGCTGTCTCGCTGCAGAGTCGATTTTTTTCATATATCGGCGGACGCATCCTGTGTCTTGCGTTTGTTAACAAATTTTTTTCAGCCGGTCGACCGTTGTGTGTTTTCAAATCATAAATGTCTGATATCGATCGTTTCTTGTTATTTTACGAGATTGCAGAATCTGGTCTATATATCTTCATAGTTGTCGCATAAAAATCAATAGTGTTTAGATCGCTGCCGGTATTTACGATGTTCGAAGTGTTCCGTCGACACTTGCAGTGGTCCGATTCATAGGAGTTATGGCTTGAGACAATAGTGCCACTAACTCAATCGACGCCGATACTAACTTTAGATCGATCGATCGATAAATTCATACATTTTAGTATCAAACGAGTGCATTGAAACGAGCGGCTTGCTTAAATATTTTGATAACAACCTTTCCAATTATATGCAAAATTATATATAAGATTTTATAAGCGTAAATTGCTCCGTACTAAAAGAACGATGGAGCACACTTTATTTTATTATTCTTAATGATACGCACAATAAAGCTTTAATATCACCGTTTGTTTTTGCAGATACGACATCGGTTTGGACTGTACGATGAGATATCTTCGTCGGGCGGAGTGCAAGTGAGACACTGTAATTGGGTGCGATTTTTACGAGTCTCCGAACAGTATGGACCTCAGGTGAATCTCGTATGCACCAAAGTCAAAGGTGAACCCATATACGAAGCCGTAAAACCGATAGCGCCTCACACAGAACTGGTCGTATATTATTTACCGGAGAGACCGGAGGAACTGTTCTTCGTCAGGATGCGGAACACGCTCTACAGACAGACGATGGACTCCATACTCGAAGGTGAGTTCTTCTTGTTTGTTGTGCTTTATCTTTTTTTCATCGTTCTCGCCGACAATTCGTTCCGTCGCGGGCGTTCAAGCAAGTAATTACATCGAGCTCGAACGCCGGCTCTTTTCGGTGGCCATTCGCAATCAGTGTTGGACATTGTTGACGACAATGCGTCCGCCAGTCAGCGATTGTTCGCTTCTGGAGCTTTGACGACCGGCCGCCGAATGAAAAGCTCGCCGCGTGGCCGAGGAAAGCGCCAATTGAAAATGTCTGAAAATTCAGTTTCACGGATTGATTTGTCCATTTCTGTTTGTCAATTGTGGATTTTATTTTCGTCTCGATTGAAATACGTGCCGTCTTTGATTGGTTTTCTTTGATTCATTCATAAGTTCAATCTTTCATTCTTCAATTTCTATTGATGAGATGAAGAAAATGTTTTTTTTTTATAAAAAAAATAATTAAACGAGTTTTGTAAATTCGAATTATTGTCTTCGTTTCGACTCGATTCGGAGTGTCGTCTCAATCGGGACCGTCAAATCGGACAATTTTCCGCCGAGGGGACAAAACGACGAACTCGGGGACGCGGCACCGTCCGTGGCAAAAGGCGGTTTCGTCCATCGGATGCCCGGAGGTCTTGGCATCGCTCGAAATCGTCTTGTTCGCGGCGAAATGCGCCAGCGGCAAAACCATAAGTCTTCCGCGTGGGAACTCGAGGAATGCCCTTTGTGCGCGGCCGCCGACCACGGGACAAATTCACCGAAGGACCCTCGCTCGTCCCTCTCTCGTTTCCCTCTTTTGCTCCCTATATTGTAGGTAGTGTATCCATCGAGGTACGGACTCGTGCTGGAACTTTATCCGACAATAGCATCGGTGCAGTTAAGGGACTTTAAACGGCATCGTGTTTGAGCCGGTCGTTACGCGTGTGTTAATTTGTTAATGTCGCTGTCGGTATCGTTTTCGGTAAAAATACAAAGTAAAGTATCGTGTGTTTATCACGGTAGCGGTTTAAAAGAAGGTTCTTGAGATAATGACTGAAGATTTTTACTTCGATTTAAAAGTTTTTCCACGAAATACCAATCGAAATTTAAATATTGATTTGGAGCATATGTCTTTCGAGTTACTTTTTTTCAGATATGTAATGCAAAACTTGAAATTATTACTATTTTTGCTTCAGATGCGAGCATTAGAACAAGGAGGCAATAATTTCTAGTTAGAGTCCAGCTAGAAAATAAAAGCTTTTTTAATATCATGAAAATTTAACAGGAATTGTACATGATTTTTATCATATCTGAAATACATGATATACATTTGTAATAAAGTAGCTCAGAAATTCATTTTCTCTATATTCCTGTATTTTATATCGTCATATATGTGAGATTGAATGAAGAAAAAAATTTTTTTTAATCTATTGATAAATAGAAAATAGTTAACGAGATTTCTTATAGTTACATTAATTTGATGGTACCGAATAGTTGTCGTTGAAAAGTCGGCTAAAAAAATGTCAAAATCAACGCCACTTTCATCCGATAAGCGCCGTCGTGATTGACACAACGCATTACACCGACAATGGCCAGGGACAAAAGCGGGGCCAAACAGCAGCAGCGCCCACGAAAAAGAAGACCATACGACGATTACTGGATCGGATCGGATCCGATCGGTCCTCGGGAGCCATTGTCAACGGGGCCGCGATTGTTTTGCCGAAAGCAGCGGTCACAATGGAAACGTTATTTTGCTTGAACAAGTGCGAGCGCGCCCACCGCGACTAACGGGGCCCTCTCCTCTCTTTCTTTCGCTCTAGAAGTTTTTCGACGTCGTCAATCGATTATTTTTCAAAAAGGGAAGCCGTCGAGTGAACAGTCACAAAAGGCGGTCCCGTTCCCGGAACAGTGATCTGTCGAAATCCTTCGGTTTCGATAAAAACATCGGTGTAGAAAAAATGCACCGCGGAGTTAATGGGGCATTGAGATTCGAATCGATCCGATAATACGCTGTGCCCTATTGATCTTCTTGTTAAATGTGATTTTTTAATTTTCAGATTCACCTTTAGATCTTTCGATGTCGCTTTTGTCGAGGGTGCTTCTTCCCATTTCACCGCCGAGCGGTACTGAAGATGAACATAAATCAGTATCAGGAGATTCGTTAGCATCATCAGCGGCTAGTTCATCAGGGGATATATTAGAAACACCGATTGCATCTCAGCGATCGCCCAAAACAAGACCGATGCGAGGTGAAAGAGCGCTTTTGCCTTGTGAAGTTTGTGGAAAAGCTTTCGATCGGCCGTCATTACTGAAAAGGCACATGAGAACGCACACAGGTGATTTTCATATCATACATTTACGATTCGTTAAATGAAAACTTGTTTTTAACATTGCACTGATTACAGGTGAAAAGCCTCACGTGTGTATGGTCTGTAACAAAGGCTTCAGTACATCCAGCAGTCTAAATACTCACAGGCGGATTCATTCTGGAGAGAAACCTCACCAATGTCAGCACTGTGGCAAAAGGTTCACCGCCAGTTCGAATCTCTACTATCATCGAATGACGCACATAAAGGTACGTGTATATTAAGTCCGTGTTTTATCTCGTTGTGTGTCGAAACGGATCTAATTAGACCAGTTTCTCGTGCATCGTTCGATTTATCGGAAGTGTAACAAGAGGAAAAATACCAGATATGCTGATAACGACGGCCGATCTTTGTACCGGAGTTTGAAACGCATTGGGCAACAATCGCGTCCAATTATTGTTAGTCCTCGCGTGACATGTGCCTTTGAAAGAATACCTGTCATATTAACGAAACATCTTCAAAATATATATATTTTATTGTGGCCATATGTTAATTTTAAAATATGTAAACTTGTGATGAAAAAATTGAGGTCGGATTAAATCTTGATAATGTTCAGCAGTGTGTTGGCTATTCAAATAGTTTTTATTCGTTTTATAGTCTCGAAACACGAAAGGTAAATCACCTACGCTTTGCATGCATGTTTGAAAAAAAAATGATCAAAAAACACCATGGGATGCGGATCATTAGTGCGTTCCTAGGACCGGAAGAGCATGCCGCGGGAAAATCAATCATTTTCACCGTTGATTCGACTTCATTAAACCCGCAAAAAGCTTATAAACTCGCTGATTTGATTTCCTTTTGTCATTATTCAAAGCGTCGGAACCTTATCCGCGTCCGACAACTGTCCCGACGAACGGGGTCGTTTTAATTTGTGAGTATGGTCTTTTAATCGACTCTATCTGGCCGAAGTCGATTTTATTGCAAACTAGAGGAGGAGGAGTCGAAGCCTTCCCGTAATCTATGCAGCAGTTAAGCCGGCCGTTAAGATCCGATGAATTCTCGCGGTCCGGTCGAATCGATTTTATCTAGACGCCGTATAATGTACAAACGTAATGGCTTCATTTGACGCCAATTTATAGTGTCGTTAGTGTTGAGCCCGAAATTTATCGTGACCGGAGAAGTGTCGCCGTGAAAATTGCATATTTTTTGCCCAGACTATGCACTATCCTCCGCTGTTCTGCCATGGTTGATTTATTTATCGTCAGTCATTTCAGACCATGAATGTTTTTGCTTCAATCTTGAATCGGATCTTTATCGAAAAATAAAATGATAATCATTAAAATTTTCAATTCAATTATTTTTCGTTATTTATAACGAAGTATCTATAATGATTTGAATTTAGATAGTTATTCATCAGATACTTTGTATAGGTGAATCAATTTTTGTTCACGTTCACGATACACTGTTTTTTAATGATTTAGGTTTCCCCCTACGCCTATATAAAGGCCATAGCGTAATATTTGAAACACCTGTAGAGAACATAACGAGATGTTCCTTTCATCGAAGTCGAATGGCCAGAAAAAATTTTAACATAATGATCATCATCCTCACAAACAGTCGGGAACCCATATGTCGCGGGAACAAAACGTGCTGACACACAAATTATTTATTTTTTTTCGCCAGAGTACATCATCTCGAATGTATAACGGATATCGTTATATGCCTTATGCCTAATATTTTATACGGACGCAGAAAAAAAATATTTATATTGAATTATACACGTATGCAAGCGGCATATGTAAATTTCGAACGTGGCAGACTCGCACATGTCCGATGGCACGCAACGCGTTATCTGCTTTTCTTCCTGCCAAGGTTTCGTAGAACATCGTGAACGAAACCGGCGCATTTCTCGAAAGATGCTAGACGAGATAACATTTCAAATTAATTCAATCAGCATACGTTTTCAATGAAATCGATCTAATTTGCAGCTCTAAAATACATAGTATCCGTAGAGTCAATGTACTAATTATTGCTGAAGAGAAGTTATATCCTTTATCGAGAAATTATTTTACATGAATATATTCGATATTAGAGATATAAAATTCGAATAATTTAAATACCTTACTGCGTCCACGCTCGTAGGAACGGCGCATATGGGTGTATAAAATTGTCGACGACGGCCGTTGTCGTGCCGTTGTCCGGCAATAAAGTGCAAACACCTGCTTGATTTGTCTTCCTTCCCGCATGCTTACAATCCGTAATGACCGCTCTTTGTTGTCTCGCAGCTTGCCTCGCGTCGTTCTTTGTCCACCGGATTCGGATCATATCGAATGTTTATTATTGGACGTCGTGCGTTGACTTCGCCAGATACATCTCGCGCCTCGCCGTCATTGTCGACTTCAACACTTGTTTTCCGGGAGCTTTCCGCCCCCGTGTTGAATCGGGTACATACTGTACACACTCCCGATTGCTTCGATCCGGCGAAATTATATGGCGTCGAGTCTGTGGGCGACTCCTGCGGGCCATATTGCGCCCAGAGACTGGTTTTTGTTTTATGGTTTATTTGTGCGGCTTTGATCTGATGACTCCTCGTGCATTTGTCTTCGGCGAACACCTTGTGGCCGCGGAGACGCGGGCCGGTGCGAGCAATTTATTATTTGCGATAATAATTGTATCGCTTCTGCGGCGTACAGATGTTTTTGCAGCTTTTTGTTTCGAGAATTCTTTGAAAATGCTTCACGTGGAAAGGTTAACGTATTCGATTGCGTCGAAATGTTTGAATTCATCAATATGTATAAGTTTAAAGTTTAATTGATGTTTAAATTAGTGAAGTATAACATGTTGTGCAAACGGTGTTATCGTATTCGGTACTGCAATATGTTGTATATTTAAAAAACTGACGATAAAATAGATAAAATTAAAATCAATTAATTAATTGTTGATTAATTTTAGTGTCAACGATACTTATAAAAACTAAATTTGTTATTGGGTGAATTATGAAAATTGTATATCTTATTCAAGTTGACACCGAAAAAAACATCATTCTAATAAATACATTTAAATATTTAAATTCGAATATAATTGCTTTGCTTGGAAATGGATATTTAATTTTGTTTCTCAATCTCATTTATATTCATTTTTGGTCTTACAAGTTTTAATGGAGTCGGAATATCCATAGTTTCGATCCGCATTACTTATTTAGCCATTAAGATTAAATTGCGATGTTTTGATATGTACGGTACAAAATTCGTCTGACGTCTTTACGAGCTTGGTCAATAAATCGATATCAACTTCGAACAAACGTGTTATCAACAATCATAAGTGAACACTTTAGGTGTCGTTATTTGTGACTTGCAGGCACAAATATTCAAGGCTTCTATTTTCGATAGGTCACTGAATCGTTAAATCGACTCTCGAACGATCTAGATCTGCCGAATCGATCGATCTACATCGCAGTTTTAGTTTTAATTTATAGCCATTTCATACGATATGTCATCCGGTTTAGCAGGTTGTCTCTTTGGAGACATCGCACTAGCCGAATTGTCAACAATTCGCGCCGAAGCTTAATTTTAATCTTCTTGAATTGATCATTCATATACGATTTTTTTTGTTTTGTTAGTGAATGATTTCTTGTGTTATATCGAGTTTATCCGAAATCGATTCGAAGCGAACCTTTCTTTAAGAAACGGCACATAATACTAGTATACATAAACGTTCGATGAAATTGCTGAATGGACATTCCTGCATATAATATGTGAACTCGAGGTGCACAAAACGACCGCGTCAATCGCAAATCGGTGTCCAGTGGCCGATAACCGTCTTGGTGAGTGATGCGCGGCTGTCGAACGATGGGGGTATTGTCTCGTCTCTCGGTTGTCCATCTCGGCCTCGGATGCATATTATCAATTGCCATTTGAACGGCGGTGATCCTCGCGAGGTGGATAGATGCTGTCCGCGTTATTTGTTCGACGTCATGTATCCTGTCTTCTTGCGGAAGAAGCGATGTTATACCGCTTGGAGATTTCAACGCGCGGAGTAACGCGAAACCTGCATGTACGCTTTACGGATTCTGAATGCCGGTTGTGAGTGTGTAATTGTTTTTTAATCGCAACTGTATGTATGTGAGACTATTTGAAGAGATGTTATTTCATATTTTGTAATGATTTTTAAGAATATTTCGTATAATTTATCGAAAAATGCATAAGTTATGTTGTTTATATTAATCGTTTATTAATTTTCCTTATGATATCATACTCATATATAACGCTTAGATGTGATAATTTCAAGTTCATGATCGCTTCATACTTATAAATAAAATAGTTTATCTGCAACCAATACGGTATGTTGGTCTGGTTTATAAATGTGAATTTGCAATATTGTCAACGCCATTTTTAATTTATAAGCGGTCGGGCAATAGCATAAATCAACTGTGCGATCGAGCGACAAATAACGAATCGAATTCCACTTTGAAACTTATTCGAATATTCAAACCCCGTTGACCATACCGGCTTATCTGGTAGCTAATAAGAAAAACAACGGTGGAATCGAACTAAATAAAACGATAAAAAAACAAACGCCGCACCGTAGATACAAATCGGACAATGAATAAAAAAATGAAATTAAAAAAAATAAAACCGGCCGCGAACAGAAGCCGACAAGAGGTAATAATATAGACGTGAAAATGCAAGCTACCATATTGAAATACCGAAGAGAACAGAAACAGATATTGATAAGAAATGAATAATCGAGTGTCAAGTCGCGGGGGCATACCATTTCGTCGAATGCCTAATGATTGTCATCGCTCTGCCTTTCCGGCCGTCAACTGTTATGTGCGCTGCGACGTCGACATCGGAAAGGACGTCGCCGCTTTTGTAGCCAACATTGTTCTGCACAGTCACTGATTTGCTGAAGAGATCGAGAATTCCAAGCGGAAAAGCTAGCATGACTCGCACATACCAAAAACTTTCTTTCCCTTCGTAAATGCGCATTTCAAGTATACACGCTGAAGAATCGAGTATTCCCAGTCACGGAACAGTAACTGTGAAGAAGTTCGCTACGCCTTCTTTTCGTGCGACGTCCTTTTTCCGAAAGGGTGACACTAGGACCCCAAGTCGACTTGTATGACCTCAAACCCATAAGACGCGTAATTTGTTTAATGCGTTTTTTCCTCGTTTGTTGTGCGTGGGAAGCTACGCTCCGGTGAGCTCAGACGCCGGGGTTGAGGGGGCGCCCCTGCTCCACAGGTGTTTTAATTTATGCGCAACCGAGTCTTTTGTTGGAACCACTTAACTTCGATTCCTAGTAGTTTGGCCATTGTCCGAGTGCCGACAGCGAACTGCCATTAGCCGAAGAAGAGGTCGATATCGACTGCTAATCAGTATCGCAAAGTATTCGATGAAAGAAATTCAAAGTCACATCGAGCAGTCTTATTATTGTTTATCATTTCGAATTGAATAGAATTGGTTTTAGAAAAAAAATGTCATAATATCATAATAATGATGGTGATTGTCGTGACGAAAGCGCGAAGAAGTGCTGCTCGGTCAAGAGTGGAGATGGTCAAGCACCCGTGACGGTACACCAAGGAGCACTCCTGAACCCTGAAGACCTCGGGGCCTCGAGAAAGCACATATGCTCATTTCCCATAACGACCCACCTTCAATGTTAAATAGACCATTAGCGGTGGGGTTCGGACCTTGTAAGATTGTTATTAAACCGAGAGAAAAACGCAATCGGTGCTAATTGAAGATGTGTGCAAATTATCGCACATTGTATGTAAGGTTCGGGGAACTGAAAACCTCAATTGCATTAATATTCATTTTTTTATAAACACACTCATGTGTTGTTATTAATATATTCGGTTCTTTACTCTAGCGAGCGCAAGAAGTTCTCACGCGAGTTAAATACCGTTTCCTTAAAAGAAAAAGAAGGGTAAATACGATAACTTATTCGCTTCGGTGCTCCTGTCTAATTATGGCAATATAAGAATATTGGGGTGAGCGATTTTGATGCGAACAAATCGTTCGAGTATTGCGCACACACATCGAGTCGATGAGGTCATCCAATTTAAATTCTTCATCCATAAGCTCACAGTCAACGAGATCACAAAACAGATAAGATCCGAATGCAATAATATATCACAGTAATACATCGATTCCGATTGACAGACAACATATGCTCCCTATCGCTTCTATGATGTCACCGCAGCTATTTTGTCTTGGCGTAATGAGACACCATACGATCTTATGGTAATCTGCCGTCATCATCATCAGAGTCGCGGTCGCACGTATTCCCAGAACGAGCGAACGAAACCGAAGGTAACGTACCGTGGCATACTGAAGATGGTTCGCACGATTATCAAGTAATGAAACATTTTCTCACATACGTCTAGCTAAGACTTTGTGTAGTCCTCCTCTATTCGCTTGAGGAGGACCCGTAAATTATTTCGGGTGACCCCTCATTGTTGTGTGCGCTACGATTATCATCTTTCCTACTGAAATTTGCACCCAGCGTGCTTGTGTGTGTAACGTATATTTTTGTGCATCTTCACGGTGACTTTGACGGTCGTACTTTTTTGTTGTTATTAGTACGTGTGGGCGCTATTGTTTTCCATACAAAAACGTTCTCACGGCAATGAAGCGGCTCGGCTGCAGGTTGTTTACCGAATTTACGTCAAAACGACGCTCTCAGTATATTTCTTTCAAATTGTTCAAAACGATGCTTCTATGTATGAAACTTGACCATATTCAATTGTATGATAATATAAATTAAATGCGCATAATTATAAAAATACATTAGATGTTTAAACTTGGAAATAATCGCGGAATATCAATACTACATAATTGGATAATGTGATGGAAAACAATAGGGCTAACACGCAAAGTGGATGTCGGGGAAAGTGGAGCGAATTTCAAAGGAAGTCAGTGTAATATGGGTTCTCTATATGTCTTAATGGAAAAACCTACCGAAATGAAAAGAAGTGTTGTCATTGTCGAAGCAGGAAGTTTGGCCGCTTCATTTTGTCCGTTGGTCGCGTGGGAAAATTCGAGTAAAAATTAACAAGGCGACCTCATCGTTTTCGTTTCACATATAGCCGCTTTCATTTAATGTTAATAATATTGATAACGTATATATCATTCCGAATTTCTGAAATATCTCTTTAATTATTGACTTTCTTTCGTTAAAATATTGTTAAGATAAGAATTTATCAATCGTGAATGTACAAAGCTAAAACCAAACTTAATATATTTGAATAGTTATGTGATATATGCCACTTTTTCAATTTAAGTTTTTTCAATAGTTTTTATAGCTTCATTTAAATTAATAACACGGTGAATTTAGGTATAATTTATGTGCGAACGTTTGAAAGCTTACAAATTAAATTCTCTTATAGTATAGAAAAACAACGCGCATCAATTAATTTTCTTTTGTAAAATACCGATATATTTGCAGCAGAAAAAAATAAACAGATTTATTGAACTTCTTCCTTCGGGCATTTGTTAATAATCAAAAATGCAGATTTCATATAGAAAACAGCTATTAATTTGATCGTATTTGATATGCACTAAACATCTTCGCTTATTAAGCCATTTCGAATTAATTATCAATAGGTACAATTTTTTTTCGTTATTCAAAATTTATATCTACATTTTTTTGAATCTCAACTAATCTTAATATTTTTTTCCATCGAATTCTAAACTAATAAATGTTTTCTTTAAAAATAAAAATAACAGACTTAGTGAATGAATTTAAAAGTAAACCATTTGCAATACAGTTATAATAGTATTGTATTCGAAATTCGACACAGTCATCAGTTTTTCCAGGAACGATGCTAATTTCGATCGCAATCGATCAACTGGCGCTAGAAAAGACATTTTTTCCTCGACTACGAATTAGTTTCACTCGATTCGTCTCCATTGAACATTTCCTTCTCCGGACACTGCATCGGCAATGTAACGAGGTCAACGCATATCGTAGACATGTCTTCGAGACCGTAACTCAAACATCGAATCGGATGGTACGAAAATTGAGATTCCAGAGCCGAATTCTGGGATCGACGCTAATTTCGAAGTTCGGGTTTAATGTCTGGTTTCCGGCCACCCCGCATAATGGGACTTGCTGAGATCGCCTTCGATCGTAAAGAGAGGTGATTGATTCCGGACTGGTTTGCGGTGATCAATCGACAGGTTGCCTAATATACAGTAACATCATTTGCATATCGGCGGCTCTTGACAGCAGGTGTATAATCAGCGCTCTAAATCATTGGTCCGTGAGTGTCCGCGTACATGCGGTGCACAGTGGCTCGAAAATCGTCAAATGTACACAAAGCGACTCGATAAGTTCGCTGGTTTCTTTTTTCGGTCGTAGATACCAGTGACGTGCATTGATTAGGAAAATTATGGTGGACTCTTCGAATGAATGAAAAAAAAAGTAAGTTTTGCACATAAGTATGGCTATCGATAATTGAAATTTATTTTATGGTTTTGAGAATTCACGATGATTTGTATTGGATTTCATTGAAAAAGTATTGAATAAATCAAAACGCGTGTGAAAACCATTTGCACAATCATAATAACTTATAAAATTTCACTTAGCTACGAATGTAAAATCGCTGCTTTCATATTCGAAAATACACATCGTAAAACATCACTTCTCATTTTTATAATAATGAAACTCTTTCAAATATATCATATATTTTTTTCGTATACTTTATTTCCACATTCATTAAATTTATTCGATTTCGAACTACGCCAGTTCGTATATTTTTGAGACAGCGCGTATAAATAAGCCACATACTTTGTCGATATGTTTTGATTACAATGATCGCGCGTTTCCTGCACGTCTCCTTTCTCTATGATAGATCGTTCGTATATTACTCACTGTCCGTTTCGGAAAAGCTTTATTTTTATTAAGCGAGATTTATTGGTCCGACTGCGCGAAACGAAACCGTTCCGAACCGTGTAATATATTGATATGAAATTGGTATATTATGTGATTCAGTGCGCACACGCTCAAAAATTTAATAACACAATAAATTTACATCGAGGTTGAGTTCAAATATTTATAGGCGCTTATCTCGTATACAACAGGTTGATTTTTCTATTCGACTGCATTCTATATGTTATCTTAAATAAAATGCACAATTTTTTTATTATTCTACTTAATTTTTCATTGTGAACGCAACGAGTCGGTTAATATTCAAATTGAGTCGTTAATCGAGTGAAAAAGTCATAGCAATAAACCGAGGCATATATCAATAATAGCGCTAATAATGTGTCAAATATAAAAGATGATACTCTCCAATAGAATTCGGTATTTAATTTATTTGCCCACTACCGAGTGTATTATTCAGATTTTCAGGTCGTAAATACGATACGAAGAAACCGCACGTAAAAAGCGGTTCTAAAACCTAACCCCATATATAAAAGTATCGACGTTAGCGTGGGTGGAAGTGCGGTGAGTTGACTCGAATTGGAACTGAAAAAAAATATATCATACATTCAGAATTAGCATTTTATAATGCTCGAACGGTACATTCGGCAACAATTAATGGACGTGAGATATTATAAAACGAAGCGAACACTCTTTCGATTCGCACTGCGCGAAGTATATGGAACGATAATAGCACGCGCAATATTTGGCATATTTATGCGCCTTTTTTTTTAATGATGCAGTAGAAACTTCCGCTTTTCGATCGCTGTGCTAAAAATGCCTATTATTACGCCCGACTAGAAGAGAGTCATGATATGAAAAAACGAAGCGAGCCTAGGTTTCGGCATGAAATTCTTCGACGGTTAGCGCGAACGCTTTAAAATAATTATACGTTTCGCCGGACGATCTGTTTAAATCGGCCCGCTCTCCTTTTTCTAATATCGCATTAGATTCGTATGGAACACGAGCGTGCACTGAGGGCGTTCTTGCGTTATTTTTTCCCGATGTGAGTTTTTCTCTCTCGGTATTGTTTATTGACGGTCAAATTACAAATTCGGTATGTATGCGGCGCGAAGAAGCGCTCGAGATTGATATGAAGTTAAATATACGTTTGTTCGGTTCCACAAAATCGCTTCGAAATGGAAGTTTTTTCGGACGCGTGTTATTTTCGATGATTGTTTAATTTGTGGTATTATCAGCGATTGTGGATCTGAAACGCTTTGCGAATATCGAATGGTGTTTATTTTATTTCATGGCGAATTATCTCAGTTCATCTATACTTTCTAATTGTTTAATCGGCAGTAGTAATAACTCGGCAATTCAGAATTAAATGTGATTATGTGTTAATGAATTGAAATTGATTGATTGGAAACAAATATGCAATGACATGCGAATGCATGAGCGACGTAGGTGAAAGGATCGCTTAAATTCAATTATCGTTATTTAAAACAGAGCATTGAAAATAATATGTATTATAACTTTCGAAGTGGTTCAATACTAGTATATTTTTTCAATTGTAGAAAACAGCACGTGCGTTCGATAAGTTAATTAATTGTAATGCAAAATTTAAATTCAAAAATAGAAAATACGTCGTTTCAAGAGTGAACATGTATAAAAAAAATCACAGCAAAGAAATGAATCGATTTATTGGCCCGAGGGCCTCAAGTGCAGGAGCCGCTCGTACGTGGTAGGAAGCGATTAATCAATGGCCATCTCGTATCTGGACCCGATAGCGCTTACAAGTGCTTCTGTATTCGACGGACTCAAGGTCGACAGTGTTAATTTGTAAGAAAAAGACCGGTGTCGCGTCCGATAGCAGCGCCATGGGAACGGCCACGAAAATTCCGATCGGCAATCGAAAGCACCCGTTCTTCTTGTCGGGAAATTGATTCGAGGCGTCGAAGAACCGAGATGTCTTCGTCAATCAGCCATCGAGTGCCATTAGCCGTTGTACGAGGTTAAAGGCTAACGATTTTTTTCTCCAGAAAGCCTTAGGTCCTATGCGCGGTGGCTGTCGACTGGTTGTCGCTGCCGCTACTTCTGTTTGACTGTTGGATGTCGAGATTTATCGGCCGGAATTCGTGAATTAAGCTCCCGTTCGATAGCGTATTTAAATTAGAGCATTAACGAATATTCGGTATTTGAATCTCGTTTTGTGAATGACGTGTCGTCGGATGCGAAAGCGCTCGAATGATATCTATCGATCTGTGATTGAAATGTGCGTAGTTATTAATTTGTATCAAGATAAATCTGAAAAAATATATAGAAAACAGCTACTTCATTATTAAAGTGACAAAGTATTTTTGATTAAACTACAGTAAAAAGCAAAAAATACTTTTTCGCTTAAATGCAATGTGGAACGCCCTTCGAAAATAAAACTTCGATATTGTCCGAGAGCCGCTGAAAAAACAATTGAGTGCGTGAACTGTTCGATCGACCGCTATGTAGCCGTACTGTGTAAACATAGTTGTTTTTCTTATTTGTTTATTTTTTTTGTCCATCGATACCGAACTGGAAAACGATGGCCACGGCCGCGAGAATGAATGAGAATGAGGTGGTAAAAAATATTGACAGTCGATCCAAACAGAGATTGGTTCTGGCGCCTCGGCGAACCGATCAAAAAGCCTCTGTACGCTCAACAATGTAACAACAAAAACTGATTTAAAATATTACGTTGGCGAATTTTATAACACAAATTTAAAGATATTTGCGAGTATATTATGTAAGATTTCGACTAGGATAAATAAAATTTATCGCTTGCGGGAGTTGAATTTTTTTTAATTTGAAAAACATGAAATGAATAAAATATCGTCTTCGCTTCATGATTGTGAAATCACTCTATTGTTCATGAATACTTTTTTTCGTAATATTAGTAACCTAATGGGCTTGTAATTAATGATTATTGTTGCGTATAAATGCTCATTAACAATTCAAAATTAATTTATCTCAACAATAAACATTCCGATATCGTCAGGTTACAAGCTACTAAACGCAGTATTAATGGACACAACGACCGACACCTCTTTTCTATCACCCATCGTACGAATTAACATATTTTATATATTTACCTGTATCTAACATGCATTAAGATAAACTAAAACTCCAAATACGCACCACATTAACACTTTGAGAGTAAAAAAACGCGAAATTGAACTTTACACTATTCATGAACGTAAAAAGCCATTTCCTAGTAATTTACACGGATTTTCTTGATTTCCCGATATTCAAAGTCGATTCTTATTTCTCTGTCACGAAGGTGCTATGTAAATTGTCACATTGAGTGACGCAACACTTGCATGTAACAATGTCCTGTCGGCACTAGAAGAATCGCTTTGCTCCTGATTCGGAGGTACCCGAGACTGGACAAGTTTTGTGGCATGTTGCGATACAACATCTTTTCCCAACTGATGAGCAGATATGCGAAAAGTTGTTATTCGCAATGTGCACTGAAAACATTTCACACCAGTCACCGCGGACCCTTCAACTTTCCCAGTTTCAACTGGTTCAGGCGTGAGTTTTTCAAAAGATTTCGAATGCTTCTCGAAGGTTTTTCCGACGGCCGAGGAATTTGTTTTCTCTCGGTATCAAGGTGGTCCCGAAAAATTATGTGTACGAATCGAAGCGCGCTAATTGATGGTAATTTTATGTAACGATAGTGCCCCCGGATTTATTTATGCGTATGAGCATTAAAACGGCGAACGAGATTAGATAGAAATTTCCTGGTCGGATTTTTCTCACAAGACCGTTTCAATATATCGCAATGCGTCGATTGTGAGCGCGCTCGTATAAATTCAAGGAAAACCTGATTTCGGTTTGTCGATTTACGGTTTTTCTGGAGTGAACTTTTCAACGATATCTGCATCATATAAATTAATTAAAACGATTAAATAAATTCAATAAGAGAATGCTTATTTTATGTGCGTTTAAATATTTTATTTATATGCATTTTGAGGAGCTTTCGCACATTCGAACGGGGATGAATTTTAACCGGTAAGCGATTTCATGGCAGGTGTAACTTTGCAATGATATACGACTAAGAGGATTCGAACCGGTAAGGAATAGGATATGTTACGTTCTGTACAACAACAACCAGGTGACTGTAGATCCGGACAGTGCTTTTCTAGCGAATCGTGAGAATCCGCGATATTTATGCGAATTCGACTGAATTATATCTCTGCCACCGATGTTAGATTAATGGACCACTTAGGAGTCGCGTAACACATCGAATTGAGATTTATCCGAAAAAAATTGCTCGACAGCGAATGATTCATCTTATTTATCGCTTAACAGTATCGACGGACGTTCCTAATAAGGAACGGACACTATTGGTAAAAACTACTCGCACATAATCAATCTACGGCCTCGTGGGACTTATTAACTAACGAAATGCATCCGATCGATAGAAGAACATGATCGATGTCTCAGAATCGTCGATCGCATATAGATTAAGCACTAAACTGCGGTCGCATGCGAAGGCCTATAATTGAAACAGCAACTTTGACAACCGACTAAACGTCTAGAGCGCGCTCGTACATGTGCGCCTTGTAATTTCGCTCAACATTTAACACGAGTCGAATCAATCATGCGCGAATGTTCTACCAGTTCTATGCATGTCATACAACGGTATGATCATGCAATCGATATCTATGACGAAAGCTTCGATGTGTATGATCTTTATCCGAGGAAAACTTTCAAATTGTGTAAATTTTCTGATACGACATTGCGAGAATTTTATAAAAAATTATAAATATTTTTTTATGATCATCGGCATAAACAAATCGTGAAAGTCTACACAATTTATAAAATTATCTACGGTCGCACGGCGAGACACAATTTTAATAATACACCGTTTGATTTATGATTGTTTGTACGGGTCCGTGAGTTATTAGCGCGGTAGCCCCGCCTCGGGTCCTGGACACACCGTGAATAATTTTGTTTGCATCGGTCGGTCATTCGTCTAATAACAATAACCTATAGCTACACAAGTCTTCGATACGAATGAACAATGTTTGACGTTTTATTTTCTTGTTTTCAGGAAAAACCGCACAAATGCAGCCTTTGTGCGAAGTCCTTCCCGACGCCAGGCGATCTCAAGTCTCACATGTACGTGCACAGTGGTTCGTGGCCGCACAAGTGTCATATATGCTCCAGAGGATTTTCCAAACATACGAATCTCAAAAATCATCTCTTCTTGCATACAGGTAAGTTTGTTATTCAATTCCACAGATTTTTGGATGAATCTCGTTGAAAATTATCAAGTCGCGGTGCTTTAAATCGCGCACAACTCGTTATATGTCATAATTGGTGCAATAAAAAATCTATAAATTATCATCGATCGATTCTAATTATGAAACGAAATCGCATACATTACAATCGAAATGCCTCGTTAAAATTCAACTTCGCGGTTTTTTTCAATCGGATTAGAATATGGTCGAAAATTTTTATTTCACAATGTGGAGTATACAAAACTATAACTCACAAATGAAATTTATGTTTGTCATCTAATAAAAAAATAATAGTTATACCGCATATATAATTTGAATCGATAGGTTCAATTAAGCCATTTAAATTATTGACGTGTATTCGACTACTGGTCTACGTCCAACCTGAAATGCAAATACCACAAGACGATACAGAGTCGTAAGATTTTATATTGGAAAATCATTATAAAATCGCTCCTAAACAAGAATCGCTAAGAGAAGAAAAAAATAATCGAAGAGAACCAGTAGATAAAATTGCGCAATTATTATTCGAAACATATTAGAGTTCATAATCGAAATCATTTATCGTTGCTTCACTTTTTAAATGAATCATTAAAAGTGTAGATTGCTAAATGCTCAATTGAACCTCTTCAATAATGGTTCGCTAGAAAGTTCACCCATTCAAAATTAGAAAGACATTGATGATTGAGTATTTCAGAACAATAAACGATACAACATAATTGATACGTGTAAGATCGAGTTTCCAATTTGAAATTCATCGAAACATATTTTACAATGTCCGAAACACTTTTGCTTCGAACTACCAATCCACCACTGTCGCGCATACTATACAATAAGCGCATATTAAAGAACGCACGCATTGTCGCATAAAAAGCGAATAAACAACTTCTTCAAAGGCAGCTATCGATCGTGAGATCCTTTCGGATCGATCACGCATCCTAACGACGCGGTTCAAAAGTCGAAACCATTTGAATCGGTCGATTTATTCCGGTCTGGATCTGTACCCGAGCTCGAGATAACGATTGGCGGGAAAAGCGGATTTATTGGCTCATGCTCGTCCGATCGATCGGGACGTGTCCAAATCGGGAGCTGCCCCGTTCAAAAACGGCATAATTGGCATTAACAAAGCATACCATCGAAGCCGCTGTCCATCCTCGGCGACCCACTAATCAACGGTCACCACCCCGTTACGACTTCCAAGATATCGACGACGCTGCAAAAGCGAAACGAAACTCTATTCGAGAGTAATTAATGCGGGCCCGGCGGAGACTTCGCTTAATCGACGGGAATTAAATAAATTAATGGCCGAGATTGCGGCGGAGCACACGACACGGCATCGACGCCGATGACAAAGACGTTCTTCGATTCGCCAAAAAGGCGTGCAAGAAGAGGGAGACGAGCTCGTATATGCGGTATGTCGACGAATAAATGAAGACATCGAGCCTCATTCACAATTAAGCGCAGTGGCCGCGGTCACGCCATCTCGTCCCACACTCGCAACACGCGAATTAATTTATCCGAGGACGATAAGGTCGCACTCGAAAAGTATTATATCGCAGATCGGGCCGATGAAAAATCGAAGCGATCCCTCTTTGACAATTCGGCGTCGTCTGTTTTTTTTTCGGCGAGGAAAAGTGTCGTTTAATGCTCGACATGCTCGGACGCTCTGAACCGTGTCGATACAAGCGGGGGTCAAAGATAACATCGGGATTTGAATGTTTTAAAAAATGTAATTTTAGAATCATACACAGGTTTTCCATTTGAAATTTAAAAAAATGAAACAAATCATTGCCACGATAAAATTTAAAAAATCTTTACATTGAATTGGAATAATCATTTAATTCAAATTGAAAATAATTTGATTTGATTTGGAAACATTTCAAATTTAAATAGAAAAATGTATATCGTGATTTAAGTTGATGTTACATTATAACGAGCAGATTTTAAGATCAGTTGTCAAACGGTAAAACCTTCGGAATTTCGCAACGTTAATTCGATTTGTTTAATACGACCATAACAACCGTATAATACGCTCTTGTATGCTTTTAAGAGTTCTGCGGTAATCTCGGTTGTTTACTAGATCGTACAATTTCTCGTTTCTTACACGGCAATATTCTAGCGTTTTCACGATTTCAGCGGCACCTGCTACGTTCGTGACGTCCGCTCGTACGACGCCGGAATAAATTACGCCGTATCGGTATCGCCTCATGCGCGAACCTTCAACGCGATAAAGGCAGATAGCCGATGATAAGCCATCCCATACACATCTAGGCACTTCTGGTGTGTCTCTCTGTCAGAATTCGATACGTTCGCGTGCCGAGGCCGCGGAATTATTGCCCATTCGTTCGGCTTCATTACGAGCGTTGGTCCTCGAGAGCCGTTTCAATTAAAGGGATCGACAACACCCATGTACGGATTGACGCGATCCGACGAGCCTCGTCGGCTGTCCGAGGCTTCGACGGAAAAGCGACCGACGAGTTGACGGCGCTAATTAGGCGACGACACCGTCCCACGAACAATATGAACGGTTCCGAACAGAGGAATGCGGATCGCCCGTTTCGAAATCGATATCGATGAGATAATCGATGTGTTGAAATGAAAAGAAAGTCGATATGAGTATTTGATTTTCATGAGTCGATCTATGGAATCGACGTCGAAAGATTGTAGTGGTCGAGAAGTCGAAGTTTTACTGAAGAAAGCATTTTTTTTCCTCTAAATGATCATCAAATTCATAGTTTGTCTTACATTATGTATGAATTTCAATGACCTTGAAAACTCACGAAATATATCAATTCAATATTTTAAATTTTGATATGGTTGATATGATTTTGATATGAATCCAATAAATTGAAACATGAAATTAATTCGTTCAAGGAGCGTAATACAGAAGAGCTCATGGCACTTCCCTTGAATCTGCTCCTGATAACTTTATTTTTCAAGATGACCCAATTATTGAAAAATAATTAACTCTCGGCCGATATAAAAAAATATGCAAAAGTCGAATCTGTCTCGTTTCGATCTTTTTATCGTGCGGCAAGTTGGCACGTATAATACGTATAACGAACGCGGCGAGGGACATTACGGGCGTATTGTGGACCTCTTCTGCTTATCTCGTCCCTTCACAAAGGGTCGCCGCCATCGGAGGGCCACTCTCATGCGGTAGCCTCGGCACGGGGACCCTCTCGCTCTAATAAAGTTGTCCGCGCTCCGTTATCGAAGCACACCTCGTGTTAATGGACATCCGCCGGTGATGGATTGCGTCGGTAGCTAGCTGTGGGCGTGCACCGTGATATATTACACCCGGTGCAATTAAAGGGGCACGATATTATTTCGTTTTGTTCCGCTCACATATGTACGTAATAAATGCGCTCTCGTGAGTTATCGTCCGGATTGGTTTTTTGTCGCCGCTGTGCGTTTTTATTGAGGTGAGGAGAGCGCGACATCGCTCTGATGCACGCGCGCATCTTCGATTGTTTGGAGTATTGAAAAAAATATGTTATCGTGCGTGTACCCTTAACAATCGCGACCGGAATTTTAATCAAAGCTCGCGTCATAAGTGAGAGAGAACCCTTTTGTCGGTAGCGGTCTGTTTTAATCGAAAATCCCTCCGCGGCTCGATGATCCTAGTCGAGGATCTGGATCATTAATCAATTCTGACGTGTTCGAGATGTGGGTCGATCGCGACCATACCGAACCGAGATCGCGTTTCATAAAAAAAATGATTCATGTGAATTATTAATAAGCAATTTCGATTATGATTTTTTGCCGTTATCAAGAATATATACGAGATTAATTCAAAATATGTAAGCATATTGAGATAGATCGTAAGGAAGAATATTGTGAATACGTACACGGCACGCGATCCGATGAATTAGCTCTAAATTTATCTATTTTGTAGCGGCCGGGTGATTTATTCGAAGTCGTTAACGGTGTCAATGGACACATTGGCGTCGTCGATTGTTTTTCAGTGGCCTCCCGCAAGATGCATTGCTGTTGCATTTGCAAATTTTTGCAATCAGCAGGCGGGCGGTCACGCGAGCTTTCGCGCTAAACGCCCCCGCTTCGAAAGCTCGCCAAAAAGGCCTAATTCTAAATCGCATAAAATATCGTCGAATATTTTAGCTAATGTGTATTTTTTTCATCTATCAGATATACGCACGTGCGCTTTGTTTCGATCCGACAAATAATTTATGATAGATATTTAAATGGACATTGTTAATGGTTCGTATGTGGCGTCGAACTTTCGTGTGCGGGCGTTCCGATAATTAATTATACACACTAAATCGGCGGAACGTTATAATTTAAACGTTATCAATCAATATTTGTACGTAATTTTTAATGGTTACATTTCGATTGAAATTATAATCCGACGTATTGAATCCGTCCCTGAACCGTTGCAGCGCCGTATCGACAATTAAGACTTAATGCCACGGGAATTACACAGTTGTTCTATGTAAATCAGTTGCGCTCGTCGTTTATTTTGCACAAAGAAAGAAAGAAAGAAAGAGCGGACAGATCGACCAACCCACGGCGTACCGGAGGCGCAAAACGGACGACCTCGGCAAGACATCGGCAATGCCCTCCGACAATCGAACGAAACGCAAGGAGAGTCTTCTGGCCGATGTTATCACCGTCCCGGTCTTAATCGCCAGTGGCCTCGGCGTGTAATAAAGCAGCTGCCGGTCCGATGCCGAGGTGCAAAATTATTGGCAGAGCCAATTATGATGGGCCTCCGAGGGCCCGCATGGCGAGACGCGGATGCCTCATCGATGATACTCACGCACGATCCGAATCGACGGTGTTAATGTCGAGGTGTGTCGAAAAATTGTATAATAATTGCACGATACCGAATGCCACTGGAATCTTTCGGAGAGAAGATGACCCTTATGAGCATGCAGCTCGTTAAACATCGAATTATATTTGAAAAAAGGGACATATGATGGAATCTTCAAGTTGAACAAAAATGGTGCGAATTTGAAGCTATCTAATTTGTTTTGTCCGATTCATGTATTAGAAGGCACCTACATATAAAGATTTTCCATTTAAAGTTAAACATTTTTCATTTGAATTTTTATTGTTCTCTTGCAATATTTTAAGAAAAACAATTGAATATGTATGTATTAGATTTTTTTAATTTCAAATGAAAATTATTTGACTTTGAATGAAAATTATTCGATTTAAAATGGAAAACCTGTATAATAATATTTATGGAATCTCATTTAATCATCTTCATTATAAAAATAGTATTACATGCAACTTTCATGTTAATTTGTATATCATAATAAGTGCGATCCTGTAATTTATATTCGCTCGTATCGAGAAGTTATCGCGAGGAAAAGATTGTCGTCTTCATATTAGCACATCGTGAACGTTTTCGCGTTTCATATTTGTCGATCGTAAAAGTCGACTTATCTTACGTTTACCTTTATCGCCTTTCTATGCACGCTTAATATTCAGAAAGCATACTTGGCTCCTTTAATTATTATTGAACCACTGGTCGTCTTTGAGGCTGTGGCACCGACCGCGTATGTATCTGGTCTCGCGTGGGTGTATTTTATCGTCGATTCAGGATACGCGAACATCGTAAAAAAGGATCAGAGCGATGTGTAAACTTGGACGATGGTCGCCCATTGATTCGGTCCAGTTTAATGTCTTAATTTAAGCGAAAACCAGTCGCCTCGACTCCCATTTCCTCGCACGACCATGCTTAGTTTTAGCTACCAGAGTTCATTCGGTCGATAATTATAAATCGAGTAAGAAACCTGATCAATATGTCATTTAGAACTGATACCATTTCAAATAAAAGTTTGATCAGTTAAGGCGGAAGGTGGGTTTTTCTTCGTATTGTGCGGATGCATGTACTGAAAAATCATTTCAAACAAATCGAAAAGAATATGAAATAAAAGAAATGGAAGATTCGCGTCGATTGTTTACGAGTCTCTCATGGCTCCGAGCATGCCACATATCTGCCACGCGAAAATTACAAGAAATGCTGTTTTGGCGCTAACGGGCGCGCTGTGTGGCAACAACCATCCAACGAGTTATTGCCGTTCCTGTCCGTCCGTTTCGAGATTTGCGATCGCGATCCTCTGGATAGCGTAAATCTCTCGTCGACGAGGAGGATCCTTCGATGGTCAACTTCCACCGTATACCACTCTTCGGATAGCATGGCGTATTTTCACCATCCATTTTCAACATATCTATCAATCGTACATTGATAAAAGCATACGAATTCAGGATAAATGCATCAATATAGACTCAGAAAATCTATGATACTTGACACAAATTCATGACTTTTCCAAGTATTTTCTTATGAAATTTATTGTATATGTTGATTTATTTAAAAAAATAGTTGAAAATTTTCTATATAAGCATAAAATAGTCATACGATTGGTACTGGACGGTGAAAATCCGGCCTTCGGCTTCGCACTGAAAGTCGGCGTATGCAAATGGCCCTCGTCGATATATTATTAGCGGCCGGTCCGCTGTCGACGCATTTTTAATTGTCACATTGGTCCGTATTTATCTTGGGAATAATGCGCGAGATTTATGCGAGACGTGTCCGGTCGGGAACGTGTTAAAAATGAACGCTGCTCCGGTGATGTAAATCTCGACGAAATATGCGAGTCTTGCGTCTTCGTCGTCTGTGTGCATTTTGCGAGTTGAATTATATGCTTTTTTTCATCTTCGAGACTGAAATTCGATGTTGATTTGTATGATTTCGAATACAGGTAGCGTCTTTGAAAATTTCGCTGTAAGTAAATGTTAGATTGTAGATTATGTACGGTTGCGAAACTTCCGCGTTCGAATTGAATCGAATTCTGAGATAAACACAATGCAAGAAATGCATTGTGCTCGCGAAGATATAGCTATTGCTCTATAACTGTCAATATAGAAAATGCACGATTATCATGAATTTATAAACGCATTTAATATAAAATCTCATAAATATTTGATCCAACAGAATTAACTCGGGTCAAGTCAGACCGATGATCATTTGAACTGAATCGATGATAATTCGAAATTTTTTGCATATGACACGTGTAATCTTCGAAACCCACATACGGCCACACTGATCGACGGGCCGTCTAATTATCTCGGCACGAGAAATATGCGACTTGCGCCACTGTCATAATAATAACGGATACGTAACCACATCGTACCGACATTCAGATAGAGATCGGATAATATTGAATGCATATCGACACATCCACACAACGAGTTCGGGCGAGGCTCTTATCCGCTTCGATAACGACCGTTCGTATTGCGCGGGGCGGGCCTGTAAAAAATCGGAGACTCACTCCGGTCCAATTCAGGAGTCTGATGAAGGGTGATCTTAAGATTTTAATTGGAATTCTTATTGGGCCGAGGCAGAGTCGCGGGCCCGGCGCCTTATGGGACGGCCGCAAAGTGCACTGTCATAGCCGGTAATCGAACCGGCCTTTGTGGCGAACACCACGCACTTGATTGTCTATTAAATTTCATAGAATTCCATAAACGTTGCCAGAAATGAAGTCGGGGGTTCGCGATTGTTGTGCGCCGTAACGAAAACGTCACGCTTTTGTGCTCCGCGTGTGATGAATTCGAATGGGGTTTATCTGGACCGCGGTTATGGTCTATATCGGTTTTTGATTGTTTTGCGATGTAATCCTTTTCATTATACTCATTTTATTACATTTTTCAATAATACTATTTATTATATGCATGTATGTTTATAGAAATAACAATGTAAGTAGATATTATCGTATATTTCATATGGATAATCTGTTGATTCGATCGATCGCTGAAATTTGTCGTTCAATACTATATGCTTATCTGATAAATAATAAACTTTCACAATTTAAAATTTAAGTTACGAAATCATAAATGTAGACTTATACATTATCAGATCGTTTAAGAATATAGTAATCATTGTCTAATAGTCAAATCATTAATTTTCATAAGACCAGAACGGAATCTATAACATCTAATTTGCAAAAAATATTAATCTGATATAATGTATTATTATGAAACTTAATTTAAAATTTCAAGTATCGTTGTCGAAATAAATATAGTGTATAAATAAATACATGCATACGTTAGTTGTTTATTGTGATTTCATTCGATTTATTTTAATGATCTTGGTCTAAACGAAGAGCACGTAGGTGAACTATTAAATATGTCGGTTAGAATGAAATGATTATATAAATTTTATTTTAAGAACGGATGTCTGTCCGCTACCATCCAATCCAACTGATTATATGGTCATCGATTGCTTAATCTCGTACGTAATGGGATTTCATGATTATCTCGAGTATGCCTTTATTGAACTTTGCGAGGTTCAATTTAAAAGCATCGACATTTGCACAAATTTGTTTGTATTATATGTGCTCGTTTTTTCTGCCACATTGGCGCAATCATAATATCATAAAGTACAGTTGGGTCAATAATCAATATTTTTTTTCATTCAAACATCAATCTTCATGATGAGTAGCTGTTACTTGCCATTCAGCATTCGTTCGTCGAAAAAAAATGAAAAGTCTCTTTTATTTTTCACCATCATCGGCTTTAGTGTTCTTTGTGTTATATTTTTTTTCATTCGATGTTTTTTCAACTAGATCGATTGTGACATTGCATTTCATCGAATATGACGTGTAAAATCAAAATCGTTTACGCACGATCGCCTAGTTTGAGCGGTTCCATCGCGTGGATCGATGACGAATCGCATCTCCATATCGCAGACAAAACGTACAATAATGAAGAGACGTTCTTTTCTGTGAAAATCGTCGGGAAAAACTCCAAATGAAAAATAATAAAAACGTATTGGCCGTACGCGGAGAATGGATTATTTAGTCGCGCTACTCGATCCGTATCCGAAATGTTTCATCCATCAATGGCTCGTACGATATCGTCCTTTTTCGAAACGGAAATATTTAAATTTGATCACGTAACATTCGGTATAACGCACGTAGAACATTACGTGATACGTGAGCCTAGCAATCATCGCATGGCCACAAAAAGCACAGACCAGAAATCCACCCGATTTTCCGTAGCACAGTTCGAAATTGCACAACGAGCGCATACCATATCATAATACGTACAATCGATCGTCTCGCTCGATAATAACACTTTTAATCGCGCCGATGCAAAGTCGCTGCGGGTAACCCGCGCCTCGGCAGTAATTTATATATTTTTCAATAAAACCCTTCTTAGCAAATGGCGTGCAAAGTGGTCATGAAGCTATATGATTTAGTTGGGCAGCCACCGAGCACGAGCACTCGGTGCGGTGAGAGTTCGCGCGATTAAATTTCGCACATTATCCCCGAGCACGTACAAAGGGAGGCTTCCAGGCTCTTCCGATTCGACTTCTCATTATTGAATTTATATATTTCGAGCTTTCGCGATTGTGTCCGGCCGTTGTCGGGAGTTGCACGATGGCGATGGCGAAGCACGAACGTACGAGAGGCAGATCTAATTAGGAGATAGTTCCGGCGAGAGCGAAACGTTCGACGTTCACGGACTGTTCAAATATACGATTCATATTGTTCGATCGAGTCGTAACGGTAAAATCGACCACGTACCGATACACTGTGCTCTTATCGACGTTCATTAATCATCGTTTAACGTTTTAATTTCATCGCTAATGTTTCGAATGGGATTCTGTATGGGAGCGCTCGATGATTAACTCTCCGTTGTGCTTTCGTACGTTAGCGAGAACGTGAAAATTTTTCAAAACATTGTTGATTACTTCCACGATGAATCATCGGTATTTGTTTCTACACACATAAATATAATCGAAATTTTTAATGACAAATATCCTCGAGTTAATTGAATATTTCGACTAGATGAATCGGTGCGAATTTTTCACGAATTTCGTATGGAAATGGTGGATCTCACGCGTCGGTCGTCTTTTCGGTGTCCCGCTGTTAGGCACCGGTGATCGTTTAAATTGAGATATCTTCTTAGCAAGAAGTCGAGCTTTTGATGGCGTGATAATAAACGCTTTTAATATCGACCACAGAAGCTCATCCGAGAAGCTCGCACGGCAAAAAATTAATGGCTCATACGGTCGCGCCGAAGACGTTTTCATTAACCTGCCGATGTTTTATTGGCTAATTGAAAATAGTTAAAATTTACGAGCGAGGAAGTCGCTTGTAAACTTTGGGATTGCGTCTCAAACTGGGCCTTATTTATAGCACTTATTTTTCGTATACGAAAACCGACAAGTTCTCAAGCGATAGAGCACATCTTAATCATGGCAAGTTTATATGAGTTCAAACTCGACATGGATGTCGATCGAGAATGTTCATTCAATAAAAAGCCGTTAAGCTGCAGGTTAATAAGCTCTGAATTGATTCTTATAACTCAATCTAAATGCTGCAATTTTTCAATTGAAAGAAAGTTAAGAAAACTTTTAAATACGTTTTGTGAAAGCTTTTGCGCTTGCGACGATTTTCCTGCAATCGTATATTTGAGATCGTTATTTGCGCTCGTTTAAAGGAGCGACGGTGTATAAAACTAGAATAAAATATATTTGCCATATTGCGACCGGAATATAAGTGGGCTATCAATGATGATACTTGGTCAATGTCGTCAAACAAGAGTTACTGCCGCAGATCGTATTGTTTACGATTTCGCATCAAAATGTATGATATTACGAATTCGAATAGCTTAACAATTGAATGAAGCCGACAGGAAACCGTTCTATTCTAAATACAATAGAGTTTTTCAATATATTTTGTATTTCAAAATCATAAAATACTGAACATCACAAATCTTATTATAAAAAAAACATACAGAAAACGAGGGACTTAACGATCTCGACATTATTCGAAACGCTCCACAGTCTACTTATGGTTAACTGTAACACCTTAGCGTCAACGGTCATTTAGCGATTTTTCAAGGTATTCGTGCCTTTTTAAGGAAGCATTCTCGTATTTTCGACGAGGACTTACCCTCCGTGTTTCTTATGGTAACAGGTGAATCAAGCACCTGCCGCTACCAGGATCTCCCTTCTTTCTTTCATTCTTTCTCGGCACACTTATCATTATTGCCGGGGTGGGTGCCTATCTGCGTCGAACCATCAAACGGCTCTATAACGAAAAAACGAACACAATATGTACAATAAAAATAAAGAGGAACCATTTCGATTAAATAATACAGTGAAAAAAATCCATCGAAAAACGGCTGATGCTAATGCGTTTTTGACAGTAAAGCCTCCCTTCAAAAAGTGCGGACTCAAACGATAACGGCTTCGACACGTGCGTGTTAATTTGAAATTTTATACAATTTGTTTTTTGTTTTTTTTTCAAACTTTGAAATATTAAATGAAACATATTGTATTTAATCTTTAAATTTCAAGTGAAATTTTAATTTAAGAGTTCAAATCTTTATGGAATTTTCAACTCATCATATAGGAGTAAATAAAACAACCTAAATAAATTTCAATTTTTTGTCACCGAAAAGCGTTCTCATAAAATTTACGAATTAGTTAGTTCCATTTCAGTAATTTTTGAACTTGAATGAAAAAAAAGATTGAATACTTTATATGATGTCATGCGTGAAAATCATTTTTAACGGTACGTAACGTATTTCTCCCCCTACATAAAATACTACCCCTGAAACTATTGAATTTGAAACCGTGTCGTCACAATTTTGACTTTCCATTGAAGTATTTTATTCTTTCGTATATTTTGAGAATTTAAATTAACCCTTCGAAAACCCAAAATTAATGTCGATTTGATGTGTATCATTTGAACGAGGAAGAGGCATCACTTCGTAATAAATGTCTAGAATTAAAGCATATTGCAATCGAACGTTACGAGCAATGAAACGATGGGTTTCGATGCGACATGTGTTCCGAATAAATAAATATAAATATTCAACAGTACGACCAAAGGTGTAGAATCAACCTATACAGGTGTACTTGACCGAAGCAAGTCAACCTTTTATTTTGGAATTACTAGCTATTCGAAACAACTTGCGCATAAACTTCCTCATACAAATAAATTTTCTATTATACATCGAATTAATTAATCTATTAGAAAATTTGCCACAGTTATAAATTATCCGTTCCTTCTGGACGTTGTGCGAAATAGATGACAAACTGGTTTATATTATAAATTCTCTATTGAACTTGAATTACAGATATTACTTCATTAAATATTCAAAATATTTTCCTCATTTCACAAGTGAAAATCTTTATGAATGTGCTATCACTGTGCAAATCATCAATAATCATTTATGACACTAACACTCAATTATTTCAAAATGTGATAATTACGATCTAAACTACATTAGTAGATAAGATTGAAAATGATTCAATTAACAATAATTAAATTCGATTATACATAAATTTTTCTGAAAATTGAAAAGATACAAAAGAAAAAAAGTCCTGAAATTTTTCGAATTTTCCAGTCTTTTCCCTCGATTTTTTATTGTTGACGACTTCTGATTCCTCATCAGCACATGTGTCCGAGGAAAAGACGGCCGTTACACATAAATGAACATTTGGCCGATACTGGCGCACATGTGCATCGACTAACCAACCGACCACCATAGCCACGGCAATATCCATAGTTGTGCCATCAACCACCACCGCAGAGGTCCTTTGTCTGACCCGTGCCATTTCACTTGCCTTCGGTCACGACATTTCCACATTGCATTATAAATGCGAAAACGACGCGCGAATTTTCACGACCACTCTTCAGCGATTTAAGACGTCGAATTTGTGTGGGCGAACTGTTAATTAATCGATGTGTTTGTTTGTTGCAGGTGAGACATCTCGCACTTCTCAGAAATTGTCGAAATCTCCGTCGAGAACGTATGTAAATTTTGATGAAAATTTAATTGAAATGAATCATGTATTGTGTGTGTCGACTTCAGTATAAATTCTCGTTTCTTCCATATATTCTCGCTTTGGTTTTGAGCTGTTTTCCGTAAATAAGCATCGTACGTCTTGTTCAAATAATCATTCATAAATATTTGCAATTTCACGCGTGTTTCATGTTATTTAAAGAGTTAAAATCCGCGTTGCGAGAATTCCGTAGTACATAACGATCTCCAATTGGCGATCGCACTCAGTTCTCCATACATCATCGGCGCGAGTCGTTTCCACATAACAACCCGTGGTTAAAAACAATTTTTCCCATTTCGTATACACATCTCTCGCCAACGCCTTATGCTAATCGGCGACGGCAGCTCCTCTGTTTCGTTTCGCTGGCCGATTATATTATATTATTAGATCACAGTCGCAGATAAAATGCGTCTTTGATAAAACGTATGGGTCCACTCTGTAAATCATAGGCGAGCGATCGATATTTATGAAGTGTCCGACTTAACGGCCGTGAATAGTGTCAATGTGAAATTTTCGTATCGAACAGAAGCTCGCTCGAAATGGTAATAAGTATGTACACATGCATTTTCGTACATACGCTACGAAATAATCTGAGTGAAAAAAAATCATGCTTATTATGCCCGGGAGTCGTGTCTGTGGCACGCGAATCGAGATGACATCGATAGATAGATTATCTCGAAAAGAAATCGATTGACAATATCTCGTTTAACACGTGTATCTTATTTTTTTATGACACTTGATCACAATTAAAAAGTGCTCAAACCAATTACCACTCACGAGTGTCAAGAATAAATTATTGCATGCGATAGATCTAGAGATTTGTGATTGAAAAAATATACGTTAGGATAAGATACTTTCCGTTTGAATGTCGCCGAGTTCGTTTATTATCATGTGTGCTAGAGGAAAACCTATCATTTTAATAGTCAATTGAATTTACATGACTTAATTGTTTATTGAATTTGCATTGAAATTTCGTTTACGGCGCGAGTTGGCCGTTACATTTTAACATGCAAATAGTAGGCAATCCATATTAGATTATAAATGTTTCATTTTATATAGAAAGTTTAAACAATTATCTTTTATCATAAATTTTATTTATCGACGTTGAAAGGAAAATAAGTGGGATGATATATTTTGATATGAACTTTTCGATGTTATTTTAACGGTATTGATTTTTTTCGTTGCATCCGTTATGCAAAACATATTTGAATCAACCCAATTAATATGACCATTATCGAACATTTTTTCTGTCATGAAAGCGTATTTTCATGTATTTCATATGGTAAGTGGTTAAATTGTGACGGGTAATTGTGTCGAGTATTAAATCAAACATTGCTCTAGAAAAGTCGAAAACGAATCTATAAGTATTTGCAATTCAAAAATTATTACACATGATACATTGTAAAATCCGTTTAGAATTTGATACGATAAATTACACTATCATTACAATGTCACGAACATAGTCACTTCATAAATATAAATAAACACATAACAATTTATAGAGCAGACCTAGACTAAAATAGAAGAATAATGACGCTTCTCCAATTTGTGAATTTAAAATCAATCGATTTTTCAATTGTTTGATAGCCACTATCGACTCACAATCAGTATAATTGTCAATTCTATAAACGAAAACTGTGTTTATCATTGTTAAATCAATATTTTTTTATCAAAAGATTTAAAAATTTTACTTAAAAGCTCGTGGCGAAAGACAATTCACTACCCCACTTGTTACATTAACCCCTTATCTATGAACTAGTTAGGTCGACTTAATTTTGTATCAAAAACGTTAAACACATTTTAACCTTATTGAGCTTTATATTCAAATCAATTAACTATAGCAAAGACAAGCTTTCTGTGAGACATACAAAACACCAAGGACCGCATTACTATAGACATCTCAAAGACACGCAAACACCCAATACAATTCAATTGTTATCGCAACAAAGTCTCGACGACCAAACGAAGCAGCGCCGAACACCTCACAACAATCCTCCGCACCCATTGCGCCAATTCCTCGACTTCCCGGAGACCAGGGCGGCCTCGTTCGCGCGACCATTTCGAGAGTCCGCGGTGGCGCCGCATCAGCTCGTCCGCAGATCCTCGGCTATCTGGCCACGGGGCACCGCACCGTCGACAAAGGGACGCGATAAATCACGCAGAAGGCACCAGCCGACCACATCGGCCCGATATGGCGGTAGCCATTTCGCCGGCGGCGAAACAACCGCGTAGGAGTGACGATAATCGTGCCGATTTATCGACCGGACGCTATTGAGATGTCCCGCGATTTTTGAACCGCGCCGTACTAGCTATGTGCGATTTAGCCGCGATTATCTAAATCGGAGATCGGTTCGACTCGCTTATAGACGATATTGGACTTCATCTTGGTCTTGATGCGATCGATTTGTGTTCTGTATTATGCAGGCGGTTTCCACTTTTGCACAATTCGCTATTTCGCAGTTTTTTTCCCAAACGCATTCATTGAAGATGAAAATAATTGCTTCTTATTACTTATTGTGTGGTACTAACGTAACTCCATAAAATGAAAAGTCGAGAAAAATGATCAAAATTTTTAATGGGTTTATTGAAATTCCTTTAATTCTCATTATTATTCCATTTATCAGAATATTATAAGTATACGAATTTTCATGATTAGCTACGGATTTATTTAGTTTACATTAGTTTAAAGAATTAAGTAAAATGTCCTCTGAGATTATTGATTTATATTCGGTGGTCGAAAAAATTTCATTCATAGTATTTAGCTTATTATTCAGGATAGATATTTCAAACATGAAAAGTTATTACTTTATCAAGAATTTTCACATTTAAATCTATTTTTTCTAAAAGAGGAGTAAGTCACTTTATGCACTGAACCTATCTACTAAAAATAGACAACATTTATTTTTTTCCGAATCAATTTTGCAACTCTGATTTCCTTTATTTTCGAATATTTTGTATTTGAATGTATTGGAAATAGATTGAGTGCAAAAGTAGAGTACCAAGCTTGTATTTGTATAGAGAATTTTCCGATACAGTGTCGTGCGTATTTTCCATAATTGCGCATCGTAAAAACGTTGTTCCATGCACAATGTTGTAATCGTAAACTATTCGTTACACTAGAGATTCTGGATTATGCTAGTTTATGTCATTTTTACTGCCTTTCTCATCGGACGTAATGATAATTAAAAGAATGAAAAAAATATTGATCGACTACCGGTCTCTTTCGAATATATGAATGATTTTTCCGTTCGGATCGATTCTTTTTTATTATTGTTAGTTTAATTTGTGAACATTTTAATTAGCGATGTCGATAGTGCGAGGGCAGCGCGCCGAAGCCGCAATAAAGCTCCAGATAGAACATCGGCTATTCGAACTCGTAAAAATTCGTTTTATGCTCCGTCCGGAGATAAGAGCGAGTGAAATTAAAATTATCGAAGAGTTGCATCGACGACTCGAAAAGTCAATCAGCGTATTATTACGTCGTGATTTTATAGTGTGTTTTTTTCCGAGCGTATAAATACGTATACATAGATATTCATTTGAGTTTATCTCATACGACGGCGCGCTAATTAAACACTTTCAAATTACGTTATTCGCGCATGATTTACGACATACGTGCGTTAGGAGTTGGACGAAAATGTTCGGAAAAACGGAAATCGAACCCAGTAAGAAGGCTTCGACGGTCGACCGCATAAATTAAACTTTTTCGGTGAGTCGTAAATATTGAGATTCGTGGCGTTCGAGCCGTTAAAAGTGCGTTTAATAAGCCCATAGTTTTCGCTTGATTAATGGCCGCAGCCGCATTTCGTAGAGATTCCTGCCAGATAGGGATGCCTCCGAGTCGAAACCGGTAGTCTAGTTTTAACTAACCAATAAATTTCGACTGGGACGATAAAGATTAATTTTCTATCGCGATCGGTTTGTGGAAGAAGAAAAAAACGACATTATATTTATTTAAGTATCGGCGAAAATATGTGAACGAAATCTGTTGCGCAATGGGACACAGTTCTAAATATATATTATAATTGAAAATTTTAATTTTATAGCGAGTATAAATTCGAAAATAATTAAAAACTTTAAAGTGCGCATTCAAGCATAGCATATTCAATTTCGCACATATTGCATCGAAACGGTACGAACCCTTTTAACATTATTAATTAATCAATTATTTTTTTAATCAACCGAAATCGTTTCAATACACCGAAACGGCGAAAGAGAGAGATGGTCGCGTGCCGTCTCCGTATAAATTCGCGATATCGCGATATCGAAAGTGCTCGAAGATCGCAGCACCGAGGCGAAGGGGTCAAAACCTTCGCGCACGGTAATAATGAGATCAACGAAGAGGAAAAAAACGAACTTGTCGACCAGATTGAGAGCCCACGAATTTATTACCTATCGTATCTCGGTCGCGATCGAAATCCATTAACCACACCGCACCGCGCATGAATGGGGGGGAATAACGATATTCCATGAATATCTATGAGGGGCTCGGGCGATTGAACCAATAATTATGATTGGATCGATCTCCCCGCGTTTATTATTATTTCTTCGTCTTTTTTATTTTAGTGTTATTATTTGTGGCTGTTATATTATGTATGCGCGGGCCGTTGTCGACGTCGATGATGGCGTATGATGTAAGTGCGTGCCGGTAGCTACGAGATGATGAGGAAAAAATCGATATTGATTCAGCTAGTTACCGAGTTTCTCGACGTTCCTTAAATGTTCACTTGATTGGTGTGTTTTTATTTTTTTGAGATTTCGTTCAATCGTATAAAATCATGGTTCGTTTTTCCGAATATAAGAAGTCTTGATTTGGAAGAGCTTTTTGGGCAAAGTAGAAATCATAATATTCTTCATTAGCTCACACAATGATCACCTTTAATAATAGTATTTTGAATGTAAATTTAATATAGAGAAAATTCAAAGGGTTTTTGAAATATTATTCGAATATTCATAATTATGAATAAATCGCGAAAAAATTGCTAGATATATCTTCTTCTGGAAATAATTTTACATTGATTCCTCAATTTGTGCTAGGTATATTTTCAGAATAAGTCTTATTTCAGAAAAACGTTGTATGTAGAAAATTTTATATCTTAATACATCCAATCGAAAACAAGAATGTATACATATTACATAGTGAACCTTCAACGATCGTCTCACTGAATGAATCCGACGACTCGTGTTCTTTGAATGAAAATGTCTCGGAATCCGCAATCAGCTCAACATGCAGAGTCGTTTGCGATCTCTTATACACAAACATACATACATAATACAAACACATACGATCGTACGTTATTGAATCGTCGACAACGAGCCACCATCAACATTTCTTCTCCGCTCGGACCCACTACGGTCCCACAATATAATATCATACGCATATAAAAAGCGCACAGCTTCCCGGGAGAGAACGAAATGTATAATTTATGTGGCGTTTAATAAAAGCAAGGAGCGTGGGCGGCTCGGCTCACCTCCGGGGGCACCTAATAAAGATAAAACAAAAGCATTTTCGAAATGATCGTACGCGCCAATGATTTATGGGGCGGCCTCTAATGCGGACGTACTTAGTGCCCGTCCGCGGTTCGAGCGTATTGTCGGTCTGTATGCAAACAGTATTGTTGAATGATGCATCGGAGGTCAGACTCGTTCGGGTTTCGGGTTGTTCGTTTTCATTTCTTGTGGTAGTCGATTGATTTCGATCGAGTTTTATGGAGTTCGAAGATAGCTTGTAGTAATCTGTAACAGTTGCGGCCTGTTCTATGGAGCTGCAGGGCCTCCCTGTGTCGGAAAATTAGTGTTTCTTTAGAAATTTTTCCGATGCAAAATATGTTTTTGTTGTATTTTTCTAGTTGTTTTTTTCATTTTTCAATATAATTTCAATGGAAAAGTATGTTCTATATAATTCTCGTAGCTGCAGCTCTTCCTGTGAACATTTTCATCGGCCGTCACTGATCTGTAGATGATGCGAAATAAAGTGAAACATATTAAATGATATAAAAAAACAGCATTCATAAGAAATTTTGCCATAGTATCATTAAATTTATTAGAACGAAAATAAGTGGGGATGTATTTTTTTGCATTTTCTCACTGAAAATATAAGTAGAAAAAATAAAATTGTGTTTTAAGAGGTATGATCGCACTTAAATACTTTTATTTCATTGATGTTTTCAGAATACTGAAAAAAATTGAATTCATAAAGATAAGATATTAAATGTTGATAGTTAATATTGTAATACAACATGACAAAATAACAAGTTTACTTCGAAAGGAAACCTTCGGTTTTACAGTCGATTAATTTTCTGTTTTGGTTCATTTAAGTATAGTAATTGAATAAACAATAATTACAGCATAATAAAATTTAACGATTCATTACAATGTTGATTTAATTAAAAGTTGATTAATTTTGTGCAATTCAAAATTAGAATATAAATTAAAAAAAATATTTTTAATTTATTTTAATGAAAATTGAAAACATTAATACAATTGTGTACTACTAAATGAATTATGCTGGCGATGAATATAAAATATAAAGCAATCTTGTACGAACGTACGTTCCTTGAACAACGATTCTATTAACAATGATATAGCACTATCGAAACCGGTAAACACTCATCATAGACGCCGACATAGACGGTAACAAACAACATCCCTTTATTACATTACACAGGTCCAAACGTATAGCGATGCTCATATTTTGCAATATGTATCACTCGAGGATATACGATAAAGATGGGAGTCGAACTAGTTAAGGCGGATGAGAACTAAATGCTGTTTCGAGTGTCGTACGAAATCTGTAGAGAAATGAGGATGTTCTTTGGGACAAAAAGTTCTGTGTCGTAAATCGTAATTTTTGTAATTGGTGCGCTATTACGAATTTACCGCCGTGCTTTACGACCGGTTAAAATTTAACGCGTTCGTCGGCTTCCTGTTTTCGACGTATTGATTCCCATAATGACACGCCTGAAAAGTATGAGGTTGTGGAATATAAATAAATATAATATAAATGCAAATAAAAGTTGAAATATATGTATTGCTCGGATTATGAGACAGAATTTTATGTCTTTTGGTTTACGACTCATGATTACAGTGGCGCTTCGATTAATCGACTTTTTTTCCCCGCGAAAATTATTGGACATTTTAACGATTTACTATATTCTCAATTTCCATGCCTTTATTTTTTTGTAATTTTTAGCTTGATTACTTAATTAATCCTTGCGCTGTCGCTATTCGATGTTATTATATTGTTTACGGTGTTTCAATTTTATGTTTCCTGAACATAAAATTGCTCCAGCTACAGTAAGGCTACATTTTAACATATTATATTGACATATTTAATACCGCATATTAAGTGATCCGATCGGAAACACAACCATATTTTACAGATTAAAAATTCCTATTTATCACACAATTTCACTTGTGAAAATTTAATTCAAATAAACTTTCAATCGAAGAGACCTACATTTTAGAAACTCCTCCCAGTTCTAAATCCGCTTATTGAAACATACAACAATCTCATTAATTTGACGAAACGACAGCTCGGAAGCACGGACTAGAAATCCAAATAGGCGATTCGTGTACTTTTACTGAAAATGGACTGGCTCGCGCGCGATTGCAATTAAAAAGCGAACGATTAATGAAACTCGATCGGCCTTAACAGTTAACTGGAGACGATCTTCGATTGTTGTTCGTGATGGTTTGCTAAGGCACGATTCCTCCGCCACGTGACTACAAAACTTAACTTATCGTACGCGCTCGGTTCGCATTGCCGCCGCCATAAATCTTGGTGCCAACATGCGATGCAGGCTAATAGATTTATTAAATAATGACCCCACGGCGAACTGGATTAATTATTATCACGTACGTATACTTTTTTTTCAAGTACTCCTATGAAATCTCTCGTACTTTCATGCGCGATCGATTTTTTTTTACGTACGCAGTAGATAAGTTCGTTCTGTTCGCGACCGCAATAATTTTTCTCGTACGCAGCGTGAAGCGCGAAATTCGAAAACGGTTCATCGCTCGAAAAAAATTAAATAAGCGATATATAAATAATAAAAATGAGTCTCATTAATTATTTGATACACCGCGAGTTTATGTGTAACTTTTTTTTAAGGCGACACAGGATGTTGCGCCGTACTAATTCCATCATCGTTGAGCATATTGATATAGATAATATCGTGACGCTTCTATTATTGAATGCGAGTCTAATGAAAAATCTAAGCTGCATGATCTTAGCACAATGGAATTGAATACATCTGGATGGAAAATTTTCGAGGTGTGTAAAAGCGTGCCGTGCTTAGTTTCGCGCTCGTGTTGAAGCGCGAACCTGAGGTCACTTCCGTGCGCTGGACACGCTCACTTCAGGTGTTCGCGATCCTTTAGAAAATTGCCATTTTCACGGTGCATTTGTGCGATGAAAATATATTCGAATGATTCATTGATGCGCCGCAGATAAACTAGGCTCCGTGTATAAATATGAAAGGTGTCGCTTCCACTTTGGACGTTATTTATGTATTGACTGTCCGCGTATGCGGGGCAACATAATCGATTGAATTTCGCTCGCGGTTCCATAACTGATAATTTTATGCGATCGCTAAACGTATCGTTTTACAAAAAAATTGAGACGTCTCGTCGGATGCCATTATTAAAATGCTAACTGTAAATCGCGCTTGCCGATTTTGACAGTGTCGTAAAATTAGATTGCATATTCATTGAACGTTATATATTTTTTTTCACAATGTGAATCATTGATAGAATAATTAAGTTTTAGTGCACTTAAGTCAGTCGTTAATCTATTTTATTGTTTCAAATATAAAAAAAGTTATTTGGAATAAATCGAAAGATGCAATAAAGCAATCACGACGCATAGGTAGATCGAATTTATTTTGCAACGAAAATATAATTTCCACTGCAAAATTAATAATTGTATCAATATTAAATTTTACAAGACTATAAATCATAACAGAATACTTCATTAATTCTAATAAAATCGATACTCAATGACTATACAATCTTGAAATAGTATGCACACCTTGCAATAATTTTTCATCAATATAGTACAACTTCGGATATGACATTTTACGATATTTAAAGATACATACCACTATTGTAGCTCTTATTTTAATAGAAAATTAGCCTTCGGGAATGTATTGGGTATCGGTAGCGGCCGCAATGCCTCTGGCCAAGCAATCACGCCCAATTATAATACACGACGGTTGCATCTGAGGTTACCTGCGGTTTAAGTTGAACTCGTTATTTATAATTATTTGTTACTTATGCGAGTGTATGTGTATTTAAATTGTTTATACGTATCCTCTCTCGATTTGATGCTATATTTAAAACGTGCACTTGAATAAATAGCTGTGACGAAGAATTTCATGTTTCACGTAATCGATGCGATAAAAGAAAATTACTTTCGGTGAATGTTTGTATTTTCTATAATAATGACATTACAGTTTCAATTTACTCGTTATGTTTATATAATGATACGTTATTGTAGGAAAGTATTTCACCTTTGTTCGAGCACTATGGTTGTTACTAGTCTAGTTGTCGAGCCCATGTCGGTTTGAAGTATTTAGCATACCACAATCTATAGAAGTTCGTTGCCGCAGCAAGATCGACTTCGTTCGACACCTGTAGTGTTGTTATCCGAGATTGTTGACTTCCGGCCGTGTTTGACTGTTGGAAATGTGTATTATATGAGTTCGTTTATGCATTGCGTGGTTCTGAGCCTAATCGTGTATGGAAGCGGGGTCGATCTATTTGTATTGTCGATGTAGACGTTGAACAAATATCTTCCATTTATTATGTGGCATGATGTGATATAATTTTATGGTTGAAGAAAAAAATCTCATAGTTTACGATCTAAAAACGATTTATTTTAGAACAAACGTGATGAAACAGCAATTTGTTTTGAATGAAATTTTATGTTGTGTTTTGTAATACTGCGAAATATATGGAAATGTTTACGAATTGGAAAATTATTAAGAGACTGAAATGAGTAGGTAGCATGAAACCCAGCTTTGTAAAATGATACATTTTTTCTATATAGTTTTCTTCATTTTTTTAGAATGATTAATAATAATAAAACACAATTACATGTTTCACACCAATAAGTAAAAAAAAGAGATCATTATATTCATTAGTATTAAACACTGAGCAAATAATTTCATATGAGTTGCGCATTCCTTACCGGTTGGATGCGTATTCAAAAGCAAAACCTAAACCGATAATTAAAACTCATAGATTCGTTTTATCTGATACGATTACGTATTAAATGTGTTATTATTTCGTTAGGTGCGAACGATTCTCCGCCTCTATATACAGTGCACAATCGGCTAACAACCGTTAAATTAGAACCTACCATTCGGTTGAATAAAATTCGAGACGCCCGCGATTTATTGCTTCCTCGCACACGTACGCACGCATTGATCGATTCGAATCGAGAGATTTCAATTCGAAAGCATAAATCAGCGTCCTTTGAAGGTGTGAAAATTAACAGCGAACGTCGAAGAAACAAAAACTCTACGACCGAACAAAACGATCGGATGCTAATGGCATACGCAATCATGACGCCTAATATCGTTGAATGTGAAATTTCACTGAGCCATCAATAGATATATTAAATTTATTTTCTTAAAAGTCATAAATATTAAAATTACAATTTTTTATATCGAAATTGTGAAAATAAATTATCGTTTTCATTGTTATTTCGATTTGTAAAAAGATCCGAATGGCCACCTGAAGACTCACTGTTCACTCCTTTGCGGTAATAAAGAAAAAGAAAATGTCGAGAAAAAACGAATCGCCGTTCCAACCGCGCCCACCTCACTTCGAGATGCTGACCAAAGATTTAGTCCAGTAATTAATACCTCGGGCTAAAATCGACTATGAGCACTAAGCAATTACTATGAAGAAGAATAACGTCGTGAGTTGTTTGTAAATCACACACGACAACTGTTTTTTTTATCGTTGATTTATATTAAACAAATAACTTTCTACATCATTGAAAATTTAACTTTTTGATTTAATAGATATATGATTCTGATTTTTTTCCAAAAATTATAATAGAAAATAGTTAAAATTTTAGAGTTGCATCGGTGTAACAAATTCTAATTTCTTAATGAAAAGTCATACGTACGTATCGAAATTAAAAATTCGCTTTGGACGATCACCGATGGAATTCGTCCGAGTGCCCGAAGAGTTGAAAATAAACAATAACAAGAGGACTCCCGTGTAATTAGAGGAGCCGAGGGTATCCTTCGGCAGTCATTGACTACTCGCGGTCGGTCGGTGGGTGCGCGCCGTTATGGTTTTTAATAAATAACTTTCATTATGGTCAGGTGCATTTTCCCGTGCGTGCGTACGTAGGTACATACATACATACAAACACGAGGATCGCCTTCGTCTTATTTTCGATCCTTCGTAATAACGAACGTATAAAACACAGGTAGCATATGAGGAAGGACGGTGCGGTGTGCCCGGTCGAACGGGTGCTTCAATAATTTTCCGACGATTGGTAGCCGCTGCGTCTTCAATGATAACCGAAGCAATAATTAGATCGTACTAATATATATGAAATGATGCTGCCCGATTGTTAAATCACGAAATAAACAGGCACCTTATTACGATCGGTGGATAATACACGATATCTGACTAATGATGAAACATGAATTACATTAGTTATGATTGTAGTTAAAATGTTTATTTTCATTATTTTTCAAAGGGCAAATATAATATTCATGCATGGGAGGCGCATTATCGGGTTATGAAAAATTCTTTCACGAACTTCCAACTAATCAACGGCGTCGATCGGCAATTTGTTTGGGCTTCGGCGCGAAGTGCGACCGACGCACAAACCGGAGGATGCACTGGACATCCCCTATCGGTATTGCATCTGCGCTAACAACACTGCTTTTGCAGTTTTGCTTCTGCTGATGTTGCTGTTGCTGCTTTTTCTCGATGGAAATCGCTAAACACAGAGGCGCCTCGTCGATTTTTTTCATAATTTTTCCAATCAATTTGTTATAATGAATTTTAATTAAATTCGCATTTAATTCATAGACACGTTAAAAAAAGATAATTAATTTGTCAAATATAAAAATCCGACAGTATGAAAAATGAAGATATGTTCAAATATGCAGATGAATATTCGAAAATTCATAAGAGGCGTTTCTCGCGTTATTTATTTAAAATAAATATAATAATAATAATGCGAAGTGGGCCGTCCCTGTGGTGGTCAGCATCCGGCGCAGGAGCGAGGCCCACCCCACTCACATCTGAGCGGCAATAATGAATGCATAATGATATATTATACTCCCTCCGAACGGCTACTGCGCTAGTAAATTATACACGAGAGGGCCTCAGCTCTAACAACGCACACACGCACTTTACGTCATTTCATTATTTACTATTATCACTGACGAGTACGCTCTCCCGTAACGTATCCGTATCCGATCTGCTCCCAATTTGAACCGATTTTCCGTACGCCTTGCGAGACTGTCGTTTATCTATCTATATGTTGCAGTAAGAATGAGGAACTTGAATTTGTATATTCTGACTAGTAAATGTATTTATGTAGTAATGATATTTTCCATTGTTGTATTCATAGGAGAAGTATTTACTAATAATTTCACCAACCAAATCGTTTACTGACAAATTTACTAAGCTCCGATCTTTCAGTCGCACATTAGCTACTTATTAATGTGTTAATGTTTTTTCTCTGAAGAATTTGACAGCTCTCATCATTTACTAATTGGCAATATACAATTGAAAGATCGAGCTTGTATTAATTTATTAGTGCTCGGAAGCAATTAAAAACATTTAAGTTAGTGTGTACATTGAAAACCAAAACTAGGATATACACTTACTAGTTTAGGTATGCTGGTATGATATTTCATACTCTATCCATAAACATACATAAATTAGTCTAATATGTCTTCGATTAGGATCAATTTCGTAAATATCCTGTATAAAGGTAGATTAGCAGATTAGTCCGTATGCAACAATCGCGAATCGATCCCCGCTCAATAATCGCGCACTAAAACGATCACGGCCTATATAAAGATTACGCACAAACGGATCGTGGTTTATCTTAATTGGATGGAAATGCCGAGATCCCCAATATTTACTGCCGGCCCCAATAAAGAGGAGGTAGGTGGCAGTCGCGGCCTCCTTTCGCTCCGACGACCACCACATCGGCTCCCTTTCAGCGAGCGAAAGAGGACTTCATTCCCCGAGTGTTGCCGGTGATAAAGCGACAATAATACTGTATGGTCGCATATAAAACGCCGCTCCACAATGCGCCCATAACGAGCGGCTAAATTACTCGCGGATAAAGTGACTCTTTAACGGTTAACGATAGTAAATTTTTGCGTTTCCATTGCACTGTCGACTTGTATATCGGGCTCGTTTTAGAGTATCGAAAGCGCCTTGATAAATTTCAACGACGCGAAATTGTTAAAATCAACTCGGATATTTTGCAATTTAGCACTAAAGCGCGGATCGTTGAAAACGTAATTGGCTCGTCTTCCAGACGTCACTCTCTCGAGATTCCCCACATCAAAGAGAGACACATTTTCCCGAGGCGAAGTTCGCGCATCTCGGTAATTACCGCGGTCCTCATCGTCTCCCGTGTTACACGGATCGGGCGCACGGTGGCAAGAAGATAACAGTGCCCACTTCGCTCTCGACGAATCGGCCGATCGCTAATAACTTTTAATCGAGTAATTTCATTGTTATCAGAGACGTCAGCGACGGTACATAGTAGGCATCGGGGAGCCGTCTGCATAATACCCACATCACGTAGTGGCGTAATAAAATGGTAGACCGGGGGCGCGCGCACCTCCGATCCGGCTACCGATGGCTGTAATTACACCGGCCCCAACAACGAATATAAGAAGCGAAATAAAATACAATAAAACGAGAAACACCCGGCGGATGGTCGGGTCTCAACTCTCGGCCGACGTCCACTAATAACAATAATCTCTAGGAAAAATGATACGCGCGAGACGACACGCGTACGTTCGCAACGTTAGATACGAGATGACCGAAGATATGTATCGGCTTCTCGATCCGGTATAGCTTCGAGCTGATATGAAAAATTCTTGCGAAATATTGTATCATTACGTGTTTTTTTTTTCGTTCGTACATCTCAATGTGTTTTTTGTATCAAAGCGTATGAGCTTCCGATAATTTCGAATCGGTCGTGAAAAAATCGAAAAACACAAACAAACGAGCGATAAAAATTGAAATACGTACAGTCAATTAAACGCATAATTGCACACGTTCGCCTATTAAATTCGAAACGCTGCTTAAAAAGCCGCCCGTGTTCGAGCATCGCTTCAATTAACTCAGCTTCGGCTCCAATTAACCGTAACACTCGTCGGTTTTTTTGTTCTTTATCGACAATTTATTTTATTAGATTTTTTTCATTATTTTCTCGACCAGATTTCAATATTCACCGAGCGATTTTGTAAGGCGGTCGATTGTTTAATAATATGGCGCGTCCTTGCTACCGAGTTCGTCTTCGAAACCTGTGCTCTTTTAATATGTTCGTGTACGAGCTGCAAGGTGTATCGCCGACAAAAAGCAGCGAGCAACCAGTTCCTCGGATTAAAACTTAAATATGCGTACGTGCGTTTATTATTGACGCTTTGTACGTTTATAATGTGCAAAATGATCGTGTGCGTCGCAATTACTGTCGATTATCTCCATGCGCGGTTCGATTTGCTTATTCGATTACGATTCGATTGTATTAGGCAATTTTTATGATTGAGATGAACGCATGATCTTCTTTCTATATCATATTTATTGCCTATGCGAATTGATTGAACTTTAATTGCGATGCGGTGTTTATACGAAACTAGAAATGATTGAACTGTTAATAATTGCCCGGTAATTAGTTATTTGCAATAGAGACGCATCATATATTTTGAAATATAAAATGCATTTTACAGTAATCGGAATCCAAGCGAATCGTCCTAGTGATCTCGCGCGACATTTGAGACCGTTCCCGTAAATATTATACGCAGCCAACATTCACACGCATAAATTGCACTTGAATTATTATAATTTATATAGGCTCAGCGTACGTTCGGTATACCATAGAGCCAGTTCCGTACACATTCCTAAACTCATTGTTGTATAAATGCAAAACGCCGACCGTTTGACGTATGGCCCTTGTCCGCGGCGCAACACGCGTACATTCGCCATCATTATTAAATCATCACGTTGTTGGCCGAGGCGCGGAAGGTAGAGCACCGACAGGAACATATATCCACTTTATATCTCACGTATTTATATCGAGATCGGTATGCGAAGACGGTTCACTTTTGCGTTGCAGTCGTTCGCGGCGATTACATCTGCAATTACCAGAAGAACCTGCAATGGGCGTCGCCGCGAAATGTTAAACTGGACCTCGACTAAAAAGATCCGTGCTCAAGAAAACGCTTTTCACGGTAGCATCGAAAAGATTGATAGATTTATTAAAAAAGTCGCTTTTTTCTTCACATCGTTTAAAAGTTTATATTGTTCGCTGATGGATTCAAATCTGTATGAGCGTGTAACGAATTCGCCTTTTAAGGGATTACGATGATGATAGTAGTTAGAAACGAAAAAATATGAAAAACGCGAGCGTGATTTATGTGAGACGTTGTTATAATTACGCGGTAATCAATCAAGCAGTAGCCGCGAGGCTATTTACGCACTGCGGTTACTTTAAGCGATATGGATCTTCTCAAAATTTTCATATATTACCTTATAGTGTATAATCGGGAAGCGTCGGGGTCGATTCGCAATCTAAATTCGCGTTTTATTGGCGTCTGGAAAGTGGTTTACGCTACGACTTTTATCAGATCGGCTCCAGTTCATTAGAGGGGGTCCGACCGCGGAGGACTTCTTAATTAAGGCGCCTCAATCGGTTAAATTAAGAGTTCTATCTGTCGTGTAAGTCGGACTCGAACCGCACTGATGCAACATCCATGTTAGCATATTTTATCTCCGGCTTCTTCTCGAGCGGTGCGCCGTCGGCTCTCTTAATGATGCCACGACTCGGAGACGGGATTCGCTTTAATTGAAACGCGATGGATTTGCACTAAGGCACAACAAAGTAAAAGAAGAAGAAAAAACAGCTTTCATTGATGGACGTCCGCTCTGGGAAGAGTTCCCATGGGACAATGGAACGGTTCGATTCGAATCTGTCTGCCTTCTTGACCGAATTCGATGCGAAAATGGGTAAAAGGAACGCATATTTTGAACGCATATATAGAAGATTTTTAAAGTGATTTTCAAACTTTAACTATTGTAAAAAAATAAAGACAATACAATACATTGAGCAATTGATGCAATATCTAATCTTTGTACGGTTTAGTAATCGATAATCTAAGTAACAATAGAAATCGTTGTAATAATTAATGTGTTATTTATTAAATCCGCATAGCATCTGGTACAATTTCCTAATGATCGAAGGTCTTTTGCACAATTAAAACATATGCACACAATATCAGCTCTATAAACTCTATCAGCACGTTTATGCAGTGTTGTAACGCTATTGTTTTAATTTGTTCGATCAAACCACGTTTTGAGATTTGCAGAGTTTTTCCTATGCAGCCGTTTGTTCCACATCGTCTGGTCGGCTCCTTTCGATGCCATCCCCGTCTACGCTTTTTTGCGCTCCTCATTTGAATAATGAATTTAAATTCCCGTTTCGGTGAAAAATAAAAGGGCGGCATATAACGGTACATTTCCCCGGCAAGGACAATGCCGATTTAAGAACGGACAATAATAAAATGGGGGAAAAAAGGATGGAAAACGCTCGTTCGTCTCTAAGGCGACCGGCTCGGATTTATTTATGCAGACGAAGCAGCGGGATATCGAATTGTTGCAAATTTGATTAGTACGTGGAGTAGATGTTAAACGCTTCATTATTCGAAAAATAAGTAAAATGTAAATACATTTTTTTGTTTCGTATTCAATACTTGTATATTTGTTTTAAGATGCGATTGTATCGATAATGAATTTTCATCGGAAAACTCTTAGAAAAATTCTAGTTCGCTCCATTTTGCATCGCCATAAATCTATAAGGCATATCTAAAACTACCTCATATCTCATTGCGACTAAACAATCGGCGTGTGCATAAATAATATAAGACACGCCGTTCGTACTATACGAACGAAAAAGTCTCAAAGTCGAGAAGGGACTTCCTCGAGGGCCGCAGCAGCATAACAGCAGCAGCAGCGCCTTCATTGTTCAACGGCGACAACGGGAGCAAAACGTACAAAACCCCAACAAAAAAAGGAAGAAAACACACATTCATATCTGCACTCATACCACAAATACATATAAAAGCGAAGAACATGCGAACAAACGAGCGAGCCAACAGCGTGCGGCAAGTGTTGTGTCTTGCACGCCGCGACTTGGCGGTGGTCGCCTTTGCCGTCGTCCGCCTCTAATGCCAATAGATTTATGAAATTTATATGATCACGATCTTCCTGTGTCGATTGTATCCACCGAATACCCCCATTTTCACGACGCCGATGCCTTTTTCATTCCGCGAACATAATGCGGACTTTTTCACTGCAGAATGTACGAGTCGCATCTGCTTAGCATAAGTTTTGCAACGGTGTCGTCACGCGACGGTCAAAGGGGGCGAATCATTGTAATCGACCGCATCATCATCATCATCATTATCATTATTATATTGGCGTCGTTGTCGTGTATTGGCTTTTTCAGTTCGATGCTGATCGTTTTTGCGGTGCTCCTTGCATATTCATTATGCGTACGGCCGTTTCGTTCTCGTATAGAATCTTGCGTTTTATGATAGGCTCGTTTATAGATCCATTCTAATAAATCTGATGTTAAAGTGTTTGTTTTTTGTCATTTGTCGATATCGTTTTTCTCACATGCGTAGGTGTAGGGTACGTACGTGTTTTCACGAATGAGGTATTAATAAATTTATTTCTTTCTAATTTCAGGGGATAAACCACACGCTTGCGAATTATGTAATAAAAAGTTCGCCCTAGCCTGTAATTTGAGAGCACACATGAAGACCCACGAAGGTAAACCTATACTTTTATTTATTATCAAACGCTTTTATATGTCTGATTGTGTGGAATGTGAACGACTACTATAATTTCACGACATCATAAAAAAAGAGAAAGAAAAAATACATTCTTATATGATGTGAAAATATTTCTCCGATTTAAAATTCTTTGAATGCAATCCTACAAATGTACATTCCAATGAACGGGTAATTCATTGTACCTGCTTCATATACGTTTTTCGGAAACATAACACACAATCAGATGTATAAAAAAAATATATAATTAAAATCTGTGAGCATTGAACATAGTTAAGCAATTCTACGTAAGCAACAAAAAAGGGACGATTACAAAAGAAAATAAAAATGAAGAAAAAGCTTCTGAATGCACCAGAGGTTAACTCGACGAGCGTGGAGTAATTGCCACTGTATCGATTAGATTTTTTACGTATCGAACCATCTTAGAAAGCGTCTCCATGAATGCCTTTGGCGGAATCACTCGAATGATCACAATCGCATTATTGTGACTCCGTTTCAATTACACGCTCGATAGACGAGCAGCACGCTCGCCGAGATTCACCCGAATTAAACGAAAATCCATTGATTGAATTCCGACAATATCGTTCGAATTTTCCACATTTTCTGTATCCCAAAATCACATATGATTCGGATAGTCGTCAGCGTGACGGACCGGGCGATCTTTCGAATATCGTTTTTACCGCGTCGTCAATTATTTACTAGTTAAGACTGCAGGGAGATATAATTTTGTGTGATTTTTGTTTTAATGCTATTAAGCTTAGCCTTAATCACACGTTGGTCGCCGATAATGCGACTGTGAAAAGGTCTAACAAAAAACCATCAAATCGGACGGACGGTCACAAAATTGATCCCTGCGGGACATATAGGCGCACGAGAATAAGAACGGACTTTTTTACAACTGTTATTTTGGCAGAGACTAGACTCTACGATCATAATCACACAGCGAAATGTGTTTGATTGATTTTTAATTAGGAAACCGATTAAGTTGTCGGCAACTGTGGCGTCCGTTTCATTCTATTTCATCTCCAATTACGTTTAATTCGAATCCAGCTAGGTGATTGATTGTTATTTTCCATTGAATAAGGAGATTTGAATATGGCTTGTGTATGAACACAAATGAGTACAGCTCATATTGATCGTATTATTTGTGATCCCATTGTGGTGAGGATGTATCGTTTTATTCTTAGCTCCATAGGCGATCGTTTTACGATCGTATTCATAGATGTGTTTTCCGATTCATATTGATTTTTTAATTAGATATTTCATTGTAAAGAACATAAAGTAAATATTTGTTTCGAAGAATTAAATTTTTAGTTTGAATTTATATTTTTTCGGAAAAAAGGAATGAATATAATTCAAAGACGGATGATTTCCGCGACGACTAGCTATATCTTGCGGCTATGACAACAATGGGATACCGACACAGCGGGTGCTGACCATAATGATCTCAACACAAGAACACTCGACAATTTTGATAGATCACTGGAAGCCAAAGCAGCAGGACTTACATAGTTCAAATATATAATATACGACTAGAATAGAGACTGATCCGTTCATAGAGAGCTGCGGTTATATGAATTTCTACGAATCGAGGGTCGAATAATACAGAAAACAGTCGCAGTCTATTATTAGAAGAAATTAGATTTTCTTTTCAGGAAAAAAAAGGTTAAAATTAGATTTTTTCATATTGACATGTTAAAAGTGGGAACTTATTACTATGATTCATTCGATTCGAGTGAAAATTAGAGATATGGTGCAAGGAAACGTTTATCGTTTTCTTAATTAGAAATTATTACTAGAGCTGAAAAAAGCAACAATTTCTAATTGGAGTCTAGCTAGAAAAGAAAAGTGTCCCTTTTGAACTATATGATGGAAATCGTAGGACTAAAATTTACGTAAAATCGCTATTTTTCGCCCATTTTGATATATTTTCGTTAAAATTCGATGCAGTTGAGAAAATTTCAAATCGAGCTACGTATCCTTCGAAGCTTAACACGAGTTAAGCGCGGATCTCGCCGGCGACTTGAGCGGCTTTAATTGCGTGCGTTTCGGCTTTCGCGTCACGTTTTTTCATTATTTCACAAAAAGAAAGTATAAATTAAATTTCGCTCCGGCTACCGAGGGCCGGGTGCCCTCCGGTGCCCGCCGCAATTAACCCGTCGACTCTTCGGAGGGCCGGCAGCGAATCCGCCCTTATAACGCTGTCCGCCCATCTGGTAGCCGCAGAACAACAATTAACCTCACACACCACCACCTATTGTCTCTTCATGTGTGGTGTATGTAGGCGAGGCTCTTTCTTTCGGTCTCGATGGACTTTTCGTGCTCCGCTTTCTGTCGGGTGCAACATAGCGCACACGCAATTGCTCCGTGGGCAAAGCGCACGTCAAAGGCTTTGATTGAAGACGCACCATTAAACGTTTGTTTCGGTCGAAGGAAAGGTTGAAGCATTAATGAGGACGCTACCGAGGAAGATATCGTCGAGGCGACTTGTTAAATGGTTCAGTTGAGATTTTTAACTACAAGAATTTTCGGTTGATTATTCAATAAAAAATATTTTTGAATATATGAATTATATTATATCATGTGTCATACATGATTTTTCTTTTTTTCTGGATGAAAATTGAGTCATTAAGTAATTAATTTATTGACGTATTTTTTCCCCATAGAGGAGCGATTCATTAATAAATGTACTTAAATTTCCATAAATAAATACATTGTGGGATGAAAAACAGTCTCGAGCGACGCATCGACTTTTTCGATGGATGAAATCAGAACGTGTTTATTTCCATGAAAAAAAGTTGAATTTCAATAACACGTGTTCGGATGCATTAAGTGAATGTACGGATATGGCTGTCTTTTTTTTCGTGCGCGTTCATTTAAGAGGATGTTTACGAGCTGACGATCATAATTTTTGCAATTTAGAAATTCGTTCAAAAAATTTAAAAAGGGAGATACCTCAGTTTCGTGAGCGGAGCTCGCGCGCACTTATGCGGCTCCAATTTTCGAAGAAGCGAAAAAAATCGTCGAATTAAGTTGACGACGGCGAGTTTTTAATAAGACGACGTTTACCGAAATTGGCTCTCGGGTATGGTATGTTGGTGTATCCTCGCCTGTAAAGAGGCGTAGGAGGGATATGTATCGCTTTACCTCGAACAGATTATCTAATGATGATATTGTCCTGTGTCGGAGGACTCTTGCCCCGGGCGCACCGCAAAACCAATTTAAGTTGCATTAGCCCCGAAAAAAAAAGTCATGCTTCTTTAATTTCTGGTGCCATTACGGCGGACGAGCCGAATATGGAAAACGATATGAATTATGTTAATGCGAAATCGAATAAAAAATAGACGTGATCGTAGGAAAATATATTCGGCGGCCTCTATGATAGCTCGAGGAGTATCGGGCCGTACCTATACATTTTAAATCGATTTTTTCACTAGGTCGATTCGTTGATCTTATTAAATTCAGATTTGTAATTTGAGCGTGTCTATATAATTTTTTTTCTCGATTGTTACAGGTGATCCTTTGGAGGAATGCGTTCGGTGCGGGAAAGTTTACCTAGGGTCGAATCCGGATCAGAGTCCGGGATTGTGCAAGTCTTGCAGTGCGAAGCCGTCGAAAGGACGATTCAGCGAGTCCGGAACCGAGGAAGATTCTCGAGAAGTTCCAGATTGATGTGTTTGAATGATTGAGATTGAAATTTCGAAGTCACAATCGGTGTGTGTAAATTATGTGTTCGGACGATCACAATTTTCTCAATTATTAAGGTGATAATATTATTTACAAAATTATATTGTAGGAGGCTATGTGATAGAGAAAAATATGTACAAAGTTTTTTTTTTTGATATTTTGAAAAAATATTGTATAGGAAAATTATACAGTTTTACTTGTGTAAGCTTAGTAGGCGCTTTTCAGTATACCTACAGGTGTTGCCTTATTTGATATTATATGACTTTATTTTCATATAATTTTACTGATTGAAATTTCGATTGAGGTAATCAAAAGTTAGAAACTTTCCAATTAATATTAAAAGAACTGAACTAGATCTATTTTCTTTTTGTGATAATATTTTAAATAGCTGTATGTCTTATGAAAAATCATATTCCGCGATAGTTTTCACCCTTTCATGTTGTACATTGTTTCTGTTAATAATTATGTTGTTACCAGTTTATATTTGATTCATCTATTATTATTTACAACAATCAAGAAGAAAACAAGAAGAGAAGTGATGTGATGTGCCAAGACATTCTCCTTGTTATACATAATTGTACATACAAAATAATCATAAATATTTTATGATTTCATGATCATAAGTATAGTTTTATATTGTTATGTTTTATCATACATTAAAGAAGTTATTAAAATTACGATTTTACTTTACTTCATGAACGCTAAAAAGAAACTCTCATATATTATCATACGTTCGTTTAAAATATATCTATACCTATCCTTTTGTAAATAGTATTATTTATAATATATTATGCAAACGTGTAGAATATCTATTTGACAATCTAAATTATATTATTATTAATATTGTGTTATTGCTTTGTAATTGTCTTTTACAAAACTGTAATAAAAATGTGAAAAAAGTGGATTGTATTATTTTATGTAACTTATTAAATACTATTGAAATACACTATTCATTGAATATAACGAACTACATTAAAAAAATATTATATAGATACAAAAAAGATTACGCAGAAATTATTAAATTAATTTGGTACCGAAATTGATATTGAATTTACACAAGAATAAAATTTAAATATGAAAATATGCAAAATTGCCTTCAAAAATATTATGTTGTAATTAGAGACGTCATTTTCATCTTCATCATGGTGAAGTCCCCTGGAAGCCATTAATACAGAGACATTAAAAAACTTACAGGAAAATATCCCATTCTTCGGATTTCTTGCAGTGAAGTCAGTTTAGGAGGGTGATTTCCTGAAATTAATAAAATCATATTTAAAGACTTTATATTAAATTTTGAATAAATTATATAAATTGTATTTTTATAATTTAAGTAAAAATTTGATGAGTTAACATTTAAATTCTGGAAAATCATTTCATTAAAATGTCAATATTTAGAACACAAATCTTATAATAATATTTAAAGAAAATACGTATTGACATGTATTTTCAACGGACTGATTACAACGTAAACACAGAATCCGCACAATATCAATATAAAAAATATATAGAAAAATAATGTATTTCAAATTAATATGCATGGATGCTATGATTTATAGCTTATTGCATTGTTTTGTAATTCAAAACATACACATAGACAAAACACGAAAAATATCTAACAGTAGCGCTTGCGAGAGACGTCGGAAAAAAACCGCTCGTTCGAGAGCGATACCTTTACATATTCATGAGAGAAGCATTTTAATTCTTCGCTCCCGATGCGCATGAATTAAAAATGTGATTGGAATGAATCGAGAGCGTTCGATAAAGAAATTTAACAATGTGAACCCATTGGGAAAATATAATAAAACGATCACACACGCGAGCGACGGCCAACATTGGGCATGGGGGCGGACGCGGTCATTGTTAGAAGACTTCTCCGTTTATCGACGTACAAATCTCGGCGTTGCTTTGCGTCTTCCGCTTGAATACACCTGACGACGATAAGCCATTGAAAGATGTCACTTTTTAGCCGATACCGAAAGACGGGAAAGGGTCAACGCTTGCTGCGCCGAGTCAGATGCTACCAATCGAAAACGGCAATAGATCTCGAAGGAATTTGCAGAAAATTCAATCAAAACTGAAAGTCTAACAAAGTTATATATCCAAATATAAATTATAAGACAAATTTTCACAGTTCATATATGAAAATAATCAATATGAGATGTAATAAATGCATAATTTTGGTTTAAGTTTCTGTCTATGTGTTAACCTCCCGTAGCAAAAGTTACAAAACCACCGAAAAGCAGAGACCTTGGTTCGAAAAAATAAATATAAGATTCATACAAATCATAGTCTCAATTATGAAATTATTTAGGTTTTTCTAAAAAAATTGGAATCGATTCGGTTTGGAACCACTGGCGACTTTGGTGACAGGCCCATATCGTCAAGACATATCTTGACGACCAATTAAATATTGCTGCGACGGCACAGACCTGTATGACTTGATGAGGGATGATGGCCGGCTAGCCTTTTTAGGGTTGTATATATGTTATATGTACCACAAAATCTCATACAAAACATAAACGAACGCTATTTGTACCCATAATCAATCGTCGATATCAAATCATGCGACGATTTCTGCTCTCGTTTTTTTTTCCATTCGAGACCGAGATGAACACATCTTGACACGGCGAGGTACATGTTTATATTATAATGCTATTTGAATTCAATTGTAATATAAAAATAGCATGAATAAGCAATAAAAATGTTATGAGTAATCATAAAATATTATAATCAATATAATCAATTATGTTATATAAAAAAATGAAATATTTTTTAATGACAAGTCCGATATGCAACTCTGCAATCTCGTTCGATAAACACAAATTGATTCGAATAATTAATAGAATCCGTGCATTCGATAAACAACCACTAGATCAATGCAAAACACGAGGCTACCGAACTAAATCGAATTCGCCTTCCGGCAACCCGTAAATAACCCTCCAACGATGAATATGCAGACATCCTTTACACGGCGCACAGCAGCCGACGATGAATATGCACATCCTCGACATCGTCTAAATCTCCTACATCACCAACATCTCTTACACCGTTCGCATCATCGGACTCGAAGACGAATAACACTGCAGGTACAACATCGGCGTCGTATGATGCGCGGAATGCGTTTCTCGCACGCGCATCTATGACATCTCAATATGGCGCATTGTGTGCAACGTGTTGCATCCCCGACGACGTGATTCATTCCTCAGGTGCTGGAAACTGCTTTACGACCAGGAGCTGGAGACCGACCAGATCGAACGTCGTCGACCCACGCGATTCGATCCCGAGACGATTCGATTGCGTGCTCGATGTGTGCGATGCGCAACTCTTTCGCGCCATTCGTAAAGGAAAAGCGAAGCGAAATGGTTCTCATTATGAAAACTTATGAAATCACTTTGTACTTCTACTCATACCTTCAGAACATCTAAGGTAGGATTTCTGGATTCAATTCGATTCACACTAGGATTTGACATTTGACCTTAAAAACAATTGAATCCAAATATTTAAAATTTCACGTATCAATGTGAAAAAATGAATTCATTTGTATTTTCAGCATTGTATTCGAATTTGTAAAATATCTGAAAAAAAAGTAAAAGAATCAAATTTAAGAAATCTAAATAACGATCGATCGGAGACCATAATTTTATTCATACATATTTCTAAAATTATGTTTACATAAACAACGAATACACTAACTCCTTTCTATTTCATCAACTGCAGCTATGTCCTATGAGCGGCTTCGGAGGTTCCAAGTAAACAGATGGACAATTTAAATTCAAGTTATATTTTTTATTTGAACACAAAAATAGGCAGATAAATCATGCTGAATATCAATACTAAAAAAATTTTTTCGATTAAATTATAGCTTTCAATAGAGCTTCTTGCGAGTGTGGAGCGTTGCATTGCAAGCAGTCGCATTGTCGCCGGGTGCTGTACGGGCGGCCTTTGCGCCGTCAGCAAGCAATAAAAATAATTCATTCGGATATAAATAAGCTAAATCATCGGCACTGGTAGCGAGCGGCAACAGCAGCCTCAACAGCATCGTCGGCAACAGAAGCAACAGCGGCAATCGGCGGCCGCAATTAACTTGTATCCCGGCCGGACCACTTCATTCCAGCTTGACAGGATCGATGCGGCCAATATTCAAATGGCCGAGGCTAAATTGCCACCTCGGCAGACGCCTTCGACCTCGGAAAATCTCCTACAAAATTTTCCAGAGTCGGAAAAGGCATGGGCGTGGGGTGGAATGTTGAAAGAGTCGATTGATGACGAGGAGTGTCCGGATTGAGCCGTACCGGCTATTAGTTGGCTCGCGTATGAGGAGGGACTTCCTGGACGCCAACGTGTTATTACATTGATGATGATTTAGCACTAATCGTCCGGGGACTTAGTAATTACCCGGTGCGAGATGGACCGTGATGTGCGTCGCACTAGAAAAGCTCTCATTCTCAATCTGTCATATGAATCTTGGATTTTTCGAAACGAAATCATTCATGAAAGCTGATATTTCAATAATGAAATAGTTGCTTATTAGTCAAATATTCGCTATTTGATATCAAATCGATAGCTGTGTCTCATTAACAAACCACAATATGTCGATCAAAATACTGGTCCTGCAAAAAATAAACAAAATATGAAAGATACACATTTGATAATCAGACATGATATTAATCATTTGAGCTATTTTACAAACAGTTTCAGCTTATGAATCAATGTGAAATTTCAAAATTGAAAAAGTTTTGAAAGCCTCGGGGGGGATATAGTAGACTAGTAGAGAACACTCATGCACAGTTGCTAAGTAATGCATTTCGGATGTCGGCTCCGTTGCTCGTTTGTAATTAGCGGATTTGTGATTGACGCTTTTGGAGGCTTTCGATCTTGAAGTACGTCTCGAAGGACGACAGTAACGTTTTTCGATATTAGCATCGCTATGGCGTTTGCGTGGGTGCACGAGGCGGAGCATATCGGATCGACGCATTTAAATAAGCTTTTACACGTGAACTAATCGCTTGATAAGCTATGTATTTTTTACGGTTTAAAACCACATATCAAAATAATAAGATTATATTTTTTAATAGAAAAGTAAGTGATTTTTTTCATTCGTATACTATTAAGTAAACATTTTGATATGGATGTGTGTGCGGTGAGTATAACAATAACAGCATTCGAGAGGAAACGTCTAGTATAGATAATTGAGCAATCGAAAATCATTTCACTTTTTTATACATCCGTATGGAAAAAAATCAATAACACATCCGCTTCCTTGGACTTTTGAAATCATCGTTACAATTTATGTATACGCACATGTATCGAAATATAATCGAACAATAATATGAAAAAAAAAGTATTGTTCTCGAGTCATATTAGCATCGAAATGGAAGCCGATGGGCTTCTGGTATCGCAGACTAATGATCTTCGGTCCTCTGACTCTTCACAATATATACACGAAGCATATTTATAATATTATACATCATATATAAATAATAGAGACCCGAAACGAGTTGAGAACAATGAAGATGAACCGCCGAACAATACCATGACGAACGTCACTCGAATCACCACAACAATACGATATAAACTAAACTGACGAGACGTGGTCAGTTTAATCTAGATTTTTTTTAGTTATAAAGCAAATGTATATTGAAAAATTGATTTTGAAATAAATATAATACGATGCATTTTGAGAAAATTCAGTGATACGTATTGAATCACGTATGTATCTTGAATACGTGAGCAGACCTCCGTCTCGGAAAAATATGAATTTCAATTAGAAAATATATCAATCCATGTCAATGATGAAACGTCAAATATCCAACTATAACCGCTCGATTTTAATAAAGAGAAATCGACCGACAGAAATCTGAATGCTCACATATAAAAATTAATGTTCTCAGAACAAAATGTACTTTAATTGAAAATTTTCTTTATTTGCACATATTTTAAATGAAAAATAAGATTTTCCTTTCAATAAGAGAATCTCATTACAGGTCACGCGACCGATTCGATCGAGCATCCGGGTGACGAGCGATTTACCAACAAAAGACACATAAAATGATTAAAACGAACAATATCTAAACACTCGATAAAAAATAAACATAACGAACACGCGATCCGCATCAATGTATCGTTGCGATTCCGCAAAAAGACCAAGAAAAACAATAAGATCAACATCGAACACGTGAACCTGCGCAATATAATAATCGCATCATGATTTATTCTGATTGATTCGAGCGGTCACGGGGTTAAAAGTGTATCCGAACGAGTTGAGAGCTCACTCTCTCTCAAAAGCCTCAAAACGATTCTTAAATCAATCACGTCCGAAGTGAAAAATATCCGCGGCAAATTGAAACTTTGCACCGAAAGAGATTCGGCGTCCGCGCGATTAGGCTCGCCCCATAAATCAAACGCTTCCAAAGAAATCTTAGATCCATGAATATAGTCGTCACATGACCGTTTTTCTATAACTAACGATCCGGAGAGCGGAAAATGATCGGCAATAAATAAATCCCTTCGAGTGCGCGGCAACTGAAGACGTCAATTATTTTTTGCATACGAGCATCTCTCGTATTTATGAGTGCGCCCCGTTCCTTCGTTTTCGTCCCTGGTACGCTCCTGGAGGGCACTTGTCGAAATTAAATGAATGGCCCAGTTAGCATTTCGGGCCCCGACCTTATGTTTAAGTTATGTACAGCTCGCTTCCACGAAACGTCCGCGGTGCGGTCCCTTGTGCTTTATTGAAGCTATGTATAAATTCATAAGATCCGTTTCCTTTTTCGTTTTTCGTTATTGTTATTTCGTGTCGGTGCTCTGAATGGTGGTTGTATACGGTTCGTTTTTTCGGCCGCGAGCTATACGCGAAAGTCGATGATTCGATGCAGCCTTACTTATACGTGAATGCTTGAGTTTTATTCGAGTAAATACGTTTTCAATGTATTTATTCATTTATTTTTTAATCTATTTTCATTATTTAAATGACTGATTTTCGAAAGCGTAAGTTTTCCATCTATTTGGAATAATATGAAAGAGTAAAAGAAAATTCGAAGGATTTTCACTAATGACACCTATCTCCGAACATGAAAAGTTTGATTAAAAAAAAATACTGATCATGAATTGGAATTTCTTATCGTACATATTTAATGAAAGCGTAATGAAATTTAGAAAATATACTTTTATATTAAAATTTTCTGTGAGATTATCCGAATTTTCATATAGAGAAAATGTCAAACTTTTCATTTCACGCTATAGATGGCTCTTAATAAAATTAATAAATATTTAATTCCTTCATTAATATCTATACTATACTATTTATTCTCAAATTTTGCACGTATCAGAATATGGTAAAAAATGATAAATTTGGTTAATAGAAGTTTTATCTAATACAAGTTTTAAATAAAGCATTTCATGCTAATAAAATCACTGAAAAGAAATCGATAAGAAAATTTTAAAAATTAAACAAAATCTAACTATTTCCAATATATGTACATATAAATAAACTTATAAAATAAAATTATGCTTGAAACATGAATTTCAAATGAACATTTAGCACACCATCACGGAGAAGCGAAGAAAATGAAAACTGAAAACTCCGACCATTTCCAGCATTTTTGTTGACTTAACCCAACTGCGTTCCGCGAATACTTTATCGATTCATCCCTCGGACTTCCAGAAAGAAGGTCAAGCCGCCTTCCGAGGGCGACCACTCGAAATTGGTGAAAAAGCACCAACACGCCACAAAACACCCTCACCCACTCTCGAGATCTTTCCACGTGCGATCACGCAACCCTCGCCAGTGTTCCACTTTCTCCGAAAGCAAACTTCGGGAAAATATGCAACTATGCAGTCGAACGTGGTAAATGGCATTAGGAACACGCCAATGAATCATTTTTCACCCCGCGACTCTTTCGAATTTTGAAAATTGTCCGGTTTTTATTGTGAGAGCTTTCGCATTTGTGGTGATTTATTTCGTACAGTACGAACTGGGGCTTAACCTTGTAATGGATATAGTGTGACAAGGGCGGCTATTCCAAACGACACCTTTTTTACGGTTTGATTAATTGAGTGTGTCGTTAATGATTTTAATTTCTGTCATGCGTATGAGAAGGTTTGATTTTTTTCGTTTGGTCTCTAGTGTTTCATGACGGAAAAGTTTCTTCGATATTGGGTTAATAACTGAGACCATTAGTTTAAATTTTCTTCGAACAATACTCGGATTTCTTATCTTGATTGATATTAATTCATTTTTTTGCACGCGTTTATAATAAGAAAAGTTTCTAATTGTACACTCGATAACAAATGAGATTAAGAAAACGCAATATATCATGATGTATTAGGTTTGATTTTCATGAATCCATTATGAAATTAATGAATATCGAAAGCAGTCGACAGATCATATCGACATCATAATTTAAAATGATTGAATGAACTTGAGAATAATTGATAACATATCAGAATAAAAAGTGAAATAAATCAACTATTTTTAGCAGCTAAATTGTATCGAATTCATGATAAATTGGTCAATTATTTAAAAATTACATTCACACAATAAATATTTTATATCAAGCATTAACAGCATTAAAACATGAAAATTCGTTATCGAGAATCAAGAACCTACCCTAAACAGATCGTTGACTCCAATTTTCAGCACTAAATGACTCGCATTTTCTCAGAAAAAGCCTCAAGCTAGACAGTCTGAAGAGTGGGCGGCCAGCCGCCAACATTAACGACCGCCCAGAAGTGGAATGGAACCGGAGGGTGTCCGGCGCCCAACACTCGAACCTTCAAACCAAACTAAACCTAGAAGCCCTACCTCATAAAGGTGTAAACGACTCGACACCTAACGCCAATGTCCAGCGCGTCATATAGAAACTCGTTCAGCCGATATTCACCCTTACACTCTATATTATAAGGGTGTTAATGAATCGATGGTGTATAGTGTCGCTTGGAAAGGCTGACTTTTAATGTGGTCCGTTTGGGCGGCAGTCGCCAGTGAACAACCGTGGTGTACGGCCGCCCATGGTGTGACCGTATGAGCCGGCGAACTCAGCAGTTGCCTTCAACACCGATGCATCTGCTAGCCCCTGCACCCTCGGCCACCTACCAGCTCACCCCGGTATGGGAGAGAGTCGTGAGGACCAGGAGGCTGCCAGCAGAGGTCGATCTCATCCAAGTCTTCACAGCTCTTAAGCATCGTCTCAAAGATCCGGAGCCTCCGGTGCGGCAGCATGCTTTGAGAGTTCTGGTCGATCTCATACCGGTGGTGCAGCCTCTGGATGCTCAAGTGTCTCATGTCTTGCCAGATCTGTTGTCGAATTTAGGTCATTCCGCTCCCGCCGTTAGACAGGGGTCTTTGGATGCTTTGACTACGTATTTGACTTATAGCGAAACTAAGCATAACGTTTTGAGTGAAATTTGCACAAAATGTTTGGAGAGGACGCCTATAAACGACAAAACGCAGGAAGATATTACTACTAGTCTTATTTTGGCGTTGCCGTCACTCTTGTTAACTGTGTTGAGATATACCGAAAATCCTTCTCAATCGATATCGGTAGTGATCAAATCACTGTCTTCCAAATTGTTACAAGTGTCATATCAAGAAATAGCGATGAGATCGTTGTTGAAGATTAAAGAAAAAATAGGTGAAAAAGAATTTGAAACTCACGTAGAAAATTTAGATCCAACTTTGATACAAAATTTTAATCTTCTCAATGATGTTTTTAATGTATCTAAAAGAGATAGTAAGGAAATGACTTTAACACCTCAGCCTAGTGAAGATATTCCGAATGAAAATGAAATGACAATTACTGTCGACGCAGATAATTCCGAAAAAGTTCCTAATGGAAAGGTTATTTTAGAAACTGAATTTGCTTTTGATTCTGACACCGCCATTACAATGACGATACTAGAAGAAGATTTTAAAAATAGCGTAATGCCGGAAAGCGAAGACGACTCATTTGATTACACCACTTATAACAAGAGTTTGGTTAAAGTTTTGACAGATAGCGAACATGAAGAATTTGATGCAATGAGAAGAACTCCACGTCGAGTAAGATTTGGGGGTGAGGTTGTGAAGATGAGAACACCAGATAGCGATAATGTAAACAATAGCGATGCAGATGAATTAACTGACGATTCGGCGAAACATAGTGAAAATTCTGAGAATGGAGGATTATCAAGAAGAAAATCACGAAGCATGATACCGTTACCGATGATGCCGATCAAAAGTCTTCCGAAATATCGAAAACATCAATTAGAACCATTAGATTTAAACGACAGAAAAAAATCTAAGTCATTAAATGATATTTCCGAATATTGCAAAGTGCGCTTCAAATCAACATCGTTTTCAAACGACGATGATCCACCAGTGAAAGTAAATCATGAAATGAATGCCCATCAGTTAGCAGTGCAAAACGGTATAGATGCGCTTAGTACAGTTCCTAAAAGTCCAATTTTATCACCTCGAAGAATGCCCAAGAAACATCAAAAGAAAAGCATGATCAAAAGGATCTTTCCTCAAGAAGATTTATCATCTGGCGTTTCCGGAAATAGTTCAACAGGTTCGGGTTCCAGTAGCGATAATACACTAGAAGATTTTGTTACAGAAGATGGACATATTTTGGATAAGGAGGTTTATAAAGATCTTTGCAGAGGGGTAAGTTTATGATTGATATTATGATGTTATTATTGAAATGAGACACGTGTTATTAGACAAGATAGGTAGAAGCAACAAGTGTCATTATAAATGACAACGTTCGTTCGTTCCCACAATCTAGATTTGTGTATTTTGTCGCTTGATGGCCTTTACAAAGAAAACCAAAACACTATTCTAATATTCAGTGCCGATGAAGCGATTATATCATACATTTATATCGATACTAAATATGAGTATCGTGTATCAACGCGAAATCAGTTAATACGATCGAAAATTTCACGAAAACGATATTTCATCATTGAGTTTTTAAATAGTGTATTTTCTAAAAATACACCTATAACTAAAAAAGCGATCAATCGACACATTAACTGATTCAATCTATACTACGAACGCAATTCGATAATTATCTGCAATTTTCCTATTAGCTCACAAAGAAAAACGACATTTCTCTCAATAATTTAACACGTGAACTAGCACAGGTGTTCCATTCAAAAGTAGCCTTTATAAACACCTATTCGCACCTCAGTATTAAACACACTATTATTAAAATTGACTGCGCAAAAGAGAGTCTTCGTCTACCCTCAACCCCTAAACGTCAACGATTGATTTTCGCAATGCGATTAACGACGACCTTGTCGATATGGTGCGTATACCATTATTACGCAAACACTCAGAAAACCTCGAAAAAAACCCATGACTTTCAAACGTGACTCAGAAATCCACATTAAAAATTAATGTGACCAACAAACCATTGCAGTTCGATTTATCGCGTTAGATTTCGGTTAAATTTGAATATATAACACATAACGTATGATGAAATCTTAACTGGACCAAAACAAAATTTTGTATGCCGGTTGGGTTATATAGAAAACGGAATAATAAAAAAACACCACCCTTAACGTAGGCTACGTAATATAATATTGAACCGGGTTAATTGCGGTGATCTCGAACGGTCGCGTGACCACCGCAACTGGGTTATCTGCCGTTCGGACTAAATCTGGGCTGGGGGCGCGGGGGCTGAGCCCCCCGACGATGGGGGCCCCTTCGAAGACTGTGGACAATTGCCGGCACACTTACCGGCCGGTTTCCGTGCACATGAGGGCTTTATTTACCACGCGAAAGTCTTAAAGGCTGCCCTTGCATTCGGTCGGCGAAATCGTTATTCGAGCTAATTGTCGCCAATCGATACTTTATGGCCGAAATTTAAAGTCGGTTATACAATAAGGTTTTATGAATATTCATATATCTGAGGTTTTTACGTAACGTCGTTATAGGTTTTCTAGACGCTTGATAGTATTTGGGTTGCGTATTTCAATAAGGGTTAAATATTTTGAATTTGAACCTATTAAAATTAATTAATCTCAGTCAGAATTTTAATAAAATTCATTACGCTATATCAAATATACTTTATTATTTTATATAGAAATTATTTTCATTTAATTTGAAACAAATGAAATTGAAATGAATCGAAAATCTGAAACGAATGTGATCGTTATCAAGAAATGATTTTTTTTATAAAATTATTGGTTTTTTACTTCGATGAAATTCAAATATTGATCCAAAGGGGTGTGAAGATAATTCATGTGAAAGAAATAGAACAAAAGCGGATGAAATACGATCGCGATTTGCAACTCTTCGCAGCGACCCCGAAAGCGTCATAATTGTATGTAAATTCTGACATTTGGCCCAGTGGACTTTTCAGGAAACACACACAAACAGTTTTACGCTGAAACTTTATTCAAATGGCCGAATAGTCTGGAAAGATTTCGAGATAGCCGAAACGCGCACCGTCGACCTCATATTACTCAGTTTTTCGTAACTATACTTTCCGTAATACATTTGCATATAATAAATACGACCCGTTAACGAAACGCCGGAACGGAACAATAATATGTAATAAATTTATGTGGCAAACGAAAGCTTTCGACAATAATATTTAGACCGGTGATATTATATAGTGAATTCGATCATCAAAATGACCTCAATAAAAATAACTTAAATAAATGTGATATTTAACAGAGCGACGAAAGAGCATTGTCACAAGCATTGGAAAGACTGAACCGAGAACTAACTTCTTCGACGGCTTCGATGACAGCAGTTGAACCTCAACTTGGGGCTTTATCAGCTCGTTTGGCAAACGTGGGACCCCGGGGACGCGCAGGGGCCGCAGCCGGAGCCCTGCTGCGAACCATCATCAGGGGGGCGCGCGCTCCAGCTCTTCGATCTTCAATGCCTCGTCTGGCCACCGCAATTGCTGCTCAGACGGCAAGGGCACCTTCTTTAGTCGGATTGTTGGCGAAGAGGATGACTGCCCAGGAGATAGTCCAGTTGCTGCTGGACCCGGCTTTGCAGCATTGGAAGAGCTCGAAGGTGAGATTTTTGTTCTGCATATCTATCTGTCGATCATATCGATAATGTGATGTGTTATTTTTTTCATATGTACGAAATAATATTTTTTACAAGTTGACATTTCAATAATAACAAATGAATGTATTCGTTTTCTTAACACATTTTTTATTTGAAAATAATAAAAAATAAAACATTTCATTTTATATTTTTCCAATTTCAGAGTTATACTTAATGGTTATTAATATTTCAATAATACGTAGATATGTATTATTAATATTTCAAATTCAAATTCACAATCTCTGACCTTAAACGTAAAATTTGTATGAATATCGTTTTAATATTCAAATGCAATAATTTTATTCGAATTCGATTTATATTTCTTTGGCCTTGTCGTCGATATGGTTTTCAATTTATTTTTTTGTGTTTTCGCTATTATTTTCTTGAAAACAAAATTACTTTTTTTACACTTTTCGTATACATATTATTACCATCGTTCGCATAATACAATAAAGTTTATTAGCAGAAAAAAATCTTAATAAAACCCTTTCGCGTGAAATATATTACGAGGGTTCGGTGTGTAATTGAATAGAAAAATCGCTCTAATTTTGGCGTCTCGGTTGTGGCGAAATTTACATGATATGCAAAAATATTGTATCGATCTTTCATAAAACCGCTGATCACCTTGACTCAACCTCTATTTCGCACAAATGTTCATTATGCATACGTACTTGGAAAAAAGAAACGAATTCATACGAAAAAAAATTCGTATTATTGACATAAGATAAGTACCTTATTTGACTGTTAGCTCAGCAATCGTAAATGGTCACTACTCTTCTAGAGTAACTGAATATGAAATTTTTCTTGATGATTGATGAGATATGCATTCTAAACAGCTTTTAATGATGGGTTTCTACGAAAAGCTCTCACATTAAATATTTGATGCATATTATGTACTAGGTACCCACATACAATTATAGAGTGGTGTTTACGTGATACAATTTTCAATGATTACACGTAAAAAACAAACGAAAAATATCACCACACATAAATTCGATTATTTATTTTCATTGTTGGCATTTTGATTTGAAGTCCATCAATTTATAAGTTGAAAAACGATACGCATTACTTTAATGAATTTTCGACTAACGTTCATAAAACGATCGTTAATTTTGATGAAAACAATGGAAAAGTTTATGAAAAATTCAAAATACGCACAGAAAAACAAGGCCGTCAACAATCGTTTACAAATCTACACGTATGTTCTAGGCCGTACAAGTTGCATTAGATTTTTTTCGGAAAGGTCAAGGCTTGAACATTCCACATGTGATTCATTCAAATCGTACCCTTTCAGCATGAATATAAATTGGAATTAAATGAAAAAAAAAATGTTTTAGATGAGGGCCGGAGCTTTAAGAGTGGTGGCACTTTTGGGCAACGTTGGAGCTCCTTCGGGATGTGCAAGTGGACCTATTGGAACTCGTGCTTCAAGGGCTGCTGCTTGTAGTTGCAGACATCCAAGAAGAAGAGTAAGAGCTGCTGCTTTAGATGCACTAGCTGCTTTAACGCATCTTGCTGGACCAAGATCGGTTTTGGCAGCTCTGCATCATGAAGCTACTGGAAGAAGCGATGCTGATCAGTTTTACGATGCAGTGAGTTGTTTTCGATTTATCCAATATACTATCATCTTTAGACAAATGAGGTTTCAATTGAAGTGATTGATGAGTGAATTAGCTCACATGTTAAATCAAATGCGTGCAATAGTTATGCATGGGGTTGAAAATGTACGGTCTGCATTTATACATTATGGATTGTTCAATTTCGGTCAACTGGTGAATAATTCAACACATCGACATTATGCAAGACTGCATCGAGTCGCAATACATCACCTTTCCTGCAGCGAAACTGGAAATCGATTTAAAATTATGTTCTCTCGGTAAAAAAAAAATCACTTGGAATTTCAAATTGGACAATTTACAAAATAAACACGAAATGTAGAGCACGTGGACGTACATAGATAACACGCATGACCTAAAAATGTCGATCACTTATAGCTTTTAGCTAAATCCGTATGGGATTATTGATTGCTGATCGGAAAATTCACACTTCGTCGATTGATTCGTCGGAAAAACGCGTGAAAATTCCTCGATTAATGTTGATCATATTCGTAAGGTTAACGATCGCTTGGCGTGACGCTGCATCACAATGGGCGAACTTACAAATTTGATCATTCAATGAATTTTTCCCTGTTTCTATAGTGTGAAACTTTCAAATTGATGAGTTTTCCGACGAACGACCTTGAATTCGGACGATGATCGTAAAGTTCAAAAGAACTTCTGTGACCGTCGCATAATATCGTCACCTTTCTATTTTTTTTACATATTATGCTGAAGGAAATTTCATTAGAGTTGAAAGATTTTCATTGAAAATTCGTTCAATATTCATCATAGAGAAAAAATCGTGACTTAATATTTTTGAAGGTTCATACACCTTTCGATCAAAATATATTAATCATATGTAGGTAGATATCAAAATTTTAACACTTGTGTATAATATTATTGAAACGATGCTCAATAGGTTGAGATAAGTTAGTTGGGATTACATTTGAGATTAGTTTAAATTAGTTTATTTTTTCAGGTTATATTAAATTGGATTAGAGCAGGTTACATTTTAGGTGTGTTCGAGTAACGTGCTGATGGTATTGTACACAAATATTTACTTAAAATACCTATATATCAACAATTAAGAGTTAGATATTTATATAAAAGACAGAAATTACACATTTAATTCTCACAACACAGAAATTGATTACACATACATACGATAATGAGATAATTCATCTCATAATTTTTCACGATCTGTATGACTAATTAAGATGAATTTTACCTTCAGGTATTCGCCAGATTATGCAGAAACGACATCGAGACAAAGAAGCCCCCTTTGATTCCCAGAGGGGGCGTAGCACCCCACGGGGGCGCCGACCAGCAGAGGGCAGACCTCGCGTGGGTGAATGCAGGAAGCAACTCGGCGTCGCCTCCTTCCGCTCACAAGTAAAACGCAAACGCTAACGTTTTAACAATTGCCAATTTCAAAAATTCCGCTTTGCTAGCGAACTGTCATAATAACAGTTCGCTGCTCGCGAAATATCGTGTTGGTTTTGAGCTGTCGGATTGCACGTGTAAAGTTCACGCTCGTTCGCTCAGTGCAGAGGAACGCGATCTTTCGTGACTCGATGGTTGTGGTTTTTATTGTTCTGAAATGTCATTTAACTTTTTTCAGATTCGAGAGAAGGTTGGAAAACAGCTGGCCGCGTTCTGCTCCCGATTTGCCCGCTTTGGTCTCTGCTGGTCCTCATAGGTCTTCTCAATTTACGATGCCTTCGATTTCAAGGAAATTCGATATGGTGAATAATATTTTAATAGTCTTATCGTGTTCGTATCATGAAAATTATTTATAAGTCAAAGGTAATGCATTTAGAATTGATCGATAAAAGCTAAATGTTGAAAAAATCATACGCTTGAGTGGTTAAAAAAATATTCAGAAATGTGTGCGGTTGTATTATTTCGTACGAAGATAGATTTGATGAAATGATACGTGACACGAAAAAATTACAGTCGATATTTCTCAAGCTTTTCTACGGTCGAATTCGTATCTTCGCCAAGATAAGAAAGAATCTCGTAAATTATAGTGAACGTACGCAAATTAAGGAAACAATAAAGTAAGATAACACTTAAGATTCGTAAATTGTTTTCGCGCTGTCAATTTCAAATCTTTTCAAATAAACTACTCTTTGTTTTACATACGATAGAAAATAAATTAATAGGCATTAAAAATTAATTATTAATAAATTCAATTTCAAGAATATGATTTATGTTTGACAATAAGTGAATTGAAAACATTCTCGAATATTCTGGACGTTTTTTATTTGACCCTTATGTTTGTTTTACTATTTACTGATAGCTTTTCTCGGCATATCTTGGTGTGAGGTAGCGTGTGTTCGTTTGACCAATCGAAGAAATGAAACACCGTAAAAACCAAGAAATAAAATTAGAGAAATTAGAAATACATACAACATGAACGAATAATATTAGCATGCTATAAGTCTTATATTCTCGGAACGATAATGATGAAATAAAATAAAACCGAAAAGTTATGCTAGATTTGACATTTCGTATGAATTTATCGTTTTGAATTTTGACATTCGAAATGAATAAATTACGATAAATTTACATCGTATCGAAAATGTTCTTGCTAGTCATTCGAACGAAAATGTTAAATTTTCTTGTACTTTTGTGTGCTGTTAATGACCTTGCTCGTGAAACTTTATGAATAAAGCAATTTTGAAGTTTCTTTGAGCGTTTTCGCACTCTGAAAACTACGAAGAAAACATGAAGTGAGGGATGAGAATCCATACTCAAGGACTGAAAACAACACTTTGTTATGCAACAACGTATACAATACGAAAAAACGATTTATTTCCGTTATTGATACCCTTTTCATTTATATTTTGAGCTCCAAGCAATTTATTTCTTTTCGATACATGGTACGCGACTGACATTCTTATATCGAAGCGGGTCAAATTTTTCATGTTACGTGAATTTTATAATAACTGGTCTGACGTCATCTGCATCATGATATTTTTCTGATAGTTTTTAGATTTTCTTTATCTGCAAATAAAATATAACCATTCTTGTACATGACGTATTTTATGAATGTATGCGAAAATATTCCAAGTTCTTATCGTGATGTAATAAAACAAAATAATGACTCGGAAAATAATCAAGAATTAGAAAAGATATATAATAATATAGTTCTTTAGAAAAATATATCATTGGTACACACAAATATGTATTTCACCATCGCAATTTTCAGGTCAAAATTTCGCTACTGTTTCTTAATAAATCACAGTAATTAGCGCTTATTAACTATTTTATAAACGTTTTGTAGCATTTAATTTCAACACCTTTTAAATAGAATTATCCAGTTTTATTAACACAGGTTTTTTTTTTGATTTTAATACAAATCCTAATTAGAGAACTTTAAGTTCGAAACATAATTGTATTTTTTTTTTCAAAATTTGGTACTTGTGTACAATACTATTGGCGCGACATTCGTTCTAACTTCAAACGTGCTTCAACATAATCAAATCAAACCTAACTTGAAAATATAAAACGAAAAACTCAATTTTACCCGAAATACCACCCAACCTAGCCTAATCCAATTCATCTAGTAACATACTGCTACATAAAAACCAAAAATTTTCACAACTTTTCCTCAACTAACATCACCAACATCAATCATTCCACAACCGAAAACAAAACACAACATAAAACAAAACCTTCTGCATGATCAACCACCACCCCCACGACAACAACCACCCACCTACGTACGAGCTGCAGACCTCCCCATCAGTATTGACCTAACAGGTGCCCACCACCAACCATCAACCGACGAAGCTAATCGATACGGCGGAGCTCCGCCACTTGCCGACCTTGGCGCTCCGGAGTCAGTCCTGCCATAGCCATTATTGCTGCAGCTGCTTCTGCTTTTGCTGTCGAAGCCCCTGCTCCGATCTTTGCTCCAATCTCTGCTTTAAGTGGCTGTCGCGTTTCGGGATGCTGCTCTGTCCCACTATCGTCTATGGGCCGTTCATCTGCGCCGTGGCTGCGGTAATTTTGTTTGAGCTTGAATGGTGTAATTGAAAAAAAAAAATGATGTCGAAAATTAACAAGATTAATGAAAAAAATCTTCCATGCATTTTTTTGTACAATTTCAGAATCAAGCAATCGATATTGTATTTATTTTTGTTTTTGAATGAAAATTTTCAGTTGGTACGTTACATGTTTTTGTTACTCTATTCATGTATCAATGATTGAGGGTGATTTTAGTTGTATAGTCCAATTCTATATGATAGTTACGTCACTGCGTAATTGGCTTGGATAATTTGGCTTTTCTATATTTAGAATTTTTGTTTTGCGTTGATTTGAATATTTTATAAATTAATTGATGGTTTGTGGTGTGTTGACGTCTGTATCATAGCGAGACTTTGTTTGGGTCTGTGTTTTGTAATTTAGGGGTTGATTGCTTACAATTATCAAAGGTGATGTATTATATAATTTGTGTGTATTTATCAACTGTATAGTTCGAAAATAGATAAAATAGCATTAATTAATAAAAATAGAAGGATGTATATTTTTACACAAATTAACATTATCTTGATCAGTTGATATAAATTAAGAACATTATGAAACATGCAATATATGTATGTATATCCATGTGCATAAATCAGAATGAATTTTCACGAATTTTCCGAAAATATAGCATGCATATATAATATTTCACATATTAATTATTATACGAGTAAGTATATAAATGTCGCGTGTCACGACTCTATTTGATTACCATAAAAAGTTTTCCGTCGTATAATAATTTACTAAACTTCTAAATGAAATTACGTGATAATTAATAATGATTGAGTATGATGATGAAATAATTAAAATCAGATGTCCAATAATTCTGAATATAAATAATTAAACATTTATTTTAATAACTAACTAGGAAAATCGTCATTTGAATATTTGCGCCATACTGACGTAAAAGGGAGGAGCTTAAAGCTCCGCCTACGAAAATTTTGATTGGTCGATACGAAAAACACTCTAACCGCCAAATTCAAATATTCATATGAAATTGACATTTTAATTAATATCATATACAAAATATTATATTATTGAAATTCATTTTGACAAAACAATGAGATACAAATAAATTTTCATTGATTATGTATTAAAATGGGGATTTTAAATGTTTCAGGATAAAAATGACAAAAACCTAAATGGAATCATTGAAGCTCGAGTTTTGACAGCACCACCAGCAGCAGTAACTTTGAGACCATTGGTGTTGCAGCAAGTTCCTCATGTTCAACAAGTTCATCATGTTCAACATTCAGTATGGCCAAGGCAAGGACTTTCCTGGCCCCAACAACCAGCTCCTCCTTGGTCACATAATCCTACTATGTACTCTCATCAGCAACAGCATTCTGCAGGTTTCTATAAATATAAAATAATTGATATCAGTACTTACTTAGTAACTTAATATTTTAAAGGTCAATTATTAAATTATTAATTGTCTATTTTAAGGTCCTTGGACGTCATTTGGGCACTCTTGGGGTAGTAGTTCGGCTATAAATGCAACTGGGGGAGGTTCTTGGCCTCAAAGAAGACCACCTCCTCAATTAAGAGCGCTAACACCACCTCCAAATCGCCCAAGACTTCAGCCTTTATCTTCTCCCCAGTCTTCAAATAATTGGAATAATGTTTCAGGTTGATATTCCTATTTTTGTTTAAATTTCAGGATATGTCAATGAAAAAAAAAACATAAAACTATAAAATATGAAGCATTTTGAATGACAAAGTCAGAAATCATATTGAATTGATAAAATCTACTTTTAGGAAAACAGGATTTCATAAGTATACTAACTGTCCTATGTCAAAAATATGAAAATTATTTAGTGCAAAGAAGAATTGTAATAATATTACAAAACTTTTTTTGGTTTTTCTGGGATGTAGTTTATTATTTTCAAAAGTATTTACTATTTTATAATGTTTATATGGTTACTTGGTGAAAATAATTTTATAAATTTATATTTTAAATGTAATTAATACTGTATTATGAAATTATTAAATTATTTATATATTTTTAGTGACAGATAGTATAAATTCATTCAAATATTAAGTTGTATCAAAGTCAACTAGGCTTTCAAAATTTTACTTGCAATAATTTGAACAAAACCATTTTCATAAGTCCTGTTAGAAAAATATTTCAATACAAGATGTACAAATACACTCTAAAAATAGATAGTTCAAATAGAATTCAATATTTTACATAAATCTCATCAGATAAAAGAAATTTGGCATACCTATATGAAAAATAAAAAATATTTTCTATAGATTTTTCATCAATTTTTTATGTAGTATATGATTTGTACATATTACATTATGTAAGTTATTCGATAACTATTATGCAAAAGTCTTAAATAGGAAAAATATTAATATTTTGTATTTTATAGAACAAGTTTACCAAAGCAATATTATAAAATGCAATGAGTCGATATTGCAGATATAATGAAATTTTCAGAACGATTCATTTTAAATTTTGAAACGAATATCGATCGATTTCATTTTAAATATTTCAATGCAACTTAACAGCTGATGGTATGCTGCGTTGAACTGTCAAGTGTGAGAAATGCCAGGTGCATATTTAACCTGAATAATCGCGTGTTAGAATATAAGATATGGGATTTTGAACTTCATTTCTGATATGGGATGATCTTTATAAATTTTTAATGAATTGAAAATATGTTGAAATTGGATTTCTCGTATTACACTTGAATTTCAAATCATAAAATAATATAAATAATGTTTTGTAAATATGAATCCAGTAATGCTTATGGTAAATTTTCTTTTTTCATTAACTTTATTACCCACTATGCGAAATTTCATTAATTTTTCATAAAATGATCGATGAAAATTCTATTTTGAAAGAATACCACGACTTTTTTTAAGCTTTTCATCGGTCACGTTAAACAATGACTAAACACACGTCAATCAAATTACAGACACAAATAATTGAAACGTAGTTAATCATATTTGGACACGTGAGGGATACGTCGACCCAATTCCGATTAGAAAACTGTACAAGAAAATTAAACTGCTTTAAAAAATACATATCGATTCGTCTAGCCTGCTAGTTTATTGAACCGAAATGAATTTTTAACGACTTCCCATTTCTATATTTGTCGACAGTTGACACAAATGATGGATCGCCAATTCAAGAATTCGACAACAGGAATCAGCTGGACACCGCTCGTGATCGCGAGGGTCTCACCAGCAGGTCACCACCTAATTCTGAAGAATCCAGAGAATTTCAGAGAAATCAACAGTAAGTATTCATTCATTGAAAAATATACTCTTGTTATTGAAGAAAATTAACGATTTTCAAGTCATATTGTAAGAATAGTTTACCCATATTGGAAAATTAAACAAATTGTTACTCTCAGATTTCTTTCCGATTGTGAGTCTGATTACTCAAGAATTTATAAAATATTCTATGTTTTGATTTTTTTATTGAAAAATTATGATCACTAATTCTATATTGTTGTGTTCAGATTTTCAAATTCATTGTTATTCTCTTGTTTGAAAAATATAAATTTTCAAGTGAGAACGTTTCAAGAAAATCGAACTTCTTTAAAATTCCATAAGAGTTAAAAAAAATCGACAAGTGACAGGTTATGCAAAGTTTAATAAACACGACATCACGCGAATCGTGACTTTACTGGAAAACACTTTAAAATCGATTACAACGCTGTAACCCTGCTTTTTAAATATACAAAACCATAGCAATGGGTCGTTCCATGTTGCGTACACCATAAATATCACAGACCGAAACATCCCTTAGCACCACAACACATGTACAATATATTCGAAAATTTCGCAATCGATTCGAAAATTGTATTTCGCAACACGTTCTCGACTATTCTCCGATACAAAGAAACGGTGATTTACACCTTCGTTTTTTTCGGAACGACCTCGTTCTTCGGAAAATCGAGTTCGGAGAACCCTACAGCTCACATTGGCCTTATCGAAGGTGATTAATCTCCAGGGGTGGTCAACCCACGTGAAATCCGAACTAGGGGCGTTTTTATTTCCATATTTTCAGCTCCGTTTATCACCTTAGGCGATCGGGTCAACATTTTATATACTGCGTGCTACAAGACGCGATACTACGACGCCAATAAAAGTGATTGCGAAATTCCTTTGAAAAAAAAAACGAACACACGTCATGTGCATATAAAAATAGAAATAGGCTCAAAATAGGTTGTCGCATTAAAAATATCACTGTTGGGAGCTTTATCGTTTACGTTTCCTGTCGATCGTGTCGGGTTGAAAGTTCGAGCTTTTACGAGCTACAAGTTTGAATGAACTCGAACATTCTGTTATGTATTATTACGATTCTGATGTTTTTGTAACATATCCTACATTCGAAAACATGGAAATAAATATATTTCAAATAAATATTTCAATATTTTTCTATTCTTATATTATTTCAATATAAGATTTTCAAAATTTTCTTACAATAAAATCATTCTAAAAGCTACTTTCATACATATAATATCAAAAAAGTTGTAATAAATCAACAATCGGCTCGGAAAATTCCACGATTTCCATCTCGTCATTCGAAACGTAGCCGCGGCGCTTTTCCGTATTTTAGAAAAGTATGTGCTCCACATATCCTCGTGATTTAAACGCAAACAACTTTGTGAGTCTTTTATGTGGAGTTTTGTTAAAATAAAGCGGGTAAATCAAAACAGAAATCGCTCATAAAGGCAACAGTCGCACACGCAAAGTGGCGCCATTACAGGCCGTAAAAAATATGGGCCACACAAGTAAAGGGCCGAAGTCCCGATTTTAATATAACTGCTAGACGCAACAAAAATAACTCAGACCGAAATAATTAAAGGGCACGAAACAATGGGGTGTGAGATTTTTCATTATTTTACATGTATTGTATTATAAATAGAGTTTTTCACGTCGCAACTCGATTGACGCATCAATAGATTCTTTGTTCTTTTGATTAGAATTTTTATTTTTATTTTAAACTCTAAGCAAATAAGTAAATGTATTTTTTACAAAAAGCAATAATAAATCATATAAAATAGGCAAAAAACGCATTTTTCAACGATCACGTGAATAATGCACGAGAACGAAAGCGTAGCTGCATTAGCGCAACTCGCATTAAAACTACGTTACTTTCACCCTCGTACAAAGCGCCTTCGCGCCGACTACGAAATCGAAATCAAACTAATAAAACCCCCCATAAAATACATGTTAATAATAAATATCAAACGAGTGAAAATCTTGATTAGCTATTCGCGGCAGGACGACACGCACGAAGTACTGACGTCACTCGGCCGTCTCGGTTCGGCGCCATATCGATTTTCACCATTGTTGTGTATCCTAGTTTTCTACCAGTATTTAACGCACGCACAGTATCGGCTTTGAAAAGTCCTGTCTATTTTATACATATCCCTTCAGGGGACTCTGGTTCGAGCATTCGGTTTGTTGTCGTTGCCGTGTCGACGACCCCATGACCCAAAGGTGGGGCATCACTAACTCGTGCTAGGCTTTTTTGTACAGCACAATCTTCCATGACAAACAATCTGAATTCGATTCGCTGAAGAAAAACTGTTAAAATCGGGCTTATCTGGCGTCGCGATCGAAGTGTTAAAGTGTGACCGTTGTTCGACGGTGTCGTGCTTGTGGAGTGTCAAGGTTTCTCATAAATAAGAATTACGTGCTTTTCGATTTCGTTATTGTTCTGTGAGTGGCGAATTTTAGAATTTTCAGTGTGCGTATTGATTTTTTTATTCGATCTCGATGTGTTGCGCAGTTTCATTGTTCGTGGCGTGTGCGGTGTTATCTGTGTCGTGAATCGTTTTCGTATCGATTTATAGAGTGTGAATGTAAACTTTTTTTTTCAGCGATAGGACGTTAAAGCTTTGTGTTTTGTGGTAGGATTCAATTTAGTGTTGCAATTGTTTTAGAACGCGCGTGTGCTTAATAACTCGTGTGTAAAGTTTTCAAGTTTAATTCGAAACGTTAAGGATCGTTGTGTGTTAATGAAATTTCTATTTTTGGTTTTAATGTGATTTTTTTAAGAAAATTTAAATTATTTTCAGTAATCAGAAAAATATATTATCGAAGATAATTCAAATTCAAAATTTACTTTGTTTATTTGTCACAAAAATGTTTTGAACTCAATTGTTTTCTCGCATACATAGTTTTGTATGTATAGATATAATTTATTCTCATTTAAAACGATATCTAATGTAATCTGCACTTACATACGCGAAAGCGTTAACGAGCTAATTGCGATTCTTTATCGATATAATCAGCGGAAAAAGAGAATTTTCCGAGAAAATTATTTTATATGGGCGAAAATTAGTTCACGAAATTTGAGTAATTCACGTTTTTTAAGGTAGATGAAAAGATTTGAAGCTAAATATAAAACGACACAAAGAAAAGCTACAAGGACGATTTTTCAAAGGAAGAAAAGAGAGAATTTTATTCAAATGAAAATTCTAATAGGAATTTTTCACAATTTTTCCTCATATTCTGATAAGAAGGGAAAACTTTTCGGAAAAAAATTATAATAAAATTATTTAAAACTGAAAAACAAAGAAAGGTCACCTAGGACTTGACGAAACAATCCGACAGCCGAATCGATCGCCGCAATCTCGCGACGAATCTCAAACCAAACAAATCATCAACAACCGCCTCTCGACATTCGACGGCCGCGAAACAACGGCGCACCTCGCCTTCGTTGAACCGAATCCTCGACGCCGCACGAAAAACTTCGTTATTCACCGCGGGCAAAGTGGTCGGAGTGGACGTGGAAGGCGGTCGCCCCTCGTGTGCGGTCAAGCCGTATAAAATCGATGGGGTGATTTCTTTGCATACGGCGTCCGGCGCCGGGGTGGACGGACGCGTCGACGGCCACCATGGACACCTCGAAGTTGTGCTTCCACACCAAGAGGAAAAGCGACCCTCGGACGGTGAGGCCGCGATGAGGTGAGATGGCTGCGAGGCGCGCGTGGAGGCGCAGCCGCGACGGGAACAACAACGGCTCGGTTCCCAACAACGGCGGGGTCTGCTGTACCTGCTGCTGGTGCTTGCCTTGGGTGTGCCTGCGCCCCAGGAAGCCCGTGGCGCCTACGCCCTCGAGGCCCCCCACGCCCATACTGCAGCTCGACACTGCCACGCCGGATCGCATCATGTAAATCGAGTCCGAGTTTTGTTTTTAGTCTCTGGTGTTGTGTGCTAGTGAGGAAATATAACATGTATTTGGGTATAATTTGTTAGGTGTATTGAAATAAAGGACGTATAATCGCAATCAGTTGTGGGTACATTGACGGATATGAGTTCTTATAAGATACATTTTCACTGTAGGGCATATTTTCAGAAGTAGTATTTTCGGGAAAACGAAATATTTTTGGTATTTCGTATGTTTTCTGGAAGATTGTTGAAAATCGCGATAGTTTTTCTAAATATAATAATTCTTTTTCGGTGATGAAAATTTTTCAAAAAAAAATTTTATTTTTATTTGCAATATCATATTAATTAATGGTTAGTTTGGAAGAAATTTTACTAATCTGGTTCGTTTTTATACAATTTTAGAATAGTAGTGATCATAATTTTTTGAAAATTGAATGTTGATTTGAAGTTTTTATGATAAAAATAATAATTTAAATGTGAATTCGTCAAAAATTATTTAAGTAATGACGAAACTTTAAATAACTCTAGAATTTGTTTATCAAATGTATTTTCAACATTAAAACTTATTACATTTTTTGTAATTTACCAAAAAATATAATATTAAAAGTTTTAAAAGAGTCACGTACGTGTCGAAATACAGTAAATTTTCTATGAGACGATGAAATGCAAAATGGTAAATATTTTTTTCATATTTCAGTTTTCGTGTCAGTTTGCGCGTTAAATACGCTACTGCGTCACAGATGGGCGACACAGTTTCTTGAACTGCCTTAGCATAAATTACCATCAAAATAAGGATTTATCGTGGATTATTCGGTATTATAATCAACACGCGAAATTCGCCACGACCCTTCGCCTGAAAAAAAAAGAGTGAGAAAAACATAAAACGGTCATGCGTGAGCTGTTAACTTCTGAAAGCTTTGCTCATTTCGCCACAACGAAAATGAGTGTGTTTTGCATCAATTTCGATCGGCATTGATAGTTGATGAAACTTTCCTCTGAAGACTCGTTAAAACTCACTTAACATTTAGGAGGTCGAACATATAATCGGATGGGCGTTTACGTTATAGCGTTAAAATGTTTTGTAACGAGATTAAAATCGGCAACGGTACACCATTAGCCATTAGCGAAATTGAACTCCATCGATCAGATTCGATTAACTAATAAAAGTAGTTTTCTCTCAATACACAATGCACGCTACTCTATTGGAGTAGAAAAAAAATATGTAAAAGGATGCTCGTGAATAAAATTGATAAATGGAAAGTTTTGTTTATTTTGTAAATCGTGACACATAGCCATTAATTCAAATTGAATGAAATTGTTTTAAAATGGAGATTAAAACTTTAGTAATTACCAGAAAAACTTATTTAGGTGCCGCAGAATTCTAAAATAAAATCCGACCTTCAATTTGAATAAAACAATCGGAATGACTCTGTTATTGCGTTTGATTATAACTAGTGGAAAGCTATTTCTAAATTTCATGAAAATTTTTGCTTTCAGATACAAAATCGATGAACTAGATAATTGTCCTTCGCACAAATCGGAGCAAGGATCTACACGCGAAGAAGCATCTCCTCAAAACAGTCCGATCTCCAATGAGAATCGATGGAGAAATTCCGCTTCTTCGAAACCACAAAGTCCTATCAAATCTTTGTCTCAAGATCTCACAGACGACGATGCAATTAACGACGGTTCACCTTGTGGAGATCGAAATCAATCTCCAATTGTAAAATATAACGATTCAGACGATGCCCTCACAAATTCTGAAGAGCAGAGAGTGAAAACACCATCGACTACAGAGCTAAGATTCATCAACGATAACAATCAAACAGAAACTTTATATATCGAAGAGGTGAATGAGTATAATGGAGAAGAAAGATTCATCAACCTTAAAGTGGAAAGTCCTCATTCTGTAGAAGATGAAGATGCACCCGAAGTGAATACATTCTCAGTCTCTGAAAAATCTCCAGTACATTCAATACATTCTCAAGTGGCTTCGAGTCCAAATAGAAACAACAATAATGTAATGTTAAATGTAACACCAACTATAACATTTTTGGGCAGCTCTGTTAGTACTGATGAAGAAGTTAAATCGATAGCATCTACATCATCTGAAGCATCTTTAGTAATATCGCCCAAACAATTAGATAAAGATGAAACAGATAAAATCGGTAACGGAGATTTAGAAAATCATGAAGTTCTGGGCAACAAGATTTCTCCAGCAAAAAAGACTCCGAAAAAGGCCGGCAATAAAACAGTACCTAAGATTCTAAGTTCAAAACTTAACAGAAACAAAATACAACCAGCTGAAAACGAACCGATTGGAACTCTTTTGCCTTTTGATAAACCAAAAGAAGCATTAACGAGGAGTTTAACACAAATCGAAAGTTCTGAATGGGAAACTGTTATGTCTGGTTTGCAGAACATGGGAAGACTTGTAAAATGCCACCCTTCTCTAATTGAAACACAATTAACGGTGGCGGCGAGAGCTGTAGCATCTCAAGTTAAGAATTTAAGATCTCAAGTAGCCAGAGCAGCTTGTCGTCTTGCTGGAGAAATGTTTACGACTCACAGAAAAGGATTAGAACCGGAAGCTGATGAATTGGCTGTTCCTTTGCTCAACAGAACTGCAGATACTAATAAATTCTTAAGAAGTGACGCTAACGATGCTTTAGATAAGATGTGTGATTCCATCACTGCTCAAAAATCCATCTGCATTCTGATAATGAGAGGAACAATTCATCAAAATGCTATTGTTCGATGTACTACAGCTAGGTTACTCGCCAATATAGCAAAAAATTCTGGTCACGACAAATTGTTCACAATACAAAAAGATTTACGAGACAAACTATTTCAAGCTGGCGCCGATCTCCTTACAGAAGGGAGCCTGGAAACTAGAGGCCATGCCAAACAACTTTTCAAGATTTTATCACATAATAATCATTTCATAAAAACAATACGTGAGGTGATTCCACCATCTAAATATAGAAACATAGAAAAAACACTAAACTCTCTAAGAATACAATAGTTATAAAACACTAACATGAAATAAATCAATATTGTATAATTTATAAAAATCATACTCGCTATAATATATGTATTGTATGATTGAGATGAAATACATTTTAACACTGTAAATTTTAAATCTAATTTTAATTGTTTCTTAATAAGAGTAATTTATTGAAACTGTGTTGAAATTTTGTAAATTGATAATTTATTAAAATAATATTAACATCATTATGATTTATTTGTTTTATTTCAAATTACAATATTTGTTAAAATATATTTAACACTAATAAGAAAAATAGATAATTCAGAAATATGCCGTTAGGTTTTCATAAAAGAAAAGGTATGTGATAATTTACATAAAAAATGTTATAATACTATGATGAATTTCAATTGAGAAAAAATTATAAATCTGTAGTCTTATTACATGATAAAAATGGGTAATTATTCTTTAAAACTTTTGAATAATGTTTTATGTACTCATTCCTCAATTTATGCAGTTTCTAAGTAACAATACAGAAAATAAATATGCCAATTTGTGAAAAAAATCCTTAGAAAACACTAATGATGCTTTAACATATTTTTGTCAATGATTTTACAAGATTTACAGGAGAACTTCTGAAGTGGTATTCGGTGATTTCAATGAAAATTTGTAAAATAGTAGTGTAAGTGTCTACACTTACACTACTATTTTACATGAAATATAAATGTGAAGAACGAAAACGCAAATCCAAGTAGTTTTTAGTAGTTTTTAATTATTGCATTCATAAATTAGTTATTAACAAGAATAATGTTTTTTATCGAACATTTTGACACATCATCAAAAGAGTGAAGGTAACAATAAAAACATTGCTTTACGAAAAACCGAGATAGTTACTATCGAGATAGATTTTGAGTCGATACTTTCCTTAAACAATTTTGAAAAAAATGAATGATTTGTATAATTACGAAAATTTCACTTATGATTTATTTATTTAATATAATAAATGCTAGGTATGTTTTATTTATTTATTCCATTTAAAGGTATCTTGGAATCCTAGTCTTTTTTTTACCAGGTTTCCATTCATCCAATGTTTGAGTGGAACGTATCTACTGCGTAAATAGGAGATGAGTGTATTGCACTTTATAAAAAAATCATGAATTCTATGTTTTCATATCCAATTTTTAAAATTTGAAAAAAGTGATAAAAATAACATGATACATGAAACACAGAAGGAACAAAAATATTTTCAAATCAGAATAAAATAAATATTTACAAAAAGATAAATTATGAATGTAGGTAGGTATGTAAGAAAATTGTAAGGTAACATGCATAATTTTAATATCAGGAATTTGTGCTTTAACAAATGACATTTTTACAGAATGAAGTGAAATAAAAAGTAAAGAAGACGGAGAAAAAAATTACAATTGAAAATGATGTTAAAAATTTATATCAACTGTACAGTCATTTTTTATACACAATAAAGAAACTATCACAACTAGTGACTTATTGTGACTGACAGCTGCAATTTTGAAAACATATTTATGTTTTCAAAATTGCAACTGTCAATTTCAAATTGTATAAATGATAAACATACTCACAATTCACCAATACTATAGAGTAGGGTCAGTCACAATCTAAATAACCCTATTGTATTTTTAAACGGAAAAAAATTACAATTCAATTTCATTATTCTCTTTTCAGGTTGAAAAAATCATTGAATTGAAGTTAAATTAAGGAGAAAATATAACATAACAAAAAGTGCTGTTTTAGTAACTGCAATGTGTGGAAACTTTCTAAGAAAATCACAATTATAAATCATTAAATTAAATGAACATAATACAATACTGGTGTTTTATAGTAAAACATCAAGAACACATTTCAATTGACAAATAATGAGAAGGAAAACAATGCTTTTTTTTTAGAATCTAGAGATGTGATTTTTTTTATAAAAATATTCATTTAAAGTTTGTTTTCAGAATTAAGTAAATATATATTATCCATTTTCTACTAAAACTAAGTATCTCTCAAACAAATTGTATGAGCAACAGTTAGTTTTGACAGAATATATAAAATATCAGATATTTTTAGTCAAATTTCATTTTATTACTTCATTTGTACAAAATTTACCAAAACAACACAACATATTTTAGGAATCATCAATTTCTAAAATAGTTTCTGTGATTTTTTCCCTTCGATTTATGTCTATCATTGTTACGATCACGATAATGTTTATGATCAATATATTTATCATAATTATTCTTGTGTTCTAACTCTTTATACTTGTTATATTTAGAATCTCTTTTATACGGTTCATATCTATCGACAGGGAGCTTTTTTGAAGACCACTGCCCAGTGAGACTAGCCTTACTTAAATCGTTAATAGACGAATCATTTGAAAACTTATAATTGTCCACACCGGGAGGAGGCAGCAACTGAAACATACCTTCAGATATAGGCATTTCAGCAGACTTTATGAACTGTTGCACGTGCGAATGATTCAATTTGAGCATATCATTATGACGTGGTGAAACTCTTCCAGAGTATGTATCCCTTTCATAATCTCTAGAAGTGTTCTTTTTATCAGTCTTTGAACCGCCTCTAAATTGTAAATTCAGAGATCTTTCAAATAAACATGTTCCTTGAAATATATTTAAGGCATATGAAACTGATTCGGAATGAACATAAATGATGAATGCATAGTTTCTTTGACGGCCATCTCTATCTTTGGGTATGTTTACTCTTTCCAATGGTCCTGCCTGAAAATATAATTAACTGACAATAAAATACTTGGCTTACTATTGTGGTCCAATCTTTCAATCACTGATTAGCAGTAGTTAACAATAACCGTTGGTTATAGCTGTCAAGTTCTTTGAAAATAAACGGTTAACTAATGCTATTCAGTAAAATTAAAGATTGAAAGACTAGTCTTAAGGTGCATCATATCAAGGAATGAGACCTGCAAAAAAAGTTCTTCCAAGAGCTCTATGGTGACTCTGTCAGAAAGATTTCCACACCAGAGAGTTCTTGATTCTTCACCTTCCATCAGAGTTTTGTATTCAACTTAAACAAAACGAAATAAACACTCAAATTTCAAAACGACACACAGAAAACTGACACTAGACTGACATTTTACACATGAAGCTAGTCACAGAAAATGCCATAACACTTAATAAATCGACCAATATCAACTTGATTTTTATTTTTTGAAGAGACTGAATACACGATGGGCGTTCGACTTGTGTTTCCATAGGAAATCGTAACGCTTGTTTTAATATTTCATGAAAACACACGTCGAATGCCTATCGGGCGTCCAGGGTACTAATTTAAGGCGATAACTTATCTTAACTTTAACTTGAAACTTGATCTGTCTGACAAACTTGATCCACTCTTTTATTTTTTGCCTCTAACTACTTTTTGAAGAATTGTGTCCAGGTATAAGGGAGTTATAGGCAAAAAAAAAAAAAACAAATGAGGATCAAGTCTGCCAGCCGGATAAAATCTCACCATCTTCCACAAACATTTCTGCCAAATAGTAACTTAGAACCAAATATGAAACGTCAAAAAATAACCGTTATCTCAAATGTTATTTAATTAAGAATACAAAATGTCAAAATCGACGAAAACTCGTGATTTGAGTGAAGAAGTATCAAATATTCCTGAAATATCTCCTCGCGATGTACTGAAATTGTTGAATAGTTTAGGCATCACAACGATAACAGCACAAGAACTCAAAAAATTCATGATGGGTTTGATAAAATGCTCGCCTTTCAATCAAATGTTTTTTTTATTATTGATCAATAAATACTTTCCAAATTTATTTACAGATTTAAAGGCTTTAATAGCTTATGATATTAAGCAATCAGAAATTGCTATACAAAATGATAACACAATTTCCTCAAAAAACAATGGATCAGAAAGGCCTTATTCACGTCCCACTATAAGTTCTAAATGTAAAATGACCAAACAGTCTGGAATAGATGCCAATAAAGTAAGATGTAAATCATCTCAGAGTATTAAATGTTCAAATACTGAAAGAAGTCCAGATTTGAATGAAAAAAATATAGAAGTTATAAAGCCTATTCCCGATAAAAAAACATTCAGAAAGATGAAGGGCTCAAAAAATTGTAATTCGTTTAATTATATGATATTATAATGTATTTGCATATATATGTATATTCAATATGTTAAAATATTTTATTTACAGTTATAAAAGTTCCAGTATCAAATGGAAACAAGAAATCTGATCCTGTTTCCTTGTATAACTATTACTCTTCGTTATGGGAGAAATATAAGAAAAATTTACCAGGTGAAAACAGTTGGTCAGAACTTAGATGGTCGATACGAGAAAAACTTTTGGGTGATTCTCAAACACAAACAGTGAAAACGGTAATAATTCATAAATTGTTTTAATTTATTCATAATATGGTTATCTTTGTTTATATTTGTTAAAGGCAAACAATCTTTCGGAAGAAGACTTGGCGAAAAGAAGAGACAATTGGATCAGTTAATTATGGCTATTAAAATTACTGAAAACTATTTTTCATGTTTCTGATAAAATTTAGTTCAGATTACACTTCAATTTTAGTATTTTCAAGAAAATTTTGAAGCAGAAAACCTAAATCTCGACGATATTTGTGAGAATAAATAGTAATTATTCGGACATATCTACATTCTGTCTTCTCATTGAACTATAGATTCGACTGATAAAATTGTAGGTAGTTTCTATATGATGAAAAAAAATTAGATTGTAAATGATAAAAAACTAAAAATTTATTTTCATACTTTATTATAAATGCTTACACAAACTACAGGTAGTTATTTGTGGTATCTCTTATTTATATTTGATTTAATTTAAAATTAGATTCAACAATTTTAGAATTGTTTAAATTCAATGCTTCTAACAATCTTTGTTCTATGAGTTCAGCAGCTGCTACAGTAAGAACTAACGTATCGTGCTTCAGCATGGAATAAACATTCAATCCATAAGCTGGCATTAGATTAACATGATGTATAAGATCTGTGGCTTGAGTTATATTCTTAGGCATTATATCAGTGCTGAAAATTCACAAAATATTAAGAAATTGTAAGTGTTTGGATATCAGATGGAATAATCGCAAATTTAAGTCATGGATTCTATGTAATAACACTTACTCATCCACTAGAAGAACGGAAGGACCCCAATTTCTGAATTCAATAAGTTCATTAAGATAACCCTTATCATCGGTCGGAATATCAATATTATCGATGATGTGTAAGTCATCCTGTGCCAGTTTGATGGAAAGCATCGAAGTCAATCCCTGAACCCTCATATAATATGGCAGCATATAAAAATGAGTGGTACATGTCCTCGGCCCATGAGAAATACCGCCTCCCCTGAATATCGGAGAACGTATGGAACCATGTCTGGCTCTCCCCGTTCCCTTCTGAGGCCAAGGTTTCCTTCCTCCTCCTCGGACTTCTGAACGAACTTTGGTATGACCGTAGCTGACAAATTTGTAATTTTTTTGCCACGTAACGTTCTGGTGAACCATATCTAGCTTTGGTGAAGTTCCAAATACATCAGGGTGTAATTCTAGGATACCCATTTTCTTTTCTTGCAAACTGTCCATGTTTTCTATCCAGACTTGGCGTGGTTTTAGGTATTGAGGTTCTACTAGCCATTTTTTGTGAGTTACACCAACTTCATTTCCTGTTATTGCTGTGCAGAATTGTTTTGTAGAGGATATCTTCAGATTTTTGAGGAGGTTTAACAACATTTTGATAGAAGTTTATTATGGATCCACTTCCATAACCTCAAAATTCAGAAATATATACGAACAGAGCATACGTACTTATGTTAGATCAATGTATGATTGTGTAAGTTTGTTTGAGGATGTGAGTAAAGTAGGTACTTCAGTGTTGCAAGAATTCAAAATTTTCATATCTTAAAATGATAAAATAGTTTAGTGGTTTCATTAGAAGTCATTTTTAGTGTGGGTTGATAATTCACATAAAGGAAAAAGTTGCAATTTCGAATCTTTTTTTATTTGTATTTCGCATTTTTTTTTTTTTTTTGTAAAAAAAAATCTGTATACCTATGGCCATAAATTTTGATGTTATAATGGAAAAATTGACACATTGACAGTTCCTTGCGGCTTGTTGACGTGTGCGAATTGCGAACTGTTAATTTTTCAACACAATGCATTTTTGAATGTAGATACTAATAATTAGATTTGACCAAATCTAAAATTGCATTAACACGATTGAAAATCAAACATTTTCCTAAAGTGGAAACGTAATATAGTCAAAAGACAAAATGAGGGTTTGGATGCGATGGGGACGCGGCCGGCTGATAGCCGCTCTGATCCTCATAGCCTTGATCGTACTCCTCATTCAGCGTCGTGACCATGGCGAAACTCATTCGGCACCGGTTCGTGCCAGTGCTCAGAAACGTGACGAAGTTCCTATTCTTATTTCAGGTATGAATTCATGTTTGTTTATTTTCATTAATTTTGTTCTAATTGTCTGAAATAGTGCTTAGGTATCAGTTATATGAATGTCACTTACCTATTATTCCAAACCGTATATCATTTTAACGTGAATTCTAATGTGATGAAAATTAATTTAACCTATTTCAATCTTAATGTTTTTTTCTTTCTGATAGGTAGTTGTTAAATTGTAAGATAGTTATCCGCGAATTTTTTTAGTGCCCCAATTTTCAAATTTTTTCAGTGCCACACCTAACTTAATACCTGTGTGTGACCTATAGATTTTGTTTCCCTCTTGACCCGGACCTCCATATAATTATGTTCATAACTAGTATTTATATAACAGATTAATTTCAATACTTTTTTTTTACCCAGGTCTTGGCAATTTTGAACCTGAACATTTGGAACAGAGAGAAGGTCCGGGTGAAGGTGGAAAGCCTCACATTATGAGAGATAGTCAAGCGAACGATATTGCTGAGTCAGAATCACAATATGGTATGAATATGGCGTGTTCTGATGAAATTTCGCTCGATCGAAACATTCCTGATACTAGACTTGAAGAGTGCAAACATTGGGATTACCCGAAGGATCTTCCATCAACTTCTGTAATTATAGTATTTCACAATGAAGGCTGGTCAGTTCTTATGAGAACTGTTCATTCTGTGATCAATCGTTCACCTCCAGAAGTATTAAATGAAGTATTATTGGTTAGTATCTTCCATGTATGCACTATTATTATTTATTCGTTATTTTATGTAAGTGGTTTTATCAAATTTTATTATAGGTTGATGATTTTTCTGATAAGGAAGATCTCGGTCACAAATTAGAAAAATATATAGAACGTTGGAATGGAAAAGTTAGATTGATTCGTAACTCTGAAAGAGAAGGATTGATACGTACTAGATCTAGAGGTGCAAAAGAAGCAAGAGGAGAAGTGATTGTGTATTTAGATGCTCATTGTGAAGTAAATACAAATTGGTTACCACCTTTACTAGCTCCAATTTATCGCGATTCAACAGTGATGACTGTTCCAGTAATAGATGGAATTGACCACAAAAATTTCGAATATAGGCCTGTGTATACAAACGGCCATCATTATCGCGGTATATTCGAATGGGGTATGTTATATAAAGAAAACGAATTACCAGATAAGGAAGCTAGACGTAGAGCACATAACTCCGAACCTTATAAAAGTCCTACTCATGCTGGAGGACTTTTCGCTATAAATAGGCAGTTTTTCCTCGATCTTGGTGCTTATGACCCTGGTTTGTTAGTGTGGGGTGGTGAAAACTTTGAATTGAGTTTTAAAATTTGGCAATGTGGCGGAAGCATTGAATGGGTGCCTTGTTCACGTGTTGGCCATGTATACAGAGGATTTATGCCGTACAGTTTTGGAAAATTGGCCAGCAAAAAGAAAGGACCCCTTATTACCATAAATTATAAAAGAGTGATAGAAACTTGGTTCGATGAAGAACACAAAGAATACTTTTACACTAGAGAACCTATGGCAAGATTTTTAGATATGGGTGATATTTCTGATCAAATTGAATTAAAAAATCGTTTGAATTGTAAAAGTTTTTCATGGTTCATGGACAATGTTGCTTATGATGTGTATGATAAATTTCCTAAATTACCGCCAAATGAACATTGGGGTACGTTTAGATCAGTAGGCGGAAATACATGTCTAGATACGATGGGTAGAGCTGCTCCTACATATCTCGGTACTGGACTTTGTCACGGGATGGGTAACAACCAACTATTCCGATTGAACAGTGCTGGTCAACTTGGTGTTGGTGAAAGATGTGTGGAAGCCGATTCCCAAGGAATCAAAATAGCTTTTTGTCGACTTGGTACTGTTGACGGTCCATGGATCTATTCATCCGCCACAAAAATGCTTTCACACAGGGTTTATAATAAGTGCTTAGCTCTACATCCTCATACAAAACAACTATCTTTGTCGATTTGTGATCCTAATAATATTTACCATCAATGGTCTGTAGCACAGACAAAGCCTAACTGGTGACATGTTTATTATTTTTTATTTAATATAGTGAAAAATATAGCATTACAATAAAATCTGTATATAATACAGGGTATCGATATTATCACTTCTAATATATGTTTTCTTGATATGAACGAACTGAAAATCTCAAATATGCATTTTTATAAAATTATTAGTGTTAATATATTTATATAATATATTTTTTTTCATCAAATCGAACGATAATCATATCATTAAAAATTCCATGCTATGGAAATTGAACTTTAAGATTTATGTTTTAGATTTGTTGAAATTTCAAAATTATTGCCACTAATTTTATGTTTTGAAATGTTTATACATAGGTATAAGTGAATGGTCACAACTGAATATTATGCCATTCTAACTTTATTCTGTTTTTCCAGGAAATGCATATAAATAAGATATAATTTATTGTTAAGTAGAAGATTGACTGTTAAAATGGTTTTCATTATTACCTATGTGTGTAATTATAATAGGTAATTCAATTATTGTTATTATACTGTTAATTTATTAACTTGGTTTTATATATTCATCTTATATACTTATCCTATTTTTTATTTTTTTACATACCTAATTCAAAACAACTAGTTTTTTTTTGTAATTTTATTCATAAAACACTTGTTGAACTTCCATATTGTGTATGGATCTCTTACTTAATACATGTAAATTTTGTACATAGCTTGTTTATTTATGCTTACGGTGTAAGGGATAATGTAATAAATTTAATATATACAAATTTATTGTATATTTTTCCTTCAATTTTCTCTCAAGAGCAACTGCTGAAATGCTTCAGTTGGATTAAAATGAAAATCCAAATATCAACACATTGATGTTTTAAGTCGCTCCAGAAGGCAAAAACCATCCATGTAAACATTTTGGTGCTGGAGATGGAGTTATGAAAGTAGTTCTTGAAATTTCTGTCATATTTTTGGCATCTAATATAATTATTCCCACTTCATGACTTCGGTTTTCTCCCCATACCAATGCTGCTAAAATTACGCCGTCATCTTCTTCCTGTTAATTAATTTGTATGAATATTTTCGTGAAAAAATAATATTTGTAAATACAAAAATTTTTAACCTTTGCGTCCGGTCGAGCAACAAAAATGGGTTCGCTTGGATAACAATTTCGTTCTGACCATGTTATTTTTGTTTTATTCACAGTATCAACTTTTATTAACTGAAAAAATTGAATATTCATAGCTATTCTCTAATTATTTTTCTCTTAGTAATATGAAAATAAGATAAACTTACTGTTCCTGGATTTTCAGCATCCACGTCTGAACTTATTGCATAAAAATAATGATATGGCTGTCCTTTAATTAATAATCATTTAAATACAGATAGGTACATATTAATTTACTATTCATATTTTTGGTTCATACCTAAACACACTTCATAATTTATCCTGGGTGTTTCACATCCAATTGATGCCAATGGCTCTGGAGTTAGCATCATTTTATTCCCTGACATGGAATATGCCTTTGCTTCGGAGTTATCTAATGTAACACGATCGCCTTGTAATGGTAAAACATAGCGCATAGGTTTACCTCGAAACATATTTGCATATTGAGGATTTTTTTGCATTGTCTGGAAATTATTAAAAAAATGTTATATTATGATGTGTGTACATATTATATCGATTTAATCACTTTTTATCCTTACTTTCATACTTTCTACATACATGCATTCAAGCATTGATGGATCTTTGTAACAGCAAATATCTACAACAACATGTTTGTCCTTTTCATATTGATTGATTATGTGAAGATAGAAAAATGCTTCTGAATAAAAACTTTGTAGTAATTTTCCATCTGAACGTTTTACAATGTGGAATATAGTCTGAAATCGATACAATAATACTTATTTATTATATTTGATGAACATTTTTGATTGGTGTGTTTATCGAATTGAATTTTTTTAAGCGTCATACCTCTTGATTTTTGTACCATTTTAAACATCCAATCATAGGCTTACTCGCTATCTGTGTTTTTAACATTTTGTATACAGATACTGAAAGTGGTTGTTCGACAATTATGAAATAATTTTCAGTCACACCTGAAAAATTTTTTTTTGAGAATCGATTAATAAAATATTTTCATAATATACTGATCTTTAATCTTAAACATACCAAATGTATGCATATATCCAGGATGCAATGGCCATCTTACCGGTACACTGGCTACTCTATGTGCGTTTTCAAACATATTCCCTACAGTCAAATACGGAGAACATTAACAAATTAATAATCATATGCCTATGATTTCAGTTAATTGTTTACATACTACCATTTTCACTGTTTGGAAATTTAATAATGTTATAAGTAGGACCTCGCTTAGTAACTGCCATTCCAAGATTAAAAACATCACCTTTTAAATCAAACAGAAAATTCATATTAGATAATTTTGAAACTCTTTATATGAAACATTTAATATCATTATCATTACCATTTTTCATCACATGAGGGTGTGAGGTATGATTTACTATCGAAACATTGTCGGAAATATTTTTCCTTTCTTGTGTTTCAAGAGTGGTTGGATCGATTCTAATAATTAAAAAAAAATTACTGATTTAGATTTAAAATTTGACGAGAAAATCATATTCCAAATTAATTGTACCTACCTGTGTATTATTGGGCTTTCAGTAAATGTATATATTTCATCACCAAATGGATAAACAGAAATCATAGCATTATCAGATAAACCTTCACCGGGTTTAAATATAGCAGAAAATCTGTAATAAAAAAAGTATGAAGCTTGAATTTTCGCGATTTTTTGTTTTTTTTTTTTTTGAAAAAAATTCGATCAAATCACCTATCAAAAATAGAATGACATGGATCGGGAACTGCTTCGGTTCCAAATTCAGTAACTATAATTCTTTTAGCAGCATGATTCTTCTTATAAGTTTTCGATTGAAGGAATCGACATTGATACGTTACTTCTCCGTTTGCAATTTCAAACCTAAACAAAATAATTTATTATTTTTTTGATCATAAAATGAAAATTGAACGAATATCTAAACCTGTGCAATAATGCAGAACTGTCGAACAGATGCTTAAATTCCATATCTCCCACTTTAAGTGAACCAGGACCATTTCTTAACAATGTTCCATTCAACCATTCTGGAATTATACCTAAAATGTGTAGATATTAAAAAATATATATTTCATAAAAATGAAAATGAAAATAAATTTAAAATCTGTGAAATACCTTCTTGTTTTCCCTTTTTAGGGTTCAAAATTTCTTCTTCGCAAGATCTCAACCAAACAGACGAATCACAATTAGGATATAGCTTCAGTTGAAGAGGATTTTCTTTAATACTCTACGATAATTTTATACTTGTTTACACCGAAATCCAATGATTATGAATTACATTTGTATATATGTAAATAATCTAAAAACTTCGCACTCACCATTTTTAAATATAAACTAGAAGAGTGAATAATCTCACACAAATAACTTTTGTTTACTTAAAAAGATAAATGCGCAGAAATTCTTTTCGGGAGTATTTTCAGCAAGCTGAACGCCAGAAGTCCGCGACGACTATGAAGCTTTCACGCGAAAATCTAGCGTTAATATAACGCCGGTCAGAAATTACAAACATATTTTTTTCGCAGAATTTTTATTAGCACTCTGCTGGCGCATGTCTCCATCGAAAAATTTTTGCTAATAAATTGTTCGTTTTTCACAATAAATCTGAAATGAATACCTTTGATGTTTTCAGAAAAAGTGTTAATTGTATGTGCCGATTCACAGTTTCGTGTTGTTTTGTTTCGATTTTCGAAAATTCGAATGTGTTTACTAATTCGTTAATTTCCAAAAGGTTGGCGATCTTTAAATTTTCAAATATTATATTACATCTGGTTCACTTTGCGGGTTGCGGTTTTGAAAGGTTAGATAAACTTTGTATGAAACATGAATAAAAAAATGATGAGGTAGGTATATTTTGTGACTATCATATTTCAGTTATTATTTAGATTAATTTCATTTTTTTATCGAATATTATATTTCCTTTTCAGAATCATTACCGAAATTTAATCTGCCAGAAAAATTTACATATAAATTTTATTATAGGTACATACTATAACGCTTCAATTTCATTGATGCGACCATGAAAAATGTTAACTTTACAAAATCGTTAATACAAACAGATTCAAGGTGCGTTTGAAAAAAATGCTTTCACTCGTGAAATTTTCTGAAACAATCGCGAAAACTTTTCACGATGTCAAAATATTATCATTTTACTTATAACCCTGTGTTCTAGAAAATCGCGTTTTACTTACAGATAGGTATTACCTACCTATTTAAATTTATAATCATTCGTTTTATTTCCTCAAATAGGAAAAAAAACTGATATGATTTTCATATTAAAAAAAAACGGAAATACAAATCATTTTACTCGGGAGGGTTGACTGTAATCTGATTAGATAAAATTCTGAAAATTTTCGTGAATTTTTTACGAATCACGTGTACGGAAACGAGTTGGCGACCTATGGCGGGAAAATCCTTGACTCTGCGAGGGGCGCAACCTTGGCAATGCCCCCTTCATGGGGTGGTGCCTCCCGTTAAGGGTGGAGAATCCCCTCGGGGAAACTCGTCGGTCGTATTCGGACGAGTTCGTCCCAAAACCTACAGGCTGTTCGAAAAAGTTTGTTGAGAATTTGTCGTTTGCGATGAAATCAATTGTTGATAATCAACGGTGTTGATACGTGATCGGAATTCGTGTGGTCAAATTGTATTGTCCGAAAAATGTGTACACGGTTCATTAGCGTCGTTACGATTGGTCATATTTTTTAATGTGTTTTGGTTCTATGATATCATTTTAATTGTTTTATTGAAGTTTTTTTAATTGGTGTTGAATTATCTTGAGTTTTTTGTCTTATGATTCTCTTCATTATATCATGTGTGTTGTGATTTTGTTATTGAATGAGATTGATGTTATTTCATTGTTTGTGATTTGATTGATTAATAAATGTGTGATAATTTGCATGTTTGTTTTGATGTTGTTGATACAATTTTTGTATTATGTTATGTTTTTATTTTTTGTTTTAAATATTGATAATTTAATTGAAATGTAAGTTTGCATTGATGTTTATTGTTTAATTTGTTTGATTATTTATTATTATTTAAAGATACAATTCAGTAATTTATTAATGTAAAATGTTATTATATAATTATTGATTGTGATTTATCAATTTATTTTTTTTGTTGACAATAATATGTGTTCTTGTTTTTGTTTTATGATTTATTTTGTGAATTGTGTTGTGGTTTTTGTTAATGATTATCATCATTTTTAAATATTTGCCTTTGAGATTTTGTTGTTATTTTTTTTCTTTGTTTGAATTGAAATTGTATATGCTGTGCTTGTTATTGTGTATATATTGAAATTTGTTGCATGTTTTTTTGTTATTTATTTTGCATTGTATTTGATTGATGTTTGTGGTTGTATGGTTTAGATTCAAATTAATTTCATGTTGTTTATTATATATTGATATTGGATTGTTTTGATTCATTTTTTATTTGATGTATTAATATATTTGGTAAAATTTTTTATTGCTTCGTTTTTATCAATGGACATAGATTTGAATGTTTTTTTTTTATGGAAAATGATTTGTTAATTTTTATGATTTGTCTGATTTTTGTTTTATTGATTTATTATATTGATGATGCTATTTTTTTTTGATTACATTTCATTGTTTGTTTAATGATTGATTTGTTATTTTGCATATAATTTTGTTCTTTGAAATGGTGTTGATTCATTGGTTTGTGTATTTATCTTATAAATTGGATATTGATATTGTTGATGCTGTTGTATTTTATTATTGTTATTCATTTTTTGAGAAATATTTTGATTGTTGATAATGGTATTTTTATTTATATTATTGTTGATTTTTGATGATTGTTTAATTTGGTTATTCAATTTGTGTTTTGCAATTTGTTTTAATTATGTGTTATGTTTAATATGATCATTGTCAATAAATTGATGTTGTTTGTTTATTGTGTTTATTTGTGTTTTCATTATTGAATTATATTCTTTTATATTATTAAATTTTTTTATAATGTGAATTTTTTATTTCTGTTTATATTTTATTCCATTTTGTATGTTGAATGTGTTAAATTTTATTTTGGTACCTTTTATTTATAAATTATGTTATTAAGTGTTCTTGATATATATTTTTTTTCAATTATTTATTTGTTGTGTTTGTATAGTTAATGTTTGATCGTAATTCAATTGCTGTATTATGGTAAAATTTGTGTTTTATTGTATTAATAGTTGTTATTATTGTTATAATTGAACAATTTTGTGTTGAATTTTTTTTTATTTTATGTTTGTATTTTTATCAAATTTTGTTAATTGTGGTTTATATTTTGTTTTTTATGTGATGAATGATATGTTTATATTGCATTAATTTGTATTATTTATATGGTCTTGTGCATGTTTTGTCCCCCTTGATGCATCAATATTTTATTTTTTATATGGAATTTTTAGTATTTTATATATCATTTATTGCAACATTTATGTTGGAAATTTTATGTTTTTTATATTGGATGTTTTTATTTATTTGATATGTTTGTCATTTTTCAATTAACAATTTATTTTTTTTTTTTATTGAATGTAAATACATTTGTGATTTTGATATTTATATGGAATTATTTATTATATATGATATTTTGGTATTTTCTTTGATTAATTTTTGTATGCATGTCAATATATTTTGTGTATTGCATTATTTTATATATGTTGTGTAATATTAATTATTTGTAGCGATTATGTGTAATGATAATCGAAGTATTGTATTTATTAATATTTGATGTTATTTGCTTTTTTATTGTCTTGATATTATTGAATGAATATAATATTTGACTCATATTTATTTGTGTGTGAATTAAAATGTTGTTATTGAATGTGTGTGATAATTATGATTGTAATGTTATGATTTCATTGATTTATTTTTTATTTTTGTATATTTTCACATATTTTTTATTGTTCTGTCATTGTGGAATTATGTTTTATTCAATGCGTATGTATTAATTTTTAATAATTGCTCATTCATATGTTTATTGTATTTATTATATCATATTGTTATTGTTTGCATTAATGTTCATGTGATGGATTTTCATATTTGATGTTATGATTTCAAACATTTTGTATGTGTTACATAATTTGTGTAAATGATTTTATGTTTTTTATGATATTTTGTTGTTGATGTGTTATTTTATTCTTTCATTGTGTTATATTTTATGCTTTTATGTGTGATTTTATATGTAATTTTATATTAATGCTTTTTGGTTATTATTGGATTTGGATATATTTGTGGAAATTATCAATTTTATGTTGTTAATGTTGATTGATACTATTTGTATTGTAGCAATATTTGTTATTATTGATTTTTTTGCTATATTGTTTTTTATATTTGTGATATTATCATGTTGTTTTTTATTTTGTTTGTCTATTATAATGTGTATTAATTTTTATTATCTTTGATGTGATATTAATATTGTGTTATTGTGTAACATGTTATGATGTTTTGCCCATATTTTGACTTTATTGTATGATGTATAAATGGTGATAGATTTTTTTGTATATGATGATGTGTTCATCATATTGAATGATTGTATAATTGTTTTGTGTGATTTTTTGTGTTGCATTTTGTTGATTTTATTGATGTAATATATTATCATTGATTTTATTTCAGTATATGTTTAATGATTTAAATATATAATATTCTTATTTTGTTTGTAAAAAATGTGTAATTGTCATTATGTTTTTGTGTTTGTTTTATTTATTGTTTTATTTAATGCAATGATGTCTTTTTGCTATTTGGTTTATGATAATTTGTTGAAGAGTAATTTACAATTCATGATGTTGTTAATGATTTTTAATTTAATTTATGTATTATTTGATTAAAATGTTGATTTTTATTTTTCGGTTTTTTGTAAATTATGTATTGATACTATATTCTTAATGTTTTATTTGCAATACTTTGTATTGTTATCATGATTTATTGTTTTTATTGGGGGATTAATGAATTTGTTTAGTGGTTATGATTTTTGAAATGTGTGTCATGGGTTGACTTGTTTTAGATTTGTATTTTTTTTTCTTTTTTATTTTTTTTTATATTGTAAATATGTTACCTATACATTAGTTATGTTTATTTTTGTATATTTTGATTTGTATTTAATTATTATTTATGATGTAAGTTTTATGTTGATGTGTAATTTTTCATGATGTTGTGAACATGATATTTAATTGTATGATGTATATATCAATTTTATATTAATGAAATATGTAATTGTTGTTTTATTGATTGTATTTTTGTTATATATTAAATTTAATGGTTGTTTGAATTGTTATTTTATGATGATTGTGGGATTTTATGTCAATGTTATTTAAATGAATTATTTTATTTTTTAAATGTTATTATGATGCTTGTGATTTTTTTATTTTTTTGTTGTATTATGTTTTTATGTTATTATGTATTTGAATCATTGTTTGATATTTTAGTGATAATTGTTTATGATTTATTATTTTATTGTTTTTGTTTATTATTTGTCATTTTATTATGTTTATTTTGTGGATTTATGTCAGATGTATTGGTGTTGTAAATTGCAATTATTTGTATGATTGATGTCGTATTTTTGTTATTTGTCTGTTTATATGTTGAATATTGAAATACGTATTTTGTATTTTGGTTTGTTGTGGTAATTATATGTTATGTTTATTTTATTGGATTATATTTGTATTTTGTCAATTGTATATATTTTTTATTTTCTAATTTCATTACTGTTTGTCAATATTATTTGATTTTGAATGATTTTTATGATGATATGTTTTATGGTATATATTTATTTCATTGTTTAATTTTTTGCATGATTTAGTTTATATGGATGTTAAATTTTCTATATGTATCTGATTACTTATGCCAATTTGTTTCATGTGTTCTATTTATGTAATATTCTATGATTATTGAATATGATTCATGTGTACAAAATAATTGATTTTATTGTTTTTTTTTTCATTTGTTATATAATTTGTATATCTTTGTTTTTTAATCTGCTTGCTATTTATGTGTTTTTATCTTTGTTATTTTGTTATTTTTGAATTTTTGTATATTGTGTTGATTGAATTTCATATTGTATTTCTGGTTTAATATATGTTATGATTTAATTCTTAATTGTTTGTTTTGATTTTTTGATATGGATATGTTGATTCAAATGATATGACATGGATTGTTATTGTATAGAAACATGTGTGATTTTTCAATTTTCTTGTTTTATTTTGTTAATTTGATTTCATGTATATTATATGATATATTTATGATGTATCTTATGTCACATGAATTTGATGTCTTGTCATTTGAATGTGAAATGTTGTATATTTGTGTTTTGTTTTTGTTTTGTAAATGTATGATTATTTTTTCTTATTTTTATTTATTGATTGTTTGTGATTGCATTTGCATTTGAAATTATTTGATTTTAATTATCTTTTTTCCAGATTTTTTAATTTTTGATGTGATGTTGTATTTTTGTTAAAAAATTTATTTGCAAAATATGATATATTAGATTATTGTGGATGATTTGGTTATTTGATGGATCATTAATTTTTGTTTTTTGATTGGTTATTTTGAATACTCTTCTTTTTTGATAAATAATTTTGCATCTTCAAAATTAAATGTTAATCATTGTGAATTTATGAATTATTGATGTTCAAGCGCATATTTTAAAATTTTGTTGTTTTTTATTTTTAGTATATTTTGGTGGATTATGTTATGAATGTTCCTTAGATGATGTTTTATTGTTAACATAATGTGAATGATGTTTTATTTGTTGATGATTGTGATAATATAATTGTGTGTGTGAATATTCGTTTTATCGTGCAGATGATTTTTGTTTGTATTCAATAATTATTTACATATGCATTGATTTTTATAAGGTGTTTGCATGATTGTGTGTTGTATTCATTTGTGTATATCTTATATAATTATTATGTGATGTTTTATGATATTATTTTTGAATGTTTCATTACATATGTTGAATTAATGTTGTTCAAGATATATTAAATACATTTTGTACAATTTCATTTTTTACTTTTGATTATTGATTGATGCAATGTTTATGATTGATTCTTGATTTTGGATGAATTATGTTGATTTTTCATGTTTGTTTGTAGATTCTGTTTTGTATTGTATTAATGTTTTATGTTGAAGGGTATTTTTGAAATTTTGAAAAAATAATTGATGTTTTTTAATGTTGTTTTGTTTGATAATTGATATACAACAATGTGAATGTGTTGTTAATTTTATATTATTGTCATATTATTGGTTTGATTTCGATCTGTGTGAATGTTGATGGCATTTGTTTGTTTTTTGTGGAGTTGTATATTGTATTTTATATAATTGATTTTGATATGTTATTTGGTGGTTTGTTATTTATTGATTATATCATTTATTTAATATAATTTGTTGTATTTAATGATTTGTTTTATTTTATGTTGAATGTTTGGAATGTTTTTTTTGATTGTATGTTTAAATTTTCATTATGTTTTAATTGTATTATATGACATTGTCAACTTGTTGATTTATATAAATTGTGATGTTTATTTTTTTTCAAAATTTTATTGCATTGTTTGTTATTATGCATGGTTTTATTGATAGAATGTTTGGATTTTATATTATTATTAATTATGTGATATATATTGTTGGTTTTATTTAAAACAATTGATTATTGATGAATTATTATATGTTTATGATTTTGTTTTGATTTTTTATGTCATGTTGATGTTGAATTCAATTTCTGTGAGTGAAAGTGTATTAATTTTGGATGTGTGACTTGTTGAATTTGTGTGTTTAATTATATGAATAAATTAATATTAAATTGTATTATGTTGATGATTCATTGTTGTTTTTATTATATTATGATGTATGATCAATTTATTTTATGTATATGATCTTTTTTGAATTTATTTTTGTATTTTGATTGATTGTTTACAAATTGTTTTAATTTTGAATGTATTTTTTCATAGATGATTTTGTTGTTTGGTTTCAAATATTATGCAATTAATGTTTATCTTTCTGTGTTAAATTGTGATTTTTTCATGAATTTTTTGCATTTGTTTTTGTGTTGTTATGTTATATGTTGTGTAATTTAATTTGTTAGTATTGGATTGTTAATATGTTTGTTTTTTTTGATTGTTGATATATTAAATTTGTTCATTTATGTGTCTTTGTTATAATGTTTTTTGAATTGATTTTGATTGATTTATAATATTATATATTTGATATGGCATAATTCCATTTTGTTTTCATGAACATCATGCTGTATTTGTTTTTTTTGGTTGATGCATTAATATGTGTCAATATGATGAAATTATGGAATTATAAATTCTCCATATTATGAATGGATTTTTGTTGGTTATTAATGTTGGAGAAGATTTGTAATGATGATATTTTGATATTTTAAATTTGTTGTCTTGATGTTTGTAATTTTGTGTATATCATTTTTGTATATTGCCATATGTGTTATTATTGTTTTGAATTTTGTAAACATTGTTTGTAGTCTCAAAATATCATTTGAATATATGAGACTTATGTCAATGAATTTCTTTTTATTTTGATGTCATTAATATGTTTAATTCATTATGTTATGATTTTTCAATTGTTAATTTGGATTCCAATATTACATGAATAGTTTCTGATCATGATTATTTATTTATTGATAAAATATTATTATGCATTCCATTTATATTTATTATAATAATATTATAATATTGTTTATAATTGTTCTAATTGCTTATGTTGTTTTTTGTAATGTTTGTTGATTTTGATGTATTTTTTATGAGATTTTGGTAGCATAAAAGTTTTTGAAAATGTTGTATTATTTCATGTTTGTTGTAATATTATTTTATTTATGTGTTGTTTTGTGTTATTATTAACAAATGATGAATTTTTGATATTGATTATATGTTTTGATGATAATTTTATTTTGTGTAATGTTATTTTAAATGTTGTTTTTATATGTTATTTAGTTTGTTGTGAAACTGAGTATATAAATATTATGTATTTGTTGTTTGTATTATGTTATATCATAAATGTGAATGTATGTGTTTGTATGATTTTGTTGTAATCTATTAAATATTACTTGATTTTGTAATGATATTTTGTTGTATGAAATGAATTTTTTATTGTAGTGTTTTTCTTTATGTATTGTAATCTTGTGTCATTATATATGCATTGTTGATGATTGTACTTAAGATGATTTTCACATGGTATGTTATGTTTTTATTGTCATTTGTTTGTTTCATTGATATATATATTAATGTGTATATTTTTGTGATTTGAATTTTGATTAGTTTTTTGTTGATTTGTTTTTTTTTGAATTTTAATCATGTATTGATTTGTGTTTGTTGTTCTTTTTGCAATATGTAACTTATGCATTCTATTTATGTGGCATATTGTGTTTATAAAAATTATGAATAATTTGTATTATTTCTTTTTTTATGTGTTTGTAAATTTTGTTTTTATGTTGTATGGTAATATGTCATCTTATTACATGATTATATTCATATATATGTTTGTTCTGTTTATATTTATTAAATTGTTTTTTTATTATTGGATATTTTAAATTTGAATATTGTTGTCGGTATATTATATATGTATTGTTTAAAATGAATGATGAAGTTATAATATTGTGATGTCTATTGATTTGAGTTTTTTTTGAATGTATTTGATTTCATTAGTATTATATCAATTTATGTATATGTTTGATGTGATGTAATTTATCCATGAAATGTTCTTTTATTGTAAATGTTATGATACTGTTTTATTCATGTGTATGACATATTTGGTTATTTTGTGTTTATAATATTTGAATCATAATGTAATGATTATTTTTTTCACATTTTCTGATGTGTAATGAGGAATTTTTGTTTTGTGTTTTGTGATATATTTGTGGTAATTAGATGATTTTGTTTTGGATATAATGTTGTGTTCATATTTCTTGTGGATTTTTGTTATTTTTGAAATCTGTTATTGTGAATATGTTTTGAATTGTTGTATGTGTTTTTATTGTGTGTTTGATGTAATTATATGGTTTTATATTTCAGTTGTTAATGAATTATTATTGTTATGATAGTGTATATTCTGTCAAAATTTGGATTTGATTTATGTGTATTATTCATTATTCATGTGATGCTAATAATGTATTGCAATTTATAATGTTGTGTTATTTTGTGTTAATGATATGTTTTATTGTGTATTGTCCATATTTTTAATTTATTTTTTTGATTTATGGTTTTTTGTGTTTATGTTTGTATACTATATTTTGTTAATACATTATGTTATGTTTTGTTGATTGGATATTTTTAATTTATTGAATGTATATTTCATTTTAATTGTTAATGTCATTGTATTATATAATCATTATGATTATGTTTATAATATCATTCAACTATTTGATTAAATTTATTTTTTTATGTTATTATGTGTATGATTATTATGACTTTTTATGATATAATTGATTTATTGTATGTTTCATTGTTTTATTTTATGTAATAGTGCATGTATCATTATATCATGTTTGTTTGTTGTGTTTAATTAATAATATGCAATATTATTATGTATGTATTTATGATTCATTTGTTCCTATTTTGTATATTTGTCATATGTGATTATTTTGTATTTGTTATGGAAAATTGTTGTTTAATCAATCATATGTTCAAATTGTGTCGTCATGGATGAATTTTGATTGTAATTGTATTTTTGATTGGTAATATATGATTTGTTTTTGAATTACACTTAATTTTTATTTGGCCTTGTTATAATGTTGTTGTATCTTTTTATAATGATATTATGATTGTATGTTAATTGTGATTGATTCAATGTTTTGTTTATTTTTGTTAATGATATTGTTTATTATGAAATGATAATTTTGTTTATATATCACTATTTTATTTTATTTTATATTTTTTGATATGTACTATTGTGTTGTTAAATATATTCATTTTTATAATCATCATTGTAAATATGATATTGTTGCATTAAAAATTAATTATAATATTGTATTTTTTGTTTCATGATTTTAATGGTGTGCAATGTTGAATTGTTTTGAAATTGTGTGACTAATATATGGTTTTTATGAGTTATAATTGTGATTGATATTGTATAATTGATAATTGTATCTTTTTGATTCATTATTTTTTGATATTTTATTCTATTTTTATATGACCATTTTTTTGAATTATCAATTTTTGTTCAATATTTTATTATACTATTTTTTTGATAGTTTTTGTTGTTTCAATTTGATTTTTGTAGTTTGTTTTGAATTCAATATCATATAATATTTTTTCTTATTTGTTAATTGATTGTTGCATGACTATTAAATTTTATATTCAATAATGTATAATGGTTTGATTATGAATTTTGTGGATTATGTATTTGTGTTTTTGCAGTTTTGATTATGATTGTGTTGAATCATGAGTGAACATTTGATTAAGTTTTATCATTTTGTATTATCACTGATTTATTCATGTTATTTTGTATGACATTATATATATGTATATGAATTTTTTATGTGGTGTTTACATTTTTTTTTATTGGTGTTTGTTTGTTATTAAATGTTCATAATTCTATTGTATGTTTGAATTGATTGCTGTTTTGAATTTTGTTTTTTGTCATATTAAATGTGTGCTGTATTTTTCAGTATGATTGATCTGTTAACCATTTTTGTTGTCGATGTATGTTTTATTTGGTTCATATATTGTTTTATTTGAATTATGTCGTTTTGTATGTATATCAATATTACAATTTTTTATATTTAATGTTGTATTGAAATGAATAAAATTTATTGGATTTATTTGATTTTTATGTCGATTGGTGTGATGTTATATGTTGATTATGTTGATGTTTGATTTGATTTGTGGATGTATGTTTTGTGATTTGTTTTACATATATATTGTGGATTTATGATATATGAATGATTTTTATTGTTTTAATGATTTTAATGTTTGATATGAATGTTTTATAAATGCAATTATGATGAAAATATTATTATGAATGAATATTAATTATGGATTGTTTATGTTTGTTTATCGTTTGATAAAGACATTGATTTTATGATGAGATTTTTGCATATGAATATCTTTTGTATTATTTGTTGGTTTTTTCCATTTGTATTTTTTATTGATATTTAATATGTATGATTTCATGATGATATATTTTGATATATATGAAAATATCTAATTGTTTTGTTGTTATTTTTATGTTTATAATATTATTCATTAATTTTTTGTGATATTATGTTTTTTGTGTTAATGTAGAATTTAATGTTTTTTTGTTGTCATATGATTTGTGTTTAATAATTATGTGATAAAAATAATGTTGTATTATTGTTTTTTTGTTGTTAATGTCCAATTTATTTATTTGTTATATGTCAATTGTTTTTTTTATTTGTTTTTACTGATGATATTTGATATATGAAATTTGCCATGTATCATTAATTTTATTTATATTGTTTATTTGTTGCTATGTATTGATTTTTGTTGATGTGTGTTTATTGTTTGAATGTTTTTATGTACATGTTTTTTTTTTATATTTATATGTGTATATTATTAATGTGTATTTGAATATAATTGTGATCTTAATGACAATGATGTTTTGATATATGTAATGAATAATATATTATATTATTTATTGTTGTGAGATAATTTTTATTTTTCATATGATTGTTATATTTAATATTGTGATTGATTATGTTGTTTGTTGATGTTATGCATATTTTTATGTGGCTTACTATATTAAATCAATCGTTTTTTTGTTTTTTTGTTATATGTCAGTCATTTAGAAATTGATATTGTTAATAACAAATGTTGTATTATTTATTATATTTTGTATTGTTCATGTATTGATGTTTTTTATGGTGATGATGATTATTTTATTTTGTTGTGATTTTCAATGTTATATGATTTTTGTATTTGTCATGTCATTTTTTGTATGTTAATTTTTGGATTTTTGCATTTATTAAATGATGAATTATTATTGTTGTTTTTTTGCTCATATGTTTGTGTTGGTTGTACATTTTTGTGATTTGATGTTCAATATTGTGTGATGTTATTGTTTGATTGATATGCTTTTTGTCATTGATATGTACATTTGAATTTGTGTATGTTATGTATTGTGTTAATAATATTGTTATCATGATAAATTTCTATTTAGTGGAATATATTTGTTTTGGATTGAATGTGTGATTTGTTGGTATGTACAATATGGTTTGATTATTATTGTTTGTAATATTGATGGATTTGCATATTCCATATCTGTTTATTTTATAATATTGTATGATTGTGTGATTCATTATTGATTTTATGTATGGTAATGTTATATATATTGTTTCCAATGTTGTTGTGATTAAAATGATGTTTTTTTGTTTTAACATTTGAATTTTTTTATTTGTGTAATGGTAATATGGATAATATTATGCATTGTGATCATTTGTATACGTTTATTATGATTCTTATTTAATTGTATGTTAAATTGGATATTTCGCATTATGTTTATTATTTTATAAAACTGTTTATTGAACATGGATCATTGTTTATTATCAATTGATTGTTGTTGTGTTTTTAAATTTTATGTTTAATAATTGAAAGTGTGGTAAATATTACCATATTTTTTGTGATGGTTTGGATGATATATATATGAATGGAATTGTGTTTGATGTTTTGTTTTTAGTACAAAATGTTTTGAATCTTGTTAAATATTCTGCATCGACATTTTATTTTTTCATTTGATTTTATATTTGGATTATCATATATGTTTTCGATTGATAATAAATTTATTATTTGTAAGTGAATATATAAATGTATTTCAAATTTTTGTTTTTTATAATTTGTTTCATTTTAACTTATGATTGGTGTTTTGTTTTTTTTATATTAATATTTGTTATGTGATTTAAATTATGTTTTTTTTTGCATGCATAATAAATTGTATGTATTCAAATATGTTATTTTTGATTCAAGCATTATTATATGATTGATATAATTTGTGTATTTAGTTTCAATATGATGATGTTGTTTGATTGATATGTGATTAATAATTTATATGTTGCTTTTAATTGTTATTTATTGTTGTGGCATTGATTTTTATGATTGTCATTTTGTGAATATTATATTGATGTTTTGTTCAACATTATTTTTATGGAAAATATAAATATTTGGTTTTATTTATATTAATTTTTCATTTTTATGAACTTCATTTTGATAAATCTGACATATCAATATATGATGATTATGAATTAATTTTTATGTGATGATTGATGGATGATATTGTTTATTATTCATTTGACATTTGTTTGTATTTGGTTTGTAATGTTGATTTTGTTGTACATTTATATTGTTCATACATGCATTATTGTCATTTTGTTTTTATGATTTGTTAAATTGTTGTTTATGTTCATTGTGTGATTGATGATTATATTGTAATGATGATATTGTTTTAATTTATGTGACATTGTGCATATGATGATATGTATTTGTTGTTGTTATCATGTCAAATAAACATTATAAATTTGATATATGAAATTGATTGTGTTGGCACTATTGTTGTATGATTTCATATGATTATTGTAATTTATATTATGTTATATTTAATTGTGATTTTGTCTGTAGTGATGCAATGATATTTTTTGTTGAGTATGTTAGGTTTATGCATATGTGTGTGTGTGATTTTATTATTGTGTGATGTTTATATGATTATAATCAATGATTGTGTTAATTGTTGTCCATATTGTTTTGTGTATGTATATGTATAATAATTTTAATTACATTTATTTCAAATTGTTATGCATAATGTTATTTTGTTTCATGTTTTTTTTTCTTTGTAATTCATTAATTTTTTGGCTTTGTATTGTTGTATATATTGATTTAATTATTGATATACAGTATGTGATGTGAATTTGTGTAAATTTTGTATAATGTATTATTTAATTGGTTTATTTGTTGTATTAATTGATTTTGAATTTCTTATTTCGTTTTTAAAATTAATATATTGTTGTTTAATATATGTTTATTATTAATTGTAACAGTGTTTTTATCATATTATTAAAAATATATTATTATTGTTTTTAAATTTGACTATGACTTATTCGCATGTTTATTTTTTTTCAATTGATGTATTGAATGTTGAATTATAATCAATTTTGTTTTCAGTTTAATTATTGTTAGATGTTAATTGATTTATGTTTGATTTGATGTTTTGATAATGTAAATTGTTTTGTGTGATTGAATACAATTGTGGTTTCTAATTGTATTGGGATGAATTGTATTATATCCTTTGGATTTAAATGAATATTTTGTGAATTGTGATAATTATTTTGATTCTGATTGTTATTTATTTTGTTTAATTTATGGTTATCTTATTTTGTTATAAATATTTTATTTTAAAAATTTCATTGTTATGAATTTGTATTTTTTGATTGATTTGTTGATATAATATTTTGTTCATTTATGTGATATTATCATTTGTATTATCATGATTTTTGGCATTTAATGTGTTACTACTGATGTGTATTATGTATGTTGTGATGTTTGTTTGTTGAATATTTTATATGCAATTAATGTACAATTTTTTGTATGTTATTGATTGATTGTGTGTATTTAATGTTGTTTCTATATTTCATATTCATATATTAATGATATTTTATTTTGATTTTTGTGCTTAATTTTGATTGTTTTGGTTTATTTTGAATATTTTTGTTTTTAAATGTATATTTTTTTATATATGTTGAATTTTAATTAATGTTTATTGAATAATTTATATTTTTTTTTGTCATATTGTAGAATTGATAGATTAATATGTGATATTAAATTTTACGTTGGTGTGCAATTTATAAATTTAATGTTGATTATTTTATTTTATTTGTGTTTCAAATTTGTCATTTGTCATTATTAATACATTGTGATGCATATTGATTGTTTATGTTTGTGTTTATTAAAATTCATTTGTCTGATTATGAGTTTGATGGTTTTATGTATTTCTATGGTACATGGATTATTTATATTTTTACTGGTTATTTATTGATTATGTATACTTATGTATCATGATCTTTTTTTAGTTTTTGAACATGTTTTTTCATTTTAATATTTTTATTGTTAAATTTATGTTTTATTGCTTGTGTTTTGATAATGTATTATTAAATGTATGTTTAATTGGTGTGTCATATGATGTTATTGATTTGATTATCGAATTGGCATTATTATACTATTGTTCATTATGTTCATAAATGTTAATATGATTATGGTATGATTTGTGTTATTTTTGGTATGTATAATACATTTGAATATGTTAATATTTTATACAAATTTTGTTTGAATTTGTTAATTTATTTATTTGATGCATTTTGATTGAATATTTGTATGGTAAGATTGAATTTTATTAATTGTATCTGAATTTGTTTTTGTGTATGGAATGTATGTTATGATTTTTTTTTGGTGATTTGTTATATTTGATTTCATTTCAACATTTATATTTGAATCTAATTTATGAATAATATGATTTTTTTAATTGTTTTATATTGTATAACGATGTTAATATATTATTATTTATTTGTATGTTATATGTATTTTTATTACTTATTTAATTGTAATGAAGCATTTTTGTAATTATTTTATCATTGTCATTATGATTTTTCAAAATTGTTATATGTTTTGATTTACTATTTGTTATTTGATGTTATGTGATAATTTAATGCATGACATGCTTTTTGTATATAATTTAATTGTTTTCTCCAATGGTTTGGATGTCGGTTATTTATTTGGTTGTGTTGAAATCGATTGGAATAATGATTATTTTGTTTGTTGATGATTATTGTTTTCATTTTGTTGTTCATGTATTGTTTATGCTTTTGTGTTTTGTTTATTTATTCGTTTGTTTTTTTGTCATGTTTTTTATCTATCATATGTTAGATTGATATTTTCATTTTTTTGCAATTTATGTTATTGTGTTTTGTATCTATATGATTTATTTGAATGTTGTGTATTTTCATATTTTTTCGATATAATTTTGTATTTGTGGTTTATTTTATTATCTATCATTTAAAATTTGGTTTGTTATGATATGTATTTAATTCAATTGATTGCATTTTGAATTTTCTGTCTTTATTGACTCGATTATGTCTTTTAAAATTGTGTTTTATTGGTTCATGGTGTTATCATTTATGATGTTTATGAATGTGTATGATGTTGTGTTCACATTATATTTATATTGATTATGATGGTTAATTGTTTTGTCATTGTTTTTGATATTGTGTGATCGTTTTTTGTGTATTTCTTGTTTTGTTTGTCATTTTGGTGTGTGTTTCTGTGTATTTGTTTTATTTGAAAAATGCAATGTTATGTTTTGTTGTTGTTATTGTTTTTGCTTGTTGATATTATTTATTTGTTTTCTATTTTATGTTGGATATTTATTTTTATGTTCATATGATTTTATGTTTGTTGTATATGTGATCATATGTTTTTGTTAGGTATTGTAATATATGAATATTGAGTATGTATTGATGTAATTGTATTATTTGTATGTGATAATATTAATGTTATTGTATTGTTTTTTTTTTTTTGTCAATTTCATTATAATTTACCATCATTATATGTGATGATATTGTAAATGATTGATTGTTTTTGTTCTGATATGATAATATTTTTTTTTTGTTATGATGTGATTTGAATATTTTTATTGATAATTGTATGATTATTGTATGTTTATATTTTGTTTATCATATTGTTATTATTATGTGTTGTATTGTATGTTGATTTGTTATTATGTTGCATTTATTTTGATGTGTTTTTTTTGATGTATGGCTGTATTATGCGATGAATGAATTATGTATAAATATGATTTTTTTAAATATTGATATATATTTTTTTATGTTTTTGTTTTTTTGTATTTTATTTATTTATTTTGAATAATATTTTATTATTGTATGTTTATTATTTTTCTTGTGTATTTGTATGATGATATTGTTAATATTATTATTTTTGTTTGTTATATTTGTGTTGTTGTTTTTGTTGATTTTATTTTGTATGTTTTAAAATGTGTTGATGGATGTTTATAATTATTATTTTCAATATGTATTTTGGAAATTTTAAATTGATTTTTTGTTTTACTTATGAATATATTTTTATTGAATGATTATGATGTTGCATTTAATGTGTTTTACATTATGATGACTGTTTTTGGTTGATTTTCATATCATTTTTTTTTTGGATGTTGTATATGCTTATTGTTATTTCTTTTTTTTTTGCTGTGTCAATAATGTTATTGTTCAATTATGTATATAATTTTGATATGATTTTGTTGTGTTGTGAAATGTGCATATTGATTTAATTTTTATATTTATACATTTCATAATGTGAATTATGATGAATGTGTTTTATATTTTATGGATTGGTTGTTGATTATTGTATGCCTTCATTTTGTGTTTAGATTTATGTTGTTTTTATGTGTTATTGTTGATTTTGTTGTTTTCACATGATGATCAATACTATTTTAAATTTTTTTTTGATGTGTTGAATGGATTTATTATTGATTCAATTGAAATGTTGATGTTGGATAAATAATAATTGTGTGTTTATGTGTGTTGATTCTTGTTTATGGTTATGTTTTTATTTGATTTATGATTGATTGTAGAATTTTTATGGAAATATTAATATTAATGGTTTTTGATTGTATGATTATTTATGATTATGTTTTAATTGTGTATGTTGTTTGTATGTGTTATCATGGTTTTTATGATGTTTCTGTCATTGAATTTTTTGATTAATTGAATTATTTTTGTTTTTTTTGTATGTTTGTTTGTATGTTTATTAGTTAGTTATACATTTGCATTGATTGGGTGTTTCATTATGGAGTGCATAATTTGAATTTATGTTTTATAATGATTTGTTATTGAATTGGTAATTTGATATAATTAATTATATAAATTGATGGTATGTTATGATTGTCAACTTTGCTATTTTGATGTGTATTTTGTACATGTTTGGATATCATGTATGATTTTTTTTGTTGCATGAGTTAAATGATGATAATTTATGTTCATAATCATTAACATTTATGTTTTTGTGTGTGATATTATTGTTTAGAATTCTATTTGCAATTTGAATGTATTTTTTAATGTTGGTGTGTGTGTTATATGTATTTTATGATTTAATTTTGTGATTAATCTTTATTATTCTTTTTTCATTTTGATGTAAAATATTGTATTTTTTTTTGATGTTTTTATCATATATGTTGATTTTGATTTTGATTTGATGTATATCTAATACATGTTTATCAATGATATTGTATGTTATTGTAATGTTAATAAGCATTTTGTATATTATTTTAATTTTTGTTGCATAGTGGGGGGGGGTTTTATATGTATTTTTTTTTTAATTTGTATTGTTTATTTAAATTCCTGTGATGTGTAACATTTATTTGATATGTGTCATGTTGGCGTTAATACATATATATTTATGTTTTGATTTTTGTATTTGTGATGTATTTATGTTGTATGATATATGTATAATATTTATGTTAATGAAATTGATTTTTTTTTTTGTTGTTTTATTATGTGTTTTTTTGTTCATTGTATGTTTAATTGACTTGGTGATTATGTCAAAATAATTTTCTGTTGATTTTTTAATTTGTGTATATAGAAATTTGATTGATCATTTCATTAATATTCAATTGTATTGATGATGATTTTTTCATTTAATTTTGTTGAATTTATGTATAATTGTCATGTTGAAATATTTGACATTTAAATATAAGTATGATGTTGTTTTTTGTGCATCTTGATTTTGTTTGAATGTTTATGATTTCACATTTCTCATTTTATTTATGTTTTGTTTATTGGTTGATTTTGTTAATTTAATTATTGTGCATGTTTATTTTGTCATTTGTTTTTTATTTGAATATTGATGTGTGTATGATTACATGGTTTTTTTTTGAATGTGATAATGAATGATGTATTTGTGATTTGAATATTTATGTATGTTTTGTGTGTTTGATATTTTTTGTAATTTTTTTAGAATTTTAATTGATTTTGTTATGTGTTTGTTATTTTTGTTATTATTATTATGAATTGTAAATTATTTATTATTTGTGTTTATGGTTTATTTTGATTTTGATTTATTTTGATTTATTTTGTTCATATTATTATATATGTATTAATTATTATAATAATGTTTATGTTAAGATTGATTTGTGTTATGTATAATTTGATATCATGTGTTTTCACATTTGTTGATAAAAAAAATGATTATTTATGGAATGGTTGTTTTAATGGTGGTGGTTCTTATATCGATTTGTTGTTTATTTTTTTTGATTATTGGATGTTAATTTATTGTTTTGATTGTAAATTGTTATTCATTAGTATGTTTTTTTATATTTAATGCAATTAATGTTTTGTATTGTATTTATTATGTGTATGTGATATTGATATATGAATATTATAAATATGAATTTTATGTTTATGTGTATGTGTTGAATTTGAATGATTTTATATTTGTTTGTTTCATGTTATTTATGTTGTTTTGAAGTTGTTGTTTTGTATTATGACATGTGTTCTGTTTTTTATTATTATTTATATGTCAAATGATATTATTGTATATTATTCATGTATTAATAACTTGCTATTTAAATTATGTGTATGTATATTGATTTATTGTTTTTTTGCATTGTGCAATTTGTTGTTTTTTTGATTATTTTAATTTTTGATGGAATTTTGTTTTGTTTTTATTTCATAATGGTGTTTTGATTTCGATTTATTTTATTGATGAATGTTGTGTTTTTTGTTGATGATGTTGTGATATGTTGGGATTTGATTTTATTTGTTGTTTGTATTTTTATAGTGGATATGTTGAATTGATCAAATGTTTTTTTTTTTCAATTTTATTTTTTGTTTGATATTGTGATATTGTATATATTAATTTGTGGATTGAGTATTTTGTTGTTTGGTTTTTTTTTATGTTGTATTATTTTGCATGTTATTTGTTGTGTGATTTTAATGTAATGATTCTTTATTTTTTATTCATGATATAATTGTATGTGTTAATATATATTGTTTGTATTTAATGATTTTTATTGTTTTGATTAATTTGGTAATTAAATGTGTGTTATTTGTGGTTTTGAATTGTGTATTGTTGGTGTTATGTGTAATTGCATTATTTTATGATTTTATATATTTGAATGTTGGAATTTATGGTTTTTTTATTTGTGAATGTTGGTTTTTGTTCATTTTTATGTTTTTGAATTGATTTTGTAGTTTTTTTTTTATGGATTTGTGTGATTGTGTTTAATGTGTTGATATTATTTCTTTAACATTTGATCCTTTGCCAATTTTGATTCATTTGTTTGAATTCAAATTCAAAAATGATTTTGTATATTGATGTTTTTTTTCATTATGTTTAATGATTTGGTATCATTTAATATCATTTTTAATGTAATTTTGTAAATGTTATACATTGATCTGTCATGTGTTATTTGTGTTTTTGAAATTTTATTTTTAAATATGATGATATGTTTTTTTTTTGTTATTTGTTAATTCATTATTCATGTGATTAACATGTATTGTTGATGTTATGTGTTTTGAATCATTTATATTTTTTTTTTTATCAATATTTGTAAATATCAATTGATTTGTGTATCTTTAATGATGTTGGTTATTTGTGATTTATTGATTATGTTATAATATGTTATTTTTTAATCTATTATTTCTTATTTATGAAAACATTTTTGTTTTATGTTTGTTTATTTGTTTTTTTTATGATATTTCTTGATTTTGATGTTGTGAAACTGGTATGTTTGAATGATTTTTGATGTTTTTTGATTTATTGCATTTATTTGAGTATGAGCATACTTATCTTAATGTTATCATCATTTTGTCTATTTAAATGATGGTTATTGTGCATACTGTCATGATTTTGTTTATATATGTTTTTCTGTTATGTTATATTGGATCTATGATTTTTTCTTTGTGGTAGATGGTGTTGATATATGTATTGATTGATCTTTATTTTATATTTTTTTATTCGTTTTTAATTCCATCTTTTTTTTTGTGTTTTTATGTGATTTGTGTTGTTAATATGCATGTTGATTGAAAATTTGTTATGTTTTTTGTCTTATTTTTATGTTTTGATTTTTATGTTTTTATATGAATTTCCTACATACGTTGATTTTTATTCTTTTTTTTGATGATTGTGTTTTTTCATATGTTATTTTTGATCTTATGTATTGTATTTGTTGAGATGTTGTTGTTGTGCTTTTGATTGATTTGATGTGTTTGTTGATATTTTTATTAATGTGGTTATATTTTTTGATTTAAATGTAGATTATGTGATTGTGTATGTGAATTGATATGTGTTTGGATTATATTTATATTGATATAGTAGTGGTTTTTTTGTTATTTATTTAGTTTTGTTTGTTTATTTATGTGTGGTTTTTTGATCTGTGTTTTGTTGCCATTTTTCAATCGATATTATTTGGTGATTTTTTTGTATTGCATAGTTCTGGTATTAATCTGTTGTTATTAAATTTGTTTATTTATGTTTATTGTATTTTGTCGTTTGTTGATATTGTGATTTTTATTATGATTATTGTTGTCCCACATTAATTATGTTTTTTTTATTTATTATTGTTTGGTTTATTCTTTGTTGTTCCATTGTTGGTTTTTTTTTTTATGATTTGTTTTTTTTTTCATTATTGAATATCTATGTAAATTGATGTGATCTTTGTTGATTTGCAAATCCAATATTTAGTGATTTGTAGTTGTTATACAATGAGTGTTATTGTTGATTTTTGTTTTGTTGTTTATTGACTTAATTTTGGTGTTTATATGTTTTCTTTTTCATTTCGTTTATTTTTTATTCTGTTGTTATTTATTATGTTGTTATGTTTGTGTTCATATTTTGTGTTTTTGTATATTTTTGAATTTGATTGTTGTTGATTTATATAATTTTTTTTTTTATTTTTGGTTGCTATGTTTTATTTTGATTGATTTTCTTGATTTATTGTTTATTCTTGTTGTTTTTATTGATTATTTCAAATTGGGGGGAAATGTGTTTTTGTTGGTTGGGATGTGTTGCTTGTACATTTATTTGTTATTGTTGTGGTATGTTTTTTTTGTTTATTTGATATGGTGCATGGTTTTTGATCTTGTTGTTTACTTTTTGTTTGATTTTATTATTTTCTTATGACCATTATATCTTTATATGTGTTGTTTTGTTTAATTTGTTATTGTTTAATTGTTTTGTTGTTTGTTTTATGATTGTGATTTTGTGCTTTCTTTTTGTGTTGTATAACCAATTAGTTTTGATTTTATTATTTGCACAAATGTTTTTTCTTGATATATGTTTAATTTGTTTATTGGTGGATATTTAATCTGTACTTTTTAATATTTGTTGAAATTATGTTTTTTGTTTTTTCATGATTATGTGTACTTGTTTCATGATTATGTTGCTATGTATGTTGATGTGTTATAATGTTTTAATGATGGATTTTATTTTTTTGGATGTCTTGATTTATTGTGCTTATTTGTGCCTTGATTTTTTTATGTTTTTTATTGATTTTTTTGTTGTGTTAATTTTTTTATATGATTTTGTTGTTCACTTTAACTGTGTCATTTTTTGTATTGGTGTTTCTATTTTTTGCCTTGTTTTAACTTTTTTGATCATTTCTTTTTGTTGAATTTATGCTTTTAAATTTTATGTGATTTTTGTTTGTTTTTTATTTAATGTTTTTTTATGAAGAAAATTTGTTGTGTGTCTTTATTGTATTTGTTTTGTATAAGTTTATTGGATTTTTGTTTTTGTTTTTGAAATGTTAATATTTAATTTATATATTTTGTCATGATATTCATTCTTGATGTTTTTGTCCATTTTCATTTTTTTTATATTTTGAATTTGTTTATTGTTGTTTTGGTGTGTATATTTGATTATATCAGATTTTGTTTGATTATGTTTTTTGTCCATGATAGTGTAATTCTATGATGCATATTTGGATTTTGTTGATTTGTTTATTTATGTTTTTTATGTTTGTGAGTGTGTGTGTGTACCATTGTTTTTATATGTATGATGTGTTCTTGTTATTGATGGATTTGTATATGTTTTGTTTTGCATTGTATTTTTGTCTTATATTTTGTATATTGTGTTTGATTTTGTTGTGTGTATTTTAAAATATTGATCATTTTTTTCATTGTGGTTTATTTTTGTGTTGTTTGTTGTGTTAATTTAATGATATTTTTATTTTGGTTTTGATTTTTCTTATATATTTGTTTGTTATTTTGTATGATGTGATTATTTTTGTTTACAATTAGTTGTTGATATTTAAATTTGTTGTTTGCTTTTTCGTGTATTTAACATAATTGATCCTGATGTTATTTTATTGGATGTTTTTTGTTGTTGTAATTTATGATTTTATGTTTTGTTGATTTGTGATAGTTGATTTGTGAATGTGATGTTGTCATTCTCATTTTGTATATGGATTATTATTGGTTATTTTTGTATGATTTATTTTGATGTATTTTTGTATTATTAATATTATTTTGTGTTTTGTATTTTTGTATTATTTTTATATGAATTTATTATTTTTTGTTTATATTTTGCATATACTATTATTGTTATGTTTTTTTATTATGTGTTTGATTTGTTATTTTATGATTGATTTTAATTTTTATTATGTTTGTTTGTTTATGTTGATGTTTGTTTTTTTGATTATTTATTGATTTTTGAATATTGAATTTTTTTGTTTATTTATGTTTTTCTATGAATTTGATATTTGTTTTTATTTGTTAATTTCATGGTTATTATTTTTTTGATATTGAATTGTTTTTTTTTTTATTTTATTGTTTTATTAATTGTTTGTTAATTATTTTTTATTATATGCTTTATTATTAATTTGTTTTTTGTATTTTTGATTTGTATTTTAATTTGTGTATTTTTTTGATGTGAATTTTGTTTATGTTGTTGTTATTTGTTGATTTTTTTCTGTATGATTTATGTTATTATTGGAGTTGATTGTATGTTTTTTTGATTATTATATTGATTTTTTTGCTATTTATTTTTTATTTTGTTATGTATATTATTGTTTTTTTATGTTTTTGATTTTTGTTTTAATTTTTGATTTTTTTTTATTGTATTTTTGTTGATTTTATATTTTTTATTTATTTGATATTGTTTTTTTATTTGTATTTGATGTATTGTATTTTGTATTTTATTATTTTTTTATTATTTTGTTTTTTATGAATGTTTATTTTTATTTTATGATATTTTTTTTTTAATTGTTTTTGTTTGTTTTTTATTTTGTTATTGTTTTTATATTATTTATATTATGTTGTATTTAATTATTATATTTTTTTGATTTTTTATTTATTTTGTTTATTTATTTGTTATATATTTTGTTTTGTATTTATTATTTTTTTTTATTTATTTTATATTTATTTTTATTTGATATGTTTATTTTTATTTTTTATTTGTTTTGTTTTTATTTTTTATATTTGTTGTTTTTTTTATTTATAATTGATGTTTGTATTTTTATTTTATGTTAGTTTTTCTTATGTATTTTTTATGATTGTTTTTTTTTATTTATTTGTTTTTTATTGTTTTTTTTTTTTTTATTTGTTATATTGTTGTTATGGATTGATTATTGATTATTTTATTTTTTTAATTGTTATTTTTTGATTTTTTTTTAATATTATTGTATATTATTTTGTATGTTTTGTTTTTGTTTTATTATGTATTTGATTTTTTTTTTTTTTTGTATTGTTTATTTGTATTTTAATATATATTTTCTTATTGTCATTATTTATTTGTTTTTATTATTATTTTTATTTTTTTTGTTTTTATTTGTTTTTTTATTTTTTTTTTGTTTTTTTTTTATTTTTTTTTTTATTTGTATTTTTATTTATTTTTATTGTTCTTTATTTGTGTTTTTTATTTTTTTTTTTTGTTGATTATTGTTTTTTTTTATTTTTTCTTTTTTTTTATGTTTTGTTTTGTTTTTTATATGTTTTTTGATTATTTTATATTGTTTATTTGGTTTTGAGATATTTTGATTTATTTTTTTGATATTTTGTTTTATGTTTTTTTTTGTTTTTATGTTTTTTTTTTTTTTTCTTTTTTGATATTATTTTTTATTGTTTTTTTATATTTCTTTTTTTATTGTTTTTTTGTGTTTTTTAATTTTTTTTATTTTTAATTTTTATTTTTTTTTTTTGTTTTTTTTTTTTGTTTTTTTTTTTTATTTTTTTTTTTTGTATTTTTTTTTTTTTTGTTTTTTTTTACGTGATCGCGAATGTTCAAGGTTCGCTGAAGATTCTGATTGTTATCGAAAACAGTTTGCATTGGTGATTTTCTTTTTAAATTTCATACATTATAAAGATTTTCCGATTCAACTTCAATTGTTTTCTTTGAAATGAAAAAACTACATTACGCAACATTTAGATTCAATTGTGTGCTGAAAATATTTATACCTACGCAAAATATAAACATTTTTTATATTTATAACACGATCAATGACGAAACACAAGATGTTTTTTCACTCCATTGATTTTTTCATATATAAGAAAAATTTCACCCAACTTGAAAATACACTGTAGCGAGGTAATCATGTATGGTTCTGAATGTCAAGGGTACAAGCAGCTTACTTATTGTTAGTAGGTATAGGTTATTTTATTGATTGGTTTCAAAGAAGGTTATCTTTTGAAAATTATGATTTTTAGGTTCAGTATTTGAAAATAAATAAAAAACAATATTCGATTATTTGAAGAAAATTATTTATTTATTATTACATATGAATTACATAATTAATCATCGAAACGTATATGTCTCCCAGGATTGGTAACGGGCGTTTTAGTGTTGATGGCAAACTGTTGCGCTTTCTTGATTAGACGATCACGACCTCGCATTGTTTGCTTACTAGACGATCTTCTAGACTGTTGTCGATGTAATTCTTCCCAATATAATTTTTCTTCTTCTCCCGCAAGAACCCGAGCATCGGTAAATATCCCAGAGGTAGCAAACTGAAAAATAAGAATGTTGAATGAAATAACATAAATATTATAAGGAAATATAAATAAAGATATTCACTTGTTTAGCAGAAATAGAATCATCCATTCTGATGTAAATATCGGTTGATCCCTCTTTGACATCTACATATTTTACATGGATGTTAGCTTTTGTAGAGTGTTTGAGTTCTTTAACATTGACACAAGGTTCTGCTAAGCGTGCTGTAACAATAACACCTTCAATGAAAGGCGTTTGATCAATGGTGGTCGCTTCTGGTTTATGCTCACGCTCATCTGTTGTTTGCGATGAATCTATTAGGGATGTACCAAAAAATTTGAATAACAAGTCAAATGATTAAAATAATTGAAATATATGTGTTTACCAGGAAATACGGCTGCAGGTAAAGGCCCTCTATTTTCAGGTAAAGCATGCTGAGTCCTCAATACTTGTTTTAACGCTTTCATGTGCTTTCGTTGCGTCGTTAAATACTTGTTTCGTAAAACTTTCCATTCTTTTTTTGAAAGTACTTGTAAGCCTTTTGAAGCTCCTTCCAAACCCTTCTGCAGAAATAACAATAATCAGTTTGGTTTCAATGTTGCATATTAAAAATGTGAATCTATTACTTTTTCCATTTCTTTTCTGGCTTTTTTCCTATCCTTTTTCTTCCGCTTGCGCACAGGTTTTGATTTTTTAACATCTTGATTATCACCGTTTTCCAATTCATCAACTGTACCCGTATATTCAACTATAGTTTCTTGGGGAATTGCCTGAAATAAAATAGATTCAATAACACTGAATTAATAAAAATATAGGTATATTGTTTTATATTCACATCGATCGGGTCAACAGATGAAGTTTCATTAATGGGTTCATCGCTTGTACTGATAATGTTTTCTTTTTGAAGTTTGATCTTTTTAGAAGGTGGTTCTTCATCTACAGATTTATCCAGAGATTCATTTCTAAGTCTTTTTGTTGGGTTATCAATATTTGTATCCTTGTGGTCTTGATCTATTTCCATATTTTCATCATCACCTTGATAACTTTGTAAAGTTTGAGCTTTGATTGATGTAGGTAATTTGCAACCCATTGCAGTGAAGGCTTTTAAGCATTTATCTGCATCCATTGATTTTTCAAATTCTACAAAAGCAAAACCCTAATATGGAAGTAAAACTTGATTATTATTTTTTAACAAGAGACATTATGTTTGTAGCAAATAATACAACCTTTATTCGTTTAGTTTTATGGTATTTAGGTAAAGAGACATATGCAACAGGTCCGTAGACTTGAAATACATCTGAAAGCCATCGTAAATCGGCAGAAGAAGGAATGCTTTCTACATAAATAGTTCTGGAATCAACATCATATGGTACTAAGGGTTTTGTTCGCTTCACCTGAATAAAAATACTATTAATATCAATAACAAAAATATTTACAAACAGTACTAAATGGTTAAATTAACACCACTATATTTTAAAAGTGAAGTTAGATTGTGTAAAGTGTCGTGCTGTTAATATAACCATTCAATACAATATATTATATCGAAATAAAAAAAAAATAACACAAAATATATGTACTTCACCGTCTGACATGCGACTCACAGATTTTGATGAAATTTTTTTTATATGTAGATGAAATATAGACATGAAACTTTGCTGAAGTAAGAACTCCAGATGAACAATAGTTTTTGCGTAAAAAAAGTTCAAAGTTAGTATGAAATCGCGAACTGTGACGTAGCTAGTGTCGATGTCGCACACACTCACAATTTAGGCGAGCCCCCACTCCAAGACAACATGTTCAAACTAGATGCGAACCGTATACAATATGCGAATACATACTCTACTTCGTATTTCACATTTTTCATTTTATTTACAATTAACACAATAAATTTCAGCTGACAAGAAATATCTTTTTACAATTAGGATTTTACAATAAAACACAATAAATCATTTCATATTTTCAAATAAAATTTATTTTCCGACTGTAAATTTTCAAATTTCAATTTAAGAATACAATGTATTACCGAAGGTTAAGCGGTACAAGTGACATTTTTGGAAAAAGTGAGTTATTTATAAGAATCTCTTCTATGTATGCTTAGTTATTTGGTAGCAAAAGGATATAAACGAATTTGGAACGTGTGCCGAGATATATCAAAGTCACTTGTACCCCTTGGTCTTTTCAGTCGTCATATGTAATCTTACAAATAATTGTGAAAATATTTATTTTCATAAAATGTATAATAATGATTAAAAAAATGAATAGGAAATAGAGCAGCTGTAAGTATTGTTGCAACAACACGCACACAATGTAGCGCGTCAACGATACTCGTATTCGGCTCGATATCGACGTCATCGGTTGTGAAAAATGCAAACTTTGAACTTTTTTTACGCAAAAACTATTGTTCATCTGGAGTTCTTACTTCAGCAAAGTTTCATGTATATATTTCATCTACATATAAAAAAAAATTCATCAAAATCTGTGAGTCGCATGTCAGACTTAGACCCATCTTCAGAAACTTCCAAAAACAAAGAACCGCGCAAAGCCCTCGAAATATCTCCTATGTTATCCGTAAGAGATTTAATTTTGTTGAACGTGAGAAATGTTTCTAACGGAACAAACGGATCTTTGGAGATCAACTGACAAAGAAATCTATCTTTAGACAGAGAAGCGTCACTAAAATAGAATTCCATCTGTTTAAGAATGGAAGTGTACAGTTGTTTTTTCTTAGGTTGATGCTTTTTCTTGGGAGTCGTAGGATTCGGATCGGTCTCCATTATTTGAAGGACGATCGAAGTCGTTTTACACCAAATATATTGAAATAACGTCAACAATAAGAACGTGCAGAATAATTATTATGCGAAACTCGCGATTACGATAAAAAATAAGATAAAATTGGAATAACGTTCATCTACGTTTGAATTTTAATTTGACATTTGACAGAGCGGGTAACCTCAAATTAGATTCGCCGTTTGTATCGATTTCACGTCGAATCGATCGCGGCTGGGGTTGTCTTTTACAGCCGTTGTGCTATATTGCCTGTAATTTGTTAGAAATTCATAATTTTGAAGTGAATTTAAAATTTGATTTCATGATATAAAAGTATTTTCGAAGTTTCCATATTTTCAGACGAACATATAATTTTTTTTCTTTGTCTTTCGATTCGGTCATCGAAATGTTCTTTAAAACTGAAACATTTGTAAAAATACTCTCTATTTAAAATTACTTTGAATTTTTTACTGACTAGAATTGAACGATTTGCGCAATTTTAGTAAAGTTCTATATTTAAATATGACGTTGGTGTAGTTGAAATTTATATTTTGTACGTTGTTTTTCGGTTCTTTAGCGGCTGCAAAAAGCAAAGAAGTCCGAAATTAAAGCCGCCACCGAATTGCATAAATTGCACGATGGACTACGAAGCGAAACGGCTATCCACAAACAAAAAAATAATTCGACAAAAGATATTTCAAAAATAGCCAGTTAAATAGCATGAGTATCTATCTATTTTAATTTTCAGGTAAGATTCTTATGAGAAAAAAAAAACAGAGTACCTAACGAAGTACTAGAAGTAGTTTTTACGTTTCAGTTTTTGCTTCGTTTCGGAATTCTGAAAATCGAAAATCTACACAAAACGTAAAGCGGATCGGGCACGAATCGTTTCGTCCGAAAAAGCGTTCGATTCGATTTTCGCGTTTTCACGAAAGTTAGGAAGGCGGGGCTTGCGTCGGTTGCGCGCGTATTCCGCGCCGGGCGAAATATTGATAACGAGAGGCGAGTGACACTCGTTGACAGTCGGCGGTGGCGGGGCGTAGCGCGCGCGTCGAGTGTGTCGCGCCCGTTGGGGCCGCGCACCCGGCGCCCCCGTGACCCTCTGCCTCGGTGTATCGGTGTATCGGTGTATCGGTGTATCGGTGCATCTGTGCTTAGATACGCAGACGGAGCGCGATGGAGAGCGACGGGGGCTCCGAGGCTCCTTGCGCTCCTTCGGCGGCAGTCCCCTCGCCCTCGCCCTCGCCCTCAACTAATGTGTCCCGCATGAAGCCCCCGCAGGTCTCCCAGCAGCTCGTCGCAGGAGAGAAGTTCATCAAGTGGGACGAGGTTCGATTCCCTCCCTTCTCGCAATCGACAAACACCCCTATATTTATTTGTCGAGTCGAAAATCGACTCGGGCTAGAACGTTTCGATCCCTTTTCGCCGAGGAGAACGAACCGATAGAAAACTACGAAATATATGTACGCCGAGCGCCTCAGACCATCTCAGATCGGAAAGCGTCTCCGATCGAATATGGATCTTCAACGCGACCCAATTTTCAGTCCGTCTACGCACCGACGCCGAAGCGTTCGCTTCGGGCAATTCGTTCCGAAACTTTCCGTTTCATCATCGTATCTCTTTTCTACGAACGTTGTCTTCAACTCCAATCGAACGGTTTATTTACATCTACGACTAGTAAACGCGACAACTAACGTTTTGAATCTAAATTTTTATCTAACAGTTTCGTAAGGTCGGAGGTTCTAAAAATAACTTTAGATTTATCTTTCCGAAAAGTGGATGTCGGTAAACATAAAGCATCACTCTTAAGACGCATTTTAGTCAGTTCGTACAAAAACGAAAAAAAAATCACTCAAAAAAGGATCAATTTATGAATAATTATACAAATCAAATCCTGTTATTTTTTGTCGAAATGTGTACATAGTGAATTTTTTTTTTTTTTATGAAACTTCTCAGACCGTAGCCAAAACGATACAATCTTATTATGCTCAAATGGAGTCACAAATTTGATTCAAATCAAATTTACCATTCGTAAAGTTCCTCAAATTTATGAAAAGCTGAGGAATGTTTCTATAACCGTTTAATTTATCGCTTATATAATCGACTAATAATGTTTTGAAACTACACAAAAACCATTTTGATCGATCCCATCGTTGCCGTTTCACATTTTTCAGGATTCCGGAACCGGCACTCCCGTGACCCTGAGACTGGATCCTAAAGGATTCTTTCTGTATTGGGTCGATCAAAATCATGAAGTCGACTTGCTCGACATCGCTACCGTTAGAGATGCGAGGACAGGATGTTACGCTAAAATCCCCAAGGTATTTCTCACTCTTTTTATTTTTATTTTCGGTTAATATTATTTTGAGTTCATATTCGAACACTATTCGTCAATTAATTTATCGTTTTATCATTTTGATTATACACATATCTGAAAATTAATTTATTCAGAAATATGTTCACAATGAATTAGTTCCAGTAATTGAGGGTCAATAAAAGTATATTGAACTGTGCTGTTTTGTCTTTTTTGTTGGATAAGATAAACCATTTATTACCTAACAACTTATCAATTAATATTCAATATACAGTGACATTCACCATATTCAACTTCATATAAAAATTGGTTTCATAATAAATATTTCGTTATTTATCGAAAACAACATATTTTAGGATCCGAAACTTAGACAAATCGTCACTATGGGATCTCAAGATACTTTAGAAGAAAAGACTGTCACTATATGTTACGGAGTGGATTTTGTTAATTTGGCATTTGTAAACTTTTGTTGCACTAGAAAAGATATTGCTCAGGTTCGTTTAGTTTATTTTATAATGTATCGATTAAATATATTTGAAATGAACAGTTAATTTACCTTCAACTTATTTTTCAGCAATGGACCGATGAAATTTTTCATTTGGCATATAATTTGCATCAAATTAACAGTCCTACTGTCACATATTTACAAAAAGTTCATGCTAAACTTTCTCTAGATGTGGATAAATCGGCAAAAATACCTATAAAAAAGTAAATTACTAATGAAATAATTTTTTTAATGCCCAAATTAATATTTCATCATTTTTCAGCATTGTTCGCTTATTTGCACAAAATAAGGAAGATCGTAAAAAGGTGGAGAAGGCACTGGATAGTTCTGGTCTACCTTCAGGAAAAAATGATACTATTAGTCCATCAAAATTTCAATTTGAAGATTTTTTTACGTTCTACAAGTGTCTTACTCAACGTAAAGAAGTTGAAAAAGTTTTTGATGAATTGTCAGTCCATTTCTTATTTTTTTTGTGATTAATTTACTTTCTTATTATTTATTAATATTGTACTAATAATTTCAAAAATATAGAGTGGGAACATCAAAAAGGAGGGTAATGTCAACTTCGCAGCTAGTAGATTTTTTGAATCGTACGCAACGTGATCCACGCCTAAACGAAATTCTTCATCCTTATGCAAATACTGCAAGAGCAAAAGATCTTATTCATCAACATGAACCGAATAAATTCAATGCACAAAAGGGTCAATTGAGTTTTGATGGATTTTTAAGGTATAAATACATATATCAAAATATAATTCAATTATATTCAATTTTCAATGTGTTATTTTTTTTCTAATAGATATCTCATGTCAGAAGACAATCCTATTATAGCTAACAGTAAATTAGATCTTTGTGATGATATGGAACAGCCATTGGCACATTATTTTATAAATTCTTCTCATAATACATATCTCACTGGACATCAGCTGACTGGAAAGTCTAGTGTAGAAATATATAGACAGTGTTTATTAGCTGGTTGTAGGTAATACAGTATAAATAAATACATATTCTCCTATGTATCGGTTTAGATATTTTTTATTGAATTGAAATTTGAATTTTAGATGTGTTGAATTGGATTTTTGGAATGGTAGAACAGAAGAACCTGTTATCGTGCATGGTTACACATTTGTGCAAGATATAAGTGCTAAAGATGTACTGGAAGCTATTGCTGAAAGCGCATTTAAAACTTCTGACTTTCCTGTTATATTAAGTTTTGAGAACCACTGTAATCCACGCCAACAAGCTAAAATTGCCAATTATTGCCGAGATATTTTTGGAGATATGCTGCTTGATGAGCCACTTGAATCTCATCCATTAGTACCAGGTACTAATTGTTTTTTGGACACATATGTATAATATCATTTTTAAAATTCAAAGATTTCTTTCTAATTATATTGTAATAGGTGGAAAATTACCTCCTCCGTCGTTATTAAAACGTAAAATAATAATTAAAAACAAGAAAAAACACCATCACCATCATCATAATCATAATAAAAAAGATCTCGTACCAGAGGCTACCGAAGATCCCAATGTGGCTTCATCGCTTCAGGGCAATGGTGATATCAGTTCAGGACATCATGCTCATCAGGTATAGAATTAGAAAGTAGGTATTAAATGTTATTAGAATATTGTCATTTTATATTTTGTCTTTGTAGTTGACTCGTCAAGGCTCCAAAGATAGTTCTGCTTCTTCAGAAACTGATAGTTCATCTGAAGATGAAGGTGTTAATACTACAGGTGGTTTGAATATAGGAAATACAGAAGGAGCTGATGCGACTGTAGCTGGAAGTGTTGCAGGTGCACCGCCTGGAGATAAGGCTCAGCAAGCTCGAGAGACGGAAGCGGGAGCTGAAATATCAGCTCTCGTGAATTATGTTCAGCCTGTTCATTTTTACACATTTGAAAATTCAAAAAGTATTTTTTTTAATTGATTGATATTATGACGTTAAATAACATTAAATTTTGATATATTAATATTTTCAGAAAAGAAAAGATTTTATGAAATGTCTTCATTTGATGAAAAACAAGCCACTACACTTTTAAAAGAACTTCCTACAGATTTTGTTAATTATAATAAACATCAGTTATCTCGTGTTTACCCAGCTGGCACTCGATTCGACAGTTCAAATTTTATGCCACAGGTATATTGTTTATTCAAAAAATTGTATTTGATTCTGTTTGTTTATTCGTTATTTGAACTTGCCAATTTTTCAAGGTGTTTTGGAACGCCGGATGTCAACTAGTTGCTTTAAATTATCAAACGTTAGATTTAGCAATGCAACTGAATCTCGGTATATTTGAATACAATCTTCGGTGTGGTTATTTGTTGAAACCAGAATTTATGAGACGTGGAGATAGGTGATTAATGGATTCATTGTAAATTATTCAGATATATTTCATACAATGTTTATTTTGAAATCTGTTTTTTCCAGACGGTTAGATCCATTTGCTGAATCAACTGTTGATGGAATAATTGCTGGCACAGTTTCAGTTACAGTTATATCTGGACAGTTTTTGACAGATAAACGTGTTGGAACATATGTTGAAGTAGATATGTATGGTTTACCTGCTGATACTGTTCGTAAAAAATTTCGAACAAAGATAGTTCCGAATAATGGAATCAATCCTATTTATGGAGAAGAACCGTTCGTGTTCAAAAAAGTAAACAAATTCTTATTTAAGTGAAGAGATGCTAATTTCGATTTTTTCCTATGTATTATTTGATTCATTTATTAATTGTAAAGGTCGTACTTCCCGAATTGGCATCAATCAGACTGGCTGCATATGAAGAAGGTGGCAAATTGATTGGGCACAGGGTTCTACCTGTTGTGGGTTTGTGCCCTGGCTATCGTCATGTTAATTTACGAAATGAATTGAGTCAGCCATTACTCATGGCCAGTTTATTTCTACTTGTTGTTGTTAAAGTATGTGTATTTATGCTTGTTTTTAACTTAAACATGATTGTTTGTTATAATTCGTTTTATATTTAGGATTATGTACCCGATGGATTATCTGATTTGGCAGAAGCTCTTGCTAATCCAATTAAATATCAAAGTGAACGAGAAAAGAGAGAGCAACAATTGTCTGTTTTGACTGATGACATGGAAACTGAGACATCTGAAGATCAAATAGGAAATGCTTCATGTATGTTATTAAATTTTTCTCATGTTACTTAATTACATTGCTCACTAAAAATGTGTATATTTACAGCATCTAATAAAAAAGATGGTTCATCAACTTTGAAACAAGGAAAAGGCCCTAATTGGTCTCCACGACATCGAGCCAGTGTGGCAGGAATAACTCACCAGCAGTCTTTACAACAGCCTGCTCCAGTTCCACTAGCAGCTGCATCATCATCTCCAAATATAACCGCCGAACCTATTCCCACCTCTTTAAGTTCTCCTTCAACAGTGCCTCTGCCTTCTGCTAGTGTAGAAGGTGATAACGATCAGATAAATACACAAGAAATTCAAGTAAAAACCATTGTTAGTAAATAATAAACTAATAAATATGTATTTTTTTAAATAATAATATTTGAATTCTTTGTAGTCATCCTTAGACCAGTCATTAAATGTTGCAATTTGTGGAGAATCACTTTCGTCAGAAGAATTGGAAGCAGAATCTTTGGAACGCATTTTGAATAGTAAATCTGTTAAAGAAAAACGTGCTGAATTGGAGAAGAAAGTGGAGACATTGAAACGTAAACAGGAAAAAGAAAGAGCGCGAGCTTTGCATGGTCATCAACGTTCATGTGACTTAACCTCATCAGATTCAGCCGCTCGACGGACCAAATTTTACATGACCAATAAATTAGTCAAACGTCTTTCAAGTAAAAATATGTATGTATCATATCAGAATGTGATCAATTTTAATCTCCGAATATGTATATACATAACGATTGTTGAAGTTTTTTTCTTTTTTCCAGAGACAATTCCAATGCAGATACTACGGCTGGAGTTGATGGAGAAGGAGGCTCTGGAAGCTCTGGTGAATGTGGAGTATTGTGGAAAGAACATGCCAGTCAAATGCAGGAGCTGCGTGAGCGTTATCATGAAACGATTTATGCTCAAGCTGATAAATATTTGAAACAATCACAACAGGGCCAATTAAAGATGCTTCGAGTAAGACACTAGTGTAATTTTATGTGTATAGAAGCAATATTATTAAAATAATGTAATTTTTGCATAGGTTCTCTTAGATAGAGAAACAGATGAGGTGATGAGAAGAATACAGGCTGCTCGCCGAGGAGAAGTTAAAGCATTAGCTAAAGTACATAAAGATCGTGATGAACTTGTTCGCATGAAAAGAGAAGTTGCCAAACAAGTAATATTACTATATTTCTTTTAATTTGTGTAAGATCATTAATCAGAAAAAGTATTATCATATAATTGTTAGGTTGTCGATAGAGGTGTTGCTGAAAGAGTCAGACTAACTAAGCTATATGATATAAGACGAGATACATTGATGAAACAACATGAAAAAGTTAAACAACAACTCTCCGCACACAAAGAAAAGGTATTGAACATTGTGAGAATTGTGTTTTATTTTTTGTTTTTTTCAGTGACATTAACATTATTAATTATTTCAAGGAAAAAACTGCACTTCAACAAGAATATGAGTTTCCTCTAAACACGGATGGCGATAAAACTACGGGTGATGGCAATGTGCCTCTTTAATCATTCATCCATTTTGATGTTGGATAAAATACAATCACCTATGTGATTTTTCTTGGCTTCTCATTAATTGCCATAATTTCTCATTGGAGAGGGATTATTGAAAGTACCACATGTATGCCAAGATATTCTTTGAAAAATGAATCTTGAATGGTCGACAATCTACTTTTGATGAAAAAAATTGAATTTTCCTCAATTTTTTTTCCAAAAGGCAGTACTCTTTGACCATAACGTGCAATCTAAAAATAATTTTAATTATTTTGCCATTTATTTTAGTTTTTAAGTGGTGTAACTATGTATACCTATATATTTTAACTTTGAATAATATTATATATAAGGGAGCATTTCTAATCTAGATGACGTGACTTAAGTTTTTTTTTTTTCATTTAATTTTACGGCTCATGACAAGTTAAACTTTTTACATGTATAGAGTCTTCCCTTGGCATTTTCTGGAATATTTTTCTATTTGAATATGTACTGATGTTTTCCTTCTTATTAAATAACTTCTTAAAAAACAATGTATTTAGATTTCAATGTTTGCCGATTGCATTTTCAATGCTTTAAAATGATATTACTTTTTTTAAAATTGTAATTTTATTGTATTTTTTTCAGCAAACAAAATGAATGATGCCAATTATGTTAAACAATTATTTTTTGAAACCTATTTATTTAAATGGAATATTTTACTACTTTAATATCTTATTCTACTATAATTACAACATTCTATATTTTCTAACTATATTTTTCATTTTAAAATATGCATCTATTTTTTATAGACATCTAATATACTTGTACATTTAGAAGATTTAAAGAAATTAGTTTTTTCAGTATTATGTGAAATTACAAAATAGATAATTTGTTGTGATGCAAAGTATGTGACTAATTTTTGTGCTATATTCATCTGAACGAAATGCGTATGGTTGTTATGATGGAACTTTTCGTTTTTCTTTGCTCCTTCTTCATTTACTAGTCGTGAGCCAATGGTATGAGAATATATTTGTAATAATTTTCCCATTTCTTTCATTGTTTATATAGTGTCGTGTTAAAGAGAATTTGTGTATATAAATGTGCACGTAAATTTTCAAATGTTTATTAATGTATTTTTCATTCATCTTTATTACACCATTAATTCGTAACTAAAATTATCTGATTTCAGAATACTCAAGAATATTTAATCTTATTTTACACTTTATTTCTTCGACAGTAAAATAGATTGAATTATTTTGTTTTGTCATTTTCGTAATCATTTCCTTTTTTTTTTGTAAAAGTGTGAAGAGTGACTATTATACTTCTATCGTTATTTATTGATACTGATATTATAATAAATTGTAGGTTAACTATTGATAAAAGTGACATTACAATCATTTTTTTAAGGACTTGGAGTCTGACTATTCAGGTTCATCCTAATTTAAATTTCTTTCGTTTTGTGTATAATGAATGTCGTTCTAGGTAATGGTGCTAAGTTTAATGACAAAATCTTTACGGACAATTTGTGTCACAAATTACTATATTGAACATTAAATTATTAAATTATATATATAATATTTATGAAAGGAGCTTGAAGTACTTTCATTTAATTAAAAAAAATCATATGTATATTTATCTATAGAAAAAAAGTAATATTTATGTGTCCATGCATATTTGTGGGACTTGTAAAACATGTGATTTATGTGCAATAAATAAATGGAACTGCACCCGTTTTGAATTGTTAGAAATAATTTGATGATTTCTGTTAGTTGACGGAAAAACCCTAGCAGACTCACAACGTGAGCAATTTTCGCATCTAGTCATATTGTATTATGTTATTATATATAGGTGATACTTCTTTACTGTTGAATATACTATCCAATGTAAGATTTTTGAAATTTTCTGTGCCATGAATACCATATTTTTGTCTTGCCATCTCTCACCATTAATTAACTATCAATCTGATTTTGATAATGATAATCTATTTTATTTTTATTTGTATTTCGCATCTTATTTGATAAGTTTAGAATTTTGTTTTTTCAAAATATTGTTTTTTTTTTTTTTAATCAGTCATTCCTTTTGTTTTTTCAGTTGGTATTGAAGTGAATTTATGTTTTGATTACTAGTTCTTTGAATGCATCCAAATGAATTTTTGTATATTGCATATATACTTAAAACGTCTGTGCATGTTTTCAGACGTCATTGTGATTTCTCCTATATATTCATATTGAAAAATTTGAAAATTTTGTGTGTATATTGGTTGTGCTAATTTAATGTTTCAGAAATTAATCCATAATTTTTAAAAAATGAAATTAAAATGATATACGAAAGCATTGAAAGACATTGCATATGAATACATATTTTATATTGAGATGAATCTCATTTTGATTGCCTCAATATGCGTTTATTTTTATCTTAAAAATTATTTCAAAACAAATGTATTTCAAGTATAACAATGTTTTTTTTTTCATGTATGTATTTATGTTTTTACTAATTAAATAAATAATTTGTTATACTTATTTAGCAGTTTTTTATGAAAAATTGTGTAGTTTTGTCAGCAAAGTATAAAAATACATATATGCATTTATTCTCATCTTTAAAATTATTTATTGGAAAAAAATTGAAACATTCACATAATAATTAGCATTAACTATACATATGTGGTGTGTTATTAAAAAGCAAGTTCCTTGAAACACATTTTGTTGTTTCAAATAAAAATAAATTTCTAATTGAAATCATTGTATTTGTGATTTGTTACCTTTGAAATATAAATTTGCACAAATTTTGTGACTTTATTAGCAATTATAATAATGTTTGTTACTTTCTTTGAAATTCATGTATTGTGAAAGATTGTATGTATATAATGTAATTTTCAAAATGCAAATATTTTTTGTGAAGTTTCTTTTTTATTTCACTTATCTAATATTCTTCCAGAGTAAAAATTTCGCCAAATTTATCAATTTGTTGTATTGTGAAAATTATTTTATATTTATTGTATATAAATATAGAAGTATCATGTTTTCAATGTTTATTAAAAATTAATTGAATTTCATTATTCGATCTTCATTTTACATAAAACATAGTTTTATGCATATTTTTTTATTACAGACATTGGAAAGGCTCATGTTTAACAAGAAAAGCTTTAATTTTTATAAATGTATATTTTTTTTAAATAGTTTGCATTTATCTTCGCATAAATGTTCACTCGTGCAAATAAATATTACCAGAAAGTTGTTATTGTAGTGTAAGTGTTGTTAAATTCTCTTCTATGTCCTCTTACAGATGCAAATAATTTATTTTTATTAATTTAATTGGAATTTTGCATATGAACAATAGATCTGTAAATTTTCCATTTGTTTTACAATTTAGTGAATATATTCAAGACATTGAAATTATTTATTTCACTGTATTTTTCTGAGATTTATGTAGTTGGTTACTTGCGATTCATACTACTTATTTTTGTTGGTCATGATTTGTTTATGAAAAAAAAAAAACGTTTGTTGAAGTAACGATAATTATATATGTAATAATTGTAATTCAAATTTCAAATTCATTTCTCATATATTATATAGAATTGTACATAATAGGTAACAACATAGACTTATGGCGATTTTTGAATTGTTTGAATTTTCATCATGTTTTAATGTTGTCAGTATTTGTAATCTTCCCTCTCGATAATAAGAAGTATACTTGAAGTAGTAAAGATTCATCTGTTCAAAATTGAAAATATCTTAAAATCCAAAATATACTTTATGTGTGAATTTGAACTTCAGGGTAATCTCTCAAGAATATACACTATGTAAGAAATATTTTTTATATTCACTTGAATCTATTGAAAAATTAAGTTTGAAAGACAAACATGTTTATACATTGGTCACACTTAAAGTATTATATTTCTTTGTTTCTAAGATGCCATAGATTGTATAATATATTAAATTCATTATTGTAGTTTGTGGAAAATGAAATTTATGAAGTCAAAAGAGAAACATTAACTGGATTTTTCAATGTTGAAGATTGATTTGTGTGAAATGTGTAAATAAGCTAATGAAATATGCATCGTAGAATCAAAGGAATCGACTTTTATTTGTTGAAGTTCATTGGAAATATTTCTATCTTTTTATTCAAAAAGAATTAAGTTTTCCATAACTATTTTCATTGTAACTGGTGATCCTTATTATCTTTATATTTTTCGTTAATGTGTATGTATGTATATTATTTATATTTTTAAAAATGAACTATTGATGAATTTTTCTCATAAGTGCAATATTACAATTACAAATATGATCATGAATTCTTTTATCTAACAAATAGTATTTAAACATTTATTTTTACATTTTAAATTGTGCTTTTTGTCAAAATCAATTATTTTTTATTCTCAAATAAAATCGTCATATACGTATGTTTAACAATATGAAAAATATATTCATTTATATCTTGTACATATAAAAAAAATATTCAATTTTGCAATTATTTGAACAGATCCTTTAATTGTAGTAAAGCTACAAGATCTTTATCAAATGGTAATTTTTTTTCATTGTACGTTAATGACTTTCTCATGCATCTGTAATTTGTTAGACAACAGTGAACGTAGTTGTATTGAAAAACTAATTTGAGGCTAAAATAATTTATTTTAAACTTTAGAAAATGTTATTTCTTTAAACAACTTCAAGTGTTCATATAAATCAGAATTATTTATTCAAATCACAAGTTTTGAAAAATATATATTTAAATATTCAACATCCCCATAAAATTTTTAAATAGATGTTTCTGCTTATTTTGAATTATTAGTGCATAATATATAGGTACCTAACTACTTTTTTTATGTATTTATTTCAGTTTTGCGTGTTAATCGAATTAGCAATCTTCTATCCATTTTTGTCAGAAATATATACATATATAATACATACAAACAAAATGATAGGCTTAGTTCACAAACTACATTGTAAGCTATCTGACTGAAGAGGAAAAAAAAATTTAAATGACCTTTTATGTTCACTTTGACCTCATAACTAACAAGTTTCAATTTTTTTTATATTTTGTGAATATTTTACATTTCATCGATAAATGTTTAAATGATATTTTAAAGTTGATTGTATTGCATTTAATAAATATTCCTCAACTATAACTGCCTTAAATTTATCATTAACATTTTCTACTTTCGAATAACACTATGTATTCAAATTTTTCAAAATAAACATAAAATCCTATTGATTTATGTCATTTATATTTCAACAGTTATCTTTTTGGTGTTTTAATATTCAATATTAAAAAATGGGTGAAATTGTCATAACATATCTGATAAAATTATTTAATTTAAACATATCCAACTCGTTAATAAATTTTAATTTGAAATAAAGTAAAAATCGCTTCCAATTGTTTTTGTTCAACATTTGATTAGTTAGTGATTTGTAATGATTTTTGTAAAATGAAAATTCTACCTAAGAGGAAAACATGTTTCAAATCTCATCGTAGTGAGTTTGTTGTATGTAGGTATGTATCAATTATTCTTACATACAAGAGAAAAAATAATATTTCATTTATAACACAGATGTTAAAAAATCTCATTATCTGCAGGAATATAATTTATGACCAACTTTCAATGCATAACAAATAAAATCTACCTCAATTTTCCTTCGTGTTCATATACTTCAGTAAATGTAAATGAATGCATACAACTGTAAAATAAGTATAGATAACTTACTTTATAGTAAGTTAAAGTTTTTTTTTCAAAAAGCCATTACAATTTATTTTTATGGGTTCTTTAAATTATTATTTTAATACAAACATTATTTGTGTGGGGGGGGGGGAGGGCATACTATAATGTCATTAAATACCTACAGATTCACCACTTCAAGTTTAATATTTTTCATTTCAAGCCAATTTGCAATTTCGCAATATTTCAAGGAATATATTTAAACTAGAAATGGAAAATATTGAACTTGAAGTGAAAAATCTATATCTTATAGGTATTTTATTTTGCTAAAAACTGAATTAATGTTTTCTTTATTGAAATTGAACATTTCAAATATCATATTATGATGTTTTAACATATTTATGAATTTATGCTTTTTCCTCAACAATATTTCAATATGATCTGTGAAAATTAGTATTGTTTTCAACTTGTTTTGAGAAAAAAATTTTTTTTTTAGTTTCTATAGTCAAATCATTGTGTGTTTGGTTTTAATTGACTAGATTTAAAAGAAAGTAAATAGAAACCGGTGTTAGAACACCAAAAGTTCAATGTTTGAAACTTTTCCAAATGTGAATATACCTAACATACTTTCTATAATTTACAACCTTGCTTAAACATATGACTTTTAATAATGCATATTCGATGGCAGCTGGTGTTTTAATCGTTAAAGTAAATTTGTATGTCATGTAATTTACAATTCAACATTATTTTTAACTGTTAAACGTATGGCAATTATTTTCGTACATATAATGTTCGTTATATGTATGAAAATTTGACGTTAGATTTTTATGCATGTGACTTTTTCACGTAGTTGATTATTTAACGTAATTTTTGATTTGACTTTTTCACCCTGAAAATTTTGTCTATTCCTATATACATATGTATATGTATGTACATCCAAAAGGCCTTTTCCTCATATTAATATTAATGATATAATATTTATAGTCCATGTGTACATTAAAAATCAAACACCTCATGTGTGTACTTACTTATTGTTTATAAATTAATGATCGATTTTTTTCACATTTCGCGTGTATTTTAATAAAGTAATCTATTCACTGATTCTGTGATTACTAAAAAAATTGACATGTAATGTAGTCGAATATTATGTTTAGGTTTTAGAAGGTCAAATTGTTTGTGAATGTATGTAAAGTAAATCCAGTTTAATCAAGTTGAATAAATTTTCCGAAAGTTGAATGCTTTGTTTTCCCAATCTTTTGACTCCCGAAGAATTCTTATCACCTTTTTTTTATAAATCCCAACTAAGCTATTTTTGTAGGAGAATAATTGTTTATGATAGGTGCACACCTACATGTAATAGGTATCATTAGGTATATCATTGAATGTGATCAATCATTAAAGATTTATTTGAAATCAAAATTGATAAATAAATTTAATTGAAAACAATATCAATGTGTGTTCTACAAAGATTTTTCTCAACACTATTAAATTCAACCAAGATAGGTAAATTTTTATTATCTATATAAAATGTTTTATGTGTAAATATTTTATAGTAGTAAGTTCTCATCAAGAGAATTGCAATCGTTTTTTCATTATTATGGTGAGTATCTAACTATATAATCTATATATTACTTGATTTTTTCATAATATTGAAAGATTTCAATCTACTTGATAAATTGCTCAGGATTATTAAAAATCATTTTCAAATTTTAATGATCGGTAATACAATTTTCCATTTTAATTTTAATTTTCCTAATTGTATTTTAATAGTTCAATAGTAAATTAATTATTAATGATTAATTATGAAATAAAGAATAAATTTAATGTTTAATTTACATTTTATTTTATCGGTTGAGGGGTAGAGGTACTATGTACATTTGTTTTTTTTTTTATTTGTATAGTAATACAAGCTACTGATTGGGTTTATCTAATCTATATAAATACCATGTTTTTTTTTTCAATTTTGGATTAAAGATTTTTGGCTTTAAAATGAAGCACATGTTTGGGATTTGTGATTCTTGTTTCTTATAATATTTAGTGATATAATACATTGTTAATTATAATTCATAGGGAAATAAAGCTTCAAATAGGAATGAAAATAGGATAATTATAGCTGGAACTGTTAATTATGAAGACACCAATAGAAGAAATATTATCAAAACTTCAAAATATTCTTTGATTACATTTTTCCCAAAAAATCTTATAGAGCAATTCAAAAGATTTGCGAACTTTTATTTTTTAATTGTCAACATAATTGCAATATTAATTGGTAAGCTAAACATTTGTAAACTTTCATGAAGTACGTACCTACTTATTATATTTTTCATCTCAAAATATTTAATTTCAAACAAATAATTTTAACATCATTGAGATTATTATTCAACATTGAATAGGTACTAGGTATGTATTAAATTGTAGATAGTCCAGTTAATCCATCGACTACTGCTACAGCATTTGCCATTGTTATATTGGTGTCAATGATCAAACAAGGATATGAAGATTGGCTTAGGCATAGAATGGATAATATTGTCAATAATGAAAAAGGTTATTTAAATTGACAAATACTGATGTACCTATAATATAATAGATTTTTTTCTCATTTAAGAAATCTATACCTAATAATTAGTACCTCGGTACCTATAATTAAAAAAATCATTCTTATATAATTTTAATAATTTACATAAAAACATTATTCAATGAATATTTTTTTAGACTTGTGCATATTAAAAAGTGAATATTTTATCTTTTAAGCATATGTTATTGATAATTCTATTGTCCATGAAGTAAAATCACAAGAAATCAGACCTGGTCAGCTTGTGAAAATAAATCGTGATTGTGATATACCTTGTGATACAGTTTTGCTGTGGTCTTCTGATTCCAGAGGAAAATGCTTTGTGAATACAGCGAATTTAGATGGAGAAACAAGTCTTAAACCATTAAAAGTTCCTTTGCCATTAGTTAATACAATTATAGGCAATATTATTTTTCCACACGATTTACGTTAAAAAATCGATTTAGCCATTACAAAATTTATCATAATTCTAGAGGGCAATTTTAATTCATCAATTAAAATCGAATTTTGTCAACCAGAAGCAGATATTTATACTTTTTTTGGAAGATTAAATATCGATGATGGGCCTGCTTTCCCACTTGGAACTAAGAATTTATTATTGAGAGGATCTCGATTGAAAAATACAGAATGTGTGATAGGGTGTGCTGTTTACACAGGTTACAAATTAATATAATTTACCTGCCTAAATAATAGTTTTCATTTTCAGAAAATTATTGTTAATAATAAATTTTCATATATACCTATATAGGACAAGAAACGAAGTTGGCTTTAAATTCACATTTCACATCGAACAAATTTACTTCTTCTGAAAGGCAAATAAATAATTTTTTGATATTTTTCATATTTTTATTAGTCGTTGAAGTTGTTGTATCATTTTTTTTGAAAAAATATATGGAGAATTTAAATTCATCACACGAGTTATACTGGGGAAAGAATCAATCTAACAATTCAGCTAAATCAATCATACAAGATATTTGTTCATTTTTGCTTCTTTATTATTATTGCATACCCATATCACTTTATGTCTCTATAGAAATACAAAAATTTATTGGTATATTTTTTCTATTTACCTACCTATTGAAATTTAAATATCAAATTTAGAATAATGATTGTAATTCTTTTTAAGGTTCTTTATATTTTGGCTGGGATAACGATTTGTATAGCTTTGAAAGTAACCAACCAGCTATTGTAAATACATCTGATTTAAATGAAGAATTAGGACAAATTGAAATATTATTTTCCGATAAAACCGGAACTCTAACTAAAAATGATATGAAATTCAAAATGTGTTCAATAAATGGAAGACAACATATTGAGAAAAATGAAAATCTTTATAAATTTGATGAAGAAACTGATATCGTTTGTGCAGAATTTGAAGTTATTATTATATTGATGATTGTCAATTTTAAAATTTGTAAAAATTTCATGGATAGTGTGACGATAAATGTTTTCAGTCAGATGTCCAATTATTCTTCACTATTCTTGCTCTTTGCCATTCGGTCCAAGTAGAAGAAACATTGCAACCTGTAAATGCGACTGGAAATAGTAATTTAAATCAAGATGATAGTATTTGGGAAAAAAATATTCCAATTTATCAATCAGTTAGTTCTGATGAGATTGCATTTGTCAAAGCAGCTGCAAAAAGAGGAATTATTTTTCAAGGAGATGATGTTAACAAAATATATATAAAAAATAATGGTACTGTGGAAGTTTATGAAAAACTTAACACTTTGGAATTTACTTCTTCAAGAAAAAGAATGTCCGTAATTGTTAAAGATTTAAAAGAACAGGTTACACAAAAATAAATTTAAATAACATATAAAGAATTCTTCGTGATAATGAATTTTGTTTGATATTTCATATTTTTATATCTCATGATTAGCTTAGAAGGCTTTTATCGTAACAATTTCAGATTTGGTTATTTTGCAAAGGAGCTGAAAGCACTTTACTACCATTGTGTAAAGAAAATTTCATTACACCTCTCATTGAAAAAGACATCCAACATTTTGCAGAAAAAGGACTGAGAACATTAGCAGTAGCATATAAAAAAATAACTGTAGAAGAATATTCTATAATAAATGAAAGTATGTGTATATAAATACATAAATATGTAGATATTTCCAAATTCTGGTGAATCTATAAATGTCTATGAAATTTATGTATCTTTTTTGTAGAACTATTAAAAATACATATGGATTTGCATGGCAGATTGGATCCCGATACTTTATCTAATGAATGGATGTCAATAGAACAAGGACTAACTTTATTGGGCGCCACAGCTGTTGAAGATCGTTTACAAGAAGATGTTAAAGGAACGTTAGAAAATTTACGTTGTGCTGGAATAAAAATTTGGGTCCTCACAGGAGACAAAGTTAAAATCTAAAACATTTTACTATGGATTTTGTTTGAATAAAACAGCATTCTTGGATTTCAATTTTCAGGTGGAAACTGCTATTAATGTTGCCCTTTCATGTGGACACATACATGAAAAATCTGAAAAATTATTTTTGACTAATATTCCATCGGGAGAAATTTTGAACGAAAAATTAAGTCATTTTAGAACAATTATTGACCAAAATAAAAATTTGCAGCACTCATTAATCGTAGATGGTCAAAGTTTAGCTTTAATTTTGAACACATCTAACGAGTTATTGTTTACTAATATATGTCTTAAATGTGACGCAGTTCTATGTTGTAGATTATCACCTATACAAAAAGCATTGGTAGTTAATCTTCATTTTTGCTCTATTAGAGAGTTATTAACAAAATATTTCACAAAATTGAATTGATTTTAGACTATAAGACTGATCAAAAAATGTCCCAAAAGACCAATCACAGCAGCAATCGGAGATGGAGCAAATGATATATCGATGATACAAGAAGCTCATGTTGGTTTCGGCATATTTGGAAAAGAAGGAAGACAAGCTGCCCGGTGTGATAATATAATATAATTTTTATTATAATATAATATAAGAGTTTAAAGTTCTTAATTTCAATATTAATTTTATTGTTTATGTAAAGATCATCTGATTTTGCATTTTCTGAATTCAAAATGTTGAAAAAAATAGTATTGGTTCACGGTCATTGGTATTATCAAAGACTCGCAACATTGGTACAATATTCGTTTTATAAAAACTTAATATTTTCTACATTGATGGTAAGGATTTCCATATATTTTTTGTAAACTGTTAACTACCGAGATATATAAAGTATAAAAAACGTAATATATCTTTTGCAGCTATTCCTACAGATCAGCTCTAATTTTTCTACACAATCGATATTCGATTCTTCATTTTTTGCTTTATATAATTTAATTTTCGCTTCAGCTCCTATTGTAGTATTAGCTCTTTCTGAACAATGTCATTCGCATAGTACACTGTTGGAGTAATTATTATTTTTTTTTGCTTATACTATATATACATATATATATATATATATATATTATATAATTTATATATTGTTATGTTATATTTTCATACTGAATTATTTTAGAAATCCAATATTATACAAGAACCACAGTAAAAATAAATTACTTTCATGGAAATATTTCTTTGGTTGGTGTTGTCTTGCATTATACCACTGCTTTATAATTTATGCTATTTGTTTTTCGGTGTGGTATATTAATCCTGTAATTTCGGGGGATGGAAAGTCTGCAGAATTTTGGTATATTACATCAATATTTTATTTTAGAATATACCTAGTTATTAAAATATTTGAAAAATGGAAAAATTATTTTGATTTAATTGTTTCAGGTGTTTTAGTCAAATGATCACTCATTTATTAGTGGTTATTGTTAATATAAAGATTTTCATAAATTGTCGTTATCAAACAGTTGTTTTATTCTTTTTCGATCTAATATCTATCATAGGTTTCATGGGATTTTCCGTTCTTTACACTTCTTTTTATTTGTTAGTTTTTACAATATCGTTTAATTGGTATGTTTGTGTTTTCAAAATTAATATTAAATTGATTTTTATTTTCAGAATGTATGATGGAGATGTATTAGGAACATACATGAGACTGTTAAAATCTTTTTCGTTTTGGCATCTGAATTTTTTAATTATTGTTATATGTTTTATTCCTGATGTATTATATTTATCTTTGAAAAATTCTTTTAAGAGATATAAAACCTCGAAACAAAACATTGAAATAAAATCGACAAAGTTATAATGAAATATTGAATAATTTTGTAGAACTATTTTTAAAATAAGTACCTAGGCATAATATTTTAAATGAAATATATCTATTTACATATCTTCATTTTATTTCTTAATCAAACGACTCTCGTGATTTATGAATCAGGTAGGTATAAAAAACAACAATTAAATACGAAAAATATGGGAAACCAAATGGCAAGTCGATTTTGAATGATATTCAAGTGCTTACGTCTTACATTTTTTTGATAACGATCCTCGTTTTACTACATGCAGTGACGCATCCCCGGAAATGTTTGAAAATCTAGTTCGTTTCAATTGATCAAAGTTTTAAAATCGAATGAAATTTTATAAATCTCATTAATTTTTGAAAACATTTTGAATCTGTTGGCTTATACCTATTGTTCACATGTTTGATCGAATAGATTTGAATAATTTACTTGGGTATGAACGAAATGAAAAACTAAGTCGATTTGAATAATCTTCATGAAAAAAAAAATGGAGGTACCTAAGCATAATTACGAAATCGTCATTTTCGTTGATAAAACGTTAATGAGGAATTATATTCATTGCACAAATAATTTCAATCGGATAGGTATATATGAGTGATTTATCGTAAATTCGAAATGATAAAAGGAATATTCTTAGAAATGTTCATATGCATAGTCTTTTCACAATGATATAACAGAAATGACGATACCATCTTATCGCGATTTTCAAAATCGATAGCTAAAATTTCTATTCATATTCGATATCAGTCACTTTTCATTAACAGTCGTGTGATTAGATACTTTAGCGATGGTGAGTTAGCTCAGCTTTACAGTTTTCAAATTTTATTCGTTAATCATAATCTTCACGAAATATATTCATTTTTGATTAAATGAATAGATTTTTATTTCTCGGTTTATTTTTAAGGAATTTAATCAATCGCAAAAATGAAAATCGTCGAAAGATAAATCGCATAAATTGAATTCGACGATTAGATTGATGTATCGGGTTTATAAAAAATATACCTGTATTCTTTTTGAATAAAAAAATGTTGAATTTGAATACTTTTTATTAAATGTTTAATCACTTATAAATATAAACAATCATTATTGTGCTTATCTAATCTTTACGATGAGTTTTTCCAAACTACGTCCACGATTTCCCATTCGAATATGAATAGTGCAATTATATTTTCCTGGTTGTATTTAATAATATGGGTACATATATAGGTGCATTTCAAAATTTATGAAATTCATAAATCGTTGGAAAATGTTTTCGCAGGGCAATAAAGTTTCAAATATTGAAGAAACTAGGATGGTGGTAGCTGGAATCATCAATGATGTTGATAAAAAAAGAAACAATATCATCAAAACTTCAAAATATTCATTGATTACTTTTTTTCCAAAAAATCTTCTTGAACAATTTAGAAGATTGGCTAACTTCTATTTTCTTATTGTTACTTTAATTGCAGTATTAATAGGTGAGTACACACAAAAATATTTCTATAAATCATAAAGTAGAATTTGAAAAATTTTATGACATAAATTTAAACTTAAAGACAGTCCAGTATCCCCAGCCACTAGCTTAGCACCATTGGCCTTTGTAATATTAGTCACAATGATCAAACAAGGATATGAAGATTGGCTACGACATAGAATGGACAATACTGTTAATAATGAACGAGGTGATTGAAAATTGCTTAAATTTTATTTTTTCTAATATTGAACAATACATAAGAGAATAAATTGATATTAAAAAACTGTACATATTTTTTTCAGTGACTGTTATAAGGAACTCTGTATTACAAGAGATAAAATCAAGAGAAATAAAACCTGGAGAGTTTGTGAAAATAAATCGAGATTGCGATATACCTTGTGATACAGTTTTACTGTGGTCTTCTGACTCTAGAGGAAAATGTTTTGTGACAACAGCTAATTTGGACGGTGAAACAAGTCTTAAACCAATAAAAGTTCCTACATCATTAGTCAAAACAACTATTGGCAAGAATATAACTTTTCATATTGACTAGCTGAATGACTTATGAAAATAAACAAATTTATATTATGGAAATATCACGAATTATTACCATTATCATAATGATGATCATTCATAAATGAATCATTAAATTTCAGATGGAAAAAATGAATCAACAATTAAAATTGAATTTTGTCAGCCAGAATCTGATATTTATACGTTTTTTGGAAGACTGAATGTAAATGATGGACCAGCATCACCCCTTGGAACTGAAAATTTATTGTTAAGAGGATCTCGATTAAAAAATACTGAATGGGTAATCGGATGTGCTATTTATACAGGTAATAAAGAGACTATTTCATATCTAGGTACCTATATGTTGATATATAGGTACATAAACAAATTGATCATTTCAGCAATTACCAATAATTATAATAATTTACAGGAAAAGAAACGAAGTTAGCCTTAAATTCACATTTTACATCAAACAAATTTACTTCATGTGAAGGCCATATTAATAATTTCTTGATATTTTTCATATTATTGTTGATTATTGAAATTGTAGTATCGTTTGTTCTGAAAAGGTTTTTGAAGACATCGAATACAGAAGTTGACATAAATGAAGAAGAATCAGTTTCACAAAATTCGTTCAAATTGATTGCACAAGATGTTTTTTCATTTTTGTTACTTTACTACTATTGTATACCAATATCACTTTACGTTACTATAGAGATGCAAAAATTTATAGGTAGGTACCTAGATACACTTTTTAATGCTCTGAAAATTATAAAGGTATGTAGGTAGGTAGGTACCTACCACATTGAAAAATTCTCACATTAACACTTATTTTAAAGGTTCTTTATTTTTTGAATGGGATGAAGATCTATATTGCAAGAAAAGTGATCAACCTGCCGTTGTTAACACATCAGATTTGAACGAAGAACTTGGACAAATAGAAATTTTATTTTCTGACAAAACTGGTACTCTTACTAAAAATGATATGTATTTTCAAATGTGTTCGATAAATGGAAAACGATATGTTGAAAATGATGGTAAATTGTATGATTTAAATGATCAATGGTTAAATGGAGAGACAGTAGAAACTGTGTCAAGACTTGAAGTGAGAATCTTACAAATTATTTTAATCAAACATTTATTAAAAATGAGATGAAATGATTTCATTAAACTTTTCCAGTCAGATATTCAATTTTTTTTCACTATTCTTGCTCTGTGTCATTCTGTTCAAGTGGAAGAACCATCTGAGTCTAAATTTAATGAAATGATTAAAAAGGATTCAAATGGATTGGATGTTCAATTTGAAAAAGGTCCGGTGTATCAATCTATTAGTTCTGATGAGATTGCGTTTGTAAAAGCCGCCGCAAATAGAGGAATTGTTTTTAACGGAGACGATGCTAGTAAATTATACATAAAACACAATGGGAAATCAGTAGAATATGAAAAACTTAATACTTTAGAGTTCACATCGGCTAGAAAAAGAATGTCTATTATTGTCAAAGATCAAAGTGGACAGGTGAAAATTTTCTGATATCTCAATTGAAATAAATTAACTACCTACATGATAATAAATTAAAATTAAAATTTTCATTAGTGAACATTCATTTTGTATCGACAGATTTGGTTATTTTGCAAAGGAGCTGAGAGTGCTGTTTTACCTCTATGCACAGAAAATTCAATTGTATTTATTACAGATAAAGATATTCAATATTTTGCAGAACGAGGATTAAGAACATTAGCAGTAGCATATAAAAAATTAACTGAAGCAGAATACTCAACTATTAATGAAAGTAAATTAATATGTCAGAAATTTCAATATCCATTTTTTTTAGTCTAATTTTCGTATGTTTTTTTCAGAATTAACAATGCTTAATATGAATCAACAAAGTAGATTAAACCCTAACAGTGTATCTGAAGAATGGAGATTGATAGAGCAAGGCTTAACATTATTAGGTGCAACTGCAGTTGAAGATCGTTTACAAGATGATGTGATTGAGACAATGAAAGCTTTACGATATGCTGGAATAAAAATATGGGTCCTTACGGGAGATAGAGTAAAATTTTAGTAATAATAATGAAAAAGTTTATAATTTAATAATTTTATTAGTAATAATATTTTTCAGATAGAAACGGCTATAAATGTTGCGCAATCGTGTGGACACATTCAAGAAAAATCTGAAAAATTGTTTCTTGTTAATGTACTCACAGAAGAAAGTTTAAATGAACAATTGATTCATAATATTTCAATGATTAATAAAAATAGCAATTCACATTATACATTAGTTATTGATGGACAAAGTTTAGGTTTAATATTCAACACTGTAAATGAATCATTGTTTGTAGACATGTGTCTCAAATGTGAAGCAGTTATTTGTTGCAGATTATCTCCATTGCAAAAGGCTTTGGTAATTTATATATTTTTTTTATCTATGAAAATTTGTGAATTAACTAATATATCAAATAATTCCTCTCTTATATTTTTTAACGATTAAAGACAATTAGACTGATTAAAGAGAGTCCAGGTAAACCAATCACAGCAGCAATTGGAGACGGAGCTAATGATATTTCAATGATACAAGAAGCTCATGTTGGTTTTGGTATATTTGGTAAAGAGGGAAGACAGGCTGCTCGGTGAGTAGCACGTAACAAATATCATTGATAATTAATTAATTATAAATATTTTTGAATTTATCATATATTTATAGGTCATCTGATTTTGCTTTTTCTGAATTCAAAATGCTAAAAAAAACAATATTAGTCCATGGTCACTGGTATTATCAACGCTTAGCAACATTGGTACAATATTCTTTTTATAAAAATTTATTGTTTTCCACCTTAATGGTAAGTTATAATGAAAAAAAAGTCTTTCGCGTTGTATATCTAACATATGAATAATAAAATTATGTTTTTGAAGCTTATATATCAAATCAATTCAAAATTTTCAACACAATCTTTATTTGATTCAATGTTTTTATCTCTGTTCAATTTGATTTTTGTATCAGCTCCAATTTTAGTATTAACTTTAACTGAGCAATGTCATTCATCTGATATATTAATGAGGTGAATTGTTAAAAAAATTATTGAAGCTATCTATGTTTGTTTTATATTTGCTAACATTTTTTATCTAATTTTTAGAAATCCAATTTTATATAAAAATCAATGTAAAAACAAATTACTCTCATGGAAATATTTTTCTGGTTGGTGTGGTTTAGCTTTATATCACTGCACTGTAATTTATGCAGTTTGTATTGCGATATGGTATATAAATCCAGTTATAACACAAGATGGAAAATCTGCTGAGTTTTGGTATTTTTTCTATGAATTTGAAACTCGATAAAAAATTAAATACAATAAATATTGTTTAAATAATTGCAGGTGTTTCAGCGCAGCAATATCTCATTTATTAGTTTCAATTGCAAATCTTAAACTTTTACTGAATTCTCGTTATCAAACAGCATTTTTCATTGTCATAGATATATTGTCTATATTGGTTTTTATGGGTTTCACATCTCTTTATACTTCATTTTATGTGTAAGTTTAAACAATATAAATACCTATTCACTTTTTTATTATTGCTAGCGATACAATTTCATCTTTTTTTTTAGATATCAAGATGGAGATGTAGTAGGAACATATTTAAAACTTTTAGGATCTGCCACATTCTGGCATCTGAATGTTTTGATTACTGTAATTTGTTTTATACCCGATTTAACATACTTAGCATTGAAAAACACATTCAAAATGAAGCAAATGTCAATTCAAAATGATCTGATAGAGTCAACAAAGTTATAATGCATCATGAATGGAATCTCACTATCCCATTTTTAATATATTATGTACCTAGGTACAAGCCAAACTGCTGTGTTAGCTTTATAGGCCAGCCTATTGTTAGTTGGGTACCAGAAATATACCTTGGGTGAAACTGTGGATGTTGAATTTAAAATTACAGGGAAGATTAATCTCAGATTTTGTGTCAAGATTGATCACCTTAATCTGCATTTAATTACGTGATAATTTCATTACAAAGAAAAACATTATGGAAGGACTCATTTAATGACAGCTGAAGTGTGAAATAAAATATAAATCATTTAAGTTTCTCATTAGAAAAGCAATTATATTTTAATGTTTTATAAGTGATTATTTTATATGTAGGTACATTTAAATACCTACATATGTACCTATGTTGTTTTTTAAGTTTTTTTTATACATATGTGAAAAATAAATGCGATTATGATTATCAATTATTGATTATGTTTCTATATCTTAAGCAGAAAAGCTAGTTATTAAGAGAGATAGTGAATAGAAATAGTTAAAGTTAAGTAACATCGAGGATAGTTCAATAGTGTTTTGTATGTGTAGGTAGTTGTTGAGAAAATAGTACAAACGTAGGTAGGTACCTACCTAGTTAAGTTGATAAGAAAATTATACTTAAATATATAATATTATATGAAGAAAGAAGTAAACAACTTTTCTAAAATAAATGAATATATACGTGTACATATCCAAATATAATATGTATGAACTATAACCTCATATCTCGCTATGAGTAGATAATAATAGATCACGTCAACGGTACTGACTTAGTATACATACCACTAACAACAAATTTAATTCAAAAATGGCATCAGGAATGAGATTTTATAACAACCCAGAAAATTGTGTAGACGAATCTTTATCAGGATTTGTTCGTTTGTATCCTGGTTTGAAGTTATATTCTGCAATTCGTTTTATTACAAATGCAAATGTAGGTATTGCACAAATACTTTTAACTGGAATATTATTAAACATTAAATCAATACTAAAATACTATTGATACAGAATCAAATAAATTCAAATGTTGGTATTCTATCTGGTGGAGGATCAGGTCATGAACCATTTTGCGCAGGTGTTTGTATATCATAATTAATATATTAATTAAAATTCTTCTTTTATTATATTATGTCACATGAAATTTTGGAATTAACTGAAATTGCAATGAAATTTATTTATTAAATAACATATTTAATTTAATAATGAATAAATATATTTGATTTGCATATATGATCATCAAATTGATAGGTTATATTGGTAATGGAATGTTGGCGGGAGCAGTCGCGGGAAGCATATTTGCTTCACCTCCAAAATCCTATATTTTACAAGCAATTTCTCATTTGCAGAACTATTATAAAGGTATTTAAAGAGTAGATCCATTTTTTTAATAACTTTAGATAAAAAGCTACAATCAATACCATATCTCAGGTGGAATAATAGTAATCATCCCAAATTATACAGGAGACTGTTTAAACTTTGGAATGGCAATTGAGCATGCTAGAAATTTAAAAATGAATGTATGTGAGTTTAATTTTCATTCAAACTCAATAATTAAAATACAATATTTATAGAAATACAAATTGTAGGTGGAATCAATAATAGTCGGTGAAGATTATGCTTCAAATCAAAAAAGTATTGCAGGTAAACGAGGAATGTGTGGACTGTTATACATATATAAGGTATTTTTTCTTAATTTGTTTTTTCTAGTGTTATAATGTTTCTGATAATTTGCATGAAATGAAAAAAATACTTAAAATTAAAATTTAGAATTTATATATTATAGATAGGAGGAGGTATGGCATCTAGAGGTAAAAATATACAAGAAATCTTGGATATGCTACATATAGTGCATAAAAATATGTCAACTCTAGGTATAAGTGCAAAACCATGCACTGTTCCAGGTAATGTAATACAATATAATATAATTCTAATTTAAATATGATGCATTTAACTTATAAAAGTTAATATTTTTTTTGGATTAAAGGAAGCAGTCCATTATTTCAAATGAAAGATGAAGAAATGGAGTTAGGAACTGGAGTTCATGGTGAAGCCGGTATTGAACGTGTTTGCATAAAAACTGCAAAAGATGCTGTAGGATTAATTTTGAAAAAATTATGTGCGCAATTAAATTTGATTGCACAATCGAAGATTGTAATATTGGTCAATAACTTAGGAACGACTACAGAGATGGAACAAAATATTATATGCCATGAAATATTTAATCAATTAAGTAGATAAAATATACCATGAAATAAATAAATAGCATGGTTTGAATATACATATCTAATTATGTTTGTATTTTTTGAGATAAAAATGATGTAATTATAAAGAGAATGTATTCAGGGATGTTCATGACATCTTTGGATATGTGCGGGTTCCAGATTTCAATTTTGAAATTGCCCAAAGAATACGAGAGCAAATGGATTGATTTATTAGACGAAAAAACTAATGCTCCACGTTGGGTTGGCAATGAGATGTCCAAGTTCAAAACAAATCAAATAGAAAAATACCCAGAAATTTTGTTAAATGAACCTGTTTGTTTTTTTTTTTATGTGATTCAAAGGAAAATTTTCTGTAAAAAAAATATAAGTGCACATATGTATAAGTAATATTAATCATTTCAGATGATATCCAAAAATAAATTATCTACAGAGCAAAAAAATATATTAAATAAATCGTTGGATAATGTAATTAAAGCTATATTGGAAAATGAAAAGAAACTTAATGAATTAGACAGTGGTTGTGGCGATGGTGATTGTGGGACAACATTAAAACACTTAGCCGAAGGTTTGTTTTTCTATTTGGCTGTAATAACTTTGTTTTAAATTACTTTTTAAAATTACCAATTGCTTAAAAGGAATCAAATGGTTGATGACAATGGAAAAATTTACATGTCTAGCAAACTTATTTAATCAACTATCAGGAATAGCCGAAGAAAAGATGGGTGGAACTTCAGGAGCTATCTACAGTTTATTTTTCACTTCTCTTGGAAAATTCTTTATGAAGTAAGTATGTCATTTAGGCATAAGTATATTGCAAAAATTTCCATTTTTTTTTAATCATGATTAGGTACGAAAGTACTAAACGTAATTTTGATTTAGTTCTACTGCAAACAATTTACCTAAAATGTGGGCTTATGCACTCAGAGAAGGTTTAAAAACGATAAAAAAATATAGTCGAGCTCGTAAAGGTGATCGTACCATAGTGAGTATTAAAAAAATGCTTAAATTTGAATGATATGAAAATTGATTTAAATTTTCAATCATTAATAAAATAGATAGATGCATTAGAGCCTGCAATTGATGTGTATTATGAATCCGTAATTAATAAAAATGAAGAAATAATATACGCTTTGGAAAAAGCAAATAAAGCCGCTGAAGTTGGATGCATGGAAACAAAGTCAATGAAAGCGAGGTAAATTCATTTTGATTTTCAGCATAATATATAACATAGGTAATGCACTAATAAAAGTCGATATGATTTAGAGCTGGTCGGGCTAGTTATGTGAGTGAAGAAAGACTCGTAGACGTAGATGCGGGAGCTTATGGATTTCTCATTTGCTTGAGAGCTATCAATGAATGTTTTGAAATTGACGGTGTAAACGAAAATATGAATGTATAAGATATTGTAATGAAATTAATTAATAATTTTAGGTAGGTATGTCTAAGTGCATAATTATAAAGTAATGGATTCAAAAGAAAAAAAGAAAAATATACATATATATAGATATTTTACTTTTTTTTTATAATTTCACTATGTGAATCTTTGAACTCAAATCGAAATTCGATTTTAATATCCTTTTCTTCAAAGTAAAAAAAAATTTTGCTAATTTAGAAAACCTAAAATAAGACACATTCAGCAACCTATTGCTACGTACCTAAACGAAATTCAAATTCGGCGCTAACAAACAGCATGCACGCACGTCGGCACGCACGTGAAATTATACTTTAAATTAAATTTTTAAAATTTTCATTTTAATTTGGATTTTGAATCTAAATAATGGAATTAATCATTTGAATTGATAAAACAATATCAAGTCGGTGAAATGATTTTTTTTAATATCGATAAATCAATGATCGCATTAATACAGTTTATAGCCAAAAAGCACAAATTGGAAAAAAACATAGCAAGTGTCAAGTTAAGATGTCAGTAATTTAGACATAAATATGATATTTCGATGAAAATAATTGAAAATCTTGACAAAGAACGATGCAAGAAGATTTGGTGACTATGAGCGGAGACGCGGTTGCCGGTGCAGCCTTAGTTCACGTTCAGGTCGAGGAGTTGGAGCTGGAGCTGGAATCCCTGATGTGCTCGTATCCCGCCGACCCGAGCGGTCGTCGTACGATGTCTCGCCAAGTGTGTCGCGTTTGCCTCACCAAACACGCCTATCTATATCCGCTTTTCTCCATATCCGGAGATTCAACTCACGAGAAGCCTCCCGCCGATATCCTCTCCAGGATCGCTAACGTAAAGGTTCTTAAATTTTCATTTTAGTGTCGGCGTTTCTACTGTCAGATAGTAGGTTACAATTCTTTTCTATACAATCGTACACCATAATTACCTAGAGCCTAAATTGGGTTAGTTTTTTTTATTCAAAATTTAATTGTATCCATTATGTTTTTTTCAATATTATGATTTACATCACTATCATAATTGACGGTTGAATAGCACAAAGGGTACAAGTGACCTTTTTTATCGAAATTGAGTCAAGTATGGATAATGGTTCTGTATCATACATACATTTATAGAACCATTTCCTATACTTAACTCAATTTTGATAAAAAAGGTCACTTGTATCCTTTGTGATATTAAATCGTCAATTATAAGTGTATGCCTATAGCTGTTGATGTTATAACAAAAATTTTCTACACCTGATTGAAATATTGACATAATCAATTTTTCATTATGAACAAATTCTTTTTCACAGCCTTCGCATGGAGACGGATTACCTGAAAATATTTGTAAACAGTGTCTTATTCAGACCGACAATTTTTTCATTTTCAAACAATTGTGTGAAAAGTCAGAAGCGTTGCTACATAGATTTGCTCAGCGAGTTCGAATAAATAAATATGAAATGGAATCATCATCTCAAATACGGTCAGTGCATATTAACAGTTTATAAATTCTGCTTCGAAACATTTTTTAGTTCAAAATTGATTATTTCAGAGAAGCAAGATCAATAAGTAATAGTAGAGAAAAAGACAAAAGTAAAATGGATATGACCACATCTAATGGAATATATTTCGATGTAGATTTTCAAAATTCCATGTCTCCCGATATAGCTTCTAAACAAGATAATTTGAAATGGGAAAACGATACTGAATCTGAAATTTTGAATTCATATCACTCAGTGCTAACGGCAGATGAAATAAACAGAGTAGGAAAGAATAAGTTGAAAAATAAAGTAATCAAAAAAAGGAAATCGAAAGGTGAAAATTTTAGAATATGAAAATGAAAATCACGATGTTTTTGCATATTTTACTGTTTTTATACTAAAAATTTTTCAGTTAAAACAAAGAAAAGTACAGATGAGAAGAAAGATAAAGAATGTTACTCTTCAATTGAATCTCAGAATAATATAAAAGCAAATGAATCGTGTGTTATATTTCAATTTTTCCATCCATCATTATATTATTATTTTTTTTTATTAAATCGAAAACTTTTCAGTTTTGAGAAGAAGACTATGGAGAAGCAGAAAACTTCGGATCCTTTCATATGTAGATGGTGTGGAAAACAATTTCCAAGTAATATATTTACTTGCTCATTATTTAAAATTATTATTACAATATTCAAATATTGGGTCCTTTGATTTACTTTTTAATACTCATTAGTAAAATATAGCGATATGATTTTAGGTCAACACAGATTAAATCGACACGAAAGAATTCATCAAACAGAAAAATTGTATAACTGTATTACTTGTAAAAAGGTATGCATATTTGCTATATTTATTTAATATGGCTTTAGAAAATATATATTTTTTTAATTAAGGGATTCAATGAATTGAGAAATTACAACAGACACCTTGCAAAGCATAAAAAGTCGGAAGAAAAAGATGAAAACGTCAATGTTGCACTGAATTTTCCATGTGCTAATTGTCACATGAAGTTTAGTTCGGAGATTGATCTTCAAATACACTCTTCAATACATATAATTTCTGGTAATAAAAGAGTCTGTCAACATTGCAAAAAAGAGTTTGACAGTAAGTTTTTGAATTTTCGGCTATTTACGCATTATGAAAATTCACAGAAATCACATCTTAATCGATTTTCAGCTACAGTTCAGTTAAAGCGGCATGTTCGAATTCACATGCAAGACAAACCTCATAAATGCAGTGTTTGTAACAAAGGATTTCCAGAGATGGGATCTCTTACTCGCCATTTTCGAAGACACACTGGAGAAATCAGAGAAAAAAAACATATTTGCAAATTTTGTGACAAAGCGTAATTTTTTTGAATAATTTAAAAACTTGCTAAATTTTTGTTGCTATTTCACATGTTGTCATTTTAGGTATTACGACCGGCATTCATTGAATATACATGAACGGAAACACACTGGAGTAAAACCATGGAGATGCATGGAATGTGGCAAGCGATTCATAGATTCAAGACTTTTGAATTCTCATTTAAAAACACACAGTGATAACAAGCCGTATTCTTGTGATATGTGTGAAAAATCGTATGTATCTGTTTTTTTTCAATTCAATGATTTTAAGATTTTATTTTCATTCATTCATTTTTTAGATTTCGACACGAATCTACTCTCACAACTCATAAAAGAATACACACTGGTGAAAAACCTTATGTTTGTTCTGTATGCGGAAATGCATTTGTGCAATCGTCTAATTTATCTCTACATATGCGTACTCATACACGTATGTATTGTTATTTTCATTAAAAGTGCTATAAATTTTCTCAATTTTATTTCATTTTCAGGAGAAAGACCATACAGTTGTGAATTTTGTGTTAAAAGATTTTCAAGCTCTTCGGCTCTCACTACTCATGTTCGTACACATACTGGAGAAAAACCATATGTGTGTACAATATGTTGTAAGAGGTAAATATTTTTATGTAATGTGTGAATTTTGATTATAATTTGATTAAAATTAAAATTTGATGTTTCACAGATTCGCTCGGTATGATATGAGAGCTCATATGCGAACTCATACTGGAGAAAAACCATATGTTTGTACTGTGTGTGATCGACGTTTTATTACTCCTGGACAGCTCCAACAACACATTCGGATTCATACAGGTATGAAATGCAGTCACATCGATTGTGATCAGAAGTTCAAGAATATTTAATGTAGGTATAAAATTTGGTATAATTTTTAGGTGAACGACCATTTACCTGTACAGTATGCGGCAAAGGATGTACAACATCTTGCTACCTCAAAAGACACATGGCAAAAACACATAATATGATGACTGTTACTCCGAATATTCCGAGTGTGATCGGTAGCAAAATTGAGTCCGTTGCAAATACAGAAGAATGTGTTTTGACTGAAATTGAAGAGAAACAGGATAATATCGTCATATCAACCGGTCAAGTGTTAAATATCACTCCAAGTGCTGTTACATTATCTACAAATAATTTAAATGTGGTCACTGTTGACAATTCGAATGCTCATTTGAATGGATTGGGAATATCTACTTGTATGACTGCTGATAGTCATGAAATGGTATCGGCGCAGGTGAATGTTGGAACTATAGTGGCCGATGCATTGATCACTGATGATAAGTTGTATCAGATAGATCCTAGTTTGATTAGGATTCATCATGTTTCGACGGCGAATCTTATTCATTCAGGACAGATAACCTTGAGCACGATAACAGACACTAGTCATTGATTTTATTTTTGTAAATATGTGTTTTTATCTATACACCATATTAACATTTAATTTATTCTGATACAAAATTATTGAATCATTTAAATAATGTAATATTTCCATTGATCATGATAATGGTCTTACAATTAGTCAAGAAATATGTCAGAAACAAACTGTCCACTGTACTAGTAATGCAAAAATATCTTTCAGCTTTTTTATTTTTATATAAATTTAATTTTGCATATAAGTTTTGTACTGATATTTTTAATAAATAATTAATATGTTTCTTTTGTATTAAAAAAAATAGTATTATAAATAAATTTTAATTTCCGAAACTTGTTAACAACTTAATTCTACTAAAGAAATGCACATTTGTTAGAAACACAAATATTATACCGACACAATTCAAAGCTTGGAGCAGTTCGTGTTTAACCAAACCATCCAGTCTTGTTAGCATTATCATATTTCAACATGCTTACACCGATAGAAGTCATTATTTCATCAGCGTTCTTGGTTTGGCCATAATAGTCGACAAATTCCCCTTTTGGATTCACCAAATACATGATTATAGTGTGGTCAACCTAAATAACAATTATTAAATAAATATAATGTGAATGTGGTAACATCGGATGAACTAAATTTAGTTTTTAACATACAATATAATCTTCATCTTTGTCTTTGGGTCCTGCGCTAAAGTAAACGCGATAGGATTTACACGCTTGTCTCACTTGATCTACGGAACCCGTTAAGCCTAATAATCTGGGTGAAAATTCTTTTACATATCTGAAATAAATCGTTTCATAAGAAATATAAAAAATAATGAAGATATGAACTAAACGTGAATAAAAATATGTATTCTTACTTTCCGACTATTTCTGGCGTATCTCTAGTGGGATCTACTGAAATAAAAAGCGGTTGAAAGGGTGGCGGATTTTTCAATGCGTCTGAAAAAAGATATTCACATTTAGCTTGTCTGAAGGTCATATTCATAGATTGAAATTGAAAAATTAAAAGATATTTTACCTATTTTATTGATAACGTTGCTCATTTTTTCTAATTCATCGGGGCATATGTCTGGGCAATGAGTGAAACCGAAGTATATTAAAAGCCATTTTCCTAAAAACTCTTTGCTTGTTCTTGTTTTACCCTGTAAGTGCGAAGTGTAAACGGAGCGGTTACAATGTATCGTTGAAAAGTAGATGTGGGACGTTGAAAAAGAAACTAGCGATACCTCACTATCGACGAGCTCGAACTCTCCTCCGATGGCGGCTTTTCCCATGGATTTGATCCTTTCTTTCTCTATCGTCCGATCCTTCTTATCTTTCAGGTAGAACATGTAAGCCGTCAGACCGGCTCCGCAAGTGAGGGCGATGCCCAAGGAGCGCCAGGTGATCGCGCCTCCGGTCCCCCTCGGCTTTTCCGTGGGTTGCGGGGTCACGGCGTGGCGGGAGCAGCTCACGGACAACCGACGCCGGCTCTCCTCTCCTCGGGCCCTCCACGTCGTCAGCATCAGAGAACTCACTCGAGAATATTCGCGTCTTATCATCGTTTATCGTTTATTTTCTCAGATTTTCAGGTTTGCGCGAAAAACTTCAATTTCAATTTATTGGACGTCTGTCATTTGCAACTTTAGCCGGTTCGTTCGGCGTTTGACAGTTACCGTAACAATTATTTTATCGGCATATGTATATTTTTATTAAAAATTTCCCAAAGAAATATGGGAAGTCTCAACGTCCCCTTTTGTTATTTGCCTGTAACTTCTTTTTAGAAAATTGTATTTTCAGAAAAAAACGTGTCAAAGAAAATGCAATCAAATCCCAAATGCATTAACAAAAACAAAAAAGAGGAAATCGTATCTCCCAGACGTGTTTCTCTGCATTTTTCTACCTCTTCTGTTTTCAATATTTCAATTCAATATCTATATACATATATAATTTAAGAAAAAAAATTGATTTAGATAAATTGCTTTAATGCCTATATTACAGGTTCCCTCGGAAATGAGACCTGGATTTATATTACTATTTATCTTAAAACAGCACGACTCATTAGCTTTTATAATAAAATCGTAAGTCTAACTTTCAAAGAAATACAAATATGAAACTAAAAAAAAATATTTGAAGAAATTAAAATGTTTTTAATCAAAATTACATACTGTTTTTTAACTTTAATTCAATATTTATTGAATAAAATTGTAATCAATACAATTTGTCAACTGGTTTAATAAATTTTGGTTTGAAAAAAGATAAAATTCTTTAATATAATAAGTACATATGTATATTAGTAATAAAGAGTTACAATATTATATTTTTAATTTATCTTTTGATAATTTAAAAAAGAAAATTAACTACTTATTAAAATTTTATGTATCTTCATTTGATTTATCAGCATCTCCAGGCTTGATTGCTGAATATATTGCTTTCTTTTCGAGTTTTGCTAAAATCTTCTTATCGTGAAAAGGATGATTGTGCATATTTGTTCTGAAATATAAATTATAGTGAATAATCAAGTATTGTTTAATGATAATATTCATTTAATACCTTTTTATAACAACATTTCCATTAGTTATTGCACAAGCGGGACATTTGTGATCTCTATAATCGACACAACGCCATCTTCTAACATTTCCACCGTTACTTCTGCTAAATATGTTATAAATAAATCGATTTAAAATCAATTGTAGTGATCCACGATTAGAGACAGTGTATTGCAATTCTGTAATGAAATTTTGTGATGCGACAATAAAATAAGTTTTATATGAGTATCATTGAGGATATAAAAAGATATCCGTAAACCTTGTGTATTTTGAGAAATATAATTATCAGCAGTCAAGTCAGAAACCGGAGTTAGTTCGAGATTGGGAAGCGAACTCCAAATAGAATGTCCATCTTTTTTATGAGAATCATCAGGTGTTTCAATAACTTCTCCTATAATTTTCATGATATCATCAGACTGTTTCATGGATTTGGGAAGAGAATGAATGCTGCAATCATATCATATAATTCATAAATATGTAAGATTTCCAAATAAAATATTTTTCATATAGGTAATTCAGAAAAAATAAAAATATTTTGTAAAAGCGTAAAATTAAAAATAAATATACCTCAGTGGATCAAAATTGTTTTTTTCTGTGTTTTTTCTTTTGAATCCTAATTGTGTATTTAAATCAGTTTTCGATGTAGACGGCAAAGAATCGGTTGGATTCGAAATGTTTTCATTGTTCATAATTTGAATTTGAATCTCTTGCAAATCATCTTTTAAAGGTTTGCTTTCCAGTTTATCAACGGGTTCGTTTATTGAATACAATGTATTTTCCTTTAATATATAAAATCATTATATATGTATATGTAAGTGAAAAATAATTGATAGGTAATAAGAGAATAAAATCAAAAAGTGAAAAAACACCATGTCGTCTAATCCTTGAATGCGTAAAGCTTTAGCAGCACTTAAAAATAAACCGAGATTATCTTCAGCGATCACAACTTCTCCTGAGTAAACATATTCTAAAAGACTTGATAGAGTACTATAAGATATATTCTGAAAGTGACATAGTAAACATTCAGAATTTTAAGAAATTGACACAAACAAATGTATTTTAAATTAGTACTTACATTGAGAAATATTATAGGATGCTTACAACTCGCAGATTGTATTAAGCTTTTGATGTATGGACTTGCAATTCCTAATATTAGTTGATGGACTTTGACCAAGTGTCCATCGGCAGCAAGAGTAAGATCGACAAAATCTCCATTCTAAAAAATAGAAAATATAACAGTAATAATTATTATTTACTAGCAAATATATGTTATAAAATAAAACTTGTCTTACTTGTTGTGATGAACTGAATCCCGCTTTCAAGTTATTATGGAAATGATGCCAGCTTAGCGACAAATGTGTTTGAGCCATGATCTTAAAAAAATGTGAGGGTATAAAAACAATTTTCACACAATATAGGTATGGGTCAAAAATTGGAATAAATTAGAATTTTTTTATCATTCAATTTCAACTTGTGTCTGATTATAATCAGGAGTTTTCCAAGCTAAAGCACTGGCTCACAAGACAGAAAAGAACACAAGAATTTTAAAATTCTTTGGAATAGGACATTCAATGTTTGTTTATAATCGAGAATGATTGGAATATACTCAACACCGATTGATATTTCAGCTATAGAGAAGAACCAACTGTAAGAAGACTTTTGAAACTTTTGAATTTTTGCATACCTGCCGAAAATTACTTCCGGAGCGCGTATTAAAAAAAATATGAATCTGGATGTTTCCTCAGGAAATGGGGGAAAAATGGCAATCTATACTCTTAACCGGTCTAATACTAAACGTCAAAGCCGCAAAAGTCACAGTGGCATATTATTTCATAACTGATAAATTGGACGTCCAAAATTGCTCAATTTTTATTTACACTCTAATAAAAATGTATAATATTTATATGAAATATATTTTTATTTAAAAAAAATACATTTCATATAAAAAAAACATTAAAAAAAGTGCATATTGAATTGATTACAATGAAATTATAATAATTTTATTATTTATTCTTACAAAAGTGAAGAGCTGGCTTAATGAAAATGTCAGATATGTCATTGTATTGTTATAGGGAAAAATGGTAGGAGAAGATGGGGGGGTGACTCGACTCGTTCCTTCTGGGTGACAATCCCTATTTTTATTTTTATCTTTAAATCTATGTTTGAATTAAAAGCGACCGAGGCACACCATACAGTTACACAGCCATCTCATTCTTTTTTAGAGAGAGATGGCTGTATAGCCATATATGTAGGTGCTTCTCGCTCGTCAAGTAAGTTTTGCCTCAGTTAACTTGTAATTTGAATGCGGCTCAACCCTAAAAAAATATTATTTAAAAAATAGAGTCAATACACACGTAATTGAGTACTTTAACACTATTATTTTCAAAAAAAAAAATTCCAAAAGAAAGAGAAAAAAAAACAAAAAGGGGCAGGGAATTCAGTCCCCTAGAAGAATCAAGTTCCCTTTATCTTCCCCTACCAATATCAACATTTCAAATTCAATATATATTTTACTACTGGCAACATTGTATTTACGAGAAGTATCTGTCAAAGCATTACTCTAGGTTATGTTGAGCATTGTTTCCGTTTGAACATACGTTCAGATAGCATTCACATATTTTCCATTTTTTCACGAATTTATTATTGTTATAATTTTTTCGAAACATGGAAGATTTGTGGGAAATGTGCAGTTTCTTGAAGGTCAATGCTAGATTCGATTTGAAAGCTATGGCGCTTCAATATATTTTGGGTAAATATTATAAAGCAAATTTGTATGATATGATTTTTGATTTGTATTTTTTTTTCTATAATAGGACTCTCGGGTAACGAAGATGGATTAACAATGATAGCTCAGTATGCAGATGCTCTGGAGCAAATAATATTGCTTCTTGATGATGAACCTCAAATAAAACAAGAGGTGTTATTATGTTTGGTAAACATTTCAGCGGAGGATGTTGGAGTTCATGGCTTGATGCAGTTTGAATATAGAAAATTGAAATTTCATAGATCAGGAGAACAATCTATCATCACAAGGCTAGCAAATATTTTTTTAGATCCAAACGACAAAGTAATTTAATAATTGCCCAAAAGTTTATTTAATTTAACTATATAATAAATTTTATTTTTTAATTCAGGATGCTGATGCTGCATGCATGACATTATGCAATTTATCTAGATCGGAAGTTTATCTAGAACAATGTGTTAAAAGCTTATTTCCTTTTCTTCTACAAGTTATGGAAGCTTTTTCTAATCTCAATTACAACAATGTTGGAGGAGAACTTCATTATTCAGGTAAATAATAAATCAATTGTATTGATAACATAGGGTTTTCATCCAATGTGCAGAAAATAAACGTTTTTATTGAGACTCATCATGTGTTTTATATAAAATGGAAAATGTTAAGCTCAGAATTGAAATCTTTTAATATTATGTTGAAAATATCAAACTAGACTAGAAATCCCGTATAAAAATAATTCCTAATATATTATTTGTTTTGCAGGACCACTTATTAGTAATTTAACTGGAAATCGAGAGGTTCGTAATTGGCTATGTAATGAATCTTCATTGAGCGAAAATTATGCTGGCAAAATAGCGAGTTTTTGTCGATTTGAGTATTCCACTGTTCGTCGAGGTGGTGCAGTTGGTGCTATTAGAAATTTGTGTTTTGATCCTGATTTGCATAAACATTTATTGGGACAACAGGTTTAATTTGAAAGATTTAATTTATTATATTTGAGTGCTTCATCTAGATAAAAAAATATTTTTTCAGGTTGATTTATTGAATTATATACTTTATCCATTAGCTGGTGGAGAAGAATTTGATGATGAAGAAATGTCTAAATTTCCTGTATTGTTGCAATATCTTCCCAACGAAAAAGAAAGGGAAAGAGATCCTGATATAAGAATAATGCTTCTGGAATCTCTCAATAAACTTTGTATAAGGAAAGAAGGCAGAGAATTTTTAAGAAATAATGGAGTTTATTATATTTTACGTGAACTTCACAAGTGGGAAAAAGATAGAAGGGCACTGTTAGCATGTGAAAATGTTGTGGATATATTAATCAGGTAATTTTTATTATACTTATACTATTGTAATATAATATTCTGAGTTTTCAAATAAATTTATATTATTTATACAGGAAAGAAAGTGAAATAATGGTTGATGATATAGCTTCTGTCAACGTTCCTGAAGAATATCATGAAAAATTTGTGAAAATGGATGATGATTTTGTTAAAGATGCCTGATAATTTATTAATAAATTGAACAAATATTAATAAATGATTCATGTAATTGTGAAAGTGATGTGGTAAATGTTTTTATGATATCAAAGTTTTTGTTTAAAAATAAAAATGCCATATTGCACAACCTTTAATTGTATTATTTAAATTAACTAAATTAAATTAAACTAATTAACTAAATTAAAGATTTCATCAGATCTCGTTGAGGTCAAATAAATGTTTATTAACAATAAGTAGTATATTGAATAAGTTAACAATAGGTTAGACCATATTCATTAGTGCATATCTATATATACGTATGTACATATTTAAGCAAACGCCGATTGTTAAGATTAAATAATGTTTGCACGCACATGATGCGTTTTTTCTTGTTTTTTTATTTTTACTTTATGTGCGTTCCTTTTTGTCGTCGTCAATAAAACTCCTCGAATATCTTCCTATGGGCTTCAAAGATTTCTCATCTCTTTGAACTTTTGAAAACGATGTTTGTTTAATAAACAAATATACGCAAAGAAAAAACAAACTCGGCGTCAAACGCTTCTGGAAAGAGAGTAAAAAAATAACATAAAAACTTATGTAAGTACCTATAGACTGACAATAGGAAAGGGGGAATTTCTTAATTTTAGATAAAAAAAAAATAAACGTACTGAATTTATAAAATATAATAAAGATACTCATGTCATAAGAATAACTATATTAAAAAAATAATGTAAGATATGTATACCTACATATATCAAATAAATTTATTTTTTGCATTGATAAAATGCACAATATATTGTAGATTTGAGAGTTTGCAAATTAGCGTCAACGGAGCGAGGTTCGAGGATAATGTTGAAAATTTTCCGAAGCTCATATTTTCCTTTTGTCGAATTTCCTTTGTTCGAGTCGGAAAACTCGGTCACTCCTCGGAATGTTTATCGGAAAACGATTTGATTCAATCGTAGATCGACTCGACGCGATGCCCGTGTATAAATTTAAATCCTAGAGAGCCTATTCGATATTTGACAAAATAAATTGGATTCCCGAATTCCTGACGAAGCGAAGTCCAAGAACACCATAACGGCGAACGAACAACTTTCACTGGTCCATTCGATTTTAGAGTTCGATATATTCATACTCTTTCTGGAACTATTCGAAATTACAACGAAAGTTGTTATGAAAAATCTTTTAAGATGTCATTCACCTTTTTCAAGAACGTCGTTTTTTGAGATTTGATCGTTTTTAATATTTCGAATGCACGTTTTCAGTATGCCCTGAAAAAGTAGTAGGTACTTATCTCATTAAATTTTTTTCGATTGAATGTTTAGCAGGGAATTTTCCAGCATTTTCTTTTCGAGAATGTTCTAACTCAAATGTTATGTTAAGAAAAAACGAAGGATCTTATCTAAAAACATCTACTGTATAGTATGCTCAGTTAAAGGTTTATTATCAATTTTTAATGCATTAACCTTCAAAATCACTCTATTGAAACAAAAATATGAATATTCTTGGAAAAAATAAGCGATATCTCACAATAGCGCTACTCTGTGTCTGTGATAATATCCGATATTTTGACTTTTCATATAAATCTGCATCACTCTATATTGCCCTCGGTATGATTGCATTAAAGCGCATATTAAGTGCAAATTTTCATAAAAAAATTACTCAACAGGAAACATTTCATATTCGAACGGTATGCTCGCGGAGTGGAAAAGTTCATTCGCTGTATAGCAGTATGCGGGGGCGTAGTCCACGGGGGCCCAGTGTGAGGGCGGAGGGGTACAGCAGGTGTGTCGGTCCTTTGTGTCGTGACACGTCTGACACGGACTGATGGGGCTCCATTGTGACTACCACTGAATACATCGATAATCCATACCGAAACATTTTTCCACGTCGACATCAGATATGGTGTGGTGCTCGCGGTCCGAACGCATTTTTTTTCAACCCCCATTTCGGGGTCGGAGGTGTTGATTTTATATATTTATATCGATTTTGTGTGTGAAATTTGTTTTTTATTTTGTGGAATTATCTTTGAGTGTAATTGGATTTGATTTTTTCAAGGATCGATTAGATATCATTGAAGAAAAAATTAAAAAAAAGCATATTATATTATATATACATATTTTGTATGTATGACATAGGCTTTTTTTAGAAATAAAAAAGTGAGTTTATGAAAAAAAAAATCATGTGGGTCGACGAAAATTTCAGAGCACGAACGTAATTAAAAATTCCACGGTCGAGGTACAGTCGCAACAAATTCTAAGCATTTAGCTTATGCCCATTCTCCGAGAATACACAAACACGACTCACGCTACAATTAAAGCACACTCAATTTTTAAACCTAAAAACATTTTCATCAAATCTAGAAAACATCGCATGGGTACTTCAGAACAATCGAACCCGCATTGGCATTCGCGAAAACGCATCGCGGAATAACAATGTGACGCCGCGCGAAAGATCGATTGTAACAAAGAGTGAAATGCAATATGGCCGACGAGGGGGCTGCGCCCTTTCATCCCCAAAACCCTCACTTTCGACTGCCGATTCCACAAGAGCGTCTGGAGCCCTGGTGTGAAATCGAATTCGGAATCGACGAATTCGGAAAACGCTATTTTCCGTCCGCAGCCGAGGATATGCGATAGGTTCACTTTCGAACAACCCAGTTTCCCGGCACAAAGAGCGACCGGTTAATTGAGCCGGATGGCCGACTTCGTCGAGTCCCAGTTCGGCGAAGTTCTGTTTGTACGACGAGGTCTCCCTCCGGTTATTGTCGACGTTCTGAATTGCAGTCGCAGCCGGTGCAGCGTTTAACGGAATTGCACTTTGATTAGCCGTCGAAGCCTTCGGTGGAACACTTGCGCTAGTTCGCATGGAATACGCGCCGTTAGCGTTTGGCGTTTCGATTCATTCGTTTGTATTCTTATTGAGTCAAAATTAATTATTGAATGTGACCTTTATTATGACAATGGTATAAATTAAGATTTTTTTTATTTCGAGATGTTAATGATCAGTTTTTTCACTGTTTTATTTGACTAATTATAGGTATATGTAGTTATGCTCAGTATTTCGAATATAGACTGTCAAAAATCATCGAAATAGAGATGAATTTATGACATTTCGTAGTTTAAACTGTAACTTTATCGTAAGTTAATTGAAGCAGTTAAAAATACTAGACCTTTTCTGGCAGTACGTCGATGGAAGACAAACTGTAACTCTATGGTGAGTCAAATGAATAGTGAAAATACCAGATTTGTATGTATCAAGTTAGAATTCTTTCTAAGGCAAGTCAATGAAAAAAAATTATCGAAAATTATCATTAAATATTATAATTCATTTGATGTCAAATAGTATATAATACTAGTATTCACACGAATCTTAAAGACTTGAATTTTCAATCGACTAGTGAAAAGAGCTTAGAAGGTTAATATAACTAAAATGGAAGCAATTCTGTGACCTTTCGATGCAAAACAATCAAATCCAGCCAGAGACTTGATGCAAACGAAAGCTATTACGAGAGTTTATACAGCGAATAAAATTCATAATGCATTCGCAAACAGGATGGCAGGATGCTGGTTGCGCAGGATGTTGCGGAAACTGTGCTGCAAGTGCTAAATAATTGTATCAGTGCAAGTGCGTCCGCGGCTTCGGCTTCAGCGGCAGGAAGTTGACAATCCACTTGCAGCATGACTTCCTGTCCCAGCCTCTAACCTCATTTCATACAATTTCCGCTCACCGTTCGCCTTTTATACACGTAATTTTTATGTGATTCGAGTCGAAAGGCTTCCGAGTGTTTATCGAAATAGACGTCTATATAAAACGTATTGATTTTATTTCTGGTTCAAAATATACTTGGATTCGATCAATTTGAATAAATGATGAAAATTAAACGAATTAAAATCGATTTTTTAAAATGCAATTTATGGTTTTTGCTAGTTCATTTTATATTTTGCAACAAATAGAAGAGCGGAGGAAGAAAGGGAAAAATAATTTGAAATTGAATTGTATTCATATCTTTTCATTTAGATATCCATACAAATTCGATTCGTATGAGTTAACGACTAATTTTTGTAATAAAAATTTCAGACATACAGAAATTAGAAACTGATCTTGTCATTCTGAATTCAATTCACAGTCAAATCTGAACCGTATCATTAGACACCGGAAAATCCAGGACGAATAGTCATTCTAAGTTCATACCAGAAGTCATAAGTCATATCAGAGCCATGGGAGCATTCGGGACGTGTTCGGCAGAAACGGAACACCTTCGATCCCATTTGCGGCGATTTTCCACCAGGCATCGTCCCACGGGACGAGACCGGGACGTTTGACGACTCTATTGAATCACGTCGTCGTCGTCGTCGTTGTCCACCCCTTCAGGGTGTCCTTCCTCGTCGTCCGGAGCCACGGTCTGGACGATTGTCGAAATTTCGTTGCAGCTGCAAAATGCCCGAGGGGTCGGTGCACGAAATACCGAGACTACGTACGAACGTGACTGGAATAAATCGTCAATTTAAATCGGGGACGTTTTGAAAGGGTCGTTAATTTGTAAAGTGGAGTCGGGGTTGAGTTATGTCCATATCGCACTTTAGGAGCGTCTCAATTCGAATTTATTTCATTTTTTTTCATAATAGGTCCGTTTCAGTGCGGCGAAATTGTATCGGAAAATAATAAGACGCATAAAAATTTTATTATCAATTTCGACGGTGTGTGAAACAAACTCGATGTTCAATCGTTCGAGAGCAATTTTTATTATAATAAAACGGAATCGGGCGGGTTTTTTTCCACGAGTGCTAAATTTTTTTAGCCAAAGATTTATACGTTCGTTCTGTCGCAGTTACCGCTTTATGGTATGGGGTATATATGCGATTAGGTCTTGTGCGTTTTCGGGTTTGGATTCACCCATGCGTTTGAAAATTATCATCGCATCTTTCGCTCGAATGATTTCAGAATCGCATAGCACCGTGGACCCATTCTATACAGAGTTGTACGAATGTGTGTGTGTAAAAAATCATTTGTGCCTTTGTGGCAAAATTGAACAGTGAGATGTAAACCTCAAAATTGCTCTACACAGAACAACGATAATTACACGTATCATGAAATATATTCATTCATTATATCAATTATTGGTGAAAAATCAAAATAAAGTAAATTAAATATTATAAACGAGGGAATGGAAGACTTTCAAATCATATCGATCACCATATCAATATTCAACACCATCCATCCTTATGATAACCGACCTCTCGAAGGGGCGAGACCTAAAGGGGACTGCAGTCGCTTCCAACGAACTACGTACGCCTCGTCCATATTAATCGCGTTAAACGAACGCCGCTTAATTGAATGCGAATTCGATGATAAAAACTTTGACGTGACTAATGGCCACCGTCGGACGCGATATTAAAAACAAAGCCGAAGAAGTAAATTTCGATATTTTTTATCGGAAAATTGAGATTCGTTTCCGTCTAATCGGATATCGGCGAGAGCGTTGGATAATTTCAGTGGCAATTTGGTGCGAATGGAATTTGCGCCACTTTGTCGACAAGTGTTAGGGGGTTGGTGGATAGATGCATCCACCCCGACAATGCATTGAGTGCAGCGAAAGTCTCAGAATCGAATCGGGAGCAATCGAGTGCGACCGGATTTCAGGATCTGCACACAGACATAGAGTCCTTTGAACCTGTGCAAATTGCTACATACCGCAGGTGACGTATGTTCTAATTGAATGTCAGATATTTATTATTATTATTCATCTATAAAGGTTTTTAGGTTCAATTATTCCATGCAGATGCATAAAATATTGGCCACGAGTTGTAAAAATCATCCAATGATGAAACCGATGGTAGAAATTTAATTTATCATGAGATTGCGTAAATAAAAGAAAGTGATAGAAAAGTGAGAAACTTGGGTCGAATTTATGTAAATGTTTGTAATTTTTTACTCAAAAATAAGTAAAGAAGCACCTGCATGCAATACGCGAAACAAAGACGTCGTTAATATCGACAGATTTTAATCAATTTTAACAAAATTGGTATTCATATATTAAGCTGATTTGTAAAGAATTAAATTAAGTCCTTTTTAGAATTAAATATGTTTCATATTCATATTCAAATCATACGATTAAGCCTCAAGCCAAAATATCAATCAAAAATTAAGAAAATCGACATGTGAACATTTACTAGGATCAGACAAAACTCGAGACTCGCATCAAGAAAACACCGAGCCCAACAAAGCATCTACGAACTCTCATACCGATACACTATAGGCGGGAAAAATTCATCGAACTTTCTTCCTATCTAAAGATACAATCACAAGAACTTTTTCATACATCGAATCTCACCAAAAGAGAAACTGGCAAATTTCATTGTCTCCACCCTCCGGATGACTCCCGGGGGAAGTGCGCTTAACTCGGTTCTGCATGCTCGACTGCATCCCTCAATAATATCGAATCAGATACACACCGACCGCATTCGGAGCATTCATTTACCCCTCAGCCCAGGTCCAACGTTACTACTAGCTACGTGACCCATCGAACCGAAATGGTTATCTGATGACGATGATGGTGGTCGTCGTGCTGGAAGTGCCAGAGATTGCGTCCGCTTCTTGGCGGCTGGGGAAGTTCGGTCGTGTGCGAGAGAAGTTGTAATAGAGGGGGACTTTATTGGACGCTTCAGATTTGATGGGTTATGTGTTTCGTATGGTTTATAAAAGTATGATGAAACGTATAGTTCGGAGTTGCGGAATATGTCGTAAAGATGCGAATGCGTTTTTCATTATTTCGGGCGAAATGAAGGTCTCGAGTTACGTCCGTGCTCATTGGAGATGAATATATTCGGCTTTTATAAAAATATGTGAAAAATATACAGGCGGTTTTCTATTTTAGTACAATTCGCTATTTCACACGTTCTTGGATGTTAATTTTTTTTAGATATTTTCGTAATTTATGAAAAAAAATGCTTCATACACATTGTATAATGTACTAAGCTGACATAGAGTTGGGGTGCAGTTAAAAGGCGGGATGGTGGGCTTCCCTTGTTATGTATGATGTAATGAAAATTACATTACATGTAATTTAAATTGATATAAGACATATTTAGAAAAATAATATTTCCAACAACCCAATTTTCTAAACTTTCAAACACTTCGACATTCGACAAATGCGCAAACAAAACACTTCCCATACTCAAGCATACAAAATTTAATTAATTCAAAAACGACCCAAAAAAATCCAAACATACAACCTCGATGAAAAATCATCACATAATTCGAGTTTCTACCTTATTTTTAATATCGAGCCGAAGAGAAAATTTTTAATTACGGCACACTCGTCGTGCACTCTGTTTACCGTCCGTCTCTCGAGAGGTTCAATTTATAAAACCTTAAAGCCCGAACCTCGGTCGTCAAGTTTTACGCGCAATTCTCCCCGCTTTCCGTCATTAACCCCCTTGGCCCCTCTTAACCTTCGCGGGCAGGCCTCACTTAACGTAATAAATCTGGCGGCCATCCCTTTTATGTTTCGCGTAATCTTCCACTCTTTCGTGCAGCGGCCTTCTTCTCCAGCTCAATCGGTTTTCTGGTCGGGAGGGTCCTCTCTGTTCGAATTAGGAGTCGGAAAACAAAAAGTGTGCATTGAATTTTTATGTTGATTGGATGAGATTCCCGGGAATCGGGACCTGGGGGAGACTCGCTCTTAATGTGTGTATTGGAATTTATCGGGAGAGTTCGAACGCATCGTGCGAAAGGCGTTCGATGGAAATGGAAAATCGAGACGTCGGGGTTTAATCGATTTTTTTTCGTTGTAGAGTCTAGAGAATCTCCGTAAAGACCGTTCGTGTGATGAAATGCCGCTTTTCTTTGTGCTTAGTTTGAACGAGAATGGAAAAAAAAAACTATCGTGAAGATGAATCATTTTGAATGTGATGCAAAATTTCAGTGTCTGGCGATGAAAGTTTGATTAAAATATTCTAATAATCACTAAAGTTTTCTGAAGATTTGAATCGTTCTATTCATTTGTAAAGCAATGTGATAAAAATGAATTAATTTGAATTTTTGAAATAAATCTATTTTAGAGCAGACGCATTATGAGAGATTTAATGCTTTCATATCGACACCGGTACCTTTAACGATGCACTTCGTTTATATAAAAGCTATTTTGTTTCAAAAAACGAACGAACCACCACTTAAAACTTCGGCCACTCGAAACCTCGTTATAATTTCGTCCAATTACGGTTGTTCAAAAACCAGCGTCGGTACTCGAAGTGAATTTATTCAAAACGAAAACAACGCTTTCGGAGCAAAATGCACTTCATTTGATACGAACGGAAAAATTAAACAAGATACGCGATACTCCGAAACGAAAATAATGACCGCCCACAAAGGGTACGAAATGATACAACACGCATTATTATTAAATCATTCGATTTTTACGTTCTATGAGATCACATTTTCCAAAAAAAAAAAAGAGAAAAGGGTATTCGCGAAGGTTGATCACACAAACATGATCATTAAAAGTGTATGGCTTCGGGCCACGGATAGAGAGGAGCCGTACGGGCAAAAGACGGAACACTTTGGTTGATTGAGTTGTGTTTTCGGGTCAAGCCTGGATTGGTTCATACTATCGGGGGTGAGTATGCCACCCCCATGGGCGGTAATGGGAGAAAATAGAAGAAAATAGTAGGAAAAGTGACGGCACAACGACCCAAGGGGGAGAGGGGCGAGTCGAAGTTTATGGGGCTGGGGGAAGAAATGAGAATTGTAACTTAGAAGGAATTCGGATGTTCTCCTTCGGCGGTGGGAGTGCAGGGTGGACGAAAAGTACGGCGCAGGTAATCGACCATAAAACTAGGCCTCGTGGTCTGTCATTCGTATTAACGATTATTGTGTAGGAGACCGGGCTTTTTTTATCTTCCCCGCCGAAGGGTGGAAGACGGAAGATCCGGACCTCCAATAAGGGCTAAATTGTCCCTGTGACGTGTATGAGACTTTTTCGACTTTTACTATTCGGCCCTTTTCTCCACTGCGATGAAAATGTCGCTTACGAGTTGACAACTATCGGAAAATTGCGGCGACGGCGCGTATAAATTTTCAATTAAGATTAAGGTATATCTCAAAAGACAGCATTAAATGTGAAACTAATTTGATTTTCGAAATGTACTAAGAAAAAATATTCATGGTAGATAAATTATCTTCAACATAAGCGATTCTTAAGACTTTTCAGTTCGAAGACTGATTTAATTTATCATCAAACGAGTATAATCTCGTACAGATTATAAAGCAAAATCGACTCTATAAAAAATAAATAAACGAAAAATAGCGAAATAAAAAAAAAGCGGACATAAAGCCCATTTTTTACGAGTCGAGGTCAGACGCGTAAACTTTTTCATATCGATTCGGGCGCAAGGAGAAGTATTGTTACATAAATCGGCAAATGGATACGTTCCCCAGGGACTCGCTTCGATATTAGGTTTTTTATTTATGGCTTAGGTTTTGAGCTTTATTAGGGGACGGCGGACCCGGTGGGGTGGGCCGGGCGGTCCGGAAAATCGGAAAAACCGAGTCCGGCCCTGACCAGGGAGGAGGGTGGTATCGGGGCGTGTTTATATTTGATGAACCGGACGATGGGAAACCTTACGGCGGTATATCATCTAATGCGAAAGTTTACCGTCTGCCGGACTTATTGGAGCCGGTGCCGGCCGTTCTGCTGCATGGTTAAAGCTGGCCAATAACTCCGAGGTTCTTGCGTTCTTCGCAGCACTTTCGTGTATAAGTAATGGTTTATTGCTTCTGGAGTCTCGCTGGAAGGTTCGATGTAGTTTGCGAAAGTGAGGAGGTTCCGTTTTTAATGTTTGACTGTTAGTTTCTTACGCGCGCGTGTGTAGGTGGAGGGTCGAAGTTGGGTTTGATGGGTCTGTGCGGTTTTGGATTGTGAATGAGGCTGAAAGGTTAATATTGGACTTTTTGAGATGAGTGATTGGTTGGATGATGAGAGTGATTTGTTTATTGAAGATGGTCAGAAATAACTATAATAATTGGTCACCCAATATCGTCAAAATACTAAAGAATAAACTTATAATAAAAAATTTGAATTCAAATATTGAATGTGACAAAATTAATTAGTTTTATAAAAATAAATGCCGTTATATAGAATTCAGATTGTCTAAAAAAAACAAAAGAAAAGTTATAATAGGGGATATAATAATCTATCTGTTCGAAACATGTTTTCGATTAGTTAGATATGTCATGTAGCAAAACTTTTGTGCTTGTTATCTTTCGAATTAAATCATGATCGAGCTTAATAATTTACAAGACGACGAAAAAAAAAGTTAATAATACAGTTTTCTTGTGCTAACTGAACGATAATGTTTCTCGTCCGTTCTAGCAGACGTTTCTTTTTCAGCAAAGCAAACCTCTCAGAAGTGACAGTGAATAATTACAAGATCGTATCACGACGCTTAATTTTATTCTCGACTTTTCATTGTAACTTTAATTGCTTCTTCGAAGCTCGCCAGACTAAAATTGAATTAAAAAAAAAATCAATCCAATTTAAAATAAACATTCGCATCGAGGCACGCGTTTCTTCTCAGGGGAAAAATTATATTTTCGCCGAAAATCCGAAATAAATACTGTTTCATTTCGAACGCATATATTTCGGCATATGTATGATATTTCGGGATTCGGCAGTAAAATGCGAAATTCGTTCGGGTCGCAGACCGCGATTCATAAAGTTTCGATTTAATCGGGGAAAATCAAAGGGGGCGTATGCAGGGTTTGTAATCAAAATAACGATTCGATTGGAAATACCGCTTCGAAAATTGAGAGAGTTCGCACACGTCGAACATTTCTCGAAACGTGTTTATTCTGCGGGTGCGATGAAAAATTTTTGCGCATTTTTCCACCGCACAAAACCCGCATGTTCTGTCGAACGAACCTTTTGACTCAAATCGAATCGACTTTTTTTTCATAAAATTTTAAACTATTCTGAATTTGTGAAATTTAAAATCGCAAAAAAGAATTTGTGTGCTGAAATTTTTTTATGGAGTAATCGATTTATTCAAAATCGAACCTTTCCGCATCGACAATATAATTTACGTTAAGGTTTTGTTTACGAACGGAAGGGTCAGGGCACTAAACGGAAATATATACAGGAGGGCCCTTGTCTGTTTTATTCCCGCCGTGTTGCGGAGGATATATAACGCGAGGGCCGCGGAGGTAGGCCGCATAAAGAGTCAAAGTTAACTACGAAATAAAGTAAAATTTGCGAAAGTTTCATGTTAGCATACTTTCCGTTATTTATGGCCGAGTTAGCGGTGAGTTAGTGGAACATAAAACTGTAACGAGCTCGCCGCTCCGCCACTGCCCAGCGGAACTGTTAAGTCGCCCTTTATTTTCTTCCCTTTTTGGTATTTTCAGATTTTTCCTTCTAGTAGATTCGTGTAGAACACTTGTTCGGATGCTTATTTTTATTTATTCTTCGATAAAGTCGTCGAAAGTTTCGTGTAGCCGTTGAACTTTGATGAAGTACGATCGATGAAAGAGTTCGAGTATACTAAAATTCATAATTATAAAGAAATTTTCTTTTCCATATTGAACGATTCTTTTAAAATAATATAAAGATAAAATTTAATTTTTCTAATTTTGAAATATTTTTAATTTTCAATCTCATTTTTACAGTTGACATCCACTTCATTTCGTGATCCGATATCGAATCATCCGATCGACGAATTCGAAGAAGCTCAAACAGACATAAACACAAAATCCGAAACTGTAGTAGCAGAAGTAATAATAATAATAATAATAATACAAGTAATAAGGACGAAATCTTTGTCGCAGCGTGTAGTAGCAGCAGCGGCAGTAATAGACGGCGAGGACCGAAAAAGTTTCGGGTCCGGCCGTTAACGGCGAAGTTGAACGTTCCGCTCCGGCCCTGGAAGACGGGGACGGCGCACGGAAATATATTAACACTTTCCATTTATAAATGGGATTGGATATTGAAAATCCGTCGCCGGGGGAGGGAAATAGGGTCCGTGAAAAATCGCGGCGAAGTCGCCTAACGCGTTCGTTCGGCTTATTGAAATTCTCGTTCGCGCCATTTCCACGAAGTGCCCCGTCCCATGGCACCCTCGGATTTTCCTTAAAGCTCGAAGGTACCCCGCGAAATGCGAAGGGACGAGGTCCTAGAGGACTTTCGATATGAATGGCCGACTCGGGACGCCTTTGTCGCATTGGTGCGTTCGCAGTACGTGCATATTCAGCTCGAATATTACAAAATATTGTATATAACTTGTTGAAAAGAAAAGCAATTATAATATGAATGTTTAGCCAACTGAATATTTTTTTCATTATAAGTACCTTTGTATTTATGCAATTACCCTGACACTACAGTCGAGTTGTTGGTATGTATCGGGAGCCGCATTAAAACTAACTCGCGCATGGATTGAGTCAATTTCAAATGTATTTCCAAGAAACAAAACCTTCATTTAATTCACAAATTTTATAATTATTATACATGTACATATTCATATATTGACATATGAACATATAGTACGAGAAATTACGGGAGTCTATGGTTTTAGTTTTTGCAAAAATCTGAAAAAACCGCGATCGGACACCTTTAGAGGGTAGTTTTCAGGGTAGAAACATCCCCTTCGACGTGTTCCCCTTTCTAGATCCAAATGCTCGGCTAAGACTTACCCTTACCCAAAATCTTATGCATTCTGCCAGGTGAAACCATAGACCCCCTTTTTTCGCGCTAATTTCTCGTAGTAATAGAACGACACAATGAAAGAAATTAGAGCATACGAAAAGCTTACATTTTCATTGAAGGATATTAATGTGATCATTTTAGAAGAGATATATTATTACTTTTTAAATATGGCGACGTGATGTAGATACATATTATATAAAGTTGGAATGAGAGTGACGAGTCGCGTCGTTTATATTCCCAGTTGACACGAGACGAGACGCTAAAACGTAGCGAGTTTTCTTGTAAGCCATCGACCATTCCGTCGGACGATTTTCCATGGGATTCGGACGAAACTTTGGTCTCGTAGGCATGGTGGCGGTGAATCGCCACTTTTGCTAACTTGAACGGTCCATATTCGAGGACGAGAGCGAAAAAATGCGTATGTCGAGCCATGCGAAAGTGATGGCCTTCCGCGAGACGTCTTTGGAGATTTTTTTCCCACTTTTATGCGTGCACATATAAATTGTTTGAAAATAAATGAGAATTAAGCTATTTTGAGTGTGAATAGAATCTTTAATTTATGTTAAATGATTAATTGATCAGTTGATTATTATCGCGAATTCATTGGAAATTATTTTATAGGGACGCTTATAAGCGTGAATGATAGTGTTATGGCAACAATTGTAAAACATGATAAACGCTTTACTGCATATTACTGTCATCAATGATAATGAATCAGACGGAATTTTTGGTTTGTTAGTGTATGGAAATTCATTTTATTGTCCGAAAATGAGTTGTCACAGTAATATAGTTTCAAATAGGATAAACAGAATAGAAGTATTATTATATTAAGGGATGTTTGGATTGTGAATTTTATTGCAGTTACAAATGTATTTCACATTGCAGCCAATATTGTATTCAATGTATTCAATTCAATAATTAAACGCGCAAACACAATACTGCAATGTGAAATGTTAATGCAAATGACGACTGAAAAGGCCAAGGGATACAAGTGACATTTTTGCCAAAATTGAGTTACGCACAGGAATTACTTCTATGTACGCTCATATATTTGGTGGCATATGGATATAAACGAATTTGGAACGTGTACCGACATATATCGTCAAATCACTCGACCTCCTCCTAATACATGTAGGTACATATTCAACTTTGAGCGCTATTTCTCGAAATTGGCCTTTTCAGTCGTCAAATATAATAAACATGCATTACATATACCTCCTTCAGAATAAAATTCAGAATCGAATGCTACTTTTCACAGAATCGACTCGAAACGATTGAAGATTTTCCGTCACCGGAAAACCCAAAAGAAATTTCTCGCTAAAAAAAAAACCGAAGCAAAAGTATTCGGCAGCAAACTTTCATAGGCGACCATCCCATTCGGCGGCAGGACTTCGCCAAAGTTTGCCTCGTTTCGGCGTAAGGACCTCGCTTACCGAACTTGGCCAATGTGCGTCCATCATGGTGTTCGTGCGTGCCCGTTCCGTTAACTCTCGTTTCGTATAACGAGATTGGATACTCCCGTGTACAAACATTCGCATTACCTTTACTTTCCGAGGCTGTTAATCTCCCGGCGAGGATTCCTCGCTCCGAAGAAGCGGAAGGTAGTACAAGGATGGTGGAAGTCGAGGGGTCGCGCTCCGCGGCCAACTTGGACGGTCATCGGGGACGCACATATTGGCTTTTACGTATGTGTGTTATGCGGGGGAATCGACAAAATGGTTCGAATGTAACAAAGTTTTTATAGTGTAAGTATTCGTGTGCGCCGATTGGGAATGTTTCTAATATACGTTCGGGTTTGTTCTGTTTATGTTCGGTTCGGGTTGTTTCGGATACGTATTGATTGATTGTTGAATAGATTTTTTTTATATAATGAAATTACTATGTTCGTATATATTTTTTAGATTTGTATATCTTACTATATAATAGCGCTAATCTGTTTGTCAGTGTGTCCGTGTAACGCTCCAAAACTGCGTTCATATATTAAACGGGTCGATCGTTAGTAGAGCATAAATATATTGATGCACACGCTTTTATATATGCGTCTTACGATTAGCTAACTTGCTTTAAATTCAGAACATTCTTTATCTATACAAAATAGCAAAATAGTTTTGGAATGCTCGATACAAGTAACGTCCTACACCCAAATGCTACAAAATGAAAATTGCGAATCAGAAACGACGACGAAATAGGACTTGATATGTAAAATTGAATATGTACTCATATGTATTGGAATAAGAGAAACGATTAGATAATGTATTTTAGCACAGACTACGAAATTGTTCATATAATATTCATCACCAAACACATGAATTTCTGTACTTATTTCAATTTCGAAAAAATCCTTGATACACTCAGCTTATTTGATATTTAAGTCATTTCTTCGTCAAATATTTTATAGTACTATTTAGAATTATATGTATCTAAAGCATCAGAAAATCCGATATGTATGTAACATACACATAGGAGTGAATCGAATTTGCGGCGAATAATCAGTTTATTGGTGGAAAACCGCGATTCACCATCCGTCTGGCGGTGTTGGCATTAAGTCTGCTACAGTTTACTGCTCTGCAGAGTCGAATTTGCTGGATGCGAAGACACGTTTTCCCTTCGTCTTTATGAAGTCACGATTCCGTCTAACTGCACCCCGGGACACGGGGTCATCCGAACAAACTGGCACATACGTGTTTATATGCATCGCCACTTCGGCCTTATGTGACCTCAATTTCGAGAGATTCGAATGTTTGCGTGATAGATAAAATCTAATGTTATTTTTAAAATTAAAGTGAATTTTATTATAATTTGTAGTATTCTTTTAATAATATTGCTAAAATTATTCTTTCGTGGGAAACTTTAAGCGGTATTACTGCTGCGCTCGTATTAAACATTCTCGAAAGTTAAGAGTGCGTCGGCAGATGTTCGCACCCTTAAACTTTTTGAAGCACAGTAAAATGTAATGACTGCTACTATTTCGCGTCAACTATACAATTGGATTTTATTTTATTACTAAGTAAAAATTTGTTTCAATTTGTTGATCGTGCTAGCGCGAACGACACCACGTAAAACGTTTTTACGCGGAACGCTTTATCGACGATTGTAAAATGATTGCGAAAAGTACGAAGAATATCAAAATTTACGTTTACAAATTCTTTTGTTAATTTCAGTATTTTTGTAAAGTTCTATTATTAATTACTTGTATGTACAAGTAAAGCTGAAAACTTATCAAGTATCTTTTAATTTACTCGTTATTTCGAGGGCAACAAATGATGAAGAACTTTTACATTTTGTCTCGTACATATAATACGTAGAAATGGATTATTTACCTGAGTTTGAAACTTTCAGTTCGTTATAAAGTTTCAGTACGCGCGAAACTATCATATTTGTGAGCAACTCTTTGTCTACGATCCACTTGCTTCGTGAAGCGATATCCGATGTCTTCTTACTTTTCTTGAAATTAATTCTGTAAGCTGTTTTCAACTATCTGTAGTACAATTTCTAGAGCGCTTGAGCGCAATTAATTAAAAGTTTATGCATCTCATACAAAATTATTTGAAATATGATAATTAAATACTTTTGAAATCTGGTATTAAATCGAATGATGCAATAATGAAAATCATATGTACACACAAATAGATAGACGTTTCAAAACAGATTATGTTTTTGATTACTGTAATTTTTCCATTTTCAGTAATTATAGTATTTTAATTTCTAAAGATTGTTAAAATTAGGTATATTATGTGATAACGTAGGTACTAATTGTTATTCAAGTGACGTGATAACCGAACGATTACAATTAGACTCACGTCCAACATTAACGATCTCATATTTTAAGTCGATTATAATACGCGCAATCACAGCCAACAATTAGTTATCAATGTTTTCGACAAAAACGAGAATAAAAGCATAATTTTGAAATATTATCTCAAATCCAGTTCTGCGCTATTTACAAGCGAGCAGTTCGTATCCCAAAGGTCGTTTCGGGGAAAAAATTAACACACCCGAGAGCATAGCAGCGCACCTGGATAATTTACAACTGAACTTTTATTATTTTTTATGTTTGCCAGTTACAATTATGACCCTAGCGAAACTTCGGCCATAAGCCCGAGGAATTTCGTCTCGGAACTTGGACCTTCCTCGGTGACTGCGAACTTCCGATTCTCCAGGGACAATCTTCAATTTTCGCAACACTATGATTTTGCTCTCGGGGAAGTTTGCTTTTGGTCGTCTGTATCGCCACAATGCAAAATCGAACGCTTCGTTCGAAGATAAACGCTTCTACTAGTGTTGTTTGTCTTTTGGATGACCGGTCCGAATTCGGATTATCGGATGTAATTGAATGTTTCGAAGCGATTATGGGTGCGAGTATTTCGGCGAAATCAAATATTCCAACTTGAATAAATCACGGCCGATTAACAATCGAGAAAGTTTCGCCGTTGCGTATCGAAGTTCGGCAATAACATTGTCGCATTATGAAATGAATAATTTCCGATCGGAAAGTTTCCGCTTCTAATTGTGTCAAAATTGAACAATTAATTCTGAAATATTTTTTCTTTGAAAATATGATTTTTTTTATATATGTATAGTATATTCGAATTCTGCAGAAGCTTTGTAGGAGAATATTTGAATATATTCGCAGGATTCACGCCACGTTTATTCTGTGTCGTATTTTTTGCAGTGCGCGATAAAACAAATAAAGAAGGGAACGTCAGTTTTCTCCAAGTATCAATTTTCAGCGAAAATCTCCTCACATATGTACTCGAGTAATAGAAGAAAGGCGCGCGAAATAGTATCACGTAGTCTGTTCGTGCCACGTGGAAAAACTATAATACAAAGCCGACGCACTATTGTTTTTCCTCGGAGATTTTCAATTTCGACAAGAATAGGATATTGTAATTTAAAAAAATAAGGAAAAGTAGCTTCAACGTTTAATTCGATACGGCAGTCGGTGGAAAGAGTTGGCGTCTCGGTTTTCGTGCTATCAAATTAAAGTTGGTAGCTGGTGTTACTAGAGCAGTCCTCGAAGGCAATCACGAAAGTCGTTAAGATGTTGCGAAGGAGGTTAAGGTGTTAAGGTAGTTAACCGAGCCGCCCCTCGTAAACTTTCGACGATTTAATTAATTTTCAAATGGCCAATAGTGAACGCAACTATTATTTATACCTGAAAATGAAAAGCTGCTTATTACACTCTTTTTAAACGTGTTAATAAAGTTTTAAATAAAAATATTATAAACGAGTTCAGTTATATAATACATAGTTATGAAATTTTTTTTGATTGATTTTTTAAACATTTTGTTTCGAAATATAAAGTGTGGATATTCGAGTTCACTATGACCCACCAGTTTCTCAATTCGGATTTAGTGATTGAAAAGGGTGTCAAACATCGCAATACCTGGTTATCGCTATATCGGGATCCGAAATATTTCACGGATCCGGAAAAGTTTATACTGAAAAGGTTTACAGTCGAAGTGAAGAAAGATCTCAGTGCGATGTTGTATTTGCTTTTTGGAAAAGGTTTTCGAAACAATTTTGTTGTGTTTATTTTTCGTACATCGGTTGATATAAATGAGAAAAATCGAATCGATTTGAATGATAGTTTCATAAATAACTTTTCATGTGAAATATCTGTGAGTTTGTTTCATATGATACATGCGTAAAACGATTTTTGTATTACGTATTTGGTTATTTAATGATAGTAGGTACTTGATTTGTTTTAGAAAGATACGGTTACCGTAATGAAGTAAAATTAGAAATGGAGTTTTTCATCTAGTCATTTAACGATATTGGTGGTCAGTCTTACGAAATTTCAATACCATACAGACGTTTTTCAAAAGAAGTGCGGCGATCAAATAAATAAATATATTAAGTAGTGCAAAATGTACGAATTTAGTAATTTTGATACTTTTGTGTTTCTGTGCGTTCTAGCAGCACTAATTTATAAATTCCTCACAAATAATTATAATTATTGGAAGGAAAGAAATGTAGTTTATGTCGAACCGAAGATTCTGTTTGGAACACAAAAGGATTTCATGCTGATGAAAAAGACGATGGGTGAAATTTATCAAGATTATTATAAAAAATATTCAGAAGAAAGATATATTGGGTTATACAGAATGAGAGATCCTGTTCTGCTCATTAAAGATCCTGAATTGATAAAACACGTATTAGTGAAGAATTTTGATTGTTTCCAAAATAGGTTTGAAGATCAAAATGAAGCAAAAGAAAAGATTTGTAGAAATATGTTCAATGCAACTGCTACCTATTGGAAAAAATCAAGACAAAAATTAACACCAACTTTCACATCCGGAAAACTTCGAAATATGTTCAATTTAATAACAGAAAAAGCTGACGAGCTTCAAAAACTTTTGGATATAACTATCGCAAAGACCGAAGAAAATGAAGTTCGTGAGTTGATGGCTCGTTTCACAACTGAAGTAATTGGTTCATGCGCTTTTGGTTTGAAATTGGGTTCTATGATGGATACTGACGACCAGTTTAGAAAAATGGGAAGAGAAGTATTTGCTTTGAGCAAATGGAGAATATTGAAAAGCTTAGCGAGAACATTTTCTCCCACATTGTTTTATGCTGTTGGATTACAAGGATTTCCAATACATTTGGAAAAATTCTTCATATCAATCGTGAGAAATATAGTCGAAGAGCGATTAAAAACAACAACAAAACGAAACGATTTCATAGATTTATTATTGGAGATCAAACATAAGGATGGACAAAATGATCCATACATTGATGAAACATTTATGGTGGCACAAACTTTCATATTTTTCGCAGCTGGATTCGAGACATCATCTACTTTGATGTCTACTATTCTTTTTGAATTAGGAGCTAATCAAAATATTCAAGAAAAACTATTAGTTGAAATTAAAAATATTTTGGAAATAAATGGTGGTCGTTTGACTTATGATGGCATATCGAAGATGGAATATTTAGAAATGGTGGTGGAGGAAACTATGAGGAAATATCCTGCGTTAGGATATATACCAAGGACATGTACTACAACTCACAAGCTTCCCGAGTCAGATTTAATAATAGAGAAGGGAACGAAAATTGTTATACCGGTTCTTTCTTTACATTATGATTCAAACTATTTCCCTGATCCAGATAAATTTGTACCCGAAAGATTTTCTTCAGAAGCAAAGAAAAATCGCCATTCTATGGTGTATTTGCCTTTCGGAGAAGGTCCTCGTAATTGTATTGGTAACTCGATCATTATTGTTTTTAAAAACTCCCTATCTAATGAATGAAATGTAATAAAATATTTTCTTTTTTAGGGTCGAGATTCGGAAAAATGCAAACAAAAATCGGAGTTATTACAGTATTACGGAATTATACAGTCGAGCCATCATCGAAAACAAAAAAAATAATATTTTCACCAATGAACTTTGTAACTTCACCAAAAGGTGGAGTATGGTTGAATTTCAAAAAACGCGATAATTGTCTATAATTTTGTCGAAAATCCATTCATTAAAAAAAAGAAACCAAAGACCACTTCACTAAATGATCTTTCAAAAAAAAAAAAACTGTAAATGAAAATATTTTATTAATAGGCTTATAATATTATTTTTTTGTCTGATAGTAAAACTCATATTATTTACTTACTACTCACAATAAACATTGGCTTTATACTATGGAATAAAATGATAAACAATATTTACATGTAAGTTGTTTTTATCAAGTTTATCATTTAATTATGTAGATAATGTAGATAGATAATCATGACTAGGATCAAATAAATGTTCATTTGAGAATAATATTTACTTGTTTATATCGACTCGTTACAGTAAGTTATTCGAGAGCTCTGAGCTATTCAGGCGTTCGTCAAAAGTAGAGCAGTGTTGAAAAATACCATTGTTAATATGTATAATTTCACATATTTTGATACTTTTATTCTTCTGTGCATTCTCGCTACTCTTATATATAAGTTCTTAACGAAAAATTATGATTATTGGAAGAAGAGAAACGTCGTTTATGAGAAACCGAAGATTTTATTTGGAACGCAAAAAGATTTCATGCTTATGAGAAGAACAATTGGCGAAGTATATCAAACTTATTATAAAAAATATATTAACGAGCCATATGTAGGACTTTACAGAATGAGTGATCCGGTTCTACTCATCAAAGATCCTGAATTGATAAAGCATGTATTGATCAAGAATTTTCATTGTTTCAAAAATAGGTTTGAAGATGTAAATGAAGACAAGGAAAAAATTTCTCGAAATATGTTTAATGCTACAGAAGTTCATTGGAAAAAATCCAGACAAAAGTTAACGCCTACATTTACATCGGGAAAACTTCGAAACATGTTTTATTTGATAATAGAAAAAGCTGAAGAATTCAGAAAATGTTTGGATCTTACTGTAGCAAAAAATGAAGAAAATGAAGTTCAAGAGTTGATGGCACGGTTTACTACTGAAGTAATAGGTTCTTGTGCTTTTGGATTAAAATTAAGTTCTATGATGAATACTGAAGATGAATTTAGAAAAATGGGCAGAAAATCTGTAATTATTAGTAAATGGAGACTGTTTAAAATATTACTAAGAATATTTTCACCAACATTATTTTATACTCTTGGTTTAAAAGGTTTTCCGCAAGATGTAGAAAATTTTTTTATTGCTACTGTTAAAAATATAGTAGAAGATCGAAAAAATTCAAACATTAAAAGGAACGATTTTATTGATTTATTATTGGAAATAAAACATAAAGATGGTAAAGACGATCCAGAAATAGATGACATGTTCATGGTTGCACAAACTTTCATATTTTTTATAGCCGGTTTTGAAACATCTTCTACTTTGATGACATTTCTTCTTTTTGAGTTAGGAGCAAATCAAGATGTACAGAAAAAGTTAGTTGCTGAAATAAGAAACGTATTGGAAGAAAATAATGGTGAATTGACTTATGACAGTATATTGAAAATGGAATACTTAGAAATGGTTGTAGAAGAAACTATGAGGAAATATCCTGCACTAGGATCTTTACCAAGAGTATGTACTTCAACTCATAAGCTTCCTGAATCAGATCTGACTATCGAAAAAGGAGTAATGATTGTAATTCCCGTTCTTTCATTACACTATGATCCAAAATACTTTCCTAATCCAGAAAAATTCATTCCGGAAAGATTTACTGCAGAAGAAAAGAAAAATCGTCATTCGATGGTGTATTTACCCTTTGGAGAAGGTCCTCGTAATTGCATTGGTTTGTTATTTTTTTTTTTGATAGTTACATACTTGGATATATTAATTGATAATTTTGTGTTGAAATATTTTTTTTATTCAGGTCTGAGGTTTGGAAAAATGCAAAGCAAAATAGGAGTAATCACATTACTGCGCCATTATATAGTCGAACCATCACCTAAAACGAAAAAAATAATATTTTTACCAATGAACTTTGTATCTTCTCCGAAAGGCGGAGTATGGTTGAATCTTAAGAAGCGCGATAAAAGTCTATGATAATTTTGCAAATGTGAATCGTTCTGAAAATATTTCTTAAATGTATAATAAATATTATAGTCGAATAGTGAAATTGGAATATTCATATTGTTTAATATCATATTATTTTTTATATGTACACATGTTTTTTATTGAGAAATAAAATTATGAAGAATACTTTTATTTAATCGTAAGAAGTGTTTATCTATGCATTTTGATTTAAGTAGCACGTATTACGTGGTATATATGAATGAGACAGATCATAATTCAAATTTAAAAGACAGTCATCATGACGATTTGACAATCTAGAATAATCTCACAATCAGTCAACTTTCAACGTCAGCGTGTTGATACCGGATCTCAGTAGTTAGTTGTTCAAGAACTCTGAACTGTTCAGACGTTTGTCGAAAGTAGTTCTGTGACAAATATTGTAATATTGTTGGTAAATATGTATAATTTCACATATTTCGACACTTTTATTCTTCTGTGCATTCTTGCTGCTCTTATATACAAGTTCTTAACGAAAAATTATGATTATTGGAAGAAGAGAAACGTTGTTTATGAGAAACCAAAGATTTTATTTGGAACGCAAAAAGATTTCATGCTTATGAGAAGAACAATCGGCGAAGTATATCAAACTTATTATAAAAAATATATTAACGAACGATATGTAGGACTATACAGAATGAAAGATCCGGTTCTGCTTATAAGAGATCCTGAATTAATAAAGCACGTGATGATCAAAAATTTTAACAATTTTAAAAATCGATTTGAAGACATAAATGAAGATAAGGAAAAAATTACTCGAAATATGTTTAATGCAACGGAAGTTCACTGGAAAAAATCTAGGCAAAAGTTAACACCTACATTTACATCGGGAAAACTTCGAAACATGTTTTACTTGATAATAGAAAAAGCTGAAGAATTCAGAAAATGTTTGGATCTCACTGTAGCAAAAAATGAAGAAAATGAAGTTCAAGAGTTGATGGCTCGATATACTACTGAAGTAATTGGTTCTTGTGCTTTTGGGTTAAAATTAAGCTCTATCATGAATACTGAAGATGAATTTAGAAAAATGGGAAGAAAATTCTTCACCTCTAGTAAATTGAGGATGCTGAAAACCTTAACAAGAATATTTTCACCAACACTATTTTATGCTCTTGGATTAAGAGGTTTTCCACAAGATGTAGAAAAGTTTTTTATAGCAACTGTTAAAAATATAGTTGAAGAACGAGAGAAGGCAAACATAAAAAGGAACGATTTTATTGATTTATTATTGGAAATAAAACACAAAGATGGAAAAGATGATCCAGAAATAGATGAAATGTTCATGGTAGCACAAACATTCATATTTTTCGCAGCTGGTTTCGAAACATCGTCTACATTAATGGCTTCTCTTCTTTTTGAACTAGGAGCAAATCAAGATGTTCAGGAAAAACTATTTACTGAAATGAAAAATGTTTTGAATGAAAGCAATGGGGAATTAACCTACGATGGCATATCAAAAATGGAATACTTAGAAATGGTAGTGGAAGAAGCTATGAGAAAATATCCCGCATTAGGATACATACCAAGAGTGTGTACTACTACTCATAAGCTTCCAGATTCAGATTTGACTATTGAGAAAGGAATCAGAATAGCCATACCTGTTCTTTCGTTGCATTATGATCCAAAATACTTTCCAGATCCAGATAAATTCATTCCGGAAAGATTCACTGTCGATGAAAAGAAGAATCGTCATTCAATGGTGTATTTACCATTCGGAGAAGGCCCACGAAATTGCATTGGTATGTGGATTTTTTTTCATTAATATAATATTAAATGAATAAAAATCTTTTTTTTTCAGGACTAAGGTTCGGAAAAATGCAAAGTAAAATTGGAATCATTACATTATTACGACATTATTTAGTGGCACCGTCACCTAAAACAGAAAAAATAATATTTACACCAACGAATTTCGTTACTTCTCCGAAAGGCGGAGTTTGGTTGACTCTTAAGAAGCGCAAAGAAAGTATTTGATTTTTCATTATGTGTATCGTTAATCGTAAATAATTTTATATTATATTGTATTTTTCCATAAAAATGATATTACAATTTCAAAGAATGTTTGTTAATTTTTGTCCGAAAAAGATTGCGGAGCATGCTTAAAACTCATAAAACGTGATAAAATTCAATTTAATGCATGATCATATTTTTCAGGTTTGAGTATTCATTTTCAACTCATAATAATGAAACTTGTTATAGTGTATATGAAGAGTTAGTAAATATTAACGTGGATTTTTTTTAAATACCTAATCTGATTGAAAAATGAAATAAAGCATGATTTAACAGGTTTCGTATGCTGTCTATATTCGAATGTTGGTTGAATTTCGTTTCGGTAGAAAGTTAGTGAGCGGAACTGAAATATGATGAATACTAAACGCCAAAGTTTCTCCTGTAAACAGATGACGACATCAGAAGTGCATTAAAGTCGAATCAAATGCAATTTTGCCTCGAAAATTGGATACTGTTCGCGAGTCGCTTTAGTACCATGGTTAAACGAATACTCATTAAATCATGGAAAATATTCTAAGCGCATGTTTATTATACGTTTCGAATAATTTATTATCATTAAGAAACATGTTTTTGTTTAATCGATAATCAACACGTTAAGATAATTCTATGAAATAGATTTGGTTCTTAATTTTAATATTTATGTTTCAATATTTATTTACATAATGTGCGATGATAGTGAATTCGAATGACTCGTCATTTGAAAATAAAATTATATATTTTTTCTAATCACGATTCGAAAATGATATTCATTTTAATAAAAAAACGGAAATATTGCGTCACGTATACAAAATATAATATTTGCGGAATAGTTTTAACAATTGAATATTCACACATAATACATAATATTAAACCGTCACAAACACAAAAAAACGAACCGACATACGTTCCACCATATTTCCCTGGACATTGAGGCGTAATGATACCAATTAAAACGAGTTCGCTCACGTTCCCAGTAATTCTCGCGAAACGCAATGGGCCAAATCGAGTGTTTTTTTCCCCATTCCCGAAAAATCCCTACCCGAGTACCGAAGGGCAACAATTTCTCATCGTTTTTTCATTCGGCTACCCCAGGAATGTTTAATATCGGCCCAAAAACCGAGGGAGGTCCGGATATTTTCCGAAGTTAAATGCGATATTAAATATTCTACACACGCTTTGATTGGCGTCCGCGAAAAGTTTAATGAATACCCAACCCACGGAGGCTTCCCGGTTCGGGATTTTTAAATCGCACATGGCGGGAAAGAAGGTCTCTGCGATGGTGAGAGGGACACTGCTTTAATTAAATATCTCCGCAAAACGGCAAGACTTGCAGAATTTTATTCGGCGTGTGCTACGGAGGGTGGTTTTCGGGGGTGTGTGTGTTTTGCAGGGTTTAATCCGATCCGGTTCCGAGTCGCGGTCTGGTGCGCAACGGATTTTGTCATACTGGCTTAATATATGTGTGTGGGTTTATATTTTCGGGCTTTATAGACTTTGGACGGGGTCGAAAAAAGGGTCGTATAAATATGGATTAAATGTGCAAGCCTCTCTGGCAGTCGCGGGTGCAGTTTGTAGATGAGAATTCGTCCGTTTGTTGAAAAAGCAATTCGGGAAAAATTAAATGGAAATGTTATTAAAATTTCTTTGATTAGTGGCCTTTTGAGAAGCAGTGCATACTCGCGAAGCAGCAATAAAATTTTATGTGAGTATTAGATATGTTTGTTTTTGCGATAAAGATGTGCAAATATAAATATGCAAAGTAACGTTGGAATTATTAACGTTATGAAATGCGCTGATTCGTCATACATCATTCGAATTACACATGATAATAAGGTTCGTGGACCTCTTTAGAATTAATTGAGAAAAATAATTGAATGAATATGAATGACGTTTTGGAAGACATTCTGTCGAAGATCTCATGTACCGATTGGAAGCAATGCAATTCGGTTTATAAGCCAATCATTGAGGTGTTGCAATTCCGATTGATGCACAAGCTATGCAGGTGATGGTGCAATTAACCAGTACGTGTTTGATGACATGTCTACTCGAAAGTGCATAGCCAATCTGCACCTGTAGAATTTGACAATGATTTGATAATTTGGCTAATGGTTCAGTATTGATTTATGTAGATGAATATAATATTACTTAATACTTTATAATTTTCATGTATTTCAGATTAGTTCTAAAATATTTATCTAAATATTTAATCTAAATCTAAGAATAAAGTTGATATGAATACTTTTTCATATTTTTATAGAATAATAAGAAACGTAGTAAAGTTACAGACGTGATGTTCGAACGATAAAAAGGATAAATGTAGGTACACAACTGCGCTACAAAATGTCGAAATACTTTTTTTTTCGTACAAATTTTAGTAAGACAACGTAACTCATTTCACTGTCAAAAGATGATTTTCGCTAAACGTAAAAATATTTACTTCGTTATATCACTCGTTTGATAAGCGTCTATCAATTTGAGTTGTGAGCCATGTATGTATGCACGTAACAATAAAACGTTTTGACAACAAAAAAAACAGTAGAACAATATTTCAACGATATACAAAACTGAAACAAAATATTCATCGACATGTACACGAATAAAAATAAAATAAGAAAATTCAAAGCGAAGAGATTTTCATTCAAACGATCGCAAGCACACGTGTCTCGTTACGACGAATGTCAAACGAACCACAAAACGATGGAAAATCGAAACGTTTTGTTATCATTTTTTTCTAGCAAAAATAACAAGATTATATTGAAACATCTTTCTCTGCGAGGAAATTTTTCGTTTCAAATGTGCTCATTTTATATATTGTATTATAAATACATACATGTACATACATCTCGGCTTTGTTTTATTCATTCGACACTTTCGAGGTACAAGATGAAATTCCAGCAAAAATTTGCGTCGAACGCGAATCGGGTTATAATTCTGAATAAGGTTAGAAAAGCCCTTCGTGGAATTCGCATTGCGATTAGAGCGAAAGTAATTCGATTCAATATCGTACAAGCAGTAAAAGGTATCACATTCACCTTTCGTATGAACGTATCCAATCGAAGGTACAAAGTGAATTACTTTTCATTCACCATGTATAATGTTGGAGAACGTACTCGGATACGTTTCAAGTTATAACGTGAACGAATCGAGCTCTCAAATAAAGTACGAACAGGCCAAACTTTTCCAATTATATTAAATATATTATAAATGTGTATATGGAATTTTAAATGATGAAAAATGATTGTAAATTTGATAATTATTGTGATTTTTTTATATGATAAAAAATAAATGAAAGAAAAGTCGTATACTGAAATATATTTATATCTCTGAGTCTATCTTAATTCATCGATCTCGGATCGGAAGAATGTTTGTCTCTCGTCTAAAGGCGGAGGCTTTTAGCGAGAAGCGTCTAAAGTCAAAAAAGAGTGATTTATCCGAAAACGTTTCGCAGATTGACAAGAAGAAATGCGTCAGCATCGATAGAGCTGTCCGCCCTTGTAGTTTAGGTATTTTAATCTCGGAAAAACCAGAAGAGACGCAGACGGAGGATAATTTGAAAGGAAGCCTCTCTGAAATCGCGAACGTTTTAGTGTGAACGTTTTAATATGAAACGCGAGCGAAAATGATTTTTCGCAGTTGTAAAATGTGAATCCGAAACGTTGCGATTTTGTTTAGTCAGTCAAGATATTTTGTTTTCGTTGGTCAAACGAAGCGCGAATCAAATTCGCACTCGTGCAAAAATATTGTTTTAATCGAGAAAAACAACACGTTTTCAATTAACGCAAGCGTTGACGTTTTATTCTGTGCATTCTGTATTTTTTCACAAAACACGTCGGCATTTATTGAAAACGCATTTCCAAAACTGAAATTAATTAAACATAGTGTCGAAACGGATGCGGTCAGAATATTAAACTGACACGGATCAACATTGTGAAAAATCAGTCACAGTCTGTGGCTAGTGAACATGCACGAAAGCTAAAATACAAAAAAAATAAACGATTAAATATTTACACTAATTAAAATTAAACGGATCAACAAATTGATGGATTGCATCAAATAGAATTTGCGTATTTAAAAACCTCAATACGTCAAAAAAAACTTAGAGTTGGGATTATGTCGTCGAATGGAAAAAAAACATTTCATCTAATTTATTCAAATTTTTAAAATTTAATTTCTTAAATATTTTTTTACTATGTTAAGAAATCAAGATTTTTTACACAGTATAATAAATTAATGTTGAAAAAAATAACGAAATCCCTAGAATAATTTTGCAACACAACCGTGTATTGACCGACGCCTAAGTCGACCCGTTTAACCCCTAAATCACCGACTCGCGCAATAATCGGGTCACGTAGTGCGACCGTCGAGTCGTTATTTAATAGTCTATTACGACCTTATAAATAAATTTTACCTACGAGTCACATTCGAACGAATACGGAGCTCTCGGGGAGATGTTGTTGGCGCCTCTGCGGAATTTCAATTTCTGCCTGACTGATCGTGTCCATAATTTCCAGTTTTCAACCGTTTCGATTCGATTTGTAATCGGGGAGACAAGCGGCCATTTGCACGAGGAGACGTTCCATTTGTTAAATATTTCAGTCGTATTGAATTCGAGACGTTTTTTCGCCTTTAGTTCGAGATTTCGCTTCGAACGGTGCTTGAGTGAAAAGGTGTTTTTCGCTTGATTTATTCCGTGATATATTACGGGTTATAAATATTATTAATGTTTTCATTATAGTGATCTATGAGTGAGAAGAGAATATTTTTTTTTTAATATTGATAGAAAATAGTACTAGGAACCAGAAGCTGACCATAGTTGTGAAAATTAAACGTCGCTTAAATTTTTTGTTTTATTGATGAATTGATGAATAGAATCGTTCATTAACAGAAAGTTTCTTTTTTCATTAAATCACATCTTTCGATTGCATAAATAATACTGAATATAACATTCATCAAGAAAACACCATTTTGAGTTTCTCTGAGAAAAACTTCATCGTTCGCTCGCTCCAGACATACATATTTATATGCATCCATATATTAAGTCGAAAGCAAATATTTAATTAAGTACACGACAGAACAAAGACTAGATAATAGCGCATTTACTATGCAAACGAGCACATCGCTGATAAAATTCAAAACACTTCTTAAGAGAAAAAAACAACACAGCGCAATAAACCTATACAACGCGACGCGCAAAATAACAACCAACCATCAACTGCATAGATCACGTTACAAATTGTCGAATATAGAGCAGCGCCTACACACTCTCCGCGGATAGTTTCATACGACGCCCACGGAGATAAATTACAATGAAAAAGCAATATGAACTTTAATATTGTCGGATGGGGAGGGAAAGGTGGGCGTAATAAAAGCCAGGCCTTGGAAGGGATGGTGGTGGAGATGATCCCGCGAAGGTGCGGGCAGCGAAACGGAGCTAAGTAATTTGCAGGGGGATGCCACCCCCAACAGGGCCGGTGCTTCCATTGTTTTCCAATTTCTTATATATCTCCCGGGGCATCGGGATCCATAACCGAGATTAGCATCGTGACTCCGGTCGGCAGACAAAGGAAGCCCGCGAGATGAACTAATGAATGCCGCAGACTGTGGATGTGCTCCATTATGAAGAGAGCAGCAGCGAAAGCGAGCCGACTCTATTGAGTATTTAAATTTGAATATCGCGCGTATTCGATAGGTGCGGTTATTTCAGGGTTGAAAATCATATGTATTTTTTTGTTTTGTCAAATTTCAATATTATCTTTGTATATGTTTTCAAAAGACGATGGACAAAATGTACTCACTTGACTAATAATTGCTAGATAAAATTTTTTGTTTAGTTATTTTCGTGAGTTTCATTTGTTATTATAGTGTCAGTTTCTAATCACAGAATGAAAAAAGTTACAGTTAACAATGCTTCTATTTGTTTTAACATTAGCACATATGTACATGTACCTGCATACACGACTGGGAAATGCAATGCCATACAAATGATTTTTTTTCACATTTAAATCTGACCCAACTATAACTTTATTCACTAAAATATAACAATTTATTATATAATATAATAAATGGATACGTAAAAACCCATCATTACGAAAGGGATGTTTGAAAAATATGTATTGCATCCTTGGTAAACGTGCAGAACGAATCGTTACATATGGTGCTTGTCATTATGAATGAACGCGTATGAAATTAATGTCAGTTACGCATACGAAAATAATTCGATTCGAATCGAACGTTGTGCTGATGTAAAATTATCTTTTTATTCATATATATTCCGTCAATAATGCGAATTTATCGGACGTGCACAATTTAAATTCAAATTGGTCGCTTTCGCTCGTCGAAAGAACTTGTGTTATGATAAACAGACAATTAGGGCTGATTTAAATGAAAATATTTCCCCTTCGCATAATGCGGTGTTAAAGAAACGTACAAATTAAATTCCTTTCACGGTTCAAAGGCAAAATATAATCCGATATCCCACTCTCGTTGTATCGAGGGTACAGATCAAAGACTGAACAAATTGGATTGTGAATGCAGATTTGTTCTAGTTTATTCTTCGCAAACGAGCGGCACAAATACGTATAGAGAAAAATATGTCCCCGAGAGAATAAATGTATTCGTATATTTCGTATTTTTTTTATCGGGTAAGATGAAGGTGAATCGATAAGCAATCAGTACGCAGAGTCGATCCCCCGTTTGCAAACTGGGGATGGTTGAAAGAGGGAAGAGAGACCCAAAGATCAAGAAGGCGTCTTAAAAAAAAAACGTTGTTACCGTGATAGGGTATTAATTTTTGATGAGTTCACCCTTCTCACACTCAAAATTCTAGATTTTTTCTTGTCGGAAATTTTTTCGAGGTGCGAATATCAATTTGATTTTCCGCCGCTGATGAAAAGATACGTACGCGTCTACTTCGGGTCGAGATTGAATGATCAATATGCTTATCTGACGATGAGACGTATCGAGTTTCGTTAACTTGTATATTAAATTAGATACGACATTTCAATGATATGTAACTTCGGGGCATTTCGCAGAATTTTGATCTACCTCACGGTGTACTTCTCGAGAAATTTAATCGAGCTATAATAAAATATTCCGATATTGAGCAAGTCAATCTCATTCGAAATTTTCCACGGAAACATTCAGATTATCGATAATAACACGATGTCTGAACACATCGACGATTGATAAATACATTAAAACTCGAACGAAAAAAAAAAAATCGAATCGCACACGCGATACTTCAATCAAACGAACGTGAATTTTCTTCACATTTGAAACTCGATGAAATTATATTTCATTGCGAGGGAAAATACGCTCCCCTATCTCGAATTCACGATCTCGAAAATACAAATTAGAATCGTTTTAATTAAAAAAATGTGTAATCAGAACGCACTTGTGGCGTGGTGAGGATCGATCGGCCTGTGCGATAAGAGAGGCCAATTCGCAGCGGCAAACACATAACGGAAATGAGAACGAGAGGAACGTTGTCAATGGTGACCAGGACGAAAGCGTGTAAAGAGGGTGGTTTGTAAGGGGGTGGTTTATAAGGGGGTCGACTATATAATCGGGTCGACTGGGAGCGATCGTCTCCCCAGTGATGGAGTGCCACAATATATTCTTATGTTTCAACAATATTATATTTTACAGGCTACCCTGACATGGCTTTGCTTTAGAATGTCGTCTTATTGTAAACTGTTGCATATTTTTATAGAAAAAATAAATTTTCTTTTATGAGAAAGAGAGCTAAAGATGAACTTTGAAGTAATAAAGGAAATAGCGAGATGAATAGCTACGGATACGTGTAAATTAGCAACAATACAAATTTGAATTTATGATGATTATAGCTTAGCAATTCAAGATGCATAGATTCATATATTGAAATATATAATTGTTCATAACAATTCGTCTCAGTTTGACATAACTGAGTGATTGAATACGACAATCATTTAAGTTTCGAATTAAAATAATTATTAGTTTGAATTCATGAAATCAAAAACATGATGCATAGCAAGGTTATTAGCTGTTTATACATTTTTTTTTAATCAAAATATTCAAATGATACAAAAACCTTCTTAGATGCATCCACAACTTCGAGAGTTTCAATCGCGTGAAAAGTTTGAAAAAACGTACAAAATACGTAAATTATTCTTTCTAAAATTACATTTAACAAAATTTTAAATACGAGCCAACTCTTTATACATACGCAAATGCTCACATTTTCGATTTACACACATTAAGGCCGCGTCATTTCGGGAGAAGCGCATTTCGCAAACATCAAACGGCGCTTACCGAAACGGGGCACGTTCGCGCGTTACAGTTGCGTTCGCGATTTTTACCGATATTTTTATTGACTTTCCTCGACCTGGAAGTCTTCGGCCCGAATCCTTTCCCATATAAAATTACCCGCGTATCGAGAGCAATCGTTCGGTAAGTGCCGAAACGCGATCGCGATAGACAGAGAGCGCTCCGGATAGAGTTTGCGATAAAGCGTTCGCCTTTCATAAATTTGTTATTCCTCCGGTCGGCGGTAATAAGAGCTCGCTCATTGGTATTCGAGGAGGCCGTGGCGGACTCGTAAAAATAATGTCCGCCGTAAAATTCCTGATTAGGTGTGTACATATTCGTTGCGGGATGTTGTAAAAGTATCGGGAACGGGTTGTCTCGGTTGACGCCCTCAACAGTTGTACCGCGATACCATAAACGGTAGAGTTAAGATTTTTTCAGAGATTGTGGTCGAAATTAGATTTCACTTGTAGTTGGGTTATATTCAGTGCAACTTCATGATATAATTGTCAAATAGAATCAATTTCGATTGGAATTCGAAAATGTTTTCTATGCGACTCTATATGCAAGGAACAATATTGATCACATGACAAATTTTGAACCCATACAAATAAAATTTTGAAAATTAAATGAAGATACATATTTTAATCGATTAATGAGTTTTATACATAGGTACTCAAATATGTGACCAATTAGAATTTTTATGTAAACAAAAAACATCACTAATGTTGTCACGAAATTATTACTCAATCAATTTACTTGCATACAGTTTTCGTAATAGTGGTCACTGAAAAGATTAAATATTTTTTTGACGATAAATTATTATTTTTGAAAAAAAATGTTGAGAAACAGGTAGGTGTGTTACTTGCTGCTTTTTGTATGGGTGGTTTACCAATTACACCCTCCGCACATTACGTAGTTCGAAGCGCTACGTAATGCGAGGGGAGACGCATCTGTTGAACGTAAAGCTACCGTACTACGTACACCGTACTGTCGGTAATAAAATATGGTTGGGTTATTGGTGATTTGTACGGAAGTAAATTCGTAGAAGACGCAAGATGAGAGAGGTTACGCAGAATAAACTAGCATTACATATTCATAAATACAGCTTCTTAATAAGAAACGAAGTATGACATTTTTGATATAACTATTTTTATATAAAACTATGTAAAGTTCAACATCGTAAATGCAGAAATGATACGATAACTATTAAAATTCAAACAAATTTCAACTCTTAAATATCAACGTGCAATTTAACTCAAATAAATTGCCATATTAAATTGTTCAAGGACATTAATTCGTTAAATGAAGCGTGCGAAAACTTTCGAAGCCATTTAACATTTTTCTTTATTTAAAAGTTATAACCCTACGCACGAGCCACGAAATCATATCTATACAATTTATACTCAGAATATAGGCAGCCATGTTTCGAGACGAACTCGAACCTGAAACGACAGCATAATACAATAGATCGACGAATTTTACGAACGTTCAGCCTCACTCGCGTTCGTGACACGTAATTACTCTATTCTATCAGAGCCTCGATGGAAACCGACTGTTCACGCGGAATTCCTGAAGTGTTCATTTCATCGGATTCACAAGAAATTCACGTCTGTAGAAGAAGACGATTTCTAGAGACGCCAACTGAAAGAGGTGTCGCGGGCGTCTGAGCGAACTGCCGCGTTGCGGACTCGTAAAAAAGACATATTATCTTCGGTGTTTGCCAACGTAATGTCTTCTGGGAGACGAAAAGGGAAAGAAGGGGAAAAAATGCGCGGAAACAACCGAAAAAGTCGGGGAAAAAAAGCCGGAGATAAATCCAGGTTGAGGGCGGCGGAGGGCGAAAGTTTTGTCATAACTGGAGCGTATTAATTTTTAATAAGGTGCTTAATTACCCGAGCAGCTTTACGACTGCGTCCACCCACTTCACTCAAAGGAATTGTAAAATGTTTAAGGACCTTTTTGTTTGATGAACGCGTTCAAAGTTGACTTTATGGCGCCGCCGTGTGTTAAATACCGGAGGTTTGGGCCGGGCTGTAAAAAAATCGGAAAGAAACCTCTTTTTATACGCGGCACAAAGAACTCAAAACGTATCAATGGAAAGTTATTTTATAAGACCAATAAAAAATATGAACTATTAAAAATTTATCGCGCCGAAGTAATGAAAAAATGAAATTTTCACATCTCGACCTTTGCGTTTGATAGTCATTATAATGCGAATTAATTTTTGCTTGAAAGTATCGAAGAATGAGCCATTACTAAAGATTGATATTTGTATAATTTATACGAAAGTTTTCTGTAAAAGTTCATATAACATACTGATGGTAAGATTTTGTAAAATGTGTCTTGTATGTATATGGGTTATCGTATACTTATTGCATATGTATATGATACACTCATATGATGAAAAAAAAAAGATAAAAATTGAAAAATCTAACAGCATAACCTAGATAGAGATCAAGGGAGCTATTTTCAGTTTTTCTGAGAAAAAATGAAAAAATGAAAAAACAGCAACATCCGAGTCGCTTTTCCCAGCATTGCCTTCAAAAAGAGCATACGCTCGCGTGACGTACGACGTCAATAATGGCTGGCAGTCAGGTGTACCTTTGAACGTACATACGAACGCGCTTTAAAGCCTCCGCACAACAACGACGACAACGAACTGGCGAAAAGTCACGCCCGAGGCGTCTTCCGGGGCACAGGCGGACTTCTCCTCTCGGTGGGCGGGAAACTCCCGAGCGATAGAGCAGAAAACTCATTACGATTTCACGGTTTCTAACCCCACCTAGACACCCGCGACAGCATCGCATAAAGGAAAAGTGATATTTGTAAAAAGGAAAGGCCTCGGTTTCCCCGGTGCGTATCTTTCGCCTCGTTATTTAGCGGTACGTGCCGTCGAGGGATTCGTCCCGAGGACGGGTGTCTTGTGATGCGAGCGAGTTCATAAATCTGATGGGTGTGTTTCTCATATACATATGTGTAGATATGTGTATTTTGAGGGTAGAGGGTGTTTAGGGGGTGGTTGGAGTTTTGGTTTTTTGCGCGTTTCATTAGGGAGTGTTGTGTGTCGAATGCGATATGCGGGGAGAAATGTGTATGAGTCTGTTGCTTGATGTGTATTGAGCGCATTTATTTTGAAAAAAATAAATGAAATGATGCATAACAATAGATATGTGAAAACATATGTATGTGCAATGTTATGATCTGTATAGTAAATTGCTATAACTTCGTCAGTGAATAAAAAATGTCCTTCAGTTCAGTTGAAGACAATAAAAGATGTTTGAATTGTTTCAAATCAAAAAATTATAGTTATCATATGAAAGATTACTGAATTTGTTTAATTTTATGTATAATAATTGATTTGATTAATTGTATTGTTTAATAGTTTTAATGTCTATTATGGTGTATATCTGAATAATCTCATTGTTTGCTCCATATCTGAGATTGTTTCGCATAATATTGGTTAGTAAATGAGCGAATCAATAGCGTTGCATATCAATGGAACCGTGATACGTATCAGATTTCGAATTTGATCAAGTATTATGGTATAAAGCTATTATGTGAACATTATGGTTGTGCTGAATATTCAATTATACAGATACGATTAATTATACGCTTTAAATATATGTTTTCGAATTGAATCGAAGCGAGAAAAAGTGAGATTTTTTCGCAGAACTGAATGTTAGAACAACGTATCACAGGACGAATAAAACGCCAAGTAAGAATTCCAACCTGACAGATGACTCTTTCCTCTCGACTTAGTATTTCTTTATTTTCCTGTCACCGTGGATAAAATATCAATTTCGAGCGTTTTACCTTTTATACATTTGAGGTCGGCATGTGACTTTTCATTCCACGAAACGTCCAGACACATTTTCCCCGTTGGTATTTAATTCCATTGTACATTGACGAGACAGCGCGGAATATAATAAACGACAAAAATAAAACTCCATTCAAAATTTAACGCCATCTTAGCAGTCGGGAATGTGTTCGCGAAGGAAAAAAATAATACAATGGTCCATTATCTGCCGGCATATTTTAAGAGATCGCGGCTGACTGTAAAGTGCGAAGCTCGACTCTCTCGTATCTCGTACGCGTTATTTTTTCCTTCAGAGGGGTCACACAAGAAGGGGACGTGGCTTTTGCAGAAAATATGAAAGCATTATGAGTTGAAAGCGTCTCACGCAATGCTAAAAGCCAAGGTGAAAAAGGCATATAAAGAGTTGGGGCCGCGACTGTCGCCCGGGCAATACTTTTTCCGACTGAAAAGCCCTCGCGTTTGAATATATATTCAAATGTTTTCCATTATGTCGGCGAAAGAGAGTAGGACCCATTCAGACGGATCGCAAGCGAAAGCGAAAAAAATAAGTTTTAAGGGTAAACAGTTTAAATGTTACGTTTATAACGATCATCACCGCTCGAGCGCGAAAGTGGGTTCATTGTCGAAACACTTTGATCCCTAATACGATACGAAACCTTAAGCGTCGATAATGTATGCTTATTGCGCTTTTTTTGCAAGAGTATGTTGTTAACGTAAGGGTTTTTTTTATAGACATTCGAAATTCGAAGTGTTTCGAGTAAGTCACCCTAGTCCTTAGTGAGTAAAAGTAAATTTATGAACAAATAAATGTGCTGAAATGATTGTATTTTCAATTGAAATAAAAACAAGTGTACGCAGGTATGTTTTATGATAGGATAGTTGTATTTTCCGAAACACATTTCGCACGAGCGAAAGCGTACAGCGATAGCGAACGGAAAAACCTTATGAAAAGAAATGAAAATATGAGTTTAGAAAATGTAGCATTCATGTCGTAATGAACAGTGAATTTTATCACCGAGTCACGTCCTTTCTACGCTGCCACTGGGGTAGGTTAAATAACACACCTTTTGTTATCGAGAGCCACTCGTGTCGCTCTTTGTTGTCCCGTGGACACATCCTGCGAACAATATCCATCCTCGTGTGTGAGCACATTCACATTATACGACGTACAACACAGGCTAAAGTACGTGTGTATTTACACGTATGCCTACAAATATGTATGCGCCTTGACCGCATAAAACCCACGACGTAACCAATTTAGTCCAGGCCGCCGGGGATAATAGTCCGAAACAGTGGTTTAAACTCGACTAAACCGATTCGGGGCGTTGAACCTGGAATATCATGAACTATCTCTGGTTATGAGCCCTGGTATCGAATTTAATTTGAATCAAAATATTTGAATATTTGAGTATTTTTTTGTTTAATATATTTTATTTTATGGTAGCTTAGTTAAGTGTTACTGCTCATGGATAAGTTGCGTGTTTCTAGTTCGGCAGTGCTAAAGTTTTCGCTTACCGAATGGGCAAGTTGATGCTGTTTCGTGGTTTACATGCGGTGTAGGCGCACTTCCGAGACTCTTGCAATTTTCGATGGTTCCGACGATTTCTCTCGGGACGATGGGGAAAAGATGCATATTTGTGCACGCGTAAGGTTTTATTGCGATTTTACAACGTCCTGAGACAATAAACAAAGTGCGCAGTGCATTTTCAGCGGGACGTAGGTACAGCGAGCAAGACTTGCATGCGACTTTCGATTGGGGACCGAACTTTTCCAGCGGTCGTAAAGTGCTCAAGTGCTTTCTTTCTCGTGTCGTGTATGTATTTTTTTTTCTCCTTTGGCTTCACGACCATCTTTGAAATCGAAGTTTGACCCTCGTCTATTTTACGATCGTCGTCGCGCCGAATCGAAACGGCGAAATTGCATTTTATTGAGCGGCTTATGCAAAATGTTGAAAGTTGAAATGCAAAGTCGACTGTACGATTTTGTGTTTCAGTTATCCGGTCGTTACATTATGCAAACTCATTTTTGCTGCGTTTTTACGACCGTGTTATGATATGGAACTACTCTCGCGGAGTTTATTGGGGTTGTTATACGAATTGTTCGAACAAGTCGTAGCGGATTATTCGTTTCGAAATCGTATACCGATAGAAACAATGTGATTCCATTTTGTTATTCAAATGTACGGAAGATCCAAATCGGAAACGCAGAACGGCCGAGGTAACGTTCGGAAACTTCAATCTGTAGTGAATTTCCACACGGCGAAACGCACAACGAAAAACAACAAAAACCCAGCTGGAAGGAATCCCGCATTGAAGTCACGACTTTCTCCAGCCCGAGAGCGAACTAGCTAATTTCAATTTAGATTTTCTCCATACCAAGCGAAAGTCGCATCCCCCTTTCCGGTGGGACACCGTAACGGAAACAATGCCTCCCAGAACGAGTTCCCTTTCGCCCGGGACGAAACTCGAAGCTTTTCCGTGGAAATTGTTCGACACAGTCCCGATTGTCGCGACTGCGAACTAAAAGCTACTTTCGCGCAACACCTTAGTTCAAAAAGATTCTCCCAGCAAACACTACACCTTTTTTTCCATTCAAACTCGAGAGCTCCTCAGCGCTTTCAATTGAAAATTAACGAAGTGAAAAATTGAGAAATATTTTTTTTCCAGCAGATACACGCCCAGTCCGGCTAAAATCAACCCCTTAGACCGTAACACGTTTGGGACAGAATCGGCAATGGAAACGAGCCTTCGAAGGAGGGGTGCGCATTAAGCGACCGAGAGATCGGATCTGGCCGGGGGGCTTAGTAAGTAAGTAACTCGACGCCGCGTTATTCACTACGCACGCGGTAGTAAATGTAAATTTCGCGTTTGGGACCCGCAGATAAGGGGCCCTGGACGTCGAGCCCCAGTCTCCCCATACCCTTGTTCAAAAAGAGAGGCAGAAATCCTCGGAATGCCCCCTTTTAGAGAGGAAGCGATAAAAATCGCACCGGATCCATAAAATTGCGCAAACACACATACACACAGTGTCGGTATCGTCCCCGGGGCGATTCTTATCTGTTACACGGGTCTATCTCTAGTTTTAAGGTGCTCGGAAATACTTTGCTAACGTTTCCGCGACAATGCGTCCCCGATGAAAGATTCTCTAGGTGATTTCGAGTTGAATTAAAATCGCCCGAGGCGAACGCGAGTGTGTGTGAACTCTCGTTGTCTTCGAGTTTTGTTTAAAAGGGTTTCGCGTCGATTTGAATATATAGTGTATTGTTATTCAAATATATTTATTTATATACAAATATCTTATTATATAATTTATATATATTTTTAATTTACACATGAATCTGAGGCATATTAGATTAGAGATGAGTGAGAGCTCCAAATGAGACAAATACTGTACTAGTTCATAAACTCAATCGACTTTGTATATGAGCATCATTTGACATAATTTAAATCAAATTTTAAGATAAATCATATTAAGTGCAAAAGTTATATGTATGTATGTATGAAATGCAAAAATTTTCAAACCGATGAATGAATCGTGAGCAAATTTGGTACGATAATACTTTGAAAGTCGGGAAACGTCAAGAAACAATACATTACAGCTCCTATCTCTTAAAAAAAAGTTATTTTCATACAAAAATTATATAAATCTATCTTTTTTACATAAAGTACAAAAGTTGTATATGACGAAAGAGGGTATGTATGAAATGCATCACATAGTTAGTTCATCGTCAAAAACTCTCAAGAAACGATAGTTCACAATAATATGAAAATATTCTAAATTAATTGAATCAAAACAAAACGATAAGAATACACGCCCAAAACATAAACGTGGAAAACTAAATAAACGTCAACTAAGCAAAACGACTCACACGGATCTAAAACGACCCGTATTAATCTCGGGTCGGCAAAGACCCATCCCTCCCTCGTTACGTCGCACATTTCACAATATCGCACACGAGCAATAATTAGAGTGCGTACACGAATATTAAATCGGCTCCGCACCAAGCGACGGTGGGTGGTTGGTGGGTGGGAAAAGAGGGCGTTCGGGAAATCGCCGACTCGGCGACACCGCTTTGTGAAAACCGAAACCGTTAAATAGAATTTAATTATAAAATATTAAGCCGGGGCGAGACCGTGGCCTCGGGGCAGAAGGGGTTGACGTACACGAGTTAACACTTAGCGGGCGATAATGCGTCGTTCGCGTATATTGTGTTGTAGTAAATACGCGCGAGTTGAATAACGCATACGTGTAACGTTCAAATCTAACAAGATCGCTGTTGTGTTCGGTTTTTTTCTTTTAATGCGGATATGTTCGAGAAGAGTGCTCTTTTATTATGAAGTAATAAAAAAATCGAATTGAATTGAAAAATTGAATCGGGGTAGAAACGTTGAAATTTTGATTGTATTAGATTTTTTTAATGCGAGTTGAAATATGATAAATTCATAAATCATAGTAGAGTAATCTAACGATGTAGGTTACTTTACTTATATATTCATATTAAATTAAAAATTCTGAACCAATTCTAAAATTTTTCATATAAATCAATTTATTGAAAATATCTACTCACACCTTAGCCGATTCAATCAGATGCATCTGATAAAAAAAATATTCATCACAGATTGCCAAATGTTAACGTATCTAATTAAGTATCTATATATGAAGGGTATATGAAGATAAATTAAATTATTTCAATAATCTTTAGAGAAGTATCATGGTTCTCCATTTTACTTCGTTTTCCCCCACTGTCTATACAAATAAGTTTTTTCGAACAATTTCCGAAAGCAATTCAGTTAAATGACAGATATACAAAACTGGACTTGATTGACGTTTAGTCTGAATCTAACGATAATATATAGGCGTAAATGGTAAATTCGGATTAAATTTCGTTTTAAACCACCCCATCTACCCTTAAATCCGTTGTGTTCGCTAAAGGGCTAAATCTCGTACGAAGCGTAGGGACTGCGTCGCGCGACGGTCACCCACTAAAACGCGGTTGTCGGCCTTTCGATTAAAACTCGATCCCGACCGAAATACTACCGGGGCACAAAAGCGAAACCGCCAAAATTTGAATACGAAACAATGCGAATTTTCCCCGCTAAATCGTACGCTCGATTCATTATCTTAATGAACGTTCGCGCGTCGCGTCTAGTTAAAACATAACCCGGGACAGCTTTAACGAAAAACCATTAGCTGATTGGCCCCGGGGGTTATATAGTGAGATGTTCGAGAGACGTAATTGCCCTTTTGTTGGCCCTCGTCACTGTTAATATAGTGGATATTTAGGCGAGGACGATTTTTCTTCGAGCATTGCGTCGCGTTTGCGTCTTATACTAGGTACAGGGTGTTCAGGAAGCCGGGTGGATAATAGGTCCTGAGGGTGTGCCTCGTATGAAGGACCTCGTGTCGACGGTGGGGTCATTATTTTGAATAATGTGGTGAGGTTGTTGGGTGGTTTTGTTGAACCGCGAGTGCCAGATGTGCCCGAAGCGAGGGTGAGGATTATTGGCTCGATTGAATTTTTTTTCACGATTGGAAAATAGATTTTTCATATTTTTTTATGTGTTATAACACTGTATATCGATAGTATTGATGGTTAGTGATTGAATGTAATTTATGAAAATAATGATAGGATATTTTTTATAATATCAGAATTATATTTTTCATCGATGGCAATTATTTTTACGATCGATTATTTATGAGCAATAAAATTTTATATTAATATCGGATAATTGGATTGCTCTAAGGACTAATAAATTTTAATATCTAATAAAAAAATATAAAATTATATCGAGAAAACTAATTGCAATTATCAAACTCTTGGAATCCTTAATTTTTTATTAAAATAATAAAAGCTTCATATTACAAAGACTAATATTTTATTATGAAAAACGAACTAATGAATCAGCTTTATTATCACGTATGAAATATAAAACTGAAAAATCATTATTTACTAAAGAAATAATGCTTCGAAAGAAGTATACATAGATATACATACTGAACATAACATTATCGATTAAACGAAGATATTAAACGACAAACTCTAGATACGTTGAAGCAAGATTTGCACTAACTTATAACTTTTTCTAGAGCAGCCCACACACGAGTCTTTTGTAAATCTGAAACTTTACCAATAAATCGGCGACAGGGTCGACTCTGACTAAAGGGGGACGAAAGGTTTTACGGATTGAAAAGCGAGATCTCGCCGGGGTCAAGCCCGACCTCATCAAGTTGATTAAGGCCCGTAAAAGAGAGTCGGTAGTTAGAGCTTCCTATAAATCCATACGGCCGGGTCCACAATACAAACACAGCCCGGCAACGACAACGGCGGCAACAAAAAACCATCAACAACAAAGGGTTGAACGAGCGGCGATAACGTAGGCCCCCGAAAACAATGGGGTTTTGCTTAATCAGCGGACTTTCTATACACGTGCGAGTTCTTGTTTTCGGAACAATAGTACGAGAGATCCGCGTGTGCAGTGCACGGTTTTCCGCGAACATTCGACTGATATCTCTCCGACGGTGGTATTGTCTGCGAATACGTGATAATTCTGATGGGTATTAGGTGCTGGGTTGGATTCTGGTGAAATTCTCGATTCGCTAAGTCGATTATTATTGTCGATTGAGATTAAGGTGCCGCTGCTGGTGTAACGCGGCGAGGTGCGTATTACGTTGATTAATTCGACGCGATTGTTTCGTCGGAGTTAGCTCGTAATCGGGTTACGAAATTAAATTTCGACTGTTTTATTTTCGAATGTTGCGTTTTAATAGTTGGGCGGATTTAATGTTTGGTTTAGTTTGTCGCGAAGTGCTGGGGGTCATATAAATGAAACGGTACAGTCGTAAAATATTATTAACTGATCGTACACATTCTATGAAATGTTTTTATGTTTTATGCATGTTATGTTCTAAATTAATCTGTTACATTAATGATAAAATTGTTATATTTTTTCGTACATGAAAATATAGTCTGTTGCGATGTTTTATATAAAAAATACTTGAAGTATTAAGAAATCATTAAAGCATTAAGTTAATTATAAACGAAAGTTGAGCTTTTTGTTTAATTAACAAGCTAAAAAGTACTCGAATGTATCGTGCTATTCTTATAATTTGAGAAAAATGCTATTTTCTTAAACAATGAAAATTTTTCAGCACGTGGCTCTAAATATAAAACGTTCTTTGTACAGCCAAATGTATGCCCGGTGATTCAATTTAACTTTTATTTAAGCATATGTATTTTTTAGAAGTTATGTGTACATTTCAAAAGAATAAAAGTACAAACGTTATAAATCGTTCTGGGAAACGGTTTCAATGAATTTTTCGAGTCCCATAAATACAATTTCATACAAAACTAACGCGTTAAACGACACGTGATACATTTACGGTGCAAAACGTATGAATGAACGGCGCTCGTGCAAAGTGCACGTTGCACATACATGCATCACGTGAAATTTATCTGCGACGTTTATAACGTTAGATAATGTCGGTTTTCGCGTTCTGAAAAGACCTTAAATGGACCATCGATTATGCCAGTTCGAAAATATTGCCATGAATATTTCCACGAAGATAAATACTCTCATTGTTCGAATGAAATTACGAGATATTTATTAGATGAAAAAATGAAATATTTTCATTAAAAATAATACAATTTCGGAAAAGCTTCTATGTGGAGAGCATTCAATTGCTTTCTCGAGACGTTGCTCGGTTCTCAAGAAGGGGGGATGTGGGCCGTTTTAATTTACACCCGCGTTTTATTGCCGCGAGTGCTTAATTGTTTGAGAGGAGAAACACTGGTAAGGGTAGACCTGGCCGTCGCCAAAAGGTTTTATGGCCGCACGGTCAGTGCTTTGGCGCGAGATTTTAAAACGACCGTTTGAAATTTGTCGAAAATTGGCGTTGCGCTGAAAGAAAGTGCTCGAGAGCGGCAATCCGCCGATATTTAACGGCTCGAAATAAAAGTAGTGGGCTTATGGCGCTTTTACGGCCGAATTCAGTGATTGTACGTAGTACGAAATTCAAGCGGTGTAATTTAATTCGAAGAGCGAAATGCATTTCGGAAGGAAAATAATATTTTCGGCCCGTTTCCAAACATCCATCTGGGGACAGCTTGAACGCACTTCGGCGCTACATCCATCCGCAATATCAATGCATAATCGTAGTCTTAATGTCGACAATTCAGCGTCTCTTTTGCGCATTCAGACTCTCGAAGCGTTCCTTTTGCTCTTGCACGCAGCATAATGACAATTTATTAGTGCACTTCGGTTTTATTACCGAACCATTTGCGACAAAACAAACTCGAAATGACCCATAATTTAGCGTTACACCGTACGAGACGCGCCCAAGCCATACACTAGACATTTTCAACCCCTTACAAAAGAAAAATCGAACGTACATCATCTTTATGGATCTTCAAATGAAAAAATGAAATTGAAGTGCATGCGCTTCAAAATTTCAACTTACATCGCATGGAAGGAATGTTAAGATTGGTTTCTGGTTTTAGATTGCTCTTTCGTATATTGTGCGACGGCGATAAATCATAGAATTGCATCGATGTGTGCACTTTCCGTACAACAATCGCATTTCTCGAAGCGCTCAACGTGAACGTAACGAATTGTCACGTAGCAGCTGAAAAAGCTGGGCTGCAGCCAACGTACAACCGCAGACTTCACTTACATAAAGTACTGTCGTTCGTTTTAAACTAATACATTTCATACGAAATAAAAAGGTTTACACGGAAAAACGTTAAAATGTAAAAAAACACAGGTTAAACAAATTGATTTTTAAAGCATAATTATTAAAAGGTTAAAACGCTTACTCGTTTATTGTTGCGTTTATTTCGAGAATCTCATTTCGTTATCCACTCCGTCAACCCATTTAGTCCCTTAACTCATTCATTACGAATACGCTAGAGCAAACAGAATAAAGCATAAACGAAAAAAATAAATAAAACACAAGCGAAACGCGAAAAAAAAAATGGAAATAAAGAACGAAAAGCTCTTTCATTAACCCGTTTTATCTCGATCCGCGCGTTATACCCGAACAAATAAAACGAACGGAATAAAAAAACAAAAATGACCTTAAGCGCAAATATGAAAACGCATTAAAAAAAAAAAAACGGCGCTTTATTAATTTCGAACCAGGTGCGTTCGGCTCCGTTGCGGATAAATCGGAGATTAACAGCGGCCCTCGGATAAAAGAATAAGGGCACAACAAGCAGATGCTGTAAATTGTTCATTTTATTATTGGCCATTACGCGAAGAGTCTAATGTAATATGCTTCGAAATGACACGAGAGTCCGGGGACAGGTGAGCCGCCGGTGCACCTGTTCAACCGAGATAAGGCCTAATGGGGAAGATGTTTTCCGGCGTGTGTACGTCGGGCTTAATATCCCTCGTCGAGAGACGCAATCTGCTCGGAAAATATTGCCCGATATTAAGTGGCTCGACACACGAGCCGCGTTCGTAAATTGCCGGGAACGAGGCTGGCTTTTTGTGCGCCGCTCGAAAGCTCTAATTTCGCTTCTGAAAAAAAAAATGTCGATTTCGATAGTGCGGTATAAATTTCGTTTTCTGTGACGTTTTTATATTTGTGTGTGTGTAGAAAGGTTATATATTGGATCGTGGGCCCCCTCGTATGGTCGAATTAAAATAATAAATTTAATTTAGTGCCTCGGTTGAAAAAAATGTTATGGAATTTCTAAGAAATTTATTCTATAGTCGTGGAAAATTCTAGTCGAATTATGTGCGAGAGAATTTTATTCATGAAATATAAATATTTATTTGATGTGAAAAAATGGTTACATTCGATGGAATTGCATACTCAATTTTAATGTACAAACAGAATGTGAAATCTCATATATTTTTTCGGAAAAGCTGATATTTGCAGCTTTTAGCAGACATAAAGCTTTTCAAATTTCCATACTTTTTTAATTCGCTATATCATTCAATATTCCATTTTTCATTAGTATGAGTTTGCACAAAAAAGTATCAAAGGTTTATTCAAATATTCAATTTCGTTCAAAGAAAAAGACATAACTATATATTTTAAATCAACAATGCGAACGAGCCAAACTTTAGTGTGAACTAGGCGATATTTCACACCCAAGATCGCAGAAATGTCGCACCGCAAGGGACTCGTTCGCTAAAATTTACTTTCAAAAACGACCCGATCGACTGATAAAAGCTACAAAACTGATCCTCAAGTTCGATATTATCGAATAGGAGCATTGACGAGGCGTTTGGGACTCGTGTACGACGCTCGGCTTGTGTTCGCTTGCATTTTGCATCTGTGCATTATCGCGAACCGAAGGTGAACATTGAGGGGAAACTCGGCCGAGAGACTGCAATTTTTATCGATGATTTGCATCGAATTTGCACCGTTTCGATTCGAAATATTCGCGTAAAGTTTGCGAGATATTTCGCGACGTGACTAATTGAGATTACCGCATTCAAGCCGCAGTGCGAAGGGTGAAGCTCGGGAAAGTCGTCGAAAAGAAATAACTTTTTTTATTGAGTTTTTTATGCTGAATATTTTACTATGTAAATAGACTGAGCTTTGTCGACTGATCTCGAATGAGTGAAGAAATAGGCGTATCTTTGAAAAGTTTATCGATTATTTTTCGAATTTTGAAGAGTATGTTGTATAAATTATAGTGAAATATATTAGCAGTTGTTTTTCTTATAATGGAAGCCATATTTGCATATTTTATTTTAGAGATCTATTCATGAAAATTGTTTAATTAATACATATATTCAATTGTGAGTTTTGGATAATTTTTATAAAGTTTGAAAAAAATTATCTGTTTATGAGTAAAAGCGCGTATAATAATTTTACATCAGTATTGTATATGGATAATCGTGTAGTTGAATAGAAATTAATTAAACAATTTTAGTTTGAAAATATTAATATACGTGACACAATATATTCATATAATAAATTTAAAATAAATGCATCGAGAAAATTCGGTATAAAAATTTGTTTTTCATTTGTTTTCGAAAAAAAAATTTTCTCAATTTATATCAATGACCGTTAAAGAAAAAAATCACCTACTTGAGACTCGGCGAATCTGCCAAAATACTCCCTGATTGCTGTTGAATTGTAAATCTGAAAAATTCTTCGTAGTAATATTGATGCACTTTCATATTATTATTTTATATTACATTTAGGAATGATTTTACGCGCCGGTTTTATGCATTATATTTATCATTCATTTTTATTATATAAAATGCAATTTATGATGAATATTGAGATAAAATTGAAATTTGTGATGAAAAATTAAAGATTTTGAAATAGCGAAAAAAATCGACAGTCACACGATAAAATGAAAATCACAGGCTGAAATAAATGAAGACACGCGAATAGAATTTCAAATTATTTTTAAATTATTAAAGGGCAAGTTTTTCACTCGTTTTAATTCGATCTTATAATTATTTTTTTTCCAACATGACAAAACATTTCAGAATTACTGTGTTGCCATTTGGAAATATTTATTCATCATATCGTTACTTCTTTCGATCTATTTGTTAGATATATCAAATACTCATATGGAAAAAATCACACGTTGCATTGTACACAAATTTAAAATATGAGTAAAACGTTGTAAATACTTTCACAAACATTGTTGCACGCGTCGATTATGTTTTTTGTCATTGTGTTCGATTTTCAATCAGTAGATAAGAGTCCATTGTCGCGTTCGGCCGTTTAATTAGTTGTCATAATTAATTCGATAATCTCGAGTGGAAACAACGATTTTTAATTATATTTGTTTTAATTACGCGAGTGATATAGTGATGAGAGAAAACAGGCTTCATCTGTAAGACGTTCAAGGTAGGATTTTATATAATTTTTAAAACACTCACTTATACACTGAGAACACTATTTTGTTATAATGAAACACTGCGAAATTATTTTTTCCGTAAATCGAAAACGGCCTAAAATTCGGAAACGATCGAATTACGATATAATCACGTCTTCACTCGAAACGTCAACGACTGATACTGAATCAATGTATTTGTAATTTTTACAACAATAATTAAAAATGTGAAATACATTATTGGTCTGTTTATCGATATCGCATTTGTGTGCGTGCGCGTTCTTTTCGCCAGCGCGAGCTCGATTTGTAACAATTATTATTTTTTATGAAATTGATAATGTTTATGTATTTGTATCGATTGAAATATTCAAATAATATAATATTTATGTATTTGTATCGATTGTAATATTCAGACTAGGGTTGCCAATTTACAATCAGATCAGGGCTGTCACATTTTTAAACATCATCTTTGTTATTTGAAATGACAAATACAAAAAAAATATGAATGATACTTTAATTGAATATCATCGATATTTCGGTGAATTTAATTGACGACCGAAAAGGCCAAGAGGTACAAGTGAAATTTTTGCAAAAATTGAGTTATGCACAGGAATCGCTTCTATGCACGATCGTTTATTTGGTGTCAAAAGGATATAAACGAATTCGGAACGTGTGCCGAGATATATCATCAAATCAGTCGACTTCCTCTTAATACATGTAGGTTCATGGTCAACTTTGAACGCGCATTTCTTGAAAACACCACAAAGTCAATTTTACCCCTTGGCCTTTTCAGTTTTCAAATGTAAGATTGCGCTCTATTATTGGTGCGGATTTTGCACACTAATGCCCGAAATTTGAAATGTTAGCTACGTAGTAATGTATTAGCGATAATAATTATCAATAGTGGTACTATTTTTGATTTTTGAGATATATGAAAATGTATTGAGTGATATTTTAATACCGTTTTTTTAAATTTATCATTTGAAAGAAATAAAAAAACAATCAATTTTGTCGAGCGTTCATCATAATGTATACACAATAAATTTTCATTATACATATGTAAACCTAAAGTATCTGAAAGTTATTGGTATGCATTGATATCATATTCTTTAAAAAAAAACCTTGCAATAACGATTTGGTAATACGTTTAAAATCTCTATCGAAACATCCTTCGACATCCCATTACAACACGCTGTGCATGCGATTTCGCAGCATCCAATAACCCCACAGAAGCTCAGAGCATGTACACTGGCCTGCAAAACTCCTTATGTTGCAGATTTTTTTTTCGAGCGAAGCCTTTTTTTTGTATATTTAGGCGACCGTTCCGCCGGATAAGTCCCGCGGAGTTCCTCCGGAGGGTCGCAGGGCGTGTTGGCTTTGCATTTTATTTGAATAAATAAGCGTTGTTTGTCGAGTCGGTTCGAAAGTGGGCCTAGGCCGGCCGTAACTGGATCATAATGGCTTTCTTACGGGATAAGCCTCCCAGGCTCCCCAAGGGGAACACTTCTCGGGTTGTTTCGGGGCGATTTTATTCGGCTCCGGGGCGTCGCCCTTAAGGATCAGGTTGCTTATTAATTCATCTCGAAGGGAGGTGGGAGGTGGGTGGAAATTTGGAGGAAGGGGTGCCCTATCGAAAAGCTTTTAATTGGATTTCATTGTGAGACGGTGCTAGGTGTCGAAACTCCCGAGGGCTGATGACGAACTATTGTGTCATAAAATTGCGCGTGCTGTCTGTCCTCGATTTTGCGATTGAGATTTAAGATTGTTTGTGTACGGTCAATTCTTAATATGACGACTGAAATGGCCAAGGAGTACAAGTGGCTTTGAGAAAAGCGCGTTCAAAATTGATCATGTACCTACATGTGTTAGGAGGAGGTCGAGTGATTTGATGATATATTGAGGCACACGTTCCGAATTCGTTTATATCCTTTTGCAACCAAAAAAAATGAAACGATTCCTATGCATAACTCAATTTCGGCAAAAATTTCATTTGTACTCTTTGGCTTTTTCGATCGTCATATGTTCTTAAATATATGTATTTACTGAAAAAAAAAAATGATTTCGTATTTCATATATAAAAATAAAATTTTTGTTTGAAAATAATCTCAGATTAATTCGAGTTCGAACGCTTTGACATTTGCGATTTTGCTTTGTAACTATAATTTAATGTTCAGCTTCGATTTTATTGGCGCTGGTAATCTAGAGCTTAGTGTGATTAGATGGAGCCTTTGACTGGCAGCAAATTGGTTTCTGCCGAATTTCCGTCCCCGGAAAACTTAATATTTAAGTGTTTATTACGAGCTCGTGCCGATTGTGCCTTTGATCGAAACGGCACTTTGTGAAAGGAATTCTTAGAAAGCCGAATTCCGAGAGTCATAGGAAACATATTACTTCAAACAAATAGGTACATTTATTACATTTTGAAGGGTCTGAGCTGGAAATTAATTTACGCGACATCTCAAAAGTGCGGTTGTTTCGACTACGCCAGGCACTCGTGGGATTCGCCGATGTAGTTTCAGGCGAATTTGCAGAGCTGTTATTGTAGCACCACTAGAGACGTATGCAATTTTGAGCAAAACACTTCCGAGAAAGTTAGACTGCCGCGTTTAACGGCAATCGCATTCGAAATAACGATCCGCCGTAAACACCACATAGGAAAATTCTTACCGAAAAAAAAAATCTGCAACGTCAGTTTCAGCGACTCCCATCGACAATACGTAACATTCTGTTTACCTTGCATAAGGGCCTCTCGAATCGCAACACCTGCGTTTGAATAGCTTGTCGCACGCAGGCGATCTCGAAAAACGTCTGCGAAAGAAAATCGAAATTTCGCTATAAGCACTTGAGCGACAACAAAAGCGCAACGGCACAAAAAACGTTCGAGCATTTTAATTCGAGACCGTCATACGAGCGTAATGAATGGCGCAAAAGTTATCGGTTCAAAGGACACCCGAGCTTGGGGCGAAGTGGGGTCCGGCAAAAAGGTCCAGTCACTTTTTTCATCAAAGGACTCCTCTGGCAAGTCATTCCGTTTTTATATACGAGCAAACTCCGGACAAGAGGCCGAATTTTTCCCTTTTGCCCCCGCGTCGAAGGCGTGAAGTTGCCTTTCCGTAATTGCTGCACTAGTCAGCGTTAAAATCAAAGCGTGCGAGTTCGCTGTTAGTTGTTCGGAGGGAGAGGGCTTTAAGTATATGTATTGTATATATTATATAAAAGGATCATAATTAGGGATGATGGTATGAAAGTTCAGAAAAAATATTATTATTAATAAATAATTAAATATGATACAATTTTTCGGATATTTTGAAACAAACCATTCAGTTCATATGATGAATTTAATGTTTTCTTAGTATTAAAATATGTGTTCACGTCTATAATCGAACTCTGAAACGATTTAAAGAATTGAAAACTATAGAAATTAACAGTTTTTAAACAAATTTTAATTATAGTAAATATTAAAAATATGTCTGTTCAAAACGTGTTAATTGTTGTTCGAAACGAATTTTCGGTCAATCTATTTATAGAATTCGTGTTTCGAGACGCGACGAAATAAAATGGCCAAAAATAATTGTTTTCAAAAAATTAATTATTATATTTGAAAAAGTAAATAAAGCGAACGCCGCCGACCGTGAATGAACCTTGATATTCGAAAATGCTATTTATCGATAATGGTTCTTAAGGGTCAGATTTGTATGAATATTTTTATTTAATAATCCGCACTTTTTCCTAACATAACAGACGACACGAATGTAGTTCGTATCGCGTCAGTTGTAAGATGCAAATTTGCATATCTTACGTTTTCATATATGCATCGACGCTCGAACAAAAGTACACGCGATTTTCATACAAAAATCCGTTCAAACAACAAACATAGTACAAATACGCTTACAATTAGCGTATTTATAACATTGATGATGATTGATTGATTGTTAGTTGTTTTGTAAACATATAAATTCAATTTTTTATGAAAAAATAATGCTATATGATTCAAGTAATATATCTATAATATACACACATATATTCATGAAGATACCACCGTTCGTTACCTTAACACCATCAAACACGCTCGCACCATCAAAGAGACTATCGTCCAGGTGAGCGTCCCTCGTTCCGAAAAGCGACCCCGTGTCGCTCCGAATCCAAATCAAAAGAAATAAATCATTCACGAGGACGTCGGGCTCCGGAAGGCGCTTGTTTAACAGCCCCGCCGTTATTAATTGGCACATTACATCGCCCCGCCGAGGAAACATTAGTTATATTGCCTTTATAATACACACACAGCCGCCCTTTGAGGCCCCGTGATAAACGACTACTTGTTTTTTTTAACGCTCGGCAATTTGCAACTCGCACGTACGTACGTATTTTATGTGTTTTTTTGATTTCCCTTTTTTAGCGCGCGAAAAGCGTTGCTTTGAATAACGACGTCGATCAACAATGGCGCGCGGAATTGAGACGTCTCTGAGTTTTCGCGGAAAATTGATAAATTCGAAACGGAAAATTAATCGCGTCTCGGCGGGAATGCGGTTATTTTTCCGAATTCGTTATAAATTGTTGCTTTTTTTAAACCCAGCTTCTGTGTATTTCGGAGGAAATATTTTAATTTGTCCGGGTTTTGCTCTCTGCGGTCGTTTGTTTGTTTGTTTGTTTCTTTTTCGGACGGGAAGAAGTCGAGTTGCAGCGACGTTTGAAAAATTTTCTCGTTCTAAATTAAAAATTCCGCCGTTCCGTCAGATCGAGACAGAATTACGTCTCGATGTAAACTTAATTTCGTATGTGTACTGTGGAGGCGCATTCGGTTGTTGCTTATTGTGTGCGCTAGAAAATTTAATTCGAAAATATTTATGGCGAGTAGCATACCGAATGCAGCATCGTTATGTTCTATTTGATATGAGAAATTATATTGCCCTTTTTATCGAGCCATCTCTAGAATTTTATGAATTTCTGCAGATGAAATTAAATGCCATAAATAGAGTAGATATTTTTTAGAAATTTTATTAAAATTGCGAAAATACTCTCGAGAGAAAAAATTTATAATAACTTTTCATTAAAGCTTTCACCATTTTTCAGCATTATTTTTTTCATAAACACACGATTGTTGGAAATCAAGTGTTAAAAGCATCTGAAAGCTTAACGGATCAGATGCACAATGGTGCGCATCGCAAGCGTCGAAAGCGAGAATTATATACGTCGTCAATGATATTTTATTGTCGGAAACAAAACGTCGAGGGGAATAACACTTTAAGTTTTCCAGGTGATTGTTTTCAGCCCCTCACACGTGGAAATCGCTCGAAGGGGGATAGAGAAAGCGGGAGAGAGTCGAAATCCCGCTTTTATCCCATGCACAAACTCCGTGGGGACACATGGTGTGTGTTTTGTCCTGTTGTCTTGGAAACGTGTCTCACTCGACACACAATGTGCCGGTATTCATCCTCATAAATTTTCGATCGTACAAAATAATTTAGGTTCGAATCGAAATTAGGATTATTATTAAACAAGACATTCAAGAATATAATACCGTTTTTAGATACACAAGTTAGAATTCAAACACATTCACATGTGATATTTTCGCCTAACGATATTGCGTGCGAGAATTCCGCGAACGCGAGTAATAGGAAAACTTTTCATTTCGAGCCACGCGTCCCTTTCGGACTTGATCAAAAGTTTCAAAAACGTGTCGTGATTCTCAACTTATTTTTTCCTTCTCCTCTTTTTACGCAGCGATTCAATATCGATTGAGATTTCCTCCGTCCTTTTTATATATTATTTTTGTTTTGCGCCGTTAACGGCCCACCCTCCGTTAGCACGCCGTTGAGGGTGGGCCGAAACGCGTCGCACAAACAGGTGGAAGAGTCGTTAAGGGATATTGCTTGAGTAAATAAACGAATATTATCCTGAGCCGATGGAGCCATATCTTTAAGTATCATGGGACTTTATTGCTCAAGTTTTGAGCCCGCCGGCAGTTTAAAATGGGGCTGCGACAGTCGAAGAAAAGTGAAGCGTTTAACGCGTCAGACATCAAACTAAAACTTCACAAAGCACATTTATTACGTTTAATCCTCCGCACATTTTACGACTTATTAAAATATCTTTTTTTGTAAAAATACATTATTTATTCAGTGCTATATCTAAGCACGTTATTTGAGTTCCCTTTTTAACAACATTCACCCCTCGTGCATTGGGAAGATTCGAACTTATTACCGATGCACGCTACACACTTGGAGCGAGATTTTATTTCACGCTCTCGTGCATCTTATTAGTCGAAATTGGCGCGCCCCATATAAAGTGCGCAAACGTATGATTTTCTTCCGAAAATAAGCACATCGATCGACGAAGGTGATATTTTTCAGAGCTTCATCCCTTAACATATTCGCGAAGCTCGAAGGGAACAAGTCTCATAAATACACGCACCAACACTTCGACGGTGCATGTGCACGTACATGCGAGTGTACCGAGAGAGGCATATGTACGAATGTACCGAGGGGGTTGGAAAGTTCCACGTACAAGTGGAATTAGACGAGGGTTGGAATGGCATTATAAATCTTGGACGGAAAACGGGTAGGGCCCAGCCAACTTTGTTTGTAAACTAGACTGCACAGGGTCACACCGTTTTCGGTAACTGCCATAGTGAGGTGTTTCGATGTGCTGTGCTTAGACGTGATGGAATTTCGCCGATGTCTTTATTGATGATGTTTACGGGGTGGAAAAATGGTCGGACTGTAAGGGGTTGGGGAACTAGTTATGGTTTTGGATGCCTTCTTGTTTATTTTCTTATGAAGATTCAAATGAATCCATACAAAAGTGTACCTCCAAAAAATAAGTGAAATTAATTTTATTTACTTGAAAATTTAAAATTTGTAATGATTCATTAGTTTTTTCAAGTATTGAAGTAATATTCTTTTAAAATTTCATTTGTTTACAATCATCAAAAAAATATTGTGTATTGTAACTTATACGGTTTGATTTAATATCACATATGAATCCCAATCGTACGTAATATATTCAAAATGACAATCAATCAAATATTCCTCATTCACAATTTTTTCCTATATTTACTTGTCTGATCGAACGATTTGGTATCGTTAATGCAGCTTTCCGACTATTATGATTGATGACCCAACCAATATTATGACATTTCAATCGAAACCGAAATAAAAATATCACATTTTTTTCCAATAATGCACGTCAATAGTCTATCAACCTCACATCTGAAATAATAATCGAGGGAATATAACGTGATCGATAAGAGAGAGAGAGAGAGAGGCAAACTTCACGGCGGTTAATGTGCGCAGCTTTGTTAATAATTCGTTATCGATAGTGGAGGGCGACGCCGAAGTTGCGCGTATGACATAATCCCTCAGTGTCAAGGGTCTTAACCAGAAGGGCCCCGTGATATTAATTAAGCTTTGATGCACGTCAGACCTGGCTCTCCTTGACGTGGCACGTTAAATTCGCCAACGAAACATTGTTAATTCCGCGGAACGGGGACAAAGAACTTTCGCGCCACCGGAAGGCTTTGTACGTACCCAAAGCATTTTTTTGCGAAAAAGCAAAATGAAACGGAAAAAATGCGCGCTTTCTCAATATATATATATAAATTCGAAGTCGGTAGTTTTATCACTTTAATGGAATCGGCTTACATTCGACGGGGAAAAGTTGACCGGATATTACGGCAAAGTTTATCAAGCTGTCATGACGTTTCGCCCCCGTTGCGTATATCCGTCGATGTGTTCGACAAAACTTTATTTATGCTTAGTCGATACAAATTGAGGTCTTTCCCGTTACACGAGTGCTCTTTGTGCTCGAAAATAAATACAAATTCATTTCGGTCCATTTCGATGCCGATGTCGTTTTTCGTATATAGTGTTATTCGGCGTTTGAAAATTTTCGTCGTTTTTTTTTTATTTAGAGAATGTAAATACGCGAATTTAATCGGATCTTTCAAATATTGAGCCTTTCATAAATGACTTTTATAAAAGGAAAATATATATATTTTTTTCATTTAAATAAAAACGTCCGGAAATAGATCAAAGTGTAAATTCCGACGAAACGTTATATTTTTTTCCCAACTGCTCCGGATTTATTTACTCCGGTGAAATAAAACGAGATAAACAGCTTCTTCCGTTTGTCGATTCAGTACAATTAATAAGTCGGAGCAAATATTTGCCGAAGATATCCGAAATTCGCGTTATTGTTTATTCGGCCTTAAACCGTATCGAGAGGAGCAAACTGTTGATCGACCGAATTACTCTAGATTGTTTCTATTCCGACGAACGGATCTGTCGAATTTTCCACAACACAGGAAAAACTCGATGTTTATAATTTTCACACGAGTGTTTCGCAAAGTGGGCTCTCGCCGTATTTCTGCGAACCCGGAGTGGAAGCGCGTAAATTAATATTTTATTTTCTCAGACGCCGAGAAAAGTAAGTTTCCGTGCGGGCTGTGTAAAAAAAAAAGTATATATTTTATACACATATAAAAAAAGTGGAAGAAAAAGCACCGAGGGGGTGGTGTGGGTGGGCTGTTTTTATTTGAGTTCGGTTTATATTTGGCGTTTCGGCCGTCAGTGGAGCGGATCCCTTCTCGGGTAACTTTTGCGATTACGCCCGGGAATAGGGGTAAACTTTTGCAAATGGCACAACGAATGAAATTTTGTTAGGAAAACGACAAAACATCGCCGGCCTGATATGATTTGCGCAAAATTTACACACACCCCTACATGCCTTCGGATTTCTGCGCTCTTCTCTCTCTTACACGGCGGTGTTATTTTGATTTTTGACGTCGTGTCGTTTCGCTCGCTCCGTAACACTTTCTGGATGTGAAGAAAAATCGCGGAGAAAATCTGGAAAATCTGGCGAAAGGCCGCGACACGCTCCATTGGAAAGGCGCGGGATCAAAATGAACGAAAGCGAATATTACAAACGTAAAATACATTTGTCAGATTTTGTTTTACATACGGAAACATTTCGTATTAACCCACAAACCTGATATTTGAAATCGGTAGAAATCATCTTTGATAAAACGAGTTACAACAGAAAAACTAATTTCCTTCATGAACTAATTACCATATAATAAAAAATATCAAACACTAAACATGCACGTCGACAATAATCGGCATGAACAATCGAAAAACGAATTTCGCGACCGTTAAAAGTAATTAAACTATCGAGACCATAAATCGCAATCGATAACCGCAACAGCGACCTGAGCTTATATCTTGTTCGCGATCTAGGCACGAAGTCACGGTTATTGGGTCCAGACACGAAACAAACCACAGGACGGAAGGACTCCTTTCATCCAGGACTTGCACCCTGGAGTCCCGGAGCTGGACACGAGGCCCGAAGGACTTTCGAAGGGAACCGAACGATATAAGAGTATGCACGTGTGTGAGTGCCGTTCGAAATAGTTATTGCCTGGCGTAAATCGATTTATGGCGCAAAGGCTTTGTTTATTGCTCGTAAAGTTTTCCCTATGTACGTGTGTGTGTTTGTTCGTCGATTTCGAGCTAGTGTAGTACGTTCTCGTGTGTGGAAAACAATTTGCGTTTCCCTTCGTTCGGAGAATTGGCGAATTTTCGCAAATGTCTGTCTATAGGTTTTGTGCGCGGAGCAATATAGTCGGAGTTTTTCCGTAGTAGTTTCGTTTAAGGATTTCGGATATATACTTTCGGTGAATCGATAAATGTTTCTATTATTAATTTTTAAATAAATTAATGAACGTGAGAAATATATAATTGTTAGAAAAGGATCAATTGAATATTGAATTATGTTAAATGCGGGCTGCTATTCACACAAATTCGTCGAAATGAGGAAACACCAAATAACAATGTATGCACGATAAATCATCAATACATCAAGCATCGTAAATAATCTATATTTTTTATTGTTGCAGGTATTGTGCTACTCAAACATTTTATATTTATCGATTAATATTATTCACATTTCGTACCACTAATCGCTAAATCGATACAATACGAGGTAAGATACTAATCCATTTTAGAAACCTTCTCATGTAACATTAAATTAACACTTTTTTAATCAAATATTCGAAAAAAATTATAGAAATAATTATTTAAGAAAAACGACATGTGACTCGTTAGTATCGAACCTAGGCATCCCAAGTATGTTTAACTTCTGATCCATTTTAAGCGTAAATAATTCACCAATAAATAATACATCATTTATTTAAACGCCATCGAAAAAAACAAATATAGAAGCGACAAAGCAACGCCGAAACTAAACGGAACCAGCACTAAAAACGTCAAGCTAACCCCTGCCCAGAACTAAACGGCAACTGTCACCGCAGTAGCAGCTCCTCGACTCCGGTTACCGTTATTGTTTCTACAAATTGATGAAGTGAATATTCGATACTTACAAATATATAGGTTGTTCTGGCTCACAATGCGGACGCAGCCGAAACGTAGGGCTGTCACTCGTCTTCGGATTAAGCGACAACTTGAGCGACGTTTAACGGTATTTCATTAGGGGGAGGCCCGCAGCCGAATATTATTACGAGGCGAACGTAACAAAAGCGTCGAAAATTCACCGACCACATATTGTAACGTATGTATGTATGCTTATATTCGATGTCGTGTATGAGGCGTTCAGTGCGTGAATTGGTTAACTCCATTTGAAAAAAATGAGATTCAGAGTCGGTATTTTTACTACTCTAGTTGATTAATCGGAGAGTTTTAGTTAGTTATTCGATTAATAACTGTTGAAAATCTGTGGAAATGAGATAGATTTTGACAGTTCGTTATGGTAAGTTGACTGCAGTAATGAAAAGAGCGACCGTTAAGTAACAAAGCGTTTGGTTCAGTCATAATATTGTATGTCTGAAATGTCTTTCCAGAATAATAAAGATTAATATCATTAAATTACGAAATTTGTTTGACCACCGAATCATTTGTTTCAGATGTCATTTCAAATGATTTTTCACTCTCATATGAATTGACCACATTCATTGCTTATTAGATATAAACGAAATTTGGATTTATAATTTTTCTTAATAAATAGCATAATGAAGGATAAAAATTTTGAAAGATTAATGAAATATATTTTGTCGTTTTTCTAGACTTTTTGTTTTTCGGAGTTGATCATATTATGTACTGAATGGCTTATATTGTCTGTGCGTTCTTATATTAGACGTTTCTTAAACTGTGGCAAAAGTGTTATATTTTGATAACAGGAAAAATAGTAGTGTTGGTATCTGAAAATAGAATTCGTAGGTCAAATATAGAAAATCTGCAATAAAAGTTCATCTCTACTCTACACGTAAACTTGTGCCATCGTATAAAGTTCGGTTTTAGTAATTTGTATGTGCTCTAATTAAATTTTACTGTTTGAATGCTTGAAAAATTAGAGGGTTTAATGAGTTTGGGAAACAGTGGCGTAATGAAATTCAATATGTGTGTGTTTATGATGTGAATTTCCAGGCAGAGATTTGATTCGTTTTTCACGTGTGTGCGACGACACTCTGGCGTTAATTTCACGCGTATGCACGTTTTGACGTTTATGAAACGCTTTTGTAATTTTGTTATATTACGCACGATGTGATATTATTGCCGTGTATGGGAACGTTTTGTGAATTCGCGGAATTATATTAGGTTTTCGGAACAAATTAAATATTGATCGATCGATACGAATGTGATTTCCGAATCAAATTTCGAAATTTCTCCGAAAAGCAATATTTCAAAAAAATAGCATAGACATAATTCAATCATCTACGAAATTACCCGAACGTAAATTTTATGCGAAAATATTCAATATTCAAATGTTCGGTCAGAATTCGCAAACTTACGACCCCCTTTGCGGGCATATTTACGTTTTATACGTCTGCAACGTGGTTCGCATTGATATTCATTGATTCTCAAAAATGGCAATCCTTCAATGCGAAACGTAGTGGATTCGTCTGAATAAATATTTGCTGGAAACGTGGCACGTATCGTCTAGTTCTAGTACGTCTAGTAAACATGCCAGCTACAAACGGAGAGGCCAGATGGTATTCAGCCCTGCAGACAGGCTACATACGAACATACTGAAACAAGACGAAATCCAATAACCTACTTTATTTTTTATTTATTCGCAGTACGGAAAAGCTTTTCGCTATAAACTCCGGGCCGAAATTTGAATCCGATACACGACAATGTGTTGCCCAGCCCTTAGGCGCGGACCGTAAAATTTAACGCGCCGAAGCTTATTGAAATGTCTCCGTGGCATATTTTCAGTATCGATGGGAATTTAACTGCCTTTGCCCTCTCTCCCCCTGTCACAGTTTCTCATACCGCATTTCGACCAAGAACACGGAAATCGCATTAAACTTCCGCAAACATTCCGAGGTCTCGGACATAAAATGTAATAACCGGATGCCGAACAAAATACCTGTCGGCCAGGCGCTCCAAACATTTCATATTTCAGCTGAGAAAAATCCGGAGGCTCGATATTAATTCGAGTGTTAAATTTCCTCTTGTATAAATGTATATCGTGTGTTGATTTTCGCAGAATCCTCACAGTATTGTATGTATTGTATGTTTGGTCAAGTTAATTGCAAACTGTTGCGGCGGATGATTACTGAGTGCGGTCACAGGAAATGATCTCGAGCGTTGGTCTTGAGGTCAGTCGGCCATCCAATTAGTTCAATTAAGCAAACATACAATAATGCAAATAAACATGAACGATTCAATAGTATACCTCACATAAAAGTAACGTATGTGACCTGGAAAAGCTTAAGACTCGTTGCACTTTTCTGATTGTGAACTGTTTTATAGTATAAACTTCTCTTTCTCATTACAGTAGTATATTATCGATGCATGTAAAGATCATGCATATATTTGATATTGTTAACTGGAAAAAAATATCTGCAAAAGGATATGCCTTTTATGAGTATAAATTGCATAAGTATGTTCATATTTATTTAGGTATATACATAGATAGATAAACTTGCATAATTGAAAATGCACTAGAAATCGCATAGTCTGCGTTTCCATGCGATGCAAATCACACGTCCCGCGGAAGAAGACTCGGTTCGCGGATTAGGGGGCTGACAAGCGCAAAATTGCACATATACATACACAATCGCGCTATACGAATTCGCGTTATACGAACGGAGGAAAATTACCCGCGTATCAATTCGCAACAATGACTGCAACGAGACGCCATTGTTGTAATGGACCGATCGTGCGGTTTTGCGGAGCGCGCACTCCGCGGGCCAGGGCCGCACTCGAGGATCTATGGGATTTCGTTGTGTTTCGTGAATGGGGTTGTGTGTCGGTTTTTATCGCTGTTGTTGTCGGCTGAAGTGGCTTTCGAAATGGTAAACGGATTGTTGGCCGTTTGAACGATTTTCATCGGGTTCGTCTGTAGCGTTGTTTTAAATATGTATCGATTCGTTGTTCATATTCTAGTCAAATAATGATGTTTCACGTTATTACGAAACGGATTTAATATTTTATATGGAGCAATTATGTTCGATTGCGAAATGAACAATTGGAATGTGTACATTGGTACTTTTGTGATTTAGGCAAAACCGCAACATTTGCATTGACCAAAATAATATCAATTTCAATACGAACATGCACAAAAGCCTCTGCGAACATATTGCACGTACTCTCAGTTACATCCCTGACACGACACTACAATACACATACAAATCGTTCGAACTATGGTTCACAACTTTTTCAAGTATTTTTTTAATATATAAATAACTTAATAAACTAAAAAAATGTTGAAAAATTTGAATTTTAAATTGTATTTAAATGAAATGAAATATTTTTTTTATGAATTTTAAGATACACCTTTCAATAAATCTATAATGAATTCTGAGCTCTAAAGGAAAATTATAAATTATTTGTATGAAAAATATTATTGTTTAGAAACATTAGGTCTCATTACTGTTAATAATATACATTTACAATCCATACAATACAAACGTACACACAATCGGCGATATCAGAGGACATTTCGCGTACATTCATTCCGCATCCAGCATACGTGTCCCGTTCCCATTGTCGACAATGTGTCCGTTTTCGGCCAGTCGGCGCAATAATAGCCGTCGAACGGCCCAAACATCTGGGTTTGATTATTTATTGCGCAATTTATCCGGTAAATAGTCTACAACGACAATAATTCAGGTCCGCAGGGACGTCCCGGCGTGCGTCCCGTTTCTATGGCGCTTCTATGGACGCTGTTGCTTCGGAAAATTCCCGATATTGTTTCGCTTACGTGATTATACGGTTCGCTCGGTTTTTAGCTCTGTGTCATTCGGGGATATTAAATAAATTATTTATGGATGATTCGGCACTCGGCGGTGCGTGAAAGCCGGGTAGAGTTAATGAGTTTTTTGTTAGGGATTAGTGGTTCGATGGTTTAATCTGTTTATTGTTTCGAGAGAGAATTTCGCTGATTGTTTTTAGTATCCAATATTCAATAGCACTATTATCTGAATAGGACCTAAGCTTTTATTTTTTTGCAGTTTCATAATAATGTATTCATTAAGGGGTGGTTAGTCTATAGACCGATCTTCTCTTTTAGAATTGTTGTCGAATTAATGACCTGTTTATTATGCAAAAATGTGTGAAATATTATTAAATTAAACGATCGACTTTAAGTGACACATATAAATAAATTTTTGAGACAACCTTATGAAGTATTATAAAATAAATATTTCAATCAAATGAACAAAATATTCAAGTAGAAGCACCTGAGTGGACCATATTCAGTTACAAAAATGCAGTCTCACCAAGTACTTGTGGAATCAAACTTAATATTTTCATAATACTACGTAGTATTTATACACAAAATGTACCAACTTATCACCGAATAAACTCAAAACTACACATACAACAATAAATTCATCAGATCGACAACGAATTTAAAACGATCCCATTATACGAGAGAGCGGCTAGACGCAGGCAACTGCAAAGAAATCTCAGTCGAGCCGAGAGCGGTCGGGTTGATTTTAATACGCATTATTCGGCCATATCGTTAATCTTCGAACTTGAAAAGCTCGCTTGTAAGGAGCTTTAGAGTACAGAGAGTGCGTGTGCGAAAGCTCAGTCCCGTAAGCTCGGGCCTGAATGATTCATGGGGCGCGTGCCGCCGGCGTGAGCATGTGATAAATCGCGACCCCACGTGACACGTGAACGCCTCCCCTATATATCTTCTATTAAGATTTTTTCCTTGAAAAATTCCCAGCCGACACCTGAAGTCGAGGCCTAATTCTAAACAAGACTCGCAGTCATGTGCACGCCTCCGAACTTTAGAAATATGGATGGAAATTTCGCGCGTGTTCGGTTGAATTATTCATCTGATGTTTCATTGAATCGTCGTTGATTTATTTGTACCAAAATCACTTTTTTTTATTATTTTATAAAAATGATTCAATAATACCTTACAGCAAATACTAATAGATAGTGGTAATTTTTCTGTGTGCTTGTCGGTTCATGAGTCTATCGGAATGCAATTCATTTTACACTGTAGTTATGAAGATTGCATAGAATGGGTGTAGATAGTATAGTAGATGTATAAATCTTATTATTTTATTATAACTAGTTGTGTGTTGATTTTCAATGGGTTGATCACTTGCTTATGTAGATTAACAAAACTTTACAATAATTCATGGCCCATACATACATAAGAGCGTAATTTATATGTGAAATTATTTTTTATTATTTGCGCCACAAAAATATTTTTTTTATATGTGTATATTATAAAAGATTCGAAAGAAAATTCGAGTTAATAAACCGAAAAGAAAATTCAGACATCGTTAACTTTGTTAAAAAAATCCGTTACATATTTAACGCTCTCAACAGCAGATTTGTTTGTCTGATTTGATAAGTGGTAGGCGGCCGGAAAAAAAATCACCATAATTCGGAACAAACGCCCGAAATGGACCATAGTTACAAATGACTCTCGTCTTTAGTGCCGAGTAAAGGAGGCGTTAAAGGTCTGTAAATTTTTTGTGCCTTCTCGTTTTTTTCCCAAGACGCGGGCGCGAGAGCTCTAGGTCCTTAATAGGGGACACTTAGCGAGTGTTGAGCACATCCAGTGACAAATGTAGTCTGAGAACATCGTAATTAGGCCATTTGGCAACGGTTCAGCGCCGCATAATGCATCGTCGGGCTAGACGAGAGAAGCACTCTTGCCCGACGAAGAAAGTTCACTGTTGCCCCCCAACAGTGGGTATAATGTCGACAAAGTGGGTACTTAGTGGCGATATTGCAACAACAGACGCATTCCGACATTAGGGGTTGGCCTATCGAAAGTATTTCGAGTGGATGGTGCTAGGGAATAGTTCATGTTGATGTCCGTTCTTTGCTGATAAGGGGTAAGAAACTATTCGAACGATTTTGGTGCATAAATTTTATTAAAAATGCAGCTGATTTTCATTCCATCAACTTCATGTATTATACTCAATGGAACATTTAGCTTGTGACTGATGAAGTTTCTACTCTAAAGAAGCATAGCATATTAGTTCCTGTCAAGTTTGTTACTGCGATGTACGCTTGTTAACACGTTGTAAACACGTATATAATCGACGTCACATTGATGTGACGACGTAATAATGACCCTAGTGTATGCTTTCAAGTTCAGATGTGCCAAACTATCTGACGGGCGTAAACAAATCAAAACTAAGAAAACTATAATAACCTTCAGAAGCTCGTTTATATGTGTGTAAATTCGAAACTCTAAAGGCAATATTCGATCTTTGATTTTCTCTCTGTTGAAATACCGAGGGACGTTTTCACACCAATCTCTGTCCATTTCGTGCAATCAATTAGTTACGTCGGCAATCTATTGTGGGGCGTTTTGTATGTCGTTTTGCATACGTCGGTCTTAACGATCCCGCAGAACTTGTGTCCATTTTGCTTTCGTTGAAGCGAAATGGTAGACCAGTGTTAACCCTGAGGCACACTGAATAAATTAGTGCAAGACAAAGCGTTTCTTGTTTTCGGTAGTGCGGCGGGACAGGGGTCATTTTCATGGAAATTAGAATGAAAGTGGCATAATGTAGCTCGTTAGTTGACTATTTTTCAATTTGAATATAATTTATTAAATCGATGTAGATGAATAAATACAAATATAATAGGTCAAATAAAAAGTTTGTACATTGAAAATGTTATGAATAGTGTTGTTGGAATACGCTCTCACTCTGCGAGCGGGGACGCATTTAAAATAATTTATTTCATAGATAAAGTTGTACGTAACAAACTTGAGGCATATATCGAACAAGCAACCGGAGTGAATTAATTTCAAAATTATTGCAGATGTTGCCAAGCTCGGTGCGAGAACGTCGTAAGCTGTTGCCAATTGAAATTGTATGTTATAACACCGCAGCTTTGCTGTTCGCGTTCCCACTGCGCTCATACAACACACACGTACATACACAAATAATTTAATTTATTTCGAATTGAATCCGCGAAAGTTGCGAAAGCAATAATATTAGTTTCGAAACAAACATTTTCCGCTGCGACGTTTTCTCGCCGTGAACCTTTGTGCAAATGTCTACACAAGTATTTCGAAATCGATATGTAAGTAATATCTTGTCTGTCGTTCTTGACATACCACGGCGATCGCAATCCAATATCGCTCGGTCATACAAATACCGCCCCCCCGTCTCTTTTGTAGAACCTTTGGTACCTAGATGGCCACCGTGGAACATTCTCGAATAAGTGAGTCATCTCAATATCCTGGCAGTTTGCATTACGCCTGACTTTGCACTCCAAATATCCTGACGATTCGCCGTATCTCTATATATCTTGTTCTTTTTCTGACCGGAAAAGTATTCGCCCTTAGTATCGTGCAATACTTGGGAGGCCGGGGTCAAGGGTGACATCACCCATGAACGAGGTCCCTTCCGTCCCTTGAGCCATTTTTTCATCGAGGCATAGTTGAAAAATAGAGTGGAAATTACAATGAGGGTGTGCACACTCGACCGTGAATCCTAAACCGCATCGGTAAAAAATCCACGGGGGTTATATTGTACGATGCCTATATTGCATTAGGATACGAAAGGATTTAGGTACAGAGAGTACAAAGAGGAGGAATAAATTGGGGTGAGGGCGATTCGATGAGTCCTTTTAGAATTTATTATGATCAGCTCGAAATCGATATAAAAAAAAACTACACAATGAAATAATTTTATTAAATTTTAGTTCTCAAGTAATAATTCAATATTTGTTGTGTAAAATGTACGTTTTTTGTCCAAATTTATATCGAAAAATGTGATGAATAAAGAATACTATTAAGTACTGATATAAAGTATACTATCATGAAAAAACTAGTGATGGATGATGTGGTGAACAATCGTTTTGTAAACATATAATACATACGTATATCAATTGAAAGAACTGAAACTTCACTTACTTTATCTAAAACGAAGTATTTTGGATACGTCGGACTATCATCTATCATCATTATTGTCTGCATTTGACATCAAAATATGTGAAAGCCTATAGGCAAGATATGAGGAAAAAAAAGTGGCGCGATGTATTGAAAGTGCGAGCAATGTATCGCAATAAGCGATAAGAAACAGAGGAGTGCTGTTTGGGGAGAACACGAGGACTGCAAGAGGAAGAAGACGACGAAAAAGAAAGAAAATACAATATCCTGTCTATCAAGAGACCGTAAATAATGCAATATTGATAGCGTTTAGTACGAGACCGAAGGAGAGAGTCTGGTGGCCGTCTGGTTTGCTATATTCAATGGCGAAGTCATTTTCTTGTTGGGGTGGGTGATTCGCCCTTACATAGATACACTGGATAATGGAAGAATAGGATGATAGTAAATTTGTCCATTCATTGCATAAAAAAATCAAAATAAGAACGACTTTTGATTTTTAAAATTATTGAAAATGTTAATAAGATTAATAAGATTTAATGTATTGGAAATGTCGAAAAATTCTTCGCTTTATACATATATTGTACAGGGTGCGTGTCAAGTCTTGTGATATGTTTGTCTTCACACCGAAAAGACAGGAGCGGTCAATAATAAATGAACCATAATATTGCTACTATTACGGCTCTCCATAGGTTTCTTCCGTTCTTTTCGGTTGAATTGACACGATGGAAAAAAAAGAAAACAGCTTCGTCTGAAAATGACAAGAAACCCCAAGTGTTCGAATTTGAAATACTTTTGGCGTTTGTGGAAAATTTAGTCTCGAGATGAAGTTAAAATGACGTGAGAGGAAAAGAAAGACACGTATTTATGTTTGAATTTGTTGGTTTTTCTTATATACGTGGTTTATAGTTTTCGCAAGATATGCAGTATGGAAATAAGAGGTAGCTTGCTTCCTTCGGGATGCAACCTGCACATTTTAATATTGCGGCTTTTGGTTTTTCTTGCTGAGAAAGAAAAATATTTTTCCAAGAATAAAATACAATATAAAATAACCTTACTATAGAGAATGTCTAGTAAAAGTCAAATGATATTGTTTCTCAGAATAAATGGTGTTTACTTATAGAACAAATTATTTCGGGATAGTTTAATATGAAATCCAGTATTTTCGCAAATTAGAATTTCGTCTTTCTGATAAAATTTGATGGACGTTTATTTACATGAAGTCAGACATCGTGATATGAAGTATGTAACATTATTAGATTTGAAATAATATGGAACGCAGTGAAAAAATATTTCTGCTTCGAGATACAAGTTTTAATATCTTTATATATTTGATACGGGTAAATAGAAAGAGGAAAATTTGTTTGCTCATATTAGGAATATAGGGGAAGCATGTGTATAAATATTTGACTGACACGATATAGTTATAACCTTCTCACAATATATATTCAGTATACTAAAGTCTCATACGTACACACATACGATGTAAAAAAAAAGTATGATTAAAGCACTAATTCGGGAGTTTTTTTGCACAAAAGCTCAAACATACATACGTACACATAATATTCATGAAAAAAAAGTACTCTTTGATGGAGTTCAGGACTCGGTTGGCCCTATGTCGCAGATTCGTCGTAAATTACCCGTCCAAATTAGCTTTTTCTTGGGGAGGGTGCAGTCACACAGAAACCTTCTCTAACTTTTTGCATCCCTCGGCGGTCCGAGTTCCGGTGCAGTTGCAGCCGCAAATAACAAGAGATAACGAACGCGAAGCTCAACTTTCCGTAACGATTCTTCCGCACCGAGAAACGACATCGAAATAATGCGAAAATAGTGAAAATTTTCAAATCGAGAACGGCAACGGACCAAAGTTACGTATACAATTCGACGGCCTTAACAAGACTTTCGAGTTTTGTCAACATCGATGTCAATTTATTATACAGGACAGTTTTAAATGAGGGTCATTTTGTATCAAATATCATGTGAAATTTTATTTTCATATGAAAGATTACTTCTGAGATTACTTTTTTTTTGTTGAAATGACTGATAAAAGTTCGACGGGATTGGTGACTTTCTTTTGTTTGATAAATATGTTAAAAAAAATTAATTGAAAATTAGTGAAAACAGATACATAATATAGTTCTCAATTAGAATGCTTTGTGGGAAGATTTTAATTCATTTCAAACTTGATTTGAATGAGTTGACCTAAAAAAATTGTTTAACTAGGTTTCTTTTATTGACAGCCATTTTTCATGAAAAGACAAAGAAAAATTGATTTCCCGCTCCGACCATTGGACAATTTTTTTTTCACTATTTAATAAGTTTTTTTAATAATGCCCTTTTATATAAAAAAATGATTTTAAATGACTATTTTATACCTTTTATTTCTAAATGATACTTAACAAAAAATTCACTTCGTATATTTTCAATTAATTTCAAATCAAATTAAGAGGAATTCCAATTAAATTTGAGAAGCATCGAAATTTAAACTGTCACCATCTGGCCAACGCCCACTAGATGTTTGATTAAGGTAAGCACTTTACCTTTTTTTTTTATAGAAGCGGGGAGATAGGAAGTGTCCTGCGATCCGCTTCGAGGGTGAAATTTGTCAACAGGGGCAGGAAAAAAGGACGAACGGACTGAAGGGAGGTCGTTGATTGTGTAAGTCCGTGAGAATGTCACCACGTGGCTTCAAAAGAGCGTCCGCGGTAGAGCCTCCTTCGTGCTCGGGTATCATTTACATTTTTCGTGGTCGAGAGACGTCCGCTTTGGACAATGGGAGATTTCCGTCGTGACAGAGTGAAGGGTTTCGAAAAATCTCCCTCATGTCCCTTCTGTACGCAGGTATACGACAGAAAGAAAAAAATACGAAATAAATTTTCTTCTCTTTTGTGAGATTCAAAGAATTTCTATGAAAATGAAATAATAGATTTCTCGGAAAAAATATTTTTTTCAAATTCTTGTTCAGAAACTATTTTTAATAAATTTTAAACATTTAACAAAGTAATTGAAAATATTCTATTTTTATTAATTTTCATAAAATTATTTCGAATATTCAACATATTTGGAATTAATTTTTATATCAAAGCACTTTTAAAAAATTCAGACTATCATATACGTATCAATGTGTAGCGGAAGATGGGGGGAGATTCGATCGTTCTGGAAAAGCTCGATCCCCTTTTGTTTTTTGCATCTAACTCACTTTTGAAAAGTCTCATTTTATAAAAAAAATGACAATTTCTAATTAAATTTCAAGTGCATTGATACTATTTTTAATACGATTTTCTACAAGGGGGCTAGAGACAAAAGTGAGATCAAGTCTTTCCATATTCCTCCATTAATGAAATTTACGTTCGACTGTATCGTATACATTTACCGTTTATCGAATTGTAATGAAATTTTCTATCTATAGTCGTTGATTGCACGTATCGAAAGATTTCTTAATCATCACTTTTGTAGAAGTTAATCGTCTTGGAAAATACAATCATCAGTCCAATATGAATTACATCATCGATATCATTACCAATATCATCGACTATTTCTAAGATAATACATTAGACTCATGCGACAGCAATGACCTAGTTATTATAAAAACGAAAACTAAACGAACGTAAACAATACTAGCCGAAATCTCACATTCGAACAAAACAAAATCCCATTTAGCAACTACGCCACGGCCGACACATCCGATTTATTAAATTCATAATGCGATCCTCAGGTTTCGTGGGTCGCGAGTCCCGTCACGAGTTGCTGGACTAAACAACAACACCGACGCCAACTTTTGTCCGAGAGGATGTAATGACATTTATGAACGCGCCGATGAAGAGGGTTCAGGTCAGCTGCCCGGGAAATAAATGTGTGAGGGAAGTTCTAAATACCAAACTGACCCCCCTTTTGCTTTGGGGTGGTATGGTGGTGCGAATGTTGTGCGAGTGTAATTGGAATTTTTGATCGTTGTGTGTTTTATGATTGTTTTTTTTTTATGGGAGGTTGTTCTGGTTTTATCGCGTGGGTGTTGGTGACGGCGGTGCTGTTTGTGTTGATGAGGTCGTTTTTGAAATGCGTCGTGGACGTGTTGGACGTTTTGATTGGTTTAAGAATTATTTGTGTGGAGATAAGAGGTTGTATTAAATGATTATTGTTCAAGGCGTATGATGACTAAGGAGGCTATTTTAAATAGCGCCGCTATATAAAATGGCCTATTTCATCGTCATATGTGCATATAAAAGTGCATAATAGAAAGAAATTAGAAAAAAAGTTTATTGATTTTTCGATTCACTTTGTTGAAAAATATGAAAATATATTCTGAACCTTATTTTTTTTTGTAGAATTGTTATTAACGAGTTAAATATTATAAAAAAATTAAAACTCATATCATTGACGTAATTATGGGCACATGCCTGCATACATATGATATTCTTGATCGTTTCATGGAAAATTACAGCTTTTCCGACATTTTATCTGGAATTTTTATGTCGCAATTAAATTGTTATCGATACGTTCAACATCGCTTATAAATTGCTATGAAAACAATGAATTTCATATTAACTTTTTATCGATGAAATTTATCAATCGGCATTCAATAAAAAACGAAAATAAAGCCATTACTTCGCGCAGAATTATCGAAAAACCTTTCATTGGCTTGCGACGAAAATTATACACCGATTAAAAGTTAACAGGCCGCGGCACGAACGAGCTTCCTCGAACATTATTCAACTCGCCGACAAATATAGAAAAAAAAAAAGAGACTCCAACAACCAAGCTTAACCGAAAGCGGCGACGATTTCGAAATTTTAACAATTCGATGATAATAAACAGAAAATTTCCATCTCCACACCGCGGAACGACAAACACCGTTTCGACAGCGAAGGACACAGTGGCGACCGTTTGATGTGGAGACGGGACAGATTCGGGCCTCGGGGCTATTGAAAAGTCGATTAAGTGCTCTTACCATTATCGTGGGCGAGGGGGGGTGAGGCGAGGGGGTGGTGATTCGTTTTAAATTTTGTCCGGTGGTGGAAAAGTTTTCACGGTTCAAAGCCGAGAGTCCGACCGAAGGGGCGGCTGTAGGTACACGAGGGGGTGGTGTCCGTCGGGGCTCGTCTACTTAGTATTTCTGTTGCGGAGTTTCGTTCGGAAAAGTTTGGGAAAATTTCACGAATTTCACAACGCAATCACGGACGATTTTGTATTTATTTTGGAGACGTGCGAGCGCTCGGAATCGGTGAAAATTTTACGTTTTGTGTGTATTTTTTTTTCCCGTTCGGCGGAAAATTCTGTCAAACATTCGAATTGTTTTTTGTATCGTGCACGTTGTGAAGATAATAGCTTTAGATACAATTGTGCTAACTTATTGTGAAAATAAAAGAAAAAAAATGCTATGTTCGAAATACACAAAGTTTTGACTGTTCGTTTCATATTCAGATTGAAAATATTTTACGGTTGAAAAAAATATTTTTCAAAATATGAAAAATATTCGAATACATCATAGCAACCCCGTCCATCTAAAATCAATAATAGAAAAATTTCCTTCGGTGGCATAGGTATTATACATACCTAGGGGAAAGACGAAACTTAGGGTAGGTTAACCTCACACAGGTAATATCTAAAGTAGACACTTTGACGGGGGGAAAAGTGGAAAGCAAACGTGATGGGAAATCCAACTGTGGTATTTTTCTTTGACATTCGGTCTCGTATATTTCGTATATTGTATTTATTATATGTATTTATACGACCATTTTTACTTTTGTATATTGCATTGGACACTCGACCCTTTGTTTATTTAAAATGATACACGTCGATTCGATACATTTCTAAGAAACACAATACACTGAAGATAAGAGTTAGTTTAAATAAAATATGTATGTAAAGTAAAGTTTTTATCGATGTAAATATGATCCATATAAAGCGTGTATAGCGTGTGTGCCCGACGCGAACGTAACAGTTGTCGCATTTTTATTGTTATAGCGTTTTTTTTCTCACATCAGACGCGTTCCAAAGTGTATGTAACTTTAGTTGAAAATGGAAAAGTTTAATCAAAGTTGGCGCGAAGTTGGTATAAAAATCCATCCGCAGTTGCCGAATGAGAAAACGACCGAACCGAGTTCGTCCATGGGAACACTTTGTCGCGGAAAATTTCCCTACGCTGCGAGAAAATTTCACCGTCTACGAACGCCAAGGAATATGGTCATTCGGCGAATTCACAGCTACAAGGAAGAAGGGGACGTAATCGAAAATTCGGCGCGAACGAACTTTAGACATCGCAGAACCTCGCATTATTACATTTTCGAATAAAAAAATCGACTTAAAACAAAACAAACCCTATCGAAATATTATAAAATGAAATTATAATATATCAAACTATAAACAGCCATATTATTTTACAACACACGGCAATATAACAGACGACGGTATTAAACCAAAACGCGAGGTCGGCAGTGCGTCGTTGTAAATTTAACGCTCGGACGTAAATCGGTTGCAGCGGCTTACAGCTTAACTTCAGTTTCGGAGCAATATCAATAAAGCTTCCGTATTAAGTATAAAGTAAATATTGATTAGGGTTGTTGCAGCCAGCGAGCCACCATTAGTTCATTAAACACCGCGGCCATTAGCCGCACGCTGGCCGCCATTAGTCACGCTGCTCGGTTTTGCTACCCCTACGAATATGATGCGCGATTAAATTTTGTCGCACCATTTTCACAGATCGGCTTAGTTGGAATTCGATAAAATATTAATTGTTAAGTAATTAGATTATGTAAGATTATATTTGATGACTGAAAAGGCCAAGGGGTTGAAGTGACTTTGAGAAAAGCGCGTTCAAAGTTTTCCATGTATTAGGAGGAGGTCGAGAGATTTGATGATATATCTCGGCACACTTTCACGAATTCGTTTATATCCTTTTGTAACTAAATAAATGAGCGTGCATAGAAGCGATTTTTGTGCATAACTCAATTTCGACATAAATGTCATTTGTGCTCCTTGGCCTTTTTGATCGTCAATTATTAGGGCGCATTTGGTGGGGACCATTTCTAAGAAGATGCAGTCTTCTTTTGTCATAAAAATAGTTACGATTGTTGATGTTTCTTCAGCAATTTTTCAATTTGTAAAATATGCTTTTAAAATTATGTAGTAATTTTTATAAGTTATTCATTTATTTTTTAATATATTTTAACGAAAAAGTATTATCCATGTCAACTTCGTAGCTACTGTCACTTTCGCCACAATCTGCAGATCTTTAGCAAAACAGCTCACTCGCATTTAAATTATTTTGTTTAATATTATTTCATTCTTTATATCACAAAATTGTGAAATTATACCAAAATTTTCGCAATTGCGTTTCGTGCATTCGCAGAAAAACATATTCAAATAATATCACACGAGGAAGGACTTTCAGCAGAAAAAGCGCGTCAAGCGATCCGTAGCTAATTTATTACGATTCAATTATAATCATCGCTTTCGTCATTTCCTCTTCACATGTGAAATATGTATGAGACCGAACACCTGAAAGCCTACTTTGAAACTCGAAAGGCACACTTTCCTACGTTCGTTCGCGCGTAATAAAATTTTAATACGGCTGCCGTTCATGAAACACTAATTTCGACGGTGTATTTTTCGAGGAATCGTTAAAATATTTCGCGTATCATTAATTTAGAATGCCGAATGAATCGTTACGATTTCATATATTTTCTTGGAAAATATATTATATATTATATAATTTGACATACATATATTTTTCATATTATGATGAATTTTCAACCATTTTCCAGGTACTCATTATTTAATGAATGTGTTTTCACAAGATTTTAAGTATTAATTTGATAATGAAGTGATGCGTATTTTGTTACTTCTATACATCATTAGTAAATTTTATTGAAATGTATGTCCCAAAATGAAATAAGAAAATGTTTCCAAGAAAAAAGTCTAGCAAATATAAGCTAATCAATAATATCAAGCTTTTAAGCGTCATCGGAAACCCCCTAAACGTCTCATGTGTCTCGGTGCATTTAAGTTGCGCATTTATTTTTTTACTATACAAAAAAAAAACTTTAACCATGGTCAATAAAGCAAGCCGATACATATATGAAATCGGAATCGGCGCAAATGGAATCAGCAGATCAAATCTCCGCACCCGGGAATGAATCAGCTAGATTAACGCGGTTCGAAGGGGAGCAATGGTACATAGGTAGAAACACAACACTACCTAACTTTCAAGGGTAGTGAGATGGTATATTTATTAAAAAACAAGACTAGAAAATTGCGAAATTTTGTCTTAAACATTCATTAAAAATTGAAATGAAATGAAGAAAATTTTTCATGTGGGAATATTTTTTTGGAGAAATTTAGCATTTCATCATTAAAATTTTATAACTTAGTATACAGATTTTATTGGAAATCTATCGACTTATACAATTCTGTAATTTATGTCAAATACATATAATATAAGATTTCATTTCAAGAAGAAATCTGCAACATAAGTCCCGTTATTTAATAGCTAAATGCCGTGTGCAGCTTTGAAAAGGAAAGTAGGTAGCGACGTGTTAATATTGTTAAGTGTAATGTTGCAATCAGTAAGCCTAGGGGTCCAAAGAGGGGTTTCATATGGAGGTGTTGAAAGGAAAAACTTGTCGATATCCGTGTAATGGCGCAAACAAACGGACACCTTTCCTATCAACCCTCCAACCACCCTTTGGATTCCACCCCCCGAATCTCAAACTGTTTCGAACGGGACCCCTTCACTTAGTTGATTAAATGGATCGGGCTTAAAATTGCTGAAAAAAGGGCCGAAGAATCGTCCTGTGAAGTGTTAAGCGATGAATGCGTCGCGTGTCGATTTCGTGATACTGCTGTTTTGAAATCTTGATGGGGCTTTAGGTAGTTTTGCTTATGTTTAGGGGAAACGGTATTCATGAATGATTTATACGATTCGAGTATGAATTGATGAAAATTGGATTGAATTTTGTTTGTCGATGTGTGTGTATGTGTTTTCTTCGATATTACACAGTGAGTGTTTATAGTTTGAAATTTTCGTTTCGAAAGTCGATTCTGTATTGAATACGAAACTTTTTTATTGTGTAGTAGTGAACAATTATTTTCAATTTTAAATCGCGTCAAAATGAAAAATAAATACCGAAAATCTACAATATGGTAGACGCGTTGGATTTGTTAGCGTTGCGATGGACTTTTATGTCAAAATAATTTGACATTTTTCGTATTTTTTTTTTCAAATATAGCGCAGTAAAATTCGTGTATTTCACACCACTTAAATTTTATTTTAATCAACAAATTGAACATTATTCTGAAAAATTTCATTATAACGAAGTATTTAAAAAAAAGTGATGGGAAAAAAAAGACTCAAATGAATTTCCACAACGTAACGCAGGAATTTATTTTAAATTTTAATAAGCGAAAAGTTTGGCACGGGCACGCTGCAAGGAATATCGAAATTAAATTCATATTTATATCCTGCGAGCAGACAATAAAGCCGTATTATAAAGTACAAAATAACAATGTACGGCACGTATTGTGTTCGGTTGGCGCGCGTCGCAAATTAAATTTGCAGAGGACAGAAATCGAATGAGTGAGGGTCGGTTGCCCGCGTCCCGGTTTCAGCAATTAAACAAGCTTTCGCAAAAATAGATGAGTTTTATCTGTAAATTAATGGGTTTTCCGCTCTATGAATTCGCAATGTGTTATAATGTAATTTTAACACTTTGCCCGCGATGGAGTTATTTTATTCATGCCGCCCCATCCCTTCGCGTCCACTCTCGCGGTCGATCTCCTCTCACAGGCGAAAATCTCATTTAATATTTACGCGTACAAAATGCGTGAACCCCCCTTTGGGCTGTAATAATGTGATGCCTCGCATCATGCGCGTCGATATTTCGGACAAAATATGCAAAAAAAGTGACCGAAAACGAAATTAACCGCGAATTAACCGGCGAGCGCTAATTTCGAATTTCGTTCGTTTTGTTTGGATTACGTGTAAAATTTAAGCCGAAGGCGTGTGCTTTGCGTATAAAATAAAGCCCGGGCAATCAATCATGTTTTCAAATTACAAATACAACCCCTTTATTATGCGCTGACGTAAGTAACAATTACGCTTTCACGTGAACGTATTTGCGAGGGATTTTGTGTTGCGGACGCAAAGGCGCCTTTCGATTTTCATATGAATTTTGTATGTTTCGAAACTCGAATGAAATAATTGGACGCCATTTAAGATCATGATCGATCTGTATTCAGTCGATTACATTAATTCGATAAAATAATAAAATAAATTCATAGCCATTTCCCATATTTTAACACGGAAGTTTGATAAGTAACATAATTGTCACGCACTACATATATATGAAGTTTCATGACAATTCAATTCATTTTTTACATCTATCAAGTATAAATATATTTTTATCAATTTCTATTTATGTTCGTCGACATTTACGTCTCGACTTATCAGCGACTTCGAACCGTTCGGACATTTTTTCAGACCTTCTCGAACGTTTCCATCAGTCAAGTCGGACACGCTAGTTTGGTCGTCGTCGACGCCGACTAGGCAATGCAAAGAAATCGTTTTGATATGTGCTGTCACATGAAAAAAATCCATTTCCTCCATTTCGGTTGACGAGCGAACGGGCCGCGCTTCATACGTAATCAGATTGGGGGGCGGCCACGTCTGCAAAAGACTTTTCAATTTTACGCCGCCGCTGAGCAATCGGAAATATCCGCACATCTCTCCTTTCGCCTGCCCATTTTTATTTTATTTTTTTCAATTTTTTCAGTATGCCACCCCAAGCTCACTTTCGATTTCGCACCTTCTCACCGCACATAAGAAATGTGACGCGAGTGTCCGTTGTCGTGAGACGAATCGTCGTGGAAATCTTCCGAGACGCATATTATTGATGTTCTTCGTGATAGCTTTCATAATCATTGAATTTAAAGTTCCTTGTAAACATAAATGTGGCGCCCGTAGTTTTGCTGGTACACAACTAAGTTGACACAGAGTTGGGGTGCAGTTAAAAGGCGGGATGGTGGGCTTCTTTCGTAATGATGCATTATATAAATTTAAAAAATGAGGAGTGTTCCTTGTCGTGATGAATTCGAATATTCGGAATCTTGTTTGCTTCTTTATTTTTTCGGGTATGTGCCCGTTTCGTGACAATGGGGACAATTACGTGAGTGGGTCTTCGCGAGATTTGCGGCGTTGTCTCACGCGCGCCTTCGAGCATTTGTCGAAAGCCGTGACGATGGCTTCGAGATTTATGTGCGGTGCTTTGTTAATTTTGGTGTGAATTTGAAGAGAGTGAAAGATTTTACTTTGTAAATGTATTAAATTGTCTGCTTCAAACGATTCAAGTTCGATTTTTCAATCGTTAATCACTTAACTTAAGTGTCACAGTTATGCGTCGACTTTTTTCCGTATCTATAGAATTTGTGTTACTAATGCGTTCGAATTCTATAAAAATATATCAATACGTTGCTATATGATTCTCGGTCTATGTAATCTGTTTATATGCTTTCAAACTTTTAAATTCAAAACATATCTATTATAATTTATTTTTGATATCTTTATAGTGATAAAATTTGAATACATATTAAAAAATGAATCGAAAAAGTTCCTAGCAAATTTTATAAATCACTATTGTAAAGTTTCGTATTATTCATGTTTGAATGTAGATAGACAGCAGTGACTTTTCTGCGACGATTGTCCATTATGAATTTTTGACAAATTACGAATTTTTAATAAGATTTCTTGATAAATTTCCTAATAAAGTTTGTGTGCCACTCTTTTCTGAGACCTTGAAATCAAATTGTAAGAAATTCGAATAAGAAATGAACAAGTTTCACGAAACATTTTCCAGAACTCGCATTTTAACGACTGCTCGACTAAAGGAACATCTCAATTTTTTAACGACGTAATATTGTTAAATTTTCAAACTGAAAAGTTTTAGGCCGACTTTTATTTTTTCACTCAGACAGGAAAGTCGACTCGAACATTCACGGCGATAAGTATTTTAACAATTTTCATTTAAGTTATTATCAAATTTTGTTTGTAACTTTGAATAAAATATACATATTTATTCCGTCACTGAATTCAATCAACGAAAATTAAGTCATAGAATTGAAGTCATTTATATATAAATACATTTGCATGAAATTTCAATATATTTTTAGTAATTAAATATATTTATTTATTTACTGTTATAGGTATTGATATCGATTTTTTTATATTTGTTAATTGATGAATTACTTTTAGGTGAATAAGTAGAGCTGTAAGGTTAGAAACTTTTAAGTAATGCATGATAGGTGGTACTAAATAGATCGAATTTAATCGATACGTATAAGGTAGTTGATTCATTTTCAGGAACCGTTTTATAAAGAGTTAAATTAGCACTTCTTTGAAACAAATGAATCAAATATTCGGAAAAAACAATTAAGATCTATAAATCATTTAATAAATTATGAAATAAATGACATGCGATTCTCACTATTTCATATTCAGTATTACTTTTATGTAAAAAAAATGATAAGAATACATAACGAGGGAAGCCCACCATCCCGCCTTTTAACTGCACCCCAACTCTATGTCAGCTTGTTAGGCCGGCCTAGTTGGGTACCAGCAAAACTAGGCGAAACTACGGGTGCCACATAAAAGTTAATAGGGAACTCTATATTTAATCATTATTAAAAACTATCGCGAAGCACAGCTTTCCAGGGGGCATGCGGAATGCCAAGGTGATAAGAACACAGAAAATTCATCAAATAGCCATCTTATATTTCTTTGCGCGTGTGAAGAAACCCTTATACTCTTAGACTCCTCATCGCGATGCAACATCGAAAAAACGCACGTACAACAACAAAACGAGCCCATCCACGGCCATTATCTCGCCAAAAATTCGAACAATTTTTGAATTCGACCGCGAAAACGCGACGAACCGGAAGCGCTCGGGCGGTTATTAAAGCGCTATCGCCGACGCAACTCCGCCGAACCGGAAGCGCTTTATCAAACTCGAGCCGGGAAATCCCGGGACGGGAGCCCGGGACACGCGAATATCAAACCCCCCCGAACACCGCGAGATATATCCTAATAAAAGTGGCCATCTCTCCCCCCTTTAGGGGTTCGCGCTTCCGGCCTATCGGTCGAATTTCGAGGTTTTCCTCTTTCCGGTCGAAACTCTCGAGCCCCGAACGTGTCCTTCCGGTTGAAATAATGCGGTTTGCGTTTCGATGTACAGGTTGTGTTGTTGTTATAGGCGTTTCGTACGATGAACTTTCGTATATCTCGGATATGCATCGGAGGGTTTGTTTTAAAGGGTAGCATTCGAAGTGTTTACTTAAGTCTTATTCAAATATCGAAAATTATATTTGTACGGAAATTAATTTTGAAACAAATTATGGCCTGTAAAATATTAATCGATGAATTGATATTTTATTAAGTAAAACAATTTGCTACAAATTGATATTCTGATTAGGATTTAAGTAAAGATTCTTATACTTATGAAAAACCTTTGCTCTAAATAAGCGTATTATTTATATATATGACAACTGGAAAGACCAAGGAGTACATTTTAAACAGTACTGCTATATAACAACTGAATTTCACAAAGGGCACAAGTGAGCTTTATTTATCGAAATGTTGTTAAGTACAGAAAATGGTTTTGTATTATATATAAAACCATATTCTGTACTGAATTCAATATCGATAAAAATGGTCACTTGTGACCTTTGTGAAATTCAGTCGTCATATAAAATGTACCCTTGGCATTTTCAGTCGTTATATGAAAAACTACTTTCGACCATTCTCGATACTAGTGTTGATCTAGTCGTCACTAGTTATCGATTGATTAATAATTAATGACAAATATTCGAGTTAAGTTCATTACGCTTGAAGACACGGTATTTTTTAAATTGTACGTTAGCAATAAAAGTTATAGGAAGAAAACGTTAACACGTTGCTAAGCAGCTTAACATGCGATTACAAGATCGTACCTAAGTAAAACGTACATCTAGCGTTTTAAAATTATATATAGAATTCTTCGAAACAACTCGCATCCATTTTTAATTCATTCTGCTGGATTATTTTTTTTTTCGAGAAAACGCATTAGGTACGAAATTCAAGCGCCACCCTTGCTTTTTAGAGGGGATGCGGAATATGAGGCGAGTGTTAAGGGATCCGATGTTGGCAGTGTATTGCATTATCGCGCCGAAGCGACGAAAACTCAGTTATTGCGATATCCGATGGCGGTAAACTCGTTCGGTTAACTTTGTTGTTTAGAACGGCTGCCGGATGGCCGTGTGCGGTTGCCGTTCGCGTTTTGTTAACTATCGTCCGGTGTTAACTTTCGGATCGTGCTCTACACGTGTGTGATTGTGTCGTTATCGAAACTTCATAATGGTACTTGCGAAATGGGAAATAGATATTTTGCGAAATAATGCTCGAATATATTAACCGTAGAACGAGTGTACGTTCAGTTCAATGTATATCCGATTTGAGTAAATTGAATTTTGGATATGTGTCTTTTTATATTTTATCATGATAATTAAGTGTCGATATAATATGATTAAGAAAATGTACAAAATGAAATCGGTTGTGATTTATTTGAACGTATTTTGATGAAATGACTCGTGCGTAAATAAATATATAAGAAAGTAGCCATACTTGTACACGAACATGTGCACACGTGCGTAAGGACACACGTGTTCATAAGAAATTGATAATACTATTAGGCGAAGATTTCCAACCTGTTGCTTGCATGAAGCACATGTTTCTCATAGAAGGATCGACGTCTAAGAGTATTTATTAGCATACGCTCGAAAGATAGAAAATACGCGATTTTCTCATACAATTCGTTTAAGGACTTTATAACTATAAAAAATAAATTTTACTTAATTTATTTTTTCATCAGTAATTCGAATAATTTCAGTATTCGTATTGGATTTGAACACAAGTTGAAAAAGCTATAAATCGCTCCGATAACCAGGAAAAGGATGGGATCCCGTACCGAAACAAAACAAGCGCAGTCTAAACGTAAACCGAACGTAATATACGCACTACTTTCACGTGAAACGTATACGTGTTTATAAAGTAATGCATAAATTATGTCCGTAGTTTTGGCCGACCAGAAAACCCATCGTCCCCATATTTACAGCGTGTACTCCAGTTAGGAGAGAGAGAGGACGAGTTGCGTTTAAAAGCTCGATACACTCGCACGTTGTACACAACATTATATACATATATTAAATCCTCATGTTGGAAAGTTTAAACAAGCTTCGAGATTTATGCCCGAAAGTGGAGTCAGGTGCAAGTGAAAGTCTTACTCTGATTTATTTTCTTCCTTTCTTCAATTTCTACACGCGTTTTGCTCAGACGGAACCGAACGGAGGCTTTCGAACAGGGGGTGGAACGAAGGGAGGCGTTTTCAGCGAGGGGTCGGGATATTAAACTTATAAAATTAATTAACGTTCCGCTTGCCACAATAATGTCACAAAGGATTATTTTATAAAGCGCAGATGCTAACAATAAAGACTGAGCTATTATTGTTTGCGGGGTCGGTGCTGTTGCCTCTCCTTCTTCCCGCGCCCCATTTTCCTGGAAAAGTCGCCTATGTATGAATGTGAAAATTTTGAGTAGCGGTTTCCTTGAAATTTCGAAGGTCAAAATGTGTCGATTTTTTTCATAATATCAAAAATAAATCAATAATGCATAAGTATTGAATTTTACGATGTAATATATGAGCTGAAAAAAATATTTGCAGGTGAAATAAAAGTTTTCACCTTATGCTTCATGCGATGCATGCAATGCGGTGAACGTTCAGAAACGTGATCGGTGAGGATTTTAACGATTTAGTCACCGCAAAAAAATATTTTTTAAAAACATACATATATGTGTACTCAGGTTGTGGGTATAAAAGCATAGGATAGCAATTCGTTCCGATGAGTGGTTTTACCCGAACGACACAAAAAGGCTACCGTGTCACGTTCCGTGAACCCGAACGCTACGCCTAACTATATCGGTTCTACGGGTTTATTTTATTTAGAAAATCTGTGCGAATTCCATTTTATGGAGTGTTGATTTATTCAAAATTGAAATCCGAGGTGAAGTTTACAATTCGCGATTACGAACGAATGCAACGTTCTAATTAATTAAACGGCGGAGTCGTGAAAGAATTCTAATTATGTCGATTGAGTTTTCCAATTAGACGCTAATGAAATCGTCCGAAGAAAAAACAAGCGCCTCTCCCGAGGAAGATTTGTATTTCGTTTCAAAACATTGTTTATTCCTTAGGCGTATTATTCGAAAAGAATAAATAAAAAATCGAGTTCTTCGAACTCTGCGAAGTATAAAGTACATAACAAGAAGTAAATCCGGATTATTCTATTCAAGTACACGGAGTACTGTGTTTTTCACTTAACGTCTGGCCACCCTTTCCAGTACGCTTTTGCATTTTCCCCGTTAACACAGGTTCATGTTTTTTCTATTGCCTCACGGATAATGTTGGGAGCTTTTTTAAGCGATTCGGCAGAGCTTCATTTTTATCGATAGTCACTTTTTTATTCAAAAAAGCGAGGGTGGCGGAGGGATTGAACAACTCAGCATTTTTTTTGCGCTTCATAGACTTGCTTCCTTGAGAGAGATTAAAAGGAACAAGAAGGAAAAACAGGGTAGGATTTATCAGAAAACTTTTCAAAATTCTTTGCCGAAAAAATTCTTTTTAACATTATTAAAAGGCTAATTTTTTAATCGGAGCGAAAAAATATTTCGATTTAATTATGTTGGCTATGCGGAAAATCGGCAAAAGCTTAAGTCTTTCTTTCATAAAATATTGAGGAAGAAACGATTTTTTTGCTAAATATTCATAGAAATTTTAGTTTTTTATATTTTCGAATGAAAATCTAGGGTTTTTCTAGATTGTTAATACGCGACTAGTGGAAAAACAATATGGAGAGAAACGTGCTAACAGCCGGGAGCGACTTACCCATCACATGCAAATGCCTCGACAAATGGATACAATTTCTTTTATAGCCTTCCAGGGTGGATAGCCTCAGGATCACATCCTGAACCAGTTGTTCTCAACATTTTACAATCATTTCCAACGAATAAATACTATAATTTATTATAAAAAAAACTCAAATGAATACGTCATTGAATTTAATCTGAAAAATAAAAGAAAAATAATCATTTTAGAATTTTGTGTGTAAAAATCGATTGAATACTAGTTTAAAGAATATTTTTGAAAAGAAATAGTTTAAAATTGTCACTAAATGTGTCAATAGGGCTATGCGAATATTCTTACTACACCGATAGTTTCGAACAACTGCTCCACTGGCGAAATTTTAGAGTGGCTTCTTTCTAAGAGAATCGTTTGAAATGTATTACATTTGCATTATTCAATTTCTTCAGCGATGAAACAAAGAAGTGCCAAACGAAGTGCATACAACGTTGACGCCGACAGCAAACATAATGAAGAATTTTACAGCGCATGCAACAGGATGTAGTCACTCGAAAAGAGTAAAAGAGCACACGTGAAAATCGCACATGAAAATTATACGGAAAAGCGGTGAAAAATCAAGCTCTCGTTCATTTCTGTAAAGCGAACAAGACGTCTGGGTGTTTGCGGTTTTAAACGTTTTTGAACGCGAAACAACCGTCTGAACGACCATTGTGTTCATCCTCATTCATCCCGGCTGCATTGTGGTCAAAAACGACGCGATGAAAGGGCTCCAAGAGCCAAGGAAGGGTTAAAAAGGACGCCCCCGACCGCACTGCAATAATACGGGTTGTTTATTGCCGCCGCAGCGATGCGAACGTTGCATACATTTCAGATTTGGATGAATAATTCAGCTTTGATGTAGATGTAAAATTCTGTATTTGTATGTTTGTTTGTGCATATTTGTGTTTTTCGATCGATCGTTTAGTTTGAAGTGAAGATGTAAAGTCGCTAGGCTACATATTCTGAAGAGTGAAAATTGCAAACGATATGTGGCGCTAAATCGATCGAATTTAATAAATACAAACTATCCATTTTTAGGAACGTAACGTTAATAGTATTTTTTTTATAAAATGGATCAAATTTTAAAAAGAATTGATTAGTTAATTAAAGGTTGGATTGTTTCACTGCTTTAGTTTACTAATTATAAAGTTGCTGTCAATCTTCCAACTACGCACTGTTAGAAATTGATGGAATGAGGATGGATTTTTGATGGTTCGTAGTTGAAAGACTGACTGTTACTCTATGGTCAGCTAACGAAAGCAAAGACCATTCTAAGAAGAAATAAGTATGATTCTTCTCAGGATCCGTCAGAACTTGAACCATGTATCACGAGTAAACTGAATCGAGTATGAACAAACGCTTTATATCGTTGCACCATCGAATCGGTTGGCTTATATACTCATACCTCTATTAACGAACTGTCAAAAATCTACACAAATGCCGAAAATCAAAGATAAACATAATATGTGTCCATATTTGCCTTTCAGTACTCGAATTTTTGATAGTTCATTACCAAAGATATAAATGAAAAATTCGCTTAAAATTTAAAATTTCATCGAACCATCGATGCAATATCGCGTTCAATTTCGTAGAACGAGTGCCGTATCCTTTTCCCGTTTCATTACGACGAACAGTCGTTTCATGCATACGCGCGTCTCGCACAAAAGATGAGAAATGATATGTCGACAAAAATTACCGTCTGACGTGTCTCCTTTATTTTTCCGCTTTTACGTCTGCCAGGTTGACGCGAGGAGTACGCTCCCGGTGATGCTGCATTATGATGCAGCCCCCGACGTCGCCCTCTCGAATTTCAATATTTTACCGAACACAATTACTTCCAGCCGTTTTGTTCGCGGACGTCGGATGACAAATTGGAATTTGAGCTCACGGTGGAAATTGGCGTTGTTACAAATTTAAATAAACAAAGTAACCTTATATGCTTCTCAAAGAATGCATCGGATTGAAAATGTCGATTTTTACGAATAATATCTGACGAGTTCAACTTATTTGGTTGATATATTTTGCGAAGTGAGTGTTATAAATTCACAGCAACGGGTGAACTTTCGAGAAAGAATCAAAAGAAAACGAATAAAAACAGGAGGAAAAAAATCTTCTTTCGAAAATTTCCATTACGCATATTCGGTGCATGTGTCGCGAGTGGAAACGGAAACATTTCACGGAGAAAAGCTTTTAAAAAACATTATTATATAATTTTCTGCTACATAATCCTCTTAACTGAGGAGAGCGAGGGAAAAGTTAGTGCTTATGAGAGAAGCTTCGAAACGATCAGCTTTCGAAAGGGTGCGTCACCGGTGAGCTTTACCTAAAGTTCCACCTGTACAATTGAGAGAAACACTAAAATACTATAAATAATTGTAATTTTTCAAAAAACTAATCATCATTAACGAGTCATAGAATAAATTTAAGCGAAATAAAAATGTAGGCAGAAAACATAATTTGAGCGATAAGTGCCATTCGACCGCGAAAGTTCGCCATTGTCGAGGTGAGAGCTTCTCACTATTACCGTCATAGTGAGAAATTATGTGACCATAAATAAAATATCTTTTTATCCTGGGGTTCCGCTATAAAGCAAACCGACGACGCACTTACATAGCGTCCATTATACTGTATATTATACATACTCGAACAGGAATATGTATTTCGGGCAATATCCTTCAATCAACCCCACCTCTTTCTAGTGTATTTTTTGTCAATTCGCTTTTTTTTCCTTTTGTATAGATAAGGGGATTTTCTCGAGAGGATTTTGCGTATACGGAAGCAGTCAAGCGATCCATTGTCATCAGATTATTGATCGAAATAAAATCATACACATGTTTTTTTTATTTCTTCATTTTTTTCGATATTACAGTTTGAATAGAATATTTATAAGAGCATTGAAGAAATTTGGTTTATCAAAAAATGACATTTTATATCGAAAATTTAATAGAACGAAAATCTCATTATGTTTTCTGATTTTGGGACTTAAAGTCCAAGTAACGCCAAGACTATTTGATTATTATTGAATTAACTAAATTAATCATGTATAATGCAATGATTGAAAAATGTGTGATTATCGATATGATATATGACGACTGAATTTCACTAAGGCCACAAGTGTCATTTTTTATTGAGTTAAATACAGAAAATGTTTCTGTATAATTTTTTGTACTTAATTTAATTTCGATAATAAAGGTCGCTCTTTGTTAAATTCAGCTGAAATATTTTTTTGTAATATTCGAATCTTTTCGTCATTTTATATTTTCACCCGAAAAGTCACTCATTGATTTTCATTTCCTAGAAAAAATATATCCACCATCGCCTACGTTATTTATATCTATGGCAGAGCTTCAAAAGACAACAAACCCTTTCTAGGCACAGACAAAACACACACGAATCGGCAATCGACACACAGACGAAAAGTCTGACATATTTTTATTTACGACTCCGGAAGGGTTGATTCCCCGAATTCGCCGAAGGAAAATACGAAGTATGGGTTCAGTTCACGCGAAGAGTTTTACGACGGATTCGCGCTCGCATAAAAACTTCAATTTTTCCAAGGTAATATCGCACCCCTGCGGGACCCCGCTTTTCCGGAGAGTTCCCCGAGGACTGCTAGCACGAGGGGCCAAGTACGTATATTTTTCCACGGCGCATAACTAAGAAAGTTTTTCTATAAATTTCGCGTTCGGCCTTTGAACTTCGAGCCAACTGCTCCGCTGGAGGAAGGTGAAAAGGAGTCGTTCTGCTTCCACGCCAGGTGCTCGACAGGAAGGGCGTTTTGTCTTTATTTCCATTCAGTTCGCTCTTGGTTCCGGTTCCTTTTGGGTTTTTGATCGTGCCATAGAATGAAAAAAAGTCTCTGATGTAGTTGTGGAAAAAATGCGATGTTTTTGAGTGTGTTTTCTTAAATTTGAATGCTTTATTTTTAATTTAGGTAGTGTGTATTGTAGAGGAGGGTGGGTAAAAACGTTTCTAAAACAGAGCAAAACTTATCAGACTTTGAAATGGAGTACAAATTGATAGATAACCTAATAGATAGATAGATATATGGATAAACACATAGATAAATTGATGGTAACGTGAAGATTTTTTGATGATACCTACGGTAGGTTTCTATTCTTTCAACAAGTCATATTATGTACCCTGTTATCAATTTTAATATACCTATGCACCTATATTTTGGAGTTGGAAATGATTCTTGCCTTTCTTTGAGATCAATATGTGTAACTACTTCAAAATTTGTATCAGGGGTAGAGACAGTTGATATTAATTTTTTTCTATCCTCTTTAAGGTATACGTATGTCAGTATTGAAACTAAATACACGTTTATAGTAAAATATCGAAAAATTGATAAAATAAATCATTTAATTCTGAAAACGTATTGGTGCTTTTGCTTGCGATTTCATGACATAGGTTTTGTCGCTGAAACCTTAACGATTGTAAAAACGGCTTTAAGTGCTGAAATCACGACTGTGTCCCTTCAGCGGGATCATCGCAGGCTCGTTAAAAATATTACGGCTCAATAAAGTCTTCGAAGATGACTTGTTCGCAGTTCCGAGAGAAAGGACGGGTCAGTTTAATCGCTTTTCTTTCTTTCGTCCTCTTTGTGACAACACGTTTTTCTATCGCCGTGATGGTTTTTGAAGGATTTGCGAGAAGTTTTAGTGTCAATCAGGCGAAAGAGTAAAGACAACGTTTCAGTGGACACTTAGTTTTTGTATAGGTACACATAAGAGCAAAATAAAGTGTCAATATACAGTTTCGTGACGCTCTACAAATATATTACTACATATAAAATATAGATATTATTTTATGCATTTTATAGTATGTGTAAATATGTTTTAAGGAGAAACTCTACATAGCTAATTGGTTTAATGCAAACACGACGTATAGCAAAGAGAGAGTCGTTGTATTATTAAGAGTGACTTTTTCTGGTTTCGTAGCAAGAAATCGCACATTTCCTCTTTCGACAGCGAATCGTTCAATATTTACACTCAATTTTCCAATGTTCGATACCAAACCTTTGGGTAAAACGTAAGAACACACAAAATTTATTTATTTCTCACGAGACTTTCAAATGTATGAACAGGGGTACGGCAAGAAATGTAATCAATAAATCAAAGTTTCATTACCACGTGAAAATTCGTTGTTCAAATTCGGATTTATATATAAATGTTATAGTAAAAATGACAATTATAAGATTTTTAATATTTAAAAATAAATATAGATTCGCTAAAGCTTTTTTCCCGATAAAATCACCAAAGGATAACCAAAGTTGGTCGGTTAATTGTGCGCGTCCGCCATTCAGGCGTCTGCGGCCCCTCGTTCGCCACCCCTGACGTAACTATGTAAATATGAAATCACCTTACCCATTAGGGTTTCTCGTTAGGTAAATTCATTGCCTTTCCACGGAGCAAGAGCAAGAGCATGCAAGAGACCATCCGCGTCGAAGATATGCTTCTTTCGAATCATTTCGATACCATTCCAAATTTGTTCAATATCAATATGTACGCGATTAGTTTATCTTTTCAATTTTTTGGCCTTCGTGTTAATTAACTATGTGAGATACGTAGGTCTTTTACATGCGGAAGGTATTAAAGCAAGACGACTACGTATTTCGTGGATTTAGTGTTATTAATTTATATAAGGGTTAAATAATGAAAAGATCATACTTAATACAAAAACATTTATGTGTAGATCTATTTTATATGATAAATATTCCAGGCTCGAACTTTCAATCGTTAATTAATTAACTTGAATATTGAGTAGTAGGGTGTTGAGTTTTTTCCTTATAGAATTTAAGCGAGTTAGAGATGAGAACTGTTGTTACTAATAAGAATTCTATAGTCGAAAAAAATCAACTCGTTGCTAAGTAACACTCGAGTTGACTTACTAACGATGGAAAGTTTGGACTTCAATGATTTTATTTCGACTATGAATCAAATTTCTGAGTATAACGAACGAACTTTTATGAACTTAAAAAGTGACAAAGCCTAGAATCACTGTGATAACCTTTGTCGATACCTCTACGGCGTAGAGCACTACTTCTCCGCGGTTCATCTGCAGATTCAAATAACAGGTTCGCGAAGCAGTCGAGGAATATTTAAGCCGTCGCATACGAATAGGTACGCTCGGTTATGGGCACATAGAGCATATAATACCCCGCAGTTGGGGCGCAGTGTGTACACACAGACTTTGTGTAGGCAAGGGAGACGAGTGCGCGCTCCGCTCTCTATACTCGAACGTAAAAGCAAATCTATGTAAGTTAAATTTGTAACGCCGGCAATGGACGGGTATTTGTGTATTCGCGTAACGGCTGAATTTGCATTTATCTCTGCGAAAAGCCAGCGACGCGACGAAAGAAAACAATTAGCCCCGGGGTGGTATAAAAAAAGCAACCTGGAAAATCTCCGCGTGAAAAGTCTACTGAAAACTTGCATGTGTGTGTTCGTATCGATGGGTTCTTTCTTCCGCTCTTTGTGTTCGATGGTTTTTCGATCGCGTTGTCGATGCTTGGTTAGTAGGAATATTTTGATTCGATAGACTTTCGCGAAGGCGGCATATCGTTTAGGTTAAGAGAGTTTTTGTGTAGGCGTAAATATGTTGTTTGTTGTTCGGGTCAAATATATGAAAAATATAATACGCATCGTGATAAAAGATATCGTGTTATATCGCTTACTAAATATAAAACGAAAAAACATTTCATTACATTTATGATTTCAACAGAAAATATATACATATTAGTACACAATGAATATTATGCTCAGATTTATTTTTAATTTCATAATTTTATATTAGAAATAAAAATCCGTATCCATTTTTCTACTTAAATTTTAAGAAATCAGTTCTATATTATGTCGATTAGTTGCATACGATGAATACGAATATTCATTATCAACTAAATATCATTACGATGAATATTACGGAAAGGATTTTCATTACTTTTTTCTTCGAATTTATATTTGATTTTCTTTTCAAATCACAATAGTTTTCTGAAAATATTGCAAAAACTCATATTTTCTGCACTATTTGTAGATACGTTTAAAGTGAACAAGTTTACCCCACACTTCTCAGATATTATCGAGTTATTTCGCATAAATACTCACTATCGCAAGGGTCCCAGCATTAGCGGGATACGCCCCATGCAAATTTCATGACGTGAAAACACTTACACAATGTATCGGTCGATTTTAATTAATAAGTTATACACGATTCGCGAACGCGGAGGGTTGCTCAACTAAACAGCTTTGCTTGCAAACTCTCATATTCGTCGGAGCCTCGAGAGAGGCGCACAATCGGCGCAAAGTCGCCCATTAGTCGGTTATTAGCCGATCCTGAAACTTTTCGGGTCGAAGTGTCGAAATTGAGGGGGCCACTTCATCAATCATGCTCGCTTCTAATTTTCGCATATTGGAATATTTGGACGTTTGAATTTGGCGCGGTTTCCGCCTTCGAGTTTGACCGCACGTCGGCGCTTGACGTTTTATCGCAACGGTCGTTTCTCGTTCGGATCGATCGTTGTTCAATTTCGATTGTGCACTAATGGGAAAAATGTTATTGTGTATAGTGGAGTAAATTGAATTTGGCCTCGTGGTGTATTAGCTGAGCAAAAATTTTGTATAATTTTCGTATCCGGTAATTGATGGTGTAGCGAGCGATGCGGTATCGGCGAGAGCCATCTTTGTTAATTAATTTCGCAAAGGCAATTTGTCAACGTCACACAATAATAATCATATCGACGTGTCGAACGTGTTAAAATATCAGTCGATAGCAAATAGCATTAGTAAGCGGATATGGTCTATTTTTGCATATTTTAAATATGACAACTATAGGGTATATATGCGATGCGAGCAGTCGCTGTATTTTTCTAATGAGAAAAAGTAAACTTTTAATTTAAAAATGCAGTTATGAGGAGTGTTGAAAAAGAACAACATCGGCAACTATTGCAAGAAAACTATGGAAATTTCAAAACGTGTTTAAAAACGTTCCTAAAGGGTAGTATCGTATTAAGTTCGAATTAGTTTGAGTGCAAAGCGAAAACTCTTGTCGGGTAAAGTTCTTTTCGAGTTGTTAAATGAAAAAATAATCTTGGCATATAATTTAAATATTACACGTTGAACTTAAGATTAATTATAAAGTAGTGCAGACGTGGAAAATTTGCACCGGAGAAATCTCTTCCCAAAGTAATTAAAATGTGCTCGCGCTCATAGCACCATATTTACGTATGAGTTTTAGCATTTCGTAAAATATTTTTTTTGTATCAAAATACAATAACATGACATTTAAAAAAAATCAAATGAAAATACATAAGAAACATATTAATAATTCTTATATGTAGATAAGTATTATTGATCGTACTTTAATCATTTAGAATTTGCTAACGTAGGCACTATTTAAGCTTCTTACTTTCATATACTGACTGTTTTATTATGAAAAGTTTGAAATGTTTTTCAGAAAGAAAATAACATACATTTTTCAACGAATTTATGATTCGTCGATCTGAGTGCTTGTTTTGAACGAATTTGTTTGTTTGAAAATAGAAAATATTCTCTTTGAAAACAAAAGAATAAATCATTTGAAAAATACAATTTCAATTAACAATTGATTTATTTGAAATCATCATATAATGACAAAATATCACTTAATCCGAACAATAAACGCATAAGTGCAAATTGGGGATCTCCGGCAAATATTTACAGAATCGGACCGCGCTGCGCTTTGTTTCAGCATACAATATAAACACACATACTCTGATAACACATAAAACTTTATATTTGTTTTGTTTCACTACTCGAATGTCTGAAAACACACACGTGCATTCGAATGGGCAAATAAAACTTTTAATACAGTTAAGCCCCGGCTGTACACACATATCCGCAAATACAAATGTACGTGAGAGCTCAACGCCTCACCACCCAAACGTGTGTATGCGCTTCGCATAATGGAATATACGCAAACGATCGTTCATTGCGAGATAATTAGCTGTATAAACTAATTTCCATATCAAAACTATTCAATATTTCATTTAAAGATATGTTTTCTATAGATAAAATTTTTCAATTGATCGTATATCGATGTCAATAAGAAGCCACATGTGCGTACGTAGCTCGAAGGAAAGTACTTAAGCCTTTCGTAGATCTATAGATCCTCGTGTTCGTATGTGAGTCAGCTCGTGGATGCGTGCACGATTAAGGATCTAGCGACGTGGAGACTAGAATCAAAAGTTTAATCCCACTTTGGAAGCGTTTCGAAGGTAAGTCGCGAACGTGCCGAAGTCGACGAAAATGAGAAGAGCTATTATGTCACGTGAGAAACTAAATAGAGATGCGAGTTTCGTCGTTTTCATATGAGGTTTTTCAGTTTGTAGTTGTTTAGGAAGTTCGCTCGGTTTTGCGCTGGTTTGATATTATGATACGTTTCTAGTGAGAAAATCTAAATTTGATATTTAAATATAGGATTTTATAAATAGTTTCACTTATTTTTTCGTTGAAAATTATTTGAAACGACAACGTCATAGTTCATCGCATGAAAATACACTGAAATTTAATCTGTATGAATAATGTTTACATGGAAAGACAAGCAAACGTCAGATTGCAAGTTTCTCGGATAGAATAGTTTAACGTGACATTTTATGCCAGACAAGTTTATAATATACAAAACACCATTACTTCACATCTACTATATAAAAAAAATCAAAACCAAATCGGCGAATTAGACGCGTGCTTGTAACTCTGAAGAGATCGCTCACGTACCAAGAGTGTTCCGGACTGCGGCCTAAATAATAAAGCAACCACCCCCTAGCCTAACCCCCGTTTTTCCTGAAGTTTGGGGTGGTGACTGTTGACGACAATGGTGTTACAACCCCAACGAAGCAGAAGGAAGCGAGGATGGATGGTGGTTCGGTGTGGGGTTGGAGGATCTCGACCTCGAGGGCAGCGGCCAAATTAACTCGATCGCTCAGGTGCGAGCCGCTGCTATATTAAAAATTTTAGTGCGCACTTAATTTTCTTTAAGATTTTATAAGTGTCGGAGCGTGTCTGTGCATTCGAATTAATTATGGCCGATGGCTCGGAATCGAGGTGGAGATGTTCTCGCGGTTGTTTTTTCTTCTGTTTAATTTTTGTAATTGCGCATCGTTTCGAGATGAAAATTATCGTAAATTACGTGTATTGTTAAAGTTTTGATAAAATTTTCTACAAAAAAATATATATAGATCGGTATTAAGATACGAGAATGGTGCGCAAATGAAAAAGTATAATGGCGGATTAAGAGCTTAAAAATTTAAAGCGATTTAACGTTCGTCTTATTCGCGAAAAAGAACTCATTTTCCATTTGCGAAAATGCGAATTTTTATCTCGTCTCTCTTTCATATAATTTTTTTGAAGCCTTTCTTAATTTCAAGAAGTACACGTTAAAAATATATTATAAGACAGCTGAAAGCTGTCTCTTCCGTTTAGCGCCGCGAACAAGTCCCTTATCTCGCCGCGACCTGGACGCAGCCGAAAAGCTGCAAAAAAGAATGAAATACACACAGAAGCGAAATAAATAAAAAGGGGTCTCCAGAACACGAGACGACTGAATAATAATAAAAACTCGCAGGGCTTACCCTTAATTACGCGGAGGGCAGGACGCGCTAATCCCCGCCGCAGGACCACTAAACACACATACACCCGACGAGCATAAAAATAAAGCGGGCTTAATTTGTTTTTGCTGTTGACATTTATATCGCCGGTCGTAAAAAGAGTCTGGCGCCGTTTTCGGCCGACCCCGGTCGTAGTCGCGGGCCTTTCGGGGCCGTAAAGCCCTGCTATATCGTAGGGCAGCGGTCGAGGGTTGTCTTCGTCGTCTTCTCGTCAAATTAACCCTTCAGCGGAACGAGGGCCTCTCGAGGAGAGTCCCGGTCGGGCCCTTCGACCGGCGCGAGGGCCCCCGCGGGCCCTACCCAAGTGGCGAACGCTAATAGCGTTTATTATACCGTTCTTGTGTTATACTGGTAGCTGGTTGGGGTCGCGATCTTGTCTAGTGGCGTTATCGAGCTCGTTCAGAATTATGATGCGAATTTAGGTCACGTTTTTATTTTATGCAGGTATGGACCCAATTATTCATATACTTATTAATATTATGGAAACTAGTTTGATATCGAAGACAGTGGTATGTGTACTACAAACTGTATGAGCGTATTTATGATGAAATGATTGCTAGGGCTCTTAATATCGAATGAAAAAAAAAATTGATCGACTTATCGTCAGACAAGTCGAAGGATCTATTAAATCTGAAGATCCACATTTAAGAATCGTTAAATTAACACATTTATCGAATCGAATTGAGTAAATATTCAAAACAATCTATATTATAAATACGCTAACGATGCTCGAAATTTTCAGCCGTGCTCGAACTCGGATCATCGAGCGCGTAGTGAATGGTATAAGCGTGTTGACCGCTCGGCTACCGTCCTGATTCCGAAATTGCAACTTTTAACGTATATAAGGTGTAAAATCCCGGATTCGACTTTTTTATTTCACACATAGATGGAAATAAACACATCCGTGGCAATACGAAATTTGATTAATTCCGAACAATTTTGATACACATTCATGGCACTACTAGTATTTACTTAAATGCTTAAGAAAAACATCATGAGTTATAACTCTTAACAATATCCGGTTAAATCTGAAAACCAGCTTTACAAGCCCATTGAGCTTTACACAGTATACCCACACTGCACTATCTTCTGGTTATATAAATAATTTTAATGAAAAAAACATAAAATGAGTTACATAAAGATCTTGAAAGTGCTACGGGGTGCAGGATTACGAGTGTTTATGGCGAAGGGTGTCGACCTCTGGCTCGTTTACAATTAGCGCCATGAGGTACGCCGTCTAGAGACATATCCATAACAGCGTTGCTCCTGAGGGGCCGTGGTTGCGGGACTGCTGGGATGGAAGGTCTTCCGAATATGGCAAACAGTATCCGAAACCGCTTGCCGGCAAAGGATTTATGGCGAACCTCTTGCCACCGAAGCTCTCCTTTTACAACCCCTAGGAATTCTGTATCGTTGTGGCGAACACGTATTTGTTACAAGAAGATTATCGAATAGTCCACAACTCATTATGCTTCTGGTATATAAATGTACATATTCGATGACAATTTTTTTTATTTTTCGTCATTTTAATATACGTTCATATAAACTAGGGTTTCATCCTACATCGATACTTGAAGAGATTGGATTTTCGTAACTAAAAATTGTCTATTCAGCCGTTTTCCTCGAATATTTACATAATTTGATTCCAAAAAGAGTTTTCATAACACTTCACAAAGCGGTCTCTCAAAAAATCAATTCCCAAGTGTCACTTCAATACGCATAAATAGTATTTGACGTATCGTTGCATAATGAACAAGTCGTTATTTCAGCTATACAATAAAAAATGTCGGTCTACGAGGTAACTACTTCACTGAAAAACCACTGAAAAATAGAAACCCAGATAAAATTTGGATTCTAGCACTATCGAAAAATATATTTATATTGAGATATATAACAATTGAAAACGAACCGTACCGACTAATTCACAACGCACACAAACAAAATCGCCACACCACGCCGCTATTGCAACGCAAAACCAGTAACGTCACATATTAAATCGAGTTAGCGCATAATGAATTTCTACGTGTCGCATAAATTCAACGACCAACCAACAGCAGCGGAGGAAGAGGGCGCCGTCTGAGACGCTCAAGAATGTAAACCCTAGTGCTGCATCCCCTAAACAAATACACGTAGATAGACACATAGATGCAGCACAGCACGTAGACCCACGGTCCCTAATATTATTAGGGACTAGCGAAAGCCTGGCGGAGGTTGTGGCCAACTCCATCAAATATTTGGCGAGAAGTGCCGCCGACGGTTGATTCAGCACATTTTCCACTAGAACGCCTCTTTGCGAACTCGCAGCTTTTGCACGGACGGGAGTTTTCTCGAAGAGAAGAGGAGAAGCCTTCCGAATTGTTTCGATACGGCTCGAAGGCCACGGTTATTCGTATAGAAAAGTGGTGAAAATTGAGCCGTGTCGGAGTTTCGAAAAATAAATATGATCGATTTGACGTTTTCGTAAAATTGAATTCTGATATTAATTTTTCATTGAAAATCTGTATTATATAATATTAACTTTTTAATTGTTATATTACTTATCGTTAATAATATTTTGCAAATTATTCATTGTGTTGAAATATTAAAGAATTTAAGAGAGACGGTCTGGTCGTTTATTGTATGTAATTTATTGCATTTTTTTTATTAAACGTTGAAAAAATATTTCTTTTGTGCGAATACTTCAAAAAATATTTAATTTGTTTGCGTTGCGCGTATCCGCTTGTTTTTCTTATCGCTTTCATTATGTTCGTCGACTCTGGAATTATTATCCTGCCCACAAAATAATTTCATTTCAACGCTAAAGAGGGGTTGTCAAGAGCAGACATGTCTTGACCGAGACTCAAAGGAATCTTTAAACATGTCTTAATGACGGAAATGAAAATAGATTCGAAAAATAAAGCCCCATTTTGTGACAAAGAAGAAAGAAAATGCCATCGCCACAGTCGTATGAAAAAATAATAAGAAAATCACATTTAAAAATCTATCTAACAGCAATTTGTAATACGGAATATCTAAGTTTACATTAAATCTACGATAAACCGATAAGAAATTATATTAATGGCATCCTGAACAATCTCTAAAGTATCAGGTGGAGGCGGTGAGTTGACCGTTAAAGCTACACTATCGTAAACTTACTGAATTGTTAATGGCTTTTAGGATAATTGAGCGGCAATTTTCCGAATTGTATTTTGTATATGTACATACACAAGATCCGTTTAATTATATTAGTATTGAAAGCAGCATTCCTAGACATGTTGAGTACTAACTAAACTTATATCGAAGCACTTAAGCGGACTACTTCAAATTTACCAAAAACGTTAAGCAAATGTTAAGCTACTATATAAACAAAATAGAAGTAGAATTTCAAACAAATACTTGAATAACAGATTGAATTAAGTAATTTTAATGTAAATGGATTGAATTGTTTGAATGTAATTTATTATGTATTTTGAAAAACATTTAATTTTTTTTTTTGCTTTTATGAAAAATTTAATTAAAATACATGTCTATGGGGTTCTAACTGTATTGTTCTTTTAAAATTTAATAACCAGAGTGTTGATTTATTCATCCAAAATTTCATCAAAAATCTTTCGACAATAGATCGGATGGATATTTTGTTGATATCAGAATGAGAGTACAAGTGTTGAACTTTAAAATTGTGAAAGCAAGACATTTTCGCGATGGTTGAAAACGCAAAAGCGAAGAGTGCACACTCTGTGTCAGCTGCGCTCATTATCGGTTCGAAGCCGAGCTGGGGGTGCACTTGTCACTGAGTGCTGAAAGTTGTCGATCCCAGCAAGTTATTGAATATTCATCAGTCGAACGAGAGGGCGACGATTTCAGAGTGCGTCGCAAATCCTCCTCTCCCCCATCAGACACGTTCAGTTTTCGCAAATTTTCCCCATTTCGAGTTTATTTATAATTGACGTCGATCCTCCCCTTCTGATCCGCTTTCGGTTTTTTTCTTGAAATCTCGACGAGTGACGAATGCCTCGACGAATAAGTTAGTAAGATTAGTTCAGGTGCGCGTTCCGAAATCTGTTTGCGTTCGGGGCTTTTCTATTTTTCGAATTTTGAATAAATTCGCGGAAAGTTTGAGTAGAGTTTTTTTTATTTTGTTTCGAAGTTCTGATTCGAATTTTGTTCATTTTAATTCGCGAATACAAATAGAGTGCGACTTGAAAGTTTACATTGTCACCTGGAGTGTGTGTCTGAAGTGGGACTTCGAGTCGGGGGTTCAATTCGACAAAAGCTCTTTTGACGAGGGCTTTCTAACTTTTATCATCCGAGCGCTGAAGTTTCTGAGCTTCGAGCAATAATTGTTACGAGAAACAAAAGAGTGTTTTCTTCAAGACAAAAGTCTATTCACCTCACACTATACAACGACAAAATATATTGAAAAAATATATTTATTTTCTATTAAACACAATCGAAATTAGATTTTACTAGCAGTAGGCGCATGTGTATCAAAATAGTTCGGAATTAATCAAATTTCGTATTGCCATCTATGTGTGAAATAAAAAAAGATTTTACGCCTTATATACGTTAAGCGGTGCAATTTCGTAATTACGATGGTAGCTCGGCGGTAAGACGGCGGGCTTAATAAACTGAACGCCCGGGTTCTCGAGGCACGGCTGTGGCTGAAAATTTCGAGCATCGTTAGCGTATTTATACAATAGATATCTTCACAAATCTACAAAGAAAATAGGCTATTATTACATGTGTACCAATGTACCATGAAAAACCAAAGGAAAATCACCTTCAAATCGCACATAATAAATAATACGAAAAAAAGGAGAAATTCCACGATGTCGAACCGAACAGGAGTGCGTGTCGGAAGGGTCGCGTCCAGAATTCAGGGTCCCGGGAACCAAGGGTCTCCAGGGTGGCTCATTGACAGGAAACACGGGTCAGACCAATGATACAAAGGGAACGCTTGATTTGCTTCGTCCGAGTGCTACGTGCGTTCGCAACGCCACTTATTTAATTGAGCCGAATCCTGTGGAACGAGTTGGATGTAGGTCCCTTACGAAAAAAAAAGATAATTCAGACTTTACGTGGATATGGATTTTTGTTTTGTATGTATCGATGAAAGAAAATTGAATTTAGCTATACAGTGGAACTTTTCTATTGGTGCAACTTATAATTAGTCCATTATTTGAATGCCGACAATTATTTGTACAAATTCAGTTTAATTGTTTTGTTATTATTAAAAACAGTGTCTTTGTAGATTTAAAGAGAAAATTAATGATTCATCCATGCTTAATAGTAAAACGGCAAAAAATATGACTGAACCTAAAAAAGAACTCACTACAAAGTTTGAAAGTGAAACTCGTTTCTTTGGCATAGCAACTCAGTATGACTAGTGAAACTTTCATGTAATATTTTTTTATTGATTTAAATAAGCATTTATCTTTAAGAAAAGAATGGATTAATCCAATTTACATTATAATGTATGATAAAAAATGTTTCTCGAAATTTTCTGGAACAGATTGTATACGAATAGTGTAGTTCCACTGTACATATCAATACCGTCTGCGAACATAAGGCGATTTTTCGCACGGATATCAACATGGCTCTACGAGTGCAGCTAGGAAGAAAACACCGGCACTTTCCACGAAGGCTTTTCAATCGTCGGCCATTCGTCTTAGGTTGGTTTCGCCATACGATGGCCACAGGTTACGCGGCGGCCATATTTCTTCTTGCACCGCGGCCGCCAGGTTCCCACAGGGCCAACGGGGAACACGTATTATATTTCCCTTGATACATTGTTTCCTGAGTGCTGGCGCCAAATTTATGGTATCGGATACCGCTCGAAATTAAATCGATTTATCGCGCCGGGGTACGTAAGCGTGTCCGCGTTCCCTTTGTAGATGCCTCTTTGCGAAAATTCGTGGAAAAACTCGATTAGTTGTTGTCGAGAAAATATCGCTTCTCGAGGAATATTGTGTCAAGGTGTTATTATTTCCCTGATGCTTGTTTGTTTTTCGATGAATTTGTGGAACGAATTGGAACTTTCTTGTTTTCGATTCTTTCAATGACATGCATGAATATCTAAATTTTATAAAAATATTTTAAAATAAATCTAATCCGAACAGCTGTACAAAGAAAAAACGTACATTCGCTCATATCCAATTATAACGAAGCAGCGTACGTGAGGCAATTCGCTCAGCGCGGAACAAACGGAATACGGCACAATGAGAAAAAAAAGATCGACCTACACACATGCGATATATTTACAATAGATTTGCAAATACAAAATACATACATATAGGAGATTCGATCGGATCACTCTCGTTCGTTCTGCGAAGGCCCTTCAAAATTAATGGGGAGGAGGTCGCCGAGAAAGCCACGAGTGTTTACCGGATTTGTATTGCGGTTCGACTCTTGCTCTCTTGGCTGTTCCCGATTCGGCTCTGGGCCCCAGTAAACCTCTCGGTCGTGGTTGATTTATTCAACGGGGAGCCATTGTTGGGTAATTTATTCGCGCGTGAAGTTATGAATTGATCCGGCCGCGGTTCTCTCGGAACGGATTTAATTGTAGGGGTGCGGTCGGAAAAATCGTATTTACACGTCCGCTCGTTTCGTTATGTATGTTCGATTTGATTTTCAAGTACTTGTCGAATATATTTTATGAAAAATCGTTGAAAAAATAGTGCTAGTATGTGCGTCTGACGTCTGTCTTTTTACCCCTACGCGTGACGCTCTATATACTATATGCATGAAAAAGCACGAATTCGACTTAAAATGTACAAATTTGACTTAAAAAAGTACAAATTTGATGTAAAATACCTGCATATTCATTGATACTCAAAGGATTTCTTACGTTTTCACGTTTCCAATATAAGTCATTCCAGTTATGATGTCACGCTTTCGGCTCGTATACGTATAACACATCCGATATTCAATATCCGCGTCGAATTTAAAAAAAAATCTCATTTAACAATTCAGTTCGAACGTTTCTATTTCCCTTTTTCAGCGCACAATGGCTCCGAGGAAATCCATGCTTCCTCCGTTACGACGGCCAAAGGAGCGTCTACGTTCTTTCAGCGATGCATTCAGCGATGCAGTCGAGCCATTTATTCGAATGCATTCGCAATACCGGCAATGAGCTTTTTCACGTTATAAAACAATTCAATGTTTTATTCGTTTGGATTTATTTTTTATGCATCCACGTCTGCTCTCGCATCCAGTTCCGCCGGAGGCAAAACAAACAGGCACGTAATAATTCAATTGCATTCGCTGTATTCCGCTCCTCGATCGGAAAACATCAGAGCTTCTTATCGTATTCTTCGAAGCGGAAAAGATATTTTGTTCAATCAATAATTTCATTCTAGAATTTAGAATGGTTTTATAAACGAAAATCTAAGAAGAGTCTCTTCTTAAGCGTGACAAATTAAACCGCGAATGTTTTATGCAAGTTAGCAGCATCCGGTTTCGTTGCAATTACGAATCCGACAATTAATTGTAGCAAACATAAGTCTGGCGGGCCGCTGCAATATTCTGCATTCTGCAAATGCCCAGACCGTGCCCGGTGACAATAACATCTTTATGGGAAACGGGACGGGAACGGGACGTCCCGCGGTGGGACGGTTCGCAATCTTCTCGGCCGGGACGTAATGTCCACGTTTTCTAAGCACGCGGGTCGTTTTGAAAGTTTATAATCTAATTTCATCTGAAAATATATAAATAAGTCTTTGCTTACAAAAAATCGAGTTATGAAAGTACTTGCAAGGAAACTTTTTGAATTTCATGACTGATTTTATCGAAATTCGTTAGGAATAAGTATAGTGAAAGTGAACGTATAAAATAACGACGAAGAACGAAAATAAAACTTTCAATAATATTCAAGTTATTGTAAGTTTAAGTTTATCATATTTATTATAAAATAGGAATATAACACGCTTCGTCCTATATATGATGATTTTATTGATGTGCTTTTATCCTTCTATTGATTTGTTAAATATCTATTATAATGTTTTTTATTATCATACTCATTAAAAATTTTATAATCAAACCTTTTTTCTTGAAAAATTATTGAAAATTGCATTTTCGATCTTTACCGTTATTTTATATTTACACTTATGCTACATTTCTATCGAATTAGGTCAAACTTGGTGACTTAAGTTTAAATAGTTTCTATGTCAGATTTAGATGTAGGTTTCCTAATATGTTGTTTACACACGTAGTTATCAATAAAAATAACGATATAATTTTTTTCTTACATATCAATTTTGATATAATACTATTATTTTTCAATTCAAACTATTAAATTGATCAATTTTATCCGAACGTGTGATTCGGAAAACCTCCCCAGACTTGACAATGGATGTTGGCGTTCGAAGGGGCCCTCTCAGGTACTGCAATAAAATACTAGAAATGGCAACGCTGATGATACGATACATTATAAGAGGAGTTTTTCTCCTCTTTTTTGAACGGCAAAAAGGGGAAAGGGGGTGAATTCGCGTCTCGCCCTCGCAGGAATTTAAGAGTTTCATTAAAGATAATGGCATACCAGTGCGCGTATAAGATTCGGTCGAGGGGACTGAAATAAAATGTATATAAAGCTCGGGGTGTGTATGTATTGTTCTATATTACATATAAAAGGAAATCTATTCTGTTCGTCTTTTGGTGTCGTTTGCGATTTGGGATTAAAAAATGTATATCCAACAGATTAAGGAGAGAAAGGTGCAGTATAATGGAATTCGTTATTGCTTAATTTTCTGTATAACGATTTCGCGCCGTTGAATTTAACGTGTCGGGAATTAAGCGTAAAACGGTTACTTTTGTTCTCCGGTTCAATTTTATATATTTCCCGTTGAGAATACGAGGATACAATGGACGATTTTTAAGCGATCGTTTGAACTGAAGCCTTTTTAATGTTTCAAGCTTTAAAAATAACGATCGAGTATACTTTGTGTTAGAATCTAGTAAAAAGAAAAAAAAAATGGGAATTCCGATTTTTTACACATCGGATATTTTTTCGTCGAATCGTAATGTTTGGCTTCGCATATGTAAATATACACACAGCGAAAATTTTCAATTTCGTTTTCAAAAGCGCCATCGGATAAACGTGTCAGTCGAGCTAATGTCGGAAAAACTATGTATTTTTTCAGCTTCCGTTTTTCGCGCGTGCAGCGCGCCGGAAATAAAAGGAAAACTCGATTTCCAGCTTCCCCTTTCCCGGAATTTGCATTCGCATCCGGCCGTGAAATAAGCTTTAAGCACCGACTGCCACTAAACACATCGATATAAATCCAAAAAGGAACAAACAAATGGGATAATCCATAAACCGTACGAGCAGATCGTTCATTGCACGCTCGCTTCAGTCTATGAAAATGCGAAACCAATCGCTTTATTTTTCCTTTATGTATAAATTCAATGCTGCTCTGTATTTTTAAACTGAATAAATTCATAAAAAGTTTAAATGAAAATATAATTTTCATTATTATATAATACAAGAAAAGTTTTTAATTGGTTTATAGCGGTTTTGCGCGACGTATAAATAAAGACGTTTCTGTACGCAATTTAATCCTATTTATTCCGTTTCTACGCGATATATTCGCGTAATGAGGCAAGAAATTAATTATAAACGCTCACAAAATAACGAAAGTGGATTTTCACGAGCATTAAAGCGAAGTCGGAAACGGAATACTTGTGGGGATTCAAATCCGACTGGGCAACCCTTCGTCGACGGTGACAAATAATACGCGTTCGTTTGAAATATTATCATGGATGTATTCGCATGACACTGTCTACATTTTGATTACGCTCCCTTACATTTTTTCCATCCCCGTTTTTATTTTATTCCATTCGCCCCCGGAATCCTCGCCAGCAACAGGTCCACTCGACGTCTCACATTGTTGCATAAAGAATGACCTCGATCACGGCACTAAAATATTTCACAAAACGAATCCTTCTCCGGAAATTAATTCTACACTATGACGGATTTCCTTAGCGCATAACACAATCAACCATCGGCTTTGTTTCGGGCGTCGCAAATTAATTAGGATTAGCCGTGGGGCCCTCGAGAGGGGCGGATTCCCCGAAACGAGGAAATGCGAAGGACGTCGGGGGGCAGGCGATACCTTTGGTCGGAGGCTTAGCAGTCAAATGCACACAATGGGGCCACAGTGCATAACTAATGGCGAGTGCATCAGACGTGACGACGCTCGTTGCACAACCGGCTCCCTTTGTCCGCGTTTTCCAATAACCGCATCGTATGCGAGGTTTGATCGTTTCTCATTACTGTTTATGTCTAATGATAATTATCGATTGGGTGCGTCGGTTTTGTTTCCTGATTGCGTTTCGAACGATGTCTATTTTACTGTAAATCTATCAAAATAGATTGGAACTCCGCTGTTCGTATACAATCTGTTCCAGGAGACAATACGATTAGCGTATTATATGAACGACAAATCATTGTTTTTTTACACAAGATATAATGTGAATTGAATTAATCCGTTCTATATCGTCAGATGGTTGCTCATTTAAACCAATAAGAAACAATGCATGTATCTATTCATAGCATTTTATATGAAATTGCCTTCTCAGAAAAACTTAATAACTAGGCAACTAGTTTATTTTTCAATTAAATTTTTGTGCTTATCACTTTCAATTTAGGTTAGGTTGAATGATTTATATTTTTTAGACCCATTAGTCGCACTGTTTTTGATGAATTAGCTACGAAATAGCTCTAATTTTCATGGAACTTATCTGAATTGGGGAGCAGCATACTAATACCGAGTTTACTGGACTAAATTTTAAATAGCTGGATTTCATTATATCTACATACGACGAATAGCTCTTTTTGAGTCGATTTTTCTCTTTGGCAAATATCTAAGATCGTCACGTTTTTCGGTTATTTCTTTTTGATGGTCTACTTAAATGTAGGCTTTTCGAGGTTTCAACTCGTCGCCAAAACACTTTTGTTTTTCGGTTTAACGACGTCATCAAAGTTTACGGTGGATCGTCGAACTGCGAAGCCGCAAAAGCATCCCATTTTAAGTATTGCGGTGTAAATATCGCTTTCTTTCGCTCGCGTTCTTTAAAAAGTTGTAAAAGTAAGATTTATACGAACAATAAAAATTATACTTGCTGCGTACCTATTTTCTTAACCTACCCTCACCTTTTCCTAATTGCATTTTCCGAGAAGAAAACTGCTAATTTATTTTTGAACTCAGTTTCTTACGGAAAGTTTTTTAATTTAGTCGCTAAATAGAGTTTTTAGTTTTTGTAGGTGTTCTCCAATTAGCTCGTAACTCTGCGAAGTTTTTGCACGCATATTTATGAGACTCTTTCGCAACGATGCGGCAATTGTGTACGGAGAACAAAGAAAGGATCAGCGACGAATTCCGAACTATAATCGATCTTCTCGTTATTCAAATGACTCGGTTATATCATCGTCGAACCCGGAGAACACAGCATACACTTAGAGGGCTTCTATAGCGAAACAATTGCGTTTCAGCTGATCCGATCAGGATCGGTTCGCATGTGACAGACCTTGGTATGGGTGATAAATTACAGCAAGTCCAACACCAGAATCGTGTTCAGCATCCGCTACGCTTCGCTTATTAATTCCTATTTAACAAACGCGGTTTTAATTGGTTTTGTGTTTACATGTGCGAGGAGCGAACTATTATGCTACACGTCACTAACGATCGAAATATGCATACGATTTCATTGCACAAGTGTGTCCGAAATCCATCTGTTTGATGTTTTGAAAACGATCTCTTGACACAAGAATCGAACGCTCCAATTTCGAAACGTTTCCAGTATCTTAATTGAATTTCGTTGTAGCATCGGATTTTCGGTGACTCATCAGATGGATTATCCGCTTAACATTTGAATTAGTAACAGTCGATTCTTTTACTGAAAATAATTTTCTGAATATGAAATTTTGCCGTGTGCATTAAACATGCATATCTCTTCCGACATTTCGCATCGCTCCGTGAACTAGTTCGATTTTTTTTCAACTGCTGATATTTATTGTCGACAGTCCGCGTGTTTAAACGACCGCCCATATATTCAGAATTACGAAATAGGTTATCGTGATGATTCATAGCTCACACCGATGGGCACTTTTGATAGTTGCCGCCGCTTTCGCATATTTCAAATTGCGCGCTCGAAATTTTCACCGAGCCGATTGGCCAAAACGCGAAACGGGCTCTAATTATATTCGGGACAGGAAAATATACACTCCGGAGGCCAGTAATTCAACTTCACACAACAATGCGTCCGATCCGCACTGACGCCGGGCAATTAATCGTATGCACCTGTCTCGGTCTAAATTCGCTTTAACGAATCCGGACTGGGGACTCTTCGGAGCGATGGACTTGATTGAATCAGATGCGATGATGATGATGTGAGGATGCTTCGTGAGGAGATAAGGATATCGTCTGTCGAGATGTCGTTCGCTTTGGTGAGGGTCAGTTCGGTGCCGGCTTGTGGGCGGGCGGTCGCTCTGTTGTTGTTGTGTGTGAGAGACGGTCGTTTTATTCGCGCTATTTCGACAGTTCGTGTTTTATGAGGTGTTGATTTTGTCCGAGGATGGTGTGGTGTGAGGGTGTTGTGTGGATATTGTGTTGAAGAAGGACGTATGTTCAGTTTATTGCAGGCGGTAGGTAGATGAATTTTAGTTTTGTTGTATGCGATGCGTCGCGCTTATCGATTCTTTTTTTATGACAGCTGTGTGTCAAAAGTAATCGATAAAAGAATTCGTGCACTAATTTATAGTAGGTACATAATTTATATGTTTCTGTCTCATTTTGTAATATCGAAAAATTTTTTTTTTCAATAATGAAATGAATATTTCATATTTTATATCGATGATTCGACTATACAAACAACACATGACGACTAAAAAAACCAAGGGTTACAAGTAATTTTTCAGCGAAATTGATTTATGGTCACTTTTTACTTTTATGTACGCTTACATATTTGGCGGCAAAAGGATATAAACGAATTTGGAACGTGCACCGATGTATATCATCAAATCAATCGACTTCCTCCAAATTGATATATGTACATAGACAAATTTGAGCTCGCTTTTCTCGAAATCAATTAATATTTAATTCAATTTCCAGATTTTAATTAACACAAATTGACATATCAAACCTAATTTCAATTAAAAAAAAAAAAAAACAAACAACAAAATCAACGTACGGAAACTCGAACACAATAGGAAAGCGATGCGTCACACCAATTAGAACACGGCGGAAAAGCGTTGTGTTCTTTTTTTCGTTTTGTTTTATTTGCATTTTCGACATCGACAATGCAACAACTTTCGACAGCGCCACAAAGCGCTCGCACAAAAGCATCCTCCACATAAATAAATACACGTAATTGTGTGTATTCTGCATTAGTTTTGCGTCGGTCGAACGGCGAGCGAGCGAAACATAAATATTTGCGCGGCCGCGGCGGAAATTTCCCGGGATTTTCCGTTCCCGGGATATCGGAGGAGTATGTACTTGTTGCCCGCGAATCGCGAAACGTATCGCGTTTATTATTTGCCATGTCGCAAAACAAACATTTCTCCTCGTGCACGTTCCTAGCAACGTTCGATATTGTTGTATGGAGAGAGCGCATCCGAACGATTGTACGATCAATCAACATGTGTGTGCTCGATTCGATTTATTTATGAATATGTATCATTCGATTTGTGCTGGAAAGACGATTCGATTCAATTTTCTAATATAATAGAACTTTATTATTAGCGAAATTATATTTCAAACGAATAGACTCGTTGATCAATGTTTTTTTCATGCATGACGAATTTTCATACAAAATTTGCAACAGACCTCATGAAAAAATAAAATTATCAATTATCAAATAACGACTGAAAAGGTCAAAGAGTACAAGTAAATGAGCTATGTACGCTCATATATTTGACGGCAAAAGGATATAAACGTATTCGGAACGTGTGTCGAGATATATCATCAAATCACTCGACCTCTTCCTAATACATGTAGGCTCAACTTTGGTGGTACTTTTCAAGAAATCACCGCAAAATCACTTGTATCCCTTGACATTTTCAGTCGTTAAATAAAATACAGTTCAAAATCTTACATTTTTAAATGAAAAAAGAATAAAAGGTCTATATATTCGGAATGCGTAAACGGCCCGGTTCCTCGAGCGGACGTCCTAATCGCGGAGCAATAAAACGGTCGCCGAAATTTAGGTCGTTCGTCGAAGAACAAAAGCCGAAGAATTTATGAATCTTGCGTTTTTTCTTCGTCTTCTTTCCCTTCAGAGGATTTCAGGCTGAAAACCAAAGCTGCCGTAACGGAAACGCGGCTGAGCGGTAATCAAGGAAGAGTTATTGGAGTCCGAGCAACGATGGTTCCGCAGAGGCAGACTATTATTCTCGGCTATTTACACAACTGCTCACTCCTCTGCGGACACTGGCATTACTGCCGCTTTATTTATTGAATTTTGCTTTTGAATATCGTTTTGTCTCTAGAAATCTTCTTTCTGCTCAAAAATACGATTTTTTTCCGGCCGAGAGATAAGAATGCATTGGCAAAGCGAACTCGGTTCGTACAGGTTATCTTTTTGATGCGCATATGGTTTCGTTAGTTTTTTTTTTGCATTACAATAATCCGTATGTTTTTTGTTCGATGATTTAATATGTAAATAATGACTGAATGTAAGTTATAATTAAAAGAAATGTTTAGAATTAGATACGATTTTTCATAATAAAAATGAGTAATATTTCGCATCAATAAAATATTATTTTCATAATATTTTTCACGGTCAAATACATCATACATCATATGAAAATATATTAAAAGAGTAAAGGTTATCTTTACGAAGGATTTAGTGGTTCTAAATTTTTCTCGACGATAAATCTTCACGTAGAGGATCAATTAAAGCAAAAAACAAAGAGTATATTTGTCTAGAATCTATCGTGAGAGAATTTTCAAGAACAGCTTACATAGCAGACACAGTCTGGGGATTAAATTGCTGAATCGAAGAAACAATGTCTGTGATACTTGAAAAAGCAAAATTATTTCAGAAAACTCTTGAATTATTGATCATCGGTACTGTTTGCAATATATTTCAGAAGAAAAATAAAATGATCATAAAACGAATCGCACATCGAAAAAGCACTTGAATCCTAAATTATTCATAATGATTTACAATAAGCTCACTCAAGCCGAGAGAGTGCAATTCACTTAAGGCAAAAAATTATATTTACTATGATTTTCATAACTTTTCGAATCAGAACGAAAACTGAAACTCTTACAGCAGCCAATAACAACTTAACCAGGTGGATAAATAATCATTACGAAAGGCTGGCGAACCGTATTTCAAACTGGGGTAGGGCTCGTCCGATCGAAGTGGCGAAGCGAGCTCTCTCAGGTCGGCGATAAATTTTATTTATGGCGCATTTACACGGCAACGTGTATATAAAATAATATTGTATTATACGCCGCAGGCCTTTTTTCGCGGATTAGATTTTATTACGCTCCGACGCCGATATGTATTGCTTTGAAGGATTCGTGCTTTCGTGTGTTTGCTACTAGCGTTCGACGGATTAATGTGCACAATTTTCCGCTGTAAAACTGTTCGGCGCAGTTTAGAAAGGTTTATGAGTGTCGTATGTGTATGAGTTTAGTTTGAAATCAATATAAATATAATTTAATATATGTATGTATTTTGTTTATAGACTCTTTAATGGCTTATGCTTTCGTAATGAAAATTTTTAGGATTATTGTGAATACATTTAGAAAGATTTCTGTATCATTAAATTTTAACATTTTACTATTTATGAAATTTCATACTTTAATGTTTCACTATGGGACCGAAGCATTAATGTAGTAGACGTTATGCATGGTCTATAAACGCAATGTAATCATAATCGACTTAAAATCTATAGTCTCAAGTAGCACCAGGTAACATAAACTAATTTTGAATTTTGAAAAAAGTATTCGTAAATACAGTTGAAATTTAACTGAGATAGTGCTATTTTTAGTTAGATTTCATTAAGGTTGAGTTGGGTCGTATTAATTTGAGATTAGGTCTATTTAAAATTCGATTGATCAAATTGTCTGTTTACAATATAAACTGATTAAAATGATTATTATTTATATTGAAAATGTTAATTATTTTATCTTCCAATAATTATTTATGTTGATTTTCTTACTTTGCTTATTCATATACGATGTTTTTCGATAATTGTCGTAATCTTACGAACATAGAAACGTGTATGGCAATGCATCGGGCTAATTCAACCACGTACAATAGTTCTCCTTATCTTCGGTTCTCGTATTGAGATCAATGCTAACATCGGCAAGATGATATCGTGCAACTGCTGCAGCAAGTGCAGTCTGATGCATTCTGGATGCACACAGCTTCGGTCGGCATTAAGATTGCTTTTCGCTTATCTTAATCGCATAGGTCAGGCTTCCGATTGTGTACAATGGAGAACTCCTTTATCTGCGAGGCATTTGTTTCGTAAGACTCGGTTTTCATCCGTTGAAACACAATCGGGTGGTTTATGGAGGCTTTATTGTATCTCGAAGCAAAATTTCAAATGGAGTTTTCTAAAAAAAAATAGAAGGGGAATATGTGTAACCTGTTCGGTATCCGACTCTCTGTTGCCGTATCAATGTCGTACAGAACTCAATAATTTAACTTCGAGAAGCTTAATTGAAGTTCGAAACTATTCCAGAGCGAGTTGTGGCAGCTGCTACTATTATATTCAGACGTCTGACATTCACGTGTACGTTTTGTGTATAAACAAAATTGTTCGTAAATATAATGTAATTCATACGTAAAGTTGTGGAATCCTGTTAAACGTTGAGTTTATTCATATTGAAATGTTGGCTCGTTTACTATATCTACACGAATTTTGTATTATTTTAATTCTTTTAAATACGATATTAATGAAAATATTTGCTAGTATAATACGATGATTCTCGTCAAATATAAACATCGTCTGAAAATTATCTCGCAACTTCTGAATGCTTCACATTTTTTTCGGGAACACCCACGTTGTTTATTCTACAGACAAGTATAACAGATCCGACGAATTCAACGAAACAATGAAAAATAAATAATACAAAGAATACAAAATATTTTTTTAGATATTCTATAATAACGCCATCCGATTTCAATCGCTTTGTTTTTTATGCATAAATTTATCATTATAATCTTTTTTTTTGAATAGACAAACCGTACACGTAATCGATAAAATTTGAATCTATTTGATCGAAAATCTTCATATTTCAATTTCAATTATAAATATTAAATATCAAATTTATATAATTTTACGTACTTATAGTTTCAAAATCAATTACAAAAAATAATTATTAAAATTTAAAAATCAGAAAACCGTTTAATATTTCAACCGCACGCATTTGTTTTATTCAGTTTTTTTCACTCGGTTCACAGTTACTACGTTAATTTTGAACTCACAAAAAATACTTATCGAAAATTAATAAATTCTTCATAATCTTTACGTCTTAACAACTTTCCATATAAATAATCAATATTATAAAATATAATAATAATAATCAGTTTTTTTTCATTGATATAAAATTATACATGCCAACAGAGAATCGAGCGCGTCGTAACAGAATTGCAATTCAATTAAATTTCTACAATCATTCGTTGTTTTATTTTAATATTTGTATATTTCTCATCAGTGTTTGTTTTTGTGTAAATTTCAAAATAATTAATTTCGCTACTTTTTTCATTGTGATCTGTGTGACCTAAATTTCAGTGTGATAGTGATTTTTTTAATATTTTTTTTCTAGGAATTCGTTCTGAGAAGTGGTCGATCCAATCCTTGCTTCTGTAAATCGATCTTCGGAAAATTTTGGAGGTTAGTGTTATGATTTAGAGAAAATTTGCAATAGTCTAATTGTTCTGTTTTTATCATCATTGTTTCAATTCAACTAAAATTACATGTTTTTCGTACAATTTTTCGGGAAAAAAAAGAATTTTCGTTTACAAATACTTCCAAAATATTTATTTTATACAATTTTTTTCTTTCAATCGGCTATCATTTTTCTTTCAATCGAATTAAAGAATATATTATATAATCGGCTATCATTTAAGTTTAATGTAAGTATAGGTTTTCCACATCCTGTTGAATATTTTTAAAACTATCAACCTTTCTATTTGAAATATTTGATTTGAAATGAATATTATTCAGTTTTAAGTGAAAAATCTGTACATTGAGATTGACGATGCGTTTTTTTCGCTACATATTTTTTCGTGACGCCAAGTATCAGATTACGGTCAAATAGATACATTCAAAATTAATAATTTAATTCTGCTAGATGCAACAACAATTTATAAACATCTCAACGCGAATTTATATTCAGTAAAACGATCCGATAACGCGGTATTAAATTCAACCACACTAAACGGCTTTGGAACGCTTTCAAGAAGTAGGAAAAGTAATGGCGAATCAGTATATAGCGCTCTCTTGACCCGAATTAGCCCAAATTGCTCGTCGTCAAAGCACACGTGCCATTAAATTTGTCGGTTAGATAAATATTATAAAGACGCAAATATAATGGCGTTTATCTTCCTGGTTTTTATCAAAAGCTAGACGTCCCGCGACGACACTTAAAATTCTAAAAATGCGCCCCGTTGCGATAAAGTAAACTTTGGAAAGTTTGTTTGAACCGCGCTCGAATTTCGTCGTAAAAAAAAGTAAAATGCGTGTATTATTCTGCATACTTTTTTAAATATAAATTACCGGGAGACTTTATAAAATAATACTTTGTCGTAACTTTGTTCGATAATATATCGTTTCTTGAAAAAAGTCGCGAAAAATTAGCGATAAATTTTTAATACGGTCGTGCTGCGGTTAAAAATATATTCTCATGTAAATATAATATTTATACACAAATATAAATAGTAGATGGAATGTTTATCGATCGAAATTAAAGCAAAGCCGAGTCAGGAAGGAAATTAGTACGTGAGGCGAGCAATCTAAGGCGTTTTTGAAATTCTGTCGTTGTCTTCGTTTCGGAGGCTTCGCAACAGAGCGGGAATAATTTTATTTTACTCGACGCGCCGCTTAATTACTTCCAAAAGACTTTCATTATCAACAACATTTCACGGTCGTTAATAATGCAAATTGGCCCGAAACTGGAAGTTTGCAGCGTTCGCCGCCGATTCGGAACCTCTCGGTTCGTTTATTTTGTAAATTCCGAACAATTTCCAATAGGCGTTCATCGTCGGCTATTTTCTAATCGGATCGTTTATCGCCGAAGAAAATTTGGGTGATGATTTTTGATTGTGACAATTCCGATTCGGCGATTTTTACTCAAGTGTCGTTAATCGCAATTGAATGGCAAGATTTTTCTCTTTTTCAATCATTATCGGTCGATTGAAAATATTATCAACTTGAACCATTTTCGATTATTATATACTCGCAGATTTTCTTTTTTATACATTGTAGTCTGTACCTGGAATTTTTTCGAAGTTTAGCAATTATAAATAATACTCTTATGTATGTTATATGTATGCTTGTGAGCAGCTAATTGAATAATGAAGCACATGGACGGCTTCTCGGCACGGGCTTGACTAATCTCGTTAAAATATCGCACGGACCTGGCGACAGAGTATGCATATAAACTATAAGTATTTTTTAAAACATGAATTTTGAAGTACTGTTTCATACCTATGTGTATATTTGTAAAATTATGATATGATTTTTTTTAGTAAAAAAATCGCATCGTATAGTATTAATTACATTCAGAATTATAGTTAATGCAGATATCAATTTTCTCCCATTTGCGAAAAATTGTTTACATTGATTCTATTATGGTGTTAAATTTACATATTGAATCATAAAACAGACATGTTATTTTATTCGGTCCGATGATTTTGTAATACAAAACATGTTGTTTCTCCGTTGAATTTTTAACATTTCACATGAGTATGAAATAGTCTGCGGAATGAAAATTTGCAATTCTCAACAGGCCGCGAAGTAAAAACTTTTAAAGTTATGAAATAAGTTTTAAAGTTCGCGTGCGCGCATTGTGTTACTTTATTATATTGCCACGACCGTTCTCTAGTATCTAATATTGTCGTTGTTATCGTATAAAATATCATATATTTTCATTTGTATAAAAATCAATAAAATCTTGAACAAAAACAATTAATTAAATATTTGATTCTCAAAGCACACACGAAAAAAAATCTTAAAAAATAGACTTGAAAATAGCCCGTGTTAATTATGGCACGTTTACGTTAACGGGTCCAGTAAGTCGATACTGTCGGTTAATGGGCGCCGGTGTTTGTAATCAGAGCCAGGGGCAAACAACCGAGCACCGTGGCCCTTATTGGGACAAGATACAGAACAGTCGCACCCCGAGCGTTGGACGCCCCTGAAGGGCCCGAGCCCTACGGTCATTTGCATTGTCTGCGCGTAAACAACGAGACACTAATAAAGAGTAATTAGGCTGGACCTACGGTGCGAAGTGACGCGTTTATGCGTAATCGAAAGCTTAATTGGACGTACGTGCTGGACGTTTTTCGTTAACGCTAATTTCGGTGATTTGCTCCGTTTTTCGTCGAAAATATATTGCAAATAAAGAAGCGATAAATACATCACTAACACACGAAGGGGAGAATGCATTGAAGCAATTCTGTCGCGAATCAAGTCAACTCGCTCAATTGCACTTTCGAACAATCGTCGCATCACTCGCGCAGCTCTTCCGCTCCATTATCGTCCGAGTCATTATCATTTTTGCCATCGTCATTGTCGACGCAGTCATCATCGTTACCACGAAGCTCCGAGTACATCAAGAGCTTTCGTCGCAGTCGACACGAAGCGTTCCGCGCTGAAGCGGTAATGCCTCGACAGTTTTCCACGCAGATGTATATTAAGGCATCATTTATTCAAGCGCTTTTTTCCATTCTGGTAAACGAAGTAAGTGTGCTTTTCTGAGCCGTCGTTTAGTGGGACCGTTCGACGTGGACGTCAATTGTTTATGAGTTTGCTGGTCGACGATTTCAACCGTTTGTAACTACATTGTACTACGGAATAGCGCTTGTAAGACGAGTTTGCATACGTAATGCGACTTTTAGTACTACGCTGTATTCTCGAACGATCGAATTTGTAAACGTACTTGTATAATTAACGTCAAATTGGCTCTTTCTTGGGACTTTGTATGAGTAAAAATTTCATTCGAACACGCTTCAGTTATAATTCATATACCGAGGTATATCGTTTAATAGTTTTTTTTTTTCATAACAATAAATTTAATTAATATTTTCAATATAAAACAGTTCAATTGTAGCAATGGATAAGGTAAAATCGCTCAATACTGAAATTCTTTATTCATCACTCGAGAAACAATACGTGACGATTCGTATTTTATTCACGTGCAGATTTCGATACAACCTCGAGCCGAGGACAAAACGACACAAAAGCACAAGACGACAGAAGTTGAATCGAACTTTCGAGACGTTTGACTTTTTTACGGTCGAAAGCTCGTTATTTTTCTCACACCTCTTTCGTTGTAAGAAGCGGCAGGTACATGCGGCTTTCTCTTCGCGCATCTATTATTTCTTCGCGGCACCTGCGAGTGGCACAAACCATTTTACAGCCATTCCAAGTTTTATTTGCTTTTCTTCTGTGTGTGTGTTCCTTTTTTTTCCTTCATTCCGGCGTGTTTATTTCTGCCCCTGCCCCGTTGAAATTTATATATAATAATATTTTATACGCATATGCTTTTTTATTGTGTTTTGTCGGTGAGTGTTCTGATGCTCGGCTTGTACGTGACAGCTTTTTTTTATTTATGATTATTGGAATTCCACGCGCCACCCTTTCTTGGTTTATGTTAGTACGAGGGTGGTCCGAACAATCGCGCAAATGTGCTTTATTTTGAGACAATTTCGTGGCTTCGATAGCTTGATATATTGATCAATTAGATCAATTTTTCTTCTAGAAAAATTCAATAAAACTCAATTTGCAATAAAAAGTTTCATACAACTTATATTTCAATCAAATCATTTATATTTCACAAAACTGTAATTTTTTAAATTATCTTCAAGCACCGACAAACTTGAAGACACGCTATCAAATTATCGACATCTACAGAAATACGTCGGTTCATTAAACATTTTCCCGTACGTACACGTGTATCCGTTGCATTAAATATGATAGTTATTACAGAAGTACATTACATACACGTATACCGTACGGTGCAAGTACCTACCAGTTAAAGGGCTAAGGTTCGAAACGTCCGCCTGGAATCGATCCGAATGCAGGTCGCCATTAAAATTTCACAGTCTCACAACGGCAATTTGGTAAATTGCAGTCGTGTCATTTATTAATACGTACCTCCGAGTGTATGAGGACACGTGGACGTAGGCGGGTTCTGCCTGTGCGTGCTTTCAAGTCGGAATATTTTATCGTATCGATATCGATTCGGTCGTGTTTGTATATCTATGTATATGCGGTGTTTGTGCTTTTTTTTCCGCTGTGAAAAATCGGAAAATATGGGTCGCGTACGGAGAAAATGAATCGAGACTTTTCTTATCGCTTCAATATGTTGCATGAAAAATGCAACGGGTACGTGACGACCTTTCGCGATGCGGGATTTTCCTCTTCGCCGTTTGATGCGATACAAGCCGTGCATTAATCGGAAATCTGTTTATATTTTTATAGTATTTTTAGTTGCATATATTCGATAAATAATAAAATTGAATATTTGGAAGCGTCAGTGCAGAGAGAAACTTTCGAAAAACGCTTCGGGAAACGTCAGAATGCACGTCTCTCTGGGTTCGTTACTGAAAATAAGCTCGTCGGCACATACACGTATTTGTAGCGAGGGTTTATATTCGAGGAAAATTCCCTACGTACACGTTACTTTGTTAATGTTTTTTCGTTGCTTTGACGAGCTTTAGAGTTTCGGTTGTGACGGGACGAAAGTTTCACCGAGCGTGAAGCGAGTTGACGCATACGCGGTGATGCTGAGCTTTTACTATTATTTTTTTCAGACTGATTTTTTTCGGCTTAGTGAATCTAATAGACCGTCCAAAAGAGTTTCGCATTTTTCATTTTTAATCCGTGCAGAGTATTTGATTTCAATTTATTTTTTCGCATCGTTGTCATAAAATTTCGACGTAAAAATATTCATTTTATTACGACTACGTACAAGTGTAATACAAAATTTAATATAAAATTGTTAAAAATACATTTCAATTTGAATTTAAAGCTATTCATAATAAATTTTATACATAAGTAATTCGAATATTTCAGAATATGAAAATCTTTTTCATTCTGTATACAGCACGTATTAATTTAATTTCGGCGAAATTTAAGCGTTTAATAAGACGCCGCGCCAACTATACAGATTAAATGGTCCATAAACAGAAGTGAGTGCGCGACCTGCAGCACACTCTCTATAATATCCAACCATGGCCTTCCATTCTTTCGTACCAGCGACAACAATGTCCCATCTGAATCTTCCAACATTTCCCATCCAGTCGGTGTCTCTTCCAAACGGAGGAAGCGTCTCTTCGGCTTTTTATTTATTAAACCGACAGACACCGTGAAAGTTTAATAAGCGCCTCGAGCGCAATTTTACGACCGATGATGAACAGAGAAAAACCGCTGTGAGGTTTTCCGCGTATTGCGGAAAAATTACGTGCACACGTACATATGTGTTTCTTTCTGCATTACGGGAAAAATTTCATGCCATAAATGCCAGGGTTGTGGTTTTATAGACGATTTTTTGCGATAATAAAAGTTTTTTTTTGTCAAAACGTAAATTCGTATCTGATATGAATTTGAATTTGTTTAATAATACATTTTCTATGTGCGATGTCGTCAAATTTTTCATTCAATGTCTCCACAGCCCTGATAATATCACGTCCTCGGTCTCGCGGGGAAGCTTAATAACGCCGTTCGCAATAGAATTTTCCGCGGGATTTCCACGGGATTTTCACCGGTTTATGAATTAACAGTCTCCGTTGTCGTTTTCCTACAGTCTTCGGTACAGGTTGCGTTGTTGGTTTAAGCTTTAAGCTACGGTCGGCCGCAAGAAAGCTGGCTCGTTGCTCCGCGAGCTTGTGGTGCTGCTGTGTCGTCGCATATATTTTGGATACGTTTAAAATGTATATTTCGTTACACCTGAAGTAGTCGAATTTGCATTCATTATGCACCAAGAAATTCGTTTAGATTTAATTTAATTCGTTAAAAATTCAAAAACGGTTTATTTCAATATTAAATAGCTTGATGGTTCTGCCGCGCTCGATGCTCGCAAAACTTTATCCACTGTATGATAATTTGTTACATTAAATTTCAAACTATTGAAGCTGTTATATAATTTCAACGCTTTATGCTCAAATTAGCAATTCATACTTTATTTCATTTTATAACTTATTAATGGGTTAACATAAAATCATTTAGTTTCTGTTTAGAAAATATAATGTCTGTTGTATGTTGATCATTTTGTTCGTCAAGTACTTACACATATATTTTCATTACATCGGAATATTGATGTAACAAATGACATTTTTATTAGAAATCTGATGCTTTCAAATATACTCGCATACAATATTTCTGCACATTATTTTTGTTCGCTCACAACCAAATTTTTCTTTTATGAAAAAGGGTTGCCATGGTATAGAAGGGGACTTATCGTTCATAAATCTGATCTACTCGACGATAAGCTGAATTTAGTGCCGCTAATATTCTTATGTACGACATGCGTTGCTTAAGAATCATAAGTATCCTCGTATTTCAGGATAATACTTTATATACAATATATAAAATTAGATACAATATTTAAAATGTATATCAAATAATCAAATTTTACCCTAAAAAGTAATTCAATTCAATAAACATGTCATTTTCAACTTTTTTATCTTCAATGTATTCTATAAAAAGTGATAAGTCTTATACATTTTTCGTATATGTAGCAACATTAATATTGACTTTTTTTCTATATACACCCTTCTTAGAAAAAAATCACTGTTCCGAGGGCGAAGGCTACACATTTCTCCCTTTTTGATGGGCATCGTCGTCGAAATGTGCGTGAGTCGAATATCTATTACGAAACGTTTCTTTATCTCGAAGTAGAGTTGAAAATCCGTCGCGTCTGAAAGGTGCTGAACTTCTGCTTTGACAGTTTTTCTTTTTGTCCACTTTGAAGATCCGATTATACGAGAGGATCGTGGCACACCGCAGAGAGAAAAAAAAACTTATTTATTCGACGAAAGCGATCACTTTGTATAGAAACAAGAGAATAAATATTGTTTCACGTTTTGTATGATAAAATTCACTCGAAGATATTGTATGAATGAATTGAAGAGTATCGCATTTTTTCCATATATCCACATCGATATTAAATAAAAAACGCTTTCCAATACTCGATGGAATATACACATATACACATTCAACATAACAATTCCGATCTAAGATCCATTTTCGATACGTAAGAAACACCCACGTACCGAAGCTGAGCATCTGTACGAATTAAACGCTCAATTATTCAAGAGGAGCTGCGGGCCGCTCTGGCCGTGGCCCGCGGCTCGCAATTGAATTATGCGGGCGATTTGCTTGTTTAATTGAACAGCCCTGGCCAGGCCGAGGGGCGAAGGGTGAACCTGGCCCCGAAGAGCCTCCGCACCCCTGCATTATTGAGGGCGAGGGCCGCACACGCGTACGGATTACACGGGAGGAGGCTTTATTGCCGACATAACCGACGCCTCCGAAACTCCGAGATGTGCCGGTTGTTGCTCCAGAAGGCGCTGGTGGTGGTAAGGTGGTGTTTCGGGTTGGAAAATTGATGGACTGGCACTGTTGCGGTCTAGTCTTAGTCGGAGGTCTAGCGCTTGGTTATGATTCGGCCGGGTCGTGTTTCAGATGTGAATTGATGCTTCTGTGTTGTACTCGTAGTGCTGCGGTTTGAATAGTTGAATCGGGATTGTGTTGATTGTGTTTGAATGTTGTTGTGTGATTTTGTGTTTGTGGAAAAATTATAGGGACGGTGTCTAGGGCGTGAATGGAAAATTGATTTAATGGCGCTTTTGTGGTTGCGGATGATTGTTTAGTCTGAGATACTGAATTGGAGCACGGTTATGATTCGGATGGGTTGTGTTTTAGATGTTAATTAACGCTATTGTGCTTTGTAGTGGAGTGGTTTTGTTGTGAAATTTGTGTGTATTTTACTTGTGAGAAAATTCAATTTGATAATTATGTAATTTATTAAGATTACGAATAAAATTGATACATGTTAAAATAATTCAATCATACGATCACTATTCAATTGAATTGGACCGATTAAGAGCAACAACCTTAACATTTTCAACCAATTTATCAGCGAAACATTCAAACCGCAAGCACTAAACCTCAACACATCGAACGAATCCGAGACGTGTTTAGTTTGTCGAATTTGTGTATTAACAAGACAAACACGGAGCGAGCGAGAGCGTCAACATTTTGGACGCCCGAAGGAGAACCGCGTCGTCGTCGCTCCACAACTTTTTGGGTCAAGTGTGCCTCGGTTCACATGCACATTTATATTGCACGAGGTGTGGGAACTTTGTCGACGACAAACTGGAAAGCGTTCGTGGCACAACAACCGCCAACAACCGCCAACCACCGCCTAGCGCACTCCATTTTGTTCAGACGTCGTCCCAAGACGCGATCCTTTAACGCGACTACGCCATAATACCAGCGGTAAAAGGAATCGCTTTGAATCAACGATATTTATACATAAATACAATCGCATAGATGTTTTAATTTTAATGAAAAAGTCTCTAATGATTATATCTTATTAATTTTCTATGTTTATAGTAGTAGATATTCTATTTCTCGTATGAGCTGTACTCCTAGGATGTTGACGTTCAGCTTTTCCTATAGTATTTTGATCGTAATTGAAATTGTAAAAATTCAAATCTGACCTTGAAATACTAGGATTTTGACTATACTATGACGACTGAAAAGGCCAAGGAGTACAAGTGACATCGCGGTGATTTCGAGAAAAGTGCAATCAAAGTTGACCATGTACCTACATGTATTAGGAAGAGGTTGACTGATTTGATGATATATCTCGGCACACGTTCTGAATTCGTTTATATCCTTTTCCCACCAAATAAATGAGCGTACATAGAATTGATTCTTGTACATAATTCAATTTTGGTAAAAATGTAACTTATATCCCTTGGCCTTTTCAGTCGTCATATATAATTTAAAAGTATCATAACTGAAATCATTTTCATTAAAATTATGAAATTTTCAAATTTTAAAAAATCATTAAATATTTGACACGATAGCACCATTACATCTTCGCGTTAAAGCGGCCCAAAAAATAAAAAATAAAGAGCGTAACACGCGAACGAAAAAAAAAAATTCGTAGGAAGAAAAGAGAGGCACTTGCTTTTGTTCAGAAGCGATGCGTGGCACGATCTTGTGGTGGCGTTCGCGAGATTTTCATTATTTTGACCCAGAGAAAAATTCTCGTGGGATTTTCTCAGGCAACGGATAACACGTGAAGGAAGGGGGAGTGTTGAGGGAAATTTTAGAGTAGGGGCGGACTCGAAGGACGGAGGCCTTATTGGGCTTAATTAGGCGAAAAGTATCCGGGGTGATTCTCAGACAGTGCGCTTTTCCCGCGGGTCCTTTGATGATAATGAGACGATTTGAAAAAATGTTCACGAACACGAAAGAAAGTATCTAGACTTATTCACCACTCTAATGATCATACTGATCGGTATCTTTTTTGATATTTTCATAATCATTACATTTTTTCTGATAAGATTTTATATTAACTTTGCTATATTAAATTTATTTTTTCATTTTTTTTTATTATAAAAAAATTTCGTTTGATTCATATTTATGTTAATCAAAAACTATTTCGAAGAATTATTTCATTTTAATGTGCTATAAATTTTAAATCAACTTTTAATTTTTTCCAAGTATTCACTTTTGACGTACATAAATCGAGCGTCTCTGATATTTATTTTGCTCGAAGACAAGTTGATTACTTTTTACAGGAAATTTCTCGTCTCAAGGGGGGTAGAAAGAAAAAGAGGATTTTCCGTTTTCCGGCATGGACGATGACATTCTGCTTTGTAGACGGCGCCAAGACTATGAGAAAGTGAACTCAAATTAAAACGAAAAAAAATGCATATCGATAAAATAACATTGCACTGTTAAATTACATACCACAAAAATAACATTTTTTAAAGAAAATTTAATTTCAGTTAATAAATTACTCAATTTTTTTTATTCATTAGGAAAATTCCACGATGTCGATAAGCATCGAGCAGTTTGAATTATGTTTCCGCCTATCGATCGTCCTAATTAAGTAATTTAATTTATGACGTCGATAAATTTCCAGCGGCCACTCGGCCACTTCTGATGTGTCCCGTGTAATAAAATTTGTAAACGAGCCGGGTCCACTAATTATAATGAAGCCGACCGAGCCGCGTACACAATAACTTATTATAGGCACGCTCGATAAATTACAGGTGCGGTTATGCGGCGGATTAATCAAACGCTCGTTTGGCTTTCGCGCGTAATTTCTTCGAATTAGTCCACTCTCGCGGGACGGCCGGAAAAGCCGGAAAATTAAAGGAAAAGCGTCCCTGCGAAACGACAGCCTTCTCCTGTCCCTAGACAGGGCTGCGGAGCTGAGGGTGAAAATTTATCCCACAATTAGATTTGAAATTTTAATCACATACTTCATAAATATATTATTATTCATCTTCAATGATTTCATTGAATACATCAAATTTTTCGAAATTCGCATTTTTCAATTAATATGTGAGCCGTTTAGTGCATACTGATTAGCTTCATAAAATGAAAAGTAGAGAAAAATCGATAAAACATGTTTGATTCGTTTTTCAAAATTTTATTGATTATTTTCATTAATCTATTACTCTGAAATCATAAACATACAAATTTCAATTATAATAAGCTACGGATGTGGTTAGTTTACATTAGAGCACAGAACTAATCAGATTGACATAAATAATTATTATTCGGTTGTAAATTGTTGGTATTTATCTATGTCATTCAGCAAATATATTTTACACATAAAAAGTTTTAAAACATTAAGTATTTTGACATTTATTTTTTTTTTTCAAAAAGGAAAGTTAACCACTTTATGCATTTAGGGGCAAGCATACACTATTCTGACTTTACAGTATAAATTTTATGTATTTAAATAAAGTTTAGTTATATTTTCCTTACGCAATACATATAATAGTTTAAGATAAAATTATATTTTCATAGATATGAAAAAAGTCGATGATTTATTTTTTTTCGAATTTCGAGTCAATTCTGATTCGACAGCCCTTCCTTCTTAGGGTCGGATAAATCGCGACGGGAAGAATATGAAAGTAATACTCGGTCGGGTCCAACCCCCCCAGTCGTTTAATTAAACGCAATTACGCGATAGTGTGAACGCTTTAAAGAAGGGAAGCGACGCCAGAATTTAAATTAAGGGCCCCGGGGTCATCGGGTCAACGGCTCTGGCTTCTAATAATTTCGAACGAAATCTCTACGAAGACTTCTTATACCCGCTTCTGGTTTTTCGCCTTTGCTCTGGAGAAAAGAAAGAAGAGCTGAAGTGCGTGGATGATTAATTAAAACGTTCATAAAACGAGAGACATAGAATCGGGTACATTTCTATATCGCAGGATCAAAGGATCGGAATAAGTTCCGTTGAGAATTCGCATCATTAAAAATTTATGTAGTGATAATTTCGGATTTATTTAAATATTCTATTGGAATCAAAGGATGGGTATTAAACATAATATTTTCAAAATTATGAGAAATTCAAATATTTCGATAACGAACAAACTTTCAAGACTTCGTAAGTCTTAGCTTCGCACAACACTTGCATAATTGCGCGAAATTTTCAATTATGAAAACATCTCCGCGGAAATTTGCCCTCTACACAATACTGAAATCCTGGAAGGATGCAAACACTCACATACAGATACACAAACATATCTTTGCATACTCTTCGACCATAACACGAAAACAATTCTGCACATCGTTGAAACGGAGTTTCGCCAGATGAGAACGAGAGAAGCCAAACTTTTAACGAGCGCCGGGCTCTTCATAATCGGTCGGTGGGGCCTCATTGTTGTTCAATTAACGTCGAAATTTGTTAGTTTGCCTAGTTGTCAAGAAATTTGTTTAACATAGGAGTGTGTTCAACCGTTTGTTAACATTCGAAGAAGGCGGATTCGTATGTGTGTGTACCGTGTGTCGGAAAATTGCAAGAATTAAGCAGTTGGCACGGAACTGTGTCTTCGAATATTCGATTCGTAGATTTTCTTTACTGAATATAATTTAATAGCAAAAATATCTTAGACTTTGTTAATATAATACACTGTTTTGTTCTTTCATTCCTTATTTAAAGCATGATCGATCAAGTTTAATTTTAGTTAGTTGAATGTGTTTGCAATGTAATTTATATTGTACGAACTGAATAACTTTCACCAAATTCGCTATGATAAAGTTTTATTAAACTTTAATATTAACTTGGCAATAATCTTAGGTTGAATTCTGAGAACTACTTTGTAATAATAAACGTCAAAACATTAATTACTTAGACGCTCTTTGGTTATCACCCAAGCGATTTAATGGAATAGTTTCGAAGTAATTCATAATGCTTCTTATTATTACTATCAAAGTTATCGATCATCTATAAATTGAAATTTAATATTTATACATGACATATTCGGAAATACAAAATATATTTTTGATCGCTATAAACGGTCTGCTTTTGAATTTATTGTCTTTTACTACGATGTCGTGCAATTTATTTTGATATCTGTATCAATTCTGAACATATCGTTATCAAAAGATCTTTCGACGATATCGCATGACGGAAGAAAACGTAGAAAGAAAACATGACCTCATTATAAACATCCTTTTAGAAACATTCAAGATACGAATCTTCGAAAAAAAACATGTATTTTTTTCAGTACATAAAAATTTACATTATCTCGTTAGCAAACGGTATATATTTTCTGAATACAATATATTTAAAAAAAATAATAAAAATCTACCAAAAATGCAAAATTTAATTGAGCCGTATTATATTTTGCTCTTTCATCGAATATTGCTTCGTAAGCACCCCATCATCAATTCGAACGGCGCGATTATAATTTCAAATCGTAAAATCGTCAACGTTGGCGAAACGTGACTGTTTCACATTCGGGCAGTTATCCGCGAAGAGACGACTCCATTTATCCTGCTTGCTAAATATCAGAAACGAATAATTATTGTAGCAATCCATCCGAACGAACCAGAAGAGCCGGGGGTGGGAATCGTCGGTCGGCGACGAGGGGCGGTTAAAGTGCAAAAACACCGTTTTAATGAGAGACAAATCGTACTATTCCGATGGGGGCCGTGAGACAGAAAAGGGATCTTATGGGGGTGTCGTCTGCTGAGTCTGTTTTAGTTCAGCTCCCAACACTTTTCACCTTTGGCCTTGTCCACCCCTTTCAGTGTTGCATTGGGAATAAACTGGAGACAGTCTAGAGTCGAGCTGTTTCGTTTTTAATTGTCTGTGTTGCTTCAACACATAAGTTCGAGAATATATTTTGAATTTCAGATTAAATTTCGATATGTTTCATGTATAATTTTATATAAATAGGACATTAAATACTACACTTTATTATAACATCAAAGACATCTGATTATATTTTCATACCACTTCAACTTTTTAATCATTTCAAACAAATTCGAAATGAGCCCCCTTCCAACCCTATGTAATTTCTTAAGCACGTGTCTTTTACAAAAGCTTCGACATAATCAAAAGAATTCACCCTCCAATTAAGCGAATTGAAAATATCGAACGAGCGCGCTTGTGTACAATTCCGATAATTAATTGTTGTTGCTCGAACGTCAAAATAAAGTGTCGAATGACCGCAAACAACGAATCGTTCCGACTTTCCGCCAATCAATTATTTGATATTTTGTACACAGGAAATTATTACGTAGGTGACTCGAGGGGGATGATGCACAAAAGTGCTTTTTCTTAGAAAAGATGGATCCGAGGGGATGAGTGACGGGAGGGAATGCGACACAAAGGAGACGTCTACGTAGCTAGGATCGTCAGTATTTTAATTAAGAGAAAGTCTCAATATTGTTTCAGTCTTGTCGATGAACAAGAAATAACACGGTGACTTGTAGGTGCGATACAAAGGCTTCGACTCGAGGATAAACAACTTCGCCTTCGTCGTTGCTGTCTATTCCCACAGCGTTAAAACCCCATCGTTCTCGTTCCAACATACAGACATAAATGTACCGTATACATTTTGCGCTTTGTCTGTTTGTTTTGTTTTATAATCTCCTCGTTAATTTTCATACAGTCTCATCAAAAAACTCAAATACCACATTTTACTTTTGATATAAAAAATTAAATTCAGAACATACATATATCATTCAAAGAAAATATGATTTAATTAAATCCAATTACTGAAATTATTTTCACAAAAAAATATAGCAATTACGCAAAATTAACCGCAAGACTGCATCGCAAAGACGATGCACACGTAATCATGAATTCGACAAACTTCCAAGGGGACGAATGGTAGTATCCTTTGCAGATCGCATGTCGCACTCCTCACGGTCGGTAAGCCGAGCTTAATTAAGGACACATACACACAATTACGAGCCAGCATAAATATGTAGAGCTTTCGGTCTGCGCTCTCCAATTAGCGCTCTCTTTGGGGCGCGGGGTCGAATAAACAGAACAAATCCTCTTACGCGTCATCATAATAATAATCTACATACGTTCGCACAAAGCTCACTTTTTACCCGACCTACGTACGTACATAGAACCGTAGCCATCGTTCATGGGACTACGCTTTCGAAACACGTAATTGGCATTCGGAGCGAGCTCGCTAATAACGCACCTGCGGTAATAATCGCAATAATGCCGGTTTAGATATGCGAATATATTATCCGTTTTGTGTATGGCTGGGGAGAGTTTCGGTTTGTTCGTCGCCGAAGAACGTCTGCCTGACTTTATTATCTTCGTTGTGCTGGAGGCTTTTATGCGCCGGAACAGAATAGGCGTTTCGGAATCGGATCAAACTACGTTTTGTGCTAACGCAAGGATTGAAGTTTGCCTTCGCGCTTACAAGGAGCGCTCGAACGACGCACGTTGATATTGCGCTTCTGCTCTGTATAAATTTTCTTCATTATTACTTCGTTATTAATAAAGTTTCTGTTTAAAGAAAATAATTGGAAAAAATCTCTGTTCAATGTAGATAATATCGCAGTTTGAACAGTATTATTAAATCGTTTTATATAATCAAATATTGATGATAAGCAGTTAGGATTTGATTTCAGTGAATCACAATCAAGCGATTTATCGTGTTACGTAAAATTAACTAACCAATTATTTCGTATCATGTTATCATGAATTCATACGTGCATGGCAAATAAACACTATTGAATTTCAACCTTATTCAATCAATCATCAAAACCGTGCACATAGAAAGGATCGAAACGCTAATCCGCGAACCTAAGAGATTCGGATGCGCCGAAAAAGAGGCGGCTCGGTTCGTGTCACGAACGAACCGGGTGTGGGTCGGATTTTACATAATAATTAGCGCGGCCCTTAACAAAGTTTGAATGGAACTAAACTGCGTATCGTATTGCGGCAATTTGGGCGGGATTTATGGCGGCTGAGTTCCGAAGTCACGCGCCCGGCCCGCCATTCACAATCATCATTACATTCAAGGTATGCAAAACAGGAGCGGTTGCTTTTTGTTGGAGTACTGCGCCGCTGGGACACCCTGCGAATTCCTGATGCTTTGTCGCCGACTCTGCTTTTCGCGGAAAATTATTTTCAGATGTGCATTCGTGACGTTCTGAATTGATTCGCTTGATGAATGTTTGCTCAAATCAAAATAGACTCAATTATTCAAGAGAATTTTTCGGGTTGATTGAAGAAACTATTGGTACTTTAACTCCTTTCAATATGACAATGGATTTTTTCCACGTGGAAGCTTTTTAGAACAAGACAAATTCAGGTCTGTTCCAAGATCATTGAATGTTGCTTGCTCTAAATAGCTTCCACGTGGAAAAAATACACTGTCGTTTGACGGAGAATTTTGGAGTACCTACACTCAATTTTCAACTCGCAAGCTTAGATTACTTTGAAAGTTCCACTTACTCGTAATTAGTATTTTCCAGACTAAATCTGTTGAAGTGAGATAAACTCGGTTCATTTCTGAGATTTCAAATAATATGGCAAACAACGATCATTTAAGTCGAGAACAGAGTGTATCCACTCGTTTCTGATTTCTACAATATGTGTAGATTTTGAGAATAATTCTAATTTATCGATAGTATTTCTCTAATTTTTTTGTGAATAAAACGATAACAGTATATTATAAAGTGTAATTTCAATAAATTTTACAGACGAACAAAGCGACCACAAATCAAAAAGCTTCGGCTCCGTTGAATAAGCGGCATAATAAATCGGTACGATAACCCTTTATCTACGTGCAGTTTCAAAAAACGGACAATTTCAAATGTAACCATAACACTAACGCTAATACCGCAACCCAACGAAACTCGGCGATAAACTTTGCGGATTAAGACTCTTAATTGCTCGACGATTCTTATCGGTTGAAAATTTATTGGCAAACATTCGCGCGTTGAAATGTCACAGGTAATGTACGTACTATAATATCGTAATATTGTATTTCGAGTTAATATTTGATCTTAAGTAGATACTCGAGTATCAGGAAACGTACGATTTATTGTTTTGTCGTCTTGAGTAATTTCAGGTATCGCGTTCTTGCTCCAGTTTCGCCGAGTTTCACGACTGAAAAATGTTCGAGATCAACGGATAGAGTATCGTGACCCGATACATGAGTGTTTACACGTAATTTATCCTCGTTTTGTGTTCACCTTTGTGTGGTGTTGAGATCGAACTTCACCTTTTTCACGAAAGAGGCTTAGTGCGAAAACACTTAGATCCTTTCGTTCATTTATCATTTTTAAAACGAATTGAAACCGATACCTTTTTTTAAGTATTAATCTATCAGATAAATATATTTTTCTCTCATTTTATATATTGCATGAAAAAATGTGATATTTTTTGTTCGCTTCCCACAACTCGCCCCCTTAACGTCGCGGTCCTAATTAAAACAATAGTCTTCAGGCGTGCCCGGCTTGAATTATGGGGGAAGCCGGGTGTGTAACTTTGGAGCACTCGTCGCCAATTTCCACCAATTACCTCCCCTTTTCTGGACGGAAGAAGAAGGTCGCGTCGTAAAAAAGGGCATCCCTCGAATTCATCTCGTCGCCGGCATCCAGCTCGAAGGGCCAGGAGGAGGTCGGGTCCTGAAAGGTCCTCGAGTGGATTCGTCGGTGTTGTCGCAAGCTGTCGTCGTCCTCTTGGCCGTTGGAAATTGGTGTTTGGTGGAAATGGGGTTTTTATACGAGTCCAAATAACATGGGAGGAGCTTGCACACACCCTGAAGCAATGTGTGTGCTCGAGAGGTCGAGTGCGGTTATGTGTGTTTGGATTGGGTGTTTTATTTTTTATCATAGAAATTTCGTTGGATTTTATGTTGGATGAAAGGTGTCTGTGAGAAGTGATCGTTCAAATTTAGGAGATTTTTTTTCTATACAGAATTATGTTGAATATCTGTGTGTAAATATTAGTTTTTTAATTAATATGAACCCACTTTGCAAGAGCCTAAATTGATTCGAAGGCTTTTGATAAAATAAATAGATTCAAAATAAGATTAAACATTTAAAAGACTGTGTACAAAGATGCCCTATTCTCTTTTAATGAAATTCCTTCGTCAAAACATCTTGAAAGAAAATTTAATACCGTTTTCGAGAGTGTAATAGAGTTGGAACATTATTCGCTAAGTGATTTTCATTTTGTTTTATTTATTGAATTTAGCGCTTTTCCTACATTCAATTATTGAACTTTAAGGTCTTTTCGCGAAGTGTGTCTTTGAAATATACTGTACAGAGCGTACGTAGGTACTCCTTGTTTTTGAAATCTGACAGACACACAGAAGGTATGAAACGAGGTTTGCTTTCAGCTTCTTTTGTTCGCGCCGTGTAATAAATTTGTACGAAAATATCTCACAGAAAACGTCACAAAGTTCACAGTCTCGAAATATATTATTAAATTCGTGCATGACACAAAGCTAAATCAAATCCGCGCCAGAGATGCCCCGAGATGCGAAACGACGCTCGTGCTCATATATTTGCACACTTTTGAATTATTTTCATAATAATATATCGAAATTCAGACATGTCGTAATAAGATGCGAGGCTCAGTCTAGCGACTGTTTGCACCCGGAGCCTATTATTGTTTCAATATGAAACGCAACATCTCGCTTGACGTGGATCATGTACCCGCGTTGTATGAAAACGTTTAACTGTCTCGAAACCTTAATAATGGAAATGCGGAAAATCCAACATTCATATCCGAAAAATGTTTCGTTATTGAATTTTTTTATGTCTGACAAAAAACATGTGTTATTTAATACAAAATGATTTCATTTTGAATTCTGTGAATCTATAAGTTTACTAAAGCAAATTTTGGAAATCATTTTAACTATTATTTTACAGCACAAATTTTAATTAATAATGTAATAATATGATGTTAATAAATGAATATTATTTTATACACGCCTATAATAATAATACGAAATCTCTCATTATTCGCAATAAATAACCATTACGATGAATAATTGGATATTCACCGAGTTTCTGCCATAATTTTATTACCACTGTAAATTTCGAATGATTTATGTTAATTGAATATGCACAATATGTTAGAAGGATTCATTTCCTGGTAGCTTCGATCTCTTCCTGGAATATTACCATTTTCCATTCGTTTCCATACGTAATATAATATATGCTGTACAAAACCAGCACGGAGGTCATGAAAATGAAGGAAGGGATGTTAACGAAAAAAGATGAATAAAAAACATCAAACGCCACAGCGACTCCTCATTAAAGATCCACGGCCGGCGAAAACTTATTTTTCAGGCGACAACTACGCTCACAACAACTACAACAACAACGCAACAACGACAACAACTTCCTTTGTGAACGTTTATTTGATTCATCCATCCGTTTTATCCGGTGCCAAGCGTTGATAACAAGCGACCTTTTGCTCGGTCTCCGTTCGCTTTTCCCTCTTCGTTTTTTACGCCATACATATATTTTATTTCATTTTTTACGCCATCTCTGCGCCTGTGCCCTCTCTCAATGGTGTTTTTATGTCTTTGACGCTCGTTACTCCCATATTTGATTTGTCTTTTGATAATCACTGAAGGGACCCGAAACGCGCTCGAAAAAAGGTATACGGCTTTTAATAAGGATCAACGGCCCGTGAACGTCGTACACGAGAGGAGGTGATTTTTGTTATGCAAAAAAAATATATATCATCATATAAACAAATTAGGTCGTTTACGTACGCGTCTACCGAGGCTTCTTATTAATTTCACAAAAGCACAATCAAATTCGTAGCTTTTGATGTTCGTATTCGCCTCGCCCTCCCCCTCTTTTCGCCCTCACATTTAAGCAACCCTTTGTCAATTATATCTGGAATATAATTTGATATTTATCAGTTTGTTTGTACTTCATTATTCGATTCGTTTGGTGAATGTGTAATCTGATTCGAAGAAAAATGAAAATTGCAAACGATATTCTGAAAAAATAATATAACGTATAAAATTCTGATTAATGTTCATATTTATACTCGTATTTGTAAAATTTCTATTGAATATTTAACAAAATACGTCTTTTTCATCAATTGATTTGTCGTTATTATAATAAACATCTAGAACAAGAGCACTTGATGTAAAATCAATTTGTTGATCATAATAGATTAATGCATTAAATGCAAATAAATATTCACATAATGAATATATGAATATTGTTATTTATTACAATGGAAAATTGAAATACAATGGAAATACGTATTTGTTGATAGAGCATAAACAATATCGCATCACATTAAATAGACATGCGATAACTGACAGCAAATAATTCGAATAACTTTCGCTATAATATTATAAAAACTGAACGAAAAAGTGTATTTTTTATTTGACACGACCTGCGGCCAGAATGAAAAATGTGACGTGTATATTTCAACGAGCGTTTTCTTCGAGTTCTTCGGTGCAAGAAGTCGCCTACTAAATGATGCAGCATCCTCTCAGGCCCGAATGGGGCTTCGAAGGAAAATGCCGTTGAAACGTTGTGTCGTTTTATTTTCGCGCATGTACGAATGCTCTTGAATATACATACATACGTGTGTATATTCTGTATATGGATCTGAATATTTGAGGAAAGAATCGAATTTGAGAAATGATTAGTTTTTTTTTTGTTTCAGGTTATGAGGGTGCAGTGCTGGAGTGATCGCGTTCCTGTTTTTTATAAGGTAAGGTTTTGTATTTAATCTTTTTTTGTTTCTATGAATCGATCTAATAATTGAATAGTATTCGAGAGAGAAAAGCGTTCGATTATTTGAAAGGTTTCTGTATTTAAACGTATCCAATCTATTCTCCACTTAGTTATTTATTAGTTGCTTTCAATTCTTTGCACAGCGTCAGATTCCCATTTTACACCCCATTTCTGCGCCATTAAACAACACTCGATCGAGAGACCGTATTTCGTTTCAATGCAAAAACAATGCAATTGAAACGAAGTGTATAAACAACAAACAACAACTACAACAACAACAAAAAACACTACCTCCGACGAACGATACAGTACGAAAGTGCCTCGAAAAAAGCACTGAAACCCGATCGTAAAATACCCTTAAAAAATCGATCACGAAAATAAAATAGAGGCGAAAAAAGCACATCGAAGGTTGTACCCTTTTGTGAGCCGGACTCGGTAGTACGTATAAGGCCGTCGTGCAGAAATTCGATCCTCATTGTCCTGGCCCAACAAAGAAAGCTCGAAAGCTCGGAAGGCTAATCAATATGGGGATCAAATGAAGCGGAAGACTAGTAGGCGTCACTCTGACGAGCCGGTTTCGTTTTCCGGAACAAATTTTTCACCCGATGACGAGAGCGTGGAAGTAATGCGAACTTTTCAGACACAATTTCCGCGTAAGTGGGCTTCCTCTCCGTATAATGAAGCGTGTAGTGTTTTTCCGGTACGTTCACAGGGTAGTGAAAATCCGCAATACATTTTCAATTCGGCGCAATTAGTGCCGGAAAAGTTTAAGCGCTCGCCGTTGCGATGCACACGTACATCGCAGGCGGAGGCTTTTCCGGCTTTTCACCTATTAACGTACCGACAACGTTGCATATTTTTAAACCGAGCTTGTTAAAATTCACGCGATATTCACAGACTAAATTAATTATTTTAAAACCTCACCATACTATCAGTATTAATTGAAGAGTTTCGACATCCTTTTTATATGAAAAAAAGCTTAATCGTGTATTTTTTTTTTTAATATATTCCATTAGTTTTTTGAACGATCGTTACAAGGTAACATATCATTAAAATTTTAATAGTCTCAATATACAGTTAGAATCGTTCACAAGTCAAAACGTAAATTAGTACGGCACTGCAACAAGTCATACGTCGAGGTCGCCAAGTGCGAGCGACGGCTTACAAGAAACGTCCATTAGTTCCAGAATTAAGCCAGTCCGTTACGACTCAAACACCTTCTTCTTCTTCTACTTGCAACTCACCCTTACCACGTGTTATGGTGTCAATTTGTCAAGAGCGTTGCCCTGGCGTTTTTCCCACCTCTTTTCCAATCTGACCCTTTCTCTCTGTCTGCTGATTCCGATTGCCTTCGAGATTGAAGCTTAATTGGCTATCGGATATTGCGTGGACGTCGTCCTGTCTGTAGGAATCGGTTATGGACACATAGCGTGTATGAAGGGATCTGCTTTGTATGGATATTGTGGATTTTGTGTGCGAGCGTTCAACCGAAATGGACCGATAGGCACAATAGGATTCCCTTATGTTTTGCCATTGTGGCTCTTCGGCGACGGTAGCTGATTGGGTCGTCGAATCGGCGATCAATTGTGAAACTATGGGCTTATGGATTTATTAATCATGCGGATTCGTAGAGCAGAGAGGAGAAAGGATTATGTGTGTGCTTTTGAATTTGAGAATTAATGGATTTTCTGTGTGCGTTAGATACATGCGTATCTGTAGAAATACAATACTATAAGTGATATTGAGAGCTAAATGCCGTATTTCGCATGATTTGAATTTATATCTATAGATATACTGCCGTTCAGCATATGAATTTATTGAATTTATTTATGTTTTCGTTGAAGTTCCCATAGGATTTCTCTAGGGTCCGAGGAAGACTGACGCCTCTTCCCCATTTTCTCGGTCGAAGGTCTCCCAAAGGGCATCGAAAGCCTCCGCAGGATTTGAAGGGGACCAGTTCGCCCACTAAATCACTCTCTCTCTCTCGTCCCCTCTGCAAGAGAAAAAAGACACAGAAAAAATCAACATACATCCCCTTCACCATTAGATTCGTTTTTTCGATCTTGTCGCCATTTCTCGATGCAAAAGTATTGGAGTGCATTTACTCCGGAGACAATGTCTGATCGGAGAATTTTCGCTGAGATTGCATTACTTTTTCATCAAGTCGAGATTGAAAACATCTCTGATCCATTAGAGTACTTTTATAAGAAATTCTCACTTTTATTTTTTAGTAAATATGATATCACAATTACTCAGTAATATGTAACTACATATGTATTTGATTTATAATTTGTAAAAACATTTTAAATGTATTTTTACCTTCACCAAAATTATCAGACTAAAAAAGAATCATAAACATGCCAGTATATCATAAAAATATTTTTTATTCAAATAAAAAAAGTTAACTTACATTTTCATAATATAAAAATAAATTGAGAGCACGTATGAAATTTTTCACTACTCAGTTGAGACTTGTGTAAATTTATTCAAGGGATGTAGACCTAAAAACCACTATTACAAAATGAGTATAAAAAGTCGTTTCAATACTTATATGTAATATAAAATTTTTTTGTTATGAAGAAATATTACAAATGCACTGTCGGAACTATATATTTTGAACTCAATCGAATGAATGAGAAAACGCAGCTGTGATTTTACATATCCGAATTTTACTGTTAGACTTCTGAATTAGGGAATCTCAACATATTTTGTTACTCGTAAAACTTTTTTATTTAATAAAATCAATATAAAAAAAACAATCACCGAAACCTCCCAAAAACCTCACAAACAACGTTCGCAACTAAAAACCCACCCGAAACGACAAAACATAACGTCTGCCACGCGTGACAGTCGGCAGTCCAATTAATTTGATCGTCCCTCATTAACATAATAGCCGGCATTCGAAGGGTTAAACCGTCTCGTGCCCGTCTGCCGGTCACTCTACGTATAATATAATATAATATAATAACACAATATGTCGTGTGCCCCGCGGGCGCCATTTTGCGTCTAATGGCGCATAATTGCGCGACGCGCGAAAAACACGCGAAATATCATCGCGCCTAGGGGGAGATTTTTTGAAAATATAATATGAACGCACCCTAATACGGTTGTGTTTCATGCGTCGAGACGAGGGTGGTCGTTTTAGGATATTTATTGTTTAGAAAAAAAAATGTTTGCGTTTTGCCGGTGAGTCATGTGTGTGAGCGCTTGAAGGTGGCTATCTTGTGTAAGGGTAGTGGGTTTGAATTTTGAAATGTTTAGTATTTGAATATGTGTTATTATATGTATTTATGATATGATTTTCTTGATATTTTATAGGTTTAAACAATAAGATTTAGACGAGTATCATAGATCTTTCATATAGGTACAAATCATGATGTTTTTCTTTCATTGCATAACTCAGTCAGTCAGTCAGTGTATTTTTTTTTGTAAATTACGAAATTAATTTTTTTGATTTTTTTTAACATATTACATACATATATTCGCAACTAAATAATAAAAATCATATTTACTACAAACACAAATCGAATCATATCAGTGAACGACATCAATCACTGAAATTAAAATTAAGCCTCCCAAGAAGCTTTTTTATTCAGATTTTCCAGTACAAATACTTCTGAGCCTTATCCTCGTTTCAGCGATGCATAAAAAATGTAAATAATTCTTTTCCGCACAACGACCATTTAATTTTCATTACATGAAAGTAGTGTACATTGCCATTGCTCATTTTCGAGCCTGCACCATAAGCGGGTGCACTCGTGAGCGCAACAGAGAATGCAGTTCTCCTCCGAGAAGTGGAATGCGCTTTGTTTGCATACAAAACAAAGCGAATCCACTGCAACACGAGCCGTATTTCTTTTTCCAGAGTTTCTCTATTTTCCTCTGTTTTCACAGTTTTTCGCGGTGACTTAGCGCGGTTCGCTTTGTATGCTCGAGCGTGTGTGTGGAACGAGTTGAAATGCGGTCGTTGAACACATTCGACGTTTTATAAACGTCGAGTCGAAATTAAAAATACTGAGGATGAGCTTTGTGTTCGGCTCTTGAATTATTTCTGTGTTCAATCCTTTGATTGAATTTTTCGATTCGAAGCACCTGTTGAAATTCCAAATCAAATCGTTCGACTCAAACAAAATAATTTTTCATCTGTTCAATCAACATCAGGAACGCAATCAATCGCTCGAAAAAAATCGAATAATGAAACGCGAATTAATTAAATGATTATCGAGATTCGGAACGGAGCGATACTTATCGAACACTCATCCGAAAATAATTAACAATATCCTCCCTGTCCAAAAAGCAAAAAGAGAACCTTGGGGGGTGGAGGTTCGATCGCGAGTCCCGATATTCTTTTAATTTGCTCTCCCCTCGCCATACTAATTGTCGTTACGTCGAACGCGACTTCCTCCCCCATAGATGAAAAAAAGTCATGAAATAAAATAAAGAGAGAGAACACCGAGAATTAAAAGGGCGGATAATGCTCGAACTTTGGGGTCGGGGGGAGTGCGGGACGAGGTCGAGTGGCAAAATAAAAAGATATTTATCACGAGACGACGTTGTAGCAACCAGTTGCTAAAAGTTTACGGAACATTCTGAGGTATTTAGATAAGCCTTCGGCGTCGGTGTTACAGCGTGCTGATATTTTTTCATCCGCAAATGTTCTGTATATAAACTCTAACGATCTTTTTGATTCGACGAATGCGATAAACGCTGTTTTCAATTCGAAATACTTGAAATTTTCTTTTGGAACATTTTCGACATGCACAATTTTTACATTCGAGAGGCTTCTATTTTCCGCTTTTTCTCGCTCGAATACAGTCATCTTCGTTGAATTCGCAGAATCCCGTATCCATTTCGGGTTGGTTTTGTGTGAAATGTGTACGCTATCGGTGTCCGCTTATCTTCGGGGCCGTGTGTCACCGACGAGTTGGCCCCTCAAAGACATAAATCACGAACAGATCTGCATTCCACATACTAAACAGGAGGAAGCTGCTCGATGGACGAGGACGTGCCTTTTTCGTGTAATGTCATCGGAGTTTGTACTGTGGATATTCAAATTGTCGACGCGCGAAATTCATTTGGTGCGTTTAAATTGTTCGATTCGATCAAATTTTGTGTGAATCGAATACATTAATTTGTTGAAAAATTCAATGTTGAATTTTCATAGAAAAATAAATTGTATTTTCGTTTCGAGTTTTGTTCGGTTTTTTAGTATCGTTCGTAGTGCTACAAATAACAGCGGTCTAAAGACTAAAGCTTAGATGTCCGAGTTTAGTCTTCTGCTGCACCGCTTATATAACAATATGCAGATAGTCTGAGGCATTCTTGTGAAATTTATTGTTTCTGCGGTCATAGTCCGTACTAACTCTTTCAGACGTTTTCTGTTATCTAGTGTGAAATAGCCTTTTTCCGTCCAGTAAACTTCACAAGTTATCTGAATAATTCCGAACGCAGATGATTTTTATTACAACCGCAGCTAAAATTATTATCACATTTTCAGAATTTGAATTGAAAAATAAACCTCGGAGATATTTTTAAAATTTAAAATCTTATTTTCGACTTTGTAACGAAATCCGTTAGTGATCACGTAAGCGAAAGTCTAAATATATATTTTCGCAACACGTCTGAATAATGCAAACACCTCCGGCTTGAAATAACCGCTCTCCAAACCTTTTTAAAATATGCACGCGAAACGTTGCGGCGAATCTAGTTACACACCATTTTCGACAATCCTTGTTGCCCCAGACTGTAAAAAAGAAGAGCGAAAAGCGAAACGGCCTCCGTGGAAATTCAGATGAAAATCCTCTAGCGCGAAATAATTCAATAACGAAAGTGATTCAAATCGAAAAATACGATAGAATATATTTGAAAGGAGAGTTCCCTGCATCCGACTGCTATCTATCGCAGAGTCGGTCTAGTAAGCTGGCGCTAATTAATGTCGTATTGCCTTTCAGTGGGCTTAAGGGGTGTCCATCGTCGTCGTCGTCGTCACGTGCAAAACGGACGAGGACTTTGCTGATCCTGGCCGCTTCCTAGTATTGGAAGCTTCCAATTAAGTGAGATTACGAGCTCGGGTGCCATTGTATGAAGGCAGCTCGCTGATAAGTGCCCGTCTGCGGTGTCGGATTTGTATGAACGGTTCGAGTTTCATACTAGGATTATGGTTTTGTCGAATAAAAATTAATTTCACTCTGGTGGATGGTAAAATATCATGGTTTGATGATTATATTCAAAGTCGACTTTTAATATGGATGGCATATTTTCTTTGAATATTCGATATTGAGTGTTAAAATAACATTTTGTGAAGTATTATATATTCCGAACAATACGCTATACATACAAAGAGTTTTTCGGAAAATACATCACTATCAATCCACCGGCGTATATTGTAGTTACCATGTCAAACGCACAGTGTTGCGATTTCAAAAAGCTCGCTACCTTTCACGTCCCATAAAGAGCTTTCCATCAAAGCTCGTTCGAAAATTAAATCCAGTATAACGAAGTACGTAGATACGGAAGCAAACATCAACTATAGTTGGTTGTAATCTTGTTTGGCCGCAGTTTAACGCGATCGGACAACGTCAGCACACACACTCACATAACACACTACATTAATGCATTATGTGTAATACGACGTAGGCTGTTTCGATAACGCGGACAAAGTATCGCACGACACACAACTGGCAACCACCGGAACCGATTTCCCGCAGTTTCCAGCTAATTTTCCCGCTTTTTCGCCCCCGATGACCGCAAAATCTGAATGTACTTTCGCGGTGAACGACCGATATGTACTGCCTGAATATTCCCTATTTATTCAATGTCCATTACAAAAATTAACCTTTTCTATTTACACTACATTTCATTCAAATAGGATATATTCAGTGATTTGTGGTTAGTCGACTAAATTAATGAAAAGACCGCAACTTAAAATAGTTAAATATTTTGCAGATCGTCTCGTCGTGAGTCTTCGGAAAAAATGGTCACCCTGGCAAAGTTAGATACTTTTGTGTGAGGGAAAAAACGTCGCCGTTGAGCGATGCATGTTGTAAAGCCATTTGGTTCGTGTGCAGAAGGTGGCTTCGCTTCAAAAATTGAAATCGTCGCATTCGTGCGATGAAATTATCGCCGGTCGTAAATCATGAGCGCGTTTTGTTTGCAGTGCGTCCATTGTTTCGTTGAGCAAACGGGGACGAGAACATGATTGATGATCCTTGTCCTTTCACGGCTTCATTAGCAACCCATAGTCATCCATCCACATTGTATCGGATTGATGCGAATTGAATCAGTCGCGTCCGCAGGTACGCGCGCACTTTTAATCACCGGATAAGGCCACTTTCAATCAACCCAGATTTTATTTTTTCAATCGAATATTAATCTTATAAACAAGGCATCCAATCTATGCAGGATATAAGCGAGTGGGCGGGCAAATAGGTGAGGGTGGGTCGTAACGCAACAGCGGCCCGCGGTGCACTTATGCAATTGCACGTGCAATATTGCGAAACCCATCGACCGTTCGTGCGGTAAATCGACACCAGATATTGAACACGTGCAGTGCCGTGTCGGTGACACGCGTACAACCAACACATAAAGGTGACCCCTTGTACCCCGTAAAGGTGCGCTCTCAATACATTCCGGTTCATATGCCATGACCAATTTATTAATTATGCTTTCGCGTGAACCGAATTCAATTCGTGCTTTGTACTGCTTCGAGTTCTCGCTTAGCTTTTTCTCGCGATTCGTGTGTTTTAAATTATGTAATTTTTTTGTCAGTGATTATTTAATTAAGTTGATTTAAGTTGCGTTCACATTAAAGCGAATCGTGGTGAACCAAATCTGATGAATGAGACACACATATATGGCTATACAGCTATCTCTATTCCATTCAGAGAGAAATAGATTTTAAGCCGTATGTATGTTTCGTTCGTCAGGTTCGATTCACTTCAGTTCGCTTGTAATGTGAACGCAACTCAAAACTATTTTTCAATTTTTATTCACTAAACATGATGATTTTTCAAAGAGAATATTGATTTATTTTGCGTGAAACAATTTTATACTATTTTACAGATTAATACCTATAGTAAAGCTTCTCTTTACAAATAATACGGTGCAGGTTTAATACGAATTTAATAGGCTTATTTATGCACGAATATATGAAATTGATAGATAATAATCATTTTCTTGATTAAATTTCGAACATCGATCGGCCCATTCAAAACTGCACAGACGAAAAATATTAATCCGATTTATGTAAAACCCTTTCATGGAACGGCTGAATTCAATTCCGGGCACGTAATGAGATCGGACGCGCTTGCGTTTGTTCCGTCGAATTTCGCCAAATTAATTGGTTGCATATTGCGGAAATATTACGACTATAATTCCCGCGTAGTGCAGTCGTTCGCTGCGGATATATCTATGCTTTCGACAGGAATAACAAACCGGCGATGTCGAGCATCAAAGGATTTATTCGGCGAAGAGGGCCGTTTCAGTTTCGCAGTCCTTGTCGAAATTGCTCGTTCGCAATCTGCAATAATCCGCATTATTGAAAAGCCCCGACCGGTCGAATGCTATCGTCTAACCGTGGGTGTGGGCGAAGAAGTTCATGGTATGCATTGAAGATGTGCATTCGCCGGTTGCACAATGAAGGTGCACACGTGGCCCGATCAATATGGCGACCGTGTAACTGAATGGTTAGCGTTAGGTGGATGTAATGTCATCGGATTACGGTTGTTGCAGTCCTTTTTGTTGTCGCGTTATTGGATTTGTCGGTGCTGAGACGTCGAGTGTCGTTTGCGTTATGGTTATCGATTTTTGTATTGAATTTTTCTTTGGATTTATGATGTATTTGATAATGTGATTTATTTGAATTTGAGTTTTTTCGTTGATCTTAAATATGTAGAATTGAATTCAGTTTTAATATCGATTAAAGGGGCGAAGTTTCAGGTTGAAAAAAATTGATAAAGATGCGTTTTTTTCACGTCGAAAGTTTGAGCGAAGTAGAAAATCCCCCGCCGACAGCGAGAGGAAAAAGTTTTCACTCCGGGATAGACGCATCGAAGGGATTTCTCTATCGTATCATACATCAAACGATAACAATAATTTACATACGTGCAGAGAAAAGGGACCTTAAACTTTTCAAAACCACCCCGCTGCGACTGCGAAAAGTTGAGAAGCGACACACCGCGCCGCGAGAACAAGACACCATCTCCTCCCCTCTGATACACTTACTACCTTACAAGAGTTTTTCCGCGAAGTTATTTATCTTATTTTTTTGTCATAGTCATCCTCGATGCCTAACGCATATATATATTTTATACGGTCGAAGAGTTTTTCCGCAGGACATTATCCACGTTGCGGTTAATTGAAATAGCGTCCGTCGCGGACGCCCGTTTTTTCATCAATCAAACCACCGTTCAAAAGTTGTGTTTTGCGGGAGGAGCGATTCGTCAAAATCAGGGGGCGCCGTCGACCGAGAAACAAAGGCGCTCTCTCTCTCGTCCTCCAATCAATAACTTCACAAAGTGACAGGTGATTCATCCCCAGCTCTTCATTTTTATACCCCCGGGACGCCAGCTTTTCCTCCCTCCGGGGTGCAAAACGGGAGACTTTCCCCGTGGGATATCTCAGTCTGATGCTATAATATCCGCATAGTATTTGCTTAGGTGACACTTTTTCAAGTACTTCATTTTATAAATGAAAGAAAATATAATTGAAAATACCCTCCTTTTAACCATTATCAGTAGAAGTATTAAGTGTATGGAAAATAATTATAATGTTAAACATTATCACTGATCGTTTTTTTGTTCTATATTGTATCAAAATAATTGTTTAGAGTTGTTAAATGTCTATAAATTCAATTAATTTTGGTATTAGTTATATGTGTATATTGAGGGTTTTATAAATGTATCGAAAGTTTATTATTGAAAATAAACGATTTGAAGCTTATATTGTTCCGAGGGGGGAAAGCATAATATGATTAACTGAATTGTTTCCTGGCATCGTTCTATTCTAACGAAAAAACAATAAACTTCCCCGCCTCGCAGACGCGGAAGCCCTTCTCTCTCTCATCGATACGGGTAAATATTGACGAATTGTAGACTTTCATTAAGTAATATTTCAAGGCAAATATTTTCCGTGCCGGAAATAAGAAGTCGAGAGCACAGGAAGCGTTGTCAATCGAAAGCGAGCCGGTCCCTCTCTACTTCCCCAGAGTAAACTTTGCAGTTGCGAGAGACGCGCAATAAAGCGCCTAATATTGAATCAACATCTGACGGCCGCACGGTTTGTTTTAATTTCAACTTGGAAATAATAATCCGCACCCTCACCTCGAGGCTGCCCACACTACCCCTCTGCAGCTTCTTCAAGGGTGGAGTAATTTCACTAGACTCTAGTTAGTGAAAAGAAATTGCCGCTTTTTTTCCGTACACCGCAGTAATTGTTGTCTGAGTGATTAAAAGATTTCTTTCGGTTGTTTGTGTACATAGATTTTTTTTGTATTTTTTTCATTAGTTTGATTGCTTGCTGTGTTGTGATAATGATCGTGTTTAATGGTTTATTGTTGAGCGATCGTTTTTTTTTCCGGAGACTCATTTAATTGCCATCGAATCCTCTAGAGAAATTCGTTAATGTTTTCTTTTATTTGTTCAGTTTTGTCTTAAATAAAAAAAATATATATAATCATTATTAAAACGACAGATAAAAATCGACAATGAAAACTTGAAACTCGACAAGAGGCACAGTTACAACACAATTATGCAACGAAAAGTCAACGTGCAAATATTGACTGCCGAACTCGAAGAGCGTCCCGCGGGACCCGACGCCGGGGACGCCCGCCCTCGTCCCCCGGCGGCCGGAAACGGAAGGGACGCCGGGAATGAATAGAAAAATGAAGCATGATGTTTTAATTAAGGGGTGGCATTAGGGGCTCGTTAAGCGCGGAGGCTGTCCGTGTCAGTCAATGTCGGAGACCCACCACTGAATATTGATCACCGGGGGAAAGTGTACTTCCGCGATGGCCACGTACCCCTGCATCGTTGTGGTGGTGGTATATGGCGATGGTACTTGTACCCTCGGTCTCATTATTTTACAAAGTAATTATATCTCTGGCGGCACGCGGGGTGCGCTTTCGATATCGAGCTTTTTTGGGCGTATTTAATTTTCGCTCTCGGATTGTATCTCTTGCTCTTTTCGTGCTTCATTTGATGTTTGTGCGCTGGTATCGTGTTTTCGATTTCGTTGTAGGATGGGGGAGTCGAGGGTATGTTTGTTTGAAATATCTATCATTTTGTGTTTGTGTTATTTTGTTTTTGCTGTATTTAATTAACGTATAATATTACATTTGAAATGTTCAACGAAATAATGGCTCGATGTCAATATTGAATGAAATGATGTAAGTAGATTTTTTTCCGAGATCGTTCAATGAAAACAAATTTAACGAGTTTATTAAATTTATTTTTAGTCATTATTTACATTTCCGAGAAATCTGAAATAAAATTTATTGATACGATAAACGCATTATCCGAAAAATACTTTTCAATATCAAATATTTTAATCAAAACATTATAAACTATTGATTTTTAATATTTTGTCATTTATTGATTTTGAATTTGAAATATTTCTATTCAAATGAACTCCACTTCGCAAAGTCAACAGAAAAGCTAAAATACACACACTGAAATAAGAACACGAAATCAGTCCGCCAATAAAAGCTTCCATTTTTGCCGTCGAAATGTGCAGAAAGATAAATTTCAGAGTATTTAAATAGCTTCGGTTCGAAGTTAGCGTTCGAATAAGGAAAATCGAGTTCGTTTGCGGTACAAGTAAAACTCGAGACACGTAGCTCCTTTGGATTTTTCTGATGATATTTCGCTAGAACGAAGTGCACTCTTTTCGCCGCGTTTTTATTATTCAGTTCACTGTCGAGTGGCTGAGCGGGCTCTTTCTTTCTCTTAATTGATATAAAGCCGACTGATTAATTGAGACTAAGTCTCTTTATCTTGTCCGGGATGATTTAATTCAGACAAAGGGGATTCCTCGCGTACTCTGGCTCGTAGAAACGAGACGGGAGGCTAACCTCTCGGACACATTTTCGAACTCGAGCCGGAGTCGAATGAAAAAACCTGAAAAAAAAAGAACTTGCAAAACGAATGTAAAAAGCAGAAAAAATCGCCAACGACGTGACTTAATGGTTCAAAACGGTACAACTTATAACGCTGGGTGCAGTCGAGTTATGCATTAATTATTTTTAAGCGGCGCCGTTTTAACTATGCAGTTTTTCCACCGATTTTATCTTTTGTACGAACGCGACTCGAACGGAGGCTTATGAATATCAAATGTCTAATTTTCATTATACAAGACTCACATATTCTATTATGAAAATCTGTTTCGACATATAATACGAAACGACCGTCTGTGCCTATACATTAAAAAGTCCTTAAAAATACAAAATAAACGAGGCACACGTCCCAAGTGGGTCAGACATTTGGCGCGCGTCACGCGCTGACGAAGCAAGCGAAATTGTTAACGAGGAAACTTTTTCTGTATTTTTTTTATACCAACATCCCACACCACCCCGAAGGTCCACCCCTGCTTTCGTCTTCAGACGTTTCATTTATGCGATTTCGGAGCGATCGCTTTTACGGTCATTAGCAATTCATAATTTGACCGTAAAAAGAAGAGGCTCCAAATTGCGGGGCGGGCTGCGTCTCCCTTTTTTCATTCTTCGATAGCCCTTGCTCGGAGTGAAGTCCACAAGAAACAGGGGGGTGGTTCCATGGGGGACAAGAACCGGGTTTTTCGGTATGGGGTGGAACGCGGCGAAAGTTTGAATCTACCCCATAATCGTAAAACTCTCAGGATACGACCCGGGGGTTGCGGGAGAGTTACGCACTGGACGTGCCCCGCTCTTTGGGCCATGAAACAAAAAATGTTTATACTTGTGTGTGTGTAGAGCCGCATTTATATTATATGGAATAGAGTAGCGAGAAAGTCGTAATGAAAAAGTACATAGACTGAGAAAGTGCGTTTCGTTTTCATATACAATGCAACGTGTAACATTTAAGAAATTGAAGTAGATGTACATATAACACTAGCGTTTGAAATGTATAATATGTTATGTTGAGCCGTAGATATGTGTGTTAAGATCAGACCTGCTTCAGAGCGGCAAAAAATATACGGAATCGATCTCGACAAAAACGTTCGATCGTTTTTCGTAGGCTGATGGCAGCATTAGAATGGTTGGCGATTAACTGCTGTTCAGGTTCGGTTTAATGTCCGACTTAATTGCGACCATCCATCACGCACGTGGGCTAAGGCTGGTGGTTGATTGTCACTGCCCAAATTCAAAATATACCCTTCCGTGAAAATGTCGAGTGATTAACGAGCACTACTCAATGAAAAAAAAAACTTAATTTTTAATAGCTTTCCATTCAACAAATTGTAAATCTTTACTTGATTAATCAAATTTTAAAGAATCAATCACTTTCAATCGGAAGTTTTTCGAATTTATATCAATATCGAGATTGAAAAACGACACCGGACCCTCAAATAACAAGCCCACGTACATAGAGAAGTCGTTCGATAATGACGAGGCCGTTGATTGAAATCATGTAACGACACAAGAGAGCCAAAAGGGGCGCATTCCCCATTCAGATCAGGATCGCCTTGTTGCAATTACGGCCGACTGGGGATGCGAAATCAAAGGCCGATGCACACCGTCTACAGCCTGAATCTGTAATATTTTACAACAGCCCCAGTTTTCTTTTCCGTTGGGAATGTGCTTATTTTCGTTGCTTTTCATTTATTTTTTCTCGAGTTAAAGGCTCATTTTCATCATACGATTTTCATATAACGTATTATTAGCACCATTTTATAGTATGCATTATGTAGATGACATTAGATTTGATTCTGCGCTACAACATAACATAAGTGATTTGAGTTATGGTTTAAATTATCTTGTCGAATGTTTGAAATTTATTTAAATTTTCTGAAAAAATAAGCATGAGTGTTTTTATAAATACCTGTATTTTTCATAATGTGATTTATTTGTAGAAATGATTAAATCAAAATAGGCTGGAGAGTGGAAATACAACCTTACATTGCGCAAAAACACCGTAGAAAGTCAATAAACTCGTCCGGAGGCTGCTTGAAGTTTTACATTGGTTTTGCATATGTTTTGGAATAAAAATTCCAAAATTAGTAATTCAATTGAATTTCTCAAGAATTTTTCGGAAGTTGATTTTTTTAACCTTTTGACGATAAAAATAATTTCGTTCGAATAAAATAAAGTATTTTACGATTGAAGTGGCGTTCTGATCGATTTTCTTATATTCTCGTTAAGGAAATTGTATCTATGCTCTTCGACACTCCTGTAAAAGCTTTTTAATGAGAAAACTCTGAAAACAACTTTCATTTTGTCGATTGAACGTTATCGTTATTATCTATGAAGGATTTTCTTGTCTTTCGAATGGTTTGATTGCTACACCAGACACGCAATAAAACAAATAATATTTGAATACACACGTATTGCTACATATTTTTTTATATTACTAACACTTATAAATTATAAATGTTTTTTTTTAACTCTAGTTTTATTAAAAAACAAACAAGAGTTTTTCAAATGTTGAAAAATATTACATACACTATTGTTTTGCCGGGTCTTGTTAGCGAACGCAATGCATCGTTAGCTTTCATATCCAATGTACGAACGAACAAATGAAAAAATAAATAACATACGTAACATTATACAACATGCAAAAATTGTATTACATCCTTTATCAAACTATACATTTGTAATTTTAGAAAGAAATTTTTCGAACTCACTCACGTGAATTTATTTTTCTCACAACGAGCAAGTAAGGTAATTTGCGCATGACGTCAACGGTCAGTTCGTAGACCATCCTGCATCATGTACTCAAAATGAAAAAAAGTTAATTCCTTATCAAACTACATATTCTAAAGAATTATAGTTCATGCGAATGATAGGATTTTTTAAATTCACATAGCGAGAGTGCAAAGGTGTGCACCTTGTCGGCAGTCAGATAGTAGTCCTCCAGTATCGAGTGTCCAGCATGCAAAATTGTTTTAATTCCTTGTCTAACTAAAAATTCTAAAGAATGATGATAAAATATCAAAGCCTAAGAAAAATTTTAAACTCACCCACGTGTATTTTTCTCATAACGAGCGTGTAAGGTAAGGTGTGCACGCGGTCGGCGGTCAGGTCGTTAGCCGTCCAGCATCAGGTGTCCAGTGGCCGTAATTCAGGCTTTAATCTTGGTTGTACGGTGTGTTCATTAAAGCCCCATACCGGCCGCTGCGGGTCTGCCGCACCGGCCTCTATTTCCAAAACCACCCCCATTCGCCCCCTAACCCCTACAAATACGTACCCTAAACGGCCCTTGTTTACACCGGTGTCGAGGAGCACAACTGCGGGCAGTAAAAATTCCGCTCCGACTCCATTGTCTGTTATAGCATTGTCTGTTGTGCATTGTGGTCGATGCAATGGCGGAGTGATTCGTTCGAGAGAGGTTCGTGGAAATTTTGAAACTTCTCGTTCTGAAAATGAGCTCTACTCGTCGATGGGCGTTGTTTGATTCGCATGCGGAGTACGAGTGCGATTGTTGTTAGGATTATGTTCGTAATTTGAGGGTTATTGTGCTTTGTTTAATCGTTGAGTAAAGAAGGTTTTATGTATAATGTAATACAATAGTCTGCGTATGATAAGAAAAAAACATCTGAAAGTAGAACAAAACACTTACGCGACTAAAATTTGTTGTTTGTCAAAATGCCAAAATTCGTTGGTGTAAATATTTCTGTTACATCTTTTATATCAGTTTGTTTTCTCACAAACTATCCGATTCTTATTACAGCTGTTTTATGTTTGAAACTTACGTTTCTAACTTACTTGTAACACGAAAATTTTCGAACTACCATTTACATAAATATTATTTCTCGAAAGCTCGCATAACGGATCCTTTCGAGAAGATCTCTCACCATATTGATCACCCCCGAATGCATGGTAGATATCAACCTAAGCACCGATATCTTCGATTCCGATTCGAACGAGGTAATTTTAATAAAACCGATAGGGACATAACGCCGTTTAACGGCCTACTTCGAACGGATAACATCCAAACGAGGCCGCTGATTGAACCGATATACAAACGAATCCTTATCGCTCCTAATTTGACCGAAAATAAAATTTCTACAGTCCTCCGAACACTAGACTCGAGATTCGATAAAACTAAAAGGATTACGAGCAAACAGACAGACACACCTACGACGAATCGGGGTACGCACAGACAGAAACTATTTCGTTTCGTGTCGATAAAATTAAATTGTGTTTGTGAATTAGACATCAATTCTTTTATTTTATGTTTTGTAAATTGATATATAATAGTATTTTTTTAATAGATATTTATATAATATGCTTGAATAGACTGTATGGTCATACCTTTACTATCGGTGATGCACTTATGGTTCCCTCAGGACACGCCTAGAAGGTTCTTGTGGCTGGGTCGTCATTGAGGGGTGTGCAAAGTGCGACCCTCGGACGACGACATACAATCGAGAGAATTCGAGTACGTGATTACTAGTGTCTCGGATGTGTATAGCTCAAGTAAACGTGAATTGTCTAATCGATGTAATTGGACTGACTCGGATAGACTTTATACTGATGGATAATAGTTTTAATGACTTATTGCAAAAGACGATCATTCATGTCATTTTATGCAGTCTGAAGTATGATGGCGTATTGATTCCAAAGCTGGAGGCTTTAATATGAAAAAATAATTTTCATACATAATATATTAATATAATGTGTATTATGTATAATGATTTTTTTTTATGCTAATAGCATATTTTGCCAATGAAAGCTGCCAGATTGAGGCCATGTCCACATGTCAGGTGTTTTTTTGTACGTTTCTATAGAGAATTTGGTTAACGCTATGGGCGATCGGTAGTTGTCAAACTATCGAAGTCAAGATCTATCGGTCAACAATAGCTTCCTCAAAATTTTCTATTGAAAAATTCTGTCATGTGGACAGAGCATAAACATAGATATAATATTAGACTATAGATTTCTGTATCTTAACACATTCATGTATTCCGTATACAATATTATATTTTCAAAATTGAGGTTAGACGTAACGCGATAGCACTATTTCCGCAAAAAAGAACCGCAGAGTAATTTTTAATTAGCAAAACAGAGTGCACAGAGCCCCAATTAGGTATCGAAGCGTGCAATAATGGCGTTCGGGTTCGAATTTCGATTTTGCATCGTTCGTGTTAATTACTCGCATCGGGGAGCCATGGAGCGTGGCTTCTGCGGCCACCGCACACACCCACCTACCACCGTCGACAACAACAAGAACACAAGAACACAGCCACCGGTGCCGGTATCCGGAGTTTCCGGATGCGTTCTGGAGATGAAGGGTGCACTCATGCGGGATCCGATTGCCAATAGTGTCCTTCGACGGAACGTGTCGGTATGCATCCGGACTATGGAATCGATTAAGATCGACGTACATATTTGGTGCGGTTGTTGTGCGTGCCTCGGCAGACGACAATTCCGTATATGTGATGTGATGTGGTCGATGATCGCATTTCAGGTATGTTCTGTTTCGGTGATGTGTGTGGGTGGACGTTGCAATTTGATGCTTCGAATCGGTCGATTATGTTGATGTTGTGTTGTAGGTCTTTTTGGGATTTGAATTCAAATGATGATATCGAAAAATGTAATTCGTTTTGATGCGTTCGTATGAAATGGTATTTGGTAGGTATTTGGTGTGATGCGTTCATTCAATTGAATTTGAATATTTTTCTGCGTATTTTTAATGAAATTTTATACGCTTGTGTTCATATTCATATTTTACATGCAGAAATATGTTCGTACAGAATTTTTTGAATATTGTGTAGTGAAATTCAACACTCGATTCGTTGCGTATTGTTTCATTTTCGAATCGGTGTTTAATTAAATATTTCTGTCATTTAGGCGAAAATGAATGTTTCTAGTGAAAACACTGATGAATCACAATAGCAGAACATAATATGAAAATTAATGAAAAGTTTCATTTACGTATGAAATTCAATATCAAGTATTCGCACAATTATTTCATACGCTTGGTGTTTGAATATGTCGACTTGTTTTAACGCTCAAAATTATTTTTGCGGAGGTTTTCGGTTTAATTACTCGCGAAAAAGGTTCGACCCCACAGTCAAATAAATCTCTCAATTATATTTCACGAAGCCGAAAGCCTCTTATCGACTCGTTCCGTATGAAAGCGGCGATTTCGTTTAATTCAATTAAAAACACTCTGACGTGATTTATTGCGCATGTAAATTAATAGAAATTATTTTTTCATTTCAGGTACGTCGCATGTTTTTCACACTGACTCGAAGACTCGTCGACTTTTCGGTGAGTTTATTTACTGAATTCGATCGTAATTTTATTAAATTTATTTTTTTCGCATGACAAGCTTATATTTCATGTCGAATATTTATTAGGGTTCACTTGTACACATTTCAATGTTGCAAATAAATACGCTTGTTACGTCGAGCCTCTAATAAATTTATCAGAAACGCGCTGCCCCACTCTCTAAATTTTTTGTAGACATTTAACATATATCTTGCTGTAGACCGCATACATTTAGCGTCAATTTGAAGGGATTGTACCTAGAAAGAGAGACCCTACAAATGCCTTTCACCCTTATGACTAATCGCCATTACACGAGGCCCAGGGGGAAATTAATGAACGCGAAGCCCGTCCGATTTTTTCTAGGCAAATCCATGTCGACAACGAAAATATAGTTAATATTATCATATAAAATATTTTTTAGCTAAATCAATTTCATGAATATTATATTTTTAATGATATTATGTAAATTATCATTTCGATTTACTTCACTGATGCTGATATTTTATGATCTGTTTTAAACTTGTTAATCTTATCAAATCGTGGAATAGGCATGTGTATAAGTATGATATGAACTCACTACGGTATTCTTTTACATATTCGAGTTCGTTTTTATTTTTCGCATGCGTGTTTTTCGTATGCGCGTGATTTTATTCACTTCTCGGAAGTGAGTTTTCCCGTTAATTTGACGCAGATTAGAGGACGGCGCCAGCGTGTGTCAGTTTGTCGCTTTTCGCAGACGCTAATTCAATTTGGCGTCGAAAATTCGGAAGAAAATTTCCGCTCGGGCGAACGAATGGTGGGACATTGGGGTGGGTGTATGAGTTTGAAGGAGGATTGGCTTTTCCGCCCGGAAAATTCTCGGAAAATAGACGGTCGCCTTTTTCACTTGGCGCTCACATCTAATTTATTTATTATTCAACTTGCTCAATGGGCAGTAAGACAAACAGCGAGATAAACTCGGCTTTTATCACTTTCATCGCTTATGATTTTTTTTTTCGAAAAATTCATTTACAAATGCTTCAAATTGACCGCATACGCTTTCGATTATTGTTTCGAGTTACGTTTGAATTGAAATATTTTCATTGTTCGTTTCGACGTTGAAAGTTATTTTCGTTCGCCGTCTGTTGTTCATTGTAGTACTTAATCACAAAAGCTATCGAAAACAATCAACCATCGCAATACACAAACTTATAGCAGATAGTTTGAAATGTAGTTTAATATTTTTTTATTTGTAAATATAATATTATTTCAAATTGAATCGAATTCATTTATATCGTTGAGTGAAATATAAGTACGCATCCGTTCGAACTGTACATAGCTTCCAACTTGGAGAGATCGTTTTCCTGGTAAGCCGCTAAAATTGTACGTTTATATATCGAATCGAAGTATCTAGGTTTCCATTGTTTCCGCACGAGCACCGGCGTCTTCATAACTTCCGGCAACTTTACGGAAGCCTCCTGAAGGAGCCGGCGAAATAAACGGTCGAGGATTTTCCGGAAGACTCGTGTTTCGCCGCCGTAGACTTTTCCGTTTCTCGATCGTCGATCACCTACGAACATAAAAACATCCAAAAGGTATATATTTCTGGCTCGTACATGAACCAAGTTCGCGCAAAACTCAAATGATCGATCGAATCTATTTTGTACGTACTGTACATTTTTCCAATTATTTTACATTTACGGAAACGTGCACAGTTTCATCACTCTATTGAGATGTATGTCCGAAAGTTAGAGTTCGACACGAGTCCTCGTATATTTGTTTAGGCGGGAAAAAAACGCAAAAGGTGAAATCTAATAATGAGAGGAGAAAGAGCGGACGACTTTCATTTCGCCGTCATATATTCGGTGTAATGGCTTGTTAAGGGGAAGCGGAACAAAGAGTTGAACAAAGTTATTCCTTCGTTGAAGAGAAATGGGTCGAATTAAAATAACAATGGGGACATTTCATACATTATAATCTAGAGTTTTGCTCGTTTTCCTCGACCGCAAGGAAAAAAAGTGAAACATAAAGAGAAAGTTCGCGCAACGACGTCGATTCGGCTTTTTAAAACGAAAAACAAGTAAAAGTTTAGTCGTGTTTTAAAATTTTCGCCCGAGCATCATACTCAATAAGCGAAAAAAAATGCTTTTCTTAAAGCTTGATTTATGTATCAGAATTTACATATTCAAATTACAGGTACAAATATTGTTTTATTAAGACTTTAATCTGTATCTTGATTAATGGTACGCTTCTTTAATAAATTTCTCGACTTGAATAAGCATTCAAATTGCTTTTTCATAGTAATTGCTTTTGAATTATTTTTTAAAGCAGAGTTTGAATTTATGATATTTTATTCTTAAATATTAAATTTTCATCATGAGTACATGAGTTAGTAATAATTATTTAATTTTGTAAATTGTAGATTATGTACAAAGTTTTCCAGTTTCTGTATTCTAACGTAATATTAAAGGAAAATCCGAAGATGGTTAAATTTCCTAATATCTAGCACTATTATGAAAATTATATAATGAAATTTCTCGTCCTAAAAAGGACTCGTTTGAAGTATAAAATTACTCGTTCTCAGAACTTTACTCAATGAATAATTTTGTCTCAAGCCTCTCAATAATATACCAACAAAAACGAAACAAATATCTCAATAATAAATATCAAATATGTGATATTACAATATAATAAATCAATTTCGTATTTCGAATTTATTACCTATACCACATTTAGTTAGAATAGAATATACCGGTCCGTCTGCGAATGACATCATTATCTCATATAACCTCACATTATTCATTTATCCAATTTTCGACCCCAAGTTATCAACATTGATAGCCATGATAGGTGATAAGGCGAACCTATATTGGATACGAATTTGGGGATATTTTTCACACTGGGCCATGTCATATTTAAGCTTTCGGGTCAGCTTATCACTTGGGTCATTGTGCAATTTCGGGGTCGGTTCTGGTCCATTTGTCACGGTGAGCGAACTCTATTTACCAATCTCGCAATACATATAGATATAAAATATTTTTTTCATACAAAGTTCATGTTATGAAAAATCGAGCCCAGACGAAAACGTAGTATATTTTTCAAACTAACCGAAATAATTCCGGTGAAAAATATGCGTATATTTTTCGACGAAATTTTCTTTCGGCTCTAAATACATATTTTTCGAGTAAACTTCAGCCAGAAAATCTTTTTATCTTTTTTATCGTTACCAAATAGAACCGCTCCGTTTATAACGGGTGCCTTCCCTTATCGCGGAGCTGCAGGGAAAGGATTAAAATTCAAAATAACATTACTTTGTGATTCCGTTTGAACGTTTGCCAAATACTGAATTGAGAAAAAAACGAAATGAATATTCGAGCAGTTATTTATTAAATTCGTTTCTAATCATATCACAGTGCATCGAAACGTTCTAGTTATAGAGCAATATGGGGAGACAAAGAGGTGCAATTGTAGGTAGTCGGATGCAGCACGAATAGGTCGTACCAGGCGGTCCATTAATCCGTCGGCTTCATCCCTAATGTGCAATTTTGAGGTGAACTGCAGATCAATTATCGCAGATGACCCCAAGCCCTACCCTTGCTTCCTATTACAAACCATAATTTCGCCCCATTCGATGGACCCTTGTGCCATAAACGTCCAAATAAAAACAATTACGGTGAATCGTCGGATTGGATCGTACGGGGTCTTTTTCGAAAGTTGTTATTTAATTTCGACTTTTTTGAAGTGACTGAATAATATTTTTTTCGTGATATGAAGTAATATCATTTGAATATGAGCTTGCGTGATATGTGACGATATTTTCTTGTATTATTTTAATTTGACTTAATAGTTTTTAATTCGATTATGTAACGATCGTATAATGAAAAATGCATGTATGTGAATGAATGTAAAAACAAATGATATAAAAAACTCATAGTCGTAAATCTCAGGTAGTCGGATTTTTGAAAAAAGAGCAGTCCACAGCAGACATAACGTAAAAAAAGTAAGCGAAACCCACGAAGCGAAATAAATAAATGTGAAAGTTAATATTGTGCGAGAAGCTGACCGTGAAATTACTTCTGGGAATTGAATGGGCGATAATGAAGGAAACTTAACCACGTTACTGAACGCAGACGCTCGTCATTTTCAGACGCTTCACATACGAAATGCTCATGCTGAAAACGAACATATACAACAATATTTTTCAACCCCTACACGCATTTTCGTATATGAAGAACTCGTATACACATATGTACATCGCATACAGTAACAATATCTAAGCACTTGTATGGAACTTTCACTAACGAGGTAGGAAACGTTAAGCAGAGAAAATCGCGAGGGCGTTTCGTGAGATTGAATAACGTTGATAAATGGAGCGACCAGTGCCTTATCCTCGTTCTAAGAAGGTCCACCCTTGTTCAGGGTTCGTCTCCCGAGGATCTCCGGTCGCAGGGCTGACGACAAAGGGCCGCGAACTCCACGGTCCAGGGCATGGACAGTCGACGGGACTTCCTCTTCCACGGAGGAGAAGAAGTACATATATAGAAGAAGAAGAAGACCCTTTCCAGGCCGTTGGGAAAAAGTCTTCGATTATACGTTTCCTGGCGCTTTTTGCGCTTTTGTGTCGCCGACGTGTAACAAATGATGTCCCGCGACGACGGTCGTCTCCTTTCATTCGATTCTTGCTCACTTTTCAAACGGTTTTCGAAAATATATTCTGTTTTATCTTATCTGTTCCGATTTTAGTTTGAATATTTTATTTATATACTCATTCGAATCTTATTAAAAAAATCACAGATTTTGTTGTGAAAATTATTGAAATGGAATATATACGAAAGTAACATTTTTATCAACAATAAAAAAAATCGCTTTCCTTGCGGCGACAATAAGCCAATATTTGAATTAGCACGACGCCGAAATGGCACGACGCTTTTCACGGGGGGTGGTTTGAATATTTCCTTGATGTTTTTCATCAGCCACACTGTGATCCGATCGAATTTGGCACGCGAAGCCTAGAAAATTTAATATGGAACCGCGCGCTCGAAATTCTCCTCAAAAATTTTCACACCACCCTCATCTCCTCTCCTTATATCTCACATCCCGTTCCTGCGAACGAAAAGTAATACAAAAAAAAGGGCGAAAGGGAAGAAAAAAATTATAAGAAAGGACGACGAATTGTCAGGATGAGAAGGGGTGGATTTTCGAAGCCGAGGGGGGCAGTCGTCGTTTTATTTCACGCTTGCTTTGCCCATAATTTTTGTCGTCCCGTGTTCGGAGCGGGGGCAAATTTCACGGTGACGTCGGCAGGTGCCTGTCTGAATGTCTGTCTGTCCTCCTATCTGTCTGTCTGTCTGTCTATGTGTTGCCTCCGACACATTCAATCCAGCCCGAGTTCGTCCCTTTCTCGGCCGCCTTCGGGGAATTATCGTCCTAGACGAGGGAACCTCGATTCCTATCCGATGTCGGAGAAAGGAAGTCGGTGGGCGTCGGGCGAGAGGAAATGTGCAAGAATTTCAGAATTTCGCTCTGTCAAAAACAATCAAACGGAGAGAAGGGAGCGAACTCGCGCCCCTCATTCAATTTCGTCTAATTTTCACTCTTTTTCGGCGGTTGCGCTGATACTGCAATTTTTCGAATTTCATTTAACACTCTGCGAACGCGGTCGGGTCGTGTCGGATTCAATAGAGTTCCGGCTATGGAACAATATTGAACTGTTTTTTGCCAGTTCCCCTTTTTTCAATATAATTTTTCATATATTTTTTCATAAAATATTATAATTTTAAATATTAATAAATTGGAAATCTGCAATGTTCATGCATAAACAATATGCGGCTATATAAAGTTAGATAGGTTTTTTCTTATTATTTACGAATACCTGGCATTGTATCGGAGCACGTAGTGGCGGCTGCCAAATTAGAAAATAAATTCGCTCTGGAGGATTTCCCTTAATGGTTTTATAATACGAACAGATTTCGAAGTCCTGAATACAAAGGCGGCTAGATAGACGCGTGATATTTTTCTTGACGTGTTTTCGGTTAGGCAAGAGACAACGGCCGACCGAGAGACGACTCGAGCGCAAATCCCGTTTGGTAAACTTGTCTTGAGCTTAATCTCCTTTGGGTCGCTTAAAAGTCGCTTACGGTAAATCGCTTTGTTATTACACAACAACAACAACAACTAGAACAACGACCGGAATAAAGTTTGAGCGGCGTCGATACAACAACTAGGAAATCGCGCAAAGGAACAATTCCTCGCTCCACTAATATATCGATAAATCCCGAAAATTTGTAATTAAACTTTTTTTTTTAATATAATATGAAAGTTTTAGCGCAATTTGATGTTATTTCGTGTATGCGTAGTGTACGCTGTCTTTACGCAAGATCGAATCATCAGTTATTCAGGTGCGTGCCGCGTGTAAAAACTGATCGCGGGACGTTTCATGCGTTTTCTGAACGAACACAAGAGGGTTTTCCGAGAGTCGAGGGTTGTCTTAGATGGTTGGGTTAGGGGTAAGGACGGACCGCAGGGGCGAAATTGCGGGACCTCAAAAGAAATCTCATTTTAAGTGTATCGCGTACGCGGAATACGTAATCGAACGGTGGGCTGTATACGCTGTACGTACCCAGCAACAAGGTTCGATCACTTCAATTGATATAATCCCTCTTGATGGTTTCGTACGATACGAAAAATTAATGCGCCGAATATATATCGGCCTTCGGAAAAATAAAACAGTTGCACGCGTTTAGTTATAATTGCATCTAGTGCGGTTAAATCCGCGGTGTTCGTGGGCTTTTCGTTGTTCGAAATCGGAAATCGGTGCACTGTCAAACGGCACGTAATCCTGGCAGTTCATTTATTAACTGCATCCGTAGACGGTAACTATTCGCTGCGGTACGGAATAATTCGGGCGAATCAGTTATTTCGGGAGTGTTCTATGCAAGCGCGAAATGCTGTTGCATTAATTGCATAAATAAACAAAATTCGTGCTCTAGCACTAGCCTGCGATTGCGCAAAGCGTTTCCAGGTCGGGATGCAATTTGAATTATTCCGTTGATTTCTGCATCGATAGTTCACAGCTTGTAACCATGCCAGATATGAACCAATAAGCAATTTCCAATCGTCGAACGTATCGATGAAAAATCGATATAATTCTCATAAAATATATGAAAAAAATAAGTAAAAGAAAAATATTAATCCCACACATCGGATATATCTCGCTTATTAGGAAAACTCGCACGAAGCGCAAATCCCCGACAACGATTAAAACTTATCTGTCGGACATTCGGGATTTTCGTGCGTTCGTTGCGGTCCGTTAGTCTGGCGATTTTTTTCCCATGCTTCACCTTGTTATTTGGCGCCAGATCTATCCGGAAATTCGTATTAAAACCGCACATTCGACCGATTACGACCCCACCACCCCTAAATCCTACGAACGGACCGACGAAGGGAGGAAACGGAAAGTGGGGTGGCTCTAATCCTCCTCCCCGTGGGCGATTTTTATTCTCGGTCCGTATACGCGTATCGCGCACGTGCCTCGAGGTTCCTCTTTTCTTCGTTTCGGAGGTCTTTGTGTTCGGGGTTTTGGTTGTTTGGCCTCGTCTGAGGGCACAAAGGCGTCGAAAGGGTTAATCTTGCGTCGCGCGTACGCGTAAATCTCCGGTGCGTCCTACTTTTTCCGCGGAGGCCCTTATTATTTTAAACACGATATCCTGTCGGTTTCTTTTATGCGCCGCTTTTTGCGCCTATCATTATTATTGGATTCGCTTATGAATGGAATGATGGAGGTTTTATAGTGAAACCTCGACGTGCGTACGCCTCGCCATATATTCAATTTCGGTCAGCAAAAATGCTTCGATAAATGTACAATGCATCAATTTCTAAACGAACATGAAAAATTTTCTATTTTATTGTCATTTTAAGAAAAAAGTGTGGTCGTGGATTTAAAAATGATTAATCATCTAAATAAGTCTTAAAGAAGACTGATAAGAATAATTGAAATCAAGAAAATACTCGTAGCAAAGACTGAAAATGAAACTCATTTGACTACTTTGTAACTCAAAATTAGTCAAAATCAACCACACTCTCGATTTGAAAGGTGGATATGAAATGGATTCATTCGATTTACATTAAAGTAAAACAATGCTTTACTATAAGAAATTTCTGAAACTGATTATATCTATACATTTTCCTGGGTTCTATTATTGTTGTATTAGAAAAATATATAAAAACCATTTTCTTATTCATCATAGACGATTATTTTGAAGGGATATCTTTAGCCACCCCATCGTGCACGTAACGCGGAACTCGATTATTTATTTTCGGTCATAATCCTTGGCGAACGGTATGGAAAATTAGAATGGCACGATAGTGAATCGTTTACGCGATCGTCGATCTAGTCTATTGCCGAATCCCATACGATCCAGCGAGCTCCCAGTAATGGATATCGCCGTGGCAGTATTATTATCCGAACAATATAAAGGATTATTGCAATTTATTTCCAATTCCGGTCGAACGAACGCCACCCCATTTTTATAAATATCTCATAGATATGGAGTATTTTCGTATCGTGATGTGTATACGCACCAGAACATTCACTGCCGATATATCAATGAATTATATTAAGAATTTCAACATATAGACATGGATTTGCAACGAATTTCTGAATGCTCATCTGCCATTATATTATGAAATGTGAGTACGTATGCCTCGTATGAAACGCTAATCGCCAAATTACATACGCATTTGCTGCGCTCGATCGGTTAGGCCCGACATACTCTCATTCGCAGTAAAGCTAAAGGAAATGCGAGTGGAGAGGGGAAATACTTTATCGACGATAATAGGAAAACGATCCCGGGCAGAAAGAAGGTATAACGGGCCACTTACTTTGGGTGCTTGCCCCTCGATACTCACCCCTTCGATCCGCTCTTGTCGAATATATTGTATAAATAATAAAATGATGAACGTTTTCCGGCCGAAAATCAGCACAGTAATATATAAAATTTAGTTCTATAAATATATGTTTACGTATAGTACGAACAGACGCTTAAACGACCCCTTAAAGCGCGATAATCAAAGGCGTCTTTTAATTCACCCATCCGGCTCCCGAGACGCTAGTTCCTTCGACGACACAAAACGCACATCACAGAACAAGCGTGCGACGAAGGGGAACATATCAAAGAGCGAAACGACCCGCTAACTACAACTGGAGGATATCCTCGGGGCCAAAGGAGAGGATCTCGCTCCGGAGGACCGGCAAACAACAGAGGAGGCGGTAATCTATCGCGAGACGGAAAAAGTTGTCTCGTGGACGACGACGCCGCGTTCTTTATCGCCGCCGTGGGCGTCGCTCTCTTCGGCGCTTCCGGAAGACGAGTGCTTCCGGCGGCGGAGGAGACGACTTCCGGCTCGCGGTAGTTGGGACGCGGCCCTAGTTGTGGATGTAGACCTTTGTGGACGCGGCAAGATGGTAATTATCCGTTTCCGTAGTGAGGGGGATGGTTTTTTAAAAGATTTTTTTTTAAGGGAGTGCAGTAGGATTTCAATCGAAATTCATACGAGTGACGAAAGACAGAGATGCATGTATAATATATATGTAGTCTTTCGTCACTCATGTGGATTTTTGTCAGTTCGTAGTTGGGAAGCTTAGTGTATATGTTTCGGTCTCATAAAGAGAGGTTTCATAATAATTTTCATTGATTTTGATGAAATTTAGTGTAATTATGAACATGAAATACATAGTTATGAATACGGAAAATGTAACTCTTGATAATGTTTCAGTAAGCGCAGGTCCAAAGCTCACTCTATTCACTAGGTTCTTTTACAAAATATCGTTTCACATGAAATATTTCACATTTTTTGGATCAAAGTGACATTATTATTATTATTATTATTATTATTATTATTATTATTATTATTATCATTATCATTATTATCATTATTATTATTATTATTATTATTATTATCATTATCATTATTATCATTATTATTATTATTATTATTATTATTATTATTATTATTATTATTATTATTATTATTATTATTATTATTATTATTCTTATTCTTATTTTGAGTGACGATATGTCAAAACACAAAGTATTTCATATAAAACATTATTCTTTAAGTGTATCTAGCAAATGTATTGAACATTGACCTACTATGACAATTGGAAGAATGATTGAAAAGTACGTTTATTGTCTTCATAAATATTTCATGCCATTACTTACACTAATTTCTTCAAATTTTCATCAACATCGGTGGAGACCGTTATGAAGCTTTTCCTCAATGAGTGACGAATATTGAATCTACAAACAAAATAAAAACATAATATCATATTAAATGCATAGCAAAGTAAAAATATTTACGACCTACATAACGTATCGTTCAATTTAGTTTGTTTCTGGTTTTTTTTTTTCAAATTAGAGCGCGTTACTGCCGTAGGTAAATGTTTATTTATCGGCTAGGGGTGGTTCATGCGTGCGTTAAAGGTTAAACGCACGTGCCCAAGTCCCGAAGACGTGCGAAAGTCGTTGTTTTCAAACCAAACCCCCGTTCCTCCAACAATAATAATGCGAACGGCGGTTTTTGCCAAAACGGGGGAGTTCTTTTATTATTGTTGCACACATTGAAATAATTTCGCTTTTGTATAATGCGAAGAGAGGCGCATAATGAGCAAGAGCGGGACGGATGGAATTTTCCCGATATTATAATTAATTTTCCTGAGAAGGAAACTGAAAGTAAACACATAAATACCTCCTTTGCTTTTCGTTTTTCCTCTCTCTCTTTCTGTTTCTTTCTATCTTCATTTCATTCTCCTTCTGCAGCTCTTAGCTAGAGTCAACGTTTTCGCTTTTCGATCAAATATTTGATGTTTTTGCTGCTCAACAAAGTACACATTTTAATTTAAGAAAAATTAAGCGAAAATAATTTTTATATAAATGTACACCTAAGCGTATCGGATGTTTTCATCTGTAAATATTATTCAAACATTTCATTTCGAAGCAAAAAATTCAATAGATGTTCTAAAAGCTCAATATTTCTACCAGAATTAATACTTTAATTTGATACCTATATTATGTATACTATCATCTGAAATTTTCTTGGCATCGTCACTCCATAATTAAAGGAATATTAAACGTTTTCTGTTATTTATATATAATTTGGCTCACGAATGATTAATACAATATTATCTCATTAAACCCAAACGATCCTTAATTATACTCGTGTAGCAGAAGCGCATTGTGTGCACAAAGACCGTCGCGGCCAGTGCAATCAGCTCGAGACCAAATAGAGTTATTGCATGCAAGGGGAGAGTCAAATTAAATTATACGAAACAGGCTCAACTTTATCGTCCAGTTGGGGTCCGTTTTCGCAATTAGCCTCGAACTCGGAGATTTTCTTCGCCTTCTCGCACGCAATGGAATAAAATCACATCGCGCCCAGAAACTCAGGCCAGATTCAAGCCCCGCGGCCTTCCGGAAAGGGCTCGAAAAACAACAACATCCCGCATTACGCATTCATATTATTTCAAGCTGATAACGTTTATTTTGCGATGGAGGCCTCCCCCTAGTGGGCGTCCCTTTCGGTTGAAGCCTTTCGATATGGAAAAAAGTGAAGAATTAAAATATAAGCATCCCGAGGCGATGATTTTCACGCGCCGAAAGTCACAGTCCGTGTTATTGCTGCCTCGCGATGAATTTCCGAAATGTTTATGATGATAATATTCGATTTTCGTACGGAGCGTGCTTTCGCATATAAATATATGTTTGCGAATTACTTTTTTTCGGTTAAGTCCCCTCCTCTCTTCTTTCCCATCCTATGGTTTTTCCGAGGAATAATATACAAACTGGAAAAAATAGCGAACTCGTTCAAATTGTTTTCGTTGCGCGTTAAGCCGATCGACCGTGGGTCCCAGAGCAAACATAAATATCATTATTATACGCAATTAATTCACTTAATTATCCCCCGCATATTACGAAAGCAACATATATTGAATTTCATGCCTCGTTTGCTGTGTTTGGAAATCTGTGTTTTATTTTTTATTTGTATTAAAATTCTGCAGATGCATTATTATTTTATTATAATTCAGTTTTTGTATAGATATATTTAACATTTGCTTACAATTAGTTTATTTTTTTATTTTCGTTTCTTCGTCTGAATTTTTTTTTCTAGAGTAGCTGCATGATAATTAGAACTCATTTTGCTGCGTTTCGTTTCGCTAATTCACTTATAAACTCATTAAAAATATAAAACGTTTCTTTTAAATTTGTTTTGATCATTTTTTTTTAAATATAAAATTCGTATTCATCTAATACTGAGTTGAGATTATTTTAATGTCTGAAATTAAATTTTATTTGTAACTTTTAATGTGCAAAACTCAAAATGTATATAGAAACTTTGGCTGCATGCATTTTCATCGTGACTGGATTTGTCATATACGATAGTAAAGCCCCTTAGAAATCGAAAAGACACCTTTGAGTACTTTGCACGTACGAATTTTATTTTCACAAAGGGGGACCGTAGCATTAAAACTTCGTCGCTTCAGTTGTTCCCCAAACCGCTTGACGTTTTAACTATTTAATCCTTTTCACGTGTAAGAAATTTTACACTGCAAGAAAACCCTAAACACAGTTATATTTTTATAGCAGACTGTGTAGAAACATACAAACACTAAGATCAAAAGAATTAAATAATACACGTTGAGTTTTCGATTTTTGTTGTTTTTTTAGAAAAATATAACTTATTTACAATAACTGTTCGATATTATTTTAACATTCGTTGAAGAATTGATCATTTGTTTTATAAAATAAATGATAATATATCATAGAAAATATATATGATTTACAAAATATGTGAGCTTTCATTTAGAAAAATTATAACCATTTAGATTTTTGTCGACGCTTGTGACAACGTTCAGGTATTAAGATATAACCTCGCGTGTATTACGAACCCAAAAGAACATGAAACTGGTATAAATTTTCGCATGAAAAAAATTCGCCCTGGATATATTGTAAAAAAAAAGGAGAAAAGAAAAACGAACCGAGCTTTTGATTGTTTGAAATCTCGACCCGGCACGAGGTGAGTTCGCGGTTCCTGAGAAAAAAGTTTCCGAGATTGTTCTGCGTAAATCACCCGCGATGAACGTTCCTCTTCTTTCGCTCTTTCTTCCGCGGAGAAAAGCGAATTTTTCCATTATGAAGTTATTGCATCGTCTCGCCATTATTATTATTATTATAATCATTATCATTATTATATCTGTGCGCGAAAATTCGCCATTGTTAATTCGGGGCTCTCCTCTCCCGCCCGTCTTTTGTGCGCGTCCAACGGATATCTGGCGCTGTTATCAATTTAAATTAATTGTTGCGAGTTCAAAAAAAAAAAGGAAACGGTAAGAAAAGAACGAGATTTTTTCCGCTGAATAGTAATGTAGCCCATTCTTCTGCTGGCCGCGTGCCTGCGTTCCTTTTGCTTTAATTTTTTTTTTTGTATTTCGAGGGGTGTTTTTGAAAAATTTACGACGCTGCGAAACAAAGAAACGGATCTTATTATTGTCGTGATTTATCGGACGGGAGCGTTCATCAATTAGATATGTCGTTTCATTACTTTTCTCATTCAATTTATACGTATGTGCGTATATAAATATGGAATTTTAAAATACTCATGCTGATTTGAAATATTGAATATGATACTTCGAAGTAACTGTAATAAAATCAATCTGCAGATTGAACATCGTACATTCATATTACGTACGAGCCCCTTTAGCGTAATGAAAATATGTTTCAATATGTTCGTTTTGAAGTACAAAATTACTAACCATATAGTGTACGGTTATATAAAATTCCCTAAGAGGCTATTTTTTTCCAAAACGACATTCGATGCATCGAGTACGGGAAACTCGCAAAGGCCTCGTTTTAATAAATAACAATCACCGATCACGAATAGAACTATCGGTAACATGAAAGTAGCTACATTCATTATGTTCTCAATGGAATATTTTCAATATCGCACAGCTTTTTCATGCTTTTTAGCATAATACACTTATTTTCTGAACATAAATTATATCGAGCGTTTGTGCTACAAAATATTACATTACGCTATCTACTTCTTTGTAAGTATGACATACTCGTTGAAGCAGTTCGATGGATCGATTTTCAATATAAGTGGCCGGTAAACTTAATTATTAATGTAGAAAATGTGGAGTAACCATGGTTTCTCCGATACGATACACAAAACGACTTATATCGACACATCGCCTTCGGTTATATCGACATGTCATGTATAATATAACTTAACGTTCCTACAACGAGCTTCTAGAAGATAATTCAGTGATTTTAACGAGAATTTTTTAATCATTTTACGGTAAAATTTGAAGTAGAGTTTATACTTAAATGATAAAATATGAATTGTATTAATATGTGAAACCAATGCTAATATACGAAGATAGACTTTAAAACGATTTGAGACCGCGTTGAAAAATTTCAACTCGTTACAGAAAAATCACACATTCCACAAAAAAGCTTTCACGTACATTTTACACACATATAGGTGGCTGTATTTTTTTTCAACAGTGTTCGTTCAGCCGAAAATGGTAAAAATGCACGTCTCAACGTTTTTGTTCGGAAACGTTAAATTGGCGCAGTTCGTTTCCGTTCTCATACCACTTTGCCATTTTACACTTGTATACGTATCAGTGCGATCGTACGTTTTCGATTCGGATAAAACTTTTAATGAAACGAATAAAAATCGACCAGTTTTACATTTTTTTTATATTCAATAGAATTGTTACATTATATCAAGTTAGGAAAAAAAATTGATACTTTTTACATATTCAAGTTTTTTGCGAAAATCTTTTAATATTGGAAGTTCAAATTGATATTATTGATTCAAAACGTGTATTGTAAAATTTATATGTGTAATTCGTAAATCTCGTTTTTTTTCTAGGTATGATGAAATTGCTTAATCCGTTTAAATTTCTGAACGATCTCGCTTAACGATGCCGTGGCCATTCTCGCCAATTAAACCAAAAACCGCCAGACGAATTCTAATAGACGGAATAAAGCAAGTGAGAGCTTTCGACGAGCGCACATCGAAGTTTGAGAACCATCGTACGTATTTGTTCTGAGCAAACAAAACGTTAGTGAACGCCGCGCCGCGCCGAGTCATTACAACGTAACAGAAACACGCACCCTTTCGTTAAAACAATATTAACCGAAATATACACGATAAAGCTTTATCCTACAATAGATTTTTATTTAAAGAACTCGATAGTTTATAAAATATATCAGTGAAACTAAATTAAATAGCTTATTTGAAGTATTATACATAGACGTATTAAAGCAATGACGTTTGGAGCTCTTCGGCAGAACTGATCGAAATTTTTAATTTAGAATAATAAAATCACTTGTTGCACAAAAAAAAAGCCAATGTGCAATTTGGATCGATCGTAACGTTAGGGCTTATTCGATTTCCGTGCGATAAAACCGAGCCCTTAATCGTTTCGCGGAATGTGTCCATCTAGTATGGCGCTGGTGCGAAGGGGGTTCGTTCGGAGCGCGTGCCCTCGATGGATATTGCGGCTCTTTGTTTCGTTGAAATTGTCGATGTTGGACGCGGGACAGAACCAATATTCGTAAATGTCGAAAAGCGTAACGATTCGCATTTTTCCCGGACGTCAAATGAACCGGGAGTAACGCAGAAATGTGCTCGCGTTATCGGTTTTTCTCTATGCCGTGTGTGACGTTTTCGTTTTTCACGGTTTTTCCGCATTGATGCAAACCGATCGCGATGTAGCGCCAATTTTTTCTCATAGCGCTTTTTTTTCGCGACGTGCGAAACTTTGAAAACTCGCCACTTCAAAGCGAACGTTCGAAATAGTATCGATTGGTGTTTTTGCGATTTATAATTTCTCCCGATTTTCGATATGAACAAAAAAAATCGTATACAAATATATATTTGAATGAATATTCGAAAACGAACCGTCGGATAATTATTGCGTGCGATTACCGAGCATCAATTTTCCGCCGAATCGCGACAGATTATCAAATCAACCATAATCGCTGAAAATCGTTTTCGGGAACGGAAAAATTAACTGAATGATACGTTTCGTCAAATTTGCAATATATAACCGATTCATGGGGGCGGCAAACATCTTATTTATAAATGCGAATTTCGTGTTTCGCAATATCGCTGATTTGAGATTCGAGCACGGATTTTTTCAAATGCGCTTCAATGAATATTTGTATTTTCTGAAAAATTGACATTTTTGTTTCAATATTCGTCATATAAATTGATTCTATCAATAAAATTTCTTAATTGTATTAAAAATGGAACGTAGTTTTAGTACGTATTATATAAAATCTCATCATTAATAAATCATTCAGAATGATAATAAGGGAACATTACAATGCATTTTATTTAATTAACACGATTTGTTAGACAATTTACGCTTCATGCAGCAGTCAGTGTCGTTCCGGAAAAGTTCGATAAATCACCAATTTAACGGTCTCCGCGGTTTCAGCAGCTTCGGGCGAAATGATGGCAATAAATTAGGCGAGCTTTTATTTTATTTCATAGACGCAATGCGCTCGCGAAGCGTATTACACAAGCACCGTATTACACGCGATATAATACATTTGTGTATACATATAATATATAAAATTTTTTCGTCCTTTAGATCGTCCTTTTTGAGTTTTCCGCATATTCGCGCTTCGCAAACAGCGCTAGCGAATAGCCGGAAAAATCTGTCTCACCGGCGCTATCTCATGCCCCGGGTAATCCGACCGGCCTCTTTTGTCAATGTTATTTTTCTATTTTCGTTTTTGAATTTTATATGTTTTTTTTCATATATACATGCTGATTGTAAATAATTCATTCATTAATATTTATATTTTTTCAAGTAAATTAAAAATATATTATCATTTAATTAATATGTAATATTATTTTCTCTATGAATTTCAAATCACTTACATTAAATTTATATATAAATACACATTGACTCACAAATTGCTTCATGAATAATAAATAAATATTCCGAATTACTATTCAGAAATCGCACTTTAGTACGACCGTATAAGTGTATCATTAAATAAAGCTTTAGTCTACGATTTGTATTTTATGACCTTTCTTCGGCACACAGTCGCAACATATGTTTCCATTACTCGGTCGCAATTGAATCGTCGAGACCATCGACAATGGCTTTATTTTTTCATCACCTTCGATTTGATTTCGTACGGTCCATATGCCAGAACTAACGAGCCTTATAATAAAAACTTTCACAAAAGCAATTCGCCACGTTTACAATCGCGCATTCAATTACATCGTCTTATTTCGGCTTTTGTGTGACTAATGATTCATCGATGAAAAAATCTACTTCTTTCATACTCATTGTTCTATACGTCTTTTGTGATATTGGGTATGTTTTTGCGTTTGGGTGATAAAAGGGGGAGCTTTTGAGCAATTTTCTCCAATTTTTCAACGAATTCGAATTTACATCAACCTGTATACGATTTTCAGTTAGCTTCAGAATCCGAAGCTTCACGATGCCCCTGATTATTCAACGCGAAAGTGCGGGGTGTCGTCCTCCCTTATAAATCTCCAGGTCTGATCCGGCCCTCACGTACCCCAAACAAAAAACACTCATCACCTGACGGAGCGACCCCGATTTTTTATTCGCTTTTTTTTCACTCTCATTTTCCGTCGTTTTCTTTTCGTCATTTTTCGCTCTATTTTTTTTCGCGCCGTGAATTTTTCGTGTGTTTTTTAAGCGTCGGATTCGGCGACTTGGGCGCGGATAAGCCCGCGGGGTGCTTTTCGGACGCGCCGTCTGTTTTTTCATCTCGAACGATGAAAAATACACGCGTATTATCTGAAATAATATAAAATTGAAACGGGGAAAAAATTCGCATTCGCCTGTGCGATGTCAGTTTTTTACGTTCGCACTTGCGTGTTATGTCTGTGCCGTATCTCTACAGCGCAGACGGATTTGGCTCCAATGTAAATATTAAAGTTTTAATCCTTATTTTTTAATCCTAGCTTAAATATAGGTATATCATCGTACACAAATATATATTTCAATAAGATATATGATGACTGGATTTTACAAAGGGCACAAGTGACCTTTTTTATCAAACTAAAGTTAAGTACAGAAAATGGTTATGTATCATATATAGTGTAATTGACTCAATATCGATAAAAAAGGTCACTTGTGCCCTTTGTGAAATTCATTCGTCATTATTATGTATGGAATCAAAAACAAAAACATTATTTAACGACTGAATTTTACAAAGAGCACAAGTGGCCTTTTTTATCGATATCGATTTAAGCACAGAAAATGGTATTATATACATATGATACAGAACCATTTTCTGCACTTAAGTTAATTTCGATAAGAAAGGTCACTTATGCCCTTTGTGAAATTCGGTCGTCATTTGTTCTTCATTACTTCATTACTTGTAATTTATTATTGAAGCTATTTGCTTACTTAACAAATCATTGATGAATCATATGACATGAAAAAATAATCGAAATGTTCAATCTGAAAAATAAATATTCTCAAACTAAAAATAGTTTGAGCGTGTTAGCACAGCATGCTTTTTTTTCACATTCAATCGTATACTATACACTTAGAAAATGCTACAAAATAAAGGGGGTGAACCTTAAATTTCACATACATATATGTACGTAAAATATAATACATCTGTTCGTGTTTCTATGGTGAAATCGCCATATTTTCGGTAAGTGGTCCACGGGGAGAGCCGCAGGATCATAGGATCATCTTAGGGCTGCTCCCCACGGACGGGGTAGGATATCGAAATTACAAATAAACTCGGGGCATATGCGATACTTTACAAAACTTTACCCTCTCTCACCTGTTTGATATGTGTTGTGTGTGTGTGTGTGTCTGTCTGTCTGTGGTGTTTTCTCGTGTGTGCGTCGGTTCGTATGAATTCGTGTATTTGGTCTTTCCCATGCCTACAGCTATTTGCATCCGATCCAATGTTTGTTTTACCCTTAGACCCGCGCTCTATACCACTTTCGAAATAACATTTTCTTAAGCAACCGAGCTAATTCTATAGACGGAGACGTTTATTCCTTATAAATACTATGAGTAAATATTTTACGGGTGAAAAATCGAGTTTTCCATATTGAATTTGATATTGAATGATGTTTGCTCTTTTATGTTAACAATATAATGTTTTATGATGCGAAACATTCGATTTAAATTTTATTCGTATTTACTTTATTGTTTTCGTTATGTAAAAGCGATGTGTACTTAAAAGGCTTGATTTTCCTCTTTTATTTATTTTTTCGTTTCATATACTATTTCATAACTGTCTAAAAAATTTTGTACATATTATTTTGAGAGCGAATAAACTGTTTTACAACTTTTAAATAACTTGAATTTTTAATTCGCATGTAACAATATCGAATCTAATGGGAATATTTAATATTAATATTGTTTTGAAATAATTTCCATAACATTGTTAATAAGCAACTTTCGAAACAAATTACAGCGAGTTATTTTTATTACATCGAACATGTTATAAAACCACTTTAACAAAGTCGCAGGGGAAAACCGACAAGTATGATGAAATTTATTTTTTCTCGGAAAAACCGCCGCGCGTCGCACACACTTACATACGTATAGACTTCTAACCTCGCACATAACCGAAAATCCGTTCAACTTAACCGAATTTTCCGGCAAGAGATAACGAGATTCGAAACCGACCGCTGGCCCCGTTCGGTTTCCGAGAAGAACAACCGGTCGAAAGTGAAAGCCGAAAAACGAAAGGAGACAGGTTCGTCAGAATCCCGTGGGACTGTCCCGCGGGACTTTTCCGATTTTCCCGCCAGGAGCCGATCCCGTTCGTTCGGGTCCTCTTTATCCTTATTATACGAGGGATTTCCTCGGGACCCGGGCATAATGTCATCCGAGACCCCTTCCCGTAAAGCCCTCGGTACCTATCGGCAAATATTACCGCAGTAATCACGCATATACCGCCGCCGGTCGGCTCGGTATTATTATATTTTATTATTATGCCCGATGTACTTTCGTCGTTTTCCGAAGCCGGGGTGTTTCGTTCGTTTTTTCTTTCGAGGCATCGATCACGTTTTTATGGCGGGATCTTCGGCTTATCTTATTGCGCGCGCGCTACGATATCTGCGATGCTCGGTCCTAGGTCCGGTTTGATGGGTTCCTTCGGAAAATATGATTAGATCATAGGAAAAATATATCCGTTCATGTATATTTTTTACTATGATACGAAAAATTATCTTAACGAAATTCGTTTTTCCTCCCAAAGCAGTTTCATATAAAAAAATATCTCGAATGATTTTCGTATCATGATAAAAGAAAATACGATTAATTTTCGTTTACGAAATATGCCTTTTTAAGTTCGCCCAACATAATACAATATGTAAATTGAATCGAGCCGCTCGCTTCTCCGATCGAAACTCAATCGATAAATCGCCGTTGTTTTTCATCAGAATTTTTTCCCGAAGCTCTCGCTCCTCGAGCCGCTAGAAATTGGCATAGCCGTTTCAATATTTCGGCACGCACGTGTCGGACATTATATTCCCATTAAAGGCGGGGGTCGCCCGTTAACTTTGTAAAGGTAATAAAATTTAACTTAACCGTTTTGCATTAACGTTTTCTGCGAGCCGAGGGAGGGAGAGAGAGCTCCTAGCACCTGAAAAATCGCCGCTTTTCCAGTCGACCGCTCCCCTTCGGATTACCAAAGGGTTTGCTTTACCTGCTTCGCCGACGCTTTCATCCCGTTACCGCAAACGCGGACTTTTTTAATCTCGTGGAAAAAGTGCCCGGGAAAAAAATTCGGGATTAGGCTGCGAGTATTAAAATCTATAGTTCGTTGCATAGATCTAAGATTCCGCTCGCGAAATTTGCATTTTTAAAACATAATTTTGAATTTATGTATTATATCGTGTCTGATTTATCATGAGGGTCGATCAATGTATACTCCATATAACAAAAAAATCAAGAAAAATGATGAAACATTTTTATTGATTTTTTCAAAATTCCCTGCACTATTCCATTTATTCGAACGCATGTATTTCGTTTATATTAAACTACAGATGTGGTTAGTTAGTACAGGATTAATTATTATGGCTTTTGAAATTAATGATTTTGCCAAACAAAATATACCATTTGATGGTATTTAATTTATCTTTATTATTTAGGAAACATATTTCCATACATGAAAATTTATGATGATACCAGGTGCTTTGATATTTAAATCATTTTTTTTTTCAAAGAGTTAATTATTCACTTAACTTCTCATATTGAAATAACTTTAAACTAAAATCGTTAATTAATTGACATACTGTGCCGCTTTTCATTATAACGTAAATTGAGTAGAGTTGTCGAATAAACAAAAACCTTTATTACTCACAATACAAATATTCGAGGCGGAAAAATGAAACAAATTTTCCGATTTTTTCGTCAATTTACAGCGCTCTCGATAATACGGATATACGCAGATTTTTCGCTTACGCTGAATTTTCGAGGGCATTAGCGAAAACTCGATATTAATAATAAATCTGTTATATACAGACGGGTGAGTACTTTTGTCGAATCGACATCGGCGTATTGTTTTATTATTATTTTTCGCGTATATTTGTACGCGCGTTACGTGCGCAGTATGATTTAATCCCTGAAACCGGGAATTACGGGGAGGATTTATGCGAACATACATTTTGCGTAAAACAGAATGATTTTTATTGGAGTTTAGGGTTACACGCGCACACACCTATCCTCAACATATGTATATAATATAAAATACGTTTTATGACGTTTCGGAAATATTGAAAATAAAATCGTTAAATAAACGATTTATTCCGCGAAGCGTATGCGTATGCGAGTATTATACGGGCGGACCTTTTTGTTTGCTCTGCGTAATAACGGCTCGCGTAAGCCCTTTCAATTTTTCATACGATTTTTTCGGCGTGTGTTGCCGATTTACGAAACACGTGTACCTCCATTTTTCGAAACTATTAATTGGAAAGACTGAATCGGTTTTCGTTCGTTATGGCATCGGCTTTTCCGAGAATCCCTCAATGGAAAATTGTTTTCTATAAAAAATACGAATATTTGACATTTTCAATAAACTATTTGCAGTGAATCTAAATCGTTTTCGATTTACTTAAAACACATATTTTTAATATATGTGAGTGTATTAGAACAAAATCGCTGAGCATAACTAATTCATATTGCAATCGAAACTTTCTCAATCAAACACCTACGTATATCGGATGAAATATCAAGTTTTCTCGCATTGAATTCTCACCGAAACTCGGCATACACACATTAAAGGACCGATCTGAGCGGAAATTGCGTTCCACGGTGAATTAGCACCAGAACTACGTCGAAATTATTGGAAACATATCGAAAGTTTAAAGTTATCGACTGTTCGCGGGCCACGGATGCGATTGGATGGATGCATGAATAATTCACTTAGATCCCTCCAACCCCATAAAGCATGCTCCAAGTGGGTGTTCTGGGATGGGTCTTCGGTGGGCTGGAGACGGGTGTTGAAGAAGAGGTGGTCCCGTGTCTTACAACCCTCATAAACCACCGACCCTCAGCCTTCAGATTAGCTCTAATCCGACACACACTTGTGCGAATACGTACTGCGTTAACCTGGCCTAACTAAATCATATCGAAATGAATTATATTTATGTGTGTGCTTTTTAATAGATGAGATTTTATTTTGGAAATATGTAGAAAATTATATGGGAAAGTGGGGATTAAGATAACGTTTATGATATTAAATATAATATGGCGAGCGAAAAAGTTCATAAAAGTGGTTTTCAAGTCACACTTTGAAAGTTTTTAACGAAGCTGACTGCTGAATGAAGATGGTCTAGACATGTGAATCGTTAAAGTTTCAAAATATGTATTCATTTATGTATATATACTCGTATGATATTCAGTAATGACTTGAATCTTAAATTACTATCAACAAAAAAAAAATATTATGACCAAAAATATCAATAAAATAGAAAATGAAGTAAAAAAGTTTCAGACATAAAAAAATGAAAAGCCGCATCATATTATTATGCAAATCACCTAACACTCAAACATCTGAATGGACAACGATAACGAATTCAAGCCACTCAACTTCGCACCGATCAAATTTCATCTATCTGACATTGATTCGGATAACTGTCAAAAAGTGAACTATCACCGTCGTCGAAGAGCGTAAACAATTAACGGAGTTCAACGACGTTATCTGAGGTCACCAGCCGCCTTCAGTTTACCTACCAAAACTTCATCGACGTATGCAGATTTTTCATCTGATCCACCAGCAAATTTCTTCGGGGAAACCAAAGTCGAGGACAACAGGTGAACTGGAATGGGTCGCCCGAGGACAAACAATAGAGCCTGCGATAAACGGACGAAGGACAAACTTCGTCGGGGACGTCTGATTTGATTTCCCTCAGACGTCTGGTCGTATCAAGATTTTCCCCGGTGTACGGTTGCGGTCAAAGATACGTATCGATGCTTTTCAGTAACCGAAACCCAAAGTGTGTTTTGTGCGTGCGCTTGTGTTGTTCGAGGAATGGTGATGTTGCTCTTGTGGGTCGATGCTCGATGGAAATATCGCTTTCGAAATGTGATTTCATTGTTTTGAATGTGAGAGAATGTTTATAAATGTGCGATCATATAAATTGGAAAATAAAATATCTATTCTATTCATTCTCAAAGACTTTATATGGTAGATTATACTTTTGATATGGTTCATTATTAATTTTTAATTAATGAATATGAACTATATTTTTCATAGAATTCATCGAGCATTCAACATTTAGATTCAACACAAATTATCTCAATTTAGTACGGGACACATAATAGGCGAATAACGTTAACGTCGCTTTTGAATACATTCCCCAATAGAAATTAACGTGTGTATTACATAACAGCGAAAGCTTAGTTCGCGTAATACTTCACTAATGGAACACTCGTTCTCACACTATCGCACAATTACAAATTTCAGATGTTGGCGCTTTTAATGCTTAAAATAAACACATAAAGAGAGACATCATTTTAAAATGGCTTAGTGTCGCCAAAATCCTCGCCATTATTCAACACAGAACACGTATGCATCTAGAGTGCAGTTTAATGGCCCTCGACGTGATGTCTTTTGCCAGCAAACTCAGACTGCTGATCCTCTAAATATGCATATTTTTCGCTTTAATATCAAACATGTCGATCATTTTGATGTAGATACCAAAAAAAAATATCAGAATTTATATTTATTTGAAATCCTATATAAGTATAAAATATTCGAATTTTTTCCACAGATAAACCAACGAATATTCCACAATCAAAACTGATAACATTCGGAACGGGTCTCTAGCGTAATCTCCTTAGGCGATTCGCGCACCCGCTTTTGCGAGTTCTTAATGCGTACGTATGTCCGTCGTCGGTTTCGTCCTTTTCCGCAGATGTGTAGATATTGTGGCCGACAGTGTATATATTTTTTCGGTCTCTTTCGGTCGGAAGGGCGGGAAAAGGGCCGGTTTTTAAAGTGACAAAGGGCGCAACCGTAAGCCGGACGAACGGACGCGGGAGTGCGTATGAAACAAAACTGGCTTACGAAAATTACGCGCGGACACCCTTGCGTGTCGCACAAATGTTAATGTATAGCTCGTTATACTACTGTTTTTTTTTTTTTTGTATTTTATTCTGGATTTGTAGTACGTGTGTTTGTTTGAATTTGTTTTTATCCGACGCGTTCGTGCGCAAAATTTACGAAAGTCGTATTGTCTAGTTCATAGCTTTGGTTTGTTACTATTTTTTGTGTTATCAAAATTTTCAAATTTATATAAAATTAAATCTCATATGACGACTAAAAATTCCAAAGGGTACAAGTGACATTTTTACCGAAATCGAGTAACATATTATACAAGAATCGCTTCTATGTACGCCCATATATTTGGTGGCAAAATGATATAAACGAACTCGGAATGTGTGCCATGATTATATCATCAAATCACTCCAATTCCTCCTAGTACATATAGGTACATCCTCAACTTTGAACGCGCTTTTTCGAAATCACTGCAAAGTCACTTGTTCCCCTTGATCTTTTCAGTCGTCATATATGTTATAAAGCAATCATAACTTAAATATAGTATCAAAGTTCGGATGAGAAAAACGAATGAAATAAAATACACCTCCGAGTGGCTTCAGGGTAAAAGTTGCAGCACATAATTTACGCGTATCGGAAAAGACTTTTCATATTTTTTGCGGCTTTTTTTTGTTTAACAAGTGCCACCTTTCAGGTGAGGTGGTTCCGGTCCGCAGGGTCCAGACCCGCACACCCGGATACAGAACAGCAGTTGTGTAACTCGGCCCGCACTTAACGTAGCAAAACTTGGCCCTAGACTCGACTTCGAATACAACTTTTTCCCTCTTAGGGGACTTTTCACCGGTGCAAACGAAGCCTCCGTCAGCTTTATTAGTTCCATATTTCCTTTGGCTGGAAATAGTTGTAATGTTTCATAATGGAGAGAGTACACTATACAACGATACATGCTTGTTTAGATTGAAAGCGTATATGCGTTTATATTTGGAAGCCATTTCAATTTATTTTTTCATAATATAATTTTCATCTAATTCTTTCAACAATATTGTATACACCAATGTATTATATTAAGGGATATTATAGATGGTCCGATGTGACAACAACGTAGTGTATCTTGAAATCAGGTGTCAGATTTTCTTGCTTGTTCTGTATACTTGTGAAGGTGATTCGATACATGTACTCGTGTGTCTTATCGCGTGTTTGGTACACGTGTCTCTGAAGCTGAAGTGCAAACTATTCTATTCTTTTTCGTAGAGAAACACGTCTTAAGTTCACTTCAAAGAGCATACTAAGTTTTCTGTAGGTTTCTTTTTCTCACATACATACATAAATTGATGTGTTACGTTTGAAAATACAAAGAAAATTAATTTATTAAAAATTTCATATTATATACATATTTAAAGTACGTATAAATTTCTGAATTGGTATCGAATTACAAAAGTTGTACTTTATTTCTAGATAGATTTATATTGTACCTATCTAAGCTGTCGTGTAAACAAACATTCAACATTGACACTTTTCGGTTTCGAAACAAAACGGAATTTCACTCAGACATTGCTATTAGCGAATGAATATTGAAAATCGGTTTCGTTGCTAGTATATACTTCTCATGGGTTTTCCGAAGGCCAGAAAATCCATTAGTTTCGACGAAGGTATACGAACTTGTCTGGCACAATGTATATACTCGAAAAAAATTCGAATGAATATTGACAGGCGTCGTTTTTTTACGTTAATTTTCAAATATAATATGACTTTATTAAGAATGTATGGAATATAAAATTATAGAAAATAATATTCATGTTTCATGAAAATGGCAATTTCGAAATATGCAAAAGTTCATTTTTTACTTTGATAATAAAAATTCAAATTTAATACGGTGCAAATCGAATCTGTGCTAAAATTCGAACATATCCGACACACAAAATTGCCAAGTTTTCTTTTTTTCCCGTGTGAAGCCCTTTCACGGCGCGATATAGTCGACTATCGAATTTTCATCAAAAACGAATTTCGCCGATATTTGACATCGGCAGAGAGCAGTGCTATGCAATTTGCACGTTGTCTGCTCCGAGTGCATATCGCATATTGCATTACCGAGAGACAAATATAATAAACGCCACCTCATCCCGATTTCTATCGAGTTCCAGCTCGTTAACAGTACATCCGAACGATTTTAATTGCATTTCGACGCTCGCAACCGTCGAATCTTTCCGACAATATCGAAACCGCAAGTCCGATTGTCGTTTTCAAATCGATCCGTTTCAACGTTACATTCGATTTTTTTTTTTCACAATCGTTCGTAATTAACGCCGATTCGTCGGGAGTTCGTTTCGATCGGAATAACTGCGATTATTACGAATCGCACATGGAAAAATCCATTGAAAATTGCACGTGTGCGTATCGCGTATGTATGTATCTATGTAAAATGACGAATTCGTCGTTTCGGTTGTTGCGCGAAACACAAATATTTGATCGGATATGTCGCTTTGTGCGCGCGAGCTCGGCAAATATTTAACGGCTCTCAAATATTTGCACCGACCTCGGAGCGAGGGGGGCGAGGGGGGGTGAAGGGGTGCGGATATTTGACGACCGCCGATTATTATGATTGACGTGGAACTATGCAACGTCCGAAAACTGTCGAATTCTATACGCAAATATTCGCTAAATGTTGCGATTTCATTGTATCGGAAAATTCGATGATTTCTCGCGAGCTATGTGCGAATTTATATATTCAACTTCCGATCTGATTGACATATCTATTTGGTTTGAATTGTTGGGAATTTAGGTGCGTTCGCATTGTAAGCGAATCGAACGGGTACTGGTGAACGAGATGCACTTATAAAGTTATACAGTCATCTCTTTCTGAGAGAGACAAGGCTGTAGAGTCGAATAGATGTGACCTTTAATGGAAATGTGTAATAGTTTTCGTCAGAATGAAAAGTCTAATTTGCATAATTCAATTATATATTCGAAAATAAGTATCGAAATGAAATTTACGTGTGATGATAGTGATTTTCAAAGTCTCAAAAATTTCATATGCTAAAACTAACGTAGATCGCACACGCATCAGACGCATCCGCGCCCGGTGAAGAAAATAAAAAGCTCCACAATTTCACACACGCAGACGCGAAATTACGATTTCAAAGCACACACCCGTCGAAACATTCGACAATAAAAAAATTCAATTTAGCCCCGCGGCGGTGGCGGGAAAATGACGCGATACGAAATATCTGAGTCACGCGCGAAACAAAGAAAGTTCTCTCTTTCTTCGCTGCGTGCTTTCTTCGTCGAGGAGACGCAGATGCGTGCTGCTGCTGCTGCTTCTAAGACTCGTCCGATCGCCAACTCTAAACCGAATTCCCTTCGCAGATAATCCAAGGATTGCTGCAGGTGCTAGCTATTGCTGGACGGTGGGTCGTTATGATGAAAAATTTTGATTTATGATATGTGCTATACTGATATTTTAAATAGGATATTGCGTAAATGACATCTAATCGGCGTAGATATCGATTATTTAATGAACTCAAAAATATGACTAGTTATTAGATTTCATAATGCGATGGAGTAAACACTCCTTTTTCTAGGATTTTTCACAATCTTATGAAGTTTTTCAAATATTTCTATTTACCTTCTAATCAGATTGAGCAACTGACAATTGACAATTATTGTACTCGACTTTGAAGACAAAAAAAATATTTGAAATATATCATCGAGGAACGATTTAACAAAAACAATGACTAACTACTAGTTCTATAAAATAAATAAAATGGAAGACAGACAATAGAAATAGATGACTGTCCTCTTAAATAAAGAACATTTGATCACATACAAATTAACTCTCGATTCGTAATGAATTTATCAGAGTTGAAACCACTAAAAATACTGACCCTAAACATATTCATTTGCACTATAGTAACCTATATAAATCTCACAGGCACACTTTTCATAAAATATCGATTACACCGCCGAAATATATCATATAAAACGACTCAAAACGTGCTACGTGAGATTCGCACCGTGGAACCGGCACAGCGTCAATCTCTCACCTATTTTTCGTTTGCAAATAACGTATTCTCGCATTTGGCGAGAGCGAGAGCGGACTTCGAAGGCTTTGTCGTAAAACGGCGGCAGCACGCCCGTAAAATTGATAATGGCGTCCTAATTTTTGCGACGCGTCCTCGTACTTTATCGCCGCGATAAAAGCGAGCTTTTATTGCGAACCCGTCACCTGCCGCCTTATTGCCCCAATAGAGCCTAAGGGTGGGCCCTTCTATTCGCGGGCCATACGACATTGGCGCACAACTCGAGCACATTTCCATTATGACAAACCTAGTCTGTTTGGCGATTCAAATCTCATTCTAAACGGTCATTTCTATTTATAAGATCGTTAAGAGTTTATCTTTATAGTCCGCTCCAAAATCATGCGCGATTCACGCGTGAAAGTCGCGACGAACGGCAAGTGCTAAGCGCAAACGCATAAAAGAAAAAAGGAGTGAAAACTATCTGCAATTGTGTTTTGTGATGTTCATGCGTGAATCACGCATGAGTTTGGAACGAGCTTATGATTTCAATATGCAAATGAAGTTATCACTGAACGGAAACTCAATCGATATTGTAATTAATGAAGCATTATAATAATCGGAAGCTATATCTTTTTCAATAAACGATGCTCTATAATAACATTTAAGTTCGGTATCTGTATCATTTTCGATATAACTTCTCATTGGAAATAGATTGAAAAAAGATTTTCGTTGCACACCACTGACGAGTGTACACCTTTTGCGTTGGCAGAGGTGCTCCTTTTTGTTCTCGTGTGTATATATATTTTTTTTACGATTGACGTCGGTTTCTTTTGATATTTCCAAAGGGATCGAGGGAAGTTTCGGTGCCGTTTTGTCTTTTATATCCATTTTTCGTTTTAATGTCCTTTGTTCTTTCGAATTGCATTTTTTTATGTGTTTGCGATGAAAACGTATAAAAGCGGCACGCGCATGTTCATCGTGACTCAATTTCGTAATTTTACAGTTGATATATTGCTTTTCATCCGTGAAACATTAATTTGAATATATTTGATATGAAAAAAAAATATTATATTTATTTTTTCATACAAATTCCGAATTATATTCGAAAAACTTATTACGATTTACATTCATATTTCATTCCAGACTTGAATTTATTTCGCGTAAAAATATGAAAGACACTTTCATGCGAAACTCCATCCAATCGAGGAGAGGACGTGTTTTTTCCTTGGCGTCCACTAATCTCGGCTCGGTGGGGCTTAAGCTCCACTAATTGCTCTGTCCTTAGCACCGGTGCGAATTGTGTCCGTCCCTGAAATCCTTCACCCTTAAACCATCCCCGGAGCCGAGGGAGAGGAAGAGGCGATAGGAATCCCGGGATCCCGGGATCTCGGGATTCGACCCTTATCGGATCCGTCCGTCCGGTTTTATACGCGGCCGCTGCAAATCCTCGTCCGGCCCTTTTCGATCCTGTGTCGTTATTTTTTTTAGGCCCGGTCCTCGGTACATTCGTTTCGGTCTACGGCTGGAAAAGCGAAAAAATTAAACGATCCGTCGGTGGAAAAATCGCTTAACCCGCCTGCCTTGCCTGCGTATAATGGGAGAGCTTATTGGTCTAATCCTTGGACTCGAATTATATCGGTTCGTGGTCGTATTGTCGGCTATTAAGTACGATTACGTTTTTGTTATTTTATTGCGTATTTAATTTTAATTTACATCATGTATTATGGCAGGTTAACGTATAATTTGAGTTTATTTTGTTTTACATTCTAGTTATTTGGAGGAAAACATAAATAGTGTATGTGAGCCATTCAGTGCATAAAGTAATGTACTGTAGTTTTTGAAAAAAAATGTATTTAAATGTCAAAGTACTTGGAAAAATTATAACTTCTCGTTTGTGAAATGTCTTTCCTGAATTATAAAAATGATTGCTATTTAAATACGATATTAGTTTATCCACCGAATGAAGTCATTTATGTCAGAATTGAATTAACTCGTACTCTAATATGAACTGAACTTACCACACAGCTCATTATAAACAAAATCCATATATGTCTTGATAATTTCCGATAAATGAAATAATGAAGATAATTTCGAAAAATGCTTTAAACATGTTTCAAAGTTTTTCCTGACTTTTATATTTTACGGAATTAATCACGTTGTGCACTGAACTGCTCGTATGTAGTCTATTGTAAAATCATTCGAACGTAAATTCATCTGACGAGCTGTAACAATAGAAAACAATAGAGACGATATCCACAACTAGAGCGCATATATACATACATAGATATATAGATAATATGTAATTCTAAAGCTCGATAGTGTTGTGAAGACACCATAAATCGCAATCTGGCTGGGAAAGGGGGGTTTTTCACCGGTCGGGTGGTTGCTTCGAAAGCAATTCCCTCGGCAAAAGCGGTGTTGTAGGTTCACCACTCTCGCTAATTAGTCTCTTTCGCTCGTCGAGGCGCGAAGTTAATCTTCATTATGGGCCGACTGCCGCGGGACCTCATTCATCTTCCGGTCAAATCTCGGCCGGAAGCCGCGACGATGCACTTCCGCACACCAGACAACCTGAAAGATCGATATGGAGCTTTTTACATCAATTTGCGCTTATTTCAATATATACAATTTTTCTATCTTTTATATAAATAAAATTTAATATACATCTGTATGTACATATGTACATACATATATCATTTATATACTCCCTTTTTGTATACTTCATCTATATTATAAATACGCTAACGATGCTCGAAATTTTCAACCACAGCCGTGCCTCGAACCCGCGCGCGCAGTTTATTAATCGGCGTCGTTCACTCCGCGCCACCGTCGTACTGAGGCAATGCGTAACTTTTTATGTACATAAGGCATTTGACTTCTGTCCGAGACCTACATTTTTATCATCAAAATATACGTATTTATATCGTAGGGTTAGGAGGCTCCAGTCAAAAATTCAATCGCGGCACGTTATTACCGGTTTTTTTTATTTTAAAATTTTTTTTCGCTATTTTTTTATTTCACACATAGATGGCAGTACGAAATTAACTAATTTGTGTATACCGAGGAAGATTTATGCATAATTATATTGAGCACTTTACAAACAACAGTATTTTTATCGTTTGTCGGTTCTTAGGAGAGTTTTTTTGTAGTCTCACCTTCTCAAATAATAATCATGACCTACATACGAAAAAAGATTTACTATCTATGAAAACGGGAAATATTTTTACAACAGTTCACAATCGGCTTTAAGTTTAAAGATTCGAACGATTCTTAGTCACAAAATCTAGTATTTTTATGTTCATACTTGCAACTTAATTTTTTATTTATCCTTTTGAAAATTTCATCAATTTTCATGGACAATCATCAAATTATTAATTCATTTTATTTAATTGAACAACATGCAGAAAACAACCATTCTAATAACTCGCGGAAACACCTACATATGAACAACCACCAGCATCAGAATATTCGTTAATAATTCCAATTCGACACTGCAAAACCTCGCTTCGAATTCAAAATTTTGCCAATTACCGAACAGCCCTTGCATTAATTGAACGAAAATACGAACTTTCTCCGCTTCTGAAACACTCCACATTCGAATGCACACATCCTCGGTCCACAGACATGTGGAAATCTCGCATCACGACTTATACACGAGTACCGCTTCTATTATAATAATGCATCGCGCATTAATACTGCGAGCGGTGCAATAGTTCCGGCGGATATGAGGCAAGTTTATACCGCTTCGCAGAAAAGTGCAGTTTCCGGTTCCGGTGCGATTCTCGACTGCGGGGTCGTCGAACTAATTGAAGGCTCGACCGATTCGGTTTCCGGTTCCGGTTCGCACTGTAGGTACATTTTCTAAAGCCGGCCTCCACTTCCGGGTGCCCAATTAATGCCGGTGCTTAGGCGGCAGTTTTAGATGCTTCCGTGTATAGGCTTTTCAGTTTTCAATACTGGTCTGTGATAATATGGTGTGCTTTTATGCATCGGTATTTTAGAATGTTTGGATATTAATTTGTATTTGGGTTCATAGTGATAATGTAGTCAATAGCTTGAATTTTTTGATGAGTACATTGTACGTAATGAATATATTATTTTATTATATTAAATTTTGCGTTTCTTTTGATGTAGCCAATGTGCTTAATTATATTTTTATAAACTTTTCTTTTTTGATTCAACCTAGTGGAAATTATTAATCAATTAATTAACGTTCTTTCCTTGAAATAATTTCACTTGAATGCTTTCTTTACATTGTTATTAATTATTCTACAGAATTCGGAAAACTAATTTCAATATGAAAAGTACAATATCACACTCCGATAACTAATTGAGTTAATTAATTAATTTATACTTAAGATATATAATTATATTAATGTAGTGAACATGTACAATATTATTTGACAACTGAAAAGGCCAAGCGGTACAAGTGACATTTTTTACCGAAATTTAGATATGTACAGGAATCGCTTCAATGTAAGCTCATATAAAAAAAATATAAACGAACATGGAATGTGTACCGAGATATATCATCAAATCACTCGACCTCCTCCTACTACATGTTCAACTTTGAGCGCTATTTTCTCGAAATCATCGCGAAGCCACTTGTACCCTTGGCCTTTTACTTTACTTTAAAATTAGTACAAATTCGATTATTCTCGTATAATATGAAAAAATGGTGAAGTTCGAAAAAAATGCAATAATTGCAAATAAGACTAGAGAAAACAGACTAGGTAGACAATGTGCAGAAATCAAACCGTGGGAATCGTAGACTAGGCCACTGTCCGGAAACGTGCGACGCCGCACTCTCTCTCACCAACCAGACCCACGCAATGCTAATGGGCTTAAACTCGAAACAAGATTAGCGAAATTGGTTAGCGTAATGGGCGAGGACGGCATCGAAGCGTCCTTCGTCTCATTTGCACCCCCCGAGTCCTAGCGCAGGGCGGCGATCAATCTCTATTAGGGGCTGCTACCACCCTATACCACCCCATTAACAAAGCGTTACCGAAACTTTTTGTTTAGACAAATTGTGCCCCTCCCACACGCCCCCTCGTCCAGAGTCGGGCCACTCACCGTGATTACCGAGCGCCGACGACACGCTCGCTAATTGGGTGACTAAAGTGGTTGTAAACGACGAGATTCGCCCCGGCGCCAAATATGAAATATATTGTAGCCGAGGACGCTTAGTCGATGATAGTTTCGGTAATTGGGTAGTTTCGTTGCGGTCTATTAATAAATTTTGCTGAAGGGTCGAGCGTTTTTGTCGTGCGTAGCGAAATGTTCTTGAAAACTTACATGTACTAATTAATGTTTTTTTATGAGAATTATTATTATTTTGATACAATAAAGCATTCATTAGAATCGATTATATGTAGCACCCCAATTTCGATTCAATCGACACTGTCGCGATATTATTAAGAAATCACTCCTGAGCTAAAAGGGACCCCTCCGATGTCTCATTTCTATGAAATTATTTCAATATACGTCGTCGGAATTCCTCGTCATAGAAGCGACATCGGAATTCAATATCGACTAAAAACGTCCCTCCCTTATTAAGATTTAATTGGGGGCCGGTCCCCCCTTACTCCCAGTATAGCCAGGTTCCCCTGACCCTCCCACGAGGGTCCCTCGTCTCCGAGGGAAACGTTTCAATCTCGAGATAATCTCGGGCATGGGGGCGGAGCGCCCGACCGCGTCGCACCGGCGCGTCGCCTCACAAAAGCTTAATCAAAACATCAGTGTGACTATGAAGGGCTTTAAGCTAATGGGCTGGCTGTAATTAGTCGCGAGCTTAATCTATTACTACGAGCCGGGCGGTGGGCGGCCCACGGTTCCGAAACGTTCCGGACCCGATCGATCCGCACCTCTTTGTGACGCTGATGGGTGATTAGTTTGATTTTTAATTGAAGTTTTTTTATTATTTATAACTTTTCATAAAAATTCAGTAAACTGACTAAAACAGACTAAAGTCAAACATAATTATATTGTGATTTGATATTCATATACATACATATTTCCTCATTCACTTCCATGCCTTCTGGTCACTCAAGGTCATTCATTTGATTGTTTTTTATATAGTATTTTATTGACTGGCTAAACATATTTTCCCATTCGGTTTGAAATGATATCGAACTATTAAGCTGCTGAATAAGTAAATATGAAGAAAATGAGAAACAACAGGTACTAAATTACACAAAAATATCAGCGATTAAATGCCTTAATTAATTTACTGCTATAGAGCCGTTTATCCTATCATCTTTTGATAAAAATCATATTTTGAGATTTCGAAATGTCGGTTTTTTTTACATTCAAATTTTAGACATGTACGTACGTAGAAAGGTAGAAACATGTATCTTTAGTTGAGTTCAGATTAAAAGGCCAGATACACGTTCTAGAAACTGACATGCGAGCAAATCGTCGTTTGCTATTAAACACGTTCAAAGAAATCAAACACTAGCACCCAATCTATATCAAATGCATATCTATATTATAAATACGCTAACGATGCTCGAAATTTTCAGACGTGCCTCGAACTCGGGCGTGTAATTTATTGGCCCGCCGCCTTATGCTCTGAGCTACCATCGTGATTATGAAACTGCACCGTTTAACTTATGTAAGGCGTAAAATCCATGTTAGTAAATGTTTTAAAAACTGATTAATCCCATGTGAGTATCTAGTACATGTTTCCCTTGTTTCCCTGTAGTTTTCCTTGATTAGGGAAACTGTAAAAGAATATACAAAAATGATATTTCTAACGATTCAAGATGAAAATCTGATTAAAAATCAACAAAGAAACTAGAATAAATTCGAGAAACACTAAGCCCAAACTAAACACGGGGAGAGTCGGTACACGGGTTAACCCGTAAGCGTCCGGCGAAGCGCACGCGCCCGGAACCGCAGCTGATTCCATCGGCGACACGTCCCCAAAGAAGAATGGTGGTGTGCGATGCGGCGGCGTTAAATCGTCGCCGTTTAATGAGATTTTGTTAATGAAACTGCGTCTACGCACAAAGGGGGGGCACCGACCGCGTTATCGGAGTTTAGTTTCGTACGTGTGTGCCCGTTGTAAATTAATAACGCCCGCGGATCTGGTCAGCTACATTGTTCCCAGGGCGACGGTTCAAATTAATGTTCGGACCTGGGCGCCGAGTGCCGGTTTATTATCGTGGATTCGGTCTCTATTGTGCTTTCTAGTTCTGGGTTTGTGTTCGCTTGATTTAATTTCTGGACGTGGCTGCTTTCGGGAAATTTTGATTTTCGTTGATTTTTGGTCATTTTCTTTTTTTTTATTATTAATTCTTAAACAGTATTTGCACAAATTATTTAAATTAGCAGTAGGCGCATGTGTATCAAAATAGTTCGGAATTAATCAAATTCGTATTGCCACGAATGTGTTTATTGTCGTCTATGTGTGAAATGAAAAAAATAACAAAAAAAATATCCCATATATGTATACGTTAAAAGTTGCAAATTTGTAATTACGACTCGTAGCTCGGAGCGTTAGACGGTGGACTAATACCCTGAACGCCCGGGTTCGAGGCACGGGCTGGCTGAAAATTTCGAGCATTGTTAGCGTATTTATAATATAGATACATGTAATACTTTTGTCATTATCAAAAAAAAGATATATGCACTTTCACATAAGTATACTCATGAAATTTGATCATCTGTTTTCATGATCATGCAAGTATGTTGAGCATGCTTTATAACGTCTCATTTTTTTTTTCATTAAGTTATCTAGAATTATACAGTTATGCAATTATATTCATATATTTTTGAGTAATAATAAAATCAAATGATTCCATTTGTAATGAATCTTTTCAAGAGATGACCAAATCTTAGAATGACAGTTGAAAGAAAATCATAGATTTATGTTTAAATTCAATCACCTACATATCAATTAAACTAAACGATTGCATCTCCGGCCTTTAATTAATTTAAACCACGTCTAATTGTTTCAAACAACAGCGATATATATTAATTCGAGGAAAACGCGACAAAAGCGGCGATTCCCTAGCAACGGTCGAATAATTGAAACGGAACGTGAGCGATATCATCTCGCACCCGCCGAAATCAGGGCCTACCCTCACGTAATCGCACAGGGGGTTCCGAAAACGACCTGCATAATCCTACCCTCGTATGAATTATGCGGCCTTCTTAATTCCAGCCGATAAACTATGGCCGAGCTGCGAGCCGCGTTAACGGAGTCACGATTCGGCCCCCGAAACCGGCGGCCAACGGGTTAACTCGCAGCCGACCTGGCAAGGTCGATTTAATTAAGCTTAGCGATCGATTTAGTATGTTATCCACGAAGATTTTCATTCAGAGGATATTCAGCTGATTTTGACTTTTTTTTAATTATTTTTTTATTCCAATTTTAGTTTATATCGTTTTCCCTCAATGTGACGAAAACGTGTACTCATGTTGAAAATTGTATATAAACATTTCATTTGATCATTTCAAAAGATTATTTCACATGATGAATGAAAATTCCAAGGGGTATAAGTGACTTTGCGGTGATTTCGAAAAAAAGGCGTTCAAAGTTGACCATGTGCGTAAATGTATTAGGAGGAGATCGAGTGATTTGATGATATATCTTGACGCACATGACGAATTCATTTATATCCTTTTGCCACCAAATCAATGAGCGTGCATAACTCAATTTCGAAAAAAAATCATTTGTACTCCTTGGCCTTTTCGATCGTCACATATTATTAGACAAACTCACTAGTCATAATTCATACTACAGTCTAAATTTTCTTCAGATGCAAAAAAAAATATTTTATAAAAGTACTTCTTATCATTCTTAATTAAAACTCTCGATATGACACAAAATTGAGTGATTTTCCTCACTTTAATATAATATATTCCACGCGGATCTACTGTGAGATTTCCAAAATAATCTAGTGTAATTTATTCGGCAGTAAACGAGAATGTCGCCTCTGATCACGAAAGTGGGTCGTTTTTCTCGCAAAATTAGTCAACATCTTGTCTAATATGCGAACGAGACTTATTTGCCGTGTTTTATTTATACGCGTGTATACGTATAATTTGATATTAGAGTAGAATGTTCAACGCACCGTTTGTATGACGGCTTTATTGCCAATTAATCAGCGAAGACGTTAATTTGAAGACGCTTTGTCGAACGTCGAAAGGCACGAGACGTTTTCATTATATTCTCGTTTGCCATTTTATGATATCTAGAGACTAATTTTGTGTCATATAATTAGTTGTTTGCTTTTAATTAAGAATTTTTTGGTACTTTTTCAACGCCTGAATAGTAAAAAAGAAAAATTAAAAGTAATTGAAAATGAAACTGCTTTTCCTTCAGAAACACCTTGAATAATCTTCTCGTTATTAATTAATTATTTATAAGATTTATCTCAAAGCATTCTTATCGACTAATGAAAAATACTGCTGAAGAATCAGATGTACTTAATTTAATAAGTGCGCCCTTATAAGCAGTCAAAGCCATCTTCAACGTTCATGCGTGAAATACTCTCCTCTTTTATTGCGTCCTCAATTAAGACAGTCGACTCATGTCAGTTTAATTAAATCTCACAGGTGATGAAATATACCCACACGTACTTCTTATGGCATGTACGCAAACAAAAATTCAATGCAAACGAAACACGCATGAATAAATCGTTGAACAGCAAACAAAACGTTTCAACTGTTCAACATTATGTGTTGAAAATATTCATTTTACATCACAGATTGTACAAATGAATACTGTTGCATAGTTTAATTTTAATGTACAGTCTGCTTGCAATGAATTTTTGTATGAACACTTGCTTTGGAAGAGATTGAGCCCAACTAGCGAGATCCACTTAAATTCACCGTTAACCCTTCGCTAGTCGTCATCGCGATGCCGACAACTTACTCGTTCACTTCTAAGCGCAAACTTCCACCGAATTTCTTTTGTCTTCTGCGGCTCCGTTTTCGCTGTTTTCGGAACCCGTCTTGTAAAAGTTCTGCGCGATGTTGAAAGTCGGGCGTCAAAAGCACAAACCCGCAGACGCGAAACGATGAACAACTTTTGACGATCTTATCTCCCTTTGAATCGACCGCTGTAATAACGCTCCCCCTTGACGATGGCTCATTTCGACGAGATTTCAAAACGATGCCAATCAAAGGCTAGACGTTCGTATAAATTTATATAAAACTGGGTGTTTTCGCTTTGATGCAATTCTAAATGATCTCGATAATTGCTCATCAAAATATATGTAATGATTCAGATTTATTTTAAAATTAAATTTTTTTCACTGTTGAATTTCATTCAAATTGAAAATTTGCACGAATTTGTTAAGTTCAAGTTCACACCCCTTCGTCGCCCTTCTTTCCACTTTCAAAGAGCACCATCAATTATTTTGCTTTCATTTTCATGCAGGAGCTTTTCTTTCGCGTGCAAACCCCCCCGCAGAGCGCGAAAAATGGAAGCATCCATTTTATTTAATTCAAACCGCTTTCTGGGGGGTTTCCGACGAAAATAATATTTCTCGTCCATTGTCGCGGACCTGGCGGGACGTCCTCCTTCGAAATTCGAGATTCTTATTCCTCGGGCTGACGCTTTTGTTTTCCGTTTGTTTTGTGCTGTGTCGACAAGCGAGCCGAAGGAGGCTTCCGAGAGACGGACCCCAAGGGGAGCCTTAACCGTGCACACACTCCGAAAGCTCTTTATATCTCTTTTGATTGCCCTCTCGTTTTAATAATTCTTTTTGGACGAGTCGTTTCCTCTATTTGCACCAATTTGCCCAAAATAAACATCGCATGAAAAATGTACGATAAGAATGCGGAATTAACATCGTAAAGAGATTATCAGATATGCGTTTCTTTCTTTGAGCGTTTATTCTTTTTTTAGATTTGACAGCGAAAATTTATCAAAATTATCTTTGAATAATGAAATCTGAGAATTAGCGGAATGGTTTTATATTTTTAATATGAAATTCGTTTAAATTTAAAATGTCTGGGGAGGGTTCGAGGAACGGCGCTGCCTAAAGGAAGCAGCTCTCTGGCGCGCAACGGAAGAGAACAAACCCGAGCGCGGACATCCATCATCCAATAAATTTGCTAAGCAAAAGAAGAGGAAACATTCCGCAAACAGCGGTGGTGAAAGGGTTCATTCCGTGGACGCGACATGATTAATTGCCGTGGGGTGGATTTTTGGGGGTGAGTGCTGTCCGGCAAATATAAACGCATCGTCGAATCTCATTCCTATGACGCATGATTACATCAATCCACAATTTAAAAAATTCTCATAAAATTTTCATTTAATAAAAACGATTAGAGTTGACTGCATGTTATGAAAAACTCCATTAAACCGCTTGCATGTAAATGTCGTTTATATTATGAAAAAGCGTTTTCGTGCAGCGTCAAAATCTTCCATCCCTAGTTCAAGTCGTTGAAGCAACATTACTTATGTCTAGCTGTAATAATGATTGTGTACAGTCCGTGGGTTGGTGTATGATGATGTATGGCATTTACCCCACACCACAGTCGGCGTTTAGCCGTAGTATAAGAGAGCTTTTGTCTCCGTGATAAATACCCTCGCCTAATGAAATTGTCTTATTTTGCGAATCAACAAATATTGCATCCGAGCACACCCACTGAACCAATTTATTTAAGTGTCCCATGTGTCATACGAAATTAAAGGAAAATAATTCGAATGTTAGTGAGTGTTTTTATATCTACAGGTTTATCATTCAAATAGAAAAATGTCTTTAGGGAAAATATCAATATTTAGTTTATTGCAATATATTATAGAAATATCAATAATAAAAAAATGAAACATACATATTGTTGTTCCATGTCAGATTTAATATTTTTCATATGAAATTGTTTTCGAAACACGATCAATATAAATAAAGTTTTCGTGTTTACGATATGGGGTTTATTGGGTTGAACAAACGTCAAATAAAATGTCACTGAAATTAATTTAGCTCCACATTCAAGTCAAATTCTAAATTGAATTTCGTATGAAAAGGATTTTCGACCGTGCATAATTTATTTTATTATATTGCATTCGATTTTCTAAAAGACATTCAAAGCATACTGGTTGTTTTTACGACCCCCGTTGCTTTTCTTGCGTTTTTCCATCCTTTTTCGGGTTTTTTTCTTCAGCATTTTTTTCGACCGAGGAAAATATTCAAACTAGGTCCTTAAGTGAAATAAATGTATGCAGTAAAAACAATGTGATTGTCGGACGCGGCACAAAATTGAATTTCGTACACAAGTCGTACTATAAACGCAGCGTTTCTCTTCACCGTCAAACTCGGAGCGAATGGTGAATACGATTACTTCGTGCAAATACTTTACGCTTTGAAAAATATGAAATAGCATAAGCGACGCTACTCGCACTTGGCCAAGACGTAAATAAGAGCCGGTTTTATTTTTCTAAATATATTTATATTGTTCTTTTTTGTCGGGCCGTCTTGGTCTTGACGCGAAGGAAAATCTTTGCATAAAATATAAGAGCTTGTCGCTGGCAAGGAGACGGGCGAGAACAACACAAAAGAATAGACGAAAAAAATGAAAATAAAAGGAGGGTTAAAAAGAAACTGACTTTGGAAGTCTTGCACCGTGGGCAAGCAGGTATGTCGCATTATGGAAATTAAATTATGATAAATGCACGAGAGGGCATAAATAGATTATAAACTCATTCAAAGGGCTTTTCTTCTTTCGGGGTGCCTTTAGTGTTGGAAGACGTCTGCGACGCCTCCGGGGACTAAGTGACCGTCGAGATCCCTTTGACATTTCAATGGACATTGCCTACTATTGTTGTACCTACTCGGCAATTATTATCTTCCATTGTACAACGAATTTTATTAATATTATTACTTTGATGAATTGAAATTTTAATGATCTCATCTTCTACAACGACGTTGTTTTGTTGTATTCTTAAAATATGTTTTCAATGAAAATATTGCTACAATACCAGTGTGTATAATATTTAATTTAATGAACGAAAATATGTACTCTTCAACGAACTGAATACAAAGATGGTTTTTGATCGCTGTAACTTTTTTTTCGTTTGAACATTTTATGATATAAAAGCGCCATATTTTAAAAAATAGATTTTAATAGAATATTTACAACGTTCTTTTTCATAACAATATTCATTCTAATTAGCATTTCATTATTCTAGTATTAACCGTGCTAGTTAAATAAATTTGTAAAAGAAGTTCAACTACATTTTTGTTTTTCCAACAACAAACATGCAGTTTCATTGTGTTAATAATTCAGAGAGAATTTTTCTTTCTAAATCTCGCAGTGACTGGATGACATTACACTTCGTTAACATTTTTCAGCGAGTTCCTCTACAACAACAGAAAAATACTCGAAAGAGAAAAAAAGCGTATACATATTCCAGCAGGAAAATGTTTCGTTGGACACAAACGTGGGTACTTATAGTAATTCTCTATAGGTTGTATAGTACAAACGAAAACGAACAGGAAAAAATTACATTAAAACGAATCGGAAATTTAAATAAGGTTCGATTTCTTCATTAAGAAAAGAAAACTCACCGATACTGTTTGTTTATTGTTTACGTTTTACCCGTGGATTTAATTATTTTTTCGAAGAATTTCTTCAGTGGATTTCCTTCGATTTGTTATTATTTCCGCTATAATTTTCTCTCTAGCCAATAATAATAACGAACGATATTTAAATTCTCTCACACCATATAAAAATCTCAATTAAATGAATTGTTATTTCTGTGTCGAATAGCAACATCATATTCGATAACTTCCTATCTTTTTATTTTTCGCTAATTTTGGTAAAATTTTATTTAATACGAGTTTTTCCTTTAATTAAATCTTGTTAGACGATCCCAAATTGTTACGTTACAGAAGTCGAAAACATTTTATCTCGAATTTCCAAATATTTTATATATTAATTTATTTCTAAAATGTGTACAAAATTGAGGAATTAGACTGTATGCCAAAGTATTATCGTGTATCACATTTTCCTTCGTCATATGTAAAAAAAACATTTTTTTTCATCACATTTCAAATCAATTGAAAAAATAATAATTTCTAAATGAAAATATTTCACACAATCCATATAACAATTGAATTAAAACTCTAACATCTCGAATGTTCAACACCACTGCTTCAGGCCAGGTGAGTGGATGACACCGGCCAACTTGATCCCGGAAGCGAAATCGCCCTTTTTCTTCCTACCCCACACCGTCGTAGTACCAAAAGCACCACCCCCTTTATCCACCCACCCACCCACTGTTCTTTGAGAGGGTACGAAGTTGGTTTCCACAGAGCCGTGCCCCCGTTCCGAGCCGCCTCCGCTTTCATTCCCGGAATATTATTGCCGCAATTATTTATTGTCGCCTTGGCGATATTTCACCGGAGCCACCCTGATGAGCGTCTGCGTCCTTTGATTTTCTGTACCACCCTCGTTTTATTTCTCGTTACGCTCGACCCGTCGCCATACATCGTTCGCGGCTAGCCTATCACTTTCCGGGAGAAAAACACTATTTATATTGTTCTCTATACGTACCAGTATTGAAAACCTATTACGCCATTCTAGGAAAGATCGTTATAAGTGTAATGTCTGAGGAAAGAGATATTTATCGTTCTCGCTATAGACGATCTAAACAATACGCTTTTACGACGTATATAATCTTAAACAATATTTGATTGCACATGACACAATTTTTATTTTGAAATAGACAATTTGATAAGTATTAAAAATCTTTAGATTTTGTATCGTATGTATTTTGCGAAAATATAATAAAAATGATCAAATGAATAAGATTGTATAAATTCGTTGAAATACATAAATGTATGTATCATAGCTTCTATGACTCGGTGTTGCTCGAGATTCTTTGAAATTTAAGTCAATTACAAACTATTGTATATTATTTCCAATTTCCGTAGTGAGTCCCGTTGCGTATATAAACAGTGCGTAATATTTGCTATGGCTGGGCTATGAAAAGGCAACGCTAAGAACTGTCAAACGATAGGAATCCCTTTGTAAGTAAAATAAAATGATATAGAGATCTTTTCAAATATACAAACAATTACTTTAGAAAGTTTAATTGCGAATTAGCATAAACTGTTAAAATATCTATGAATAACATATATAGAAGATTATCGTAAATTAGACAAATATGTCAAAATTTATAACCGATCGATTCGAATATTCGAGGAGATTACAAAAACGATGTCGTTCCCGGGCAAATTGGTCCATTAGGAAGGCGATCGGACACGCGTACGTAGGAAAAGCTCGTACGTTTCGCAAAACGGATTGACGACACATTGTCATCCCCTCATTTGACTAATCCTGACGTACGAGTATCCGCCCCGCATAATCCGATTAAGGGACGTCCTTCATATTCGGTCCTTCTTAACAATAATCCGTTACACGAGCGGTGACATGTTCTGCCAAATGTTAACAACCCGCCGCAAGCTTAACCCGCGCCGATTCCAGATTAATTTTTGACCCGAATCATGGCTCCCATTGATGTGACCGTTTTCGCAATTATTATCCATAGCATTTGGATTCGAAATTCATAAATTTAATTTCATATGTGAGCATTATAACTTTGGATAAGTCTCGTATAATCCGTCAGTGTTATATGATCACTAGATTGTAATGAAAAAAAAAGTGTTAACGATGTATAATTTAAAGTATCGTTGTAGTCATTTGGCGATTAATCAACGGGAGAGCATTTTCGCTATAATTTGCTATTGCTAACGAGCGAGTTGGTGGCGAATTTACCGCCGTTGAAAAATTAATATGAAAAGGTCTTAAAAGTCGCTTCGTACTAATTTAAAGGGAACCAATTTTTGTGCGGAAATATATCTTTTGTATGTGTGTGCGGTTGGTTTTTAAAACGGACCGTGACTTATTTACGACTATCATTTGCATATTTGCCGCCGTCGGACGATTTGCGCGCCTTTTTTGGACGATACTTTCGAAAAAATAAAATAAAATGAAAACTTGAAACTGGTACGATAATATGTAAGCGTATAAAGGAATAACGAAACGATTTGTAGTCGCGGAAAAAACTTTAAACCGGGCGGTTAATGCTAATCTACGGTCGGAAAACGTTAGCCCTTGTCGTGAAACTAATAAATTTTTTCGCAGAATCAGATTTTTTTCATGTTCCATTTTTTATTTTTTTCTTAAAATTGTAATACATTTAAAAAAATTACCTTGTTTTAATATTTTTGTAAATTTTATTTTCATTAGATAAAATTATTGTTGAAAGATGATCAATAATTCGTAGTTCAATAAAAATATTTGCGTAATTCTTTGATTGAATTATGAATAGTTTAAATAACAAAAATATTTTGATATCTTATCATTGAAAAATAATAAATATTGTATTTCGGCCTGATAAAAATTCATATTCACCGTTGTGGAAGCACCATTCGCTTTGTATGAAAGCTGAGCGCAAATTGGAGGACGCTGTAAATCAAACGGGGAGATGAATTATTGGAAAAGTAATATGCATGCGTTCTACGTCCGTGCCCTTTCGGCAGAAAGCCTTCACTCTTTTTATCTCACCCTCTTGTACGCATCAGCATATTCGAAAAGGGAACCAAAAGCAAAACCAGTCGTGGAACTCTACAAGAGCGTCTAGACTCGGGGAGACCCACACGTCGCACGATTTGTTCGGAAACTTTTGCACGTCGAGAAGTTTTCCCTTTGAGAAATCATCCCCCAGCAGCGAAAATTATCAACGTTGAAATTTTCATTCGCGACGCCGATTTCTAGGGAGGCGCTATTTCTATACAGGGTTGTAAGGCCATTGAAAAAAAACAAGCTTTGAATCCAACTTTGATTACAATTTTGTCATTTTTCTGAATGCGAATTTAATTTTTTTTACATTTTCATTTCTAACATCGTACTTCCAAACTAGTAAAATGCATTTTTTCTTCGATTTAAGCGGAATATGAAAAATTTTAAAATCATAACCAATCGTAAATTTTGATTCGAATGATCAGCACAGCCCTGCTTTCTCATCGATCCCTAAAAATCCTCAGTGAGGACGAGAAGCAGAGGGTCCTTTGAGTCGAGTTTCTGGGGCCGAGTTTCGCATTAGCGCCGGATGAAACCTTTTTATTACGCGCGAGAGAAAATTTGATTGGATTCGTCACGTGTGTGCGTACATATCATATATCACACGAATTCCCAATCTGAGGGTCCCAAATTTCAAATCTAAAACTTTAATAAACACTAAACCTTCATTCGACATAAAAAAACTTATCAAATTTATCATTTGGTCAATATTTCATTTCTTTAATATATTTATACTAGTCTAAAAATGATTTTAGTTGTCACTGGAGAAAAAGCTTGGGAGCTTATGGAGCGTTACATATCACGAATTATAACATGCGAAATGTACGATTTAACTCAATTCCAGAGTTGGCATATTATCGTGCGATCCTCCGCCGATGTTATTCCGACATTTCGCATGTTAATGCGATGCCGCAATTAATTCGAATTATTTTATACGCGTCGGGCATGAAATGTGCCTTCGACCTTTCAAAGGGCAGAGTGTGCTTTCAACTTTGACGTATTTATATCGAAAATTCGAAATCTGTTGACGTTTTATGCGACGGAATTCAATTCTATTTTTATCGTATCGTATTTGAATATTTGATGAATTTTCGTTTGTGTGACATTTGATATTCGATTATATTTAGATTTTAAAAAGGAGAATATTTTTTCCATTTGTAGCTAAATTAGGCGTTGCTTTCTTTTTCTCTCTTATTATGCCAAATTAATTAATTTTTCTGTGTATTAATGATATTTCTTCAGGCAAATCCAAATATTTGTATTATCGTATTGGATGGAAATGAAATTTATCGATACTCAAACGAAATTATTCGTTTCCACTTATTTCGAACTCGTGTGTTTTGTTTGATCTGTTTTTTTTTTTATCCATTTCGGTCATTCGAGTCTTGAACGATTTTAATTAATTTGAAATGCTTTCGAAAACGTACATTCGCTTAATTAAAAAAAAATGTTTTCACGGTATTCAAATAACGTTCATTTCTCGTTATTAAATTCCAACATTTCAATTACATTTGTAACAACAAACACAACCTTAAAAAATGAACGAAAAACGTCTCGAAAGTGGAACGATTGGGTTTTCCGGAAAATCGAGGCCCATTTCCGCGGAAAGCTCATAGACGCATCGAGTAGTTTATGGTTTTTATGGCTTCGATGCTATTGCTGGCCTAATTGGTGGGTGGTGAACGGTCACAGACCGTAGAATTGCTTCTGGATTGACCGCCATAAAACATTAGCGTGGACGCCGGCTGTCGCGGCCATTCCCCGCCATAAATACGAACGTAAACGCGAAACCGACGCGTTCAATATCGATTTCAATCTTGACGATTATACTCTAAAATTTAATATTTTTCAATAAACTAGTCAATTATTGAGATTATCTTAACTTATCTTTTCAATGAAATCAAATTTGGAAAAATCTTACATTTCTAAATCAAAATAATTCATCAAGAATCAAATATAAAGCTTGATAATCGTTCTATAAAAAAAATATATATAAGTATAAAAAAAAACTTTTCCATTGAAATTTCTTCGTGTAATAATTAATTTCATCGATATTAAATTATTCAAACAATTCACAAGCGAAGTGATTAACTACTTTGCCTTTTAAATATTCATATCAAATCATCAATCAATCCGGTACTAAATTATCAAAAAAATCAATAAGCGACACACAAATCACTTTTCCCTTCGAAACACTTCACTCACTTAACAATTTCATTACACAATCTTCACTCGAAAAAAAAATCAATACGAAAAAATGCATCGCGTGAAAAAAATTCACTCTAATCGATTACACGCGTTCGATTCGTCGTTATTGCGCGTACGGGCGATACGATCGAGTTCTTTAGAGCAAATATTTTTTTTAAAAGCTCACATCAGTTAGCGACACGCCATCGGGGCATTATTTATACAAAGGGCTCGTATGAGGGAAATATCGGTTGTGGGCGACCGGCCCATCAGTCTCCGGCGATTGTGCGGGCACATGGCCGCGATCGCCTAATGGCCGTCTTGTGGTCTCCACCGACGTTCATACCCATGAAATATACATTCTGGTATATTATAAGGCCTCCTAGAGTGGATGTGTGTGTGTGTGTAATTCCGCATAGGGTGGACCGAAAGGCTTATTAAGTCGCCCGCACGACGTCGAACAACGGTTACAAATGGCCGCTATGAAAGCCTTTTCCGTGACAAATATTCGCCCCATCGAACGATTTCGATCCGAATCGACTTCTCTTTTATGCGGATGTTGGAGAATTTCGACTCTACATTGGAAATGGGAAATGGGAAACGGCCTTCGCTCAGAGTCTTCGGTGGGAAGTGTGCGCTGAAATGTACTGTATATGAATCAACAAGATCTCTATAAATTTTCAACTTTCGAAAAATATTTAAATCATTTAAATTTTTATTCAGATAATTGAATTTGATCTGATTTCGTTATTTTTTAATCAATTTGAAAAACTTATCACTTGTTAGACAGAAGCACTTGTTAAGTATTCAAATGAAACTTTATTTGAAAAGTAAAATTAATCTTTCTATTTGTTATAATTAAAGAAAAAAGTGCTCTTTCTTTTGTTGAAAATTCGATGGAAAAACGAATAATAAGGACTCCATTTAAAAAATTTATCGTTTGGAAAACTCTCAAAAAAGTTACGAGTTTTCTTGCTACGTATCTGTTGTAATAAAACTTTGTTAGTTGGTCTGAGAAAAAATAATAAAAGAGATGAAATTCGAATTTAAAAATATCAAGACAAAATGAATCGTCAAATCTCATTTTCATCGTTGATTGCATAGTACCATTTCTAAGAAAAAAAAATCTATATAATCACACAATTTTAATTTTTAATCATATTTTTGAACTACACCTTCATAATTCAAAAACACATTAAAAAAACTTTCTTTCACAAAATCAATCAAAAAGTTACAAGATTCGAATTAAGTACATTCCGAACAAAGTGTAATAATTCGAAGACGTAAATTCTAATACTTTAGACGCCGCGTGCAATTAATGCGTTCGTTTTTCTAATTTCGTAGGCGTTTCGGAACGATCCATTTAACGAACCCACCCCCGCAGATTTCTAAAAATGCATTCGTTCGCTTAGCTCAAATAGCCGTGATTTATACGGGGTCGAGATGAAGGGGTGAATAATTTAGGCGAACGAGCCTTGATGGACAATGCGACAGTTTTATTGGCGGAACGTCACGTTGCACCGGATCGATACGGACGATGCCATGACTTTGTGGCGTTTTCTTTTTTTCGCCATTCCATATTTTAGAATTTCGTATGCATTTCTGGTGAAATTATTGAGCGTTTCGGGCGAAAAAATTACGTTTGTATTTTTCGATTTATAGTTGCATTTGACGTCCGTACATGCTTTCTCGTGTTTCTTTCTGTCGTAAATTTCAACATTGCACGAAGCTTGTGTTTGGAAAATTGCATATGGAATATGAATGGTATAAAAGGAAATGTCATTTTATATGTATTTTTTCGAAATTGTAATATTATACACGTAATCGTAAATTATAAGGTTATGTATAATATATTTTTTTAATAAATGTCTGATGTATCAGATTGTACAAATTGCGCCGATGGTAAGCTCTTTTCACGGGAATTATATTTTCATTTGCCTGTTAAAAAAGAAATCTCACCGTTCAAATAATACACTTTTAATATAATAAAATCGTATCGGATGACGATGGGATTTAAAAAATCGAATCCGAAATAATCTGATAAGTGGTTCGAATTTTCTCTTCGTTTCGTTAATCCACTTTGTTCTTCATGGCCATCCCCCCATCCCTCACAGTAAAGATCATTTGCACTTATGAATTTATATATTATGCATATTGAAAAAAAAGTAAGGGGAAATCACTCAAGGTCCCTCTCGTCTTAATACTCGAACTTTGTTAACGATCATAAAAGTAATTGAATTTTTAAACTCGCTCATTATTTCTGAATTGTATTCTACTATAATGAACGCTTTTTCGTTCGCTCTTCCCCTCTTTACAAGCAGCATTGTATATTTCATACCAATACGTCATAAACGAAATACATAAAAATAATCAAATCGAAACCTAATAAAATGAATCAAATCTGTTTTTAAGAGCCTTCCCAGACTATAGACTTTTTATCGGTTGATAGTTTAATCAGTATAAAGATCTATCGAATTACAGCGATTACAACTCCTTACGAAAAGAGTGCCCAATTAAACTATCGACTGATATTTTAGTCGGGCTCTTAAGACAGTATGAAAACGAGCACAATACAACAATTACAACATCATTCAAAAGGGTCCAATCGAACTATCGGCCGATAGAAAGTCTGGTGTCTGCGGGGACCCAAACCGAACTACACATAACAGAATCCATCTCTATGATATATGGCCTCACAACCCCCAGATTGAGCACCGCTTCGACGTACATAATCGCAGTGTATTTGTGCGCTCGTAAACAATAAACCGGTTGATTTTTCAGCCGCCATCGTTGCCGGTTTCGGCCATCATCAATCATCCGAGCGTCGCGAACGATAAATCCGGAATACGGCGTGGCTCGCGTTCCGTCACGTACCCGAACCATTTCTCACACGGAACGGAACGGTGCGAGAGAAAAGTTACCGGAAAAACGTGCAATCTTTACACTCTCCTTTTTCGAAATTCGCCTCGACGTAATTTTCATTCTTGCAGCCGCTTTTTTCCTACCCTCACTTTCGCATTTCCAAGTTCTCTTCTTCTCCGCGCGCGATTTTTGCGTGATTTAGTGAATTAGGTACGTAAAGTTTTTCCAGCATTAGATTTGAGCGCAATTTTTCACTGTAACAATTATATCTTTTTATGTACTTCAACTTGCTACATTTCATTTTAGCGCAAGAGTTTGTTCCAATACGTGACGGAAGAGAAAATATATTTTGCACATTATCAAAAATGTGCATATTAACATGGATTTTCATATTTTATCATTGATAGACTGCTCGATTATTTCCTCATAACATATTTAGCATCACTTTTTTTGGAATAATTTGTTTAAGTTACTCTAATAAAACATTTTTAATGGCTTTTTCAATTAATAGCAGTCGATCTTTAAAATGTAATGAAACAATATGTAAACATGATATAACTACAATTGATGATCGAAAAGGCCAAGGGGAAAAAGTGATATTTTTTTCCGAAATCGAGTTATGTACAGGAATTGCTTTTATGCTAGCTCATTTATTTGGTGGCAAAAGGATATATGTAAACGAATTCGGAACGTGTGCCGAGATATATTATCAAATCGGTCGACCTCCTCTTAATACATGTAGGTACATGGTCAACTTTGAAATTACCGTAAAGTCATTTGTACCTCTTGGCCTTTTCAGTCGTCAATGTATTCTTCAATTGATTCACAAATATGAAAAACTGGCTTAAGCTAGTTTTGATATGATTTCAATATGGTTAAGCTTCAAGTTCACTAATGTGGCCTTGAATAATCAACTTGATCATGAACAATCAACTTGAATAATGAATAATTGACTCTCGAAGTTAAAGCGTACCTATTGAAAAGCTTTATATATCTATTAACAGAAAGCACATAAGATCGATTAAATTGAACGAAAATAACGAATAGACTCCGTGCACTTAGTGAAAGGCTTCGCCGCACCGCAGCCACTTAGTAGACGCGTATAGAACTCGCATCGGAATTCGGCTCTCGCTTTTATCCCCCCTTGGAAAAAATCTAATCGGACCGCGGCAGTCTGGGCCCTGCATCCGTCCGTCGGGCTTTATTAAACGCGATGGGGGCGCATTTCTCGGGGGCGGAGCGCCCAGCCCGGAGACCCTCGTCGCGTCTTGCGGATGATTGATCGAACGGAGGCAGCAACAGGCGGTCCCGACCATCCCACGTCTGATTATGGCGGATTCCTATACGACCCCAAATTTCATTACACTAAATGCAAACGGGGTCTTTTAGCTCATATATTCTATGTGTGTATTAATTTTGCGCGAACTTTCTACGTGAGAGTCGATTGTCGTTTGGTTCTTTGATGATATCGATTTTTTTCGATTTTAGAAAAATATTTGTAAATTATTTGATAGGACTTTACATTAAGAATAGTTTTAGATTTATAGCCACTATGTGATTTGAATTCAATACTCATTCATTACAATAAATGTAAAGATGTTTTATATTTAGAATACACATTTATTACAACGTATTAATCTGTCATATTTTCAAATTTTCTTGATTCATTGCAATTTGTTTAGCTATGAAATCTCAATATTTATGATAAATAACTCTATCTCAATTTTCAGAAAGCAAAATTAACTACATAAATAATATTTCATGCATGTAGTATGAATTGACAAAAACTTTTATTTCTAGAAATGAGATCGAAATTACCAGTCATAACAATAAATTCAAATAATATTCTTTACGACGTTTCTAACATCAAAAAAAAACTCAATGAAAAAAATCATATTTTGCGTTTTATAGACATTCTATTGAATCAATTATCATTCACTGTTCGCATGTAAAAGTTACAGCGCGACGGATGCTGTGCGGAAAATTCACGAGCACAAATTGCAAATTTGATATATTCACTCAATATAGAGAAAAAAAAAAGAGCGAACGTGTATAAAAAGCGTATATCACGCGATCGAAACGACGCAGTTATACGAACAAATCCTCACCATTAAGCAGATTTATGTCGGCAATATTGAAATTAAAACCGAACGAAAAAATAAATACGAGCGCGCGTAAAACGCTACGGAAAAATAGAAAACGGTTCATTCGTCGGCGATTAATCAAACTTTATAACACTCCTCGGACTCGAACGTGCCTTCTTCGAAAATGAACCCGTTAATGGTATTAATCTGAGCAAGCAGCGAACCTCGAGTGAGGACACCGTGATTTATGCGGTACGACCTCATCACATTTGCTCGGGGCAAGCCTAACCACGACCAGACTGACAACAACGTCATAAAAACGAATCCTGAGTGCATGGAGCCTGTGCGGTTTTTCTTCTTTGCTCTTTTTCCTCTAGCGCGTCGGATTTTCCTTTGTTTTCCTCGAGTGACGCTTCGGCTGCGACTTGCGACTCGCTCGCGTTATGTTCTTGTCGTTGTGACTTTATGTGCATTTCGATTCTAAATATACTGTTGAAGTACATTTTTTATTTCTATTTTATATCTAGATTTGAAAAATACATATACGCATAAATTCTTATTTTTTTCAACTTGCATACTCTTTGAAAATTCATTTTGCCGAACTGCGTTCTCTCATTTGTATATTTTGTATTTCATCAAACAATTTTATGAAAATAACAAGACGTACGCAAAACATGACGAAAACGGGACTGTCCTGACTAAAACGGGACAAATGTCCACCCTAAGTTATATACTTTTATCTATTTGTAGTCCACTAGTATAGACTTAATAAAATGGGTATGTTTTGTTTTTAGATGACTTTAGAACGTCTATTCATTTGGATACGTAAACTCTTGTCATATTTGAATGTACAATTTTATACAAATGTTTCGAATGAGTTTTTTTCGTTTCAGAATATTACTAAAAAAAAGTGATACTGACAATGTCGAAAATTCATTTCGTCCCAATGCATATTTCAAATATTCAAAACGACTTTTGAATACGCTCCTAGCGAAATTGTCATCGTATGGTTTTCGTTGACGCCTGCTACATTTACATTTTTTTCCCCGTTCGTTTTCAAAAGTGTCAATTTCGCTTCGACATCGCAACGCGTTTTGTTTTCCAAATGAAATTTCACCGAAGGTGTTCTAGTTTTTCACTGTTTTTTTTACCCGCCGTTTTTCGGCCAATGTTGTCGGATCGATTTGCCGCATTGTGTGCTTTTCGTATTTTTCTTTTTGAGTTTTTTTTTCACGCCGATTTTCGTCCCGGTTGTCATTTTTGCAGAAGCAAGATCGTCCATCCGAATCGAGATTGCGAATCGAGCGATTTATTTGAACAACGAGTTGGGCCAAAACGGATTGGGCACGTAAAAAATTTATGGACACCGATCCGTGAACGCCAACAGTGATTTCGTTCCATGATACGAATCTAGATTTACAATTTCGTCCAAAGTTTGTAGATCAGATTAACTGAACTATTATCGAAGTAAAGCAAGTGCTCCATGAAAATTTTTCGATTTTCACCGTACATAAACGGAAGTTTTCAAACTGAAATATTCAAACCTATGATATGAATAATGTATCGACGATAAAAACGGTATAAGATAAAACGAAATTGTTTTTGGCATGCATTTTTGCCGGTATGTAAATAAATTTCAAATTTTGTCGACGACTGTTCTGCACACAATAAAATTATATGAAACATTCGTACTGCACTCAATATTTGAAATTGAATCCCGATCATATGAACCCGGACCTATTTTTCGATCCGTAGATCTTTCTGTTTGTACATCTATTGGCTTCTGCATTTTTCGCTATAACAGAAACCCGATAGCCATTTGGCAAACAAAACTACGAACTCAAAGCGAAGCACCACAAAAATAGATTCTAATATAATATAACGATCCCATTCGAAGCCTTAGACATTATTTTGTTTATAATATTTTTTTGCATGAAACGAAAATTCTTTTCACGAAATTGAATCAATTTATACAAATTCGTTTTGTTAAACTGAATTTCGAGAATCCGAGCATTCGAGATATTTTGAATCATACAAAATGACTTTCGACATGGAAAAAAAAGGGAATCGCAGTAATTCGGAAACGCTTACGCGAAACCGTAGCGGAAATGAGGCGTATAAATTTAATTTGCAGGATCTCGTTTTCGCGCGGTTTCACGTGCGTATCTTCACGCCTCGTTCCCTCATAATTTACGGCCAACAAGCGGATCTGTGTACTACATACAAATTACACTATCGCGCATTATGCGTGACGGGGTGCAAATCCGAAATTCGCCAATTCCTCTCTTGTGTATGTGTGTAAAAAAAAAACATTTTTAAAATGTACGTTTTTATGTCACAAATCGGTTCATTTCGAATAATGTCTGTATCTAATGTTGTATAGATGAATGGTAGAGAAAATGTGTCTGAAATAATTTGATTTGTTGTTATATTACGGATGGTTCGTTAAGCAATCGTATGAAATTACATTAGTATCATATCTTGTCTAACAATAAGTCATGTGCGATTTACTCTTGTCGGGAAATGTCATATTATTCACAATAATATGAAAATGTATTTTTGGTAATACCATCATTCATATTTTTTCCAAATATATAATATCTTCTATATTCACTCAACTAGAAACGAGTATTTCTTGAAAATCTTGTGAATATTTTTACATTTAACTCTATAAAATCTACATTTATAGAATTTCATTCTATTTAAAAACACATGCTTTTACTTGAAATTAAAGCAGTCTTATACGTATTTTTTTTTTTGTAAATGTCAATTAATCAGACTCGCCTTTTTCCAACTCGATTTGAAAAGCAATGCAATCTCACGATAAACCGAGCACTATTCCCTTACGAACGAACGAATCACAGTTCGTTGATACGCAATTAGTCTGCGATTCTATACATTCTTCTGCACATGTTAACAAAACCGCCTTCAGCGAACGCACACGATCTAAATCACGGCCTACACTCGCATAGTTTCCACACAGAACACTCGATAAGAGATTGTTTTGAACCTGCGCCCCCCGCACAATAATTAACGTCGAGAATTTAACGTGGCGTGCGCAGCACAATACATACCCAGCAAGAAGGACTCGCGCTTATAAATCTTAGTCAGATTTCGGCGCGGGTTGATTACTCGTTAGTTAGGCGTCGGCATAGTTTCGGCTAGTTCAAAAATAGCCCGGGCCAATTCCGTTAATTGTCTGGAGCCCTCCCACCGAAATTCGGGGCCCGAATTCTCGGGGGTCCCTTCGGGGGTCGCGGGCGAATTGCGCATTCCTCGAATCGCCGAGGACGACCTTCTTGCCTGGTGAAAATTTCACTATCGGTTTCGGTTTTAAGGGCGGGTCGATTAGCGCGGTTAACCGTCCCGCTGAAAACCCCGGTTCGAGTCGCTTTGAAACGCTACTCGAGTGTAACGCGACTCTCTATCAATTATTTATCGTGCGGAGACGGCCGAGGGCGAATTCTTGAAGGGTTTCGGATCAGAATGCTCTCGTCATCGGTTCGAAGACTTCGAGTCTGGAGTGCTTTGAAAGGTTTGAATTTTTCGAACGGCCACGCTGGGAAAGCCCGGTCGTGATTAATTAAAATTTGAACTGTTGATCTCATTGATTTCGACTTAAGAGTGCTTCGTTTGTTTTGTTTTGAAAATATCCATAGGTACCTAAGTGAAAATGTGAGATTTTGCATTCCCTATAATGTGAACATGTTCAGATGAAAATCATCTCGATGTTCCCATTGAGTCAATATGTACGTAGAGTTTGTTTTTGTCTAACCTCTTCGCTTTTGTGGTAGTGTGATATCTCAGTTATCAGGTTTTTGCTCGATTCGTAAAAATACATTTAAAAATAAAATACTAACTTAAATTTAAATTACATTATTTACATTTTCATTAAACTACTTAATTTCATTTGAAAAAAATAATGTGTCTATCTTGTTTCGACGTCTTAAAAACTACCAATTCGAGCGCTCATCAGCGTCGCATTTCTGACTAACAATCGTTAACTTTTTACATCCGGAAATAATTTCCACGTTCAGTCTCCTACGGTGAACTGCGCCAGTTTACCTCGATTCTTTATTATAATCGTCGTTAATTAAACGATCGCGTAAAACTTTATGCCTCCACCCAAGTCGGGAGCACGGTTGCACTATTTAACGGCACCCTTTCGAGTTTTACTATCGCCTCGGGAGGGGTTAAAGAATTATAAAGACGACTCCCTAATAGATTCAACGCTTACCGTAATATTTCCAACTTAAGGGGCGTATTTATTCGCCTGATAGTGCTCCAAGAAGCTACCCTCCTTCTCTATATACACACGACCGGGAGATATCTCGTCCTTTTTCATAATTCAAAGCCTTTATCGTTCGAGTGCAGAGAAAATCGCCCTTTAAATATATGCCGTCCCCCGGCCCTTCGATTCCAATAAATCCCGCGCCCAAGTATCCAAGAATCGGAGATAAAGCCGTGTCATTGTTCCCCTGTATCGAGGTCGTTGTCATTCTATTATTTATCTATTATTTATGTACCGAGATACCTCTTTTCAGTTATGATCTATGGAGCTCGATTGCAATCTCGTCTTTGAACTATGCATATTGCTAATCGGCCTCTTTGTCGCTTCGGGTCTGATTGGAAGTTTGGTTCGCTTTGAATGAAATCGTGTTAGTGTGTATTTGATGCCTTTGTTCTATCTAACTATAGTACATTGAGATAAAGTTAATAGCTGCAAGGGATCATGGGTAATTAGAACTGTTGCATATTTAAAGATCATACTTTCCTTTATGATATCGTTAGTAGAAATAGAACGGTTGAAATTTGAAATGCTAATTCTGCTGAATAAGTTTTCATTGTAATAATAATTTGAACTGAAACTTAATAGTTTTCATCTCGTATTTCAATATAGATTATACAAAATAAACAATTATGTCAATAGTAAATATTTTAATTCATATAAAATAATAACAGTTTATATTCATTATCAAACGTTTATTAATATTATTTAACATCTAAAGTTTTGAATAATTACGATTGTTCATGTAAATACGCTCATTCATCCATTTAAAAATCGACAAAAATCGGCAGTGTCCTGTTAAATAAAGAAGAACCTTTACTCAAGCAGTTGTATTGCACTGTATAACGTATTTGCGGATGAATTTGATGGGTTAAAAATTAAAATAAATTGAAGAAAAATGTAAGTTAAAATACGTATAATAATTACACCAAATACATAATTACAGCACTACAAAACTAAACAAGTAATGGTCCTTCTTTATCTTTTGGCATTCTGTCGATATTTTCATGGTTTGTAAATGGAGCAATGAGCATATTTATTAAATTATTTTTATTTAAATATTCAAATTCGAATAAACTTGAAAATTTTCAAAAAAAAACACCGCCCAGATTGCAACGGGACAAGTGATACGAGAGAACGTCGCATCGGCTCTGCACACATCGTGCTCCAACATCATCCCGAAATCTCCGATTGTCCGGGACATGCTCTCGAGCACCGAGTGTGTCCCGCCCTTGTCCCGGGCCAACGATCCCGATATCGGGATCCGGTCGACCATTTATCTCTCACGGCCGTCGCACCGGCGCCACTCCGGCGTTAATTTGCCTGCAAAACTATATCGAGAGCGACCCCCGGAATATTCCGGGATTTTAAAGGACCACCCCTGCGATGTCCCGGAGGCTTTCCGTGCCCGGGGGCGGCTTAGGGGTAATTTAAAACTGCGACGAATGGCCCCACGAAATTCAATAACGTCGCGTCGAGCGAAACTGTCGCCTGTACGCGATGTGCATTTCTCGACGGAAATTCGATAGCGGCTTTGTATTTTTGGGGGTATCGATTTTTTTTTTTTCAAATAAGAGTCGACCCCTTTTTATATTTTTTTTTGTTCGGTAATTTTTCAACGCTTTAACATGACGTTAGTTTGAATTATGGGAGCGTCTTATCTGCGCTCTCGGCTGCATCGCTCGGATAAAAAAATAGCTTGCGCAAATAAGAAACATATTCATTTTTTTATATGAATTTTGTACTATATTTTGAATTAAATGTTAGTTGAAAATCATCGATAGCAATTTACTGGTATATTGCCATCGATACGAGGTAATCTATACGAATGTTCGAACTAACCTCGGGCTCACATAATAAGAAATCCCCGCCTCGAAATCGACACAGCGCTTTAAGCACGAACAAGCAAACACACATCGACACACGGACAAACACTCGGCAGAATTCGCCAGAGCCACGTTTTCATTAAGAGAGCGATCCTATATTTTTCTTGGAGACTGCGGCTTTCCGACGACCACACTCGGCGAAATAAATTAACTCGAGCGCAGTAGACGCGAGTTTACCGGTGTCGTGCGAAAGCAGTCAGCGAGTTCAATACAGAAGTCGGGTGCCAAACAGGGTGGACTTATCGACCCCCCTTGAAACAGGGGTGGGTGGGAAGGACTTTATTGGCGTTCGTCGCCTCGATTTATCGGCGAAGACTTGCCCGGCCGCAAAGGAGAGAAATAGAGAAAAGTGGACTTAATGAAAAGTGGCCGCGAACCGTAGATTCGCATTAAGCAACTCCGCAAAATCAACGGTGAACAGTGGCGGAGCAAAAAGTCAACGTATTTATAGGTGCGGTCTCCTAATAGTTTCGCTCGGTTTGAATGCGATTGATTTATTTGCGTGCGTTTTTGCTCGATTTTGCGTCCGATGTTGCGGTGAATCTTTAAAGAGATTTAAATGGGACTCTTTACAATTCGTAAAGGAAAACTTTTTAACTTTTCAATGATTGCATTTCAATATAAATTTTAATAAGACTTCACTCAATAGATTTCATATATTTTAATTTTCGGATCGGTTCGATTTTGGAGCTTCGCATTTCCGCGGGAACACGCGTACACACAATATATTAAACATAATCTGGTCGACGGCTCGCATTATAAATTCACGCTAATGTCTAGGATACGCGCTCCACTTTCACACTTAGTGCGCCCTAATGAGATTTAGGATAACATGATAAATTGACCGTCCGTAATTAAATTTCGCAGGCAGTTTGCACGCCTGCCCATTCGACTCATAGTCGCGGACGTTATGACATTATCAAAACGATCGTATCGTTACACACCTTTAGCCCACACAGAATGATGAGCTCCACTTAAGTGGTTTACTTGAAAGAACGGTTCTATTGACAGATTCGCGAAATCATAATAATTCATTTCATCTATTTGATATTTGATTTTCGTTTTCATTCATAATTGAAAATAATTGGCACTCCGCAATCTTCTCAAAGGATTATTTTGATTTTAATCAAATATACTATTCATTTAGAAATTCTTTGGAAATTCAATCAAAATGCTTTTATCTATTCATGCTCATTTATATTTTACATGGTTAATTATTAACGAATTTTAATGACTACTGAAAATATCAATTTTGTTGAAATACTCCATTTGTTTAGTAACAATGCTTAATTTCAAACCGCAGTAATTTGTATTAAATTTCAATACTTGTTTGATACAATTTCACGGAATAATCATCATTAATGAAAACAACAACATTAAAACCGCATAAACTAGAAATAGAGCGCACAAAAGGTCGTTTCGTAAACGACTTCGTTCGCAGGTTAATTCGCCTTCTTTCACCCCTTTTTCTCACTGTCTCGTCGAAGGAGATAAGATAAACCTTCGCGTTCAACAGGGTGTAACAGCCCCGATAGCATCACCCCAGCAGCCAGGGGCAATTAAATATCAATTTGCATCCGAATCCATTATTTCGACATATAATACGTGCTCTAAACGAAAAGGAGGAGATGCTGAACGAGAGAACACCCGCCGATATCCATTTGCGAAACGCCATTAAAATACTCGACTCGGACTCGGAGCTTTCGCATTGCACTTCTGAGTTTTTATCGAGGCTACGTGGAAAATTAAATTCGACGCGATATGGTTGTTCCACGTGTGCCACGGTCGGCAGCCCCCATGAATAATTTCATCATTGAAATTGAAGTTGGAATAAAATTGTTTACGGTCGTGTGTGCGCGCGTTCAAACATTAAAAGTGAAACTATTCCATTATTCAATGGCTCGGATTTCGCGAGCGCGAATTACTGCGTTTTTCGTTGAATTAATGAAAACACCGAGCGCGGCTTTTATGGTGTTTTTATATGCGACTCCGGCACACAATATTGTCGGGTGCATCGCTTTATGTCCAGGGTTGCAATGTTGGGAGTTGAACTTGGGATTGTTGGAAAATGATTTGATTTTGTTTGACTCTGTTTCTGTAAAGATTCAAATTAAGTAATTTTTATTTGATTCGAAAAACATATCATTATTTAGATACCTCAACATTTTTCTCAAGATTGTCTATTACAAAGTGCAGGTATGCTCAGAAGAGACGTGTGCATTTTCTCGTTCAATCAGACTCATCTATTCAATTACACAATTAGATTCAGAGAGACGCTTTGACATATCTACTAAGTAATAGAAATTATTAGGATGTTGAAATTGTCTAGGAGCCAAAACTATTATTTTAATATATTTAACGAAATGTATTATAATTTGGCTATCGACTATTCAAACATTCACAAATTCTCACTTTAAAGATTAAAAAAAAATACGATTGATGCTTTTAATAATACAAGTATTTTATTAATGTGTCAATCAAAATTTAAGCTCTTCATAATTTAATAGTAGTAATTTTAAGTCGGATTAAGTTCGAAGCGAGTGGTGAAATCGAATTTTCATGACTTTACAGCTATAGTTTCAAGTTTCATTGTCTAGATGTCTTCAAATAATTTCAGGCAGAATAAATGTCGGAGCAATAAATATTTAGAGCACTCGGTTTGGATTCTTTCGATTGTGCTCCATGACGACGAGCGACGCTTGCAGCTATAAAAATGATTTATTCATGGAACACTGAATAAAACAATACATTCTCGATCTGAAGACTGCAATATCGATATCAATTTCTATTTAAAAACGGAACAATTCCATTATACGGACTAAAATATTCATTCGTGCAAAGATTAATGCTGCGTTTTTAATCCATTACCATTCGTTCAGGTTATACGGTTATTTCAGAAATTCTTGGAAATTTCAGATCGCATTTCACATTCTCATATTTGATTGATGTTTTTTTAAGCAAGTGTAAATATTTATATAGTTTCGAATTATATTTTTAACTGAATTGAAAATCGATGTAAAAACTTCCTACCTTTATAGTTGATGAAAAAATTATTAAAAATACATAAACATCAATCAAAACAGTATTGATCGATATCTCTGTTTCCACACAAACTTCGTAAACTATTTTCATCGAGATTGATTATATGATCGTAAATCTCGTCAATACGATTCGATTAACTTCCATTCGATTAGATCTATTGTGTGTTGGCGCATGTAAAATACGAATTTGTCAACTTGCATAGTTGGCAGAGTGACACCAACCGGACGCTAATGTGGTAGCAAAATTTATTTGACTTTATTTCGGGGATGATGACCCCAATAACAGCAAACATCAAACGTTCAGAATTAACTTAATTTTTAATATTTACGATTTCCTTTTATCTCAAATAATTTAAAGTAAAATCGGTTCGATTTTATAAAATAAAAGAAGAATAGCTTTTCATGGTATTCAATGCTTCTCAAACGGCGGCACGCGATTCTGCCATAGTATGATAAGTCCAGATTGATGGGTGAACCTAGCCGTTTCAATTCTGCCCGCGAGGTCACGATTTTCGATAGCACATACACCATATACCATGGAAAACGAAGGCACAATGCACGTGGTTTATCCATTGGATCGGCGCGACCTTTTCCACAATGTAGACGTAGCATTTCGAACGGATAATGGGATTTCAAATGTGAAGCGTGTCGTGCATTATATATACGCGTATACTGGATACACTTTTTACAGGCTGATGTTTTTTTTTCGGATTCGGTGGGTAGAAAGCTGAAAGTTTCGTGATTTTGTTGTGCTGAACGGTGATAGTGGAAATTCAGTCTATTGGAAAATTCAAATTGTTTTCCGTTACTCATTTTATCGTATGGATCGTCGGGGAGTGCTTGTGAATTTTCTTTGTGTTTTCAATTTATATTGAAACTATTCTTACGTAAAAAATATGATTTCAAGAAATCTGATACAGTGCCGACATCTCATTATCGAATACTTCAGTGTATTTTTTATTCACTCTTCTTCTGATACACTCTAATTGATCATTATTTTTCTTTTCAATCTTCTTATTATTATACAAACACAATACTTGGAATTTGAATGAACAAAAATTTCAAGCGAGATAAGTTGAAAAAATCGTATAATTTCAAGTGATATCTCGAACTTACTTACATCGAATATAAAAATTTACGACCACTGCTAAAACATGGTCGCAATGTCGTAGAAATTTCTCGAACGAAGCAGGCGCATGAATCATAAGCTTAATGATGATGGGTGTCGGCCGTAAGTAGCGCTCCGCATTATTACGGGACAATGAGCGAACGACGGTGCACATCACCCCAACGTCCCCCAGCATGGACCACCCCATTCTTCAACCACCCCAGAATGGAATTCCTAGGCAGTGCATCTCGCCTTAAGTATTATCATACATAGTGGCGACTCCTTCGCAGTTCGCGCACTTTCCTCTCTTCCCGGCGAGGATTACTCGTCCTCCGATCCATACAGGATATGCACGACCAGACCCGGCGACATCTGAAACCTTATAAATCCTGTGAAATCCGACTGGATACGGCTCTCGCTGGTGCGCGACTTTAAAACGGGGCACGGACTGTGGAAAAATGGATGCGAGCTTCGCACCACTCTTGTGTTTCCGTATGCGACACGAGCTTTAGCCGTCTATTATTGCATTGCTTCGTGTTACAGATGCTCTCGTTGGTGCAGCTTCCTTGTTGGGATGCATTGTCTCTAGGATTCTCGATTCGTTACCTTCTGTCTTTTGATGTGCCACTACTTCGGATGTACTTTGTTGCTTTGTATTCGTCATAATATAAAATGAAAAATTCCCATGCAGCTTCTTTAATAGTTCCATTACACGAAGATCGAAAGATTGCGACCATCATATATGATGTCTGAAAAGGTCAAGGGGTATTTTTACTGAAATTGAGTTATATACAGATATCACTTCTATGTACGCTCATATATTTAGTGGGAAAATAATATAAACGAATTCGGAACGTGTATCGAGATATATCATCAAACCACTCGGCCTCCTCTTTATACATGTAAAGTCACCGCACCGCAAAGTCATTTGTACCCCTTGGCTTTTTCAGTCGTCATATATGTATAAACCCATCGAACCTGTTTGTTCTATATGATGATCGCGACTTTTAATGGCGCTCTTAGATTTTTGCTAGTTTGAACGATGCAACTAGCAGGCGCATACCAACCCCGCTCGGGGTCAAAAAACAGAAACCGTCATAAGATCGCGCTTCGATGGGTTGAAAAAATATGTCTCTCGTGTAGTCAACGAGTCGCATAATCGACGATCTCACTAGGGCTAGAGTGATACTCTGCTATCTCAGGTGACAGCCAGAAAGGGTATAGAGGGACTGTTGGGGAAGGGCTGCCAGACGCGCGCATATTCATGTAACCAGACTCGGGTGGTTTGCTCCATCACACGCCTGAATTGAACGAAATATAATATCGTCTGCTTGCGTAGACAACGAGGGTGGTCGCATTTGGGTTCTATACCAATCCCTACTCACATAAATATATAAAACACCCTATAAATTTCTTAGAAAATGTGACACATTTGAGCAACCAATCATACTTTCAGTTTAATCGATCAGCTTGAATTTCAGTTTTTTTTTCAGTAAAATCATAATTTATTATTGTGTTTGTTATATGAGCTATCGAAGGGCATGAATGTCGAGCGTTGGGGTCGAAATCACCCCTCGACTTGGCGGAAACACTATCTGCATGCTTTCCCGACCAGTCGCTTGGTTGGTGAGTCACAAACCAGGTATGAAGCATGACCAATTTCATCGCAGGGGGAAAAACGATGGTTCAAATCAAAGGGTCGATTCAGATGGTTGAACATCGATGTTGAAAATTTCCAACTATTCGGAGTGAATATTTCGTGTCGAGCATATGATTTTCGTTTTCGTAAATAAAGTGGCAGCAGATAGATCAAGGGTTAACTAATTCTGTTAAGTCGAGCGCATTAAAGCTTTTACGGTTCAGTTTCACTTTGCATTTTATATTAAACTTACCACCATGTGAGTGCCATACGTTGCACCTGTACTGAAAAGGCTCTCGGTATATATCATGCAGAAACTAATTATTTTGAAGTGTGGTTCACTTTTAAATATAGTAGGTACATAAAATAATGTGAAATATGTAAATAAAAAGTTTTTTCAATAAAAAAATATAATGAAAAAAGCATAGATTTCTTGTTGTTTTGTTATAAAATAAAGTTAATAAAAACTCTTCTAAAGTAAAAGTCACCTTTCATGTCGAAACTCCGTTCAAGTAAACACGATATTGTTTTCCGGGACAGTGTACCGATTGTGGTCCTCGGTTTAGATTTAACATTCAAAGTGAAACCGTTCAATGGAACCGTCAACCCGTGAACCCATCAACGCCTTCCCCTAACGAACCCATTAATTAACAAAACAAAGACGCACTTTTAAAAGACGACACCTTTGTCGACCCCTGCGCCAAGTTTGCGTCTTGTATTATATTACAATATTTTTCGTGTACATACATATATTGATTGCTCGAAATTTCCGCCCGAAGACATTATACATTCATGAGATATTCAAATCGGTTCGGTCGTTTAAATAAATATTCCGAATATCAATTGGACGCACCCATCCCCTAACGGGCATCCTTTCGATTTTGTGTTTTGTGTGCAAGCATTTTTGTTTCGGTGCTGAACTTGAGCTTCTCCGAATGGATATCTGGTGATAAGGGTAGGCCAGGGTTGTGACATTTTCGGTACGCTTTTCTTATACAACTTCGTTTGGATGTAACTAGAATATAAATAAAAATGCCTTGTTGAATCGTATGTGATATTTTGTGCGGTCTCAATAAAACATGTTAAACGATCAAATAAAAATTCGAATCGTAAATATAACATATAAATATCCGTTGTATCCACGTTTATATCATGGTTAAATAAATATTATATTTTTCATGTTTCGTGTCTACATTTTTTCATTTTTTATTTCTATTAATTTCGTCTGATAGTCTAATGGCATCAATAAATATTATATTTGATTTCGCTATTTACAAATATAATAGATTCGACTTATTTATTTATTGCTTTATCCCAAACGTTCAGGTGAATTTATATCCTCGCTCATATTTCCCATTCTTCTTTCGTCACGAACCAAAACTAAAATCTGGCGAAATAATTCTTATCATTTTATTTTTATTAGACATTTTTATGTCCTCTGGGTCAGCTTTTCGACGAAAACGTAAAGATAATCTGACGCATTATTGTTTGAAACAATAAATCGTTCTGGCATTTTCGTCATATTTGTAATTTCGTTCGACGAATCCTTTTATATGGCGAAGCTTTATCGACACATTTTATCGAATATTTTATGTGAGCTTACGCTTATCGAAAACGAATCGATGAAATTATGTCTTTTTTTTCATATACTTCCATACGTCCATTTTGTTAGCAATGTGATCAACGAATCGTGGATCGTGACAACATGTAATAAACATAACATCTCATGATTACTGTTTTGATTTCAATTTTTTTTTCATCGAAATATACATTTTGATTGATTCGAATGAAATTAAAAAATATTTATTTTTATCGAAATCTTTAGAACTTTACGACGATCGTTCGATATTTTTTACGATGAAAAAGTGAATCGAGAATAAATTTTATATTTGAAAAAAAAAACATCATAAACTCCATCGTGTACATTGAAATCGCATTTACAACCGTATAACGTCGAAGAGCGAATTGCGGAAATGGACGTACTTGAATGCACACACACGTACAACCTTTCACGTCACATCCGTCTCCCGCCAAGCTTTACCACCTTCGACGTACACACACCTTTTCCAACATCCATTAATTCCCGGCTGCAAAACACCACTTCCATTTCCAGAGTTTGTTTTCGAGGAGACGAGGCGAGGGGAGACGATTTTCTTCGGCCGCTAATCGACCCGCCCGCGATTCCGACGATGGAAACGGTTACCTGTCCAACCCTTTCTGGGAAATTATTCAAATGCGCAAGAAAGAGGCTTCGACGGCTGACGACTTCCCGAACGAATGCGTCAAAGTCGAGTCGAATTGAATATCGAGCCTTCTACGGTGTCCCTTTTCGCTCGGCGTGTCTGTGGAAATTTTATCGCCGGTTTGATTGACGCTTCGATTTCATGGAAAATGATAGGAATTAACGAAATTTTTTCGAATTTCGAAAATCCAATGAATATCTATCGAGTTTCAAAATTCATTGTAATGGCCTGTCAAATTTTCCACTTTATGTTCGATTAATTAACATCATTGATTAATATTTCATATTAGTATTATTATATGTTCATTAGTGTCAAAAGCAAACAAATTAATTGAAAAAATATCTATTAATTAACATATTTTTGATCAATTATTTAACTTCAAAATGATATGCATTTTTTTTTATTATTTCATGAGAAATATTATATTATAGCATTAAATTCGCGCATTGTGCAGAAAGTAATTGTTCCATTCAAAACGGTTTTGCTCTCATTAAACACGATCTGAACAAATGCGCCTTTGCAATTCGCAGCGCGATCGCTATAATCCGTCTCATCCGAGCGATGGGGTTAATTTTATTGTTCGAAAGATTAACGAAACGACCGAATTTCGAGCGCACCCTCTGCTTTATCTAAAGAATATGGCAACGAGATCAACCCCTTGCCCAATTCGTACGATTTTCTTACGTGACTTTCTTCGGCCGAGCAGAAAATGAAACGGCGACGTCCCCGATCGTACACAAAGTAAAATATACAGAACGGTAAAAACGAAACTGTAGCTGGGGGACAGAAACGAATTTGAACTTGGCACCCCTCCGGCTTGTTTTTGTTTATATTCGACGTCGGTTGTTAGTGGGTTGGCGGGTGTGGATTGTTTGGTCGAGGTGATTCTGGCAAAGATGGCGTGCACCATCTGCTGCTGCTCCTCTGAATTTTCCCTGACGATGTCTCCGTGTTATGAAAAGGCTTTCGGTTAGTACCTCCGTGGATTCCCCTAGTTCTAGTTTTCTTCGAACTTCATTCAACTCTCTCGCTGTCTATTCACTTTCGATTCTCCATCGACGTCTAAAGCATCCGCTATTGAATTCCTTTCTATAGATACGCTCTCGTATCGTTATCGCAAAATCGTACGTACTCGTATAATATAACATTTAATTTTTGAATCGACAAATATAATTCACTTATGAAACAATGCAGATGAGATATTCATCTTAACTATTTGCATTCTCGTTAGCGGGTTGTACTAGAATAATTAGCGGTGCACCGGTTCCGGTTTAGCGTGCGATTTATGCACCGGCTACGATATATGCGCTGGTAAGTTCGTATCACTTAACCGTTTGCGTTTTTGATGTGGAGCGAAGATGCGAACACCAAAATGAAGAAACTACCATTATTATTACGGCGGAGCAACCGGAGTGTGCACTTTGCACCGCGCCGCACTTCGCTATCATAAATTGCTCACGGCGCAGTTTGCGCTCTTGTACTCCCTCATAGGCGTACACTGAACGCTTTGTTGGGGTGTTAGTGTTGCACTGAGAAATTCAGTTTCAATTGTTTCATATTTGTCGTAAATTTGTTGAATTTGGTGTTAGCTCGTGAAATTACTCGAGCGAACTTCTACGATGAAACATTAGGTATCTTTCTTATGTAATTTAACCTTTCAGCATTTCTGCACTTACTCAGTCAAAAAATACATTTATTATTATCATCATTTTATATACATGAAAATGTTATTAATAAAGGAAATTAACGCTAAATTCACTAATAATACTCATTACGCACGCCTCTGTATTTGCCGCACAACTCCAAATCTGCACTCCCATGCCAACAACCAACACCGAATGTATGCACGGCATATGCATACATACAAACACATACCCTTTCGAATGCATATGAAATAGATGCATTGTGTGTATGCACTCGTAGATGCATACATGCGCGTTCGTTCGCTTCCGTATCCTTTTGTGTGCTCCGGCATTTACCGCAGAAATTATACATGCCCCGCAGCGGAGCTCTTCAACCTTTTCGGCCCCATCGCTCCCCTTTAACGATCATTAACGTCTCCTAGCCTCCTAGACGATGGTTCTCTCCTTGAGACGTTTGTTTGTTGAATTTTCTACGACTTGGCATGCTTCCGGCTGTTTTTCGCTTCTTCGGCGATTTTTCATTTTTTTTTTTTAGAAAATATTCTCGATGATTGCAATTCTGCCTTTTACAGATTTAATGTTTTCCCCAATTAGCAATGCTAGCTTCAAATCAGCAATGTAATTTTTCAAATATTAGGTGTGTGAAATTCGAGTTAGTAAGTATATAGTTCTTCATTTAGGAAATTCTATCCTCTGCTACTCATCTAGTTTATAATGCGCCGTGATCATCAATCTTGTCCCCCATGTAAAAAGTTGGAATGCATCCTTCACGTACCCAACAAGTGACATTTTAATGTTTTGACATTAATGGAACCATCGAGTTTCATAAAAGAGATGGAGAACGAAATGAAAAATAGCTCGCACAACCGAATATAATTTGTCCGTCCCGTACTTCACATTTTAAAATAATGAAAAAAAATCCGCATTTGAAACGCTTCGCGGAAAATCGTAACACTTTGTACATTGATTCCGGGCATTAACCCCTTGTTAGCATTATTTCGATACATCCAACCCCGTGATGTGGGCGCCAATAAAACGGCATCATAAAAGCGCCATAAAAATCCTTCACGTGACTGCATTCTCCCGTTTAATGAGAACAACTATGTCGTCGACCATTATGCGCGAGCCGGCGGAAAATATTCAGCATACCATCGAACGCACACCATCATTAACCAGACTTACGACCGCGAGAATAATACTGCCGTATAATGGGAAGCCAATATTGTAAAGTTTAATGGCACCTACGGGTCCCACGTGTGGCATCCCAGTTCCGTCTTAATCGAGAAACGCAAGGGGGTGGTTGCGTTATGACGTGTCAGGGGCTTCGAGATAATCCCTCGTCGGGATGCAGCTGGGTAATTTTGTCGTTTCGAGTTTATTATCGACCTGTCCCTGCTGTACTCGTGCTGGGTCTCCTCAACCCCCTGGAATCGAGGGTTGCTTCCCTTCGAACCAGGGGGAGGCGGAAGGTGAGCTCTCCTCCGAGCCGGCTATCTTCGGACGGTTCGCTGAAAACAACCAAAATAATTGTTTGCTTACGAAATTGCCTATAAACACGAAACATTATTTAAAATTGGATTTGATTACGGCCCCCGGCTTCGTCCTTTCGACGTTCAGAATGTGCGATTCGTTCTTTGAATTTTAATATTTTTCCGTTCGATTCCAGGTTTTATGTGCTTTTATTTATGTTTATTCTTTTATATATTCATTTATAAATCGATTCTTGAATATTGTCTTTGATTTTTTTTTATAATTTGAATTTGAAATTTATATTTTTAGAAATTCAATTATATCTACTTATGTCAAGTATTTTTTCGATTGAACTGTCTGTCTTCATAAAAAATACACGTAATCAACATCAAAAGGGCGCTGAAAAAAATTCCGTCATTAAATTGGGTTTGATCTTCGAGGAATTTATTTTCACGACGAGATAGGTATTTATTTGTTTCGAATAAAAACGCCATTATTCCTTTTGAACCCGAGAGCAATAATAATTAAACAAGCATTCCTTTACTTCTTTGATTCCGCGAACCGATTTTAATCTAACATTAATTTATACACAAACTCTCGACGATACGAGCGAATCTCACTCACCAAATAACCTATTTTCTCGCTCAAACCGAAGGGGAAGATGGGCACACAAGTCATGTGCGTTACGTCTCCGTCTCGAATTCAATAAGGCAAATTTTGACTTTGTTAAGTTTTCACCCACCATCCCACCGAACCGAGTTGCTCTCGCCCATGCTTCCCACCTAGGGGTTGATACGATTCCGAGAATTGTATAGGAAGCAGAAGAAGAAGAAGAAGAAGAGCGGAGATGACGATTTGTATACATTAAGGCTGCCACCCCTAGAAGATGGAGAAGACCTCCACCCGTCCACCTCCAACCAGTCAAAGTTCGCGTATTTCACAGCTATTTGCCGGGGATGATTACTTAGAATTCATATCAACCCTTCGCTTATTAAAATTGTGTGGCGCCCGAAAATTAATTTCGGGGGCCGAATCTCGCAGGTCTTTCATCACCTGACTGTTTGTTATTCACGACGACGACGTCGACAACAACAACAACTAGGGCGAGAGGAGCCCACCCACTCGAACACCCGACTCTTGACTTTAGACGGATGGCTTGTTACAGGGTTGAAAATTTCTCAAAAAATGACAATACATAGAGCAGAAGTCAATTTTTAAATAATTTTAATCTTTTATGCATTTAAATAATGTTAAAATACATTTTTGCACAACAAACTAGTGTCAAAATGAAGATGAGTTGAATTAAATGAAACGTGTGCTACATTATTGTTTAGATGAATTTTCTATAAAAAATATATCTAGATATGTAAATGTAGATAAATCAAAGGTTATTGAAAAATGGGTTTATTTAAAATAAAAAAAATTAAATATCATCTTCAAAGGCCCTGGTTAGACGGATGGATGAAGAGTAAAAGGTCGAGGCGATATTCATTCGACGTAGGCTTTTCGCACCGATGCGACGATAACTCTACGCCGTGAATGTGAAATTAATAAATTTTAATGGGAAACGAGACGAAGTCGATTCGCGTATTTGAAAAGCTCCCTCTTACCCCGTCGTTCGTAGTACTTCAGACTGACTGACAAAAGGCGAGATTGAATATTTCTGTTTTGCAATTTCCACAATGGCGGCGCAGTACACGCGCTTTTTACTCCAACTTCGGCACGTGCTTCGATACATTATTAGGCTTCTAAGTTGCCGATTTCAAAACTTCAACGTATGGAATACTTATAAAATTCTCGTATAAGAACTTTTTCAATTCGTATATGAAAAAATACTACTAATATTACATAGAAATAAATCAGTATTAATCACTAACTATTCAATCTTACATTGCACACTTGTAATTCTAACAATGTTCTTAAAAGAAAACACTCGTTGAAACAGAAAGTACTGTAAAGTCCATATGTGGCCATCGATAAATCGCGAACGGAGCAAACACAAATCACGACACGTATCGCCGCCAAATGAAAATTTATTTTTCAGTTTTTCCCCGCGAAGCAACAGCAAATGTAAAAATGTCGCCGCAGTTGCAACCGATGCATACGTGCACACAAAGTCGTTTTAATGAGATTCCCGCCCCAGATTACAATAAATTATTCGATTGCGTTTTCCGAACGAACACGTTTAACAAACTCACCTCAGCGTACGAAACTTTTTCTGAAATACGTGATTCGAATGTTCGAATTTTTCATTCAATTACAAATAGTGCAAGGCTGTCGTTTCCTGCGACGATCGGTTCAATTTTTTCAACATCTGCATCATAAATATCACCTTTATTAAATTCCATTTTTTTTCATATGATTGATTGATCTTTTATTCAAAAATTTCATTGAATAAGCTATACATTCGAAATGGCAGAGTTCGTATGCCACAAACGGAGTTCTTTGGAGAAAATTCACATTTTTCTGTACACGTGCGTATAAAGTATGATATATATAAATAAAATATATGAAAAAATCAATCCGACGTTGGCTTTGAAACGAGTGATTTATTCAGATGATTTTCGGTTTCCGCGGTGAATGTATGACGCGGCAAAGGGAGGTCGTATAGGACTCGACAGATGCCTCGCTTTTTTATTTTTGAAAATGCGCGCGTTTTTGTTCGTTTGCTTTATGGATGTCGTAAACCATTATTTTTCGCATGTGTATAAAGTCGTAAAAGAGCCGCTCTTTCCTTTTTTTATCCCCCTTTGTTTATTTTACATTTTTGCGTTTTGAAGAAAATTTGATCGCGAGTCACCCGCCAATTGCATAATAAACCCATCCGCTTTACGATTTAATGAAATTTCGATTATGTAAAGTTAATTATATACACTCGAAATATGTCGAGTAGGTTCTTTGTGCGGAAAATGTTCAATCTCGAGTGTTTGGAGCCAAACACTCAGCCGTCATCAACAAGATTCGCATAAAGATATCTCTCGATGTATACGATTGGAGATCTGTCGTCGTAAGCCAAAAATCAAGTGTCCTTTCCCCCTCATACATAATCAAAATTAATCTTGACATTTGAATACGTTTCGCAAACATATGGGGGTTCGTCTGCTGAAGGGCAAGGGACGCATTAATGGCGTATGCCAAGGCACGCACTCGACCACTATAAAACCGAAATGCTTCTTTGAATTGTATTCGAAATATATTCAATATAAACGTACAAATATAAGATCATGCAAAAATTTACATTTGTATCCATCTCTGCTTTTCACTTTTCATTTTATATCACCAACACTCGAAATGATTTTTTTCTGCGCAAAATTTTCCAATTCAAATTTGATAAATGCGAAGAAATTCAATACTCTGTCTCTGAGCAATATAAATATTTATTTATTTGTCTAAATATTTTATTTTGGATTTATTTCAAAGATTATTTTATAGTGGAACCTAGCTTAATGTATAATTTGCGTAGTGATCGAAATAAAATATAAAAAAATACTCACTTAATGAGTATCATTATGATGTTGTAAGTAGCATTTTGGCTTGCAGTTCGAAAATATTGTTTCGCTCAACAAATATTCTGGCATTAAGAATGAGATTTGGAAATTAATTAAGCTCGTTATACAGGATTCCATCATATTTAATTTCGATAGTTAAATAAGAAAACCAAAAAAAAAAATCACCACGTGCATAAAAGCACTCTAATCTCGCCGACTACCGATACGAAGCCACTCTCACCCCATTCGGCAACATTTCAATTTGCCGCAAACACAACTATTTCCTCGAGGGTGCAACGGCTCCTAGCCGCGACTCCACCGACATTTTTGTACCTCCGATGCTAGAACATGATTTCAATTTCCCTCTCTGACCACCCCTTGGGTAACTGCAGCGGAGTTAAGTTTCCCTTATCTCGATTCCGTGACATAATGTCGCGGCTGCACGTGTGCCTCAACCGTAGGAGGGTTCTCTTCCTACGCACATATTACACGCGTTGCGGGTACGTACTCGTTTCGTGTGTACTCTTTTATGCGCGCACTTCCCTCCAAATGGATACGTTTTATTATCTACTTTGATTTACTCGGCAAACAAACCGCAGCATTAAAGCCGAAAACCACTTTAACCGACCCGACACGCACGTTTAGGGTTAAGTTTTACGCGACGAGAGCTCGACGAGCTTTGATGTGTGAGCCGCGCTAAGCGGCAACAATTTCGACAAAACATGAAAGCGTCCTTTGGAATTTCTGCGGTTTAATCGATTTTTCACGCTGTTTGTGTTGACAAATTCAAGTTCTGCAAGGAACAAATTTCGCTTCGAAAACATATTTATTTTTCGTATTGGAATATTTTTTTTGTCGACATTGATCGACTTTCATAAGACAATTGAAAATGAATGTTCAAATTAATTTATTTTGAAGATGTAAATATTTATATTACCATATTTTTTCGATAGATTCTCAATGATATCGAATTATTGTATTGATTTTGCTTGCATATGAAAAATCACTTTGAATCATTGTATCGTATTATTTTTCGTTCATCGATTGCAGAATTTTTACATTCAATGAAAAAAATGGATATGGAAAAATATGTATTTGCGTGTAACATAAAGTCGAAAAATCACTTTCTCGACTTGACTTTATGGCCACTCGACAAAACCGCTTTTAATAAAATAAAACTCGCCAAGACTGTTTCCATTCGTGTTTTCTTTCTGAGCCAAGAAGGGAAAAAAACTATTCTGAAATCGAATATTTTTTCAGACTACGAACGTTTATCGAGTCATAACTGACCTTAGAGCTAGGTGCTTTTTCCACTTTATAGTGACGTCGAACGGCCGTTGTTCCTAACATACCTTTACCTTTTCACGTTTCTCACCTTACGCCGCGCAAACCCCGAATATAATATAATAAAACCAAAAAAAGACTCGAAATAACCAAAAAAAAAACTCACGCGTGTACACTCGTATATTCCGAAAGTAAGGATGTGCGTCGTCGTAATGGGAACGTGTTTTTCGCGAGGCTTAATAAATAATATTTTCCCCGTTTGAAATTTTATTCATTTTCTCCGCTGTTTTATGTGTTCATTCCCTCTGTGTGTAGTTTTTTGTTTTTCATGGTTTCTCCTTTCGGTATCTCTCTCTTTCCATCTGCACACAGGCTTTTCCATTCCCGTGTGTTGTTTGTACGCATTCTATTACACGGCCGTGCAAGTGTATGGCCTTTTCCCTCTCTCATGTATAGGTACTTCCACACATCTGCATGCGCTCTGTTGTTATTTTTTCTGGTTCGTTTTTCTCTCGTAGTTTTATTGAGATTTTTATGCATTTTCCTCCTTGCCCCCGTACGTCGTTATTATACAAGCAACTGAATGTACGGCGTTCCATTTCGGTCGCTGAAAAATGTCATCAAGATGCGACATAAAATTGAAGTATTTTTTGTTTAATTTTCATATTATTTTCATCAATCAATATTATCAATCAATATTATAATTTTAATAACGTTTTTGTACTTTGTTTGTCTGTCTGTTTGTCTGTCTGTTGCAATTTTTGTATGGAAAATCGTCAAGCATAAATTTCATACGGTGCAAATCATAGCAGCTTTGCGTCTTTTGCATCGCATTTAATTCGAGACTAAAAAATAATATGTTAATTTGGATCTTACGGCCTTTGCTATAAGATATATATTCGTGTGTCGGAAAAATCTGTATATACATTCATACAAATCTGACCCTTAACGCCGATTATCGATAGGTAGCATTTTTGAATATCAAGGTAACGTCGGCCGCGGCGCTCGCATTGTTTACTTTTTCAAATATAATAATTAATTTTTGAAAACAATTAATTTTCGGCCATTTTGTTTTTTCGTCGCGTCTCGAAGTACGAATCGGATCGGATCGACCGGAAATTCGTATCTGACCCTTCAATGCCCGAACGATTAACACGTTTGGAACCGATATATTTTAATTTTTTTTTTTATTATATTACGAAATTTGAATGACATTTTTTTTTATAATGACTAACACAACTTTAAATTGATCGTATAAATTGTATGGTTTGTTTATAATAACCGAAATATAATATGTTTATTTGATTTTTACTTTTTGAGTTAATTTTTATTTCGTTTTTTATAATAATTAATTTTTCGGAAACAATTATTTTCGAACCGGAAATTCGTTTTTACACATTGACAACTGGACAATATTTTTACTCATTCAGATTTGATTTTTTTTTCAATATTTTTTATGTAAATTATGATTTTCGCGGCAAACTGATCAGCTGTTTCGGAGTCAATAGGTAACACACATACATTCGTTTTCATTTATACAGAAAATAGATATAAATATTATTTTATATCCTCGATAATAAGACCTGATCTTATATTAATTTTACTTACAAAATTCCAATAATGCATCTACATACTATGTATTAATAAAACAAATAAAAAAACTTTCTTAAAGAATTATTTTCAATGATGTATTAAATCAGTACTTAACTATTATAAACAAAAGATATTCAAATTATTTTCAATAAATTAGTACATGAATTTCTCTTAATATTAATAATTTTGGAATTTTCGAAATTGTGAGCGAGGGTAGATATAGATCGCCTCAAAAATTATAATCTTAGGTACTACTGCTAGTATGTATTAATAGCTAAATGAACTGATCCAAATGACTCGCATCGAATCGACTGCTCGAACAATTGACTTAACATAGAAATCCTCGATTTGAAAAGCAAAACGGCATAAAGATCGAACCTAGCCTGAATCGAACCGAAAATATTTCTGGAATAGCTTTTGTTTTAGAACCGGGAAACGTTTCGCTTTGATCGCGATCGCGTAAAGCGGAATTGCCACGGTTGACGATCGCTGGCTACGTACGTACGGATTCTCGGTTCGCGACTCAACTATTCGCAATTACGCAAATTGCGCTCGCACGGTTCAACTGCATTCGGATATTGTCAAATGTGTTTAATTAATACTGCACTGAGTGCATGCAGTGTGGATTCGTGCGACTAATCGCGCGACTTCGGCATTAGCGCCATGTTCAAACGGCCAAAAGTCATTTGATTAGCTTTTAAATTAGACACATTGTTGTAATGGCGTGTTTTCGAAACGTTTCGATATCGTAATTGGTTATCGTTTAATTGCGCTTTGAAAATTTCCCATTCGACGGAATATTTTTATGCTTTGTTGACTCACGTTACACGAAAACGACAAAATACACTTAGAAAAGTGCACATTTCATATGTATTGCACTCGAATGTACTCGAGTTCATTAGTATGATTAGCTCGCTAGACAAATATGCATTTGAACCCCTGTGAAACAATTCTGGTTACTTTCGAAAAAAAAAATTTCGACACAAACACAGAAACAATTTGCTGATGAAAATCGACGCCGTCGAATCTCGGAAACGCGTTCAATTATATTAATTAACTGAAACATCATAACTGAGTGCGCAAAACACGGATGAAATATAAGGCTTATCTGGCTCCCTTCTCTTCTAGCCCTCTGAGGTCGTCGAGAGTTATCCCGGTTCGGTCACAAGAAAAGTTTTAATAAACGAATTCGAAATCGCTCGCGGAATTTCACCGATCCCGAGGGGACCGAATCCGAGAATTCCGCGTACTAAATTACAATTATTCGAAATGTTCGTAATGGCGCGTAACACGATTTACGCGATTTATCGTCGAGAGTGTTTGTGTTTTTGTATTTTCAAACAATAAAATTAATTAGCCGAGCTTAATTGTCATCGTCTTTCAAGTTTCGCTAGGCACGGCTCACACAAGCTCTCGAAATAACAAACGCGCCGAAGACTGCAATTAACGAAATTGGACAAAGTGAAAAACTAAAGACATGAGTGAAATTATAGCCATCGTTAACGTTTACTTTTCCTAATCAATATTGAACTGTGATCAATAGTCGAAAAATATTTTATTTTTCCATCGAATATGTTTCACGAAAAATATCTGTAATATACCTACTCTCTTAGAATACATATAAAAAACGAATATGGATCGCATTTTTTTTCTCGAAATTCCATTTTCTTATGTAACAATAGTCTGAAAAGTTTGAAACGTTGAACATCTTACCTGTGGCAGGTTTTCCTCGTCGAATGGAAGGTGAATGTATGTAACTTTCAAGAAACTCGCTGTCAACGCTGCTTGAAATTTCAAGCTGAATCACCGCCGAATGATCTTATGATATTGTGTTGAAATTTCTCTTGACAAACTTTAAATTAACAAACGGTTAATTTCCAAGTGCGCGTCGTCGAAAATTTTAATCAAGCAAAACTCTTGCTTGCGCTCCCAACCGTAACTTTCAAAGGTTGCGTTCGTTTTATAATGTAAAGTCTGACGAAATGATGACTTTTAAATTAATTTTCAATTGGTAACAAATCTATACCATCTTATTATTTTAAAATACACGTGAATGTATGCATATCTCATTTATATCTGAGAAATGAGGTTAAATATAACTTTGAAAATTATTTTATCTATGTTCACGTTTAATTTAGCAAAGTCCCTACAATTAAAAGGACGAAAATTGCCGTTGACCAGTGCGGTCGCGATTACAAAGTTTTCAGTTTTAGTATTTAACTCGACCGCAGTTTGTTTCTGTAAAAACATATCGAGCTTATAGCAAGTGTTAAACATTTTAGTACAGCTATAACGACAGATTAAGCTTGCATGTTCAAATAATTTAATTTTAACCAGAGGGATTCGTTTTCATACTAAAGACCTTTGTTTTGCGTGTAATATATGCAAATTCATAAAATAGATGAATACTCAAATGTTAAACATAGAATCAAATTATAATGAAAAAGAAAATGTATTTTTAGTATTCATAGTTAATAAAATTTATGATGAAATTTAAATAAAAATGAATAATTCAATCAGATAATATTGTAAAACATATTTGTTTACCATTTTTCTTATACAGAATTATTTTTATGAAATGAATTATTAAACTAGATTGTCGATATTTTCGAGAAAAAATTTGCAGTTTGTCGCTTGAATGTATGCATGTTTTATCTGATAACATACACTAACGTTAGCTGAAAAATCAGTAGCGAAGTTTCATAAAAATATCAACGTGTACTTAGGATGCAGCGCTTCACCATGCTCGTAGCAAAAATACGAGATTTTCTCAAAAAGATAAAGAGAATAAATTCCCCGCCGCCGCCATTTTATCCATTCAACTCTCGTACAGAGACATCGTTCAAGTGCAGTACGTGGCACTGCCTAAAAGTATCGCACTTGACACTAGCTCAGATAAATCTTCGATGATTTTTCAAAAAGACAAAATTTTTGCATATCTTTCGTTTATTGCTTTTTTTTCATTGACAATTTTTAATACTTGTGAAATTTTTCAGTGATTGCAAATCTGTATCACTTTCACTACTTTTTTGAATGGTTTCATTTAAAAAACCGACCCTGTCATTAAGTGTACTCCGTACGATAAAAAGGGGAAAATGATTGCCGTAAAAGGGACAGGATGATCATTTTTGTACATATAGCTTTTATCATGTAAAACTACGAGTATATAAGAATTTATTTTTCCAAAGTAAATCTAAAATACTGTACGTTTCGAAGTAGTTTATTCTATTTGAAATGAAAGTTTGTAACACGTGTTCGTATGCATTTTGAAATTTTTATATAGCTATTTCGTACCGGTAAGAAAATCGACGAGTTTTTCCCGTTTGTATTTCCGTCGCACACACTAGCTTTTATATAAAAATAATTCGATTTCGTATTGGGTCTGGAGGTTTTCCAACTTTGAAACGAACCGGCCGACCGGGGCCGCGTAATAAACTCGCTTGACACAATATCGATCTCGTTAATTGATTCGAAAAGGGAAAAGAGTTTATTCGTAACTCGCGCACGTATTAATCGTTCCAATTTGTTGAATGCAAATTAAATCACCCTCATGCTCCGATATGCAAAAATGTACACGTGTTACATCGAGCGTATGATCGATATGTGCAAAACTAATTGCCACCTTTATAAAAAAAATGTATATTCGCTCTATTTAATTCATTTCTACTGATGACTGTTTAATTTTTCATGCTAATATCGGATATTAAAAAAGCAATGTAGTGATATCTCAAATCTTACCAACCCATGCACTTTTTCCTTCGTATAATCTAAGCCCAGGATGCAGCAGTTGTGCGGCAAATGTGCATTCGGCTAATCGGATTATCGCAGAAAGTCCTGCGACCGAATTTACATAAGCGGTCGCAGGATGGTGACCCAGGTGGACATTCACCACCCACAACATACCCCAGTAATGCACCCCCTTTTCTTATGTTGTTCCGAACGAGAAGCGGAAAATTAAACTCAAACAAAACGACGCCTTCAGCTTGTTTTTGCCCGCTCGTCCAGATTACGGCTTGTTCGTTATTAAAAGTGGAAAGTTGCCTGCGAAGTACTTTTCGCGGCAAACTATCGTCGTACAATGTTTAGAGAATATGCGCGAGCGCCTTACAATATCGACTCGGAATATAATGCTTTATGGGAAGATTGTGTTTGTGTTTTGCACAATCTCGTTCTTGTGTATATTAAGTTGGTGGTAGTGTATGTTTTGACTTTCTCTCGTTTCGCGCCAAATTTACTGCTTAGTCTCGGCTCGGGAAATACGAGCGATGCACTTTGTGTTTAACTCGCTCAAACATCAAACTGAAGTTTGTTATAATCTTACGCGTTTTGAATTCATGTTCTTTAATGTGATTTTAGATTGAAGATGTTATCTTTCGCTATATAACTAGACTCCGATTTCATGCTTTGTACTGCCTTAATATAAATTTTAATGTATATATTTATTTAAAAAAAAATATTTATTCAATCATGACTTTTATTCGACCGAGACATCGATTTTAATTTCATACTCTAGCCGCAAAACAAACACACGGCACACGCTCGCAGAATCCTTTGAACGTCTTCGCACAAACACGATAAAATGAAATCGTCTAATTAGCCCGCCGTTTTAGATCGATCCATTTCGCTCGGGCTTATATTTATTTATTCATCCGTCGCCGAGGGAGACGTGCAACGATCGCATCTTCGGCGGTCCCCACGTGTCGACACATATTTCAGACGAGACGTTTCGAATTAAAATCGTCGGGCTGTGTCCCAGACAATGCTTGAGACAACACCCAACAGTTTAAGCTAGATCTTGTATATAATATGGATCTGCTATATATAAAGAGGTCGATCCTGTGGAATGCGGAGGAAAAAGAGAGTGTGGGCAGCTCAGATTAAGTGTCTTTCTGCGATTTTCTAGTATATCCGAATTGGCAGCAGGTCGTCGGTTTTTACGGCTACATTGTTTCGTAGCTTGAACGACTGCCAGATACTCTGATACTGTCTGAACAATGGATTCTAATCGAGCTGTCCGATATTCGTTCGATTCGTGATATTGAATACTAAAGTGGACTTGTCGATTTCGATTGATTTTAATATACATTTAATGATTGTATAATTCATATTCCTTTCTATAATATGAAAATAAATATTAAAATTATATTGCGAATAAATATTACATGATGTGTTCATGTGAATTCCACTTTCAAAGCATTATTTCATTGTGTATACTGTCGATATAATGATAATAAGTCCCTTCGCTGCAGTAAAAAGCATGAACGCGAGTGCGTTTTGTTTTGAAGTATACGTGCTTCAGAAATGTGCATATTTCTGCCATTTCATAAGTATGCTTATAATAACTTGAACTGTCTAATCATGTTAGAGTCAGAGCTCATTATTAGTTCAGTTGTGAATGGATGCTAGATGTGTTACATTTGATTCAGAAATCAGAACGAATGCGCTTTTTTCGTCTCATTTTATTTTTAACAAAAGTATGTAACTAAAAATACTCATAAAATAAAAGATAAATATACTCGTAATATGAATACAATATAATTGATGAACGATTCGTAACGTTATTGTAAATTACATTATGTTTCATCAAAATATTGTAATTTATTTATTGCATCGAGCTTTTAGTCATTTTATTTTTCCATTATATCGAATATTAATTAGAATATTCAACAGGTGAAAACGGCGCTTTCAATGCTGAAACTTTTAATCTAAAAACGAAAAAGGAAATCGAGTTATTTTCTTCTCATCCAATAAAACATTGGATACAAGTTGCTCAAGCAAAAAGTTTTCAACGAAGCGCTTTCGTATTTATATAAGATAATCAATCAATTTTCAATTTTGAAAAATTTATTAGTTAATTAATCGCCAAGCACTTGGAAGAGCCGTTCCAATTTTGTTATCGTTGTATTAAAATCAACGAACCGAGGGAAAGCGGGCTCTTGGGCTCAACCGTATGCATATTTTTAATTGAGTAGGCCTTTTGAACTTCTATCGAGCTTTTGGTGCGGTTTGAGTAATAACAAGAGTTCCTACAAAAGCCGAAGCTTCATCGATTGTTTCGAATTTCCGTTTATTTAAATTCAAAACATCAAAGAATGGGTGGAAAGAGCGAACACGTGCTCTAAAATCGAATTCACTTAGCGTGCAAATAAAGCGATAATTACATCAACCCGGCTTCCTCGTAATATAATGAAATTTAATTACGGCATCCTTGTTGCTCAAGTATTTATTTTGAGATTAGAAAATAAGATTTTACTATTATTTAAATATGTAGATTAAAAGTCTAGCAACTTCTCACTTCATCGAATCTAAGTGTGAAAATTTGAATTGGCTTCAACATAAATAACTGACACGTTAATCGTCAACATCATCAATTTTATTGCGTCTATTTGTTCTGTATATACAAATGTGTCTCTTACTAGACATCCAAAATCTGTTTAGACTTGTTAACTCAAATCAGTCTACAATGTAACGAAATTGATATTTTCGTTTGAAGTCGAGACAAATTATAAGATTCATTCCAATAACATCGACCACATGTTCAAGCACATTCATTTTTTTCAATCGAATTTGAAATTAAAAAAAAAACATTTTTCGATTGATTTATCAGAATGGGAATGAAAATTAAATATTTAAATTTTTGTCTTTATTGTAATAGTTATGTGTCTTTTAATTTCATTTCGAAATATTTAGCCGATTTTTCGTTTAACTATTTTGTATTTTTTTCTATTGAGTTACGACAGCTGTCAAGGCGCGTTCGCGAACTCGCAGCGCAAAACTTTATAGAAAAAAGACACTAGTTTGGTTAAGTTAACTAACATGAGTAATGAAAATATTTGGTCTTAATGTTCTGCTTTAGTTTTTATTGAGCGTGTAATAAAACACACTAAAAAAATTCTTATGATTCCGCGAAACTAGTAAAATATAAAATATTTATACATATGTATTACGATAATTTGAATCGAAAAAAAGGACTTTAGACCTTTCATTAACTTTCAATAAACTATTACATTATAAACGTTTTTTTTTTCTTTCCTAGAGTTCAGCACTGTGAGTTCGCGAACACACTTCGATAGCTGTCAAACTCAATAGAAAGAAACTCTGTCTTAAATTGTCGCATAAATGAGGTCAGTGAAAGTTTTTTATCAATTCATATACTTAAACCATTACATACAATAAATTATAAAACGACCCTTCAAAAAACACGAAACTGAAACGCCACGAGAGAGAGAAAGACATCGACTCATCGAAAGCGGCGCCCCCTTCGAGCGTCCGTCCGGCAATGAGCTTTCGCCCCTCTTCGAAAAGGGGCCCTTCCTGCGCCCCCCGTGCCGGCGCCACCTGTCGCGCGGGGGCGCAGGCGCGGAGGGGCGCCGGCGCCGGGACGGACCGCAGTCCGAGCGCGGGCGCCGACGCCACCGCACGCACCCATCGCTCGACGCCCACCCGTCGTCGTCTTCTTCGACGACGTCGCGCTTCTATCGTCGGACGATAGTGCAATCGATCCATCAATCAAACACGTGCGACTCAACACCTATCCTCGCCCAACTCATCCTCGATCCAATGCCAACTGAACGAGGTCAATCGGACGGTGTGTTATCATTGATAACACCGAGATCGGATCGGGGATGTGGATTTTGTCTTGCGGGTTCATCTCCGTTGACGGTTCGGCTTTTGATGGCTTCGGGTGTTTAATTGGTTTCGGCTGCGTCGGTCGGTGTAGCCGTGGGTTTTTCGGTTCGGGGAGTATTGTCGTCGGTTCGAGTTTGGCGTGTTGTTGTTGTTGTCGTCGTCGCATTTTTATGCGGGTGTTTCCGTTGGACGTTTCTGATACATTTATCTAGATTTTATTTTCAACGGTTGTAATCAATTGTTTTTTTTTTCAAATATAAATTTATATTGTAAAATTTTCATGAACAAATGAATTTTTTTATTTAAAAAATCATTTTATTTAATCTAGACAACAAAACAATTGAATGTCATTAATCAATATTTAAACTCATTTCAAGTATTTTTCGAAATTTGTTTTTCTCAATTTTCAAAAACAGACTTACGTCAGTAACAATCGTGCTGTTAAATTTTTAACACATTACTGCAATCATCGAACCATTTAACAAATTGCCGTAATTTAACATTTCGGCCGAAAACAAAACACGTGCCGATAATAATCTTTTCTTGTTTGCTTTAATATGCTGCTGAAATGTATATCTCGAAATTTAAATCTTATACTGTAAACATATTTTGACGTGGATTTGTGGCGTTTCCGTTTTTGCACCTCGTGCCACTGTTCAAAATCACTCAATCGGCGATCGATTATTTTAACAAACAGCCATAAGCTAGTTTATAAAAATCGTAAACAACTCTCGAAAGCGTCAGATAACAATTAACAAACGCCCACAAAACGAACACATGTCATCGTCGACGTAATACAGTAGTGATGTGTGAACCGCGACCATGTGCTAATGTGTATTTTTTTTTCCTTTATACAGATAAGTGTTAACAGATCAATCGAAAGTGACGTAAATACAGTGATCGTATAAATCATTCAACATAATAGAGAGGAGGACATTTTCGCCCGAAAGCCTGGCATGCACATAAAAGACGAAAGGTACGTGCGATTTTATCATTTTATGAAATTTCATATGTACATACTCTATATTGTGTTCGGTGGATTTTTGCACGTGTAAGCGAATTTCCGTTCGGTCGGCTTTTGCCTTTGCACCACACGAGGGCCAGCCAAATGAGTTTTGAAATTTAATTAACTGAACGTTGGCCAAGAAAGCAAAGCGGCTCGAAATGTCGCATTCGTTCCCGGAAAATGGGATTTCGCTAGCGCATATGTACGTACAACAGGTACCCGATGCGAATTGTACAGTTTCACGTTGTTTCACTATGTGTGCGAACAAACGTATGTTGATAGTGTGCATGTGTGAGCGAATTGTAGTTTTGATTCGAAAATTTTCCAGACGAATTTTCAGGAAGTTGAAAATTGCTTTGTCGTTTTGAATATTTTTATTTTTTTTGAAGTACACAATTCATTTTTATTCATAAAATTTGGCGATCGATATTGATTTATTCACTGTGAGAAATACGTCTAATATAATTAACGAAAAATTTAGGTTTTTAAGACGTCGAAGTTTATTTGGAGTTCCATTTTTTATACATCGGATATTTCCGAAGTGTATCCATCTCTACTCATCTGTGATTGATGCGATTCGATTAATTCGATATACGCCGCATCGTAATCAATTTTCATAGCATTCGATCATTTAATGGATGACATTGTCTCGTTTGCGATCGTTCGTCGACTTTTTATGCATATCCATTTTCCGTTTTTCCTTGTTTTCTTTTTCGATATTTTTTTCTGCGGAAATCAGATTTGCGCAAACCTATTCATCATTTATTTACACGGCGATGTGATATTTTGGGTGGAAATGAAAATTCCTGTATTTTCCTCTGTTTAATTTAACATTTCGTTCGTCGTATTTTAAAATATTTTTTCACTTTAATCGAATTCCATTTAAATAGAAAATTATTGACAGATATGCAGTGATTCTCTTTTTTTTAATGAAATTTACTCATTTCTCTATTTATAAACTGACGAAATTTCGCAAATGTGACGAAAGACAAAGACGGATGTATGTAAAATCAAATTTACGTCTTTGTCTTTCTTCACTCTTGCATGTTTTTGTCAGTTCATTAATGGAAAAATGAGTGAATATTCAAATAAAAAATGTAATACCTTCATCGAAAATTTAATTAATCAAAAGAAATTTAAAAATCCAATTACACTCACGATTAAAAATCAAGCGGATTTCCCATTCTCGCAGCATCCATCCCTAACGAACCCGACACAAGAACGAGCACAGATTCAATCCGAAGCACCGAATCCAACCTTAATGCCCCCTTTACCTGTAATTCGAGCCGCTCGTGCCGAAGAAGACGTTTCAATGGTACAAATGCCCAGACCCACACATGTCTTCGGCGAACATACGTATTACCCTCATACACAGTACTACGTGTGCACCACTGCGGCAGTGCTACGTACTCGGGGCACACGTTAAATTTTACAAAAGGTCGGATATAGTCGTGGCGTGTTTCGCCGCGGACGAGAATACGAAATTAAATTACAAAATCACATTTCTGATTCAAGTCGAAACGACCCGGCTGCATATTTGATCCGAGCCTGTCACGAAGACCGGCCAGTTCTTCGGGTTTCGTGTCGACGATTATAACCTAGGAGGTTCTTTTCTTCTTCGGATCGTCTTTGTGGTGTGGGAGTCGTAGGGTCGTTTTTTTTTTGTTGACGTAGCTGATGCTATGTGTGTTGTGTTGAGGGAAATTCGGAAAAGTTTCGAATGCTCGCAGCTTGTTACGGTGACGTGCAGTGGAAAGAAACGCTTATGGTTTTACGGCAGTCGCACGACTTTATGGATGGATTTATATCTGAACTTTTTCTTGTTTGAATTGTGTGTTATTTTATTTGGAAAGTATTTTGTATGGTTGGGAGTATATTATTTAAGGGAAAAGTTGAATAAAGTTTGATGCGAAATTTTAAACAAATATTATAGTTGAGAACTTATTAATCAATTTGTTCCTGTAAAAATGCTTAAAATATTTTCATGAAATTGAAATTTAAAGTCATCAATTCCGCATATTATTTTTACATTATAAATTGAACAATGAATTTTCACATTTTTCCTTTTTCTTTTATAATTGAATAGTTTTATTTATATGACACATTTATGCACACGGAGTATCAAATCAGACAGACAGATAGCCTATCGTAAAATTTAACAGCCGAAAAAATATTTCATCAATTTCTTATAATACGACGATCCGTTTTCGCGCGGCCCGAAAATACGCTTTTTCAACATCAAATTTAATTGGCGACCATTCTTCTAAGACTCGCGTCATAAAAACGAGTCGTAAAATCGCATTTTATTATTTCATCCGTGTTTTATTAGACCTCATACGTAGCATTTCCATCGAAAACGCACATGTGTGTGCACCACAATGAAAATCGTGAGTCGGCATCGTTCGTCATTCCTCTGGGCATTTTCCCTAGACACACCACTGTAAATCTTCGCCCAACACACCGCAAGGGGGTTGAAGAAGGGGTCTGTTTAATTGTTTTCGACGTGTATAATTATTTTCTAGAGTTTTCCTGCGGCGATAAATAGGCTATAAAATTAGACGCTTTTCCGCGAGCGAGTGTGTTTACGCCCGATCTCTATAAATTTTCTTTATTAGCGGTTTCTCGGCGATGTTTATGCGGAGCGGTGCCATCGGAGCACTAACACACTCTACATAGGAAGAGATGGAAAGATTCTCTCTTGTGCGCTTGAAAGGAGCGGAAGGCAATCTCGATCGATCCGGCCGTATTAATTTGAGAAATTTAGCGTTAATTATAGAGCGCTCTGTTTAGAGGGCTTTTTAATTAATTGGCTTTTAGATTTATATGTTTCTTTGCACTGGGGAGCTTTTTTTTGCTTTATAAAACGTTTTTCGTGTTTTCTCAATTAATTAAAATTGTATATATGCTCTTACCTCCACTTGTGAACTGTCTAAATTCTAGACGAGTGACGGATAATAAATATGTTCATATAATACGTCTATCTTTATCTTTCGACATTCACTCAAATATTTGATTTTTCATAAATTTTGGTATAAGTAGATCGTATAAAACATATTTTCAATTAAATAAATCATTATAACATAAAATTTTTAAAATAAGAACATGTTTATTTAATTTCCAACGATTAAGTTTATTTCATTGGTTGTGTAAATAATATCGACTAGCTTTTTATGCAGGTCATTCAGAAAACCATCACTCATCATAAATTCTATCGAACTCAATACGTTTTAAAATACTCAACTGTTTCTACAGCATAATGAAATTTATATAGCCAAGCAATAACTTTCCCCTCGAGATAGCTCAATATTTATAATATTAGCATTCCATAATTTTCACTACATTAATTCCGAACGTTCAATTCGTATCTTACGAATACTCCTAGGCGCTCCTTTACGATTCTTGCGAATCGTCACAAACTGCGAACCGTTGACGATTTATCGAACGAAACGCATATAAATTTATATAAAGTCCGTGCGCGTAATGCGTTAAACGTGTCCGGGTTCGAAAACGAGAGCGTGTCGACGCGCTTTTACGACCGGCCGTAATAGACGCCCGGAAAAACCCAACGACTTTTCCCGAGACTCTGGAAAATGATTCGACACCACTTACACTACGAACTCCTTCAACCCTTCCGAAAACCCATACCATCCGATCCTCGACATCGCCCCCAAGAACCGGGATCCGCGGTTAGGAGTTCAACTGCTGGTCCGTTGATGACGGCGATGTGGTAAATCGAGTGTCTCGAGGTTTATGACCGATATCGGTCACCTTCGACGCCGTTTCAATCACTTCGCGTTTCGAGTTACATTATTGATGGCGATTTTCGCGACGGCTTTCTATTATTGGGTGTCGAGCTTTTATGGATGGCCGTTTTAGCTCTGGAGCGCTTTTATGACGCTACAACACCGCGTTTGAGGTTTTCTTCAAGTCTGTCTCGTGTGATGTGTTAATCGCTTCGGATATTAATATTTTGATGTCTCTATCTAAATTTATGTGTGCATTTTCTTGTTTGAAGGGGTCTTGTGAAATTTTATCAGATCGGGTTGTATTCGTTTGACATTCGTGCGCTTTGTTCTATTAATGTTAACAGCTCTCGGTTAAAATAATTTACAGTTTTCTTCGTCGAAATGTCAACTCGCAATAGTCGAAAATTCTTTATTTTCGTATTCAATATCGAAAAAAAATCTTATTATTTTCGAAAACATTTGACAATCAATTAGTAAAAGCATTTCAATGACTTGGCACATCGCCTAATTTTCTCATAGAGACAAACACATGCTGCGCGATGCGCTTAAATCAACAAATAATCCAGCATTCTTATTAGAGATTATTTCCGCGACAAGCTAACCATATTTCACTCAACCGAAACTAACAAACTAAATTCGAAATTCAAACACGTTGAACGAAACCCGCTAACAATGAGCGATATTAGCCGCGGGTGATGCAAGCGGCGCATTCGCACCTCGGTCCGGGCGAATCGAAATATTCGAAAATAACCCGATGACACCGGGATGATTCACACGTTTTTATCGAGCTTGCGGCCTCCGGTTTAGCGGGTTAACACGCTTTTTTCATCGTGGAAACGAACGCCGATCTTGACAGTTTTATCAGTCGAATGCTGGACCGCGTCCAACGGGGGGATTCGAGCCGAACGCTGACAAAGAATCGTCACGAACGCATTAACGAAAGATCTATCTCTTGGTGCTTTCGAGTGTTTTTCGATTTCGCACGCGTGATTTATCGGTCGTATTTATTGTGCGGAATCGCATGGTGTTTGTTTAATTAGTGTGTAGTTTCGTGAAAATAGTTTTTTGTGTGGGAAGTTTTGCCGATTCGGCGAAGCTTGCTCCGATAGTATAGATTTTGAATGCGAACTTTTTAGATCGTTATACGCAATTTTCTTTTTTCATTTTCTTTGTCAAATTAGATTGGTTCGGAATGTTCGCTTATATTATGATAATTCGTAATCCAATTTCGGCTTTGTTGTCAGGTTAATCAGAGTGCCGTTGCACGAATTTCACAGAAAACTGTCCGAAAACATTATTCATACTGTAAATCTAGTGCGTGACACATCATTGTATATTTTACGGGTTTCTGAGACATTCTCGACTCAGTTGTGTCAACAAAAATTAACATTCATATTAACCAGATGGCTTACGTACACCTTCCGTTTTCATACACCGTTAAACAGTTAGCGCTGTTTGCTATCCACGAATTTAATTCTAGCATACAAATTAAGACATAAGTAAAAACACCTGATCGTAAGATCGTTAATTTCAAAGGATTATTTCATTAATTAAATCAGAATTTCTCTGAACCCTCGCAAATGAGAAACATTTTTTAGACTCACAAAGCAAAGCAAAGGAAGATTAATTGAAATCAGCCTAGAAGAAAAAACATTCTCATACCAGGTCTGATTAATAAACGATACAACAAAAAGGGGTTTGCGATCCCTTTTAGTCGTAACAAAACACAAAAATAAGAACACGAATGTTTTAAAAATGAACCTCGTAGAATATTCATCGCGGACAAGGGGGACCGAAAGGGACTCTTTTTCTCGTACGAAAGAACAACGTCTTTTTCTTAAGGTTTTTCCATTTTCCGTTCGTCGGTTAAGTGAATTCGTATAACTTAATTTGACCTCTGAATGCGGCCGCTACAACCGAAATCTAACCCACACACTTAACAAAATTGCTCTATAATTATTAAGTCACGCACATACGTAGGTACATATGCATAACATTACACATTTGTGCATATACTAAAGTAAATACAAGTAGATATTTGAAAATGTTTATTTTTTGTTTGTACGTATATTTTAGATTAAATATTGTTTCGTATTTTATACGCATTCGGATGGCGCAATTTTATATTTAAATTTCGAGATATTACTCGACAAACAATCTCAATTTTCATTTAAACGGAATCGCCGAAATTTTTCATAAATGCCGAATCTTATCGAACCGAAAAAATGTACGAAAAAAAACAAGATAAAAAAAAATCGCAAAAAAATCAACGGCTTCCGTAGCGTACTGCCTCCCTTATTTATGTACGCAGAACGAATATTAATTGAAAATAATTCAATTTAAACTTTGTGAAAATACGAGAGAGCGAAAGAGAACCAGCAACCATCGCATCCCAGGGGCGGCTCGCTTACACGCGAATATAAATACACGACTTTATTTATACACACACACGCTAGAATTCACATACATTTTAACTTACACAGAAGCAGCAACGATAACTTCCCGTTTCCTTCGCGAATTAATTGCCCAATCGAGTGCTCGCGGCTGTGTTTACACGGGGGAGGCTGCGGAATCGAATCCAGGTCGGTGGTACGCGAGAGCAAACACGGCAACGACTCCTGAGGAACGAAAGGGTACAACGCAACGTACCTCGGTCCTTATATCGAGGAAGGACGGGCCTGAGTACGGACCGCGGCACAAACAAGGAGAGGAGAAAGGGCGTGGAGGCTTTTAAAACGGGGAGTAATTGTTACTCGGGTTAGCGAGGAACGAGCCTAATTGAAGATGCTCTCGTTCGATGCTGGGAGTGTTTTGATTTTTTTTTTTTTTTGGTAATTTCGGTTTTATGTTTTGCATTATTGATTGGAATTGAAATGAGTTTTTATTTGTTGAGAAGCGAATTTTTAATTGTTTGTTGTTCAATTCGAGTTTTAAGGCTTTTATAGAGACTTTTCGATAATTAGTTAGGTTTTTCTACTGTATGGATTTGTATTCGTTTTAATATGTAATCATTCATACTGATTAAAGAGCCCAATTTAACTTTTGACAGATAGAAAGTCTTCAATTTGTAGGAGCTCTTATGCGCCACGAATTATTTTTATAGAATTCTTATCACTTGAAACAGTTCTTCTTGCTAACGTGTTCAATTTTTGTAGAGAAAAAAATCAACTCATTTCAACATTAAACTCGAATAATGTTTAAAAATTTAAATCTCATACGATAATTACATTTAAGAATTCCACATTCATACGAACTTGTGTTATATTATAAACGAAACGTTCATACCTGTTGCAATGAAAAGCGCTCGCATTTGAAAGACTCTTTAGTACAATTTAAAGCAGCAGCAGGAGCCGTTTATCGTATTGTACTTTTTTCTCTTCTTAAAAATTTAAATTACACCGACGTCGAAAATTCTGTGCCATTATTTACGTCTATTACACCGTAACGAACCCGGCTAAGTCTCTTTTTATCGTGCGGCGTCTTATCGGAGCGCATTCATCTAGCGTCGTTCTAATAAGGAAGATATTGCGGCTAAAGCACCGCGACGTACACACAATATAAAGACATTTCAGAACATCTGCATAAGTGCAGTAGACTAGCGAGCAGTGGCTTTCAGCAAAAGCCCGTGGAGTGAAAGAGAGCCGCTTTGTAAGCGGATACCGACCACTTGCGATAACAACCGCCAGTCACGAGGGCCTGCGGACTGGGGTTGTCCTCTTCTGCGAGAAAGCTTGGAAAAATAATCATGGAAAAGCATAAATAGAGGGCGGAGTTCGCTTTGCGACGGCTTAATTGCGGAACGGTCGTCGGAGCGAATTAAAAAACTGCACTCGTGACGGACGAACGCTTTGTACTTTGTCGCTTTACGATTTTAGTTTTTTTTTTAGATTTAGTTCGTTTTTCGCATGCAAATATGCATCGATTCAAATGCAGATTTATTAGAGTAGTAAAATTCTGCTGTGCATTCGCTCGCTTGATTATTATACATTTATGGGTTTACTTTCGGATTTTATTGTCGCAGGAGTTTGTCGTGCGGAATTCACATTCGATATAAAATCATATCGATTCAAACAACGTCCAATCTACGAACGAATCCGCAAATATTTACCCAGAATCACAAATCAATCAGCTCGACGAACCTGCAGATCTTAACCCGACTGATTGCATCCATGCATCCCTAGAGTGGGGTCGGAAAATTAGCGGAAAACGCCTCGGGGCGAGCGAACGACGACTTCCACACACACACACACAGGGAGAGAGAGAGAGGGCAGTTAGTCGAAAAGCACACGAACCGACTTAACAACGTTTGCAAACAGACCGGCGAACGGGCAAACATTCCGGCGTTCAAAGTTGGCGAGGAAATCGCTCTGATGCTGGAGGAGACCAGCGAAGACCGCAACGGCCGGATGTTTGCTCGCGAGTGGCCGGTGGAAACTCGGCCGAACTGCAAACGCCGAATATGCACTTTGCCCCCAAACTTCGTACATATGTGTGTGTATGTGCACTCGTAAACGATGTTTCGTTTGTTCTCGCATGATATTATCGTTTGACGATTTTGAATTTCGAATTTCCGTGCGATAATATGAACCTCCAGGTCATACGTGAACCTTTAAATCGTATAAGAACCTCCGAGTCGTTTATGAACTTCCGAATCGTATATGAATCTTCAATTCATATATGAACATTTAAATCGTATCGGGGCCTCTAGTAACACTCCAAATGACACAAAAGCAAAGAATTGCTAGTCGATAATGTGGAATATCGTAGAGTATGAATAATAAGCATCCTTGTTCAGTGATAATTTAAGGCTTGTTAATTTAAATTCTATTTATGTGCATGCAATTATATCAGATATTAAGTAAGTCGATACTATTTTCATTACGTTAATATTGTATGTATGGCATAGTTACTTTATATAATATGTGAAAGTGAAATTCTAACAGTTAACTCTCGTGAGTGAACTTGGTAAATCGATATACCACAGACTCTTTCCGATCACTTTCACTTTCAAATGGATATGCACATATGTAAATAATGTCTATTTTAAATTAAAATACTTAAAATTAAATGTCAATTTAATAAAATTTACTATCATTCATAAATTCATATTCGTTTGTAACACGTTTATTTTGGAACAACTAAATTCCAGTGTAGTTAAAGAAACATGTGATAAATTGTTATGGACGACCTGATAATTCTCGATCCATCATTAATTTAAAAAAAATGTGTAATGTTAGAACACTAATATATCAAAATATTGTGTCAAAAAGCTACAGTTTGATCGTTTGAAGTACGACGCGTACACGCCTCCGTTTCCCGCCTAGCGTGTTTTCCTTTGGCCGCGGGAGCCGAAGCTCGAATTTCAAAAATGAAACACAATTTATTTAGAAAATTCGTTCAAGAATTCACTTTGCGAAAGGCAAAGAAATATACGTGTATCTACATCGACAACGAAGCAGCGGGCGTTGAAAGTGCAACAGTTTAAAATGCAGCTTTACAGTTTGCGCAGTCTCGTGCATAATTAACAAATAACGTCGCGTGATAAACACCATTAGCGGCTTAAACTGTGTGTGTATGTATTTTCAGCGTCGAATGCTTCGTGCCGGATTTCGTTTTTCCTAAGACGCTTTTATCGCCGTGTAAAAAATTGTGTTTATATTCGGAAAATGGTCGTAAACGCGTGTTCATGTCTAGTCGTTTTTTTATTCGATATATAACCGCAGATTACGCGAATAACGAAAGTAATTCAAATATGTGACTCGTTTGCTGTGTCGGGCTTTATTCATTTCCATATTTATGCTTTGATTTCTGATCCAATCTTTTTTCGATTACTGAATAATTTAAATTACATTTTTCTTTGTTACGATAATGATCAAGCGGTTGTTATGAAGTTATTTATTACTAATTAAGAATTTTAACATTATATTTCATGATTAATATATTTATTAAAAAATCTAATATTACGATCATTTTAATGAATAATCCACTCTTTTTGACTTAATTTATCATCCATTCTAATCATAGTTAATATTTCAATTCACGTGAGAGTCAATAGAGTGTTTAAATAATATATTTACATTGTCTTATATTCTAAAATCTACGATGATTTTCCTTATAAATCTATAGTCCATTCATTAATTCATTTACATGTCTTTTTTAGCTTAATACAATTAACACCAAAATTTATCGATTTCGTCTCAAAATGGATATTTCTAAAATTACTTACTCTTGAAGTGTTATCACGACTTCTTCCAAGATTAGATACAAATAAACCAAAGCCTCTGAACTCTATACGCACTTGCTCTTCTCTTATGTCTGCTTCAGTTTTGATGGTTGCCGATGGTAAACTCGGAGACACGGATGGCGTGATCGCACACCATAAATCACCAACAATATAGAGATGGCGAAGGATAAATTTGCCGCGCGGTTGGATGCCAATCAAAATAAATGCGATAAATATAACGTGTGCGTGTGCTTCCGTATGTGCACAAGAGCGGGCTTTCCTCTTTCTCATTGGAGTTAAACACTAATTAAAGATCTGCCGCTATCGATATATCATATCGAAGTTTTTCCTGGTCCTAATTGAATTTCTTGATATAATTGGGGCGATATGGTCGACGCTTTTTTATTTTTTTATGTAGGGTATTTTCGTAGAATTTCGTCGGCGAAGTATAAAATTTTATCGAACATCTTGTCGGTTTTTCTTTTGTGAAATTTTAATTTTAATATTTGACTTGTAAAATATAACTTGTGCGTTTACATATTTTCATTGTTACTTTATAATTTGATTCTTAAATGATTAAAATGCTATGTAATTTAGTTAAATTTCATATCGAAAATCTACGAATACGTTGAAATTTTCCGACCGTAACTTATTATTTTCAATAATTTCCACGATCGGCCGACGATAGTTTTGCAGCGTTAAATTTTTAACCGCCTAATCGTTGATTAAAGTCGACTGTAACTACGAAACTTTACGCATGAAAGAGTCATTATCCGATCCCCCAGACGAATCGAGTTAAAACAAACTCCTAAGTCGACTCGTTAAAGTTCACAATAATAACACCGAAGCGGAATATTTAATGCGCGGCTCGCCCCGAAAAACGACCGAAATCCGATTTTCGCCCCGATGTATTTTTTCCCTCTCGAGAGAAAGAACACAATGGCATAATGCTATCGCAGTATCTCGTATGCGGAAAGAAGATTTTATTTTTCATTTCGGTCCGTAAGAAAATATTTCTCCGTTGTCGCCGGGTCTGTTTGCATATTATACCCTCCCCCGAAGGGTTCTAAATCGAAAAACCCTTTTTCTGGCCAGTATCAAAGGTGAAAGCGGCAGCCCTTTGTATGGGAACGGCTCGGCTCGTTTGTGTGCCGGGTTGCGGTCCGGAGTATCGCTTTCGAATCGGTACATTTTCCTTTTGGTCAAAGACCGTTTAATGTGTATCGAAAATGTAAATGCAATAAATCTCCGATGTTTAAGAAAGGATTTTTCCGATTTTCCCCTTTGACGGTTGATCGCTCGGAAAGTAGTGGACGTTTTTAAACACGAGAATGAGCCCCGACGTCGGGTTGAGGCGTTTTCTTTTTATAATAGTTTTAGATTTTCTGCGAACATGTGTTATGGAAATAATTTTTCAACCGATTCGTAGTATTCGATTTAAATTGAAGTTTTTCGAATGTAGAATGTAGAAAATTAATGTTGGACGTCGCTGGCGGCGAATTTACGATCAGCCCACGTGAAATTGAATCAGCTAATCTCGTATGATAAATCTTTTCAGACTATTCGAATTTCGAATGATATACAATAACAAAATTCAATTTTCTCGATTTTTTTTAACGCATCTGAAAATATTATTCAGCTATTTTTTAGTTATGTTATCCAATACAGATATTTTAACAGCAGTTTTTCCATTATTAATGTTAAACAGATCGTATGAATTGCGTTATAATCAAAATCTGACTTTCAAATCGACTACATATTTTAATTTCATGAAATAAATTTGTTTACTCAAAAACATGCATGTATGAAATAAATTATTTGATATAAATTTGTGAAATCTCACAAAGTAACTTATTATACATATACACGTATGTTCACATATTTTTGTGTGTTGTAATTGATTGAAAATATACATACATTTTGGTTTTGTGAGCCAGAAATTTCGTCTGAATCTTGTGAAAAATCACTGTCGAGCCAGGCATCATCCATCAATCACGCGTTCATAACTCGTATAATGTCGGGGGTAACAATACCAACGGCACAAAGAAAAGACTGAAACGAACAAGTGAGGGTTCCCGAAGGAAAAAAAAACGAGTAGGCAGAGGGAAGAAAATGCTCAATCAAGGCCAGGTGTCCCCCTCAAGTTCGATCCTCCGACTCCACTCCGCAGGTCAATTTCATCAATCAACGCTAGAAGATTGCATCTAGTCCCATAAATTGATCGCGCCTAGTTCATTTTTCTTCCGCGTACTTTTTCCCTTCATAAAAAATAAAATCCACACTGAACAATTCACAATTGAACCGGACACAATTCAGCGATAACTTATTCGAGATAAACGCTCCTCACACCACATCCTAAAAACGCTTCGCACACGTAAGAAACTATCCGAGAACTTCGATATAGCCTCATCTCCTATGTGCATCTACATCGTCTCAAAGCGGCACTATTGTCGCGAAGGGATGAGGCGTCACGGGGGTCAAACCGGGTTTGTTAGCAGTGCAGGTGCACCTCGTCGGGCCATAATTCACGGGGGCGGAGGCCCGGGGGGCGAAGCGCCGGAAAATCCGCTCTTGTCGAGTGAAAATCCGCATAAATCACTTTCGAGCACCGAGCTGGGTGTGCGCTCTTGTGTGGGTGGGCCACGGGGCGCAGCCTGACCGGAGACGTGGAACTCTGAATGTGCACGTGAACTTGTGTTGGATTTCGTCTGCATGTGTGTGATGTGCAATGTGTTTGATCTCTTGTTTACGCTAGGTTCGCAGCGTTTAAGCTCTTTCCAGTTTTCGAACTGTCCGCGTTCTAGTTTCGCCGGATTTAAACTTTCGACGTGGCGATGCATTAAAGATTCGCAATGAATCAAACAACATCGGATGATTTGATAAAGGATTCGAACTGAAACTTTTACGAATATTTATTTAACTTTATTCAACTCAGATGAACAACGAGAAGATCCCACGCGCACTAATGAACACATCAAAACGTTACCCATCTCAAAACGCGAATCCGATCCGGCTCGAAATTGAATTAAATCACATCAAAACAGTCGGAAGGGATAATTTGCAGACATCGACATCCACCAGCTCCGGCCGAAGAACATCGGCATGCCGAAGGGCACGTATCAGAGATTCTGCGCGATCAATCAGCGTAGGCCCCTTTCACATGTGCGGGCATAAAGGCCCCTGCCCCCGGGGCCAGGGAGCCCCATAAGGCTATGGGGCTCGTAATCACCGCGACCCATATACGCGATATAGTGCCCGGCCGACGTACTGGCGAAATATGGGTATTTATAGGTGCGTATGGCCCGAGGTAGGGCTAATAATGCCGCGTGCCAAATTTACGTCGGTCGACCGTTATTTATGCGAAAGGTCTCCGCCCTTATCCGCGGATCATCCCTTATGGCCGCTGAGTGGGGAGTTGTTCTAATACGCGACGGTTATTAGCCGCCTCTGTCGGCGTTGTGTTGTTGTTGTTGTTCGTTGTGAATATGTGGGTGGGTGTTTCGCGGATTTGTGCTTTGTTCGGTTTTGATTGGTGAAATTATATTTAGTTCATATCGGTTGTTTTTGATGTAAAAGGTTCGAACCTTTGTGAAAAATGCTTTTGTATATATGTGTGAATGTAAAAAAAATGGCATCTAATATGAGCCGTTCAGTACATAAATTGATTGATTTTGAAAAAAAATAGAGATTTAAATGTAATTTGATATGGTTATTAATTTGTTTGTGTGAAATATCTGTCCTTAATAATGTAAATAAACACCATCAAATGACGAAATTTGTTTAGCTACCGAATAGTGGATCATTTACTTCACAGTCCTAATTCTGTACTCTAATGAGAACTAACCATATTCGATAAATTAAATTTATATGTCTAGAATTTTTTTGAGAATTTCGAAAAATAAATCAAACATTTTTCATAATTTTTCTCGATATTTATTTTATGAAGTTAATAATTTTGTACACTGAACGGCTCAAATACGTTTTCACAACTCTCAACTAAACAAAACGATTTCGTATACTAATTTATTGTACAGAAAGAGCCATTTAATTTAGCTTGTTCTATTAATGCATTTCAGCTCGTATGTCCATTGCATAACTTCGCTCCCCACTCGAATATCACGACCCACAATAATGAGCTGCGAACATTGAAATGGGGATCGCGACGATTCGACACGTCAATCACAATGGGATCATTAAAATTTTAAAGCAAATCGCCCATGGGGGTGCGATGGGGTAGATTCGCAGTCGTTTGTCGAAAGTCGCCAATTTTCTCGTCGACGAGACACCGATTCGAAACTAGCACGTGTCGCACCCCCCTCATTGAATCGAAGCACGGAGCGAAAAACTATCGTTTCTAGTTTCGATACGATTCGGCACAGTGTCTAGGGTTAAAATACGGTGGATGGGGTTGATTCGACACAAAACACTATAGCAAGGGCTAGAAGGAATCCGCTCGACACGCGCTAACCTCATTATTCGCTCTTTCGCCGCGCCGAAGGCAAGGTTGACAGGGGAGAGATGCCCCACACAATGCAACGAGGCAAATCGATATTTCGAATATATTGTGCTCGGCTATTCGCTGTTGCTTCGTTGTGTACGATGACAGTGTTATGAATATGAATGCGCGCACTTGTTACTTGTACCGCACAAGAAAACATCCTTTTGATGTTGGGCGTCGCTTGTTTCATGCTAGCTTGAACGTGAATGGTTCTCGTCTTGAGACATGTTTCTTTATAGATTTTTTTTTGAATTCATTTTAAATTCATGCAGAAAATGTCTACAAATTTTATTTTTCAAAAGATGCTTTTTATAAAAATATATTTTTAGTATTAAACAAACCTATACGTCAAATATGAGTTTGTTTTTTTATTTAATTAAAAAAATATGATGAAAATAAACTTAATTTATTCTGATATTCATCGAGGACAATTCATCTACGCAAGCTCGCATTCGCCAGAATAGCTCTCGTGTACTCCGTATTATAATTCGGGCTAAGTACTCAGATGTTAAATCGCCCTTGTCTGGCCCGGCAGCCACGTGCCGCTTTTCTTCAACATCGAAACAGGACTCGGGAAAACGGGAAAATGTAAATTGCGAACCTCGGCCGAAATCCCCGTAAGTGCTGGCATTTTTCAAACGGTCGAACGTCGAAAGCTCGCGACCCGAATTGGAAGCCGCTTCGCGTAATTGATAATTATCGTGACGTTCGGTGGGCGTATCAAGTGATGTGAAAGGGAATCAGTTAGCGCTCTAGTGTTTGTGTGTTTATCACGTATTGTGTTATGTTCGCTCGAGTGTTAAAATACGACTTTCAATACGCCCATCGAGGGTGTTATGAACCGGTATTGTTTATCGGGCGCGAGCATCTCGTATGAAATTTTAATCTGATCCAGTAATGAACTCGAACGGGTAATTTGTATAATTCCGTTTTACACGCGTCGGTGAGTTGACGTGCCTTTCAGCAATAAGTATTCTATGAAAATAACTTTTTTTTTCGGTCTCCGCTTTAAAAAGGGACGACGTTGCGCCCCCCGCTGTTGAGTTACGAGACCCCTTTTAATTTCTCTTATACGCAACCCCTTGCTTCCCTTTAAACCGCCATTTGTTGGGCTTAACCGGAATCAATATTCTAACAAGGCACTCAATTGCCGTCGTGTTGTAACAGTGCACGTACCGAGCCCGTTTCATTACTTATTCGTTCGAAAACAATTCGACATTTCTTCCCATTCAAATAATTCTAGATGAATCTCTCGAATCTAGAACTCGACCGCCATTACATAACGCGAAATTTCTCACATCGCAGAAGCGCAAGAAGTTCTAGACGCACGTAACGGCGCTGGAACTTCTAACACGAATCGGCCAGAAAATTGGAAACCACCATAGTCGACTCCGAATCGCCGAAACCGTACACCACCACCATCACCACCATCGTCTTGAGCGGCAGTCGACGTCGAAGTATAATTGGGTTGTAGACCGTAAGATCCTGACCGCAGACAATGCACCGGCAGATAACTAACTGGCCTCCGCCCTCCACAGTAGACGCCTTCCGACCGTGCCAACCTTCGCAGTCACCCTGTACCACCCCTCAAATACACCCTCCGGGATCCCCTAGGTCTTCGAACTCTGTTTCCATCTCGTTCGGTTAACCTCGATACGGTCAGGGTCTGTTCTCTGTCTTCTCCCCATGGTTACGACTACGGCGTAGGCGCAATATAAATATTGATGGTACCCATACGATATTTGCCGGGAACGAACTCAATATAGTTTTATTACAAACATGGAACTCGAAGTATTTCTTTGGTCACACATATAGATAACGGACGAGTGTGTGCTCTTAGGGGGAACGTGTGTGTTTGTCATCAATCGTAATCTTGATGAGAAAATGGGCTACGTATAACGTATCTGATGTCTCATTGTGTGTTTTATCGACGTGCGTATTTCTCTAAGTACTGTATAAGATAAATTTATGTTTGGATTATACAATTAAATTCATTTTTATGAGAACTTATAAGAAATTTATTTTCGCACTGCAATATTTTTACTAGTCAATAAACGAAATCGAGCAAACAAAGCGGCTTGGAAACAAACGATCGAACAGTCGATTTTACAACCGGACCTAACTCTTTCCGTGGATACGACTTTTCCGGCTTTCCACGCGCGCATAATAAAAATCGGACGACTGCATAGAAAAACATGTGCATGTACCTATGTGTGTACAATACGTGTACGTGTGTAAACCCGCCCAAATACGAATCGAGTCCATAAAAGCGAACTCTCATAAAAATAGCACGGTCGTAGATCACTTCGGGAACAACTTTCCGAACCCCATGCCCCACAACGGATTGTTATTCCGTTTCCGCGTTTTGCTCGGGCTCAGTTCTCATTACAGCCCCGTCTGAATCCTTGCATTTTCTTCAGACGGCAACAATAACCTTACGGGACTTCAGCGTTGCATTCAGATGAAAATTTTTCGTATACTCCTTTGCCCGTCTGCTGAACAATATATTACTACTCGGTGCGCCTTTTCAGAAACGAACGAACCCCTTACATTCAAATGAAAGTCACAACAATGTCCGTCCGCGTCTTTTTCCGTTAGGAAGGAAAATGATAAAAACACGTTTTTAGTTCGTCGGGTGTGTATTACGTATGTATTTATTTATTTTTTCGTTCGTGAACCGATATTACTTATTTTTCTCGTCGTATGTGTGCGAGAATGTGGTCGGGGATAGAAACGCATTTTTTTCTGCGCAGCTTTAGTTTTGTGTTTTATTATTTAAATCGAATTCAAATTTCTTTGTTATCGTATGAATAATTTATTATAAAATAGTATTGTTCGTTTCATGCTTAGTCCTTTATATTGTTTGCGGTCGGCGCTTCGGTTACGCGCTGTGACGAATTATTGTTTTAAAGCTCCTCGAAAGCTTTCTCGTATTCAATTCAAAAGTGAAAATTCTAAATTAAGCACTCCAAATTATTTGAATCAAATGCCGGATTTGAGATTCAATTCAATCGTTTTCTGATATTATTTATTTTCTCAAAACTTTTATAAACATTTTAACCGTGAAAACTGCACTTAAACGAAATTGAAAATGTAAAGTTAATAAATCACGTTCGCGTACAGAGTAAAAGCCGAGAATCCTCTTGGTCAATAAATCATAAATTCCGTCGCACTGAGTGCATATCTTGCACTAACGCTCATATATATTATACAATATAAGCATTTTATATGATGCATTAAACTGGGTTCTTATTAAAACTTTCCGGACGAGTCGCCAACTGGCACTGGGTCATCTCGTAGACTCGCATTAAGGACCCGTATCAAAGAAAATCTGAGTGCATCCGAGTGCACAAACAACTCGTCCAGTTTACAGAGAACCTCGACGGAAATATCTCGCAAAATTCGAAAATGCATTCAGAAATATCTCGACCTAGACGAATTGACGGAATTAGCATTCGCTCGCGATCGGATACGTTCCTACACGAATTCGAATTAGGAAAATTCGCGTCGTGCTCGCTTATCTTGTCCGAAAAACGACAAACGGTTAATTTTCTTCGGTTATCTCTGTAGGTCGGTGGCCGCGTTGAAATTCTTCAAAAGGCTTAACTGCCCCTAAATCACTGCGACTGAGTTAGTTTGTTTTAACTGCGACGCGGCACGCTCCCGGCTCGCTAACTTTTATACGTAAAAACCATAACGATACTAGTGTGCTTCGGTTATCTTCCAATTTATTCACGTTCAGTTTGCTTAGTATATGAAATATAATTCTAGTTTTCACATCCTCATTCTAATGGTTTAATTAAATGAATTCTATTTAATATAATTTTCAAATATATGTATCATATCATCAATCTCTATTAAGTCCATTTGTAATATTATCCCTCGATTCATTACAGAGAAATTCTAATATTCGACAGAACGGCTCAACTAACGAGAAAAGGGTTGAAAGATCACCGAGTTAAATCCATTTCTTCGAATGGATAACAAAAAAAAAAAAAAACAAAACAAATAAATGCTTTATCTTTGAATGTATCGCGAGTGGTGCAATTTGTCTTCCGCCATCGTACAATCATGATGCCCGGTCGGCTGTTCCCTTTTCTTTGGCGCCGTTTTTCCTTTTTTTTCTGGTGAGATCTTTTTCGTTGGCCCCTACCCTTCGTACGTTTATACATTTTGAGATATTAATGAAATCTCAGGACGAACGGTGGTGCGCGCACACCGTTATTTAAGGACCATTAATCAAGCGTCCTCCCCCTCACCGTTGCCTGGCCACCAGCTTTTTTTTTCAGGGCTACTAAGTCGCTGAAAAAATGGTTCATAATTCAACATCAATCTATAATTGTTGAAAGTTTATAATTGAATTTTTATTAGAATTAGTTTGAATTTTTTGTCAGGTTTAACTTTTTATGCTTTCGATCGATTTGCTTTAAAATGTGAGAAAATCTCAATATCGCAGCCCTGTTTTTTTCACCGTTCGTCTCTCAACTTCCACTTCCTCTTCCTATGTATTTTTTAGCGTTTTATTTTTTGAACGAAAACGTCGGGGGGTCGGCGGAGCATTCGAGCAATTCTCCCGCGAGGCCATTAGAAGCGGGCAGGAGAGTTGGACACGATGGGGGCCCGGAGCAAGTGCCTCTCTCGCTTCCATTAAAAAATTAAGTGCACAACATAAAATGTCATTATTTATTCTCGGACCGGCCGCCGTGTTGTGGCGAAAGTACGACACGGGACATTTTTCAGACTTCTACCCCTCAATGCATGTCCAGGATGCAACTATAATGCTAATGGAAGCTGTGATAAAAAAATTCCCTTAGATTTTCCATCATATTGTAAATGAAAAATTAAATATATTTAATGCTTCTTTTACCCAATCTATCGTCTCTCTTTTCATTGAATTCTAAAAGTTTTTCACTACTTATCTCAGAACGTATAAGTTCTTTACGTGCATCTCCAATGCACGGAAAACTCGTCGACCGTATTAACTCGGATAAAAAACAATTTGTCTCAATGGAGCTCAATCCGATAATCTCCTCTTTTCATGTCCCCAGACTAAGTGCGAGCACGTCAGCAATTTTTGTCGAATTTCTCATATCGTTCCAGCGGGCAATTCTAGCTTTTTCCACGCTTATCCAATCTTCGATTCGTCTAATCCGCCTCAGCCAGAAAGCTTTCGAACGTAACGAAGTGACTTTGCGGCACACCCACACATAACACAACCAAGATCCATATCTCGAACCGATCGAACTCCTTTCTTTTTCATTTTCCGCAAATGCTCGACGCGAATCCTCCGAAAGCGCCCATAACACGAGAGATTTTTTTTCGATAAAATTGCGCTCGTTGCGAATGTGCTTTAATCCGTCACGCCTTCGGCGAAGAGGCCATCGAACAGTCCCACCTATGTGTGCCCTAGAAGGGGTGTCACCCTACTAACATCGGATCGCTTTTCGGCGAAAACGTTTCCTCCGACCCGCCCTAACGCTGTCGTATTCAGTCACACAGATTTTCGCGAGTCACTACGCGTTCCGAATTTTTCATTGTTGGACGTTTCGAATCAGCAGGGGCTGAAGGTGGCTTCGAGGGCGGTCTCGATTATTCACCTATTTTAAATTCCGATCGGATGCAATATTGCATGTGGACCGATTCCCCTAAGCGCAATGATTTGTTGTGACGCTCCATCCATAATGGATATTCAATGACGTAATCACTATTGTGAAATATTTGAGTTTTATTACTGTCAAAAACGATTTATTAATAGTATTCGTCAGCTATGAAATCATTAGTGGACTGCGGGATATTTGTTTTGTCACATGTCTATGTAGGAACTCGTTCAATGCCAAGACCGTAGGACTACAATTTACTCTCCGTCTCCTTGGTCATTGTCCAAAATGCAGTAGTCATCGTCCACATAACATTGTCTACTCTGCTTCGATGCACCCGAACGCAACTGTGTCTATTTGTGTTGTGGTCATCAACAACCACGAGTCTCGTTCGATTTCCAGGATGTGGCAGACGGATTCCTCGTTGCCGATCGTTACAGTTCTTGTGCAGCTGTCGCCGCTATTAATTTTATTTCGGTAGAGACGCATTGCACGATTGGGAATCTTTGATCTGACTCTATTTTAATTAATCTTCTCGTAGTAATCTATTTTCAACGGCTGTGTTTCCGAAAGATTTATTTTCGATTAGCGTGTAATTGACTTTTTTTTATTATGAAAATAATTTAAATTGAGAATTGCTGCATTTTTGAAAAGCACACAATGCAGACGAAACGTATGCACGTATTCGAATCGGCTGGGGTGTCAGCCACCCCAGACGATAAGGGTCGATGAGGGTTGCTCTTTTGCGCCGTGTTTTTCATCAACCTAAACGAGAACCACTCTCATCGCCGACATCCACATATGCACGCTCACGTCCGTTTCGCGTTCGCATCGTATAAATATAAGGAAAAGGCGCGAGAAAATATTTAAATATTGACAAATTCCCGCCGCGCGGCGAGAAGAGCGCGCCCCATATAAATCACTGTACATTAGCGAGACGTCTTGATGGCTTTCGCATTTTGTTCCGTCCCCATCCGAACGAGAGTTTTTTTCAGCTGGAAAAAATGAACGAAAACAAAAAACACTAGAAGACGAGACCTTTAAGGCAATATCAAATATTTCTTCTTTCGGGATGTCGTCGATTCGGAGGGCGAGGGAAAAACGTTAAGTGAAACAAACAAACGTCATCGGGTTACGCGGGGGCTACATTCAAAAATACATGTATCACTTATGTGTAGAATATATTTTTATTTCATGTTGAAAAATATTTTCATAAAACGGCTTATATTTTCGCGAAATCTGTGTACAATTTTTTTAGTATCAATTTTCCTCGTGAAAAAGTGTTGTGAATATAAATATTTTTAACGTGTGTTCAATTCAATTTAATGTTTGTTAGTTAAAAAAATATTTTTTTCATCGTTAATTAGGGAATATATTTAGGTTGTCGAATGAAATTGCGTTCGAGTATCTTGGTCGAATGTAAACACAATAAAGGGGGACGTTTTATCCGTGTTTTTTAAATACTGCGTTGAAAAAGGTAAAGCCTCGTTCGACTATGGGTTTTCGGGGGTAGTTTTTAACGGCTTCGAGTTACGAGCTTTTAGTTATATTTATGTGTGTGTGTCTGCTATATTTTCCCTTAATTTACATAAAGAGCGAAGCGCATTCGTAAGCTTCGGTTGTTTTTCGTTTTCCCTTTATCTGCTGTCAGATCGTGAATCCGTACAGAGTACAATATCCACATTTTTTGCCATTTTATTTTACTTTACTTTACTTGAATTTACTGCTAGTTTATTTTACTGCCCTCGGCGCGTCGTCTCGTCCACCCGCCCTTATAAACGTTAACTTTTTTGTTCTTTTCCTTCGAGAGAAAAAACACAGTTTTGCAATCGCATAAAATAAAATTTTATAGACGTTCGCTGTCGTTGCGAACATAAAATTCAAATGTGTATAAAAATTTTATTTATTCAACGACAAATCCTTTTCGACATATTCATAATTGATATCCACCATTTGGTTCGTATCGAACAAAATTTATAAGGCGTATAATATGTGGATATATTTTTTTCGATCAGCTAACGATGACGACTTGATTATTATGTATTTTTTTCATGATATAAATCGCGTATTCAAACTTCATATATTACGAGCGAAACTTACATACGTTTCACGTCATTTTCGCAACTGATATAAATCTAACAATTCCCATTTTTTTCACCGACGTGAATAAAAAAACCTAACATCAACACTACAGAACTTTGACGATACTTCACCGAAGCAATCGTTACATGACGACCGACACAAAAAAAGTCATCGAACGGGTCGAAAGTCACTAAAGTTGGGACTCTTATACGTGAAAAAAAAACACGTACGTCGCATTGGAAATTTCGAAGTTTGCCGAGTACGAAAGCGAAGCAGTAAACATTTCTATGCGACCGTGATTTGCGACCGCCATTTGGCGAAAGTTCACGTGTCCTCACCTTTAAAGCTCTCCGAAGTCGAAATAGCAACGGCCAACAAACAACGCGTAAGTTCTCCTAGTGTACCATTGCGGTTCGGCTTAACATTTCGGCGAGTCCTCGGAGTGGTTTGCTTTTGTTGTTGGATTTTTTTTTTGTGTGTATTTTTTAATGTAATGAAATTTGCAAAGCTCTCTCTCGCTGTGAAATTTTGTCGCAGCAGTATTAAATTTACATTTATCTTTCGAGGATCTTAAGGCTGTTGCAATAAAATAAAAGTTAGGTATTTACATGCGAAATATAATAAACTTAATAAGAGAGAAACTTTATGTGTGCTTATCACGACAAATGATTTCGAACTAGCACGAACTAAATTCGAAAATATATTCGTTAGTATTTTTTTCTGTTCCATTATAATTTGATACATAAATAAGTCTCGATTTTCGACATTAATCAAAATATTATAGATTCTTATACTAATATTTTGGAGTAAATATTATTGCCATAATTCATTTACATAAAACATAAATTACTGAAATCTAGTTTATTGAAAAAAATGTAATTTGAATTTTATATTGAATTGCAAAATCAATATATTTTTTTAATACATGTTTATCAAAAGCTTCCATATTAGAAAATAATTCAATGTATTTTTCCATATTGCATACACTTTAATTAAACTTTCTTTTCACATATTAATAGAAACCAATCGTTTCACTCACCTTAAAGAAACTATAACTTCGTTAGCGTTTTTTTTTTTCTATAGAATTCGCGAACACGCCTTGACAGCTGTCAAACTTAAAAAAAAACGCTATGTTATAACTTATTGTTAGTTAATGTTAGTAAAAAGACCAGCCTTTAATATTATACAATCTACCATAACGAAAACACGATATCATCCAATCTCGATACACTCGAAACACAATCCGACTGAAAAACTAACCCTCGCCGAGCTTCTGCTATGAAGATAAGAATCTCTCGCTGTTAACAGTTAACAGACAAACGTGCGGACGCAGCCTGTTTCCTAACACCCCAACACCACCCCCTCAGTCTACAGTTATTGGATTATTGAATTCTGGATTTATTAGGGGGCGGCGCATAAATCGCCGTTTAAACGGGGGCCCTATCTCCCTCGGAGGCCCTAAACTTGTAAATCGCATAAAGTATGCATCGTTCCGCAGCGCGCCCTTTTGTTTCAAATTGACAATATTTTTCGAATTTATTTCGTATTATGTTCCTTTAAATTGTTCTCGGATGTCGTAATGCGATTTTTTTTATTTCGATTCGGAAGAAATTGTAGCCGTTGAAATTTTCATGTGAAGCTTTTTTATTGTTTAAAATATCGGGAATTGAATATATTAGAATAAAAGCTCAAATAAAATATGATGCCTTTTCAGGGTTGGCATTTTTTGTTCGTCGACTGTATTCATTCGTTTCTGCTATATTTGTATGCAAATGCGGTTCGATGGAATCGTCATATTTTTTTCTTCTGATATTCGTATCTAAAATTCTATTGTTTTTTTTTTTCTATGGAAAATGATATATTTTGTTCGAAGCTCTTGTAAAGTTAGAATGAAAATTTTCTACAATAGTTTCGGAAATTGCGTATTTAAGGTGATTTTTTCTGAATATAGTTCGCATTGTGCGTGTTTTTGATCCTTTATCGACATTTTTTCTATAAAGCATTTATTGCTTTTTCGTGTATGGTAACGTTTTGCATATGAATATGGCTCGAACGAATATTATTTGTTAAACGATTTTATGAAAAGATCATAGAAGATACTCTTTCATATTCTAATAGATTTCAATCTAAAAAAAAAATAAAAAATAAATACAATTATAACAGCAATATTTCACCATTACATTTATTTTTTATGAATATTTTTAAGCAAATACGAAAAAATCCAATTTATAATCTTTCAAGTAAAATAATAAATAAATAAATAAACGCAGAACGAAAAAGCTACCCCCTCGGGTAGGCACGAATCAATAGTACCAATACCTTTAATTGAACTCCGTATTACGTTTTCCCATTTTCTTGAGCGAGCCTGTTTACAAAAATTAATGGATTTCCACTTTCGCTTTGACGTCGTATCGCCGTCGATATCGAACCAACATTAATCTTGCACACTACCAGAAACCCTAACTTTACCGCCCTCGGAGAAAAGCGGCCTTCTCATGCTCGAGCGATCGATCCTTCATTTTTAACTCGCTAAAAACTCGTCGGCCATTTAATGAAACATTTACATGCAAATGAAAGAATCGTCAAAGCAACTGCGTCCAACGAACGGTCCAATTGCACGGATTACGGTCGAGGGTCCACTGTTCCCCCAATACGGCTAAAACAACTTATTAAGGGATTTGCGGTGTGGGGTGTGTTCGACCCTATCTACACATCGTGATAATTTATGATACGCTCGATTTTTCAATTAATTTTTACGGGCCAGATGTATGTGTTTATGACGTGAGCTTATTCATCATAAGGGATTAAATTTTGTTTTTTTTTTTATTTCGGTATAAGAAATTATATTATAAAATCCAGCCGATGGTGTATAAAGTTCTCATGATGTTGGGTTTAATTCTTGACGAGAATCTAATGTCATATTTCTTAATTGATTAATTGATATGGAAACTCGATTGTTTCTTTAGAATGTTTTCGAATCTCGGTTTATCTAATGTCGCTTGAATGGTTTGTGGGTTTATGCCAAACAACTTCTTGTCGAAGAAGTGATTGGCTTCGGTCACATTGCCCTTACATGAGTTGTACTATTTATAGCCAATATAGGCTTGGTCTAGGAGTTAACCACCCTTAACATAAGCATTCGAACTGTAGCACTTGCTGTATAAAAATATTATAAATTATTTTTCGATTATTTATACGTTTACTTATTCAGAGTTAAGTTTGAAAAAGTATCTGTTTACAACTCTCGAATCAAATTACAATCACAAAACCGTACACTTTTCGCCGCGTTGCGAGAGAGAAAAAAACTCGCTTTTTCAGAACGTTTTCAAAACAACACGACAGCCACAATCAGCACCCGTCGACCTCAGACAATCGGCGGCGAACGAAAAAATAAAACAGAAATAGGAAAAACAAACCGCCATCCCCCACGAACAGGGGGTAGATTTATTACCGCGCTCCGCTCGAGGATTTGTACTTTTGTATCAATCATGCGCTCAAGTTGAAAACTTTTCTTCCTCGAGATGAAACTCGTTTTTCTTCCGCGCGGCAGCATGAAGAAGGCGTCTACTGCACGACCATTGGATACGTTATGTTCTGGAAAACTTGACCACGCGTATGTTGAATAGGCTTCGTATAGATGTGTACATCGCTTTTTTGTTTTTCCATAAAAGTTTCCTGCGCGAAGTAATCGAAAGACGCTGGGGAGACGGAGGATATTGTATCGGAAAATTTTCCCGGCTCTTACGTATAAACTGTTTTATAATATTCTTTTATTTATAACACGAAATTTGTTCAATTATTGATTTCTTTATAAAAATATACATAATACCAAATCCGTTCGACGAATGCAGCAACAGCAAACAGCACGAGGACAAGATCTTTTCAAAGCCGTCCCATCGAAGGGAACCGCCCCCTCATCCGCTGATTTATAACGGATTACTCCCTTTGGAAGTCTGCAGGCTTCTATGGGACCACCAGCTCGTGATGCAGCCACCCTCAGTGGGGTGGAGGTGGAGTACGTGCTGGGTCTCGCTGCTTCCTTTGTGCCTCCGCAGCACCACCGACGAATTAACATAAATTTTGCGAAAAAGCGTGATTATGAAGATAGCATACCTGCTCTAGAGACGCTGTTATTATTCCGCACGCATATTTGTGAGCTTTTACGCCGTGTCAGTTTTTAAATTCTCACCTAGTCTGGTGCAATTTTCTTCATGTTTTTACGACTCGGGCGTATATTGTTTTTCGTGCATATTTCTTTCGTTATATAAAATAAAAAAATACATAGCGAAAATAAATGAAATTGAACGTATGTTTGTATGCCATTTATAGACTCTATAATTAATTAATTTATTATTTTATTCATTCACTCTACATGCTGTTCGTACAGCCCAATTAATAACAATCAAAATACAATTTCAAAATAGAGTAGACAAAAAACAATGTATGAAAATCAAATCAATTAAAAAAATTAATAAATAATGATTGATTCTTTGGTAGGGAAACTTTTCAGAGTTATCGAATGTGTGTTTAGAAAGATTTCTGCATCGTTGCATTTAATATTTCGCAAACGATGGGATTTCTATCACTTGACAGTTCTCAAAGGGGGTTTTTAAAGCCCAGATTGTGTAGCAAATTTGCAAAATCTATACTAGCAACAGAAAATACTGTACAATACTTCAAAATTGACTCAAAATCCAAAATGTCTCAAACAACTTCTGATAACAGAAGTTAGTACATAATATTATAAATTAAATATATTTTACATTTAATTCTCATAATGAAGCACTAAAAATGAAAATGTTTCCAAACGTTTATAATTTGATTAAAAAAATTAGCTCAATGTTTCTCGAAAACGTAAACGAAACAAGCAGTACAGCTTAAAAAAAAACGAACTCACACCTTCGAAACATAATTCGTCGCAAAGCGTATTATTGTGACGTCGTTTAATTCAAATGCTAAAAATTCAAATGAGAGGGAAAGGGAGTCGGGGGACGTAAACAATATTAGTCCCTTCGCCGTAAAGTGGTTCACCTTATGGGGGAGTGGGTAGGTTTTTCGCATAATTGAATCGGCCGATGGGGGAGCCGAATCCCCGATGGCCAGCCTGACGAGCTTTTCTTGCCTCTTGTTAACCGAGCTTAAAGCTCGAAAGCTCTGAAAATTATTCATTTCTACGGCCGCCTATCGTGACGGAGCTGCGTTACTTTGGAGCCTCCTATTTATATAATGTTTCGGCTTTCCTTCTATATATTGAATAAATATTTCGATAGACTTAATGGTGGGTACTTTGTTTGGATTCATATCTTAATTCGGTCTAAATATTGTATAAACAGTTCGAAATAATCGAGTTCCGCGAAGATCCTTTCGCAAATTCGGCTGGATGTGATGTTTTAGCTTTGGCGTTATTTTTCATGAAAGTCAACGTAACTTGAATGTATATTCTCATAATAGAAATTGTTCAAATTTTATGCTCGCTTAATAACACACTAAATATAAAATATGAATAAAAACGATGCCGTGTATGGAGATTTAGAGGTGAACCATTTTAAATCTTCGCCGGAATAATACACTGTTCGCTATATTTTTTTTCATCCGAAGCTCTTTAAAATTGTGAAACTTAAAAATCTCACGGTGAGTGCGGACTTGAACTTTTTCGAGTTTAATCTAATAAGTTTATTTTACGGAAGTAAGTTACTCACAATCCTGCTGCGCTTAGTTGGTACGTCGCGGAAAAACTTGGAAAGCTTCTGTGTGCACTTGCATACTGTTCGTTATGTGTATCTTTTGTATACTGTTCACACAAGCAGTTATACTTGTGTATTAGCGAACTTTCACCTTTGTTTGTATTTTTCGCGCGATTCTTTTTCGCGACGTCTTTTGAATTTCCAATAAGCGTAATTTCAGTTCAGTGCGGATATTGATTCTGAATTGATTATTAATGGAAGAGAATAAGAACGGTGCGAGAATGGTATCGTATATCTACAGCTTTTATCGTGAAATCTTTATTTTCTTTATAAATAAATAATTTATTTATGATTAACATTGTCTCGTTTCGAGGACGCTTTACGGGTTTCGAATTACTGCGTCGTTTCATGAGTGTGCCGCAGAAATTTATTTTCGTACTCGTAAGAAGATTTGCATTTTCCAAGAAAAATCTCCTTATACGTACGTATAAAATAAAATTCAGACGTCTCCTCATATTGAACACGCCATTGTGGAGCATCTCGAATTCGCTAATCTCAAAAAATGCCGAAACCCATTTCCGATAAGCCGAGTCGTACATCTTTGGCAAACACGCCGCACTACCCAACTACGCACAAATACGCATTACATACGAAAAAGGCACATTTTTGAAAGAGCCAGCGTAAAAATACAGCACAAAAGGGCTTTTACCATACGAGACACACATACGCACTTACGCCGCACACCCTCTAACTGCTACGCCACACTACGAGCTCCTCTATCCTCTATCCGGACGAAACTCTTGCAGTGTAGAGAAAAGAAAGAAAAAAATAGAGGAAAGTTTTATGCGTAGCAGACCTCGGCACGACTGTTTCCGCGTTATATATTTATAAAAGGGCGGCTCGAGTCTAGTTCGGGCCGTACAAATGTAATAAGGGCCCCGAAACAGACAACCTTTTTATCCGAGCTCGTTCGATGACCACGCCTTTGAGACCTTCCCGACTGCGAAACTCCTTTTTTGATGGAATTAACGTCTGAAAAGTATCGGTCTTTTGCGTACGAAGGTCAAATTCGCATCGAGACCCATATAAATGGGGTCGTGTGTTTTCGTTGAAATTGAATAAAGTTGTCATATCAACGTAGTGATTCATTAATTTGAACCATTTAAATTATTTTAAAATATATGACAATCTTCATTATTTAAATTGATCGAATTTTTCTGAACTGATAACATTTAATATTCAAAATTCGTGCCGCTGATTCGCGAACCAATTATACCGCGTCAAATTGGCGTCGACTCATGCTCGCTTGGCAGCAAGCCACGCATTTAATATCGCATATAATTATGCCAATTTGATTATGATAATTGCTCGAACTCGTATCATAACTACACACGTTATAGTGTTACATCACACTACAATGTAGACAAATGTATGCATAGTTCGCGAACACGCCTCCGATTAGTCTCCTGCTCGTAAATACACCAAACACAATAGACTTGGACAAGTTTGCACAGCGTTACGCATTAAGCGATGTTAATACATTTGTATAATCATATCGTATATATTGTAATGTGTTATATACGATCAACAAGGGTGCTGTGTTAACAATTCGTGCCGATGGCCATTTCGCGACAAATCTCTAGTAATTTATATACGATTTTTTCCGTTTATGACTAATATAAAAACAATTTCCTTATATAAATGATTTTTTTTGCTCTGACCTTTAATCTATTTTATTGGAACACAAATTCATAAACAATAACGACGGCCCATTACATCGAATAGTTTGCTTCATAAATAGTTCGATAGCGATTTTTCACTCAATATTATTACGCCATTACACGAAAGCGGTATAGGGAGGCAAGTTCGTAGGTCACGTCGAACATTTTTTTTACGTCCGGGGCTAATATCGAACGCGACCCACCTCGCTCGTTTCGCTCGTATCGGATCGAAGACACTAAAGCAAAAATACGATACCTCGCTACGGACAGATAGTAAGCAAGATGGGAAAGGGTATAGAGACAAAAGAAGACCGTAGCAATGATTTATAGCGACCGAAATAGAGTTAGCCGTGCATGGACGGGAGATCACACGAGTGGGACAGAGATCCGAAGTGCACACATACCGAAAATGTAACGGCATATTTTATTCAGGACACAGTGTGCTGAAAGCGCGTATTTTTATTCCTTTTGTTACTCCCGGGATATTTTTATTTATTTTTCGTATAATACGAGGACCGCTCTTCGGACGCTCGCTCATATCTGGACGATAATATTTTTTTAACGGCTCATTTTCATTTGATGCGTTTTTCCGTTATTTTCTTTCCTATAACAGAAGATATTTTCGATTGAATAGAAGAGAATCGAGCTGGAAGTTTCTGGGGTAAGTTGTTCCGAAATGAATGATTTCGTAAAAAAAATATTAATACCACGTGAAGAACATAATTAAAGTATTAGACGACTTTTAAGTTACTCTGACAGGACATTTGAGTGACGAAATAACTTCGGAACAACTTACCCCCAGAACTTCCAGCAGCATCTTCTCCCAATTAGTCATTTTGATTTGAAGATATTTAAGTATTCTTTCAAACAACTATTTTCTAGATGAATTTTTAATTCACAATACAGAGCTTTTATTCAGCATTTTGTTTATGGATTTAAAATGAATTCGACCTATTTAAAAATGTTGAATAAAAGCATTGGCGTTTCGTTCAACAAATCCATTAAACCATATTACGCTTTTCCGACTCTCGTTTTCGTATAGACTCGCCGAGAAAAGCGTTTAATATTTTCCGCGGGGAGGAAAAGTGCACGAACGATCGAGGCCAGCGCGATTTACCATATTTTCGAGTGGAAATTCGCGCTGTACGTTTTACGATCCGATCCGATTTCGATATATCCGTCGCCGTGCATGGGTCGTGCGCGAAATATTTATTTATTTCGTTTCGATTCGCTTTTGAAACGAACGAATGCACGACGTGTTCGTATATCGAATCGTGTATTACGTATGCGAATTGAAAAAAAATATACACACTCGCCATTTCCTACCCGCTCACAATCCCTTATGATAGATTGCGTTCGCGCGTTTTGCGCTAGATTTTGAAAAATCGCTCGATTGAAATTTTAAATGAACTCGGTCTGTTTATACGGCGCTGATAGATGAATGGTGGTCCTGTTGAAAGGTAGTCTAATTGAATACGTAAAAGTGAGCTTTTGAAGGAAAATGATCAGTCGGAGAGCTTAGTGTGTATCGAACGGGTCAATTTACGAATGCACGTATTCAACGCTGTTTACATTCGTGATTAGCTCGATCCGACCACGATTCCGTTTTTTGCTTCGATTTATAAATTCAATAAATACAAATGGATTTCAATCCAATTTTTATTTTCCGGAAGACTTTTTTGTTTGTTTATAGATTGTGTTAATTCGACTACTGCCAGTTCATATTTATACGATTTTTTTCAAAGAAAATTTCGTATCACATCGCCCTCATTCTTGTTCATTTCTATACTAAAAATATGATAATTAGTCTCGTTATTGTCATCATAAACTATTTTAAATCACGAAAAATATTCTACAAACTCACATCGCCTTTACTGGCATGTTTACGACGAAGCTGGCTAAAAATTTACGACTTGTCACTTAGAGCGCATTCGAATCGGCTTCGTGAAAAATTCGAAGTGGTCATTCGTGCTTCCGACATGCTTTATTGAATTTATTATTGCACTGCAGGAAAGGTGATATTTATTTCATATTCAGTATTCCGCATTTGAAATTTCGTACACCCGATCATAAATATTCCGATGAACTAAATTCAAAGAACATCATTCATTTATCATTCTGCCAGCATTGAAAAGTTTGATTTTCTCTTTATATTATCAGTTTATTGATACGATTTTTCATTTTTTTCTGAAACACCTCAACTATAGTTTGGGAATCTGTACACTGAACAGCTGTGTGTGGTCCGCAGATTATGGGGTGATGTTCGCACGAGTGATGCCTGATGGGATTTAAGTGTCGAAACGAGCCTCCGATATCCCCATGGAAATTAGAGCTGAGCTCGATTTATCGGCAAAACCTGATGATGCTCATGGTGAGAGCCTCGAATATTCACGCACACCATCAACTGTTGAGATTTGAAGAGGGCCTTTGATTTTTTTCAACGTCAGTAGATTTTCCACATGGAGTCGTCGAATATTTTTAATTGAGCTCGCTTTGTTTGATGTATGTTGATCTTTATACACTTTACTGCCTGTTATAAAAATCGAAATTACGCTATTTATCGTAAAAGATCTCGTTGGAGCTTTCTTTACATAACATCTTAATCGTTAACGAGCCGTTGTTTATACGCTGTCGCGATAATCTTATAAGATTTCGCCGAAAATAAACGAATGCAAACAGTTTACATTAGTGTCTTTTTTTATCAATATGATTTCAAAATCTATTGTTTTCGCAACATCAACCGGTTGCCAAGTTCAGCAACGGCCGCAAAGTGTCAATAAATTCAACGAAGCTCACGTATTTTTATTCGGCTGCTGAAAATAAGCTGGGACGTATGTACTCCATGGTGTTGAGTGTCGACACGAATCTGCACTGAACCGACGCATTTTTTCAATTTTACTATAACCGACCCATTCTCGATAACGTATTTGAAAAATGCGAATTCATTTGAAAATTTCATCCATATATCACACCGGGAATAAATCTAGCATAATATAGAGGCCAAATATGGATCTATGTACCCATTCATTTTTTTAATCAAATGTGCATCATACTTTCATCGAATTAAAAACGCGTCACTATGAAATACATCCTTGCTTGAAGCCGACGGGAATACATACGACATAGCGCAATATGCAAAACCATCGAATCACACTCGAACCCAGAATACAAAATGCAACTCATGCATCATAAAAATTTCATCCAGACAAAAGAATCGCCCTGACACCGCATTTTCGAACAGCTCCACCCTTCGGAGACACCCACACGTCCAAACGCCACAAGCGCAAGCTCCACTCTCCACTTTCGCGTTGAATAATGCACGTTGTTTCAATTCAACCGTCGCACTGTTTATTTCAGCTTAGCCAAAGGGAATGACAGGCAGACGGGACAGACAGATAGACGGACGCAGAGCGAGCATCCTCAACAGTGGCCTGCATCCGAGTGAAATAAGTGGAAAATTCTATTGTGGTTTTTCTCGATTTTCCACTTTTTTGCCACTCTTCCTTGGCCGGTTATTGTTTATTTTTCCTCTCGGTCTCGTTGCCGCTCGGCGTCGTTTGATTTTCGTTCTCGATTGTAAAATTTCGCACGTCTCGTATTTTCGCTTTTCGCTTCTTGGAAAATGTGATTTTATCTATCGGGCACGTGCATGATTTCGGGAAAATGATTACGTTCTGTTGAAATGGACCGTGTTTCGAAAATTCGATACTCTCTGATTACATTTCTAATTAACGCATAGTTATTTTCAGAAATTTAATCATTCGATTTCGTGCTTGATATTCCATTCAATTAGTAATCATAAGAAGCGCATTAAAACAAAGCAATTAGATTAATTGACAAATCAGCTCGGCGAAACGTCACAAACATAATGTGACTAATTAAACGGAAGACGTGCTATTCGAGTAAACCAATTAACCCGGAAACGTCGTCATCAATCAAGTTACACTCACTCAAAAATATCAAACAAATTCTATAAATTGAATCTTAATATCATCAATTTATTTCGCAGTCGTGTGTTTTGGCGTATGAGTATCAACTCTACATGATGTTAAATTTCAAACATGTCATGGATAAAATGCATTCAGAATAATTTCCACATTCAGATATTGAATAATTATAATTTATACAGTTTTTTATACTATATGCAGGTTTATGAAATCAATTTTCATCTCTAATAAAAGCATTTCTAAAATTCACGAAATAAAACATATACTAGATTGATTCTTGACGCTTTGCCAAATATTTAGAATTCTATTTCAAATTTTCCAGTGATTTGTTGATTTTCAAATATTTAGACAACAATTTAATGATATTTATTTCAGCGTAGATGCGTCTAAGATATAAATTCGTCTAATCCTATCAAAACTTCTCGGTCTCAAATCAATTTTAATCTGAACACCATTCAGCTCAACATTCGAATATTCTCATTTATAAAATCTTTGTCCAGGTCGTATCTGAGCTCAGCAGCGAGTCAATATCTTCAGAAAGAGCGACATCGAAAAGACGCGTCCATTAAATTTATTTTTACTGGTAATAGCGTATCAACGGCGAGAGGTCAAAAAACTTTTTTCACACTTCGGAAAACTCTCATCTTCTCCGCCGTAGAAAAGGTTAGCAAACATAATCGACGACGTTGTTGTCCTTCGATATATCGGTGACCCTTTAAATCCTCGACAAACAAGAACCTCACGAGTCGAGGGATTGGCGAGCACTGTCGTGTAAAATTGAGAGTTTACACACACGCACTATTCGATCATATCCGAATGCTTCTTCATACACGGAACACAATAAACTTTGTATATGTTTATTATATTCCTTCGATACAGCCATCTTTGTGTATTTTTCCTATTGGAAAATATAATAGAAATTCGAAAAAAATACGAAGCAAGCTTGAATGGATAGCTCGATTTCTGCTCGTTCTGTGAATCGAAACGAATACTTTTATTCTGATTCCGCATATGAAAATATGTAATTTTTTTTTTAGAAAATTGATCATTGACCTATTACGTGTTCGGTCAACAGTGTACACACGCAAATATTTGCGTAATTTACGGGCTTATGATTTCGCCGATAACAAATCAACCCTTCATTTTGTAGAGTGTATTTCGAGTATATGCTGTATAATTATTGTTTGATTGTTGCACTTAATAAAGTACAATCATGAGCAATTTGCTTTGAACTTATTTTATGTGTAATTATAAATGAATTTTCATATTAGTAGGAAAAATTTTCAATTATTCGCATGAATAATTACATAAGGTATTTAAAACGATTCGTGTTTATTTTCATTTTGCATCAACGCTTTATTAATTCAAATAAAATTATTTATAAATACGCAATCACGCGGAATTAAAATAAATTAGTTGATCGTTGTAAATTGCGTCAAATCCTCTCTCAATTAGCATCCATGCGTATCTCACTAACTTCACATCACCACACACCACAATTAAATAAATGAAACGAATTTTTTAACACTCAAATAAAAACATTGAATATTGTAATACTGTTTCTACGAAAAAACCTTACTAAAGAATTTATTATAGAACAGCACAGTAAGAAATTCAGCAACAATACATGTCAAATATCAGACCGACAAAGGACTAATTAACACTTTGCCGTCGGAATGCCGTACCACATGCGTAGTTTTTCTCGTATCCTGAAATCGCAAAGACGTACGTGACCGCACACCTGCGACCAATAACCACCCCCCTAACCACCCATTCGCAAGAACCATATCGACCATCCCTTAAGACGAACATTCACATTGCGACATCATAACAACAACCAAAATGACTTTTCAACAAAAACAAATGATATTTGCCAAAAAAAAACATCTTAACTTGTATTAAGATTTACATCGATTACTTTAATACGACAATTCATACGATAGAGTTATATTTTGTTCACTTGATAGTACCCAAAATCTCATCACTTATGTTATGTATATTTCACATTGGTTCAGTACTTTTATGCATCATTCAGACACTAACGGCGTGTCCACACTAGGGCCGGCGGCTTCCAGCGGCAAAACACAGAACATGCCATATATTTTTTATCTTCATTCATTTTATATTTTATCTCAATCTATTCCAATTGAAATCTTATTTTACTTGAATTAAATGAAAATGTAGTGATAATGTATGAAGATAAAAAATATATGGCATGTTCTGTATTTTGCCGCTGGAAGCCGCCGGCTCTAGTGTGGACACGCCGTTATGTTTTGGGTACTGCGACAAGCAGCAAGCAGCACGCATTACGTAGCGTGGTCAGCAATAGGAACAATAAAATCTGTTTCTTGAATTCTCATAGTTGACTCTACTGCTTGTTGCTGTACACAAAACCTAACTTTAGAGTGTGAAATAAATTAGTAACATATCGAATCATTACACCCTCATCAATGACCCTACCTTTATCGTATAAAAAACCACCCTTTTTCACATACAAGACCACCCAACCACCCCCCGAGGACCGCCCACCGTCCTGAGCGCCACGCAAATGTCACCCGGCGAACAATTTAATCAATTCGACGCGCGTCCGCCGCCCGCCGCAAACATGTCACGTGACAGGAGCACGTGGGCCGCCCCTCCCCCCACCCACCCCTTCGATACTGGGGGGGGGATAGGGGAGGGGAAGGAGTGCACCCCCGCGGTGCAATGAGGGTGCTCGTTGCACCGCCGGAAAACTTATTTTCCGAACGTCATCTCTGGGGCTCGGTGTCGACGTTAACCTTTGCGTTTCGTTTCGCTTTTGGCACGTGTGCGTTTGACGTTTGCCGCGCGTTTCGCTAACAGGGGGAGAATCGTATGTACATTTGTAGTTTTTGTACTTTTTCTTATTTTATTTTTTTTTTTTTCTACGATTTGCATGCTATTTATTGCAGATTTTATGTGTCTTTTGCAAAGATTTTGTTGAAATATTGAAATACATCCAGATATAGGTGTAGGCAACCGGTGTTTTCTAGAAGAAAATTGTTAGAACTAGACAAACTGAGTGTAAGTACGAGGCAACAGACTGAGTTTGTATTGCTCTAATCGCTTTCGTCTGGAAAACAACAGTTGACCATATATACATAGAATCGGATGTATTATTTAACTTTATTTTTTTGTAAATGTATGATAATTAAGGAACCTATACTATTTCCTAGTGTTACTGTTACCTAACAAGGTCGGACCAATGAATTGAAATATGAAACACATGAAACGGTGAAAAAAGTTATGTAACAGTAAAAAAAGTTAATTTCCTTTCATAAAATATGAAACAATTTAAAACAATTGTTATATCATTAAAAATTCATCGCATTAATCTGTGCTTTTACTGCGTATGAAATTCATACAAAATTGACATCCTTTTTAATTCGTCTAAAATTCACGGTTTGCTCTTTTTTTCGTTAAAAAATATTTTCGCATGCCTCCGACGAATTATGTTTTTTTTTTATACCGTGAAATATAAAAAGTACAATGTGAGCACTGAAAAAAATTTTCACGAAAGTATGCATATGAATTTTTAGTTGAAACAGAATGAATGTTGAAAATATGTAAATTCCGTACGTGACGCGTTGACATATTACTTTAAGTGACTTTATTATGATTGCATATAATAAAAACGAATGTCATGTGCAAAACGTCAATATTTGGCCTAATTTTCAGTATGCTGAAAGGTTAATGCGTTTTATTGTTTTATATTTTCATTTAATTGAATATTTTCTGGAAAATATCAATAACGATTGTTCATAATATTATAAATGTATTTATTTTCAATAAAGTAGGTATACCTACAAGTGTAACATTTTTACATGTAAGAAAATATTTTCAATAAACCCTTGACCATTTATAAAAGCCTACCGTTCATAATTATACAAACTATCCATAATATAAGCAAAACTTCCCTGCAAAGTCGTAAAACAAACATGTTATAAAATAATAAAGTCAAACAAACACAAACTCGTAAAAAATACCCCGATTATAAAATACCATACTTTATTATTCGGAGCATTATAACTTTTTTTTTTATTATTCATTACGTATTCCGTCAACCCATTCAGAACTATGCACGTTTCCTTATATTGACGTATTGTCGTCGCTACTTCGTACCATTTCGTTGTCGGTCGTGAACGGGTTGACGTAGCAAGGCGGCCGCACTAATAATTAATTGGCCCTAAATACAGGGCCGAATTGGTCGTCGATCATCGTCAAATTGCCGATAACGAGCTATCGTAAAAATTAAAGCCGTTATACCGACGGTGGCGGTGAAAACGGCGACAAAACACCCCTAATTAGTATTGACTTAATATTATAGAAAGTTATATTTAATCCATAAAAGTATATATAAGTTTTATGTATATTTCAGGTGAAGTTTTTTATGTATCGGAACACTTTAATATAATAACAAACGATAAATAACCTTGTGATTGATATAAATTCCGCACGAAATTGGTTGCAATTTGTGTTTACTTAAACGTTCATTTCCAGTGTTTGCGTAACATATTTATAGAAAATTATGTAAATATTGCTTAAACTTTCTCATAATTTATTCAAAGCAATTGCTTTTAGCCTTATACAAACACAATATATTATTTCGCGAACGTAAAACCGAAGCTAGAATAATCACTTAAGCATTCTATCGAATACATAAACCAAAAGTTGTGTTTTTGCATTACGTTAAACACATTTAAAGCGCTTTCGGCTTACATAAAATATACATTTCACATAATTTATCGTTACTGTTTTCTTTAGGATCGCAGTGCCTAAGCTATATATCATAAAAATACCGATTCTATGAAGCATATATTACGATATATGCTCCAAAGAATCGTATATATGAGAAATAAAAAGAAAAACTATGTATATTCTTACTGAAAGTTTTATTGTCGCTGACTTGATATATTCCTCGCCAAAAGAAAATATCGCTTCGGGGATTTTCGTATTTATTCAAATGTTTTATCGCGCGCATAAATATCACGAATCAATTAAACGTTTCTCACTTTTTACACACAAACAATATTCCAGCTTCAATGGATCGTATTTATTACGATTTTACCACATTTAAATATTTTCTCCGTCGTGGAAAACTTTGACTTTTCTCCGTTTAGCGTTTACGAAGAAATCGCGCGTGCTGGGCCTCGCGACACAATACCGACCCAATTTTCCGACTTTTCCGACCGAGCTTTATATTATTAATACGAGAAAATTACCGTCTTTATGAAAACCGAAAGCGGTCTTTTATATTCAATAATCCGAAGCATTTCCAGCGATAAGCTCACGCGATGCCGCTTTAAAAAAAACACACACACACCCGACACAAAAAAAATAAACTCGACGAAATTGCGAATTATTGTATGCGCACACTTTTTTTCCGACTCGTTATTTTCGTTTCGAATATTCGGCGATGGTCGGGAAAAATCCCCAGAACAAATAATTTCCGCACGAGCGCGGTTTTATTTATTGATTTGATAATGAACGGCTCCAATTTTCGAACGGTTGACCGGGTGCTGGTATCGGTGTGATCGCTGATATAACTGCAACAATGGACTGTTAATCAGGATCAGTGGATGCACATCGTAAATTCACTGATCGTCAGTTAATTGTCCTGCATGGGGTCCGTGAATAATCCGCGAATATGCCATTGTACCTAAATGCAAATATGCACGTGCATAGGTTTAGTGCAAAGCTAACCGCAAACATATCGCATTTATTATGTACACTGTGTATAATATGTTTTTTTTTTGTGTTTCAGATTGAAAATGTGCATCTTGTCGACTCACCGGAAAAATAGGTAAATATCACTTATTCATAGGGTAAGCGTTCACGTGCCTAAAGTTGTACAATGTAGGATTGTTCGGCGACAAAGTTTCCGCTCTCGTTTAGTGCTAGAAGCAATTACTTTTAATATTTTAAGAGGTTCGTTTTATAACCCTTTTAGCGCTACAAAACACTTCAATTCCGCTAACGATGCAAACGCTCACATACAAAATTTCCGTCGAGCACTTCTCTGAAGTGTCGTTGAATATTTAATTATAGGTTTGAACCGTCGAGCGTCTTGTTTGAGTCGGCCTACCCATAGTATTTCCATTTAACTACAATTCTAAAGACGGATCTTCACTTACTCCAGACAATCATTTCAGTTTGCATCGTAAATCTTCCGGAAAACTTACTCTGTAATATTCTATTTCTACTTTGTATACGAATGTAAATTTTTTCTATGCTTCAATATGCATGAATATGTCGATTTTTTTTCTAAAAAAAATTCAAACGAAAGTGAATGCTCACATAAGTACATAGCAACCCCTTGTGTAGACGTCATTGTTCGCGGTGCGAGGGGTAAAAAGTTTCGCTGAAATCCTCTTCTGATGACACTTCCGTTTCCCGCCCATTGTGTCTACGAGGGCGGGAAAGATTGCAGGGATTTCTGCCCGCGAACCAAAAATGAATTATTAACACCCATCCAAGACGCGTATCGTTCGAGCAAATAGAGCGAGACTTCTTCCCTCCTTGCATATTCCTCGAATCTTTCAAATAAAACGTATCGAAACTCGTTGTTTGAATATCGGAAAGTGGTGTTGGAGATTAAAATAGAAATGAATATAATATTGAAATAAGCGAATTGCACAAAGTTTCAGCGGATGCAAACGTAAAAGTCAGATACGTTTACAGTCGCGAAACGTTCATTCGGAAAATTGCACAGAAAAAAAGGAAACGATTCGGAAAAAGAGGAAGAGTCAATGTTGACCGTTTCGTAGTCGCAAAAGTTGTACGTCGAACATTAATTAACGGCGGTCGTAATCGCGGTGGCATTAGTCGATCACGGTCGTACGAACGAACGAACGGGTCGTCGGTAATTAACCGTCGACCCGACGAATGCAAATTACTTGAAAAAACTTTCCCGAACGGGGCAAAAGTTCCGGAAATGCGAGTGCGGAACGAAAGGCTCCGGTAATGGGTGGTGCGGGTAGAAATCGTCTAGTTCTCGCGAACGTTCTTCAAATTAAAATCTCGTCTCAAAAGGTACACTGAGTTTGGTAATTAAGGGTATGTTTGCATTAGCTTGGACGTATTTAAAAATCATATATTATTTTCAATAGAATTTATACCATAGTTTATTTATTTCATTTATCTGTAGTTGAAATGCACTATGAAGACACCGTTGTTGATTTTTCAAATTGAAATTTCTGAGCTAGTTAACTTTGAGAATGTTAAAATGAAAGTCAATGCGTATCTCGTTGATTCGTGTAATATTATTATTTAACTTCCTTTTTATATTTGCCTCTCGTCCCTGTAAGCTTCTTAATTCATTTCACTGAAAGCATTTTTTCATAATTACATTTTTATATATCAAAAGCTGAAGCTTATTTTTTAATGAGAATTTAAAGTATTTGCACAAGAAATAATTAATGTTCACATCGCGACTGCTCAAAAGAAATATTTCCATTCCGCTTCAACAATTTAATACGGTTTGAATTTATTTTGAATAAAATCAGATTTGAAATACGTATTTATTATTAAATACATTGAAAAAATATATCAATAAACGATTATTTCTATAGAAAATTTTCCCGAGAAACAATCGCTTCGACACACAGCAGAATCGCGAGCACGCCCCGACTTCCGGTCGATTTCGTCCTTCCGTATCAAGGACGACACGTGACGTTCGCGAATCCCATTTCGGCGGGAAAAGGTGCCGCATTCGAATTCCGAGCACGCCGCCACCCACTTCCGGTTCGGTGGCGTACGTAAACGCGCCTAATTTGAAAATCCGCATACGAGCAAGCTCGCTTTTCAATTAATTAGCCTCGAGGCGATCGCGATTATTATTATTATTGTTATTATTCGTAACGTTTCGACATTGATTGATAATGCTATTCGATTATGCCATAGATTCTCAAACTATTTCGAATCTTATACTCCTTAATTTATAAAGAACTCTAATATATTACGACATTACGATCAGGTGATTCTAAATGAAAAAAATCTATTTATATTTTAGCATTGTTGATTTATTGTATTATTATCCCAGTTTGGTGATTTGTGGGCTTTGAGAACGTCTATTCGATTATTTGACTTTCGCGTTTCGCAGAGCGGTGATTAAATTCGACATATTACTCGGCGTTTCCAAAATCGGGCCAATTCGGTTATTAACCGAGACTAATTGTCTTTTCTTTATTGCGTCGTGTATAAATTGAGGCTGTTTGTTGTTCAACCTGTTGCTTTTCATATAAATACATTGCTAGACATTTGTGTACGTTGCGAGTTTCTATCGAAACGTATTTATGTTCCAATTAGGATATTTGATTGTGTGAGTTGATAATTTGTTATTGCTCGTTACGAATTTTAATCGAATTGTTTTTCATCTAATTTATTAGAATCATTATGTATATTGATTGAGTCAAAAATAATCTTATGAAATATTAAATTCAATTGAACATCTTACAATGTAAATTTACATTTTTCAACTATCGTTGAATTTCAATCAAATGTCAACAGATATATTAAATCTTGCAAATATTACAATTTAAACGGTTATTCACATACACAACTCGAAGATTTGACCTTTTCGTCGCTTACAATTAAACTGCGACACACTGGAGCAAACTTAATAACGGAATTAAGCACCGGATTAGACGATAATGAATGCTCCCCGGTTTAATGAGATTGTTCGGATTACGCAGGCGGATATTCGGGAATGATTAACATGTCCGGATACTATTTCGAATAGACCATCTCTACGAAACGACATTTTCCCAGACGGAAAAAAATCGATACAGTCAGTCCTCCAACTACGATCTATCAATACATTAGTGGAAAAGAAACAGACATATTGCAGTACATACTCCAGAACATACATACAGGCGATTTTTGACGGTTCGTAGTCGGAGGACTGGGTGTACGTTTGTGAGGATTCGCGCCAGTCTTTCGAAGGCTTCCACGGTCGATGTTTAATTCATTCGGCGGTTCGTGTTCGGGATTAAAGTAAACGAAACGATGGACGTCGGTCGAGAGTGGTCTTCTTGTGTGCGCTTCCAATAAATAGGCATGAAGGGCAATCAGGAAGAACAAATCAAACGTGGGATTGGATCGGGTCGAAGGTCCCTAGGGAAATGGAAAGTAGGCCGCTTTCGAGAGTGTTTCCACTGTTTGATGGACGTTTTCTTTTGAAACAGTTCAGTTCGGAAACTACTCGGTTAGAGTGAATTTTTTATCATACATGAATGTTTGCTTTTGTTACGATTCTATGCATTCTAAATACGTATATTGAGTCTCGTCGATGTTGAAGCAGTTTATTTATTATAAAATTAATTCGCAGTTAATTTAATCATTCAAATCTGCATATTTTTCAATGTACAATAACCGTGAACGTAATCGCATTATCGAGTACTCGGCAAATCTCGCTTGATTCCCGGAGACCATTTGAAGTCTTTGAAACGCTAACACTTTAATCGGATCAGACGAAGCCAGCACGCGAATTGCGCCGAAATAAAATACACACAGGTGAACGTCCGCCTTTACATTTTCCGAAGGCACGTTTATCAACAAGTTACCGACGGACCAGAAGCCATTATAGTCACTCTCGTTCCAACACGGCGAACTCTGGTTTGGACTCCTCGCTTCTGAGATCCTCTTCAATTGTATGTATGTAGATTGCCATTCTATTGTATATGGGTGAACAATTGCGATTTTAGATAAAGTTCGCTGTTGAATAGTTTGCCGTTGAAGTAGATTTGATTTTAGTTTGAGAGAATATTGGATCGATGTTTTGAGTATATGTTAAATATTTCATCATTATAACAATTTTCTTTTCATATCATGGAAAATTCAATAAACTAATCAATTAATTTTGTTGATGTGGTGAATATTATAGTATTAACTACATAGAGACGAATCACAACAATGCCATCTATGCATCACACAACGTCCAATTATTTTAGAGTAGTTCACCAAAGCACAGCTTGCGAAGTTCTGATCCATTATATATTCATACGCGTCCCCCTCGTTTCCCGTTCATAATAGATAGTTTCTCGACATTAAATTTGCTCGCGAACTATCTCAGGTAGTCAGGGTCTCGGGTCGAGTTGTAAGTCTTTGGCGATGGGGCTCCGCAATCGCACCCCATTCTCTCCCTCAGACAGATTATTATTTATTGCAAAACTATCGAACTCTAATTAAAATCGAAAATTGGCACCAAAATTCGGCTGCGAACGGAGAGAATTTCAACGGCGATGCCAAATAGAATGATATAGAGTCGATAAAATGAGATTTTCTCAGTTTTAATATTTTCGGCGATTGAATCGATGCGCATAGAAAACCTTTTTCATAACGTCAAAAACTGATAATAATATAAATAATATATCAATAGATTTTAAGTTCAATTATTTTAAATTAACACCTTGGCGAATCCAGATAATTTCATGAAGCACTCTCCTAGGCTGGATGATTTTTTAAGGAAACTTCCAAAGTCATAAAATCTTAATAATTATATTCAAATATTGTAAAATCGACTTTAAAATTTAAAATAAATTCAAACAAGTAGTATTATTTTCATTTCGAAAAAATATGTTGCTTTTTTCCCCCCCATAAAATGACGTTCAGTTCGAAATCAGACGAAATTAGAATACGCAGAATCTGGTCCACGATTCGATAATCATCAACAACACAAATCATCAATTTTCAATTAAACATCAATGCAAAAAATATTTAAATTATTCAAACGGTGTACAAACATATTAAGCGCGCCAATAAAAAACACCCTTAAAAAGCGCGCGCATTTCAAACGCATTCATCATGCACCGCGTTCCGACGACACATCGTCGTCGGGGTACGAGCGGGAAAAAAATCAAATTGCTTCGAAAAAAATCAACAAAACCCCATCGTGGCCGAAGGGCCCGAGTGATATATGATCCCCATTAATTTCCATACGGCCATGGGTGGACGCATACCGCAGCTACACTATCGGCCTAATGGTCAAACTTGCGTCATTATCGGGGGATGACCGCAGGAATCGTTTTTCCTTATCTGACCATCCTGAGATCCTGAGAGATTGTCCGAACGTCCTCTTTCTGAAGTGTGTCAAGAACAAGTTAGTTTCGTTAAAGTTTGTTCTGACAAAAGAGCGTTTTTTTGTTTCGGTACAATTTTGAATCAGCAGAGCAGTTTGTGTACAATTACTGTTGATTCTGCGTGAAAGCATTGCTCTGAAAATAAAACGGGCGCATTCGAAATCAATCTTTGATGTTTTTTCGCAGTCTTTTTTCGAGTCTTCAATCAATTTTCTTTCGGCAACTCGCTGAACCGATCGTCCGCAAAGAAATCCCGCAACGTGTAAAATAAAGTTGTAAGACTATTTGTAAACGACCCAGTGCGTGACAGTGACAACTGGAACGTTTCCAATAAATCAGCGGAAAAGTGAACGAAAATCGAGTTCTTGAAATAAGAGAAATATGAATAAGAAACAAAAAACATAAATACACGAGGAAAAACGTGTCAAGTAAACGAAACGCGATAGAAACATCGACCAATTAAAAAGCAATACGACTCGACGCGCTGTCAAAATAATTTTATTCGAGCCAATTAAATATTTTGTGATGCAATGCTTACATAAACGCACATGAGACGACTCAATCATAATTAAAGCATCGATGCGTATATTCGAAGTTATCAGCCGCAATACGTCGAATCGGAATATGAAGTTTCCGTACGTCCTTAATGTGTCGAAAGTGAATTCGACATCATCAAAGTGGCTTCAGATCGAACTGGTAGATCGCAAACGGGTCTCCATAGGTCCTACAAAGCCTTCGTCGAACTCCATCAAAGTTTGCGAGCTTCGGTTATGTTCGGATATAAGCGTAAAGGATATGATATGTGCGTCGCCCCGAGCCGATGTGATCAATGGGTAATTTTCACAACTCACACAATCCACCCCCATATATCCATAAGTACCTATATGGTATTTTACATAATATTATATGTATATATGGAATGTTGCTCTCATATTATAATAATACACTAATGGAATATTCAATTTCTTTTGTGGAATAATAATCTTCTTAGCTCCGATAGAATCGATTGGTGTTTTATTACAAATCATTTGAAAAGTCTGCTTTTATTTACGTTATTGTTTGCATTTGTGCAAAGTTTTCTGTAATAAATCGGATTCAGTGGTTGGTTTTTGGTTTGCGATATTTCATTTTATGCGATGTAAAACGTAGCATAAATTCCAATATATCGTTCAAGTGATATTAGTCATTTTGATTTTAATGAGAGCATTAGTGGAACGTTTGATATTAAATATTCAGAAACTTTTCGTATAATTCATTAACTTCGCAGAAATGAATGGATGGAAAATGATAAACTTATTTCACATAATATTCACTAATTTTACTGCGAAAATATTCAAATCTCATCAAATATAAATATTTAGTCGTATCATTTTTCACATTTAACTTTAACTTTAAAAGAAAAGCGTTCCCTCTTGCAATCCGATTATAATCGTCAAAATTATATTACGCCTCTACAATTATGTCAAAAGCAACGATGAAAGAAACAAATCAACACACAACCTTCTATTTTTTTTCCTTGAAGATCAATTCAAGATTGTCGAACCGCTAACGAGGCCGTCGTCGATCCGCGCTAATTGATTGTGGCCGCGACGCTCCGTCGATTTCGCAGAAACGCATTTTTTCCCCGATTTTTCCCGCTTTTCCCGAGTTTTCCGTGTGTGTGTGACCGCGGAGCGAGGAGTTAATCTTCGTCAACGTCCCGATGGCTAATTCGTCTGAGCCTGATGATGACCCGGCCACCATTAATCTTGTAGGGTTTCCAGCAAGACGTCGACAATACGTTCCGGATCGTTTCTTTGCGCCGGAGGCGAAGTCGCGCTTATGGCCCGACCATTCTCTATTATCGTTCTTTTTTTCGCTCATATATGTGTGAAGATGTCGCAAAAAGTTATCGATGGATGACCTTTCGATTGGGCGATGCGTGAAAAAATATTGAGTTTTGTGTGCCAAGATTTAACAATGTTCTTGTACAATATATTTTTTCTCGTTTGTTTAAGTGAAACTTATAAAATCTTATGATTATACTCGTCTAATAGCTATATATCGTTTCATTTAAGTATGCTTTTCATTTTCTAAATTGCTTCTCGTATCAGCCTGAAGTTACAAACTGTACACATACATAATTAAACGAATCCGCAGTTTGAATAATCCTTTAGCTGCGAGGCAAACACTGAAGTTTCTACGTTGCCTGACATTCTTATATAAAATATTTGGCATTTTCATTTATTCAGTGAAAAAAATAACGAAATAAGCGTACGTAAAGGCATCGAAAGGCCTATAATTCGAAAATAATCTACATCGAAAGTAAATAATCTGCAAACGTCATCGTCACACTGGTGATTTTTCCTCGCCATGTTTCCTGTTTGGCCGGTAATTGTGTGATTTATAGGGTTATCAAAAAAACGAATCAAGGGGAACGACCACGATTCTGAACATACGTATGCACGAATAATAAAAAAATAACACACACTCATACACATGGTACGAAATTAGGTTTGGATTCGAAAGTCGAAGCCCTCGGAGAACGTAACGTTTCTCCTAATAGTTACATATCGTGATCGGAATACCTCATTTACTCGACGCATTTCCACAAGAGAAAATGTCGACCACCCCCCGTTAGAAATAAAAAGGTGCGTGTGCACAGAAATGAATTCGTGATAGTCGAACGGTCTATTATTCCACGTTGTGAAAATATTTCGAGTTCTTTTTCGACGAAGGATCTGAAATATTTCCCCAGAGCGGTCGTCGGCTATTTTTCCCTTATATTATCATTTTATTTTTTATCAGGAGGTGCCCCTTTCCTCCCGCTTTAGCGATATCGAAATTTCTGAATTATTTAAAGCGTTCGCCGATAACGTATCGCGTCGACGTGCCTCTCGCTGAAAGAAATTCCTCGTAAATATTTTCGAATCATAAAACTAGAAAGTGAATTTGAAATTATTATGCTTACGTATCGTCGATGAAACGATTTCGTCAGATAATCGAGTCTAAAATTCTTACGTATTTTATCCGAGAATTTATCATTCGTTATGAAAATAAATTAATTTTTATTGGATAAACATCGTATATTTTTATTTTTTGTTTATCCAAATAACACTATTTTTTCGTGAAAACTATTTCAAATTATTTATTTAACATTGATGAAAATAAAATTCACTTGCTTTCATCCAATATAATCAGGAAGTGTATTCACTTTACACGCGCCTCATTGTGTTCTACAAATAACGCATTAAGTGAAGAAAGTCGTTAAGAAATCATTAAAGAAATTAGCTCGCATCAATGTATACCTACACACAAAACCAAAACAAATACATTCACACACACATAAACTCGAATAAAATTTCCATAGCAAACAAGTCCATTCGCTTTTCACCTACGGAAACGTTAATTATCGCAAAATTCACACATTCCGAACAAAACGTCCGACATAATCCCCGACGATAATTATTAATTGTCATACGAAAACAATAAACGGCCACCATCGACGGCTGTATATAATAATAATACATGCAGAGGACACAAAGAGACTCACCCACCGAGTTGACCCACATGGCCATCGGTGCAAGCTGCACTCGCACCCCCATTGTAAGCGCCGAATGCACCGAATCCCGCATTTTCCATCCCGAGAATTTCCCGGGAAATTTCGAGACTGTGCGCATCGATCATAGTCTTGAGAGGGAGGAGTTATGGAGGACCGCCATTCATCACGCATACATCATCTATCAGACGGGCGACACGGTCGACTTTGATTTTTCCTTTTTCGCCGTATTTTTCTTTATGTTATTTATTATTTTCTTACGGGATCGTGTGCGGCCAGTCGGGGACAGGCTTCTCTCTCCTCTCCCTAATGGTCCCCCTTCGCGTAAATCATCAATCATATTAAATATGGACGTTTGCTGACCCCGTCGCCTCTAATGCGTATTCCGATGTAATCGGCTGTTATTTGATTAGAGTTGACGCAACGCTAAGTCATCGATCAATGGAAATATCAAATATCGGGTGACGTCGCGGAATAATTGATGCATACGTCTATTTGTTTGTTTGCTCTGTTTTACTTTTTTTTCCCGCGTTTCTTTACCTTTTGTTCTCGACGTAATGGGAAATGAAGGCTTTTAAGGTGATTGCCACTTTTCACCGTGGGAGGTTTTCGTTCGATTCGAATATGTGGATTGTTGGGTTCGTCGAAATTATATTGCTGCTGTGTTTGTACACCGCATGGTGGTCATAATCGATTAGAGGATTTTAATCAATTTTAATGGATGTTGTTTATTTTTTGATTCAGTTATAGATTTGTATGTGAAAATGTGTTGAATTAATGGTTTAATACTAAATGAAATTTTGAATTTTAAATCTCGTAATCATTTTAATATATAAAAAATAATATTTAATAAAAAATCTTCATCGCTTTCTTTATTCGCCGTTTTCATTTTTTTCCTCCGACAATAAAATTTATTTATCTTTTCATATACGCGACACCCAACGAGATTACGCTGAATACATTTCGCGCGAAAGCTTTGTCGGCGTCGATGAAATTTCGCGGAAAGCATTACAATAACCGAAAATTTATTCACCAATTATAAAAATTCAAATATTGAACGTCGCAAACACGAACATTATACATTTTTCACGCGCTCGGCGCCTCCGACTCTTCCGATGTAAATAACAAACGTTTAGTATTGTAGGTCGTCATTTCCATACCACTAATGGGGTCAGCTCGCAGCCGGGACCCGCGATGAATTAATAACGAGACCGGGGACCTTCGTCCAGGGTCCACGAACACTGCTTTATCTCTTGGTCGACCATAACGCGAAAAAATGCCCGAATTCCGAACCCCGAGGGTGGAAAATTCCCGGGGACGGGCGCTTTTCCGCCGAGGAGTTTTTCCGATTTTCCGTGTCAACTGCGGTCCCGTATGTCTGACGTCGATGGCTCGACGGGGGCCGATCCCCCGAGGCTGCGCCCCCGAGACTGATGGCCTCCGGCTAATGGACATTGTCCCCGTGAGGACGATGATGAAGATGAAAGATGCTCTTTGCGGCCATCAGCGTATCGCATTATACACCTATATCGTTGTATAATAAATAGCTCCTGTTAATGATTCGAATTTGACACATCGTAAACTTGATGGTTGCATAGTGTTTATTGTGTTGATTTTGAATAGTTTCGTGGAAAATAAATGCGGTGAAATGTTGAGTTATTTTGTTTTGAAAATAAAATGTTAAGGTGTCGATTTGTCGCACTTTTCGACACTCGGAAAATTGATAAAACAAGTGGAAATTTTCTTCGCGCGAACGAATAAAATAAGCGGAGAATTCGCTCGTCAGCGTTTTCACCTTTCTTTTTTCAGCCTCGCGACTCTCAATCTGCGCTCGCTTATTTTCAACGAAAATACATTTTTCCCCATATCAAACATGACCCAGTTTTCAATTAACGCTTAAAATTTTTCTTCACCATCGACATTTAACATCAAAAATTTTACAATGCTCTCGAAGCGGCAACTCGCTCGTTTTACACACTTTGAGACGAACGAGCCGAAATTAAAATTTCACAATTCCTCAACGCAACTATGTCGAAATTAATTCCCACAGTAACGTTTTGAGAAGCCCTCGTCGACCGCGGCCGATCCGAGCGAATTAGGCGCGCCGCCTCCTTACAACAAAGATCAAAAACTCGACGCGCGCAAAACGACCAAGTTTTAAAAGCTCTCCCCGTATATACGCCCGTCCCTTTTCGGCGCTATTTCGTCCGTCGAAGCCTCCACATCTCTTTTGCTCTTTTGTGCTCGAGTGTGCGTGTGCGGCAAAGGAATCGCTCTAAATTCTCGCGAGGCTCTCGAGAGTGTTCATCTAAAATTTCACTTACGGGCCCCCGAACATAATTATTCCGCCGTTAGCGAGGGATATTGCCGCCTTACCATACACCATCAAGAACGTCCCTCCCTCTGCACTGGCAATACATCGTTTGAAGCGTCAAATTTCCTTATTAAACTTACACGAACGCGTTTTCGCGCTCGTTCCTTCGTTCGGATGCCGCGCGTCAATTTGCTCTTCGAAACTTCGATTCGAATTAATCGAATCCGTTACGTTCTAAATACACCCTATAGATTTCGCATTAATTGAATGTATTGTTTGTTTTGAAAAGTCGATCGAGCTTTACATCTGTATATATGAATAGTTCAAAACTAAACATGACTAACTCCATAAATTGAGAAGTAAGATTTCCGCCATTTTGTCTCAGGGCAAATCGGGACGTATTTCCTCATTGGCTTAAAATATCAGATCAAATGAAAATTGTTGTAGCCATTGTATTCGAGTATCATTTAAAATAATAAATTATCTTAAATCTTGATTTTCATATGCTCTGAAAAAATTTTGTTTTGTCAGCTGTTTTTCCAATTAACCAGAATGTCTGGCAATCTTATCCATAAAGCAAAAAACGATTAAAGCGATCAAGCATGTTTGATGCGCATTTCATATTTTCTTCATTAGATGTGTTCAGTTTACATTTGAGTACGTTTGAGAAGAATATTTCACACATAGGAAGTTACCTCAATTCCAAATAATTTGACATTTAAATCTCATTTGTTTCAAAAAGTGAACTTAATCATGCTTAGCTCTGAACGACTCATACAATATATAGGCTCAGGATAAAAGACCGCACTCGCTGTGAGCACAAGGAACATTTGCAAGTTCTCAATCTCGAAGTTCTTCTGTGTAGCTTTGGCGTGTTTCTTATGGTGGGGTGGCAAATCGGTGGGTGGTGGTTGTGGGTGGTGGGGTTATAACGCGTTATTGCCGTCGTAGGTTCCAATCGGGACGCGTCTCCGTCGGGTCGTAGAATGGATCGTCGTTATTCGGTTAACGATTCGTCGTTTTAGACGAAGTTTCGCGTTAGAGGAGGCCGTTAGTCCTACTCAATCAGTGCGACGTTCGCGCTCGTATATACGCTTTAGCTGAATTACTCACGTCGATTGATACGTGCTTCCGAATCATATTGTGCGCTCTTGAACGATTATTTGAGTTGCTATTGGATTGATCACTCCGTTCTAACATAATGAAGCGTTCAGTGCACAAAGTGATCAACTCAATGAAACAAAAAATCGATAAATTTGTACAAATTGTCAATTGAATTATTCAATTTCTATCGTATGTTTTGCATAATTGCTCTTTCCTGAACCAGTTTTCTAAATATAACCCTATAACTTCGTGGAAATTCATTAGATATGTGTTCGATCGTAAAATGGCACGAATATAGAAATAGAAACGGTGCCATTTCGGCTGAATAAACCAAACGGTCAGTCGTCACAGTGTCATGCATTTTTAAAATGATACTACGGAAAAGCTACATTCAGTCTACTTTAGCCATACAATCTCATATCGTCGCTCATTCTATTATAAATGATTAGGATACAAGAGTTGGAGAGACGCAATTGCGGATTTCATGTGAAAAACGACACGTGCTGCGTACATTTCATACGTACCATTCTGTACACAACATAATACGTGTACTTTGATCAAATACTCATATTGCGATTGTGGTATTATTTTATATTAAATTTCTTTGAAATTTGTACAAAATCTTCATTTATAATGAAATTTTAATACGTAATTTCATATGAATTATACCTTTGCAGTATTTATATATGTTCGAAAGTCATTTCATGTTTTCAATTTACATATATCCAATATTATCATAATATAAAAAATCTTTTTTTATATCTTGTAATATATTAAGAAAACGTCGTGTCGGGTTATGTCTGCATCTCAAAGAATATAAATTAGTATCAGAAATGCTTTGACGGCAACGGTGGTAATAATAAGCGAAAGAGCTCTTGTAGGATGGTCTGTTCCTATTGCTCGCTTCATCACTCGCCCTTTTATTATTATTGTGTGTCGTTCAAGAAAATTACATTCCACTTCCGAATATTATATCCTCGGAGTGAAATTGACGTGGTTCTGATGAAATATTTAATAATCGCGCTGTCCAAAGCAGAGATGTGCGCGGCTTTTAAAACACAGACCCTTTGTGCTTCGATCGGATTCAGTCGCCTTTGAACATTATAAAATCAAAATAAATGTATCGAATCAATTACGAAATCAACCTTGATGATAAAAAAACTCAAATATAAATTAAGTAGATAATTCTATTTATTTTCAAGCAGACTTTTCATGTTAGATTATAGATGACATCGTTAAAAAAAGAAAAGTCACTTAGTATTCCGTCCCGATAAATCTCGGGAAATCCCGGCACGCACGCACACCCAGGTGCGCTCTTCGCGTGTTGTCGCCGGGATTACGCTTCCGTCTTGTCGGCATGTATTAAAAATAATATAATGCGCGAATAAGAATAAAGTAGTGGCAGACGACGAAAAAAAAGGCGCGAGAAGGAAAAATGTCGTCTAAATCGGATTACTCGTCGGTTTGCGCCTCGTGCCCGGGAAAACTGTGGAAAAGCTCGCAGGCGCGGGTTTCCGTTTCCGGCGGGAAACTCGAGACGTTTAAAAAGCGGCCGGAAAACACGCTCGAGTTTCCTTTTGTTGCATTCAGGCGGACCACGTCAAATATGCATCCACACATAGCAGATATGTGTTCTACAATAAGACACATTCGACACTTTTCTATACTGAGTGATATTTATCGCATCTATTTGATACGATAATATTTTTTTTATAAAGTTCTATTCAAGGAAAAATATTATTTTCAAATCAAATTTTATGTATATTCTCGTGAAAGATAATTTTCTCAATTAATTTTCTGCATAGTTGGAAAAGTTGTTTGAATGTCATTCGTCGTGAAAAATCATTTTTCTATTTTCTCATGTATATTTGCTATCAATGAAGTCACTTCTCCTGTCAATAATAATTGGGCTTAAACATAAGAATAGGAAATTATTGAAAATAGACAGTTCTCAATGAGAGTGCTTTGCGTCAATTTTCTATATAAGAAATTGATTTGAATAAGTTGACGGGAAATAATGTTTAGCTAAATAGGTTGTCTGCACAGGTGACAAGTTTCCATGAAGAAGAAATAAAAAAGTTAATTTTCTACTATATTTTACATCTAAACTATTTTTCCAACTTAAAAGTAGTTTCGAAATCCTCTTTCATATTTAAATAAAAATTAATTTGAAAATAATGTTTTTTTTTTAAGCTGTCCTTAATTAGAAAATAACCATTGCATTAATCATTCAATCTTTAATACAATTTTATTATTTGTATCACTAACCATCAACAACCTCAGCACATTTTCTGTATTTAAATTTTCTAATATAGTGTAGTAACATTATATATTCTGAATACATTATGTTATATTACGGTTTCGTATGGTGTTATAGTGCATGTACATTTCATGGGATGCAATTTTGAGTTAAATTGCGTGGCGACACTCGCGTGGCGTATGTCAAAACGGGTCGACCGCTTTTGAAAATTCGAAAATTTTCCCGGGTTTATTCGCTTCTAAAGTGCGTGGCAGTAAAAGCTCCGTCGTAACGGCGTCGCGCGTAACGACGCCCCGCACCGCTTTAACGACGCTCGTTTCGAAAGCGGCATCGCTTTTCAAAAATTAACGCCGAATTTCCTCTCTATCTCCTCTCTGCATTTCAATGCCGATTTCGACACTGCTCTGAATTGAAATATTCAAATTCAGCTCTTTAAAAAACCTAAACTTTTCGTATATATCTTCAAACGATTTTAACGCTCAGTGTTCGAAGTGTGCAACGATTTGTGTACGACGATGAATCATCAGCCATTCTTTGATGAATTTTGATATTTTTAAACAGATTTTTTGACAATTTGTAATTGAAGGATCTGATATAACTCTGTCGTTAGTTAAATAATGCAGTGAAAAGACCAGCCCTAAATATTTATATGTTTGTTTAATTACTCACATTGAGTTTTCTCTCAATACGTTTCGCTCTAACATTTTTGAATAATGTTCGGTTGCATTGCACCGAGATGAAATGAATTTTGCGGAAATCAGCGACGATATTTCTCTCGTTTGAATTTCAAAAACGTTGATTCGAATGGCGCGAATTAAATTCCGTTCAAACGTTGGCGGGTCGGCAAACGACTCTTTTTCGGACCGCGCCACGTTTTTTACGAGACCCGAAAGTGCCTCCGTGATTAACGTCCCGTGCAGGCCCAAAAACCCAGAAAAAATATATATATAAACGAAAACAAAATGCAAATGGCAACTCGGCGCTAATGGGTTAATCACCGATGAAATATCACGCCGAGGAAAAACAGCGAAGTGTGAAAACGGCACAATAGTCGGATCTCGATTAAATTTAGTGCAACCGGAAAAATTTCGGATTTTTTTAATTTAAATACCGCAATCGTGATTATGTTGTCTCGAAATAGACTTAATAGCAAAACCGAAACAACTGCGGTCGTCTACTAATTCGCGCCAACGGCCGAATCCATTGTACGTTTTATAAATACGCACGTGCGCTTAACGCTCTTTTGATATTATTTCTGTCGTCGTTGTTTTCCGGAGTCAGCAACACATGCCAGAATAAAACTAAACACGAGAAAAAATCTGCGGGGAGATTCTCTCGTTTTTTTTCGCAATAATTGAATTTCTAGATTGTTCTTTAGGCGGGCCGTGTCGTTCGTTACGGGGTGACAAATGTTCCGAGCGACGCAAACAATTAATCATTTTATTTTATTATTGCGTCGGGGTGGTTTTGTGTCCTTTCTGAAATTCGGGCACTGTGTCATTTGGGTAATGTCCACGTGTCCCTTTACAACCCTCGACCGTACGTAATATATATTTTTTTAAATACATTTTTCACCGACAAAACGACATGATATTTCACGCGCATTCTGCTTTCCGTCATTCGTTCATATTATTTCGAGTACCTACTTTCAGCAAACTTCTTATCACTAATCATATGAGTTGATAACAGATGTCGCTACGCGTACATACAATCAACTTTTTCAATTCATTTTTTCATTAATCGATTCCCACTCAAACGAAAAAAAATCAATACCCACCCAAACTCGCATCGAATCAAAACTTTTTTCATTTACTAACATTCTAATTGGAGCCGGTTCATTTTCGCCGACGTTATTTATGAAGGCGCCATTTGTCGTCGATTTGAATAAAAACGACGCGGGAACGGGAAACCGTGAAACAAGAGCAAAAGTGCGAGGATGAGGTCGGTGGGGTTAGAAGGCTTCGAAGAAAAATGCCGGACGACAAAGGAGCACCCTCGACACCAGGGTGGCAGCCCCACCACGAGGGCTTTTCTTCGAAGAATCCGAGAAGAAATATGACGAGTCATGCCAGGCATTCGCATGCTACTTTCCGGTAATATGAACGCCTTTTTCCGGATCGACGAACGCGTGTAGTGTCCCGATTCACCGATAGATGCTCTATAAATCAATAGAACTCAATGGTTCGTATACTAGATGAGCCCTCGTTCGATTTATCTATTCACACATTTATTCAAACTCGGATGAGTCGTATTATATCTTCTATGTGCTAGTTTAAATGATATTCTTATCAATTTAATTCGATTATACAAATAAGCGCACAAGGTGAAAACTGTTATCTGAAGTTTTGTTATTCACAAGATTCTATCGAATGTTTATATAAAATATAAGATAGATGCATTTTAATTTAAATTTTCTTCGATATCGAACGAATTAATTATTCATGCGCAAATACGAGCTCGTTCGTATATTCGATGTTCATCGTTAGCGCTTTCGAGTTCTTCTCGTCGTTGCGTGCGTATTCGTTATTATTGTATTTTGTTTTTCATAAAGTCGCCCATCCCTTCGGTTAGTCCTTCTTGGCTCGAAACGTGATATGTGTACATAAAAGGCCGAAAACGTTGTCTCGTTAATGAGGGGCTTTTTGTTTTGTATCATCGCGTCTTAACGAAATCTCCGGCTTATACCTACGTTTTTTCTTTGTTTTTATATCTCCGCTTTTCGTTTCTCCCTCCGCGTTCTCAGTGTCAATTTTAATTTTCGATACGACTCTCAAAAGAATATCTTGTTTTATCGTCGTTCGGTGCGCGCTAGGAATATATAAAATTGCGCGATTATTCCATCGACGCTAATTGTGTATTTTTATTTTTAGTCTAATGTATAAAAACAAAATATTTTTTCCATTCGAGAATTAATTACGTAAGTCGTTCGATGTTTTAATTATCGTAACGAGTGACGGTGCTGAATTATTGAAATGTTAAACAAAACGATAGCGGAAACGCAAACGTTCATATTACAAACCAATTTGGATAATTGCGCGAGCTTTTCCGAAAAGGCGTCGAATTCGAACACAGTACAAATAGCTTTCGATAAAAAATTCGAAGTATGAGATTAAAAAAATATTCGTAACACTCGCTCGCGTTTAGAATAATGAGAGTTGTCTTTTGGGCGAGAGGCGGGAAAAGGGCGCTCGCGAAAACCAACACGAATTAAAATTTTGAAATTGTGAATTGTAAATGGGCGGGAAGGGACCTGAAAAGGGGCATGGTCGTCACGCGATCGCACCATAAAGCAATTGTTCCTCGCTGAACAAACGGTCCTACGTCGGCCTCACGGAAACCTAACCTAACCAGCGGATTGTCAATTTGGACGCTGAAATAGAATTTTTCGCCGCACAAAAATGATTTGTTCTAATGAAAGAGTATATGTATGTATGCAGGTGTATATTTTTCGTAGTTTATGTTTGACGCGAATGAAAATTATCGTACGCGAACACGCGTGGGGAAAGTTTTGCGACGTACGTGTTCGTATGCAATTTAAATTAAATAAAGTCATATTTTTCAGTTAAGATTAGATTCCGTTTGAACTTTTGTAATAAATGAACTTTGCACGCCGAATAAATTTCTTTCCACAATTATAAAACGCGAAGTTTGAACGTAAACTGAACTTTTTACATATTTTTATTTCATTTTATGAAATTCAACATTTTGGTTTATCTACATCGCTTAACAAACCGCATCAGAATCAAGCAATAAAAAATGTTAAACGACACTATAAAGCTCGCATAATACTAGCAATTTACATGTATTCAACCTTAGCGCAATACGAAATCCCGGTACATAAATTCCACGACACACACACGTCACACGAACTTCTTCCATAATTCATTCGCGACGAAACTAGAACGTCGAATCGAGAACCGTCATTAAGCGCATTCACAGATCCTTATATTACTCCAAAAGCAGCATCGAGGAGACGTCCCATGCCCTGAGCATCCATCCATCCTACGACCGCAAGAAATCCCGACTTTCCGAACAAATTTTCCCGCGGGTTTTCGAAAAGAGGTTCGAGTTTAATTTTTTTCGGGCCTCGAATGATGAATGGTCTGAGTGAAGGTTCGACATGCTCCATGCTCCATCCACTCGGTTTCCATCCCGTGGCAAGTTTCCTTTCATTGGACCAAAGAGACGCGAAAATCCCACGGATTATCCCGGCGGAGTTTCGCGCGCTTTTTCCCCGTCGGCTTAGTTTCCGTTTCCGCCGTTACGTTGTCAATGCGCGACTCCGAAACAAAACCGAACTGTTTGTTTCGTGTGTGTTTTATGATGTGTTCGGATTTTGGTGGGTTTTTTGTTTTTCATTGTTTGGGTAATGCGAAGGCTAGAAACGGATCGTGTCGAACTTACAAATGAAAATCAACGATTACTTACTGTTAGTTAACAATATGTTTCAGCTTCGATTATTTCAAAGTAGATGTGTTTACAATGATTTGGAATTGTGATTGAGTGCTAATGAAACACTTACATTTTTTTGTTTTGTTTTGTTGAAATTTCAAAGTTTTTCCATCGTTTTCTTAACTTTGAATTAATTTTCTTGCTAACTAATATGTTTTCATATTTCTTTATTGATGTAAATGAAATACGTACACTAGTGGAATTTAAAGTGGGCACTTTTCATAAATTAAATGAACTTTCAGTCTATGTTTTTCGTGAAATTTACACAGAATGGCACTATTATTTTTTCATATTTTTAAGAATGAACATGTAGAATTCTTATTACACTTTACAACAACACTTACAATAATTTTCAAGGAAAAAATATTACATTTTTTTTTTAATTTATAAGGAGTGTCTTCAATTAATTCCAGCAGTGTGTATAAAATGTATCTTAATTTTTTGTATTTTATCGTCGAATAATTTTAAATTGAAGCAAGTAACTTTATATAAAAACATCATGCAGTTTTTATTCCGTATTTTTATCGTATACCAGACATTGATTAATCGATTAAAGGTACTCATGACAGAAAAAATCACACAAAGAAGAATCTAGAGATCGATCCATGCAGCAATGTCGCAGTTTGTTTTTAATTAACGCCATCGTCCGTCGTAAATCCACTTTTAACAGTTCATTGCCGACAACTGGAGGGTGGCGAGCGCGAAAAGCAATTTGCGCGCTTTATCGCGGACAACCTGAAGCGCTTTATAACCCACTCTACATATAAGCACACACATAATAAAATAATAATTTACATACACATATATGAGAAAATACACACACCTACATACGACAATAATAAATTATTTATTAAAAGCGTCAAGTGCTCAGCAAACACACAACGCGGGGCGATGCATTAATACGTACCGGGCTGCAATAAAAACGCCGGATTAACGCTCGGCCTGTTTAAATTTCGCGCCAAAAACAAATACGAATCTGCATTATTTATGGATGTGTGTCACCGTTTATATAATAAATAATAGCGTGATGAATGGCGCTTTCGACTTTTGCAGCCACCTGCTGAACTCGGCGATTAAAATATTCGCTCGAACTGCAAAAGGCCCGCAGACTGCGTATAATCTGATTGGACTAAATGGATTTATTTTATTTTCGGTTATTATTTTGCTTGGTTTGCGCAAATTGAAACGGGGCTGTGAATTTCGGGATTAAACACTGGTACAGTGTGCGTTTGTATGACGCTTTATCTTTATTGGTAAACGGTTGATTTATTAAAATACTTTAAATTAATGGCGCCTTATACTTGCGAATCTGTTGTTCTTAAAAAATAATATGCTGATGAAAATCATTCATTTTTCTTTTTTTTTGGTTCTATCTAAAATAATTTTGATCAAAACGTTTGTTTATTTCGACATTTAATCGTCTAAAATTCATATTTTTTTCGAATATTTAGGCTATCGAAAAATCCTATTGAAATGAAGCAACGTATAAAAGCTTCTATTTCCACACATTTTCCCTATACTCGACACAATTATCAAAAGGGGGCGATAAAGCGAATATCGTATATATGGAAAAAAAACACAACACACGACACATAAGGCAAACAATAAGGTGTAACCGACAGCTACACAAACAAAAGGGCGAGCTCGATTTATAATAAACTCACATCGATTTTCGCTTATCTCTACGGGGCAACACGTGAAAAGCACCCCGCTCTTTATCAACTGCCGAACCTTTCGAGCGTCCATTAAAGCTGAACACAATATTGTAATAAAATACAGAAATATATAAACTAATGCACATTATATTGTATATGGCTCATGTTCGTTTGAACGTTTATTGCTGATACGAACGCATAATTAACTGTAATATGATTAACTTTTTCATATGTGAAAGCTTTGATTCATATAACTCTATTTAAATAAAGTGAGTAAATTAGGTACATGAGATGTTTTTATACGGTAAAATGTCTAATAAATGAGCCTTTCATGAATGAATCTATATTTCATTCGAAAAATAAAGTTAATCTCTTCATGCACTAGGCGGCTCAAATAACAGCATATTCATATGTTATACACCCACACGAAGCGGCTGAAAATCTGTTCGCTTTATAAAGAAAACGATTCGCAGTCGTAAAATCGTTGTTTTCAGCGAAAATTCGTACGTGTGCTCGGTGTTCATAATATTCGCGTTATTCGCTTATCGCCCGGGGCTGATAAAGAAGAACCCTTCTCTCGAAGCAGCGAAACAATATTGTCTACCCCGACAATTTATAGTGGATGGGTGTTAAGAGGGTCGACGCTTCGACGCCTCCGGATCGTTTTGTGTTTTCACCAAACACGAATTAAACGACATACAATTTGCATCCAGTTTGTTTAGCGGAATGCGTTTCGTGTTCGCCAGTGTTTGGGTCGGAAATGAAAATGTTCTTCGTAGGTGAGAGTCGGCTGCTTTGACGTTGATTGTTTCGCTGTTGCGTTATTGTGCTTGATTTGCGTTTCGCTCATCGTATTGGAAGTTTTAATGTCGAATCGCAGAAGTAAATGTGGGTATATTGTAGAAAGTTTCGGTTAGATGATTTGATAAACTATAGATTGATGGATGGATAGTTCATATGACAGTTAGATTGATCGATTCTTCTTATCAATGTATTATATTTTCGTCGAAATCCAGGGTAGTGCTGTAACAATTTTTATTACATGATATGCTTTCGATGTATTATAACGATAATAATATTATATTGAAAATATTCCATGTATATGTATATGAAAACTTTTCGCTTAAATTTACCCTATTTCAGGTTTTACTGAAATGTAATTTCTATCTAGTTGACCTAGTTTTATTTACGTTATATCAAAAATAAAATATGAGCAAAATATAAACTTTCATTTAATTTAGAAATTTCATTTTAATAAAAATCAAAATTATATTTTCAATACACAGAAGTTAAAAATTTTCATCATTGATATGAACATTTGAAATTAAAACTAGTTCCTACATTTACGAATATTCGAATCAATCACTTCAAAAAACTTCAGAACCCATTAAAAACCTCCATTTGCATAATCGTCCCACCGAACCGAAAAAAAAAGCCCTCAAACCCCTTAAAACATTCGTGTCCGAATCGCATAAAGAGCAGACACGTCTGCGGCGCTAATTAACCCAGAAGACGAAGAAGCAGCAGCCGAAGAAGAATCCGACCTCTCCTCTTCCTTCATCCTTCCTGCCCCTCGGATAACGGCTTATTTTTAACGTGTCAACGGTCGTTAACGGCCGGCGATTATGCCGCGGCACTTTTCCGCTCTGTTACTTACCATAAACACCCTCGGATACGACTTCTGAGACCGCGGGGTTGAAATTGCCGCCCCTCTTCAGAAGTGGGCCAAACTGAGGATGGGTCGTGGAAATTCTGCTTCGGAAAAAATCCGGAAAATCCCGACTTTTCCGAGCTCGGGACGTTTGCGCTTCGCTATTAGACGGACCGATTTGCGTTTAACGGCGGACGGCTTCGAAGGAAAATTTTTGTCCGTGGTGTTTTTGCATTCGAATTCGTTACGGGAGGTGAGTTTTATATGCTGTAGGATGGTCGATTTGGTTTTATTTTGTTTTATCTCGGTTTTTGATTTTTGTGCGAGGCTTGTTCGTTTATCAAGTTCCGTTTAGGAAATATAATATAAAAATATTATTTTTTCAATTAAATTTTATTTTTATATGAAAGAACATTTACTACATAGTTGTGAAAAATATTTAGACTTACTACTCATACTACTCATAGAACGTTGTCACCCATAAAGAAATCCCACCTAAACATTGTTTTTTAAATCAACTTATTCGAATTGCTTTTTGAAATTTATGGAAACTTGTATATATTTTTTTAGTAAAATGATAAAAATCATTTTAACAATATATCTTTCGCATCAGAATAGTTATTATTGTCTGAAATGTGCGTTCATTCTCTGATCGATTTGTGACGTATAAAAAAACTCTATCAACATATAATGAACTTTTCCTAAGCAAAAGCTATTTTCTTTTAAATAATAAATGAGACTCTATCATCAATAATTCATTTCGTAATATATCTATAATATACGAATATACCTACATAGGAATAACAAAAAGCCTAGCGACCTAATAAAAAATCATCGCGATATCGCCCCATTTATTTTTATGTCGATTTCACCAATCTTTATGTCTTTTCAAAATCCGTTATTTATACTATAGACATGCAATAGATTGGTTCTTTTTAATAGCAATTTTTGATTCGATCGATCACCAAGAATCATTTTATATAATATTCAAAAATAAACAACCATATAAACATATTTTCAACAATTAAAATTTCTTTGTATTTTGTATTTCTTGCCTATATAAAATACGAATTTCAATGTTGAATCGATATTTTTTTATTATACAACCGAATCAATGTCAATATATGAAATATTATCTTTATACACGCAGCAATATTTAGTTGTATCGTTTTTTCCATTAATATTTCGTACGTTTCGTCGGACCTAATCGAGCGTGCTTGCGATAGCTGTTTGCTCTGTTATGTCAACATGACCGAATCTTATCTCCCCATCTGTACGCGGGAAATGAGAGTTTCTATAAAATTTCGACAGGGTTTCGTTTCTTTCTCTTTTCCCGATATGGATACGTGGACGAAAAATCAGCACCGTGACGTGCAAATTAACGGCTCGACTTAAAACCAATTCGTAATTTACACGTGAATATTTTTTAACGCCACACCTAGATTCTACAAACAGTGTTTGCTGTTTGTCATCGTGTGCACCGTATCTTATCTTGCTTAGATTAACATTGTCGCCGAAATACTCAGTTTCAACACGATCTGAAACACTTTTATTAACGTAATATAAGTGAGAAATTCCTGCGGTATATTAATTCGTTTTCAAATAATGTATCTGGAGCAAAAGTTTCGAAATAAACTCTCGTTGAATAAAATGTGTTCCAGTGTGTAGGTGTGTGTACTGAATGCAACGTTCGTCATCGGTGCACTGAAAGTTTCTTTCTCGAAAACGAACTTTTTCAGGTGAACTTTGTTGTTTGTTGCCGAACACTATTCCCACACTGTATGACTGTAATCTATCTTAGCGATCTGAACAACTTTTGCTCGGGTTGTATCTCGAGCGAAATGAAATAAATTGCAGATATGCAAGTTTCCTCGGCATATATGCAGAATACATGTGTGCGCATATACGCGAAATAAAACCATTGAAAAGTTTTCAGTATATTTCTATTTTATAAGTATTTTTTTTTCGTATTCATCGTAATAATAAAATTCAATTATTTTGATATGTCGCCATTAAGAGATTTTAGATGCTGCGCATAACATTTTATCTTATCTTAATTGATAAGCTTTACCTTTTTATTGTATAACTTGATGGAATATGTTCGTTGATAATTTATTAATTCCTAACTTAAATATGCTTTCAACTGATTACTTACTTTATGCGAGAGCTGTTAGACCAGGACAAAAATATCATAGTTAAAGCGAGACAAAATTAATTCAAGATTCAAAAGACGAAAAGAATTTATCTCGCTCTGAAGCTGGGTTTTTATCCATGCAATAGATAGAGGACTACAGTTTGCGACACAATGTGAAAAATTGGGACTTTTTGGGCTTTAAATTGTTCACATTGTGATTAAGATATTGCATTCTATTGCTCCTGTTAACATATCAAGCGGTTGGAATCCCGGCTTAATGGGGGACTCCCATTGCCGAGCGGAACGGAACGGACTGTGGACACAGCTATAGGAATGAGGAGGATAGTCATATAGGCGTCCATCCTCTTTCGTATCGATGTGTCCCTAGTCCGTTCCATTCCGCTCGACAATTGAAGCCTCCCATAATGATTTCAATTCGGCGGGCAACTCTCGTGCGATTCCAAAACTGAAAGCACTATTTTAACATGTAAATCGAGTCCCATCAACACTAAACCTTTCAATTTTTATCGAAAAACCCTCGCATAAATTAATCATGAATAGAGTGAAAAATAAAAAGAAAGAGAACGATCCTATTTGCCCGTGCCGTCTCTGAGGCCTCGAACCTTAGAGACGAACTGAATCCGTCTCGCTCTAATGGCTACGACGATTCCCACTTTGGACATGTAAATCGACACTAAAACTTAAAATTGTTATAGAAAAACTACATGTGACTACTAAACTACTACTAAACTACTAAACTACTAAAGACATGTGAATCAACACACCCCACCAAACTAACCCTTTAAATTTTTTTTTTTTTTAAAGAAGAGTAAATTTGGCAAGACTACTCCGAAGAGTAAATTGCAAGACCACTCCGAAGAGTAAATTATAGTGTACATACATAGATGTCACTTAATAATTCGAATTACTCGAAATATGAGGTGTAGGTGATGATCATTTTCGGAGCCGTTTCGTGAAGCGTTAAATTAACACTTTTTTCGAATCAAATGAATCCAAACATTCGAAAGAAACGACCGTGTCTCCATATCAATTTTTATCAATTAAGAAAAACGACATTTTGACACTCGCCAAGATAGGACTCGAACTCACGCATCCCAAAGTATGCTGAATCGACACGGCATGCACAAACGCTTTATACCGCTGCGCTATCGGCTGGCTATCGGCTATTGTTATAGAAAAACATTTTCATGTACAGATTACGCATAGAGGGTTAAAAATAGAAAGATAGAGAAGTGCACAGTGCCATATCTGAGATCTCGAACCTTTGAGACGAACTTCATCCATCTCGCTCTAACTTCAAACATATGAATCGACACACCCCACCAAACTAACCCTTTAAATTGTTATGGAAAAACATTTTCATGTACTGATCTCGCATGAACATTGAAAAGAGTAAGAGAACGCTTTTATTTGTTCTGAGATCTCGAACCTTTGAGACGAACTGAATCCATCTCGCTCTAACTTAAGACATGTAAATGAACACACCCCACCAAACTAACCCTTTAAATTGTTATGGAAAAAAACATTTTCATGTACTGATCTCGCATGAACAGTGAAAAGAGTAAGAGAACGCTTTTATTTGTTCTGAGATCTCGAACCTTTGAGACGAACTGAATCCATCTCGCTCTAACTTAAGACATGTAAACGAACACACCCCACCAAAACTAACCCTTAAAATTGTTACAGAACGACAAACTGATCGGCGACACCGAGAGCAAGAGAGACCTTTCAAGGAAATAGAGAGGGAGGGAGGGAGGGAGAGAAAAGCGTCGGCAGAGTGAAAAAAGGCGATAAGATAAGCGCGATAAGAGCCAGAGAGCAGATTGGTCAGATGTTGTCCCCGGGGCGTAGGTGAGTGGCGGTGGGGCGATGCGGGGCGGCATTCGCAGGTGACGCGGCGGCCGCGGCGCGAGTCGGAGGCCCCGCCGCCACACTGTCGCTGTCACAGTGCGCCGGTGGTGCCGGTGGTCAGGGCGGGCAGGGCGCCACTGCTGCCGCTGCCGCCGCCGCCGCCATCGCCATCGGCTGCGTGCTGCGCGGCGTCGCGCTGGCGTCCAAGCGACACCACCACTCGCATCATCACCCGCAGCACCAGCTGCAGCACCAACTGCAGCAGTGGCCCGCCATGCTGCACTCGCTGGACGCGCTCGCCGGCAAGATATCGCCCGGCGCGCTAGACGGGAACGCGAACCGACTGCCTTCGGCGCCGACGCACAAGACTGCTGCTGCTGCAGCTGATGGTGGCGCCGCGAGGCAGCCGCAGACTTCGCCTACAGAGTGAGTTTTTTTTTTTTTTTTAATGAATTTATTTTTTTTTTTTTTTTAGTTAGGGTTGATGCTTTTTTAATCTGTGCGCTGTTGTGCTTTTAATGTACCCGCTCTCATTCCTTTTATTATGCAATTTTTGTTTATGATTTTTAATAATGAAATAAAAAAAAAACATTTTAACAATATAATAAAATAATATAGCACTCAAATGAAAATACATTAAAAATGATGATTTTCCGAAAATGCATAAAATTAAATTGTGTTGCATAATAACTGTATTAGTCTGGGTCGAAAATTAAAAGTTGTTTTTTTTTTTTTTCGAAAAGCTTTAGTGCTGAATAGTTGTTAAATGTAATAAGAAGAAAAATGTGAAAAAATATAAAATTGGTTTTCATCTTTCGTTCTCGCAAAGCGTTTGAAGTTTTGAAAAAAATCAATATTTTAAAATTAATTTAAACTTTTTAAATCAATTTGTCTTTTTATAGTGTTTTTTAATCATTTGATGATATAAATAATCTAAATAAATTTAATTAACAATTTTTATTCTCATTACATTCAGCGACTTTTCCGAATTAAAACTTTTCGAAAAAAAAAACAACTTTTCTTTTACGACTCAGTCTACTGTGCTAATGTACTCCAATTTTCTGCTTTTAATTGATTTATTTGCATTCCTGACAATTCGAATCTTTTACACTGCTGGTAGTAAGATTGTAATATTTAAGTTTTGAATCCAATATTTCAAGTAAAAAATGCACCAAGTATTCGATTTCAAAAATTTTTAGCATTTTTTTCCATATTATGCATACTTTTCTGTTTCCTGTCTGGTTATCGCAAATCTTGGTGTCACGATTCGCAAAACGAACTCGTTTGTAGATAACGCTAACTTTATTCCTTATTCTTACTCTCCTAAGTTCAAATATTTATTTGCGATAACTGTCAAAAATATTCTCGTATGATTTTTAACGGCTCAATTTCACACTAAAATGAGTAAAAATGAAAAATATATATTTTTTTATAAAATATTATCTTGGCATCTGCGATATGTTACGAAACTTTAACGATTTTTCTTATCGGAAATCACCTCGAAACGTGGCCATTATCGAATTTGACACGTCAAATTTAAGCGACCGCCCAAATACACTGAGACAGCATTTTCCAAACTGAAGTTTCGTCTAATCGAGCGTGATTTCGTAAAATTTCTCGCAACGTGACGATCGATATTTTCACTCGAGCACATGAATATCATTATTTCCCATACGCGCACCATCAAAAGAAAACTTTTGATCCCGAATAAATCCGAGTAAGTAAGCATTTCGTAGAAAAACATACACACATCTTGAATATTACAGAAACCCGTTAATTTTGCGCCCAGTTCGTTTCGGTTTTCAATAATTGAGACGCACTGAAGTTTCAAACTCGAAACAACGCGTATTTGAAGAGCTTCGATAAAAGTGCTGCGTATCGACGTTCGAGTTTAGCTTCTTCTCTCACGCTTTTAACTCGACGACGGTCGTAGTTCGTACAGAGAAGCTGTAAAAATGTTTTATTTTATCGACCAATAAAATAGGTAGATTGTGCGTGGTCGTCTTTGTCGTTTTTCCCGAGTAGAGTCGTTATGAGAACGGCGATCGTAAGCGATTTTCGTTATGCGTGCGTTTGACGTTCGTTCTGCGGACGTACGTATTTATTTATTATTGAGGAGCCGTCTTCAACCCCGTCCTCGAATAATCCGTTTAGTGGATGTCGCATTGTTAATTATTCAATAAGGCGACGATCGATCGCCTCCATACGCCGAAGTGCTTTTCCGACAGTACTCGGAAGACGCATATAAAATTAATTCCACGCTCGACTTTTTTTCGGTCGGTTTTTTTTCATAGAAGAATGCATTTAATAAGGTTTACTTTAAGGTTAAGAATTTCGCAAACACTCACATATCTTCAACGGCGATTCATCTCTTTTTCATTTACACGCGTTCTAAGCCCGACAAAGCCTCGACGCCGTCCACAATCGAGTTACGAAAATTGTCTTTTCCAGTTTCCCGCTCGTACCGTTTCCGCTTTTCTTTATTTTTCCACCCTTTTTTTCTTCTATTTCGTTTCCCATACATCGCCGAAATGTTTCGCTGTTGCGTGGAAACGTATTCAAATCGACATGCTATCGTCGCTGATAAAACCTTTTTTCGACTCGTTCCCGCGCACTTCCAATAACTCTACCTTTCCCTCTTGGTTCCCTTTCATGGTTATGCTCATGTGTGTACAAGGGAACTCTCTCCCCCAACCCATTTTCAAGGGTCACGACGATATTCAATAGACGGGGAGAATTTCATAAAAAAAAATCATCGCTGCATAGTTTACCTGATTCGATATTCCAGGTATTGTGCGATCCTGTTAAAACTATCGTTCAAAATAATATATATAATATATTTTTTTAAATCAATTAATATTGTTTTGCTTCTGTAACCGTCGCATATATTATAGGATAGAAGTTGTCATATTGAACATATTGCTATCGTCTCGATCGATTTTCGTCGAATGTTACATAGCTGTTGTACAGCTCACGATAAGCCGTACACAAGCAAATATTTTCGTCGTAAGAAAAAATTGCTTTCGTATCTGTAGGATTTGAACGAAATTGAAATTCGACTCCTTTCAAGGGTTCAGTTTTGTGAATTCAGATTTGAAATTAGATCCGCGATAGTCGATATATAAAAATGCAAATTCCAAGTCTAGACGATAATATTTGAAACATTGTAAATTATTCAGCTTAAATGACAAAATCTTTTATATCCAAATTGCCAGATTTTTTTATAGATTGACAAATAAAATATTATAGAGATCGTATCAATTTATTATTCGAGTCACGATTTTATTGTATAAATTTTTATTTTTCCAAATTCAATATTTACTCTGATAATTCTCGATAAATTATAATTTGATTATTAACACACGTGACACAATAACCGCAAATTAAATTATAAATACCGCGCTCGATTCACCGAGAGCACTCGAGCCATCGACTAAAATTAATTCACATCCCCAACTTCGCTTTCATCACAGTTTAAAATTAAACTCAATCAAAACAAACTAGAAATTTTCACCGCTCGCGAAATTTCCACAGAAACACATAACCGCACAAACACGAGGCAAAATCGTGCGCGACAAAATTAAACGATCGATCGTCAGAATTTCACAATCGACACTCGAAAAATATCATTCGACGGACCTGAAAAACCTTCGTTTTCATTTTATATATTTGAATTGGTGTACAGAAGAAGGGACCACTCGAAAAAATTCGGTCGAAGTGCCGCTCCGTGTGCTCGTTATCTGCAATGCTCATGCGTTATCACTTCGTATATCGGTGGTTGTTATCAACCGGTAATACTTTAGAGATTACGTGTCACCTTTTTGTTGGCTCCATCGGACGATAACACCTCTTGTGCTGGTGAACTAGGCAAACAGGTGAAATGAACCCGGCTCGTGTCGTTATGAACGTGCTCTCGAAAATAATCCGTGTGTTGTATCGTATGTGTATGAGAGTACGTGTGGGTTTGGGTAATCTTGGTAATTCGTGGAAAATCCGAGGAAAATTCGATTGTCTCGGGTCAATTTTGGGTTTAATTATTTTGTTTTTCCGACGAGATTTCATCGCTTCAGGTCGTGCGTTAGCGTGTGTCCATATTGATGTTGTGCCCACGTGCTCGTACATATTGTATGTGGATTATGAATGATTTTTCTGAAATATGAAAAAAATATTATTCATACTTTTCGTAAAATTAATTAAAATGTTTGTTTTGCTGATATTTTAAAATTCAATTTTCAAGTACAGAGTTTTCAAACAATTTACATATATGATTGATTAATTAATTCATTTCTAATATTAACGAGGTTTATCTTATGTTTTCAATGTTGAAATTGATCATTTGTAAACTATGCGTTGAGTGTTTTATTATTTATACGTGCGTATATCATATGCATTATTAAAGATGTTTACATAAATTTGATATTAGCAAATTGGTTCATTGAAATGTAAAACATCGTGCTATTTTATATGTATATAGAAAACATATTGCATTCATTAAAAAAATTCGATAAATGAACCTCTTCATAACTAATAATTATTTTTCGAAATTGCACTAATTTCATATCAAACAAATTTGATAAATTGGTGTCGTTTCATTTCAATGAAAAATATAATTTGAAACAAAATGAAAGAGTAGGAAAAAATATAAAAGAAGACATTTAATGAATTCACATACAAATGTTTAGTATATTTCACAACTTATGAATTTCACGTTTGCAGATTGGCTTATATGTTCGAAATTCAGACGATATTTAGTTACGGTCGAGTTTCGGTTCGATTAACCGCATCCAAAGTTTCAGTTTACGCGGTTTTGATAAGTAAACGAAAGATTCCGTATTGCTCGATCTTGGCTACCAGCTCTTTGTTCGTTTAGAAGCCAAACACTTTTGAAACGCTCGTATTACACTTCCATTATACAAATTTCGAGCTGTTTTCGCGTTCGGTATTTCCATTAAACAGCTCGGCGCATCGGTCGTATTTAATAAATACACTTTTAAGCATTTTAAACAACTCTTCCTATTTCAACGATAATGCTGATATAATATTTTTTTATTTAATTTATTTCATTATTCGTGTTAATGAGATGATCATACATATCAAATCGACCTTCTCAAAATAATAATAAATTATAGTTTCAATAAATTCATACCTAAACATCCGCTGTTCAACTTATCGATTGATAATAAAGTGTCGATCTTTTCTCTGCTTTAGTTAACTAACCATAGAATTAGTCGAAAAATTGAATAACTCTCTAATTAATTGACTTAAGTAATGAAAAAATCGACTCAAACAAAATGATTCAATTCACAAAGTATTGAAATACGCACGCACTCTAATTGCAACAGGCTGTAAACCGATCACTTCCTGCTAGTTTCATCGATCACCCGAGACGACTTTCGCATTCAAAAACAACACATCACACTCATAATCTGAATGCACTTCAATATCGCACTTATCTATGACCGGTCAGATCATTTCTTACATTCTTACCGACGTAAATCAATACACCAATAACACGCGCTCGACTACCGCTAGTGCAGAGTTGTCATACAATCGTCGCGCACGTTGCACGCGTGCACAATTCCGAAAGGCGGGAAAAAAAATTCAAAACGATCAGTTGCACATCGTTGATCGACGCGATCGGTACGCTTCGATATCGATTTATCGCTGGAAGGTCCATCTTCGAATCTGCAGATCTATAAATCGATAGATCGTCGCTCGGCGATGCACAGAGTGAGCATGCTGTCGCTCCTGCAAAAGATCAGGGAGGAGGCTTACATCGAGGATAAACCCATTGACGATCTGTGAGTGTGGTTCGATTTCGATTTTTTTCAATTGATCAAATCCGTGTTTGTGTGAAATTATCGTATCGTTCGATAAAAGGCACGTGGTCGCGCCACGTGGTCGACGCGCTTCGGTGTTTCGGGTGATCGATTTTTTTAGTTTTGAGGTGTGATTTTTTTTTCATGTTCGGTTTATTTTTCTTATTTTAGCTGGGCAATTAGTGTTAGATGTGCAGTTTGTTAATTTTTCATTCGATTGAAGGTCAACTTATTGATGTTTTGCATCTCTTATCAATCGGCATGTGAGTTGTAATGCTTCGCGACGTTTCAGATAGTGTTTTAGATTGTGCATTATAATAGTCCGTAACATATTTCGTCATTATTTAATGTTTTTTTTTTTTAACGATTTGATTTAATTTGAATTATTATGCTCACTATTCATTTTTTTTTTCAATATTTTCCATGAGAATTTTATATTCGATATGCTAGAGTTTTAAATTACTTATAAAAAATATATTTTTAAATTCATCAGCATGCATTCTCTGCATATTTGTAATACAAATGTCAATAGAGACAAACCGTCCAATTATGTCATCGTACGCAAAATTCACATTTTATCAAATTTCATTTATTCACAGCAATATTATGAATTCTACAAAGTGAAATATTATACACTTTATTTATGTACACATTTCTACATTTTCAAATTTATTATAACGTATTTCGAAATGCGAACGACTCCGATCGCATCTACCGATTTATTCGCGATACGTCTTTTAGCAATATCCGGAACACTCCTCTATTACGTTGAATTATTTCAGCTTTCAGCCGTTTTCCGTATTGTTTTATTTAGAGAGAAAATTTTCGAAGCAGTTTCCATTTCCCAACCGGCGACCGCGTTTTAAAATACGACACCATATTATATTTTTGAATTTAAAGTAATCCTTCCTGTGTCGCGCCAGCCACACTTTGCGAAATGAAACTCGTAATTTTTTTTCGCACAATGAAAATTTACACATTCGCACATTGCATTACTATTTTACATACGAAAGAGAGCGTCGCGAAAAATCTGATTACCGAATACGTTCATATTACCGCGTGACGTTTGGGCGTTAATCATCATATGTTGCGTTCGCATTTTTCTCTGAAAACGGCATTCGTCTGAAGGTATTTTCGTGATATATGTATATGAAATATACGATGGAATAATATTGAAACAATGTGTAAGTTTTGTTTCTGGTGTTATTGCATGGACGCTATCGTTACTCATTATCTCGATCCGATATGTAAAAATATTGCTTTTACATTGAACACGATTTTGTTTTTATACGCTGTTAAAAATATCACCCGTGTATTGTAACTATGCATAAGAATGTATTTATAATTAACTGATTAAAAATAGTCGTTGGAATAGTTTGTATCTGTAATCATGTGGTACTTTTAGATTATAATAAATTCATAATCCAATTTATTCAGAGATAATACTTAATTATTGTTTTAAAAATTCAAATATAATTTACTATTATAAAAAAAAATTTACTTACGAAAAAAAAATGAAATTTAAAATTTGTTAAATAACATTTTTTGAACTTTTAAATTAGTTCGCTCATCATACCTTCAGTATTCTTCATTGTTTTTTAAGTCCATTATATATTTTTTTTAATTTGGAAACCACACAATTGTCCTCGATGCACAATCTCAACAGTCCAGCTTGCACTTTTTCGGTTCGTCGTCTTTTGTCTTTTCGGCCTTTTTCTTTCGATTTCCTCTAATCGGATTACGATTGCCAATTAAGTGAGCCGGACGCCGGATGGAAACTACAAGGCTTTCCCATCTTCTTAAGGTCCTGCAAATAGTTGAGCTGCGGCGGGATTAGGAAGCCCTCAAAGGGTCGCCAGATTAAGTGCGATCGCTTTTTGCCCACAATTCCTATCCTCCCAGTGCACGGATCGAAACCCTTCCTTGCACGCTTTTGTTTCGACCTCAAACACCGATCGATAACCGAGAAATTACAACCTCAAAATATGATAATTTCACTAAACATACATTTTTTTATTTTGTTTCAGTGGGATGAATATGAACATCAACAACAATGTAGATTCACCGAAACCGGATCCTGACTATATAAAGGTAAATATTTTTCTCTAAATCCGTTTATAGGCTCGATATAAAATTCACGAGTGAGTTTTTCGCGTTATTGCGATCCTCGGATAACGAAATCGTCCGGTTTTATTGTCGAAATTTCAATTCGACCGAAGGACTATAATAATGTAGACCCTGTCCGATCGTAGTTCGGTACATGGCGATAGTTTAACACCGCATAGTCGAGGGTTTCGAAAGTTTCGAGTGGCGATCTTAAAAGTCGATTTCGAGCCGAATATTTTCCGTTACGAGACCGATTTCTATGTAAGTTCATCGGGTAGCAATTTCGAACATCTCTTACAAGAAGTGTTGGCAGGGTCAAGGACGCCACTTCTGGATTATTACATCTTGATGGATGCCGAACTTAGACGTCGGTCTTCCGCAGAACTAAATATGACGGGCACGTGCTATCTCCACTTTTTTTCCAGTAGCTGTTCCTCGTATTCCCAGAGGAACGCCTCTGGATATATTTCCCTTATTCAAATATAATGTATCATCGCTTTTGCGGTGTGCGTGAGTCTGACGTCTGAACGATGTTCGAAAGTATGTATCAGATATTGATATCTCGTAGTTGATTCTTTTTTCGTCGGTATTATGTAAACGCTTTTCGATATTCGTATAAATATCTTAATATATAATATTTCACTGATATGATTAATTGAACAATCATGTCGATTTTTATACATTATATTTCACGATAAAATCGATAGCGAAAACGATAATAAAGTTCAACAAAATGCCCTATTGTCACGACCCATTATTACGCGTTCAAGTCAATGTAATATCAGCAGATATTATTATAACGTGAACTGGTGGGTCGCTTAACCCTCCTAACTTAATATGTGCGCGTTAGAAGACTACGTGAATGCATATATTACTTTATGTACTAGTAGTAAGTATAAGGAAAGGTCAACTTCTGAGGTCCCTCTGCGAAAGCATTGGAAGGACCTCGGTGCGATTGTAGCTGCGACGACCCGAAATAATTTCCTACCGAATTAAACCCGAGCCGAGATTCCAGAAAGGAAATGTAATAAAGTATCAAAATTACTTCTCGTTTGCGCAAACTAAAGAGATCAACATGCTCCGAAGTTTTCCTTTCCTTTCTCCTTCCGTACATTCGTATATCGTGCGTTTTGGCTCTTTTTTTTCGAGTATTCTCGTTAACATTCTGTCTCCGCTCTTATTCGTTCCGTTAGGATGTTTTGTACATAATTGTGTATTTGTTTATTTATTTGTTGTTTTCTTTTTATTATAGATGTTCGTAGGGCAAGTGCCGCGCTCGATGGACGAGGATGAGCTGCGGCAAATGTTCGAGGAATTCGGAAGGGTTCATCAAATCAACGTACTTAGGGATAAAGTTACCGGCACCAGCAAAGGTTCGTTTTTGGTCCCGCATTGAAATGTGTATATTATGAATTTTCATTCGGGTTTTTATATATTTATTAGGCATATTCGCGCGCGGAAAAGCCTTCGACGTCAATTTCCCATCGTAAAAACAATAGCGTAGATTTCCCATGGGTTCGTAATAAAACGTTAAAGCAATTACGTATGATTGATTCGCTTCGTAAATCACTCATGTGTCTTTGTCGTTGTGCCGAACGCGAAAATTCTTCTTTTCAACCTATGAAAAAATTCTCGAAGGGAAATTATTAATATTCAGATGTCCGATATCCAAATTGTTTCGCGCCATTCTTTCAAAACTTTCCATTACTGATCGTGAGAGAAATATTAGTCAAATTGAATGAATTTATTGCTTCATGAAATTTCAATTCACAATATTTTCAATCATTGTGTATATTTGCCAAATACCTACAAAGTACACGTGAAGTATGTTATTTGTTAAACTTACTGCAATGAGCGTAATTGTGACTTCGTCTGTTTGACATTAAATGTTTTGTGACTGACATGATAAAGTGTTACTAAAAAGTTGTTAAGTCTCTCATCACAGTGAAACAAACATGAGATAAAATGTATGCTTGCTTTGTATTTTAATTTTTTCATATATATTCTGTAATTATATCCGTTTAGTTTTAATAAGCACATACGGGTTTTATTCATGATTCAGTAGATCTATTGTTCACCCGACACCGAGCTGACTATGCATATGCCAATGTATGTTCTGATATTCATCATCATGTTCGATTTGTGATATGTTTTGTCAATGTTAAACAAAAGTATGTTTTGTTTTCCTATTTGTTTCAGGGTGCTGTTTTGTGACGTTTTTCACTCGAAAAGCGGCGCTGAAAGCGCAGGACGCATTACACAATATCAAAACGCTAGTAGGGGTAAGTTGTGTTTTATGTGTATTTATTTATACTTATATTTGAAATTTATCTACGTATTATTCGATCTAATATTTCATACAAACAAATATTTCATTGCACTTACTAAAAATCAAAACTAACATATTTATTAGATTCGTGTTATTAACGGTTTTTATGTTTATGTTTGTGTATCGAGTTGATTTGGGAATGTAACATATTATTTTTATTTGCAGAAAAATAACATTTAAAATATCATATCCCTCCATAATTGGTTACTTTAAACTTTATTACGTGTTGCTGAGTTTAATACAGCAATTATTATCAAAGTTACCCAGAGTGAGAAAACAACTCGCTAAATTGCTTCGGGGTGTGCAATCCTCGCTTAAAACGCGTTTGCACACTTTATAAAACTATCCTTGTAAACGTTTTAAGCTTCAATTATCAGTTGAGCTGAAATATTACAGCCGCGGCTAGATTTTATCTACACTATTACAACGTCGTTATCAAGTGTGACATCGACGATAAATTATCGTTGTGTTAAAAAACACTCTTATCTACGATATTTGTTCTTCAAAAATATAACTTGAAATATTATTGCCGTCCACATTTTATCTACCAATGAACATTTCAATTACAAAACAAGCAATTTATACAAATCGATAATAATCTAATACAGATTTTTAAAATACATTCTAGAATTTTAGAATTGAAAGTTTGATTAGATGAATACAGATGTCGCTCACAATATTTATTTTTTTTTAGATTAGTTCAAATTTTTTTTGTAAATTGAAAATTTTACAATTCATTTAAAAATCAAATTTCGTAATACGTTCTAGATTCATTATTATATAAATTAATTATTAATGTATCAATTTCCAATTTTTTGGCCATTTTATATTGAAACATCATCATTTCTAATTCACTACTCGCACACATCAACAAATCTGCAAATTTCCAACATCGTCCCGGAAAACTGCGCAGATCGTTCATTTAGCGTTACGCTAATAAGCCAGTGTATGCCTCGCAGGGTCCCCGAGACCAGATTTATCCCTTTCGCAAAGTAAGCGAAAACGCCGGCTTGTTTTTCGGTAATTGCTCGTTAAATTACTACAACGCACCGTTTCGGCGCGCTCCGGTCTCGGGTTCGCTTTGTTTGCTCCGGCCGCAAAGTCGAAACCGATGCTCGGGTCTCGGACCCATGCGGAATTACTTTAACGAGGTAACAAACCGAACCTTCGGCCGTTTTGCGTCCCGGAGACTTATCGTTACTTGCTTGGATCGGAAATGCGATAGGTGTTTTGAGAAAAAGTCGTTTCGAGGTGTATATCGTGGAAATTCGCTAAGATTCTTGTATGAGATTCGATTTTTTATGAGCCGTTCAGTGCATTAACTGGTGATTCCACTTTTCGATAAAAATAGATTTAATTGCCAAAGCACTTGATTATAGTATTAAATTTTTATGTGCGAAATATTTTTCCTGAAAAATAAAGCTAACAGCACGATAAATCCTCCAATAACATTCCCACTTATAAGGTCTCTCTTTATAACGTTTGTAGAGATTTTATCCAATAACGTTATTTTTTTAAAACTATGATTAGAAATTTCTAATATAATATCGTTAAATGAAGTATCACATTGATTTTCCTGGAACGTAATTCAAGGAAATACTATTTCATACAAAATACGAAGAATGTCGCTCGAGGTGAAGTCCAGTCATTTTCAAGAATTATCACGTAAAAAATTTCGGATAAATTGAATAATGAAGAGAACTAAGGAAAATTTAAAAAACGTATCAATGTTTTATCGTTTTGCTTGACTTTTTGTTTTATGGAGTTAATCATTTTACACACTGAATGGCTCATATATTAATTAGATTTCGTAACCACAAATCATAAATTTTACATATACAATATTCAAATTTAAATTTTATTGGAAGTCTGTACGTGAGCGATCTATACGTATTATCTCAGACAGTAGACGGGGGCGTATTTTCGCATAAATAGCACGTCAACATACATTAGCATCGGCGTTCATCGGCATGTTTAGAATTGCTCATTTTAAATAATCTAAACGCGAATATATTGTGTGCTATACGTAAATTCATTCGTTAACACGCCAGTAGCATCGTAACTAATGCAGTGTCATCGTTGAATTAATGAACGTGTCATCGAAGCTTTCGATTGATTAGTGATTATTGCCGATCGAGATATGAGCACGCATCGCCGAAGAGTATTATCTCCTTGGATCATTCACACGTATAAAATTTAAATTCTAAAACAGTAAATATTAGCTCGTCCATTCGACGAATATAAATTGCATCGATCGAAACATTTAAAACATCGAATTGTAAATATTCTGTTCATTAATTTAACGTAGCAATTTTCTTTTACGCACTCGTTATCGTACATTTTCCAGTCGGCTTTTCCGTGCAAATATATTTAGTGGCAAACGGGCTTAGTTAGTGTTCCCCCTCTAGGTCCACACCGAAACAACCACTCCAACTTTAACCATAAAACTATCCTCGGACATAAATAAGAGCATCGTTGTCGGCGGCCCTGTCTTCCAGGGCAACACACTTTGTTTGCCTAATAAATTAGCGGCCACGGGACCGAAGGGCCTCTCGGACAGTAGGGTGGGACACAAATTACTCGGCAAATAGCCGAGCTCGCTGACTCCCCGATGATTTGACACTGTTTGCTCCATCAATCCCGAAGGTGGCCCTCGAAGCCTCCTCCGACGGGGGTAAATGCTCTTGCATGCACTCGGGATGGATTTCGTCCGAGATCGTTGAGTGGTCGAAATTTAATTGCAACTGTCCTTCGTACAGAGTAAACTTTCAGTATTTGAATTTCATATATTTTTTTATGTAATGATATGAGACTATTAATTTTGATTTTGAATACTTTTCTTTGTGAATTCGAAAAATATTGCATATTTCCTTTTTTTTACTTAATAGGTTTATGTCACTTAAAGAGTACCTTTATGATTTGGGGCAATTTGTTTGATATATTTATAGAATACTTTTATAAAAGTCTGATCAAGTACGATTCTTAATACTGCATTCCACACTAACATTTGAAAGGATTTTCATTGAAAACTTTACTCGAAGGAGATAATTATGCAACAGAGTGTATAAAATTAGTATTTCATTTTAGATTCTGTCTTGAAGAATCGAGTCGATACATAAATTTCTATAGTTATCCCAAAAAATATTAAATTTATACACCCTGATAAAAATCTTTTCCTAGTAATATTTTCGTTAAATCGAATTATTCTATGGAAATCATTTCAAATGTTGATGCCTATTACAATATTAAGAACCGTACTTGATCAGTCTTCAAATCATACAAGAAATTATAAACCTATCTAATGAAAATTTTACGAGAAAATACATTTGTCAAAAGTGTACAGAATTTCTAACAATAGTGTACTTATGATACATGCATGTAAATTACGCACATAATGTAGAAAGTTAATATTGTACGAACGACATCTATTGCCGTCCGTCTCAGAACAACAGTAAAGAAACAAACCAGCGATTATATTATTATTGTACGCTCGGATGCCATCTACCATAAAAAATGTGACGCAATCGCAGTGAATCACGAACGTTACGACCGACCGCTAAAAACAAACGACCCACCTCCAGGATGGGGGTGTGAAAAATGAGCGAAGGGTCCTCAAAGGGAACCTCCACTTTCGGGAAATGAGTCAATAAGCAATCCCTAATCGCGAGATTTCCCCGAAGATCGAGCCGGCGCCAATTTATTGTCCCCCGACGTTGGGGTGGCACCCCACTGTGGTCGTGTAGCCAACTGGCCTAGGTGGCCCTTTGACAAATGGAAGCCCCACTGCCCTCCGAGAGGTCCCTAATCTCGATTGAGCCTTGTGAAAAATGAGATCGCTTTTGAAAAAAATACAGACAACAGTGGCGTGGTTGGAAATTTTAGGTCCAAGTGTGAAAACTTTGGTAGGACCCCTTGAGCAAATCCCTACTCCAAAATATTATTATTGAAAAAAATATTTTTCGATAATTTTTCAAATGTATTGTATTGAAATTTAAAATACAAAGTCAACACTATATGCAAATTTTTATTTACAAATTTTGAAAAATTGTATAATTTTTTTGACAAATTAAAAAAATAAGACTTATGTTAATATTTATAAGGTTTAGTACAGTTTAAAATCTTCAAATGTAAACACGAAAAGATTTTAATTTCACATTTTCGATAAATGAAATTTCAATTAATTTTGATACAAATTTTAAATTAGTGTCGCAGAAAAAAAAGTATTATTTAGGAATCTAGGATTTTCTCTATAATATTTTGAGGTCTAACCTTACCTTACCTCACCTTACCTTACCTTACGTTGCTTTACCTTACCTTACCATACCTTACCTTACCTTATAAGTAACATCATTCAAATAGTTTTATTTGATTTCTTAAATGTTTATTTAGTTTAGTATAAAATTGTAAGAAAAAAATATAAAAAATCCTGAATTGGGCCCGGATGCTTTGCACACCTTCACGTTAAGTTCGCTACGCCTCTGATTGTGAGTCCGTCAAGTCGAAACCGATTCGATTCGGTTTTTCGTATGCGGTTCGCATAATTTGAATGCTCTCGTACGTTTGCGCATCGACGATGATTCAATGTGCGAAAATAAAACTTTTTTTTCGGCAGAGTTTTTACGTGCGAATCGAGGATTTTGCAGTTCGCTAAAGTTCGACGCGTCCGACCTTCGTCAGTCGCTAGTGAGAAAATTTCGCGGGAAATTCGCGCACCAATTGTGCCAATCATCGACTTTCAAAAGCTTCGAAATTATGATGAATGGCGTAAACGAATGCTTTCCGTTTGTTGCTTTACTATTCAATTTCAGTTCATATCGATTTGTTAAAATAAACGTTTCAAATCATGTTCATTTGTTTCATAGTTATCGTAATATATTTTTATTTTTAATTAACATGAATTCATATTTCGAAAAAATGAATCATAATATTCAAATTTAATCAATTCAATAATATACGGCTCAAACTTAAATCTATTATGTTATTGTGAAAGCGATCGGACCCGACTTCGGTCCAACTTTGCTCCAATATAAATATCAAATATTCACATTCGTTATGGGCTCGCATTGAAAAGGCAACGGCGGAAGTTAAATAAAGGGCTTAATATTCGATTTCGTGCAATATTGATACAGATCCTAAGGCCGTTGTATAAACACGACCGCCATTTAATAGGTCATCCTCGTGCTCGTAGCAACGACCCTCCTCGGCCGATCGTTAACGAAAACGGCCCTAAGCCGGACGAAACTCGAATTTTTCCATTTTTTACAAAAATAGACACGTTATTTCTTTATAGCTCACACAATAGCATACTGACTACGAGCGCTAAACAGTCCATCACGAACTCGAAGCACTAATTTGTCCTGTTACGGAATTATCGACTCGAAGCCGCACCTGATACGTGCCAGACATGCCTTTACGGCGTTACCGTGAATTACGTTCAATTGAATAATTCTTTAATCGTTTTTTCGGAAAAAAAGTAACATTTCAGGTCTGCGGTCCGCGGTTTTGTAACTCACGTCCATTGTCCTTTGTAGCTATTTTTGAATCACTTTGACAATTAATGGCGCGAAGCACCGTGTTTGTCCAAGCACTCCTAAGCGATTTGAGGGTTGTTCGGAAAGCACTCACAGCTATGTGAAATTCGGTTCTATTTTCGTTTTAATTAAATAGAAACGGCGCTTTGCTGATTCGACTTATTGCCTTTTTCGCAGAACGCTTTTTCGCTCGCTGATTATATTTGCTTTTAATGAAATTTTATATTTGTTGTTTTAATTAATGGGTTTTTACGAGTGAAATCGGCGTTTTTTAATATGTTTTAGAAATCAAATCGATTCGAAAAATAGCGTTGGATTTATATATCAGAGGTTGTCGCATGCTCCGTCACGTTGTCGACATTTTCCTTTTCGCGTTTTTTTTTTAGTTTGGTGGCTTACCGGTTGTTTCGTTCTTATCGAAAGTTCGTTTGAACTTTTAGAAACGCCTCCGAGGAATGGAATCTGTCGAGCGGTGAGTGATTGACGCCCAGGGGACATAAATACATCTCAAGCTACTCTTCTGCTGATCGAAAGCTCATAGATATCGTCGAAGTTTCGCACTGAAAAGAACTTGCAGGCGCTAATTCGTCTGTTGGCTAACTATAAAAAGAAATCTCTTCGAATCGTATAAACCGTTCTGAAAAATTTCACAGAACAATTATGTAGATTTTCTCAAACTGTCAAACGGAGCATCTATGTAATAACATTCAAAGTTACGACCGTTAATAAGTATTTTCTCAAATGAGCGTTCAACAAACAGCAATTATTCAAATTCAACGTTTCGTTCAACTTGGACTGAAAATAAAAAAATAAACAAACGACAACTTTTCAAATTTCATGCAAATGCGTTTCGATCCATCCAAGTCTTTTTAACGTCGATAAAAAAGACAACTCGCGAAGCAAAGTTCGAAAAAAAAACTTCACACCGCAGATTTAAAATCAATCAATATTCCATAGCCGATATGAACTTCGTCGCTTAAGCAACAATGAGTTGTGAACGTGTGCGAGTTTGAATCATAAACGAACATCGTCTTCATGACGCACGGGGTGAAAAACCTCAAGAACGACATCCTCGACCAGGTGGTTTGCACGTTTCCACTTGTCGTCGACGATGGGCGCCCAAGACCCGCAAAAGATAGGGCCTCGGGACACGCGAGACAATATTGCGTTTTTACGTAAGAATCTCGGATTCAATACGGAAAATTGCCCCACATAACTGTCGTAAGTGCATCGTTTCCGAGTCCTTTCTTCCGTGCTGAGGCTCAGACGCCGTAAGAATTAAGTTAGATCCCGGAGAAGATTGGAAACGCTCTCAAAGCCTTCCCATAGGAGGACACGTCTCGGTGACCCTTATGTAGTACGTACATGGAGAGGATTCGGGCCAAATGGATTAAATTTCTTAAGGCGCATGTTACATATAATTACATGGGATTTGAGTTACTTAAGCGTCGTTTGAATGCGGAAAGTTTTTTTCTTTCGATTAAAAGTTTACAATTCTAAGAGATAATAAAAACTCGCGTTTCATTGCTAGAATAATAATGAGATCTAAGCTTCGTTTATTGCGATTTGAATACTCTTCGATAGCGAATTCAAATAAAAATTAATTATACATACAAGATAACACAAATGATTTTACAAATTAATTAATAACACATAATGAATCAATCAATTGGCAATTTATTAATTATTTTTGTATTAATTTCAGATGCACCATCCTATCCAGATGAAGCCCGCTGATAGTGAAAACCGAAACGGTGAGTACACGAAACAGTTTACACGCTAGTTACACAATTGCGTAACATTCTCAATAGCAAACGAGTGTCATTTGTAACTCAAGAAAGAACCTCACCGTTTCATTTTTTTCTTTTCGTGATTCGTGTGACTCAACCGTGTCATACGATCTTCTTCACTCTTACCTCACTCGGTCGCGGTTAATTGGGCAATTTTTCACATAGATATATCATAATTTTGACGACGTACCAAATTGTCTTTTTTCTACCGAAAATAAAATGAAACGGAACGTTTACTGCCAAACTTTTATTCTCGTATATAGAATATTATATATGTTTTTCGATTATGCTTCGACATGTCTTTGAATCTGATTAGTATTCCGAGGGAAAAAAATCATTTCGATTTTTTTAATTAAATTCATTGTATGTAGCCCATAAAGGAGGACCAACTTCGGTTCTTCTGTTCAGCACAGTCGAACGACTCCGGGACCGAATTGAAAGGCTATTGTTTTCCAAAATGGGTCGTTTCCCGCGAATTGTTAAGAAACTTTCACAAGGATTCGAACATCTAATTAGAGGTTAAAGGGAAAACGAGTGGAAAAAGCCCGATCCCGCCGGAATGGATTTTCTTTGCCTCTCCGGTCTGTCGATAATAATAAACGTTCATTGAAATCGTACCGCCGATGTGAATTCTCCTACTACTTCGGTAATTTTCTATCGACTATTAATATAATATAATAATCCAATTTCACCCCCTTGCCCTTTTATATATTTTTCGACCTCCCACCACCCCCTGTCGTTATCTGAATTATTTTTTTCGTCCGTTTCCTTCGAGGAGTCGGAAGTTTGGACGACATCGTCCGCCAATGGACGTTTTAATTTTTCTCTTTTCGATTATTCTTTTCTCTTTGGACGAGGCGTTTTCACGCTTCGCCTCTGTCCGAAATCATACTTTTGTAACTGTGCCTTAATTTCCTCGTTAAAAGTAACGATCCAATCGGAGAGTCGCCGAGTCGTGAACATATTTTGATTCAATTACGACATTATTACGAATTAATACTTGACGAATTATAGGCTCAATTCTATTGTTATGATATTCTTTGATGATTTTTTTTAAATTACATCAACTATTTGAGCAGCACTGGATGAAAATGAAATTGCTTGATAATATTTTTGTCTTATAAAGACATTTATACATATTTCCAACAATTATACTTGTTTCGACACATTTCCTTAAACTTTTCCTGAGTCTATGTGTGTAGATATATTTAATGAGATCATGATCTTACAATATAATGTTCTAAAAAATAATTTATTTCTCAATCAATTACAAACTAGTCGAACATAACCGCAATTTTTCAACACATTCATAGATTTTACACCAACTGTTCAACCATTTACCTAATAGGTATATTAAATAGTATTACGTAATGTAATCTGTAACCACTAACCGACACCTAAAAATAGAAAATTCGCAACAATCATAAACCACAAGATTTTCAAGACACCTTCCAAAACCAAAAAAAAGCCTCCTCGACAACCATAATGAAAAAAAATGAATAAAAAGACCCATAAAATAGCCATTTCGCGATCGTTGTCGCCGATGAACGAACGGTCAAAAACGTCATACAGTGTATGACAGGCATAACAATGCAACTCCTATGAAATATGTTCGTGGCGTGTATAATACAATGGTTGACGCTTTTCAGTTGACTCTGTACCTCTGAGCGCGTTGTACGCGTCTCTGTTCCTGTACACCCTGTTGAAAAAGTGTGTGTTCCTCTCTACGCAAAAGTTGGTACTGTACGGATATTGGTGACCCTATAAGCCTCTCAAACTGCGGTTCTCAAATTTCGTTTCGATCGATTGTTTATTCGTCTCGATTGTTTGCTCGATTTATCTTATAAATATTGTTTGTGCTAGATTCTAGCTTAATGATGTATAATTATCTTTGATTAAAAATTGCTTAGTTTATGTTAATTCATGAAAACATTTAATCTATATTGTTTTTCATGTTTAAAGTTGTTGTAGTCTTATCTTAATATTGCAGAATGGATGTAAAGTTATCAGCAAGTTGCATACACGTGTTAATAAATTATATTTAGAGTTGTTTTGATCTCGTCCATTACAAAGGAATATCGCAATTCTAAGAAATATTTTATTCAGCGAAAAACATCCGATTCGATAAATGCAAAATTATCACTTTTTACAAATCGCATCGCGCGTCACATCGATAATCGCTATTCATACATGTAAAACACTATACGACTTTGAACTGAACTTCGCCTCTAATAAGATACGGCACACTTTGTTTTTTCGTCGAATCATACCGCGGCATCAATAATGAAAAATTTAACGCTCATTCTCTCGGCATTATTGAGTTGTTTGCTGAAATTCTCCAGTCGAATTCGAGTTCCGCTTTTTTGAGTGTAGACACGCTCACTCGTCTCAAGAGTAGAGCACTCGAAAGTACTCTACAGCTAGTGGGATCCGTGTCTGAAGAAACTTCTGCTAAAGCTTTTTAGCCGCTTTCCGGCTGAAAATCTTCTAAAGCCGTCACACATTTGCGCCTTTCGCATCCGGAAAAAAATTAAAAACTTCGAACGATTCTGCGACGACGTACCTCTCTTTTGTACTGTAATATTCATAGCGCAAATGGTGTTACACGAACGCAATATCGAATTACTTGACGAAGCAGAAAACGCGTTCAAAGCGATATTTATTACGCGTCGACAATTTCATTGTTTCATATTTCAATTTTATTCTATTTCTTCTTACTTTGTCCATTTTGTAACAAAAGTTAATGAAAAAATGTGTGCACTGCACAAACGATTCGACACGTGCAGTGTAAAAATACGATCGCGATGCATTTCCGTTTCGCATTCAAGGAAATTTTAATTTATGCCTCGAGTGCATACGTTGATTAATCAGTCAGATGAGTCATTGGAATGTCGAAATAAAAAAATGCAAATATCGAATTCGACGACGTAAAAAGTAAAGTAGGTGTTTTATTCGAATTTCGCAAAAATATCGAGTCAAGCATATGTTCGCAGCCAATTTTCCGAGCTGACCCTCGAAATGTCTTTGCACTTTGAATAATACAGTTGCGGTTTCGCCAACTGTGGAGCGATAGATTAACCTCACTACTTCACCATACACACGTACTACCGTATGTGGAAAAAACCGCAGTGCGTGTTTGGACCGCGGCACGACGCTTGACTATCAATGAGTTTCGGGAATATCTATGTGTGTAGTACTTGCATAGGTATTTCGTGATATTTTTGTGTTTTTCATTCTATGTATTGTATTACACAGTCGTTACATATTCCGCACGAAAAACTGTCTGTCGCTATACTTTTGTCGTTATCGATTGCATTTTCGAATTCTTACGATTAGACGGTCTGAATACGATATTATACGATTGTTCCGCTGATTTGTTATTCATATCACATTATGTATTAAATTTAATTTATTGGATGATTAAACAATATAGCCTTCGCGTTTGATGATAATTAATTTTAGTGAGATGGTTCGAATCGATCCTTTTCCATTTTAAGCAAACACAGGACGTCATTAATGATAATTCACGCTATTTATAACCTAGTCCATATGAATAATACAATATTAAATGAAGAAATCTTTCATGTATACGTGTATAATATTCATGAGCTACCCTCTATCTTTTTTTTTAATTTATTGTAACTGGAAAAGGACATAATATGTAAATCGTTCCATTTGGTTTCCGTCTGGCTTTTAGTGAACCAATCTACAGCTACCGTGTGGCGAAAAAAAAAACGAATTTCAAACGAATCGTTTGAAGCCTTCGATTTAAATTTGCATATGGACAATAAAAAAATCTGGCGATGAATCTTTCATTCGAACAAAACTGGCCATACGCACCCTTTTTGTCAGTCCTACTGAATAATTTATACACGAAAAATATACATAGACCCGAATAATGCGCCACAATTCTAATATCGTAAATCTAGCTTTATGCCTCCGAAAATTTTGTATCGCATCCTGCAGATTTATCAGCACCACGAGAATTTCCTTAAAAAATGCTATTTTCCATCAAACGACAACATTAAAGACGCGAAGCTTTTTAATCTCGAATCCAAATCAGCTCACACGACACATTTTGATTCCGATTCGACTTTTTGACGAAAGCTCGGATCGAAACCGCGTCTGACCTCAATACCGCAAACCGAATTTGATTCAGATCCATATCGTCCGTCTATTTCCAGTGTTAGAATTTCGCCAGTGTCGAGAAATTTTCCTCTTCAATTAGAACCGGCTGTTCTCGTGTTTCGGAAATTAACACGTCTCGGTGTGCAAGAGACGTGTGAAGTGGAAGCTCGTCTCTCGCTCCGAAACCGAGCCTCGAATTTGTATCGCTGGACGCTCATCCGGAACATTCGGACGTAGAATGTGAAAATGTGTCTATCTGTCTGTCTGTAAGATGAGGTGTTCGTATTTTAGGAAAATTCGTTTCGGTCGCTTTGATTGTTCGGTTGTGTTTCGGGACGGTTTTTCGGCGATTAGCGCGAAGAGACACACGTGAGCAAACTTCCATTTCCGTTCGTGTGTGTGTTATAATATGTACAGACGATTTCGTATACTGCGTCGTTTTTCGTCATTGCTTTTTTCTTATAAACAAATTCAAATTTACGATGTTAAACAGTGTGCATTGTGTCAAACTGTTTGCTCTGGTTTGATTTATCTGCGCGCTGAAGAAGATGTTTGGATTTTTCTGTTTTAATCAGCGGGAAGTTTGTTTTCGTACACGTGATCAAGTGACTTATACAAGATACAATTTTTTTAACGATATAAATTAAATTCTAATTTTGATTCATCGGAATTTTAGAAGCAGTCCGTTAATCTTCTCGACACTAGCACATTACTAAATTTATCTCATCTGGCATATTGCTGTAGTGTAGTGAGGTCCTCAATGTTGAATATCAATGACGTGTTATAAATAAGTTGAAAGGATTCCCTAGTACACTTTGCATACTTAAAGCAACGACCGCGACCCAACACAGAACAATGAACCGACGAAGCTATATAAACTTTCTAATAGAACACGTATCGTGGTCGAATCTATTAAAAAAAAACATTTTGTCAACATATTCACCGACGTTTTATAGTGATGAGCTCGATTACAGACAACATGCATGTTATATGTACATTATTCTGATCTTCAACGTCGACTTCGCGGCTGACAGTCTGCTCACCTATTCAACCTTGTATTTTCTTGGCCTTTGAACTGAATTATTTACATTTATTATCATAGCCGAGTACTTATTTGTTGAAAATCGACAGGCGACGCGCCGCTTAAAATTTTCATGACCGTCATCGACGGTCGGTTAGCCTCCATAATACGGATTCGTTTACATAATGACATACGTTTTCATTTGTTCTATTAATAAAATTCGTACATGCTTATTTAATTATTATCCTGTACGTTCTTTATTGATGTCGAGTAGCGGTTTTATGTCGTATAAATGAATCGTCTTGTGTCTTGAGTCACGTTCGTTGAAGGAAGTCCAAAAATTCGACAGGATATTGAGCTGTGCCTGGATTCGCCGACGTCCTGTCGTAAATCGTGGTTTTAATTTTTACTGCCTATTACATTTTTATCAATTTTCATCTCGCCACGTGTGCATCTGTTCAATTTTTCTTCGTGAAAATTGTTTATTCCCTAAACGTGTTGGTGTTCGCTGGTCAAGCGCCAAAGAACAAACACGGCTTGTACTACAAAACGGTCACAGATTCGTTTTAAAATCGTCATTGTTTACTCAGTTGACTTAAAATGTACATATGTTTCATCAACAAAGAAACACTAAATATTTCTTCATATCGCTGTTTGTATTAGAAGATTATGCTCGTAGAGTAGATCAATATTTTATTAAGGTATATTTTGTTGAAAACTTTTTTTCTTTGTGCTGTACTTTTAGAATATTTATCCATGACTCTTTTTCTACTTGTCACTTTGACACTGTTTCAAACAATACACATATTATGACTAAAATTTCAAACAATTACAGTAGCAGATTGCATACGATTCATTCATATTCACAGACTGTTCAAAAAATGTACGTTTCTAAATTTTTCGTATTATCCATTTAAAACTAAACGGATTCGGTGACAATTAAATTTGGTAAACTACTTAAATTATAATAATTCTCGAATCCAATTTGAAAACGGGTACAGCGCAAACAAGCTGTATAATTGAACCCAAATCCACAATAAGTGACGAAACACAAATGAAAACAGACATCTGTTCCGACTGCAGCAACATCAAACATTTCGAGCAGAATTCTATAAAACTTCGAACCAATACATCCCGAAAACCTCAAACGAAAATTTTTTAAACGATAACAAAATCCCAAGTCACTAACGACTAACTAATCACACAGTAGCGAAAACTGTCAACTAGAAACAAGCACTAATCGACGTTACGTCAACGACTTATTTTTTCACTGCTTCAGAAGTGCATGCGTTAAAAGCGCACTGACGAACACAACACAGAACGACTACAGAATATATAATTACAACACACACACACAGTCCCGATGATAAATCCTATAGACATCGAAGCACATTGTCTGTCTATCTGTCATCGGCCTGTGTCCACGAGGGGCGTATTTATGCAGCGAACGTAACAGTTTCTATGGGCGTTTAGTATGCGCGAATAACAGGCTGGATGTGTGCAGGCTTGCATCGCAACGTGCTCAGGGAATACCGAGCTGTCGTGCCTGTTTAATCAGGCTGATTAATCATGCTGTGGCGGGAAAATTGATCGATGCCCTGTGTTTGCGGAATGATCGAGTTTCGCGTTTTTGGCGGTTGTTTGGCGTCGCGACGCGCGTTATGGGCGTCGCGATTCGCTCTCGCGGGCGATATGTGATGATTGTTGTTATTCATCGTTTTTTTTTTCGTTTGATGATTCAAATTTTCGTTTTATCGTGGTTAGATAATATTAAAAAGTCAGCTGGTAAATTTGATTGAATTTTAATTTTGGTGAAAAATCGGAATCGTTTAGTTTTAACTATTTAGAAAGTTGTCAATTGATGATACGTTCGAGTGAGTTTTTCCAGATATATATTGGAAAATCTTAGTTTGATTTGTCTCATCGTTTATATCTATAATTTAGAACTTTTCAATATGTTTTTAAAATAAAACATTTTCAATATTCAAATATGCAAATATTTTCGATTAATTGTATGTTTATAGTTGAACGTATAATTTTAATTGATTTCCAATTTATGTCAAATTTTGTTTCACTTCAAATTGAAAATTCATTGGATAGTTTAAAAAAAATCCAATATGCTATCTGAATATATTTCACAAAGATAATTAATATAATTTAAAATCTCAATTGAAATGAATATTTTTAAGATTATTCAATCAAATCACTCCAAATTTATAACAACATAATTAATTGATTCGCCGTTAGTGAATTAGCGATAGTCTCATTACAATTGGCACCCTCGATCGAATGGTGGGGGCCGGGGGCGGAGCGCCCGACTGCGGCCTACGCCCTCCTCCCCCCATGTCGAGGGACACCAGTTAGTTTACCGAGAGCGTTCGTCTCGATTGTATACTTCGCGGAACGCAACATCGATCTTCAAGATCGACAACAATTTCCTTGGGAAATTTCTGTGCTTTTCTCCGTCTATATAATTAATGTCTGATAATAGTGACGTGATTTTCCGTTGTTAACTAATAAGTTTGTATCGAACTAGTTCATTCTATTTTTATCATATTTTTTTAATAGTTTGCTTTTCAAAATTTTTGTTTGACTATTAAAAAGTGATTAGTTAATCTTATTTTATTGAGTTAGGTAAATTTTCTAATAAGTTGATGTAGTGAAAATATTGAAGTTGATTTTTTGTCTCGTAAAATTTTTATAGTTAGCTTAAAGCGATGTGCTGAAAGTAATATATACGCCATTAAATAAATCTCGCAAACGTTCTGTTAATCGTCAATCTACGTTTTTGCTCACCTATACAGTAGTTTTTTACAAATAAAATCGGGAAAAAAAACAACGCGAGGCGGCGATTTATGTGTGTGATCTAAAATCGTTTTTCTCTCCGAAGTCAAACATTTTCATCGTCGATGTCAATTACACCTGGCCGTTTCGAACCGCAACAATGTACGAAAACGTAAACTTTTCCGACTTCTGAATAGTATAAAACTTATTTTGGGAAACGTGATTCGTCGAAAATTCGCTTTAAACGATTGTTTGGGCGATGTTTAATCGCCCGACCCGATCCAAATGTAAAACGGATCTTGTGTAAATTTTTCTATAATGTTCGGTCGAACGCGTTCGCAGAAATCGAATATGTTTATGTATACGCAATCGTTCGCAGAAGTCACAATCGTTTGTCTCAAAAAGACCACCATTTAACATTATAACATTTATTGTATTCATTATGCATAATACGATCGTAAGAATTACTCATACAATGCTGACACTTGTTGCATGACGCTCACCTCTCGATGCAATTTTTCTCGCACACGAACAAAAAAAATCTTATTATATTTACAAATAGACCGTCGAACCAAGACCAATTAAGAAGATGCTTTAATACTTTTACTGCTCGTCATAAACTCTCATTCTTTGATTTGCACTTTATTATGAATCAACGACATATAATCACGACCCAACCGCGCACACTCCAATCACCAGAAATTACATGATTATATACGAAACCATACACTTTAACTTGGCATTGTATTACGTAAAACGTGACATTTAAAACAGCTCACATATAACACGCATGAATCATCTTAGAACAATACGTACATTCGATATTTTTCCTGTATTTTTAAACGACGTTTACACTATTAAAGTTACAAGCCCTATTGGAGTTGAAGTAAAATCATTGCACACTGCAAGAAAGTTGCAGGAATCGTATTTGCACTATTCACATACGTGCGAAATTTCAGAATTGGATTTTTACAGTTCATCAGACAAATCAGTCACTACGAAAATGTCATAAGTTTAACTAAAGCGCGAAACAGACGTAAGACGTTTACTTTTGAACTATAGATAAAAAACATCTTAGAGTTCTTAGACTTTTTCCTTGAGTTCTCAGACGTTTTTTATCTATAGTTTAGAAACTGAATAAGCAAATGTTTTTCGTCTATTTTGCGCTTAATTGTAAATGAAGTTTTATGCCATTTTCATACGATGACCTGTAAAAATGTTGCACTTTGCAGCTCGCATTGCACATTTGTGCAGTACAGTTATCAGTTGCATTGTTCGACCTTTTTATTTACATCATGAGCAATATTAAGTACAATAGATTTGCATACATGCCCTTCATCTGTGACTCTACAATTCGATGCGAGTCTAGGCCTCCTTTTTGCATGTTAAATAGCATGTTGCATAATGTAAACGTAGTGTTAGAACAAACATCCTATCGGAACGCGCTTATCGGTCGTGCAGCGGCGGAAGGGTTAAAAATACCCAACACACCATTGTTCCTCGGAGTTTTCGTTTCAATATCGCGAAACAATAACGAGGCAACAGTTCGTGCATCACGTGCCAGCCAAAACAACGCGACTCGCTCCGCCATTGAGAAACGTTTCTATTTCGGAATGCGCGGCGATGATTGAAGGAGTGATCTCTCCAGTCTCCCCGAGCACGTGGGCGTCGTTGCAGAGAAGATCGACGATCGACAAAATGACGATCGTTATATAGTGTTAAAATGATCGATGGATCCGATCGAGTCCGCGCCGTTTGACTCAAGGCTCGAGACTTTGTACTCGCGCGAAGAAGAATCCACCTTTGGATCGTACGCACTGTTCGCGAACTGTCGACTTTCACCGATATGATTTTTTTTCGGTACGTGTTGAAAATTTTATCGCGATCTTGATAGTCTCGAGTCTCTAATGAAATATTTGGAGTTTAATGGTTGTTTGATTGAATTTTAAACAGTGGACGCTTTCGAAAAAATGCTCCAGAATCGTAAACGAAACGTCGACGCGCTTCCAATCGTCTGAGTCGATTTATTATTTCGCCTGTCAAAATCGATACGTGTTTATTAGGCGGCTGAAAATACATACGTTCGCCTCGTACATGCTTTCAGCATTTATTCACTTCGAAAATAGAAATCGATAAAATATCATAACGATATTTTTAGTTTCCATTTAGAAGAAAGCCTATCGAACGCTGGCGTGCGGCCACTTCCAAATTATCACACATCTCAATTAAATCATATTTGAGTCAACGTATCTTAAATTTTGCAATACATACAAGCATAAAATAGGTCGCGCTGCATTGTCTTTGACGATTTCTGTTTTGTTGCGTTGGGGTCGTATGCTATTTTAATGCAAATAAAATGTCCTCAAGTTGAGTTTCGTGTCGTAATCGAGGCGCTCTCGTCGGAAACGCATTGTTTCAATCGCTGAACAACCGTATAACTTCTCGCTGCGCATTCCTCATTGTGCATGCTATTTCGAACCCCTCTCCGATGCCATATTATTTCGAATCGAACATTCGAAAAATTCGTATAAGTACCCACTCGAGATACTCTCTCGAAATCATATCGACGAAACGAGTTCAAGTCTCAATGTTATGCATTCTAGGTTCGGCTATCGCTAAAATGCCTCTTGAGAATTTTTTCGTCGTGTTTATATAGCCGCTGATGAGCGACGACTAATATGATATGTTCGAATAAATTATGTCTGAACAGTGTTCAATAATTATATGCATACGTGTCACGAGATAATGCTGTAACGTTGGCGCGATAATTTTAATACTGTAGCAAAAATATGTTTATTTAATAATAATAAAAAAAAATGCAAAGCCGATTGCAATAGTTGGTCACGCTGTTGTGCAGTAACCTCCGCTTATTCAATTAAAAGATATCAAATTATACGTATTCATTTCAATGCTAGCAGATAAGACATTTTATTGCATCTCTAAAAGAATTCTTCTGTAAAATGCATCTATTATTCTATTCAATTCATTCGAATTGTAAAATAAAACTCTCATCAATCGTTCGAACATCAGGAAAATTTTAACTTCTTTGAAAATTTTATAAGAAAACATGGCCAAATAAAAGTTTTGACAAATTCAGACAATAAATTTTGCACACCGCTGATGTGCATCTTCCATGCATCCATCCGATCGGATTCCGATGATGCGTCTGTGCACGGACAGTTGGCACGTGATTGATGATTGTTGCGTGGTACCCGATGCCAACATCGGACCGACAACAAGAACACTCTCCCCTACGAAATGGCCATTTGTTTTATTTTTTTCTAACCACCATTTATTTTCAATGAATACGAAATAAGCACCCAGCAGAATAGTTCCGCGGGACAGGACTGCTCGATTTTATCTTCACATGCTTGCATATGAATTATGACCCTTATGCATTTTTTTCAAATTTGAAGTGAATTCATTTTTCAAGTACTTGTTTTGAGTTAATTTTTTTCATATTAGGTTAGATTCAGATTTGTTTACGATTCAGTTATCTGACAATCCTCAAGTATCATCGAAATTCTGAGATCGATTATCTACATAAGTTTCAGAAATTTCCAATTATAACGGTCTCTTGCGAATTTCGAATTATCTACGAGGTAACCTTCATTACAACGGCAATCGATGGTTACAGGGAATAATCCGTTTGGCCGCAATCTCGCCTCGAAATCGAATCCGGGCGTCGAAATCCCGGGACGTCTTAATCCCGCTGATCCCGTCCCGCTCTCGAATAATGCTCGAGGATTATCTCACGTGCCCAACTAATCGAGTCGGACCAAAATCCCGCGGATCCCGTAGTCCCGGATCCCATAGTCCCGGATCCCATAGTCTCGGATCCCGCAGACCGCGTTTTCCATACGCGGTAAGAACTCGGTTTCTCCGTTGAAGATGGGTATCGTATATTCGATGGATGATCGAAATGCGGTTCTTCGAATAGAGAGATTTCTGAATCGTTAACGTCCGTCGATTCTGAGTTGGCCTGTTAAGTGGTTGAATTATGGTGCAATTTTCCGTGACGGTTTACACCTGTCGGAAAAGTCTTTTCATCTTGTCCCGGGCGCATCGTTTCGTTTTCCTTCTGGCTTTTTTCTAAATGTGTTTATTCAACTGTTGTTCTTTATTTGCGCGGAGGTCAGTTGCTTTCTGATGATTTTTATACGTTTGATTTGCGGCTAAGTGATCAGCTGGATGCACCTGTGTATCGATTAGCATTCGCGATAAACATTCTATAAATTACAGTCATAATTAGCTGTTACAAGATATTAAACAAGGAACTAATGAATTCATATGTATAAGGAAGCGATCGAATGCGTTTTCGGATTTAATCAACGGCGATTTCACCTCATGAACTCTAATCTCTATTAAGAAACAAATCATACAAGTTTATCGTGTCGTTCTACAAACAATGGGCACACATTGGACATCGTCCAGCGGACGAGACGCGCGAATATGCCGATGCATTATCGATTGTCCGTCGATGTTTAAATTCACAACACGTACTGTTAAAGACGTCCATCGCGAGACTGCAGTCCATCTCGGTTACAATGAACGATTCGTCAAAGACATGTCGTGGCGAAAACGCGTTACAAAACGGTCCCGGAGACGATTTGCATTTAAGACGCACCATTTCCATAACAGTGACGAGCGAAGACGCCTCTTTTGTCGCCTTAGGCGCGACAATAGAAGATCGAAACACAAGTAGTCATTTTTCAAAATGCGAAAAAATAAACCGCACTCGACTCGTGAGAAGCGTTTCAAATAAAAAAAAAGGTTGAACGGCGAAAGAAACAAGCGTCCTCGGCTTAGAGTGTCGAAAGAGATAAAGAAAGACACGCACTTTTAAACGAAATGAAATGTCGTACGCGAAGAAAGTGTGCCATTGTTCGTCGAGACGAAACATTATAATTAATCAGAGTTGGTTGGATAATTGAGATTTAGTTTGCGCGTGACCCACATGCACTATTGCACGTGTGCATAGTGCACATTTTCCAGTGTTTCTAAAAACTCGCGTTTCGTCCGGACGACAGACTTTGAAATGTTTGCGCAACACTCCTGCAAATTGTACGGAACCGGGCAGAGATTCTAAACAATGTTTCCAGAACGTCTCGGAAATAAGCCAGGATCACTGGGTTGACTGTTTTCGATGACAAATCGTTGCGTTCGAATGAAATAAGATTTGCATAATTGATCTGGTCGGTTCCAGTTCGAAAATATCTCATTGTACTCCAGTTCATTTTTGTTGTTTTTGTGTCTTTTGAAAGAATATCGGTTACTTCGTGTAGGTGTTGAAGAGCTCGTATAAGTTAAAAAAATAAAGAAAATTATTTTCGTAGATCAATCCAAGGACGTTTTTTCGTTTAAATGGGATTTGTTCCAAAAACATATATTTCTTATATTTTATTAGGACTATTTATCATTAAGTCGTTTGTATTAAATCATTTGAGGTCAAATTCGATAAAACTGCTTATGCAATTCTCGTCATCCACTGTGCCCTGAATCGTTTCTGCATTGACCTTGTTATATTCAACTCAACTGCATCGAATATCAAAAGCCACCATATTAGACACTGTTTTGAATTTTTCGTATTTGAGCCAGTTATTTCTCGTATAAATTTCGCACCTGAATACGTCACAAAATTATATTAACACATACTTAATCAAATAAATCTCTTTAGACGATGAGTGCGAAACGACTTAACACATTTTCTTCATATTGTTCATGTTAATAGTGTTTTCTTTGATTAGCGACTGGTCAATGTTACGCAAATCTCAACAAACATCACAAAGATTCCACTATTGAGCAAAATTTGATCTAAAATGTGGGCTACGAATACAAAATGTTTTGTATCGCTGAAAAAATGTCAAAAGTGGCGTCTTTTTTCGTATTTCTAAATGCGCTCTCTTACGCTCGGCAAGCATTATTATATTTGTCGTCAAAACAATTCCGCTGTTTTACGCACGTCTTATGGAAATATTTCGTGTCTGCTTTTTCTCGACTTTTTTTTATTCCTCTTACTGATATGTTCATTTTGCATGCCAACAATTTTCGCATGTGCTCACATAAAAATAGTCGCGAGAATAATGCTCCGCTAAGTGGTTTTCGTAAAAATACCCGCGAAGATGTAAAAATATCCATATTTCAGATTTCTTTTGTGGAAAGCCTATGCTTGCATAAAGGAAAACGTCGCGTTTGACTTTAATCTGGAAGTGTTTAATGTTCCATATAATAATATTGTTTTTTCCACGAGAAGGTCGCTACACGTTTTAATTTTTCATTCTAATGGATCACGTCGAGGAGTTCCCGTTCAGCAATTTGTCACATCTTACGTGAAAATCGTATTTTAGGTCAATATCGCAAAATAAAATTAAGTAAACATAAATATACTTACCTGTTCTAAAAATATTTCGAATCATATTTTCAAACAAACTTTCAATTTTACCTGTTTCTGAAAATTTCCTCGTCTAGCATCAAACAATAGACTTTTTCCTCGGCATGCTAATTAACCATTTAATTTTCCTATTTATCACGTTACTTTCAACTTATCAATTAAATTGCTCATCATACAATCATTCACGAGGAAAACGATACAGAATAAACGTATACAACGAAGTGTAATACGATTTTATTAATATGGCGAATTCCGCATCGCCATGCACACGTACATTTACGTCAAAACGCATATTTCGAGGTCATTATTTGTGCAACATATAATCATAATTATGCGTCATTACCGTTTTTCTAAGACGACCATTTTTTCACGCTTGAAATAATAATCACGAAGCGACGCTTGTTATTCGATTTTTTTCCATGCGGTCATTTGTTTACCTTTTTGACGATCCTCACACAATCTTACGGTACTAATTAAATAACTCAATCGATAATTAATCTTATTGTATAATTATTTTTCTTAAGCTCGGTTTCGATTATATTCTAACAATTTGTCGCCTCTGGCTCGAGCCGACAGCGATTGCCAAGTCCGGCATTCGAATGCATCGCATTTCTGAACGTATTGCACGTAGAGCGAAGTCAACAACGAACGTTTGAGAACCGCAGCGTATATATTATTTTTTCACACGAGCGCGACGCGTCGACGCGGACGCACGTGCTCGACGTCACGTGAAAAACCTGTCAAACTTTCAGCTGAAAACATGAAAGCGTGCTGAAAAAGAATCGTAATATCGGAGTGTGAAAGGCTCGAATTTCATATCGAAGTGATAGATAAGTGTTGAGTGGAAAAGACTAGTGGTTTGCCGAGTGGCCGATGAGGTCGGTCTGATGGTGCGCGATGGTGACATGGCCATGAAGAACCGTGTGAAGCAGCAGAACGGCAACCAGAATGGATCCTCGAGTCCGAACGGAGCTCAATATCCTGCTATCAGCGCGACTTATTGGCTACCAGCGCCGAATCCTACGCCTTATTTGCTGCCAGGTATTATCCTCATCAGAAATGATATCCTTCGTGATAAATTTGTCAAATCATTTCAATATTCCTTATAAATGTAATTGCATCTTAGTTTCGACTATTTTCAACTAGGCTAACCAAAAAATCTGATATTGATTAGGGTACATATAATGGATAGAGAATTTCTTCTATAATCTGATATAAAATCAGGATAATGAATTTCAATTTGTAATACCAAATATTATAATTTCGAAATATTAAAAATGATTCATGAATTCAAAATGATCAATTTCTTCGAATTTCGATTCATTTGTTTTTCCGGAACGCAAATAAAAATTTCTAAATCGCTCTCTTTTCGTCGATTGCATTATCGACGCGTTGACTCATTTGCATTAGACATCGACTGTCTTATGTGTGTTGTTTCGATGAGTTATTCGATATTACCTGTCGTTCGTTTTTATATCTAATAGGGTTGGTGTTTTTCCTGTCTGTGATGATTTGAAGGTAACCTTTGCCATATATCGCCATCTCCTTATGTCAATACGTAACGTATTGGAGTGAAATCGACTCTGACGAATGGCATAGTGTTCGGGTGATAATTTGCCGATGTTAAATAAATGTGTTCGACGGTTAAACAAATGTTTATATTATATGAGTGAAGACCCACAGGTATAGTCGTGTCGTTTCTGCAAACACGTTTGTGATTTTTTTGCGTTTTCACTTCAATGTTTTGGCCGAAAATGAAACTTTTTTTAGTAATTTTCGACGGTATTTGCATGTGTTAATTTCTCTAAATCTCTAGAAAATGTTATTCTGACGTAACTATACGTTTTAATAAATTCTTATGTTCATTTTTGTTATCAGAAAAATTGTATTGATCCGAAAACTCTATTACAATCGAACGATTCTATTATAATATGTATGTGTCATACTCCACAATTCATATAAATAAATTATTGCAAGAATTTTCATTAACAATATATAATTTTTACATCAGTAGACGATATCATTTCACTTCGTTGTTGCATCTATTAAAAGAAAATTATGAAAATCGATTTCATCATAAGTCTTTATCATCTTATTTCAATAACGATATTTCTGGTGATATGAATTTTCGAAATGTGTGAACTTATTGTTTACATATGATTTCTAATATAAACTTTATTTGTATATATAAGTTATATTTATCACATTGAATATTGAAGCCAATCGACTTCCAATTTGTTTTCGAATTAGAAACTGTTATCGCGATTGAATAAATATTGTATTTATAAAAATCATATGATTATTCAAATGTGGCGTAAATATCAAAACAACAAAGTTTTTCAAATGTAAAAACGAATTCAGATTCACATATAGCATGCATTTGTTGCTCTAACTAATTAACTATTGGACTGAATTCACTTTTGATCTGTGTGACAGCCCAGAAACAATCTATCAACGTGGTTAATTAGGCGAGAACGAAAAAATGACTTTCATATAAAGAAGAAAGTCTAACAAGCAAAAAGATATCACATTTATTAATCGGCGATATGTTACAAGGTTGATGCAATTTAGCTTCCGTTGAATTGCATTTCTTGTGATTCGCGTCTGCGTTTGCATAAACAGTGAACATCTTCAATTGCAGTGTGCATTCACTTTCTACAACCAAAGAGCAACAACCACATTAACGAATTCCATCGAAATTGATTCGATCCGTGCGGTTCAAACTTATCATTTCGAATCGGTATTTATGCGAAAAAAATCAATTATGAACTTAACGATTAATTAACCGTACAGCTGTACGAAAATTCTTTCCTAAATTCACCATCAGAAAACCTTTTTGCTCACTTGTAATTTTACATGCACACATCATGAATAATTATCTCAGCATTTTCCCTATTATAAAACGTAATATCGTAAACGCATAACCCCAATAAATATCGAATGTTATCGTGCACAAATACATTTCACTCGACCACAATCCATCAACAATATCAGTTTTCAGCCATTTGGCACAAATCGCTGTAATAATATTACAATATGTAATACAATTCATCGACTAATCGTCCAGAGTGGCAAACATGAGGTTTATCGGTGTCACATGTTCGACGTGTTCGAGAAATAGATCGGTTACAAAGATGCAACCATAAACTAGACACGTTATTGTTAGAACTGTGAAGGATCGTTTGCATTGGTGCTAAAGCGAAACTTATCATTCTCACTTGTATAGAATTTGAGTAGATAATTTGCGATATAAATGTATCTTGTTACGTATAAAATGATGAATCGCATGGGAATATTTTGTCGGAATTTTTGTAATTTAATTTGTGTGCATATGTTTTATATAATTTATTCGAAATGCATACTTGTAAAAATATTATTCGATTATAAAATTCAATTTTATGCTATATAAGATTTGCAAATCAAAGTCGATTTTCCAGAATGTATATAAATACTAAATTATCCAGAACACTATAAAACTAAAAATTATATGATTTATCACGTTTTTTATTATATGCATCTTACTCTTTGTTTATTAAAATTAGATGAATCTATCTTAGAAGCTTTTATTCAAACTAATTGACGTATGTATGTACATCATTAAAGGACACTAGAGCTCGCGTCAGACATATGCTTCCGCTTTTCCGGAAAATTTTCACAATTTTCCAATAATTTAAAAGCAGATGTGTAATTTAAACATCCGAATCTATGTTTGAACACCAAGAAATAAAATGAGTTATCTTAATGTGTCGGAATCGCGCATCGTGCACCTCGAAGCGAGTAATGCGCTCGCGTACACAGAACGGCATACAAGTGCATTCGTATGTACATGTGAACGTTGCATATAATCGTATCGTTTTGCAACATTTGCGAAATGTGCGACCACTCCTTTTCCATTTCATTTGGCTCAGACCGAGCATAAATGCATACGGTTCGCTGAAAATGGGCGACGGGACGCTTCCGGCGCATATCGCATGCACACCTATGCAACGCTTACGATTTGAACGTTCGTCGTCGCTCACTTTCGTCAGAATGCGTCGATCGACTCGAAACGCATCGTGTATGGAATTGGGAATCGATTTGAAGACTATGGTTTGAATATGAATCGGTTCGAAGGCTGGGATGAATGTCCACGTGTGTGCGAGTCGTTAGATGTCGATAGGTTTGCACTGAACTGATTTTATCGCATAGTATGGACAAATGTTCTAAGTCACGTTTTTCGAATGTTGATCGTTTTAAATTTAATGTTGATTGTCGAAAGGTTTTTTATTTGTTTTTGCATTAAAATATAATTTATACAGTTTAACTTGATGAATTTGTGTTGTAAACGATTGTTTATTTTATATAAACACGTGGTGTTGGGTATTAAAATATTTTCACTTCGAATGCTATTTTCCTGTCTCTTGTTCGAAAAAAATATTCTATTAATACTTTACTTTTAAATACGTATAATCTATTTTTAAAGTCATTTGCATTCGAAATTTATGCGTGGCGATAAAGATATCATGTGCTATGTTGAAGGTACAAAAAATTGAGATCCTTCTGTGGTAACTTAGCGGATTCATATCTTACAAATAGTTACATATGACTTACGTATTATTCAAATGTGACTCTGGAACGATCAAAAAATTCTTTTCTGGAAAAATTCTAATATTTCAGCTGTGAAAAATGTGCTGTTTGTGAGATTCCATGCCCCTGTAATATTATTTGAATAAATCATTCGCGTCAAATGTACGTGCGCACGACTCTCCTCTGTCACACACATAAATTCATCCTAATGTTCAGTCGAGTAATTGTCTTAAGTTTCATTCTAACTTGAATAAGAAAAACTAAAAGGATGCTTAAGGTAGGTCATGTCCCCACACTCCATCATACTTATGTATGTTCAGTTTTCTTTAAGCCCTTTATTATTGCATGCGGTCATTCGATACTCGATGCATACCATTGTTCTTTCTCACCGGAGAACAATGACGATTGTTCCAATTTGTTTACCATTTCTCGTAAAGTTCTTACGATTTCAATTCTTCATGCTCGGAAATAATATTTCGAATTTACTGTTTGCCTTATCAATCATTCAACACTCGACGAGATTGGCATACGAATTTTAATAGCAGACGCATTTCAGATTCGATACGCGCCTGAAAAATTTATAGCATGCACGAGGCATTTAAATCTAGAGTTTTACTACGCGCAAACATTTCAAGAAATGCATTTGCGACCTGAATAATTGTCGTTTTCGTGATTTTTTCGCTTGTTGTTTTTTCGGAGACTCGCAAAGCTCAGAGTGTCGTAGAGCGAAAGTTTATAAAGACACTCCGAAGAAACGCATACGAGAAAAGATAAAAAAGAACTGCCGTCTGTATAAATGAAAATTCACATATAAATATAAGCGGCAAAAACGTTTTGGGCAACGGCCAACCAAATTACTCGCCGAAAAACTAACAGTTGTCATGTAAAAAGCCGGCGCGAACAATGCGGAAAAGTCACCTAGGAAAATTTAGTATCGATTTGTCTATATCACGTCATTTCTGCGCATATTTGTCTTTCTCGGCATTCGAACCTTTCAAAATTCATTAATACAGACTGTAAAATGTATAATGACACGACATAGAGGTAATTGAGTGTGTGCATGTGCGATTTTTCCAATTTTCCGACTGTGTACAATGTTCCTCGTCCCACGTGAGTTTGGCTCGGTTTTCAGTCGAGTTCGCTTTTTTGGCTCGGTTTCTGAAGACTTAATGTGAACATGTCATGCGAATGATTCGTTTTTTTTTCCACCTTCCTCTCTTCTTTCGCCGCTGGCTTGATTTATGCGCGTATAATTGCGAGGGTTGTATCACAAAAAATAAACATACTGATGAAATAGCTGAGCTTAAATCGCCCGAGAACAATCGTCGGGATGATTTATCGCCGATTAATAACCGAATAATATATTATCTGTCCGGTGAAATTCTGAAATTTTCTCCGCATTTTAATTTTGTTCCGTTCTAAATATATGATTTTTGTTTATAAACTGAGTGAATTAATCCGTAACATTGTGTATTCAAACATGTTTCTCAGACGATATATTAAGTCTTATCTCGAACGACTTAAATCGCCTGAGATCAACTCAAGAAATAATGTTTGTTTTCTTATTAAACATCTCCGCTGAAAGAGCGCCGTTCAACAGCATTACAATCATGAATTGATAACTATTTACGCACATACTGAAAAACACAAAACATTTACAAATTCTTATTTTTAAGCGGGATTATTTCGAAATTTTCCATGCAAGAAGAACGGTCGCTTGCAACAAGAGCCCACCAGTCCGTAGTCGTGGTTTGTTTTTCGCGGTTCCGTTTAACGCGAACTCGTTTTATAATTAGCACCCAGCGCTTCTCAAACTGCTCTTCGATAATAAGAAGACGTCGCTGAGTAATTAGCACCACTGTCAAAACACAACGAAAGCCACAATACATCACGCCTCGACTCTCGCCAAGCATTCTCAGGCATCAGTTCTCGTGACACTCGAGGAGCTTACATTCAGAACATCAATCACCGAAAAACGTATTCAGAAAATTCATTCATTGAACGGCTCCTATTGAAAAACCTTTTTTTGGAAAAACAAGCTAAATTTGAGTCAATTTTGAAAATGGAACGCGCTGGACCACCCAACGCGGAACAATAGACGCAGTCCCACGATATTTTCAGTGTTCAGCGCTTTCAGAGGCCGGATACTGAGTTTTGACTGTCTATTTGAAATCTAGATCTGCTTCGTTTTGTTTTTTCGGTGATTTTTTCAGTGTCACGCTCGAACGTCGCATATTGGCACGACACGTCAACGAGGCATAGCGATGGCTATTCATCATAAAAGCGCAGATGACAATGGGGAAAAAGGAGAAATAATACGATATACAGCGCGGAGATTAATGCTGAAAATGCTTGGTTTATTTTTCGTTTTAAACGGCGCCTGAAAAAACCGACGGGCTAAGATTTTGTGCGCGTTTGAACCTTGAGTTTGTAAAAAGTTCGGTGTCCAAGTCCAAATTACGTCGTTGCCGCAATAAAACTGTTCGAGATGTGAATTTTAAGCGTATGAAAATCCCATTCTCGTATTTTTTTACGTGCAAACATTTCTATATTTGATACGGGGCGAAATTCCTTTCGGAACACCCACAATAAAGCTATCATAACGACGAATCTCACAGTTAAAACGCATAAACGAAATTCTCTCCAACATCACTACTGTGTGGAACAACAACCATTTTTGAACACATTATCTAGAGATAGGTATTTTATATTGTTCGAAAAAGGTTTCAGAAATATAATATTTGAAAAAACAAGTATGAGTGTTTCGTTATACATGGATAAAAAGCAGAAAATCATTCATAAACAGTCTCGTGCACAATTAGCACTGTTCGCACACTCGTAATCAAACGGGGAAGGTCGTATGCGACACAGTTGAGAAATTTACGTTTACAAAATTTTATAAATCGCATTCTCGTTTCTAAATTCTATAAAAAAAAATCCCCGGCGACAGTTTGTCTATTGCGAAAATTCGAACTGAAGAAGGCATTATGAAGGAGGTACGTGCGGATAAATAGCTGTTCTGAACGTTGCATAATACGGCATCGTTGAGGATAACATTTGCTATTGCGAAAACTTTATAAATTGAATTGTTTTATTCTAGGTCGTAAAAGTTTTACTTTTCAATTAGCGCTTTGATTTTCGGCTTGAACAAGTTGTGGAAATGTTAACGTTGTATTAGCGTCTTCTTATTTTTGAATAAATAACGCCATATTATGGTTCTCAGTGTGTTTTACTCAACATTACAAAAAATCTGAATGAACAAGTATTCAGTATATGAAATTATTATAATACTTATTTCGATACGTTATCTGTATATGTATTGATTTCATAGATATTATATGTATATTGATAAGAACATTTTCAATCAATTAACTTTCCACTCAATACAGATCGATTGCATAATAATTTCCTTCATAGTTAATTAACTTCAAAACGCTTCATCTTAAAATTAATTACCCACACTTTGCTTGAAATCCGGAAAGACTCAATTACGTGCTTATTTCTCACAATCATAAAATTCATTAGATCGAATCTCTGATGAAAAAAAAATCGCCGCATCTACAATTCAAACCACCCATCGCAATTTCGCTTTTTTTCCAAACATCCTCCGAAGTCACACGAAGACAATCATCATCAAACACCGGCTAATTACGGACATCCAAGTAAATCGATGGATAATCTATTCAATAACGAAGGTCGCAGCATGACGACTATAGAGACGAACCTGATGGATGCAACGTTGCACTCGCAGGCTCGATTTCAAACAATAGCCTCAGCTCGATGCACCTGGCGAATTCGCCGATGAAATCCGCTTATATTGCACAAATAGCTGTTGCATAACACGTGCTGAGGTTGACATCGAAAAGAGTGTGTTCCAACCCGAGAAAATCAGCCGGTGTTGACTTTGCACTCGATCGCACTTAAGCGACGAAGGTCGCCTTCTATGGTATAGGTTCTAGTCGTTGCATTCTTACTACGCGTACTGTTTTTAATAAAAATATTTTTATTCGGTTCCCTGCAATAATATTTTTTTATCATCGAAACAGTTGCACTAAAACAATATTTCATTTAAAATTACAACGCCCTTCGATCCGCGATGCTGCGTAATTTTTTTTATCGTCGACTCATAAATTCGAACAGTATTGAGTTGCATTTATGTTTCATCGATCGTAAAAATGTAAATGCGTTTCTTTTTATTAGATTTGAGCTTTTGTACAAGGGAATTTCCCGTATCGACTGTGCCCGTTTTTCGTTCGCATATTGAAGAGTTTAAAAAATGGTTCTATCGAAAGTCTGGTCGGCTCTGGACGAGATTGACGAAGACGAACGTCGTTTTCAAACGACCGAAAAGCGGTCACCATCAATCACTGACGAGGATTGTGTCGTCGAAAGTCGCATCCACTGCGAAGGTCGTTCGTTGCTCGTTGAGATTGTTTGTCTTTTTAGCGAATTGTTTCGATAAGAAGCCTTATCTAGCTTTCCATTTTTCGATCGAAAATCGAATTTGTTGAAAATATTTTTTTTTCTTTTCAGAACGAAAACTGTTCGTTGGTATGCTGAACAAGAAGCTCGGTGAAAACGAAGTAAGAAACCTATTCTCAGTACACGGAACAATAGAAGAATGCACGGTCCTCAGAGACACAACTGGCCAGAGTAAAGGATGCGCTTTCGTCACCTTCACTACGAAACAAGCAGCCTTTGCTGCTATCAAGGTGAATATATCACACATGATAAATCTGTGATGCTTAGACAAACTAATCTCTGAAGAACAATAGTCAGTAATTCAATATTTTTATTTCCCATTCATCGTTGAAATAATGAATTGCTTTCAACAAATCGTACACTAAATAACTTCACTATTCACGTTTTATGTTAAAGGCACATATCGATATTGACATACATAAGTGCATTCTATCAAAACTTATGCTGTACAGCCGTATCTAATAATATCAACCTACATAATATTTCGTTATTTTAGATTTCGAAATATTTTCAAATTCGGATTTGGTTTTACAACATTGAGAAAAATAAAAATAAAATTTTGTGATAAAAATGTATAACAAATATCACTAATATACTCACCATTTCAAACTTTCTAAAGAAACAATAAAACATACTGAACATTAAAACGGTAGTTAAAACAACGACGCATAATGAATGATTGACAAATTTCAGGCACTGCATCATAGTCAAACTATGGAGGGATGCTCGGCACCGCTCGTGGTTAAGTTTGCCGATACCCAAAAGGAAAAGGATCAAAAGAGAATGCAACAGTTACAAGCCAGTCTATGGGGACTAACTTCTACCGGACTGGCTGGTGCTGCAGCAGCCTCTACTCCTCCAGCTGCCCCGGCATACCTTCCTGCCGAAGCTGCTGTTTCCCCCGCTGCTAGCCTGCAACTCCTTCAGCAGTTGCAAGCTGTTGGATTGCAACATCACCTATTACAAGGTGTGCATAATTACATTTAGAATGCATATAATGAATTCTATATTTCATCAATTTGTATTTGATTAAAATACATACATATGTTCTTTTCAGGTCTTGGCGCACAAACTGCAGACACAACTAGTCTGTTAGCACCAATGTCCATGCAGAACTTAGTGACTTTAGCTGCAATGGCTCAGCCACAAATCACAGCAGCATCACAAGCACCAGCTCAACTAGCTGCTCCTGCTGCATCACTATGTAAGTTTTGTAATAAAAACATTTACAATTTGAAAATTTATTATAAATATTGTCTGATTATAAAATTAAACTACACAAAACAATATTGTTGTGTAAATTAGAATTTGATAATTTTATTTTATATGAAGCTTTATAAAAAATAGCAATTATCATGAAATTTTTTTCTTTAGGTCTTCTCGGGAAGACAAATCTTACAGGTAAATCAAAGTTGTGACCTTTTTTTTGTAATACAAGCTTAAGTATTACTAATATATTTATGTATGTTTCATATGCTAATTAAAATATGAATGTACATAGTGTAAATATAATGTGACTTTTATTTTTTGTAATAATTACATATTATCTGAGTGTATTTTGTTAAGACTATCATGAACTGCAAATTTGTAACATTGTTTTTTGTGATTTTTATTAATAAGCATGAATAATACATTCAAAATCTTTATTTGCTTTATATTGTAGCATTTAAGCGTTTTCTTTAGGTGGATTTGAAAAAAAAATGGAAAAATATTTATTTTTATATAACTAAGCATGACACCCTTTTTATTTTATTTATATTGTATATCTACAATATAAAAATTATAATTCTTTACTGTAGATTTTCTTCAAACTTTCTATCAAAAAAACAATTATAAACGTTTGATTTCAGGGTCTACAACTGATTCATTAACTTCAGCATATGCTGCGCAATTCGGTACGAATGCATTTGCTCCATCACCATTAGGAACTGCATCAACAATAAATGCAGCAGCAGGAAAACAAATCGAAGGTGATATTATTTATAAAAATATATGGTCTTATTTATTGAATGATTTTTTTACAATTCAAATCGTGCTGTATCAAATTTTCATTGAAATAATTTAGCCATTTTCATATAATAAGAATAACAGAAAAGATACGAATATTGGAACCATATATTTTCATATGTTATGAAATCGGCAATATAGGTTTTCAACTTTACATTCAATACTTCAAAAATTGAATCGAACTGTTTCACCCTTGACATTATGCAAGTTACCATAATACTTTATGATTCAATATCTTTAAATAGACAATATTAAACTTGTATTAGGAAAATATTGAACTTGAGATGAAAATCTTGTAATCCAAATTGCCGATTTAATAACATCTATAGTTTTAAGAAATTTTTTCAAAGAATATCTTATTGTTCAAGCTAACGGTTTCTCAGGACCAGAAGGAGGCAACTTGTTCATCTATCACCTGCCACAAGAATTCAACGACACCGATCTGGCGTCAACGTTTGTGCCGTTCGGCCATGTGATCTCAGCCAAGGTGTTCATAGACAAACAGACCAACCTATCTAAGTGTTTCGGCTTTGTATCATATGATAACGCTGCGTCAGCTCAGTCCGCCATACAGGCCATGAACGGCTTCCAAATAGGAACAAAGAGACTGAAAGTGCAACTGAAAAGATCAAAAGAAGCATCACGGCCTTATTAGCATTAACTTCATTCAAGTGATGTGTGAATTAAGCTCCTTCGACGGCAGTGTTACTCCTTTGGACATTTAAAATAATATATAATATATAAATGAACTTGTGCACCTTTTGACCACTTTGTATTTATTAAGTGAAGTTCTTTTTTGTTTTCCTCTTTCATTTTCATGTTTTCTATTTTTGTTCGAGAGAATGTAATATTTTTCTTTTCAGTTTATATGCATGTACTTTGTAAAAATCAGTCAAACGTTTTGTTATGAGTCTGACTTGTACCACGATTATTTGTAAAGCTATCTGTCTTTCATAGCTTTTTTATCTATTTCGATGTCAAATCGATGATTTCTTTTATATAATTTATTAGACAAATTATTTTGATGACTGTCAATGGGCCAGTTTTGAACACTAGGTCATAAGATGGGTCCTCGGCTAAATTCGAGTGAGGTGTGGTAGTTTCTCTCACGCATTAGTGTGATTATATACCATAGTGGATATATATGTAAACAGCACTTTGAGGTCCCAAAATAAGAAGATGAATATTTAGCCGTAGGCGGAGCCCTTCATACCAAAGCTTATGAAAATGTGCGCTCTGAATATTTGAAAAGAAAAATAAAACAAAGTTGTTTTTTTTTTTAATTTAAAATCAGAGGCACATTTTATATTGGTCTGAATTTTATGTAGATAATTCATCAACATCTTATCAGAACAATTTTATACACACACCTACACACATTGTTATTGTAAATGTAAATATATGTGAGAAGTTTATATTGTTTTTTATTTATAAAATTAAGATGTAATAAGATTATTAAAAAATATGAATTATCTCAAACATGATCATTGAAGAAAATCCATATACAATATGAAATGAAAGAATTGCTTTATTTTCAGAAAATCAATATATTCACAAGAAAAGAAATTTAAACAAAAATAATGTAACAACAAGATTTTTACACATATGACATCTAAACAATAATTTGCAGTGATTCTTTCAGTGTTGTAATTGTAATGTAATTGAAACCTCCCATTTAGTTAAATTCTAACAAAATTCATAAAATAAACTGCTAAATAAATATCTATCTTAAACAATAAATATATTACAAAATATACAACAGTTTCAAATACTTAAGAAAATGGATGCAGATTATTTATAACTCATCATTTTTATAATCTGTATCACTGTAGGTTGGTTCATCTTCTTTTTCAGACTTCACATTGGATGTATCCGTACGAGTTTCCTCAGATACACTGTTCAGTTTACGATGACCATACGGCCATTGAATTAAACCATTGTCATCAGCAAAATCCAAAATTTCACAAATCAATGGTGACTCTATACCTAATATATATTGACAAATTTTTGGTTCCAGTAGATAAAGAGAAACTTGTGTCGGACTAGACGCATTCTCTAGACATTTTAGTTTAACTTCTGTTTGTCTTGGTTTACGTGTTTGAGAGCAAACATTACCTCTTGAATAGAAATGAGATATTTGGGTTCGTTGAGATCCTAGAAACAAAATATTGCGATATTGTGTTTTAAGATTATATTAATTTGAAATATTGATTCAAAACATATATAAACAGACATACCTTTAGGTTTAGGTCTTTTTTGAGGATTCTGTGCTATCCATTCGAGATGGTCTTCTTCATAAAATTCTCCAAGCAATACAGTTGTTTGAAATCCAGCTTTTTCATCAATATGGACTTGCTTCACATATTTTCCATAGCAAAAATCATACTTCCACCAACCGGTACCCTATTAAAAGTAGAAATATTTACATTTTATTGAATTCATTTCTTATTGATGAAAAATTGCGATTTTTGTTATTCAAAAGAAAACACTGACCCCCCCTTCAAGACAGTTATCACCATCAAGAAACGCTTTTACTAAATCAAAATTATTAATTGACTTCATATCTTCAACTGGAGTTCCAGGTTTTTTAACATCTTTCACAGCACTATCATAATCGATTGGGTGAAGTTCCATTTTCACTCTAGCTTCACCATCCTAAAACAAGAATTTATATAAAATATGTTAATTGATATAATAAAATTTAAACTACCTATTTTGAAAACAATTTCGATAAAAGTATAGTTATACTCATGTAAGAAAGTATGTACAATATTTAAAATCATTCAAAATCAATAAATTCAATGAAAAATTTCATTCAATCAATCAATGCAAAATTCATCATATAAAATATACAAAGGTAAGTATCAACACGACAAATTAACACATCGATGGTAACAAAAATACATTTGCAAAATACACTAGGGAGCTGGCACCGATTTTGAATTATTTTTTCAATAATTATGTACTTTTTATAAAAAAAAAAAGTTACAGCCCTAAAATTTGATCGAAAAATTATAAAATAAATTGGACAAAAAAAACTTGATGAAAATGTGTTTAGTATGTCAAATTATCCATCTCCAACGATTTCACTATCGCAACCACAAATATGATTACCGGCCACCAATGATTGGTACACCATGAGAACAAATGTGGTCGCAGGCCTGTAAAATATTGATGAACTACATTTCAAACAAAATGAATTTCTAAATGATTATTCATGCTAAAGCCCAATGCCCACTGCAAAGCAAAAAGGAACAAACTAGGGACACAGCTATATGAAAGAGAAGGATAGCCATATAGGTGTCCTCCTCTTTCATATAGATGTGTCCCTAGCCTGTTCCATTCCGCTCGGCACTGGACATTGAGTTTAATAATTCATACTTGATGCATAATATGTTTTATTTTCTACCTACCATATTTTATCACGAATTATTATTACTGTTTGTAATATTCGATAAATGAAATAAAAATTTTACTGATGTTTAAAAGTCAAAATCAATCTATAAATAGTGCAACAATTAAATAAATGAGTGATGCGCTAGATGTAGATATACTCAAATCAATAAATCATAACAAATAACTATAATAGAACACCTACCTCATTCACTTGTTCTACTTTAATAACAGCAAGAACATCTTTTCCTAGCTTGTTTTCCTGAACAAATAATTTGTCTATAGATAAAGATAAAATTTAAAAAATACTTATCAAAACGTGCAAAAAGCAAGTATCAATGAAGTGGAGTATGTAAACAACATATAAAAATAATAATTTTATAAATCAATGGCATATCAATAATATCTACTGAGCTAATACTATGACTTCTATTGTGGTGCACTTAATATAAAACTCACTTGTAATTTCTGATTATATTTAAGACTTTCTGCTTCCATCGCTAAAACACTTCGAGGTTTTTTAGGAGCATTGTCAACGGGTAAACAATTGATTATATTTTCTTCTGAATCTTTAGGTTTGTACATGGGATGACCACAAAGCAACGGAGATAAAATAGTCACTTCATATTCACAAGTGGAGGTTTCTTTAAATGTATAAATTTCATGCTTTCTGTTACTGAAGCAGACATATTGAACCTTTGTCATCCTCGGTTTGTTATTCAAATCACAAATAGTACCTAATAAAAACAAGAAACTTTTAATTAAAAATGGCTGAAAAATATGAATTATTAAATAGCAATATAATTAACCATCGTCCATTTCAAATTCAACATATGGCAAATTAAGACCTTCTATCTTTTTGAACTTTAACTTTTCACCATTTTCTACAGCTTTAGCCATATCTTCTTCTAACTTTTTTTGTTTTGTTGAATCCCATCGACCTAGGAAATACTCTTGAAGTTTTGCTTTTTTTCCTACAACACAAAATTAAATAAACAACACGAAACTTCCAGCTGAGCAATAAGTTAATACCTTCTCGCTCCTCGTGATACTGCCTAACATATTGTCCGTGACAAACTTCATAAGTCCAGTAACTTTCTACACGATATGAACACAATTGAGGAAAAAATAAAGGAGCTAAAAGCTGTAAAGGGCTAAACCCATCATATTGATCATTTTCTTCAGAATTTCTCGGATTGAGAAGAGGAACATGACATTGATATTTCTCACGGTTGGTTGTCATGATGTCGAGAATTTCATTTTCTTGACCCTTTAAAGAATAATTTATAACTTATGTGACTAATAACTAATCCGAATTCACTAACGAAAATATGATTTTATTTGTGATAAAAAAATGGAAAAATCAATGAAAATAAAACTTAACCCACCCTAAACTAACCCATTTTTTATAACTTATATACTTAACTGTGACATTGTTTAAAGTGCAACTGTAAGTTAAATTTTATTTATTTAAACTACGAATACTTGTGCAATTTTATCAAACTTGCCTACATGACATTCAAAAGACATGACGTGTACCAAAATAATATGAAAACTGTAAAATATAAAATAGCGAATTCTATAATTTTAATGATAGACAAAAAGACTCACTAGAACACTGTCCTCTAACTTTCCTGGCCAATTGATCTTGAACTGGATAGTGTCATCGAATCCTTTGAAGTCGTGACAGTTCGTGCTATGTAAAACGTACAGAAACGCGAATAAATAAAATTTTCGCACAAACATGATGGATTTTTTCGTACAACGATTAAATTGTATCTGACATAACTACAACAATCGATAAATACACAATATTGATCGCAATATTGAAAGATATGATTGAATATTAACAGCACGAATCTAGCGACCGGCAAACGTCAGCTACATATGTCACGAACTGATGTATGTATAAGACATTTTGTGAGCAAATTTCATGTTGATTTTTTTTCAGCAATTTTGCTACAATTAAGCTACATTATTGTTTCAGTTGTTATAAAAACAAGTTTAAGTATAATTTGATTCAACTTTTATTTAAAATCAAAATATTTTTATAATAATTTATTAATATTTATATTTTTTATTTAATAAAATGAAACAAATAGTTTTTTCCCAACTGTAAGAAGAATGATTAATTTGAAATGGTGTGAATGCACCAATACTAAATAGGTACCTACCTAACTCAATCGTATTTTAAGAAAAATAATGTCAATATATTTTGAATTTGATTGGATTTACTTTGAGATTATTTTTTTGAATATAGAAATTTCCAAAAAGAAGTTAAACCCAAAAAAATAAATGGAAGGATCAAGTCTCCTAGCCCCCATTTATTTTTCATATGAACACAAACGATAAACGTATTTCTCGTACTTACAACCAAAACTGTCAGTTTAGTTCTTCGCTGTCGAGTGCTAGCATATCTGATTTAAGCCGGTCTGAACTCATAGTTACAATGGCGTTCAGTTTTCCTGCATTTTCTTATATAATTGCGTTAATAGTCGACGCATTTCTCATATTCTTTTCTATATTTCACGTAATCGCATTCGACGAACTCAAAACCGATTACAAAAACCCAATACACCAGTGCAACAGCCTCAACCCGGTAAAATGATACTTGACTTTCATACTTATTTTAACTTTTATCATAAAATATACAACTTAGGCACAGTTTTTCAATAATTTAATAAACTGTCGTAATACATTTTATCATAATACATAATTATTGCCAAATTTAGATAAAGGAAAGCTCTAAAATATTCCACATGCAAAATCCTTCAACTTCCCATTTTCATTTTAACATATTAAGCCACATACTTTGAATCCTCTAGGGTTTAATTAAAAAGAATGTTTTTATAATAAGCGAATCCGCCCTGTAGTAGCACATAACCTTAACTTCCCAATCTAACGTAACCTTAAAAATAGAAAAACCATTGAATAATGTAAGCTTATCTAATCCATTGAATATACCAGTGACTTATCTGTTCATTGCCATATTATGTGTTTAAGATTTATTTTCTATTTTACATGCACTATTTTCCTAAATTGGCCCATTTCCCAAATCAACTTGAAAAATCCTATCTCGATAAAAAAATGTTTAGTCGAAAAGATAAAATCCTATTTTTTTTTTTAAAACCAATCCGAAGGTTTCAAATGAAAATAAACTGAATCTGCTATAACAATGTCTTATCTATTTCAGCTTGTGTTACCAGAGTATTTACTACATATTTTAATCAATCTCCTATTTCTTTTATCGGGAGAGTGGTTCTCACTCATTATAAATATACCGCTAATAGCCTATCATGTGAGAAGGTAATTTTATTTTCAAATTCATATTAAATTATAATTCCTTTTAATTTATTCAAATTTTCAAGTTCGTCATAATTATGTTTTAGATATATGAATAGACCTGTTATGAGCGGGCCTGGCTTATACGATCCGACCAGTATAATGAACGCAGATATATTGACCAAATGCCAGCGAGAAGGATGGGTGAAGCTCGCATTTTATCTTTTATCGTTCTTTTACTATCTTTATGGGTTTGTAATTTCTTTCAAAATGTGTACTTATATGTAAATATTTAACTATCTTCTCATATATAATGTATATTTTTCAGCATGATATATGTATTAATATCAACATAAGAAGAAATCAGAATGGAGCATATACTTATTTTGTTTAAGTACAGTATTTCCCCTATAAGACTTAATCTAATAAATCTTCAAAAAATTTAAAGATCTCACCATCAAACAACTATTTTAGGCTCTATTTTTGAGAATGAAACGTTATAAACTTAATCTAATGCTGAACAATGCTTCTCTCGAATAATAGTCTTAAATCAACAGTTGTTGGGGAATACTGCAATGAAATTTTCCTTTCTTAATCAATTGTTTTTTTTATTTAATTTTTAATATGTCATGGTAATTTACAATGTACATACATTCATATGTTTATAAACTACATATTAGGAGTACTGGAAAGTATCTAAGAGTTTTAATTTTCAATTACTTTCAATTAAGTCTTCAAAAATATACGAAATCGCTATACATGTGTAGAAAATGTAAAAATATTATATGTGATGTAAAAGTATTCACATTTTTTTTTCATTTCTTAGTAAATTAAGTATGAATTTGTGTGATGTAATTGTTATTTTCTATTAATTTATGTGTAATAAAATTTTATACCTGTAATGCAGTATTATATTTTTTTACTATGCATCTCGTAACAAAATGGAGCTAGTTTACCTACTGATATTTTCAGATGACTGTTTTAACTGGATTGTTTTTTTTTTCATGCGAAAACGAAAAAAATAAATTTCTCTTTTCAAATCTGCTTTAGATTTGATTTTGAAGTTTTGTTAGGTCTAATTTTTTATGTAGTTTCATAATTCATACGAAGTAAAATGTTAATTAAAACAGATTATTTTTAGTAAAGTTTTCCAGCATCATATCTACATTAGGGAGATATGGAGTTATTACGTTTCATTTCTTTGACCCTATTGAATATTTATTTAACTATTTGATTAATTCAAAATCCAATATGCTCATAATATATTAAATGGAAGAAGACAATCGGAAAAAAATATCAATAAATAAAGAAAATGTGTCACTATTTTTATCAAAATCCGATTACGGAGTTAAGGTGGAAACAGACCGGTCTGAGACATCATAAAAGAAAGAGATGAACAATCATTGTGCGAGCGAGAGCCGAAGAAAAGGGGGCGTAAACGCATTCGCACAAAAAATTAAATGGTTGTTTATCTCTTTCTTTTATGACGGCTCAGACCAGTCTTTTTCCACCTTTAGAGGTAAAAACAAGATAAAGAGGAGAACAAGTATCCCCATCCTCATCGTCTTTAGATAGTTCACAATGGACATCAAAAAATGTGTCATCGCGAACTGTCAAACCAACTGTCATCCACATTAATCGTAAAGTGACAAAATTTGGCTTAGATTAAACAGATTTGAGCGAAAGCGCAAATATCACATAATGACGGTGTCCGAAGCCCTCGGATGCGGACTGACCGCGTTCGGGCCGGCCCTGTCGCTCTTCGTGCTGACCGTCGCCCCGGAGCCGGTCAGGATCATCATCATGATAGCCGCAGCCTTCTGCTGGCTCCTCTCCTTACTTCTTTCTTCCCTATTGTGGTTCGCCGTAGTTCCTTTACGTTCCTATCTTGCGTTCGGTATGTTCTTCTCTGTGCTATTTCAGGTATGTCGATTTCAGCGAATGTGACAGTTGTTTTGTACAGTTTGTGAATAAATTATGAAAAAATAAATCTATTACAGGAACTGTTTCGATACGGGGTCTATCGTTTATTGCGACGCACGGAGACTGATCTTCGACAAATAGCCGATAGTCAGCTAATTAATGAAAACAAACATGTATTTGCATATGTGTCCGGAATGGGTTTTGGTGTTATAAGCGGAGCTTTCGCTTTCGCCAACGTTCTCGCCGATTCTGTATGTATATTTTTTCTCAACGCGATCACTATCAACAATCAAAAAACTAATCCCTATTTTATATTTCAGCTGGGACCGGCTACGGTGGGGTTGAAATCTGGCTCAGACTCGTTCTTCATCACCAGCGCTTTCATGACATTGTGCATCATACTTTTGCACACCTTTTGGAGTGTTATTTTCTTTAACGCCTTCGATGAAAAAAAGTACTTTAGAATTGCTTGGGTGGTCGGCTCTCATTTGGTCGTATCGAGTTTGTCTCTCCTCAACAGATGGCATTTATATTATGCTTCCATATTGCCGGCATATGTTATACTTATTATTACGATAATAATGGCATACAAAAGTATCGGAGGTTCCTGGTCTAGTTTTAAGAAAGGATTTTCTTGCAATTAATCAAAGACTTATATTTAATTAAAATAGCTAATTATGGAATTAACTTTTATTTTTTGTATTTATTTTCTTTATAAAATATTAATTGTAGCTTTAAGTCGAATAATTCATAATTAATAAAAAATAATCAACTTTTTATCTGCATTTATTAAAACACAAAATATCTACTCAAGGCCGATGGATAAATTGTTTATTTGATAATGGTTAATTGGTGTGTAATCATATAGGAGATAAAATAAGAAAGGCCCTCAATTCTTTCTCTTTTTATTTAAGCAAATATAAATACCTTTTTATTTGTTAACATTTTTTTTCTAATTCAAGCTCATTTATTATGAATATTGAACAAAATATGAAATAAGAATTATTTCCTAAAACAAATAAATATTAGTTTAGGAATTAATATCTTCCTTTTGATAATATTCTTCCAAATCTTTGAATAACGAATCAATCGTCCAAACAGTATCACTTTCTTTAGTATTTACATCCGGATGAATAAACTTCAACAATGGAGCCATATTTATGCCGTCTAAAGCTATAGACGCGTGTTGTTTTAATAATTCCGAATCGAGCTCTTGATACATGGTAGACTGGTTTAGTGCTAATCTAAAACAGAAAGCAACCCTTAAATATCGTCTTTATAACGCGACAAGCTGAAAAATTGGAGTTATTTTACTTTGAAATTTTAGAAGCGGTCTCCTTCGACGTTTCGGGAAGATCTTCCGCATCCGGTAGAGTGGGTATTTCATTATCGGACTCGACACTTTTTTGAGGAATTATAAGATTTCTAAAATAAATTGTACACTTTAATTTTTAGACGGACGATTGGCATAGTCATTTGGTAGTGAGTAAATCAAATAACACGTGAAATACCTAGTTTGAGGAGACTCCTGAGGAGCCGAAACACGAGACCAGGCTGACATTTCAAATTTTAATCGTATATTAATCTTTAAAACGTCATATTTAATATTTCTCGACGAGAAACTAAAAGTAAAATCCCACAAATCGACTAAACCGTGAAACCACAACAAACGGTAAACAAAAAGTGTTGCCATATCCTTAAAACCCGAGAGAAACAATATTTTTCATCGGGAGATTTGATCATCCGTTTTGTGTTCGCCGATATCTGCCTTTTGAAAAATTATATTTTCAAAAAAATACTTTCAAGGTACTCTCAATTTAATTTCGAGCATGTAGACACTGTCACTTCGAAAACGTGATTTTTCAAAAAGTAGTCGGAGGAAAAAACAAACGGGAAGGGTTTGAGTCACCCCACGTGTTCCTATCCATTGCCTGATAAGGAAAATGTTTATTCTGTAATTCGCATTGCAATATCGTCGGCGGAGAGAAACCGAAACCTTCGTATTTATCGAGAACTTTCTCAAAATATTAGCCGACTGAATTACAAAACTGACCGGTGTGAAACGTTCTTTAGACGCGATACGGTCGTCGAACGATTCACGTCGCCGTCGCGCTGCCGTTATCGATCTAATCTGCACGATGAAAACTTCTTTAACGCATATATAAATAAAGACCGTATTCGCTCGGGTTGATAAAACGTCGCAACGTGGGAAGCGGCTTCGGAGCGGCGTTCGCGAGCGCGGTGCGGTCGTCGAGCGACTCGCGGTCGCCGTCGCGTTGCCGTTTTCGATCCGCTCGTCGAAGCGAAATTGAACTCTACGCATCTATAAATAGATCGCAGATTCACGTGCGAATGAGAAAATCGTCTCGTAAGCGAAACGGCTCCGGCGCGGGTCCCGTAGGCGCGGCGCGGTCGTCGCCCCGCCCGGCCCGCGGCGCCCCTCCGTCGTCTCGTCTCGGTGCTCGGTGTCTCGTGTCCGCGGCGTGAGCGCGCTCTCGTCCTCGCTCTCGTCCTCGCTCTCGTCCTCGCTCTTGTCCTCGCCCTCGCCCTTCGTCCTCTTCCTCGAGCCGAGAGCGAAGACATGCCGGCTGCCGCAGCGGGAGAGGCGGCGCGCGCGACTCGCCAGCCCCACGTCTCCGACGTCGATTCGGGTGCCGTCTCCAACTCCAATTCGGAGTCGGCCGACGCCCGCGCGATCGCCAACGCCGTCGCTCAAGAAGCCGAAGACATGGCGGACACCCAGACGCAGCAACAACCGTCACAGCAGCAGCAGCAACCCGTGCAACAGCAACATATTCCGGCGCTCGCGTTCGCCCCGTGTCCGGCGACGGAACCCGTGCGCCGGGTCGTCTCCATCCTCCAGACGCAGATCGCCGCCCTCGAGAAGCAAGCGAAGGTGCGCCCATAACGAAGTCGTCGCTCCGAATTCCGATAAAAACGATTTTCACATATTATAGAAACCCTCGCGCGACTCGGAAATCGTTCATTTTTCGTCATCGTTCGACCCTCGAAAATCGCAATTTCACCTTTGCGACACATCGCGAGGGAAATCCTTCCGCGTCGTCCGCTATGCGTCATCGTCAGCTTTTCGGTCCGATAATTTCGGACGAAACCGATCGCCACACTCGTACGAAAAAAAAATATCGTTCAACGGAGGCATCTCGCGTTATGGCTTTTCTCCGAAAAAAAAACGATATTCAGATTGCGTCGTAATGATTTCAGATGAAAAACGCTTTGAGAATTCAATTTCCGTCCGTTAATTTTCGATTCGATCGTTATCGACCGTCGTACGCTCGTCCCTACCGAAAACATTTTCTCGAAGTACCGTATCTTCGTCTTCATAAAACACCATAAAATTCTCGATAAAATCCACTTTCCGAAAAATCCTTCGTTCGAACGTCGATCTTCTCTTCTTCCTCGGCGATCGAGGTCCGCGCTTCACGCTCGCGAGTTATCGTTTTCTGTATCCGACAGTCTAAAACGAATTTTTTCCTATAAAATTACTCAAATACACACCACACAAGTAGTTTTATATTCGATCGTTCGCTCGCTTCCCGCCGAACGAATATCTTTGTAATCTTCTACGCGAGCCAAATTATATGCTCAAATTTATGCGGAGCAAATCTGAGTCCGCAAAAACACTGACTCAATTAAACTTATCTATGTACGAACGTGCAGCTTTCCGTGTCGCTTCCCGTTGACTTCTTCAAATATATGTTCATCCTCGACCGATCGAGTCGCACTATTCATCCGCCCCAACATATTTTATTCATTTTTTATTTGTATCGATAGTATTTATCGCTTTGGCTTTTCAATCGACGTAATCATAATAAACTATTATTGTGACAATCTCGACGAAAGACATTACTTTATCTACCGATTGTGGTGAACGATTCTTCAGCGTTTATTTATTTATTTTCAGATGAAGGCGAAGCCGTCCAAAGATCAAAATCAACAGATGATCGCGAAATGTGATGACGTTTTACCGCTGCTAGAGTTCGCCTGGGACTTGATCAAGCAGGTGATGGGTATAGCCGTTTTATCAGAAAACGAAACAAAAAAGCAAGCGAAAAAGGTATGCCAGCTTTTGAATTTTTGCATACGGATGCGAATAGGCGGTAAATTAATTTTCTCTTATTTTCATTATTCAGGATAGTGCTTTGAGAAAATCGCAGGATTTACAACTTGTACATCAGGTTATATTAGTTTTAGCATGTTTAGAACAAATTAATGCCGATCGCTTAAGTTTTCTTTCTGGCAACGGGGAAACTAATTCGATCAGTGAAGAAGATGTGGAAGCGGTGGATAAAATGTACGTTGATGAAAATAAATTGAAATAGTATTATTCAATGATGATCTATAAGTTTAATTTTTTTTTTTTTTCAGTTATCCTGAACTATCTCGTAAACCGTCCGCCGAAGAAGGTGCACCTTCTTTTCAAGATAGAACTATGAATGCAGCCAAACACATTCTTGCAATTATTGAAGGTGATTTGAGTGAAGTTCATGGCACTACGTATGCTCATCTTAAAGATGTTGTCACAAACGTCCATGAAAGTGGATATTTCGATCATCCCAGAGAAGCTATTGTTGAAGATATGGAAAGGTTGGATGTTACGGTCAGAGAAGACACGAACGAAAACACTGAACATATGATTCCACCTCACTCTGCTCCCATAGTGCCTGTAAACCCACCTCCTCCAGCTCCACAGGCAGTTCCTACACCGGCTTTCTCTATCTTGCCTCCGAGAGCTCCACCTGTAACATTGCAACAAGTCGAACACGCATATTTCGCTCAGCAGTATGGACACCAACACCAACCGGTCCCCGAAGTTTTCGGACCTCAAAGTTTCATATTCATACAAGATTCTGAATTAGATAGCGCGGACATCTCTCAGCAACCGACTCCAAGACCCGCTTCTCCTGCAGCTATACCTTCTCAAACTTTTACTAATCAAAGTTTTACAATTCCTCAACACTTCACTCCTGAAATACCTCAAAATCCGCACCTCCCTATAAACGAAATGGCCCAACCCGTTCATTATCCTTCAAACGTTAACGAAGTACAAAATGCTATTGCAAACTTCTCTACCGCAAATCCCCCTCCGCCTATTCCAATGCCTCCTAATGCTCATCCGAATATGCCTCCTCATATGTCTATGCCCTCTGGTCAAGTAGTCAACCATCCTCATCCGATACAGCAAAGACTTCCTTCGCCGTCATTCCAACAACCACTTCCATTCAAACCGCAAGCGACGCACGCTACCGAACCTATGGCAAATCAAACTGCAAATGAAATCAACCCGGATGAAAACACATCTAACACTACAATAGAACAAGAATCTCCATCGAGAGAGTGGATCGAAAACACGCAAATAGAAAACCAATCGGAACAATTAGAAATCGACGAATGGAATCCTGAGACTGTACCCGAATCTTCTCAAACTAATGGTCAAGCATCGGACAAATTCCGACCTAGAGGTCGTGGTCGTGGATCTGGAAATTTCCGAGGACGCGGTGGATACCAAAATGGACGATCGGGTTCATACTTTAGGAATAACGACAATGGCCAGTCGAACAATACTGTTAACGGTGGAAATTATGATAATAATTTCAGAGAAAATCGTAACGATGGTAATAGATTTGAAAATTATCAAGGTAACTTTAGAGGACGTGGCTCTAACGGAAGAGGAAGTGCTCGTCAGAATGGTGGTACAAGACCACCTCGCAACGCACAATCTCGTGGCACTGGTGGAGCGCGCTCTCAATACGTTCGCAAACCAGCTCCTAGTAACAATCACTTTGATGCACGAAACGGTATCGATTCTAATAATAAGCAACAAACATATGCCCATTGACATCTATAGTGATAATAATTGGTGAATCAAAAAAGTATTAATAAATATAATAACGTGTGGCTTAAAACATAGCAGTAAAGGTTGAAGCTAGCTTTCTCCAGTGCTTCATTACTGAGAATACTTTCAATTCCATGGTAATACATTTTACCTTGCATTTACTCAAAAAAAGAAACACTGAAATAATCTCAATTTCCACCTGATTTTTTATAAAAAAAATTATAAATTTTGAAATAAATACAGAAAAGTTGATACATAATTTCTTTTTTGATCTGTTTGCATATATTATTTATCTGAAATCTAGATGATATACATATAAATTACATATGTAAAATATTAACCCTATTGAAGTTATTTCTTTTAATGATTAATTGATAAAATTCTGATTTTTTTTTTGCCTCGGATCACTTGTTTATTTTATATATTAGGGATATTGTGTATCTCTTAAAATAATGTATGATCTGTTTCTTTGAATACGAATTACATGCCATGATTATTTTCATATATAAAATTGTATATTTGTCTCATTTCTTATTACCCTTTATTCCTACAATTAAAAAAAAATACAATTTATCACAAGAGACAAGATTTTCACTCTGCAATAATTATTGATTCACGGTCTATACTTATTCAACATAACCTTCATTAATACTCTGATCACTCATCAAAATTTGTTCTACCTTTTGCTTGACTTGATCATTCAGTTATTTTATTACCAGATTTGATACTGTATAACTATGCACTGATGTACATGAAGAGAGAAGCCAATCTACCTAAATTCAATTAGTTTGTACACTATAATGCACCCTCCTCATTTATACAGTTTCGCTTTTATGCAATCAACAAAATGTATTTTTTATAAATACTGCATATTTGTCAGTTTTTATAAGGTTTCAGGAAATTCTTAAAGTTTACGAAACTTTCTCATCGTCAGTAACAATAGAGAACTTTAATAAATAAGTAGGTAAGTACGTCAATTTATAAAGAAAATCTTTCAAGAACACTGACGATACTGTGGACATATTTTGTTCATTTAATATGGGGATATATTTTAATAGTAGTCAATGCCTAAAGCGATTATCAAAAATGAAAGATCTATATAATCTTGGTAAATTTCATTTATAATTTATTTTTCCTATTTAAAAGTACCTAGAAATAGTTCTGATTGCTACCGCCTATACATATAATGGAACAGATCCCTTGAATTTATATGGAATCCTAGTCTTTTTTTTGGCAGTTTCCATTTACCAGATGTTCGAGAAACGTATCCACCGTGTAAATGGGGGAATGGGTGTACAAACATATGAAATAAAATCGATAACCATATTTATTGAAAATTAATCACCGATTTGTGTGAAGTCAGTGGTAGTAAAAACTATTATCAATTTCAAACATCTGTATTTCACAAAATATGTGTTCAATGTTTGGAGGATATAACAAAATTTTTCATCTATAAACAAATTAAGGAGTACAGTTACTTATTGATGATTTTTTCATAATCATAAGTAGCTATGACATGTTCAACAAATTTGTAATAACTAATAATGTAGTAATAATAGATGAAACTAATTTTAAACTTCATAAAAGATTCAGAAGTCTGTTACAGGAATCATAATTTTTGTGATATGATATTATTTCTTCAGAAGATTTTTTTCACATTATCTCAATTATTACAAATATTTGAACTGTATTGAAATATAAATTGAAAGCAAAACAAATATTTACAAACGATCAAATACTGGAAACAGTTTTGTGAAATGGCACTTTAACATAGACTTACTTGGAAAAAACACCATATGTAAATTATAAATTTATTCAAGAAACAATATTTTTACTTACAAAATACGCATTTCTTAATTAGTTAAAAATGATTGAAAGCAAAACCATCAGTAAACTTTACAGAAAATATTAATCGATTCTTTAGAACTTTTATAAGCGTCACTAACCATAATAACGACTCGACTTAATGATACTAACAATTCAGTGAAAAATTGTAATACAGTAAACCCCCCCAATAACATTTGCGGCGCTTTGTTTCAAATTTCTTTACAAAATAATAAATTCAGTTATGAAAACCTATTTCCAACGAAATATATAGTTTCAAAATCTTCAATGGGATTGTGTTATCTGTAAAAAAAATATTTCATAATCGATCCTCAATTTTAACAATTAAAAAAAGACAATATATCAAAAATGAAAGTAAGTTAAATTGTGATGCACATGAAAATTGATTCAATTACCATTTGTGACCTTGATCAGAAAATTATTTATCATATACAATGTACAAAATCGAGTGTATTTGATCAAAACATGTTGAGTATTATGTTTGAAAAATTGCACTGTTACATTCCATAATATCATTTAACATATTACATCTGGTAATTAGTGGAATGTTTTATTATTTATAATAAATATAATAAAACGAAAATAATAAGTTCTACATTTAGCTTAATACTGATTATAAAATTAATGCCATAGACTAAAGTACTATTTTCAAATACATAATTACACTTCCAAGTAAATATTAATTACTTAAATTACGTTATAAACTCAGAGAGCATTTATTGTATGTTATACAGAATCACTTCACAAATTTCTTTATGTTTAATTGATCACAAAATTTGTCAGTTCAATCTAGAATCGAGCATTTCAAATAAGTTGTCTTGATGGTGTCGCTTGTCTGTATTTTCTTTCTATCGATTCAGCTTCGGTCCACGACTGACGAACTTCACGAAACAACTGAAAACAAAAATTTCTGTAATAAAAATTTTATAGTGAAAAAAAAAAACAACAGGCAAAAAAAAACCTGAGAAAGCCACGGTTCATCAGCAAGCAATTCATTCAAAATCAATGTGGTATCTTTGTGAGGGTCTTGTAAACGCTTTTCAGACACACGCTTGTTACACTCAATGAACATTAAATATTTCTGATGTGAAATACGACTGAACAGTTCAATTCTATTAGCACACAGTCGACACATCACACTTTCCTATAGAAAAATGATGACATACATATTATCACTTCTATGAAATGTAAGTTTTAAATTTCCCTAACTTTGTAATTATTGTGAATTTACCTTTTCATATGCGACTCTTGGATCAGGTTGCCGTGGTTCTAATGTACTGGGATTATAAGGCTGCCCGTAAAGTTGAATACGTTGAGTAGCTCGAGATAATCTACAAACAGAGCAAATTGATATGGCAGAAATGCTTAATTCTGTATTATTCAAGCATGGCCACGTGTTGAGAGCTGCCTCTAAGCCTCGACTCCACATAACACCTGCTCCAATGACTCTTCTACGCCTTTCTTCTGTTATATCGTCAACGGTTTTAACATTTGACAAAAAATATTCATCTGCAATTCAAATAAATTTACATACATACTTATATTTAAAAATCATAATTGAATTGTGAAAAATGAATAAAATAAACCTTGTTCTTGAAAAATTTCAGTTAAAAAGTTTGGATCTAGAGCATGAGATATCAAAGTTTGAATGTAAACTTCAAAATTGTCTTGATATGTTGCAGTATCTTGCATGCGTTTTTCAATAAAATCATTATCATCAATAGAAAATTCGTTCCTCATCAATTCAACAATTGTATCTAGGTGATTTTGTGCTCTTACTCTAACGGGAACTTGAATATATAACTTTTTACTATCAGGGTTCCATGCAGCATACTGGAAAAAATATCAATTTCAAATCAAATTTTTTGACTCATATTATTTTTCTATAATACAGATCACTTACAGTTGAAATATTTCTGTATAAAATTTTGCCATTTTGGTCAAAAGGTTCAAATTTTTGTAACAAAGCTTTACCATCTACTCTCCATATTGCTGGCCACGATTCACTCAGCTCCGATTTAACTGCCACAAACTCACCCGACTACAATTCCAAATAAACATTCATCAAATAGTAAAGCAATGGAAACAGAAACAAACTCCGTACCTGATAGGGCATTTCTTCACATCTGTTATTAGTGGTTTGCTGTATTATGGAAGACTGATGCAGAGTTCTTTGTTGATTTAATTTTTTCGCAGCATTTTCATCTTCAGATGAATAATCAGCATAATCAATACCAGCACCATGAGCAGCAACTTTTATCGAAAAAAAATGTTGAAAAAAAATTGAAATAAAGCAAAGAAAATGAAATTATCACTGTTATTTGTTAATACTCACCGAAATTAATGATTATTATAAAAAAAATTACAATAGAAAAAAACGGATTTGAAATGAAGGATAAGGAAAATATGTTAAGGTTTTCAATATCACAATAATGTTAATAACAAAACATGATAAGTTGTTATGTTTGTGAATTTACAATGAGAATCCCAAAACTTGAATCTATGAAATCAGTATGAACGTGATGATTATACATATGCAATATTTTTCCAACGACACATAACATAATAATCAATAAATCTTTTGAGCGTACCAGATATTATATTAGACAAGCTAGATTTCCGGACATCTGTGGCTGCAACTCCTCGAGACAGTTTAGATTTCTGCTTTTTTCTGTTGTTGATGCTGATTCCACTGTCACCATCATCCTAAATTAAGACTTCAATGGATTTCATGTTTTGAAAAATTTTGTTTAAATGGCCTTCCAATACTTCACAAAACCAGCTAACATTTTCAATAGTACGTTCTTACTAATAGCATTTTAAACATGAATGGTATATAAAGAATATTGAATTATTGTTAAAAAATTGAATATTAAGTTTCAATACATAATTGGATTCATATATTATATTCAAGGTATGAAATTGAAGAAAATTTTATGTGAATCTTTGTACATTTTCATGAAAATACTTGTACAAATAATTTTTAATTCCGAAGAAGAAAATTTTACCTTGTCAAATGGTGACCATGCTGGATCAGAATCTGAATCAATAAAGTCTTGTAAGACATCATCGGCATCATCGACTTCAGATATACCTCGAATAAGAAGTTGGGTGACATTGGACTTCTCTTTAGCTTTTCGGCGAGTCGATTCTCTTCGTTGAGGAAGCATCAACGGATCAACTTTACAAAGAATCCACAAAATAACTATCCACTCAAAAAAAAAACTGAACTCTACCAATCAAATATAACTATAACTAGCGTGTTTGGAAAAATATTTTCTCATTCACTAAAACTCATCATGTTGTGTTTTTAAAATTCGCAAATATGTACTTCAAAATCAACGCACTAAAATATGAATCAATTAAAAAGGACATTTGGATAATGGGATATAAGGAATTTTTACTTAGCAACTGTTCTAACAGTCTGTACATTGCATTAAAAATAGTTATGAATTAAAATAGCAACATCAGGCTCAGAATTAGAGAAACATACAATGTACACAATGTTTTCTTATGATAGGCGAAGTAAGGGGTGCTACCAGGACAAGATATTTCAGTAAAGCAGCATTTAGATAATATACTTTAAAATTTATTTCCTGATTTTTTTCTATAATACAAAAGTATATATTCAAATATATATACATGAATCGGGCTTAAATAAAATAACAATATTTTTCAAATTTATAAAATATTTTCAAAGTACATATTACGTAAATATGCAACTCATTCTTAACGCATGTCTGTATTTAAATAGCTCATTCAATAATTAAAAAAATAAACTTGTAACTACACATCGAAATGATAATAAAAATTAATAATATCAATTTTCAATATCTGAAGGCTATCAAATTGCATTCTTCATAGCCAACATAAATATCAGATCAAGAAATCAATCAATACCTAAAAACTACCTAAACATGAATACTGTCAATATATTTTATATTTAATATATATTTATATATAATATTTAACATATATTATCATATTCACTGGTACACATTGCATTATGAAAGACAGTATTATTGCATTTGCATTAATAAAAAAATACTGGAATTTATAATTGGTAGCACCCCTTTAATGAGCTGGTATGACAAGAGTCAAAATCATAATCTATATTTACAAGTCATAAATTAAAATGGCACTCAAATGGTGTCAGTAAGCATCACTTTTTTATGGCCACTACAGAAATCTTGTTACAGTCCAACAATTTGATTGTATGAAATTACTCAAATTCCATTTGTTTCATTAAAACGATCATAATCTCAAGAAAATACACAATATACATGCAATACCTAAAGAGAACTGTCATCGAAATATCACAGTCAAAGTGTAACAAGTTTTCGTAGAGGCTGTAGAACCTAAGGCAATTTAGCTCGCTCCTGTCATACAAGCTTCAGGGCTAGCTCTTCACCACCGTTGCCTGTTTCTATAATGAAAGTCTAAGAAATTAAACGCACCTTCATCGGGCTGTTGATAATAGTATTGTTGATGTGACTGTGCCTGCATCACTGGTAATGATGGCTGCACCGCAGGGCGGGGTTTTTTAGGTCCATTGCTGCCCTGCGGTGACGCCACAACGGTAGGGGTTTTATTTACATTTGTCCGTCCCTTTTTGCCCTTTTCATTCAAAGGAGTCGAAGGTACATTTAATACTGGTTTGTTAATTCGTCTCGCTTCATCGTCGTTTGCATCAAATCCATCATCTAAACCATCAAATTTACGTTTTCTATCTTTTGGAACAGAAAAATATCTAGAATCATCTGATCCATCGATAGTTTTAGCAACTGTAGGCATAGACGGCATTATGTTTCCAGGACTCATTACATTGACAGCGTTAAGAGATCCAGGATTTACAATATTTCCGGCCGAATTCATGTTACCGACTGGACTAAGAACACTAGCGGTGTTCATTGCAACGCTAGTGTTTGAAGTTCCAGAACTTGTTAGAGTACCATTTGAATTTTGTGAAGTCTGAAGATTTTGATGATCTGCAATCTTCGAGTTGATTTGATCATTGTATGTTTTATTATTGGCATTGTTAGTCCGTGACCACGAAGCTTTTCGTCCTCCTCTAGTTGCTGGAGGCGGAGATGTGTCTCGTTCCCCTTGTAAAAATTTTAAATACGAAGCCATAAAACTAGATCCAGAACTAACAGGCACAGTCATTTTTTTGTCGGGAACCTTTGGAGTGATATCTTGAGGACTTGAAATACTAGAAGCAGGCGATTGATGAGAAGCAGCAGGCGGTGTAGGAGCTGTAGAGTTTGCACGTTGTTCTGCAAGGAAACCAAGTTCTTCTTCTATATTGGGCACAACTACCTTAGGTTGCTCACCATCGCGTATCTCAGAACTCGAGGATGATATGGAAAGAGATGCAGAATTACTAAAGGCAGTTAAAGGAGTAAGTTCTATGGACGGTTGGAATTCTGATGGATGCGCAGGTAAATGGAGAGGAAAATAAGGCAATGCTGTGTGTGAATGTGGATGAGAAACCATTAAACTTTGATGTTGCGCTGAAACGAAATTACCAGCATGTAAAGGAGATTGAGCAGTATATGCAGCACTACTGCCGGGAAACATTTTCGAAGGTGGAGGAGGTAAATTCCATCGTTCGAGATCATAATATGTACCGTTTTGTTGTTGATTATTAGTTGAACTATGAGCTGGAGGTGGAATTCTATTAGATAAATATTCAGGTATTGATACAGTAACAACATCATTAGATGTAGAATGGTTGACTTGTTTGTCATTGCTCTTTCTTCGGATGGAACTTTTAGAGGACACATTAGTAGACACAGCCGAGGGACTGATATTTCCCTTATTAGGATGTTTAGATTGCTCATGTTGCACCAAACAACTTTGTTGTGATGATTGTAAATTTTTAACTATGCTCATCGGGTCACCGCGGCAACTCGATAAATCTTGGGATGATATTTGCCGATTATCAAAAAATGATTGTTTTTCTGTAGTATTTACGGGTAGAATTCTTTGAGAAGTCGGCTGAGAAGCTGTTTGAGCAGAAGTCTCATTGCTTCTACTTGTATTATCTATAATTACATTAGAATTACTGAAGTTATTACTTGCAGACGAAGAGAGAAATTTTCTACTTTGATTTTGCTGCCGATCATCATCCCAACAATTTTGTTGAGGTTGCGTTTGAGTATGTGAATGGTCATATCTATTTTCAAAAGATTTAATTGATTGTTCTACATTCAGGGCACGAGTAATTACTGATGGGTATGCAACTTGATTACTCAAAGATGCAGATCGCGAAATGGAAACATCAAGAGGTGATCTCGGTGCAACATGCCCAGCCTTGTATGAAACTGGATTTTGAGATGATTCAGAATTTTGTTGAGGAGATGACATAGAATTCATGGGACTGTTATACATAGGATAAGCCGGACTAGGCACATGACCCAGAGGTGATGCTTGAGATTGAGTTTGTAAAGGACTAGGCCTTCGAGGTACAACAACACTACAATCGGTTGCACTTTTAGTATTACCACTAGTATAAGTTCCATCGTTACTACCGTTCTTAGACCTCGAATGATAATCTGTATCAACATTTGGATAATTTCGATACGTTACATTCGGTTGATTAATCGAATATTGTGACCCGGTTCGAACAGGAGTAGATTTGTTTGAACTACTAATAGAATAAGTTGCACGAGAATTATCAACTATAGAATAACTTATGGGAGAAGATTGCGGTTGAATCGCATCTTGAGGAGAACTGTTTGAATTTCGCCTATGTTCAACATGGTTTACATCCGAATATATTTTAGATTGAGCTTTAGTTTGAATTTGAGGATTAGAACTCTTAGGAGATATGAAATTAGACGAACGTGATTTTTCAGAACGAGAACCAAAATTAGCTACGGAAGTTCTGGATGGCGTAGCAGAGGTACGGAAAGCTTTTTCAGGAGTGGTGGTGGAGGATGAAACGGAAACAATACAGGACTGTTGATTGACGTGCGATGATGAGCTAGTTCCAGTACTTGAGAATGACTTACTTCCACTTGTCGCATAATCCTGTTGGGTCGAAATAGGACCACTTTTTGCATTACTTGTACTATAGCTGGAAATATTTTCTGTAGGATTTCCGAACGTCGCAGAGGTTTGAAAAAATGTTCCGGCCGGAACCGAAGCCGAAGCTTGAGACGGCACCGGCTTCACGGGTTGCGTAACTTGAGGAGACGCAGACCGAACAGTTTTGTTCGCATTAGCCGCCAATTGAGAACTGATGTGATTGTTTATTTGAGCGGCCGCGAAGACGTTAAAGTTTTCATACGCGGCGGAAGACGAAGATTTCGTAGCGGCCGGACTCGGCGAGGACGGCACGACGCTCTCGTGCGGCAAAATTCCGAAGGGGCTCGGCAATTGATTGTTTCCCTGCCACGCCAGCCCCGAAGCGCTGCCGGCCGCCGCCGACTGATCGAAGAACGTCGACCCCTGAGCGGCGGCCAAACTCTGATGGTGGGAAGTGTAGTTTTCGCGCAGCGTAGACAGCTCCGATTCGACGGATGCCTGCTTCGAGGCGGCCGCGGCCTGCGCCTGCACCAACGCCTGTCTGTGCTGAGCGTTGATCGTGGAACTGTAATGCGCCGGCTTCGGATTCGTGTGATGAAACAGTGGCGAGAAGACGGCGTCGTAGGCGACCGGCGGCGGCGACAGAAATCCGCCGGGGTTGAACGGAGCCGTTGAAGAGCTCAGCTGTCCGGCGAGGGAGGCGGTCGTGTGGGCCGCCTGCAACAGCAGCTGGCTAGTGGTGGACGGCACTCCTCCGGGAGCGTTGTGGCCGGCGAGCGTCGACCCGCTCCCGGCCAAATGATGATGGAAGTCTCCTCCGGCGGCCCCGGCCTGCACGCCGGCGAGCCGATTGTACGATGCGTAAGCGGACCACGGTCCGACCGGATCCATCTTTTGCGAGATTTCTACACACCTTCGCTTATGTTATTTACGCGTACATTAGAGTTCATCGTAGAGCGAAACGTCTATCTCGCGACGGCGCACGGCTCGAAAGTCACGACGGCACCTTCCATTCCGGTGCGTGAACAAACTTCACTCTTCGACATCGACGAGGGCCGAAACGCATCTGAAAAACGAACGGAACAAATTAGAATCGAGGCGGCGTTGCGTACCAACAGAGGAAAGGTGACAAGTGAAGGAAAAAGGAAAAGGGAAGCGACGAAGGGGCGGAGCGAAACCCGAAGGCGTCACGAAGCGGAACCGGAACCGGAACCGGAATCGAGAGCGGGATACGCGAAACAAGTGGACTTCCTCACCCGCTGAAGAGCGTCGTCCGCGAAGGAAGCGTCACCGATACGTCGATCGAATAATCCAAGACGAAGACGACGACGAAGACGAAGGGCGGACAAACGAGGCGGAGATGAGAGACGAGAGATGCGGAGACCAGGAGAGCAGGAGCAACGGTCGGCGTCTCTCGTTAGAGAGGAAGTCGGCGCCAGGATCCGGAAGCGCGCGACGACGGGGGCTCCGCGCTGGGCGAGAGGTGCGAGCTGCGACCACCGGACGCCGCGGCGGTGGCTGCGCCCGCCGCCATTTTGTTTTGCACAACAACACAAGCGGCGACATCTATTGATCGACATTCGCCACCAGATCGAGCGCGGGATATTCGATTTTACATTTTTCGCACTTTTTTATTGAAAAATGGCAGCGTTAATACAGATATCGAGGTTTTTTTACGACCGGTTGAAAATAAATGATATGGAATTATGGAAAAAATAGTAATTTCAAACAATTGAACGAACAAACTTTGAATGGATATTTGAGCAGAATTTAATGTCAGCGATACGTTCGACACTATATGTATATTTTTTTCACTAATGTTAACAAAATCTTTATGGATATTTTTCAAAACTGAAAAAAAATGAAATAAAAACAACATAACAAATACAATTGACTTTATTTTTCACATTCCATTAAAACCACAATTATGAAGTTGGACTTTTTTATACACAATGGTAATACTTAATATATTTTACACGTTACAAGAAATATAACTAGAGAGAGAATATTTTCAACGTCGATCAAAAATTTAGCATGCAAAAAATATGTCAAGATGAAAAAATATATTTGCATAAGATTAATATGTTCAAAATTTGAAAATAAATTTCTACATATTGGCAAATAAAAAAAAGTACATTGAGTAGGTAAATGAATATAAAAGTATTCAGTTTCCCAAATTTACCATATTATAAAAACATTATTTACATATTTGATTTCCAATATACACTTTTTATCATTTTTTATTAACATATTACATATTACGAATGAGCTACTTATAAATTGCTAGTATATTTCAAAGAAAAAAATGTGTTCAGTAAAAGAAAACATGTCACATTATGCATGGCACATAGTAAAATTATTCAAAAATAGATTTTTTCACTACAAAATATGGAAGGTTACAGTCCCAAAACACATTTCATTGGCACCGTATGTTAAACATGAATATAAAAAGGATGTGTTTTGTTTGAGAATAAAATGGTTTCATTAGTAAACATTATAACAATCACTTGATAATGTCAATGTAGGTAAATGTAGATACTATCAAAAAAATATATACTCTAATACATACAAAGAAATGACTAACTAATTTTCTAAAAATATCTTTGGCATAAAATAATATTCGTTTTTTTATAATAAAAATATCGCAGGTAAAATTATAGGTGATTATTCTTTGGAAATTAAAATTATATGAGTATTTTTTCTATTCAATATACATATATATAAAAGAAGTTCTCTTATTTTTAAAGCCGTAAGTTATCAATAGGGGAGAAATAGAAATCACAAAATAATCACTAATATTATATCATAAACATAGATACCTACCTAATGCAAAATTACAAATTCTAACAAATGTAGGTAGTTATAATTTGAAAATTATATCATTCTGAAAGGTAGGTTGAAGGTAGGTGTATAAGAATATTGCAGACAATATAAAATAAATCTTTTTGAAGAATTTGAAAAATTCATGAAATTTTTAAAAATAGCATAGGACCTTATGTGTATCAGTTTCTACATTTGATTCCCTACAAACAGTATCTGTAAATATTCTAGACCAAATACGACATATCACAAACTCATATACCTAGCTATTGAAATATTTTCATAAATATGTACCTACAAGTAAAATATAAATTTCTTACATTGAAATAAAATTTTAATCTATTATTCCTAATATAATATGTAATATGGTTATATTTTAGAAAACATGTATGAATAATCTCGATGATTATTAACTAAAATAAAAAAAAAATAAAAAAACCTGAAAAATCAATTAGGGACAATATGATATTCCTTGAGTGAGAGAATTTTCTAAAACAATGTTGAATTCATCAAGAGGTTCTAATATCTGTCGCAAAAATGTGAGAAGACCTCTTTTTCGAAGAAAACTCTGTTCTTCGTACATTTCAGTGGTTACTCTAGTCACGGACATAGGGACTAGCATTCTATGTAACCAATGTTCTCTGAAAATTGTATGAAATATTAAATATGACAAATTAAAATTATAAAATCATGTTTTTTCATACCTTAAACTGAGACAAATGAAAAGTTGGAATTTGCCATCTTTTCCCAAAGCGTGTCCAGCATTGTTTATTTCATCCATGAGATGGCAATAACAACGCCAAATTGTAGTGTGTTCTTGTGATCTGCTTGTGGAAACATTAGAAGAATGATAACTGTATACACCACTTGAACTTTCACTGGATGTATCTACACATTCTTCAGACAAATTTTGTTCAAAAACTTCTTTTACTCGCACTGTAAAGTTAACCTAAGCATTGGAACTATTTTATAAAAAATATCAGGTTACAAGTAGTTGAGAAATTACCGAAATAGTCCCAAATGAATAAATTCCTTCCAAATAATCTACTTGATTTGAATCCACATAAAAATGCTTGCTCGAGACATTTAACAAGACCGTTTTCACCACAAAGCAATACGCTCAACGAATTTATATCTTTTTCTCTTTTAGAACGATAATGCCATTTAACAATTGCATTTACACAGTCACCTTAAATGAAAATTAAAGTTATGATAAGAATATGGAGGATAAAAACCATACCAAATGCTGAAGCACTAAAATATTACCAATCATGTGTTGTACAGTGGACGGAGATAAATGAGTTGTAACGGGTGCAGCTGGACTTGCTGGGGTGGCTATAGAAGATGAAGCAATATTTTCTGAGCCACACACACTGCTATTCATAGCACTATTATTAGAATTACGGCCATTAATCATTTGAGCAACAAGAAGTCTTTCAGTTGATCCATCATCGACTCCACGTCCAAGCCAACGATTACAAGGAAATCTAAATTATCAAAATATATAGAATAATGGATTAAATATTTTTGAATAATCTTCACTGATAATAAAAAAAAAAAATGAACCTATATGTGAGTCCTGTAACTTCATTACGAACATACACGTTTTCTAGCATCCAACGAGGTGATAAACCAGAATTATCATGACCAATTCTCAATGTAGTAAGAATACCTAAATTTTTATGCTGAAAAATAATATTTTTTTTTAATTTTAGATTAGATAGTTATGATGATAAAATTTGATCTTACATGGAAAACAAATTCTAATGTATTTCTAGGTATGGATATTGATTGAGTTTCACCACTGGTTCCTGACATTGATATCCAACAATTGGCTGTAGTAGCACTAGCTTTTCTCGATGGAACAACCACAACACGGTATGGTAATTCTGTTAACAAAGAAATTATTAGTAAACAGATATCTTGTAAATTGAGAAGGTTATAAAAAGCCTAACTTACTAGTCATTGGGTATGTATTTGTAAAGCAGTAATAATCTACAGCATTTAATGTAAGTAAATGATAAAGGAACTGTTCACGCTCCTCTTCACAACGAAGAAATGCAGATCTTTTGTATTGCGATTTCAACAAAGCTGAATCTGATAATAATGTTTTGAGATGTTTGGATAATAGTTTTTTTTCTAAAGACAATCTCACCCATGCTCTGGCATACCCAATTTCAGTTTTAATATCTGACATAGCTTGAATGTTTCTTAAAACATGCACAATAGAGAAAATTAAATTATACACAAAATATTATTTTTTAATAATCATTTTAAATAAATGTCCAATAATAAACCTCATATCAAATGTAAGAGTTTCGGGTAGCGGTCTCATTGGCACAATATTTTGTTTTCTTTCAAGTGTATTTGACCCACTACTTAATCTGTCCCTTGAACTATCACGAGAGCTAGAACGTGAACTGTCTCGAGACCTATTTGGAGATTGTCTATTCTTGACTGAAGTTTCATTTTCCATACCAACTGTTGATAAATCTGAAATTTTAATATGATCAAGAGAATAGTTTATTTCCAAACATTATTCTAAAGTTTAATATCATGAAAATTATAAATAAGTGAATATTTATGAAGAAAAAAGTGAAGTTGAGATCAACGTACAATCTAAACGTTTCCTTAAAACACACCAAGCTAGAGCTTCATAGATCGCAGCATGTAAATAAAGTTTATTAATGAATAAACAGAAAATTTTGGATTTAACACAAGTCTACTGAGTGATCACATAAATAAACTTCCATAGAATTACAATTCATTACCTGGAGTTAAGAAATTTGGATCTATAGGTTTCGAAGTATCTGTGCATTGTTCCAGCTCTTGAAAATTTGTCAAATGCATCCACAAAGCAGACTTTCCATGTTTATTTTGCAACCCATGAGACCATATCCGTTCAAGTAAATCACAAAGTGAAGCTATCATTGTGTTTTCTTCAACTCCTACTATTGATACTTCAATCCCCAATCCCAAATCAACTGCTTCCGATCCCATTTTTTCAAGAAGCATTTTTTTCGTTTTACTTTTGCAATCCTTGAAATTGACAAATTTGAATTGAAAAACAATTATTTGGAGTCTTTAATAACAAAAATAGTAAATACCTACCTTCAATAGCTTCTCTACAAAAGCCTTATTGTTTTGTGTTATCGAAGTTGGAGGCAGATCGTTCAATGTTTTTCTTGGGATATCAGCGTTTGGTTGTTCTAAAGATATATCCTTTGTTTGCCATCTCGTATTGTTTTTACTTCTTCTCAAACTATTTAATCTGAAATTCGATTAGTTTTTAAAATAAAGACATACTTATTCATGAAAATAGCAAAAATGTTTTTTTTTTTAATACATAATTCAAAATAAAAACAAAAATTTGATTAAAATTCTTTATTTAAAAAAAAAATCGTAAAATAATTATGTACACATGTGTGCATCTGTGTTTTTAATATTATATTTTTAAAAATCTAGTACAGATAGTCCTCCAACTACAAACTGTTAAAAATCCATGTGAGTGTCGGACATCAGGCTTTGTCTTTCGCCACTCACGTGGATTTTGGACAGTTTGAAGTTGGAGAATCTAGTCTATTATTAAAATTTAAAAATTCCAAATAACTTTTGTATTAGATTTTATAAAAAATACACATTCAAGTTGTAAATAATTTTTTTCTCCAAAATTGACAGTTACAATGTTAATGAAGAAGTATCGATATTTCACATTTGCCACATTGTTTCTTAATCGGCGTTTAATAAACTAGAATGTGCTCTTAGTTCAGAATAAAAAGTTAAATAACAGAATAATATTGATTCAGTAAATATATAATATATGTATAATAATAATAAAAAAATTAAATGTCACTTTTAACTAAATATGAATGTTTTTTTCTCCACGCTTTTCAATAAATCAAACTTTTTCCATAAACAAACAAAATGATCACAGCAGTAACAAACATTTATTTCCAATCACATATAAATTGCAAACTCCAAATTGACTTATTAATTCACTTAGATACAATGCAACAAACACAATTTCATTGGCAATAACATGCAAACAGTTTACATACATAAATACCATGCAACAACATAAATCAATACACAAAAGTAATAATTTTTACTATACAACTATATGATCCATCTACTGAATTTCAAATTGATGTAAATGAGAATGTGTATGGATTCAAACAGAGATCTGAATTCAAGCATTATAGTTTGAAAGAAAACAATTTAAGTAACTTGATGTTATGGGAATAAAGTCCACTATGTGCTGTTGATAAAAGATAAAATTAAAATAAATCAAATTTTACACATACATATGATAACATATCTAATATATAATATTAATATTGTCTATTTTTATAAATAAATGTAAAAATTAATAAATGCATATTGAAATACAGGAATTCATGCCTTTTAAAAATTAATCAAAGTTGAAAAAATTATGGTCGAACAATGTAATTTTCGACTAATCGACTTTTGCAACTTCTTACTCGTATACATACATATTTACATCAAATCAAGTGTTCATATAAAACATGCAAAACTACTGAAAAATAACAATATTTCTTTTCAAATGTGTTTACTTATATTCTTTAGAGGCAATTTTTGTACGTGCAAAATTAAAATATTTAATTTTATTCACTAGTACTGCTAAAAAATAATATCATTATAAATCTTCAAATATTTTTTTCCAAATTGATATAGTCGAATAAGTAACAAATTCATTGTTTATTTTTTTACAAATTGAAATAAAATAAATATATTATACTCAAATATTTTCAGATAATAAATAAAATTAAGATCATGTTTCATTTAGTGTAAAAAAAATAAGCACTAGCATTCAAAAAATCGTTAGTGAAAAGAAGCTCATTTCAAAGCATATAATTAATTATTTATAATATTTACTTTCAGACAAAATATTTTACAGTGAATATGTGAATGATTGCGTGAAAATGGTGATAAAAATGCAAAATATAAAAGCATGTAATTATTATTTTTTTCAATTTAGCACCTTTCTCCATAAGTGATGAGTGGAGGTTCTAATAATTTTCCATCTAAAAGTGGGAAAGCTCTGTAATAAGCTGCACGATGAGGATGGATTTCATGAGGTGGAACAATTTCTTCTACTTCAGTTCTTTTATCACCCTTGAGTATTTCATAATTCCTAGTCAAACAAGGTTCATAACAAGAAGATCTCACTGGTAATGAGTCGCCTCCAAAACGTTTTTTGCTTTTAATCGAAATAAAATAAATGAAAGGAATGTACGTATATATATATAATATTATTATTATTGCACTACTAATATTAAAATTACTTGAGAAACTTGATTCGACTATCGAAAAGATGTAGATTATCATCTATGTCGCCCCATGTTGACATTATTTTATTATCTATTAATGTAGCAAACATTTGGCTTTCAAGAAATCTTGATAGAAATGGCCTGTGTTGTTCAGGTTGGTCTGATAAAAAAGCTGCCTTATCAAAATTTTGCATTGATTCTCTGGACGATAACCAAGACTCTTTATCCTGATGAAACAATTTAAAAAATTACATTGCTTATTTGATAAACCAATAAATTTAGAAATGAAAGATAAGGTTCAAAATGAATTATGTCTTACCTGATCAGGAAGAATTACAAAATGTTCATATGCACTAAACATGTGCACGAAACGGTTCAGGAAGGTTTCCCTCATTGCATTGTTAAATTTCAGATCTTCTTGATATTGTTCATCTTCAGTCAAATTTTTCTTTCTTGTAGCAGGCATTATGGTTTCAGCATCTAATTCATCTAAATTTACACCTGAAAACAATGTTGATTAAAAAATAAAAATAATGATTTCTTGAAAAGCAATCAGTACTTATCTTAAATATTTAACATATATGAATAAATAAGGGGAAAATACCGGTTCTCCTAGCAATATCAACAATTCTTTGTAATGCATCCGACTTTGGGGGTGTTATTCTGTTCATATGAGAGTAATGTGAATTATAAAAAGTGTGTGTTGGTGATGAAGGAGGTGAATTATAAAGGGTGTGCGTTTCATCCCAATCCAAAATATCATTAAAAGAGTGTTTACGTCTTGACCCACCACCTATTGAAAATATGAAAATTGATTCTATAAAAATGCAATGGATATTTTTTTATATAAAACAATTTTCAATACTTCAAAACCCAATGGCAAATGTACTATAGTATTCAAAAGAAATAGAAATGGTGAGTGCATTTTGCAAAACTTATTTGTCAATTATTTTACATATAATGAAAAAATCATTATAATTTGATGAAAAATAAGTCTCATGAATAATATAGTAGGTATGCATTTTCTATAATTGGAAAATGTAAATGGCAAATTAAAAAGTTTACTTTACATTTATAAATATGTACTACAAAAACAAATTAGGTATATGGTACGAACATTGAATTAAAATAACAATAATAGAAAGCATAGCATAGAACTGAATTAAGATAAAAGATTTAGCCAAAAAAAAAACGTAACAAAAACAATTAAATGATGCATATGAATTGAAACAAATGTGTATAGAAAGTAAAAAAAATAATTCTGAAACATTTTTGAATCAGTTAAGAAAGTAACTAAAAAAAAAAGATAACCTGTTGGCAAAGTGCAGCTGCTCGACATTGGATCATGATGATTGTATTTTTGATTTAATCCATTTAGCGGTGTGTGAAATTTGGAATGATCAACTTCAGGTCTACCAATCTGTTGAATAAAATTTCATATTAGATATTGATAATATTAAAAATACCTAGGTATTCAAAAACAGAGAACGAAAATTATATTAAATACATTTTATGGCTGATATTTTATTGCAATGCAAAATGTTGTGATTATAACCTGAAATTTATCCAAGAGTCGTGATATTTCTTCTTTAAAAGAATTTTTATATGGAAAAATTGGAAGTTCTTCTGGGAGCTGAATAATCATTTTGTCAATATCTACTAAACAAAGAGATGCTTCAGTTCCGATAATTATATTTTTGTTAGCTCCATTTCCACTAGTTGTCAAATTGGATGAGTTTTCGGAATGTAAACCTATTTATATGAAGCAAAATAGATATTCAACACAAACCAAAAAATAAACTGGAAAATATGGTTGTAAAAATTTTAATTCACCCATAACAAATGGGACAGGAGCATCAAGAAAATGATGCAATGGTGTTGGTAAAATCGGCACATAAACATGAGGCCAAGTAAACGGGAAAAGAAGACTGATGATACATTCAGCAACTAACATAAGTCGATTATAATCTAAAATAGAAATATATCTTAAAGTTAAAATCTAAAAACATATATAAATACAATATTTATTTTCATAAAAATATATTTTACCAGAAGATTTTAATAGAACTTGGTTTTCTAACAGTACACAAGTGAAAAGTTGAATAATACAATCTGCACCTAGCAACACAAACATTTCTTTTAACTGATAATCCAATAAAGGTAACTCATTAGAAACATTTGGACGAAATAAAACCTGAAAATATGATAAAACCGTACAATTATTATAGTCATGATCATATTAAAGTATGGAAAAAATCTTACATTTGGAATAGGTGATAAATGAGATTCTGTGGGAGGTATATAAAATTTTATCGATTGACCTGGTGATGGTAAATTCACTTCATATAATAAATTATACACAAAAGCTTCTGGAGAAAGACCTGGCCCAGGTTGTCTAGGTAAACTCCTGAAAATATAATAATAAAGATAAATATAATCGAAAAATTCTCACAGTTTATTTAATTAGATTGAATTAGATCACAAATGTCTATTGTGATATTATGAAATACAGGAAAAAGTTTTTTTTTTGCAAATAAATCAATATAAACTTTCACTTACTTATATAAATTTGTTAAGAATATTCTAGCCATTCTCACATATGGATATTGACAAATGAGTGCTATACTCTTCGATACATATAATTTATCTTTTGTAATATCATAATAACTAACAGCTGCCCCAGATACATGAGGTGATAATTTGAAAGATCGTGGAAGTGAGCGACAAGTTTCTTTTATAAGTTTTCTATTGCTCGGAGGAGTTTGTCCACTAGAAAGCTCTGTGATATACATAGCCTGTAAATATTGGGAGGGAAAAATTGAAAATTACTGTCTTTTTCTTTTCAGTAATTATATACAGCATTTGCGACACATGAACTTATTAAACAATAGAAAAATTAACTCAACTCAAGAAAACCGGTGTCAAATGACCCTAGTTCATATGCATTTAAATTAGGTATTTAATGAATAATTTACATAAATTTCAATGAGTTTCAAAACAACAAAAAAGGAAAAGTTAAATTGAAAAATCAATTCTATTCAATAAATAAAATACCTGTAAAGTGTGCATTGCATTACAAATGTTTCTATTCCGCACTTCTTCGAAGAAAACCAATGAAAAGCCATAATATCGACTAGCATCTTCACGGGTTATCACAAACGAATGAAATTGAGGATCTAAAGAATGTTTTTGAGTACGGAAAAGAAGCCCAGCAGGAAGACAAAACTATAGAAAAAATTTTTTTGATCAATTTGCATTATCTCCTATTTGAAATGAACAAAATTGATGAAATTTCATACCATGCACACAGAATGTTCATCGAAAGGATTTCTTATCACATTATTAGGGTAATGGGCCAAAACTTTTCCTTTATACGGTCGATCCAATGGGGAACAATGTAAATTATCACCTGGAAAACGATCAAAAACTAAATAATTTCAGGAATATAAATGATGATTATTTAGGTACATATAATGTATTCAAATTAAAATCGAGCATACACAGAAATGATCAAAGATAATACACACATACTTGTGGCCGTATTTTTTTGGAAAAAACAAAGGAAAAATAGAAGGACAATAATAAAAATCGATCCCCGAAGCGACGGGAAGACATTAAATTTAACTTAAAATTAGTAAATTCTGAAATGTGATTATCGTCGTTTAAATTCCAAAATATTTCAATCCAATTTCGATAAATTCAAAAATATTGGTCTATTTACAAACTGGTTCTGGTATATCCGATGAATTGTTTGACTTTAGCACAAATGTTAATTAATATAATAAAAAAATAAGTGACCTGCGAGCCTGTCGGGTTCCAAACCGGACTCTATGTCCAAGCCGCAGATGAGAAAATAGTCCACCAGCCTGGGCGCAGGTGCGCTGACGAGGTTTCCGAGGTTTCCGGGATTTCCGGGATTTCCAGGGTTTCCGGAGTTTCCAGAGCTTCCGGCGCCCCCGCAGCCTCCGCCCGTCGTCCCCGAGCTGGACGCGCTCATCTCTGGCTCCACATCATCGCGAAGGTAGCACTTTCTCCTTCATCAGCTCTTTCCGTTCTCGTCTCACTTTCACACCCCCGCCCCCATCGTCCGTACGTCAATTGACAACGCGAACAGTTCATTTTTCGTCCAACGCTAATTAAGTGTGCTCCGCACCCGTATTTAACATTTTATCGAATATCATTTTGAATCTTAAATTTGGTATAGATATAGGTATTTTTGGTATATTTTACTTATTGTTTTGTTATGATTCGTTTTTAATGTTTTGAAATTTCGAAATATTTTTCGAAATTTCCGCGTTGTGAATATCGAATTTTTTCAGCTCAAGAAATTGTGCAATTCAGTAGCGATCGACATATCGTGGAATTATAAAAAAGGTTGCAAATATGCAATATTTCTTTTTGTTTCACGTTTAGATAATAAAATAATGTAGGGTGTCTTGATCTCCTTCTTTTGTTTTTACCTCTAACTTTTTTTGAAAAATCACGTTTCAGAAGTGATGGCATCTATACACTAGAAATCAAATTGAGTTTACTATGACAGTATTTTAATTGAAAATACGATTTTCCAAAGGAACTGTAGGCAAAAACAAAAAGTAGGATCAAGTCTCCTCATCTTTTCCTATCTACCTTTTTTTAAAGGCAAAAACATACCGGCTGAGATGTCATAAAAGAAAGAAAGAGAAGCAACCCATTCATCTTTTTGTGTGCGAGTGAGAAATTACCCATAGGGGAAGAGAGGGGGCGCGCAATGCCGTCGCATTCGCACACAAAGAATTGAATGGTTGATCATCTCTCTCTCTTTTGATGTCTCAGCCGGTGTGTTTCCGCCTTTCTTTTGTAAATTTTTAGGTACGTATAAAAATTAACAGTGAAGAGCTGTCGTATTTGTGATAGCGTTACGTTGCCGTTCTTCAATTACTGAACTTGTTCGGAAATGCATTTTCAAAATATTCAACATCCGATGAAATCAGCACAAATGGAACGAAACGAAATTGAAACTATTGAACTCTACGGGGTTCGTAGCGCATACAAATAGACGAACGTCGAATCGTTGGTAAGGTGAGCGATCGACCGTACATCTTTTATTTGAGAGGATTGTCGTTTATTTCTCAATTTTCATTGTAAATTTCCTGAACTCGATCTTTTAATCGTACGTTTTCAATCTATTAACGATCGGATCTGTGAAATTTTTCGAATAAAAATACGTTTACACGTTAGTAATTGTAAATACCTACCTAGACTGACGACATTTTGCTCGACGAGCATTTTCATCACATGCATTACGATCTCCTATGAAAACGCGCGTCGAACGTCCGTCGTGTGATCGGGCTCAAAGTCTTTCGGACGGATTGAGTCTCCCCACACTCCCCGACGGACGATTTGCTTTGCGAGCGCATAATTTTCAGTATCGTTTGTTTTTCAAAGTTTCTCTTATTTTGATAAAATATAAAATAGGTGTTTCCGAGTGGCGTAAAGTCGGCGAGTCTCGGCGTCGAGCGGTGTTCGTTCGTGCGTTCGTAGTTCGTACGGTCAGTGCACGACCGGCGGCCGAGATGAGCGGTTACGCGGACAAGTCTCTTCCACCGGGCGACGCGGGAGCGGCTTCGCACGATGACGCCGACTCTGACGCGGAGCGAGGCTTCTTCGCGTTGCTCGTCTCCGAGATCGTGTCGTCGTCGCTCAACATGCTGCTCGTGGCGCTGATCGTCGTGCTCGTGTACAAGATCTTCAAGCCGCGCGACCGCACTCCGGTCGAGGAGCCGACGGTCAGCCTGCCTCCGCTCAGGAAGGACTTGACCGTCGCCCAGCTGCGCGAATATGACGGAGTCAAAAACGACGGCAGGCTGCTCATCGCCGTCAACGGAATCGTCTTCGACGTCACGGCCGGACGCCGATTCTACGGACCGGGTACATACCTTATGCATTATTACACTATTACAATATTACAGTTACACTTACGATTACCATATTTCGCATCATTTCTCCATTGGACGGTGCACGTCAAAACTTGTTCATTTCCTTCCATATGAAAATTTTCTGAAGAGAATAAGTTATCAGTGCATTGCAGTTAAATGCGCGCCGTCGTCCCACCTTCCAAACCTAACTCGAGGCGACTCTTAATCCGATGAGGAAAAAAATCCTTTTTCAACAATAACCTATCAATATCGACAGTTCGAATGTAACGGCAGTCGTTAAGAATATCTGTACTGTATCCTTATTTTTATCGAATTCGCACCGATGACGAAAAGGAACCTAATCCTTCAATTTGTACGGGTCCCGTCGCTTCTATTGCGCGCCCCCGCTTTTACGCGGAAATCTAACTTCGCATCACGAATGAATCGCGCATTGTTTCGCTTCATCGTTTCTCACCTATTGCAAAATTTAACGTTTCTAATTACGAACAGTTTCCGCCCCGAATCAAAGTTCGCCTCGTACGAGGTCGTCGAGCGACGCACCGGTCGTTCGTCCGATCGTAAGACGACGCCATATTTACGTTTCACCGTCGAAGCCTCGCCGATATGAAATCGAAAAGTCGTTAAAATTCGTTCGTTTCCCTCCCGGAAACGTTTCCAGTTCGGGTTCGAAATTTCAAACGGTCGAAATGCGAGTTTTCGCGAACGCACTTTACTTGAGACCACATTAGGTCTCATTGTCCGGGTAGAATATGCGCGGGAAAAAAATGTAATCAATTCTTACGCTTTCGTAGAAATTAATAAATGCTATCTTATTATCGGGGAAACATGGTACATCGTCGTCACGATGCACTATTTTTCAAAGAATAACAATAAAATCGAGTCGATTCGTTTCTATAGACCGTTTATACGACGATATCGTCATAAGATATTTACTTTCGTCTGTCATTTCTCTCAATCAATATCTGATTCTGTTTACCATGAATTATGTAGATATGGCGTTCCAGTGACAGATTCAAGATGATAACTATTGCATTCAGTACTATTTTTTAATTATAAAATCGTGTTATTTTTTTCGAAAAAAATCATATGATATCTCTAAAAAACCATTTCACTTTGAATATTTTCCAAAATAGCTTCTGCGACGTACCGGTGCTACATTTTTCAGCACTACAACACTGATTATCACGAATACACGTCGAGCGCGAAATTTCCATAGTTCTCGAATATTTTTTGCATCTGATTGATCTTTCGACGATCTATTTTCAATGTTTCAAACCGCGATCTGCCCCCATTTCGTTTCCATATTGTACGATTTTTCGTCAAGTCAATATTCTTAAATGTTCTTAAAACGCACTCCCAATATTCTTTAAATCGAATTCCTCGTAGGCGCCACAGTTTTTATCTTGAAACTTGTCGTTCTTGCTATACATACTCGACATTTTATCTATGAGCGTTGATAAAACATTATCGATGCCACAAAAGTAAACATACATTTTCAATTTCGACCTTTCCCTCGAAATTACAGCTGAAGATGAACTACAATACGACAGCTAATTTCACGCGACCTGTTACCTCAAAGTCGTTCTGTCGATGCAACGCAATTAAATTGACTCGTTGTCCTTGCGTCTTCCGAAAGAAATCGGCGATTCTTTTATAATATGAGTCGTATTTTCAAAATTTTATTATAAAATTGTTTATTTTTTCGTTTCAGGAGGTCCGTATGCTGCATTCGCTGGCCGAGATGCCTCCAGAGGTTTGGCTACTTTTAATGTGATGCCTTCTGAAAAAGAATACGATGATCTCAGCGATCTCGACCCTCAAGAGATGGACTCAATTCGAGAATGGGAAGAACAATTCAAAGGTAACTCAGAAAGTGTCTCCGGTGATGCTGATAACGTTGTGTCACTAGCAACTCTTTTATTGTAAATCTTTGAAGGCTTTCTAAATATAAATGATCACATTTACCACACCTTTCATATGTTCGATTGATTCGAACTGTTAAGTGACATCTATGTACACTAATTTACTCTTCGGAGTAGTCTTTGCCATAATGGCGAATATTGATTGATGTGAAATTGGGTCTAGGCCTGTTGTGAGAAAAAAAATAAAAATTCAAAACTAAAAACAGTGTCAAGTTTAGTACAAAAAACACAATCGAATATTATTATGTAGATTTATTGTAATTTGAAATTGTTTATAAGGAAATTCTATTCGCGATTCGATTTGAATCGAATTGAAAATTCAATATCTATTCAATTGTCGCCTGTATATGTTGAATTGATTTTTCATCAAAATTTGAATTCTCAGTCGATATCACTGATGCCCACTGTCCACTGAAAAGCTGAGTGAAGCGGACGAAGGACACACTGACATGTAAGAGAGGGATGCCTATTTCGGCTCTTACATATCAGTGTGCCCTTCATTTCACTCAGCTTTGCAGTGGACAATCGGCATAAGAGTTCATTTCACTTATTTATTTTCTTTATTAATGTTTTTGTTTTGCTCAATGTGAAACAGTTCAAATCTTGTCGTTGTCGTTGACTTGTAAGAATTACCAAGATAATTTTTATCATTTTTTTACCATTTGCAAATAAATCACTAATGTGACTCAGTGTGCGTAGTGATTTTTATTATTTTCCATGCATACATAATATGTAATTTTAACAATAGTAGGAGAATATTTTGAAATTATAGTGTTTCCCTTTTGATGAAATTTCTTATTAAATTGAAATATTATCAGTCTGCTATTATAAGTTTTTTTTAAATATTAATATTTTGTTGAGATAATAGTGTATTAGAATAACTAAAGATATGTTTTCATATTGCAGAAAGATATAAGATAGTAGGAAGATTATTAAAACCCGGAGAAGAACCCACTAATTATTCTGAAGAAGAAACTGAACCTGAAACTCCATCTTTGGGAAAAAAGAACGAATAAAGCAATTTCGTCAATTTTATGCACCTATTGTACTACTTTTAATTTCACAGTTTTTATATATTTTTATAAAATAATTATGTATATAGCTTGAAAATAATATTAATGAATTTTTTTATGTATATAGCTTTAAAAAAAAATAATAAAAATGTTTATGTTACTTAAACGGTATTTGTTCATGTTTCATCTCTTCTTTTATTTTTGGTTAAGAAGAATCGAAGAAGAAAAGAAAAGCAAATCGAAATTATTTTTGATCAACAGATTCTATATTAATAGTAGCAATCGAAATATATAATATCTAATGCAGAGAAATCGGTTGTTTTACATGTAAACCAAGCAGAAAAAGACAAAATAATTAAATCAAAAATAAAATAATATCAAGTCTATTAGAAGAATTTGATAATTGGTAAATCTATTGTCATTGGAGACTTGAGATTATATTTAAGATAATTTGATCATTCAGAGAAACTTCCTGACGTAGAGAATGGTTCCTGAAAATAATACTGAATAAATTGAAATTGAATGACTACTAGCTAAACAATTATCTGTGATAGGTAGTTATCTACTTTTTTCAAAAATATTCATATTTAATTGACGATGAGATATAATAAACTAACTTATAACACTTGGTTTGAAAAAATTGTAAGATCATCTATTTCATAATATTTTTTTGACACTTCGATTAGATTTATAATTACACCACCCTTAAAGAGTGATACAATCATTCCAGAGCTTCTAAAATATTTCAATGCGCTATTGCAATCATTATAAGCAATTCCGGTACCCTTTCCATGAACAGTTCTCTATGATCAAATTTTGACACAAAGTATTGAAAATATAAATTTTTAATATCTTTAACATGTTAACCATGTCATGCATTTTCAATTTTTAATAAAATAAAACTGTTCTGTTGACATTTATGGAAAAATCCATAAATTCTGTTGATTTAATCAAAACCAAAACCCAATTATTAAATTATTTGTTATTTGCTTGTTTCAATAGACTAGAGTCCAAAAAATACTAATAAAGTCATTATTTTGCTTTAAAAGTATTTTTTCAATTTAAAAACTAATGTTTTATTAGCGCATGAAACTCAGGTTTTCCCTTCAGATCAAAAATAGGAAGATAGTGTTCATTAAATCATTGTAACTTTGGAACTAAAAGTCAGATCTTCATGAAATTTAGACACATCATTTGAAAAATTACATTTTTCAAATATTATATATTGATTTGCAAATTTTCGTCCACCTTATGTATGATCCTACAAATATATTGATCTACGTGTTACATTCTATTGTAATATTAAAGTAACTAAAATATTAATAAGAATAAAATTGAAATAAAATGCTAAAAAATCAACACTATATTAGATAAAATCAAAATATTTACCTCAATCCAAAAATTAAACATATGTTCTTAATTACTGTTAAATATTACATATGTAAGTAATTTATATCTAACTATATAGCGTTAAGTACGCGGTATTGCTCAGAGATAGATGAAATTTTTGTATGAAAATAACTCTTATTAAAGTAAATAAGAATGTAGCAACGCATCAAAAAGTGGATTGCTTCTTGACGTTTCCCAGCTTTCAATGTATAATCGTGCCAAATTTGGTCAAAATTCTGTTCATCGGTTCAAAAGTTTTTGGGTTTCATACATACAACATTTGTGTTTTATATACTTATATAGATTGAAAGTTAAAGTTCAAATGAAAAAAATATCAATATATAGGTATATATCAAATATCAATATCAAATATCAATAATACCTATCGAAAATAGCAAACATTGAAATGTAGCACATGCAAATTAGAACAAAAAATACTTATAAATTTTTTTTTTCAATTTGCAACAAAAAAAAAATAGACCCAAAAAAGTCAATGAATATAATTTTAAAATTGAAAAACAAATATTATAGGCCAATAGAAGTCACTGATATGAGTTGTATTAGCTAGGTAGATATTTAAAGCCTTACTTTTTAGCTTTTTGAAGATTGGATTCAACTATATTTGATGAATTCTATTTTCAAATACACATTTAATCGATTCACAAATATAATTGTATGTAATTCAAAATACATTCAACTGATCCTTTGAATCTTCTAATAGTAACGCCATTTCATAGATGTCATACATGCATATTTTAAAATACAAATGTATTTAAAAATATAATCCCCGTAGATTTTTGTTTCTCTTTGATGCACATCACAAAATTAAGGTCTCAATATTTTCAATAATAAGTACATCATGCATATATAGGTAGGAGAGTCTGGAGACAGTTAATCATTCGGGACTCTTGAATTGTTCAAATTACAGAGTTATTAAAAACGTGGATGATTTCATATTTTGTTGAACTAACGAAAAATTGCCACTTTTTCATTTCGATCAAGTAATTACGATTTATACATATGTATCGTTAACTGTAAACGTTGTAGATGACGATAAAATTTACATAGAATTGAATATGTTCAGGAATTGTGTTTAGTAAAGTCGTAAGAATTTGAACAAAGATTATACTCGTAAGACAGATTGATTTAAAAAATGCGTTGATTCCCCTAAAAAAAAATCCTCTCTCGTTTAAGCGAGGTCATTACAAAATCTGCAGACTACCCATTTCAAATGGTGCTTATACCATGTAAATCCAAATAATTAATTGGAAATTTAAATTTCGAACGCTTCGACTTTTTTTTATCAAAATGCGATTTTCCAATAGGGAGTTAGAAACTTAAAACAAAAGGTTTACCCAATTGTATCCAGCTTGCCCTGTATAGAGAATGTTCCTAATTGATAATTTGATCGCAATCAGAAATATTTCTGTATTTACAAAAATATTCGATATGTTTCGTGGTTTTTCAACAACCCTATCTGAGCTGAATTCATATAACGACTTAAAAGGCCAAGGGGTGCAAGTGACTTCGTGGTGATTTAGAGAAAATAGCGTACTAAGTTGAAAATGATATATCTCGGTAAACGTTCTGAATTAGTTTATATCCTTTTGGCACCAAATTTATGTATGAGAGTGCAGAGAATCGATTTCAGTACATATCTTAATTTTGAGAAAAATGTCACTTGTACCCCTTGGCTTTTTCAGTCGTCTTATAATTTTGAAAATGCCCATGGGTAATTTGAATTGTCTGAAAAATAAACCAAATTCAGGCTGATATTAAGATTTTCTTTTTACAGTGTACCTATAATGGGCTTATTAGTATGTACTTACAAAAATCAGATTCCTTCGTCCATAAATCATTCCTTCTAAAATTCATCAACAAGAATGATAAGGGGTTTATTTTTTATTTTATTTATTTAACAGTGATGAAAAGAAAAATCCATTGTATTATTGAAATATCGAGTTCGAATGTGAATTTATTTTTAATTATGATATTAAAAAGGGTTGTCAGATTTTTCATAAGTCAAACCGAGAAACCTTTCCCCCGTTTGATTTTTTTCAACGTTTTTTTCTTTTGAATTATTATAGTTAAATACGGGCAATTTTTTTTTCTTAGTTTCAGAAAACATCAAAATTGCCCTCTTCAGATAATTTAATTATCTCTGAATTTCGTGCTGCAAGAGAAAAAATTCTCATTATATGTATGTATATAAAAAAAATTGAAATTTCACACTCTTAAAACGATTTTGTTGTAAAACTTATTGTTTTTTAAATAGATAAATAATTTTACCGCAACATATCACGAAAAAATACTAATTATTTTTCTAGAAAAATCTTAAGTTTCAAATTCTAAAAACGTCAAAAAATATGTAAACTGGCAAAATTGGATTGATCGAAAAATTTTACCCGTTTCTTAATAAAAATCTGAACGATAGACGAAAATTCAAAAAAAGCATCCGCAGTAGACGACGTTGAAAAACGAGACGTTCGGACGTCCCCGAGAGGTACGTTTGTGTCGACGGGACGCGAGGCTCAAAACTGGCGACTGTCCCGTTTAAACGGGATGGACGGCAACCCTATATTGCACAATTTGAATACGTATCTACCGATACGTAATGTGCGATCTATATATATATACTTAAAATAGAAGTTTTTTTTCATCGTATTAACTAGTATTTGAATTTAATTAACATAATTTGGATAGGTACGCGAAAGCGAATCGTCTCGGCCATAAGTACCTATTTGCAATTGGGAAGTTTCAAGAAATGTCTCGGTTAAATTTCGGTTAACGATCGATAAAAGAGGAGATGGGTAATCGCGATCTTTTCGGGACTGATAATCCTCCCAACGTTTTTCGCTTCCGCTTTCATTTTGAAAAATTGCGTCGATACGTTCAAAATTAAAATTGAAACTCGGGACGATGTAAAAAATCGAAAGGGGTATCGAGTTTAGTGGAAGGATCGAGTCTCCCCGCGTTCGTCTGCGGTGACATTTTTATTTCTTTAAACGTTTCTTTCGGGGAATGCTTACGCCGACGAGAGTAAACGCGAAGTATCGACGATAGGTTTTTCGACGGAAGTCGATTCGCGAAAGAGGCGAATCGTTCGTTTCGAACGCGTACGCGTCGTATCGAAATCGGGAACGCGTTCGGAGACGTCCCGAAGGAGCGAGGGGATGCCGTCCGTTTCGAAACCGAAGCGAGGCGCGCGGACGGAATTCGCATTCGGCGCGACGGAAACGACGCGCGGCGCGGCGTCGGACGCGCGTGCGCGGAGCGGCGACCACGTGACCGCGCCGGCCAATCGGCGCGCCGCACACAACATTAGGCCTACATTTTCTGACAAGCGTAGTATTGGTTTTCATCAACAGCCGCCATCTTGTGCGGCCGAGGCGCCACCGAGTTCTCGCGCTGCGGGCGCGCCCCGCGGCGGCCACGAGCGCCCGCGCCGCCGCCCCCGCGCCCGCCTCACTCCCCCGCGCCCGCGCCCCGAATCCCCGCGCCCCCCTCGCGCCATGGCCCTTCCCGCGTGAGAGCCCCCGCCCGCCGCGAACTTCCCCGGACGCTCGCGCGGATCGCTGCGGTCGCCGCCCGAGCCGCCCGCCGACGCGAGGGCGCTCCGCCCCCGGCCGCCGTCACTCGTTCGCCGCTACGTCTTGCGATTAGAGACGCCGGAGACGCGCATCAGACATGTCGGATCATCTGGGCGACGAGCCGGCCGCCAAGCGCGCCAAGCTGCGCGACCCCTTCCAGGGGCCCTCCGACTCCTCGGGTGAGCCTCCGCCCCCCGCCCCCGCCCCCCTCCGCCCCTTCCCCTCCCCCTCACCCGCCCCCTCACCCCAATTTGTTTATGCGACCGTTTTGTTTTGACGCTCTCCTCTATTTATTCCGCTTTCAGACGTGTTCTCCAACATGGAGATGTTCGACCTCGAGAAGGACCTGCCCGACGAGCTGATGTCGAGCGGCTCGTGGGGAGAGCAGCCCGGAGGCGGGTCCGGCGGGAAGCCGCCCGCCCAGGGACCCGGCCCCGGAGGACAGCCGCAGATGAACGGAGACGACGGCGCCGCGCTCCAGCGCCAGATGCAGATCAACCAGCACATGCTGCAACAGGTGAGCGAACGGAGATCTCGCGGAGGGTTCGCCTCGGCCCCGACGATGACGACGTCCGCTCTCTCTCCGCAGGGAAACAAGAGTCAGCTCGTCGTCCACAACTCGGGCAACGTGGCCGCGCTCGGAAACAAGAGCCCCAACCTGCAGTCGCCCCCTAACGCGGCCGTCGCCAAGGATCAGATCGGAGCGCTGCATCAAAACCTCTTGCCCAACGCGAGCCATCCCAATCAACATCACTCTTCGATACCTATGAATTCTATGCCCGGTGAGTTGAAGTCTAATTTTCTTTCGATGCGATTTGTGCAATTTGCGAACCAACCATATCTTATTCGACTCTAACGTTTCGCAACGGTAATGGATAACTTTTTTTATTATCCTTTTAAAGTTATAATTTTTGACTCAAATAGAATTTTCAAGCGAGCGAAAAGTGAACGCGTCCTAAATCGTTCCGTTCTCCTCTTGTCATCTTTCAACGAAGATTTTGACAACGCTTCGTCCATTTTAATATTGATCGTATTTATTTATTTTTTCAAACCAAGGAATGTTCGTCGGAGGTGGAGCCGGCGGAATGATCATGACAAATAGCAACATGGGCGGCAACGTGATGGGGACCGGAGTAGGAATGGGAGGAAACGCTCTCGTCGTAAACAGTGTAAATAAACAACCCATTATGGGTTCGGTGCATCATCCGCAACATCATAACGTTTCTCAGGTATGTGTTACTCATTGAAAGATCGCTCCGTCCTATTTTCGTTTTTGCTCATTTAAATCTTTCCATCGAATCAGGGTAACATGCAGAACGGACCGATGCTCGCCGCTCGCGCCGCTGCGATGCAACAGCAACAACAGCAGCAAGCCACCGGACATCTGGGACCTGGCGTGGGCGTCGGAGTCGGTGCAGTGCGAGCGGGACCGCCTCATCATATGTCCGGTCAGCGAGTGGCAGGTCCTATCCATCCTCTCGCGCCATACCATCCTTCGTACACTCCGCCTCAAGGTGCGGCGCCCACTCAAATGCCAGGTATGTTAATGTGCATTTCGTTTTACGTTATAAATTGCTTTTTTGAATCTTGATGTGCTTTTGTATATTTTTGCAAAACGTTTTATCTTTGCTTTTAATTAAAGCCCAATCTTTCAATTTTCATGTTTGCGTTGTGTCAGCTATGTCGTCTGTCGAATTCTGTTGTTACTAAATAATCCTGTCTTACCATTGAAAGTTAGGCTTACAAGTTGTATTTGTCGATATTTTATGATCATTTACAAAATTTGCCAATAAAAGGCATCTGATTTTTTTAATGATGTCCCCTGAAAAAATTGTAGGTTGAAGAAAAAATAATGAAACTTGCAAAATATACTACGGATACCCTAAAGTTACCTGAATGATGTGGCGAGCGTATTTTTTAAAATACAGAGTTCTACTACTAAAGAAATATGGAAAAATTCTTTCTTAATCTTTGATCCGAATTTCACTGCTGAAGAAAATTCTACTTAATTTGTGACTTTGTTAATGCTGTTTGTGAAATTTTTTTTAATGGTTGATTTTTGCATGGTGCAGTAAAATAGCACCTCGATTTCTTGAACAGTCTTATCAAAACATGTTTTATTTTGAAACTACAGTTTCAAAAGATAAATAATATTTTGATCAAAATAATTTACTAGTGATGAATCACATTTAGGAATTAGTTTTAGTTAATGGATAGTTTTAACAAAAAAAAAAACTTTTTCTCAATATTTCTGAGATTTAAAAAAATGCGTCAAACATCTAAAATTACTATCTTTTAAAATTTTACTGAATGAAAACGAAACCTATTTTGGCAACAAATTTCAGCTTATAAATAGTGCCTTAGCAAATGCCTTACAAAAAATATGTCCGCCACAACATAATTTCGCTTACTTTTGAGTACCTATAGTAATTTTAAAATTGTATTCCAAACTCGAAAATAGTTGTAGAGTGAAATTAGTTTATATATATCGCCATTTGGTGGATACAAATTAGCTTCAAATCAAATTGTTCCAAAAAAAGTCCAGGTTTTTCTAAACTAAAGCATAACATTTGTATGTGAAACATTTCAATCATAGGTTTGTCTTCACTAAAGACCTTCAGCTGTCGTATTCTATAGAAAAAAAAATTAACCCTGATTTACAGTCGAAAAATTGACTGATTTACAGTCGAAATAATAATCCTGAAAATAAGAAACATTCAAAATAGCTAGGTTTTAGAATCAATTTAGGGCCTGTCTTTTTATTTTACTCAATCAATTCTCATGTTGGTTTTTTTTTCATATTCTTTTTAATCTTCAATTGTTCAAATGTTAAAATACAAGTTCATTTAAATATAAATCAAATTTTACTCGATTGTTTCGATTTTTGAAATTATTTCAATTATTTGTATTTTAACAGGTGTCACACCGACTCAGCGAGGTGTAGGTGTCGGTAGTATGGTTGGAGTCGGTGTGAATTTAGGTAATGCGACTAGATTTGGAACGCCGGGTGAAAGTGGGAATGTTGGAGGAAATGCAGGTGGGATGGCAGGACAGGCTGTCCCACCAGCTCCGTCACCTCAACAACCGCAATCTGGAGCTCCGGCTAGCTCACAGCCGGGTCCTCAAGCTGCCACGCAGCAAGCCACACCTGCAACCCCAGCGCAATCTACGCCTCCTGCTTCGATTGCAGATCCTGAAAAACGAAAACTCATTCAGCAACAATTAGTTTTGTTGTTACATGCACATAAATGTCAAAGACGAGAAGCTCATGTCAACAATGGTGAAGCTTGGCAATGTACATTACCACATTGTAGAACAATGAAAGGGGTTCTTACACACATGATAAATTGTCAAGTAATTTTTTTTCTTTGATTCCTAGTTTTTCTCGATCATTTGAAACAGTTGGTTTATGAAATATTTCATATTTTTCAGGCTGGTAGATCTTGTTCAGTTGCACACTGTTCCTCTTCGAGGCAAATAATTAACCATTGGAAACATTGTACTCGAAATGATTGTCCTGTGTGTCTCCCATTAAAACAGGCTGATAGAAATCGTAATAACAATTTGAGTACTGGTTAGTAAGCTACTGATTTTCCATTGATCAGTTTTCAATCGATCAATTTTCTAATATTATTTAGGTACCTACTTGTTTAATATCGCTACTCCCTAATTCACACAGCTACTGATTTGGTGGTTAGGTTGGATTAGATTAGGCTAGGCTTAGGTTAGGTTGAAATAATTGCAATAATTAGGTTGTTAGGCGGCAATAAATCAAATAAATAAATTTGAGGGTAGCGACGTTAAACGAGTACCATTATTTATAATAATCTTCATTTCATCACTTCAGGAACTCAACCGCTAGCGAATTCTACACTTAATCCTTCACCCTCTGATATGCGACGTGCATGTGATAGTTTAGGAATTCAATGTCCGACTAGCGCTGGTGGACCCGGCAGTGGATTAGGTACTGGTCCATCTCAGCTGTCTACTGTAGTTAGCACTGTTGCTAATGTTGCTAACAATCCTATGGTACGAGCTACGGTTCCAACCGGTGCTGCTGTTCCATGCTCCGGACCTCGCCCGACTGGTGTTGTTTTACCTCTTGGATCAGATTCTTCTCAACAGACGCCAATGGCTATTCAATTATTAAATATTAAACCACATCAGCAGTTTTCTATTAATCAGAATAATCAAGCTGGTCAACCTAATGTGCCTAATCTTAGTCAAGACCTCCAAAATCAGCAAGTGGTATGTCTTATTCTTTATTTCTTACCAATAATTTTTGGCCATAGAGATAGCTTTGTTTTTCAATTATAGCTTGGCACAAACAATCTTCCGTTGAGTGGAGGACAAGTAACTGCAAATCCGACAGCTGGAAGTAAAGAATGGCATCATTCTATTACTTCTGATTTGCGGAATCATCTAGTACACAAACTGTGAGTTGATAATTAATCTTATTATGTTTTCATTTCAAAAAAATAAATTTTGTGTTGTTAGCAGTTAGCAGTACTATTTGTGATTTTGATGATCATTGGTCTTTATGTTTTTTTTTTTTCATATTTGCAGCGTGCAAGCAATATTTCCTACACCTGACCCTACTGCAATGCTAGACAAAAGAATGCATAATTTGGTAGCTTATGCCCGTAAAGTAGAAGGAGATATGTATGAAATGGCAACAACCCGTTCTGAGTATTATCATTTATTAGCTGAAAAAATATATAAAATTCAAAAAGAATTGGAAGAAAAACGACAAAAAAGAAGAGAACAACAACTGCAACAGCCTAATAATGTTGGCTGCGTCAGTGGAGTTCCTGCAACTAATGCAGTCCGACCACAGCTACCTAATGCTATTCAACTTCCTCGTCCACCATTAGCTCAACAGACTACAGCTATGCGAAGTCATTCTCCTGGCAGCATGGGAATAAATTTGCCGACCAATAGGATGCAATTTTCGACTAATCTGGTTGGTGTGCCTGGTCCTAGTCCAAATGCTTTACCTCAAACTCCCAATTCGAATATTGTATCAAATGCTGGATTATCGCCATTTGCTCAGCCTATGGCTTCACCCGCATCTAATATGCCAAATAATAATTCGGTTCCTAATCAATTTGTGACTCTAAATTCAAATGGACCAAATCTAATTAGTGCTTCCCCCAACCAACAGTATAATGACATGAAAAAAGCAAGACTTGTTGCTCAACAATCTGTGTCAAACGGCACACCTAATAGTCAAGCGCCAAGCCCTTATATGAATCAAAATCAGTATAATAATAGAATACCTTTACCTTCGTCCAATACACCGAATGCCACAGATCAAGTGTCAATGGCTTCACAGATGAGTTCGGGGCCAACTTCGGTTGGTTCACAAAGAGGAGCCTCGCCAGGATTAGGCGGTGTTGCTTCTAATGGTCCAGTACCTCCGAGTACTCCCTCGACTCCTCTTATTCCCCCAACTATGCCCAGTCCACTTCCACCCTCGTCACAAGATCAAGTACCAAGTGTACCGGGAAAAGGTATGTCAGTATCACGATCTTCATCGACATTATCATCTCAAATGGCAGCACTCAATGCTGCAGCCGGTATGGATCAAGAAGAAAGTCCACACCCTCCCCAAAGTCATCCTGGTATAACTGGAGGAAAAATGGAAATTAAACAAGAAGACATTAAAAAAGAACCCTTAGATGATTCTGTTAGTGGTTCTTCAGGAAAAAATGTTCACAATGATATTAAAAAGGAAATAAAATCAGAACCTATGGACGCCATAGAGCAAGATTTGAAGGAAGAACCATATATCAAGGATGAACCAGCATCACCATCATCTGATATTAAACCTTCTATGTCTGATTCTCTTCAAAACCAATCTGGAGATAAAGTACGAATATGTATATTCAAGCCAGAAGAATTAAGACAAGCTCTGATGCCTACACTTGAAAAACTATTTCGCCAAGATCCAGAATCGGGACCTTTCAAAGTACCAGTTGATCCTAAACTTTTGAATGTTCCTGATTATTTTGATATCGTTAAAAAACCAATGGATCTTTCCACTATCAGAACAAAGTTAGATACCGGAAAGTATTCTGATCCTTGGGAATATGTAGATGATGTCTGGCTTATGTTTGAAAATGCTTGGCTCTACAATAGAAAAACATCCAAAGTTTATCGCTATTGTACAAAGGTAAATACGATATATGTATATACTCATTCTCCACAGTATGTAGTACTTTGTAATGTGGAGTTAGTCCACCGTCCTTTGCTGAGTGGAACAGACTAAGGACACAGCTATATGTAAGAAAGGAAAGCCATATTGGTCTCCTCCTTTTTCATATAGCTGTGTTCCTAGTTTATTCTTTTCTGCTCGGCAGTGGACGGTGTGTGCTCTACAGTATATTTTTTTTGTATGAAATGTGTTTCACACTTAATTTGTATTATTTGTAGTTATCTGAAGTTTTCGAACAAGAAATAGATCCTGTAATGCAAAATTTAGGGTATTGCTGTGGACGCAAATACACATTCAATCCTCAAGTTTTATGTTGTTATGGAAAACAACTATGTACTATTCCTAGAGATGCAAAATATTTCAGTTACCAAAATAGGTACAGACATTTTTCTTTCATAGTAGATAAAAATTTTTCTTTCAAATATATAGTTAAATTTTTGTTATAATTCTTTTTCAGATATACATTTTGTCAAAAGTGCTTTAATGATATTGCTGGAGATACTGTCACTTTGGGAGATGATCCAATGCAAACTACGTAAATATTTTTTTTATTATTTTCTCTTATATTTCTAAGAACTTTTAGTTATATTTTGTTGAATTTTTCAGTCTTATTAAAAAGGACCAATTCAAAGAAATGAAAAATGATCATTTGGAACTCGAACCGTATGTAAAATGTGGTAGTTGTGGTAAAAAGCAACATCAAATTTGTGTACTGCATTCAGAACACATTTGGCCACTAGGATTTGTTTGCAATAATTGTCTTAAAAAGAAAGGTGCTAAGAGAAAAGAAAATAAATTCAGTGCCAAGCGACTACCTACATCCAAACTCGGCATTTACATTGAGACCAGAGTAAATAACTTCTTGAAAAAGAAAGAAGCTGGTGCTGGTGAAGTCAGCATTCGTGTTGTTGCCAGCTCCGACAAAGTTGTTGAAGTCAAACCTGGCATGCGAAGTCGATTTGTTGATGGTGGAGAATTTCCTGGGGAATTTCCATATAGAGCTAAAGCTCTCTTTGCTTTTGAGGAAATTGATGGAGTAGATGTATGCTTTTTTGGTATGCATGTTCAAGAGTATGGAAGCGAATCTCCCATGCCTAACACAAGAAGAGTTTACATTGCATATTTAGATTCAGTTCATTTTTTCAAACCTAGGCATTGTCGAACTGCTGTATACCACGAAATATTATTAGGCTATTTAGATTATGCTAAACAATTAGGCTATACTATGGCACATATTTGGGCCTGTCCTCCATCTGAAGGTGATGATTATATTTTCCATTGTCATCCTGTTGAACAGAAAATTCCCAAACCTAAAAAACTTCAAGAGTGGTACAAAAAAATGCTCGATAAAGGAATAATAGAAAGAATAATAGTTGATTATAAAGATATTCTAAAGCAAGCTATGGAAGATAGCATAAGTTCCGCTGCAGATTTGCCTTATTTTGAAGGAGATTTTTGGCCCAATGTTTTGGAAGAATCGATCAAAGAATTAGATCAAGAAGAAGAGAAAAGAAAGCAAGCAGAAGCTGCCGAAGCCGCTGTAAGTATTTATTCTTAAATTATGATTTTAAATTTTTTCCTGATTTAACTTAACCAACTTCGATTTCTCAATTTTAGCAGATAACCCAATTAGCTGAAGATAATGAACAGGGACCTGACGGCAAAAAGAAGGGTCAGAAAAAAGCGAAAAAATCTAATAAATCAAAAGCAGCACAGCGCAAAAACAACAAAAAGCACAGTGACCAACAAACCGGTAATGATCTCAGTGCCAAGATATTCGCCACTATGGAAAAACATAAAGAAGTATTTTTTGTAATACGGTTACATTCTGTTCAATCTGCTGCTAGTTTAGCTGTAAGTTTTATTACTGTATTTTTTCAAATATTCATTCAAGATTTTAGTTTGATTATTTTTTTTTCTTTTAGTCTATTCAAGATCCCGATCCTCTTATTAATTGTGACTTAATGGATGGCCGTGATGCGTTTTTGACAATGGCCCGTGATAGACATTATGAATTTTCTTCTTTGAGAAGAGCACAATTTTCTACACTTTGCATGTTGTGGGAATTACATAATCAAGGGCAAGATAAATTTGTTTACACATGCAATCATTGCAAAGCTCATGTTGAAACGCGTTATCACTGTACAGTTTGTGATGATTATGATTTGTGCATAATTTGTTACGATAAAGAAGGTCATCCTCACAAGATGGAAAAACTAGGACTTGATTTAGATGATGGATCATCTCCTGGAGACACCAAACAAGCTAACCCTCAAGAAGCGAGAAAACTATCAATTCAAAGATGCATCCAATCATTAGTTCATGCTTGCCAATGCAGAGATGCAAATTGTAGACTTCCTTCTTGTCAAAAGATGAAACGAGTGGTAACACACACTAGAAATTGCAAACGCAAAACTAATGGTGGATGTTCGATTTGCAAACAGTTGATAGCATTATGTTGCTATCATGCGAAACATTGTCAAGAAATTAAATGTCTAGTGCCTTTCTGCAGCAACATTAAACATAAATTGAAACAACAACAACTTCAGCAAAGATTGCAGCAAGCTCAACTGTTGAGACGCCGAGTAGCTGTTATGAATACGCGTGCAGCACCAGGTATGGGTGGAACTGGAAGCAGTCCACCCCCATCTGCGCCTCCTGCGTTAGCTTCACCTCCTTTGTCTGGTGCAAAGCCTACACCGGCAACTCATACTCCACCACCGAATGTTCTCCAAGTTGTGAAACAAGTACAAGAAGAAGCAGCACATCAAAGAACTCCACATTTCGGCAAATCTGCTCAACAGATGCCTCCTCCCCAACCTATTACACAACAAAGGCTTCATCCTATGGAACAATGGGGAGCACAGCGATATCCTGGGAAACCTCAGCAAGCTCTGCGACAAAATCATCCGATGCCTCAGACTATCAACCATTCACAATTGATACAAATGCACGGTCATTCACAGCATCCACAACATACATCTCATTCTCAACAAATCTTACAAATACAAAACCAGCCAAATAATCAACAACAGGTATGTTTCTGTGTTTTGGAAAATAGTTGAAAACTTTTTTTTTCAATTTATAATGTAAATTTAATTTCAGATGATGAGTATGGTGACTCAACAGCAAGGACAAAACATGGGTCAAGTGAGTAACATGGGAGGGATGGTTGGCGGTCAAGTTCGGACTCCAGTTGGAATTGTAAGACCGACAGGGGTTGCTCCAGGTGGCAGTTCAAACCTAAATCATCATAAAGCACTTCAACAACTAATGGTCACGCTTCGATCACCAACGAATCCTGATCAACAGGCTCAAATCTTACAAATACTCAAAGCTAATCCTCCCTTAATGGCGGCTTTTATTAAACAAAGACAGGTTTGTTTTGATTTGAGAAAAAAAAATGTATTTCATGTATTTGATTTCAAGTTCACTGTTTTTTTTTTTTTTTTTGTATTAGAGTGCTCAACAAAATCAGCAACAAGCTGCAGGCGGTGGAGGTCATATGATTGGTGGTGTAAATACAGCTGGTGGTCCTCCCACTGGTCTATCCCAAGCTCCTCCACCTCAACAGCAACAACAAATACAACATTTACAAATGCTTGGCCAGCAACAACAGGTAACTATTCTTATATTAATGTTATTTTCAAATATTTAACTTTTTTTATATATTTTTTTCATTTTGTTTCACAGGTCAGTGGTGTGTCAGGTGTTAGTGGAATGGGACAGTTAAATAACATAGGAAACATGAATGCGCAGCAACATTGGCCTTTCAAACAACAGCAGCAGCAACTCATCAGTAATATGCAAAGAAATCAGCAAGTCCAGCAACAACAGGTGCAACAACAGCAACAGCAGCAGCAGCAGCAGCAGCAACAACAACAACAACAGCAACAACCACAAGGATTTCCAAGTCCTCTGTATGGCGGTCGGGGTGTAGGTGTAGGGAACGCCCGCTATTTTCCTGGAATGCCAATGCTACAACGATCTCCACCACCAACATCGTCATCCCGACCTCACACCCCAGCTGAAATGATGCTGGTGCATCCTCCACCGGCACCACCTTCCACGCATCAACAGCCTGATGAGCAGTTACCACCTATGACACCGCAGGAACAACTCACAAAGTTTGTTGACCAATTGTAGTGTAAATATCTTGTAAATATGATGAATTGTAAATATATATGAACTCGTATTATGTAAGTTTAATTGACGACTCGTTAGGGATATGTGACGGACCGTCAGTTCACGGCTGTGTTATATTGACACTGATTGATCGGAGGAAAGCGACCGATCATATTGTGTTGTTTTGAATGTACATTTATTCTATGTGCTTAGTTTTACTTTTTAGATTTTTACATACAATATACATAAATATATTTTATGTTTGTACATAATCGATCGCACATCTCGATTGTCATCAATAATTTTTGAGAAGAGATGTTGGAAAATCATTATTTATAAAATAATCATCAAATAAGCAGAGTGTTTGTCCTCGATATGAATGAAAAAATGCCCTGTGGGTTGTTTTAGATAATTTTTTGCTATTGGTAGCTATATAAATTGTTATTTTACCAAATATAATGTTTGGTGTTGCATATTTTTAAGTGAATTTTATTGTTTTCAATTTTAAATCTGTGAGAGAGTGACACAGGTGACAAAAAAGCATTTAAATAAATTATGGATTCGGTGCGTATATATGTTGTGTGTATATGCATAGTTTATTTGTAAAAAATGTGAACTTTTTTTGTGAATGCGAACTGTAATATAATTGGATGATAAATCGTTGTATTGAGAATCAAGAGTTAAGATATACTCGTAAGGTGTGTTTCTGCCAGCTTGCACTGCTCGCAACTAAATTATTTTTTAATTATTATGTATCTATCTTACTTATGAAGTAATATTGAAGTGTCACATTCCAAAATATACTTTTTTGGATATGCACTTGTGAGGTGTGCAAACTGGCATTAAGAATTACCTTGAATAACCGTTTTTCAAATTTGCACTACCATATTTATTAAAACAATTGATACGATAAATCAAATATTTAGTAAGTATTATATTTAGTGAATGGTAAAGCGCTCAATGTACAAATGTAAATATATTAAAGGTACATCATGTCCGCTTGTGCATAGATTAAGTTGTTCCTAGCATAGTTATATTATGATACTTATGCTGTTTATTGTAATTAAAAAAACATTTTATAATATAATTATGTGAACAAAATCGAATTTTATTTTAGAATTCCTTTACAATTTTTTTCTTAAAACAGTTTTGGTGGCTAAATGAACCCACAAAACTTTCTTAAGATTTTGATTTAGAGATCTTAAACTTTATATAATTCACAAACATTTTATTTGTGAAACTAGTAAGTACAATTTGTGTTAAAATATGTTTATTTTGATAAGTTTTAGTTAACATTGTATTATATAGAATATGTCATGGATTTAATTTATAAATTACTATATTTTGTATTTATACCTGAATTTTATTTATTGAATTAGATGCATATTTTATTATTTGTTTCATTATTTTTTTTGCAAATATACATCAATACTGTCAATTTTCACCAATTGTTTTGGATCAACCTTCTCCCAACACATTGGACATTGTATATCCTCTTCTGCCAATCTATAAAGTGGAAAAAAGACGTAATTTTTTACGTTCTCTTCATTTAACATTAATTATACATATCTCTCATACTTACGCAATGAATTCTTTTCTTATGGCAGGGAAATCACAATGTGGACAAACAGTCAAATCAGATTTTATGATGTGACATCCCTGAAATATATTGACTTTAAAGCCCGAACTTTCAGTATGTTAACAACATGTTAGTGAAAAGTATCAAATTCTACCAAAAAAAGTTAACGTGTTGCTAAGTAGTTTAACACTACTTACTAAAAGTTGAGCCTAAGTAATTTAAAAGAATTTGAACTCCATATTTACCGTCACAATACAAAATGGCAATGACATTTTACATTTGTCGCACACCAAACTAGTTTCTTTAATGTTATTCTCGCAATAAGGACATGGCTTGTAGTCTTCATTGTTTTCGTGATCTTTAGGTGGATGTCGTACGATAGATTCAATTTTTTTAGAATATTTTGGATCTATTTGCTGTCGGTACTCTGGTTTCATTAAAATCTTGGCATACAAATGTGCAGATTTCTTCAAATTGGCTCTTTGACATTCGATCACAACAGACGTAAGTATTGATACTATATCTGAAAAGAAAAAATACAGGTTATACATTTTAGATTTCAATATTTTCTATTTAACGTTAAATAATTTCCATTTCGAGCTTAATATTTCGAAAATTAAATCAAACAATTCAGGTTAATTTGTATGATAGACTGGGGAAATTTTTTTTCTATGAAATGGAAAAAAAAATGTGTTGAAATGAAAAACAAACAATTTATAGAATTGATCAAAATTGAAAATTAATTTTATTTTTTATATTACGTGATGGAAAAGCAGATATGTTTTCAGCAACTCTGATAAGCATATTGGCGCATTTGAGGTGATCTCCTCGTTTCAGATGTAATCTGACTAATATATAAGAATGCAGAAGTGCTAAATTATCTTTCATTTCAGCAGGTATTGTGAGTCCATTATTTTTCAATTCTTGATACATTGTGAATAGCATATCATGAGCGATTCTATAATTTCCATTTATCTGTTCTTGATTTGCAATGATCAAAGCAGTCTTGGCTGCTTCTTGAAATTGTTTCCTCGCCATGTAGAGGCGGAATAAATATTTAGGATCTTTTGGTAACCCATCTACATCACCAAGTAAAAATTCTATCAACGCCTTGGCCAATTTTTCACTGTTTGAAGATGCAATTGTATCGATGGCTAAAGAAATTGCTTCATCATCGTTTGAATTATTTGAGGCAGCCTTGAGTAAGTAAGACATAGCTTTAGGATACTCTTTAGCATGAAAAAAAAACTTTCCTGCTTGCAAGTAATTTTTTTCATTTTCAAAATGCAGAGCAAGGCTTTTGAAATCTTCAAGTCTCGCATCTGCATTTTGTATCAAAATTTCCCCAAACAATTGAAGTTTACCATGTTGCCTTGCAAGTTGAAAAGCTTCCTCATAACACAGAGACATTATCAAAAACTTTATCGCTGATGTATAATCATTCAATTTTTGGAAAAAAGAAGCGACCAGTTTCGCTCCATGAATCGATTTTGTTTCTTGTACTAACTCTACAGCCTCATCAGGATTATTTAAATGTTCCAAGTTTAGTCGTATAGCAGAATCATAATCTTTGGCTAATTTGTAAGACTTCAATGCATCTGCATATCTTCCATCTGATTCTTTTGCTTTTGCATATTGAAGATGGATAGAAGGTGATGTTATATTGTGCAAAAGTTGTTCAACTTTAATCCATGATTTCAATTTGATATATAAAACTGCCGCTTTATCGGCAACATTGAGTTGTTCGTAAAGACTTGCTGCTTGTCCATATTGTTTAGAATTTTCCAAAAGACCAGCACATTCCATTATAAGGTTTTTATCATCTGGCATATTAGAAATAATTGAAAGACCTTTATTAAAATCACCACATTTAATACAAGTTCTTGCTAAGCCGGCAAGACATTGTCGATTATGATGATCAGTACTAGTACTCTTTACATCTTCATCGATTAAGGCTTTTTCAAAACTGTTCATAGCTTCAAAATTATCACCTCTGTAAAAGAATACACAAATTTAATATATTCGAAATCAAATAAGTACCTAGGTAGATATTTATTATTTATTACATGAATTCAAGGTGTTTTGCATGACTTAATTGAATTATTGGCAAGCGTTCTGGGGCAATTATTTTTGCTAATTCAATAGCTCGAGGCCAATGATGTAATACTAAGCGTAGAGCAAGCTCTTCTCTACTAGCACTTCCACTGACACCAGTAGTCCATGCTGCAGCTGCCTCAGCTCGTCCCAAACAAACACAGGCTCGTGAACTGTTTTCAAACAAATAAATTGTTATTGAAAATGTTGCATATAGATAAATCTTTTAACATTGTCAATACATTGTAATTATCAATATCTAATTGAAAAAAATAGTCAACTGTTTTACCAGAGTACAGGAAGGTGTTCAATATCAACCATATCTTCCAATGTCCATACCATTGCAACATCATTCAAATGAGTATATACGCGAATAGCTTGAATTTATTTGAAATATTATTAAAATATCTTAAAATTTTAAAATATTTTATTTGAAATTTTACCAAATGGAATATCCAAATTTGTGATGGCAGCTTTTCCCAATTGATACCAGTGGTCTTCTTTGTCCATAATCTTACATAAATCAAAGGCTTCAGAAAACCGTCTTAAGTTAATCAATTTTTGCAAGTGTTCTATTTCATTAGCAGATCTTTTCTGTGGATCTATATCCAAAAGACCATATGTGATATGTGTAGAAAGAGTTATTTTGTTTAAACTGTAAATAATATGTTTAAAATATTATTGTATAAAATATCATTTACAAATGTACAAAATAAAGTTTTACCGTCCACTATTCATATGCAAATATAAATCTCCACTGCACAACACTAGAGGAATTTGATATTTTGGTAACTGCGTTTTACCCAAAAATTCTACATGATTGCCGTTTACAGATTGATTTACAAAATAATATGTCCATAAAGTGTCTTCATTCCAAACAACGAAAATATTTCTGTCCATAAAACATGTGTCCCATAACGCCCCTCTAAAGTTAAGATACATTTTTATAGATATACCTACATAGAGAAAATGAGTATTGTAACAGTGACATCATACTTATAATTTGGAGGAAAATTTGGTATTTCAGTCATACTATCATTGATTGGGCTATAAATGTATCCAATGTTTTTAATATCAACAGCAATTATTCGTGTAGCAGGAGGATCACAATAAATTGACTGGAAACCAATAGAGTGACGAAATCTCAAAATAATTTTCCACTCTTCAATGGCAAAATATTGTAAATGACCAAGCTGAAATAATTTACTTTGAATATTTTATTTAATACAATTGAAACAATATAAGAATAGAATAAAAACTCACATCAGTTACAAAAATCAAAAAATCATTGCTCAATGCATGAGAGGTGATTATAGCTTCTTGTAAAGCTGGTTCAGGAAATAAGCAACTTTCTCTATCTTCATGGCTAATTTCAGGATGATCAAGCTAGACGATGATCATATTTATATTGAAAAAAAAAATGGAATTTTATAGATGTGAAATGTATCCGTAATTATAATAGTGGCATAAGTCAAGAAGTTTAATATAAATATTTGATAATATTCAGTATCTTGTCTTAAACTTTCAACAGAATGTTGAAAAAAGTTAGACATAAAATACTAGATATCTTCAAATGAAAGAGACATGACCAACATCATTGATTTAATTAATAGTACAAATATACATATTTAAGTAGGTATGTATACCATATGCAACATAATTTTTCCTTCAAACAATACAGCTGCATATTCTGTTCCAATTTTAATACTGGATACTGCTCCAGGGTATTGACGTCGACCTAGCATTGAAGTCTTTGATGGTACATTCAAATTAGATGAATGATATATTGTGGTATCATAAAACCATGCTACATCATTACTTATACAACACACATGGTAAGGCCCTACACCGATTAAGAGCGGTTCGATTTGAAATTTTATTTGCATTAATTCGGTAGGATTTCCTGTAATTCGAAAAACATATTTAGTTGTAGATATATTAAAACTTCTAAAGTACAAGTAGATAATTAAAATAACCCTTGGATTCAACAACTGCTGATTCATCTACAGGTACACATTGATAAAGAGTACCTTCGGTTAAATTAGTTAATATGAATGCTCGGGTATTATGAGCACAACATAATGGTGCCAGTTTCATTAGATAAACGGATAAATTTGATTTTCCAGAAATACTTAAAAGATGTCCATCGTTACTCCAAGAACATTTTTCAGAACCTCCTTGAGGATAAAATGAACTGCTACTCTCTGACGTATCCCAAATTGACCGTATTTTTACCCTTGAAATATTTTTGTTTCAATTTAAAATATGTTATGATGAATAAGTTAGATCCTAATTACACATACATATTGTCACCACAGGTAGCAACCTCTCCTGCTGTCTGTGAAACAGCTAAATCTAATAATGATTCCTTATGATTTTTTATTTGAAATAATTCCTGACCGACTTCTTTAATATGTGTGGAGATGGCTATTAAAATTCCTGCTGTGAAACCAATCATAATATATCCATCACTGTACCATTTATACGTGACTATGGAACCATATTTTTGTTGAAATGCTAATTCTATGGGATTCTCAGGATCGAGTAAATTGTATAAGTATAAAGTTCTTTTTCCCACTACGAGACTTATCTGTAATTCAATTTGTAAAAATATATATTTTTTTTAATTCAATATTTTCCAAATTAGCCAAAAATGGTTGGATTTCACTTGTTATAGCATCTATAGATTAATTTTTTTGAAATGGAAAATTTCGAATCTGGAGTGGAAAACTCGTATTTGATGAAATTATTACAAAATTTGAATTCATTAAAAAAATAATTTCTCACTGTATTTTCTCCAGCAACTCTTTCATCTGTTTTCATTTCTGAAAATTGCAGATCATTTGGTTGATCCCGTAAAGAGACAATTCTTAGAGTATCACCTTCAGAATTACTGATTGAGAGTGTTTTGTCTTCACTTACGAGAGCAAGTATATTGTCAGTGTTCCAAGCGCCACAAGTTATTTTTTTTGTATGTTTACCAATTACAGGAATACGTCTAGTGAAATTATCATATGAAAGATTTGTAAAGTAACTTTGTTAAAGATTTACAGTTAATTGATATAAATATTGACATAAATATTTGGGATGTTATTATACTTTGATGTATGATGGTTATAAAATATAACATTTCCTTTTTGGGTGCCAATGGCTAAAATAGTTTCTTGTTTTGCCCATGTAATGCAAGTGGGTGATTCTCTTAATCCAGTATCGATGGTCAGTTTTTTTTGAGTGTGGCATTCCCATATAGTAATTGATGCGTTAGTCGGTGTGATTGCAGCTAGAAAATCACCCTCAGAATCCCAGTCTAATCCACAACAAAGTCTACAAAGTAATATTTTCAACAACCAGTCTTTTTCAAATTTTATGATAAGAAATTTATTATAGGTATACCCTGGTAATTTAATTTTTTCTAGCAATTGACCGTAGCGATTAAATATAATTATAGTTGAATCCATTCCAGTAGTGGCTAATAATGTGCCACTATTTCCAGTTTGCCAGCACATGAATATATCGCCCACTCCGTGGGGTTGTTCTACGTAATATATAAGCTACAAATTGAACTATTTTTTCATAGATTTCAAAGTAGTTAATAATTATATCAACAAATCAAGTTTAAAAATATGAAAAAGCTCATTTATATAGGTTTATTAAATAATATTCGTGGTTATTTTACCTTAGGATCATCCATCTTCATGTGTAATGTTTGTTTGTAGTGTATGTTTCCATGACAATAGTATATTTAATATGGATATGTATCTAATATCTAATCTAGGGGTGAGGAAACTTTTGACAATTTTATTATAGAGTGTCATTCGGAAAAACATACCTACCTACTTACATAAATGTATGCATGTATATTCAAGTTAGGATAATGACGCATGTGGAATAGGAAATTGGCAATATATAGTATAAGTGATATACCTAGATTTCAAAGAAAATGCAAAAAAATACGAGTTCATAATTTTTTATTGCAAAATAGCTGTGGAATTTCACAAAATGGCACTGATATAACATTTATTATAACAATTTTTAATTCGTTTAATTGCATATAAAATATATAACACAAAAGGACCGCACGTGGGAATGTACATATTATAAGTGAAGACAAAATAAATAAAATGTACAAATTGAAAATATATACATACATATATGGAAATTGTACTGTGAACAAAGAATATGATAATTATAATGTGTATTGGATGTAGAAATTGTTTTCTTACAATAAATACTAAAACCTAATTCGTTAGATGTTTGTATTATAAAGAAAAACTATCTTTGGCATGATTCATATCAATTAAAATATTATTCAAATCAAAATTATTGTAAAATATTCAAGCAGAATAATATTTCAAATCAAATTCAGCTAGATCTATGCGTTTAAAAGTATTTTTTATAAACAACCTTAAATAGTAAATATATGTATCAAAATATTGACAATTTGCAATACCTAAAAATTTATTCCTATTAATTCATCGAATGCAATAGATAATTGCCATATATTTATTGACTATGCAGTCGGCTGCTTTGTTTCGGAAGGGCTCCGACGATTCGCACCCTATCGCTGAACTGTGGCGGCGGAGCCAAAGGAGGAACTTCCTCAGCACTATTCATGGTGTTAGTGGCATTGAAATCTGATAGTGGAGGTGCAAATAGTTCACCGCCTTCTTCCGGTGGCGGTGGAAGCTGAGCGAGAGAAACAGCACTACGTGTTAGAGGGCCGCCTTTATTATTTTCATCTTGAGTCATTCTTCCGTCCTTTTTACCAATGGGAGCTTTAGATATGTTGACACCTAAGCGTTCCGCTGCTGACTGACCGATTTTAGTATCTCGTTTGAACATAAAGCTGGCAGCTTGCTTTCGAGTCAATGAATTGTGACGCTGTAATGTGTTGGATGGTGGTAAAGGGTTCAGCACTTTGATCGTGCCACTAGGAGTGCTGACCATGGAATATGTGGAAGTGTTGTATCCACTGTGGCTGACAACGCATGCTTTCTGTTGATAATTAGTTGGTGATGTTATGTTTTCCGACGAACTATTGAGATGCACTGGCTCCGTTGTGATCACATTATTAGATGATTTTATCATAACGTTATTGTTGAAAGATACTTTTTCTTTAGTGTTTTTAGGAGGAGGATCATTTTGTTTGACTTCTTTCAAAAGTTTCTCTTTGTAGATGAGTTTTTCCTGGTTGGAAAGTTTTTGATTTTCATGCAAATATTTCCTATTGTCTATAGAATGTTTGGATGTTCTTTGTTTTTCATTCTCATTGTCGTGTGGACCAATGGTTAACTCTTGATCAGAACTAACGCCTGATGAAGAATTATCTCCATCATCATTGCTACCATCATCGTCAGGATGCTCTGCATTTTGCATTAAGTTTTCTTCATTTTTCAATAAGAAATCGTTAGGATATGATTTTGAACTTTTCAACTGTGTTCTTATCTTTTGAATTTCATCAACAGAGAAAGAATGATGCATAGATCCTGATCCAGAACTGCTGCCACTATTGATATAATAAAAAATAAATAGTTTTCATAACAATATTATATATAAGTAATTGAAATAAACCATCCGTTTTATTTTTATTGTTACCTAGCATTGCTGTTTGCACTGGTTTCTGCAACTATTTGTAATGCATTCATATTTGTGCATGCATCAGTGACATCTTTGGATCTTATCTGTTTATTATCATTTTCGTCCTCGGATTCACTCATACTATAATCAGGTTCGGGAATCGGAGGAGGAGCAGCAGTTGTTGAATTCTAAAATCAAAAACCAAATAATATTATATAACAAAATTACTGTAGCAAATTAAGTCTTGTTTTTTTATAATCAAAATTAGGAAAAAATTTAGAACGTTTTTAAATTTTCTTTAAAAAAATATGATATTGATATCTCAAAATGAAACAGTAGAATATTCATATGACGATCGAAAAGCCAAGGGGTACAAGTGACATTTTTGCCGAAATTTAGTTATGCACAGGAATCGCTTGTATGTACGCTCATTTATTTGGTGGCAAAAGGATATAAACGAATTCGGAATGAGTGCCGAGATATATCAACAAATCAGTCGACCTCCTCCTAATAAATGTAGGTGCATGGTCAACTTTAAACTCGCTTTTCTCGATATCACCACGATGTCAATTGTGCCCCTTGGCCTTTTCAGTCGTCATATAATATAATCTATCATATCTCACTGTAGCTTTAAGGTATCTACATAAACTGACGTACCTGTCTGTTAACAAAAGCAGCTTTGTTACTAGCACTAGAATGACTACGATGTGGTTTAAATGGTTGAGCATATTGGTTGATAGGATCATCTGCATTTTGTGACTGAAACGAAGATCCATTTCCAGTTCTCATACTTTGTGTTTTTCTTACCTAATTATTATTAAAAAAAAAAACATATAATATCAGAAAATTAATGTGCAATTTTAAAATATGAGTTCAATAAATAATTACATGAGTTTTAGCTGGTAATGTTCTGCATCTGAAAGCGACAGAGTTAACATCTTGTGGTGATGCATATAACTTTGCATTGTTAGCAGGCCGGAAAGAAGACATAATGTTGTCAGGTTGCATAGTGAGTAAATCTGTACTTTGAGGTGTATGTTCAGATTCCTCAGCTCCAATTTCGACAGCTACAACTTGCCCTGAAGTAGGAGGTGGTGGTGGTGGATGAGAAGGTGGTGGAAGACTACCAATTCTCAACACTAAAATATGCAATGGTGTTTGTCATATTTTAAACATTGATTATTGTTATAAATATGATAAAATTAATCTCAGAAATTTTAAATATAATTACCTGACTGCGAGTAAATCAAATTTACATCCTCTTGAGAGCGACTTCCCTTGTGTTGAGGTAATAATGGCATCGACGGAGGTATGGCAAATAGATCAGGAGTGCTGTGAAAATCTCTGCGTAAATCTCCGAGTCCAGATACAGTTGAATTATTAAATCTGACTCTTGTCCATCCCTATAATTGGAAATATAAAAAGTTAGGTTTTTTGATAATATTTTGTCTAATAAGATATCATGATGCAATAATCACCTTTCCCTTCGACCTTTTCATTTCCGCAACACTTGCATATACACGACCAGAAGAATTTTTAGCAGGTGATCCATGCCCTTCTTGAAAATTGGAAGTACTCATCATAGTATTATTACAATATCTAAATAACACAGAAATGAAGCCTTATTAAATAAACAATTTAATTTAATTATTATTTTTATCAAAAATCATTACAAACCCTTGTGCTCCTTGTTTTTGCTGTCTTTGGAACATCTCTTCGAGTTCAGTAGCAGTTATTCGCGAAGATGGAGGGCGAGAACGAATTGAAGCTGTTCTTGGAGCAACAGGCGTACAGGTACCACTACCATTTCCAGAACCCATACCCTGTTGTTGAATAGATTCCGCAGATGATGATTTGGTATTACCCAACTGATCCGAGCAATCATCCTTTTCACCACCGTTTTCTAGATAGTTATTAGGTAAATAGAATTCAATATGAAAAAAATAATATATAAGTTGAGGGTTCTTTTTAAATTAAATATTATACACACCAAGTCCAGCGACCATAGATTTAGCTCTAGCTCGACCAACACTGAGTGTCGTTCGTGGGTCACGTCTAGGAGGAGCAGGAGCTGGTGATCTTCCTCCAGGAGTTCCACTCGTTTTGCGTGGTAATGTAGCATATTGTCTTGCACCACTACAGACAGGACCTTGTGCATGTGATAATTGAGCAACAGATTTACTTGCAGGTAGTACACTGCTTCCACTACTACCTGAACCCCATTGATTTAGTGAAACAACAGTCATAGAAACATGTGAACCGGATCTTCGTATAAGATCGATTACATGCTCGTGTGATGCTGTGGAAACATCTTCACCATTGATCTGAAATTTTCGTCGTTAGATTTTAATTATGAATTATAAGAATAATTAAAAAATAATATATTGCTACTTACTGCTATGAGATAGTCGCCTTTTTTTAATCCAGCCAAGTCTGCGACACCACCAGGATCAACATCATCAAGATATTGCAATCCAGGACATCTTTCTGATGGTGTTAAATCCATTAAAGCAGATGAAGCTTTTGCCCCACGTAAAACAAAACCAAATCCTTTACTAGCTTTATGCAGAAGTACTGTTCGATATTCCATATTGCTAATTCTAAATTAAATTAAAGCAGATGAGCACTAACTAATATAATGAGCAAATATGTATAAAACATATGTGATTTTGGAACATACGATTTTTTTAACCTTGGTGCTGTAGCACTATAGGTTTTACTATGATCTCGTCTATTTAGGATTAAATTAAATGAATTTGCATTCATAGCAGCTGCTGGTATATTTAAAGAATTTCCTGGTCGTAAGCGAACTTCTTGGACACAATGAGTTGGGAATATTCCAGTTATTGAACTTCTACCAGCTCCTTTCACTATACCTTCAAGCAAACCAGAATCTGTGGCACCGGTAACTGAAAAAAAATGATATAGGATTAGGCATCAGATTAATAAATTATTAAAAAATATTAAAAATTAAGAAAAGATCTTATAATACTATTCTAACAATAATTAACGAGAAGAATACCTTCAATTATATCTCCTTGACTAATTCTTAAATGTCCAGGAAGACCAGAATCATAATTTTCTAGGCACACAACAGTAGATCCAGGCAAAGCTAAAGAACTAGTTGTGGTGTCTGAAGTTGTAGTTCCAACACCACTCGAATCAGAAATAATATCACTGGTGTCTCCCAAACTTTTGTCTGAAAACGAATATCCCACAACTACTATGTTATTAGATTAAAAATGCTATTCATTATCAACTTGAAAAATAAAAGAATAAAGATTATACATTGTTCTATAAAAATAATAATATACTATAACGATTTATAGCTAATTTTTTTCCAGTTAAAATAAAAGTCTCAGTTGATTATTTAAAAAAAAAAGTATTTCTCAATCGAAAGGTAACCAACCAAGCATATAATATACCTACAATTAAACTCATCCCAAATCATAAACGGATATACGAGAAAAAAATATAATATCACATTAAAATAATTATCGAAGAATTTGAAATTAGACGCATAAAACAATCATTTTTTGATTCTTACAAACTAGTCGATGCAAAATCACAGTTTTTATCAAAAAATTGGAATAAACAAGTAGTTTATTGTAAGTTTTATAATTAATGTAGATTACTTAATAATAATATCTAGAATAAAATGATTAAAAAGCTAATATTCATTAGACAGCCAAACATATAAAAATGCCAATATTAAACAATCAATAAAATTAAATTCTAGACAATATGCGCATCAACAACATGCAGATTTAAAATGTGAAATGTTTAATAATGAGAACAATAGTGAAAAGAGAGTATATCATGGTGATGGTTGCGGTCTTATTGAATTCTCCACAATTTGTTCGAATTGAACACCTCAAGATTACGATTCTTTTTCAATAATTAATACCTGCAGTACTCGGTCAATTTATTAGACGTGCTGAAAATTTTTACAATCATATGTTCATATTATATGCAACGTTCTTTCAATTTTAATTGTTGATATAACTTTTAAATTCAATCCTTCTTAAACACTTATACCTTGCTAGGTAAATTTGTGAATTATGATTCAATACATGAGAATTGACGGTTTTTTAGAGCTTTCTTTGTTTTGTCTTTATGGTAACATCTTTAGCCTTTTACATTCGCTTATGCTCTGATAATAATATGTAGGAATTACAATGGAATATATTGACAGTAAGAACAATCAAAAACAAAAATAGAACAAAATAATATTTTTTTTCCCAAATAATAATTATTTTTAACAAGCTGAATGTGAAAAATTGCGTGTAAAATATGATCGCATAATTGGAAAAATCTTCAGTGCGTCTAATAAATTGGCCAGGAACTGTAAGTAATTTTATATAGCAAAATTTAAGGATACCTGTAACAATACTGGCATTGTCTTCATGACTTGGATGACTGGTATCAGAAACGCTTGAACTGGCTGAGCTGAACGGTCGCTCGGACGGACAAGGAGAAGGGACCGGTCGTCGAAGAAGGCTTAAATTATCGAGATCACTGTGTGCTATCGGAACTGATGACGCCATCGACGATCTGTCTCCGGCCCAACCCCAGCTTAAACTCATTCCAACTGCTAGTCCTGATCGTCTTTTAGGGTTGTAGCGTGGTGGTCCACGGAATGGTACTGTAACGTGGCGCCAATTATCACTTTTTTCATTCGCTGAAAGTTCTTATGGTGCGTGTGCCTCGGAATTTTTCCATTTTTTTAAATTCAAAATATTATAATATGACGGTTAAATGATAAAAAAATATTTTGATTGGGAAAAAATCTAATTATTGATATTAGTGTTGATATATTCGAATTTATAATGTTTCATTGAAATAAAATACAAATACATACATATATTTAAAAATATTTTGTTAATCCGAGTATGATATAACATAATTTAATGAACAATCTGAATGTTTGCATAAAAATATTATGAATAAAATATTTAATGTGTATCTTAAAAATGTTGCATTTTGATATTAATACTATATTAGCAATGTTTGTTAATAATACAGGTTTTCTATTAAAAATGCAATATTTTCCATTTCAAGAAAATATCAATCATGAAATACTGAAAATAAAATGGAAAATCTGTATTAAAGTTAAATAAATGTTCCAAAAAATTTTGCTATTTTAAGATCCACATATCAAAACTATATTTCATTTAGCAAGAATTGTTGTGTATATAAGATATATGTGTATGTAAAAAAAAAAAAACACAAAATCTAATATATTATATGTAAAGTCAATATAAAAAGCCCAATGTTTACAACCATCACCATTAGTATAAATGAAATGTATATTTTTAGATAAAATCTATATTAAATATAAAAGCACAGATGATGGATGATTTCAAGTAACATGCTGTTTTATCAAGTAAGAGATCCAGATTGATATTTTGTTTTTATGTTATAATGATTATAAATGCAAGTCGTATGGAACACCACCATAAAAAATCAAATTAAATTGTATGATTACAAATATGTAAACGTTTTAAGGAACTGAAAATTATGTAATTATTTACAAATTGAAAAACACTAAACATTTAGTAAACATATTCTAGTCATGCAATAAAATTCAGCAAATACATTCTCGCGGATTAATTGAAAGTAATGACTTACCAACTTCTTCGGGTTTATAATTTTTTATAACTTCCGCTAATTCCATATTACCAGCAATTACGGCGACTTGGTAAGGCGTTTGATTTGCGAAATTCAAAGCTTCACGATCACAACCTCTAAAAAGCAATTGCCTAGCACAAGAATCTTGTCCGTTCACAGCACAAACATGCAATGGTGTATTTCCCGAAGCATTTTTTCCATTCATGTCAGCACCATAGAAAAGGAGATGATCCAAATGTTGAATAAGCCCATTTCTACATGCCTGAATTGTCAAAAAATAATATTACTTCCTATGTACTGTCGATTGTATTGAACATTATATGTACCCATAATCATGATAGTGGCCTTAGTCAATTGAAAAAAAAGAGAATTTCTCTTTTATTTGGTTTATATTATAGTAAAAATGAAAATAAATTTTAAGATTCGAAAAAAATAGTGTTTTGTATATCTGACAAAGTCAAACACAAAACATTCAAAACTCAAAATGAAAAAAAATCATAACTCATTGTTAGACCATTGTCATAATGACAATCACAATTATATGTTTAAGTTTATTATTGAAATATACCTGATGAACTTCTTGCCATCCTTGTAAGTCTTTTGCACCTATAGTCGCATGGTCATGGAGAAGGCATTCACATAAAAGTGGATCAGTCTTATTAGTGACAGAGAGGTAGAGTGGTGTAAGACCTTTGCTATCTTTATAGTTGGGAGAAGCTCCTAATTCTAGAAGTGTTTTCACAGCTTCAAGAGAATTCCTTTCTACTGCTTTATGCATTGCGGTGCTTCCGTCTCTTGTACGATAATCCAAGAGCGCTCCACCGTTTACAAGTGAAATTAAAACTTTTGATGGTTTTTTTTGATTAGTAGCTATAGTTAATGGTGTTTCTAAATAAATAATAATAAAACATTATTATTATGTAAAAAAAAAAAATAAAGTTGAATCATCATTGAGTTTTACCTCCCGTTTCTTGACAGTGAAAATTCGGATCTAAACCCTTTGAGCACATTTTAGTAATTTTTTCAACTTGGCCATGATTAACATAATCTATAAATCTACGAAGGTTGGTTTTTGTATGTACAGCTTTGAGTTGCTTTTCATCTAATTTTAGCATTTTGTACACACGCCTTTTATATTTTAACTAAAATAAATATCAAAATTGTAATATAAAAATAATAGAAAGAAATAAATAGAAAATAAAAATATTATTACCTCTAAATATCCAACAGATCCATTAAACGGATAATCTCCTAACCGCCTTTCTTCATCAAGAAATTTTCCAGCTTTCCCATTTGCAGGTGGACAAAACAATCCATAGTTGAAACTTTCTTTCAATTCCTGAAAGTTACAGAAGTGATCAATAAATTAATCACTAATTTTATGAAAATAAAAAGTATTTGCGGTAATAAGAGGTATGATGAAAGGTCATTCAATGAATTTAAAATTATAAAAAGATTTTTGTGGTCAACTTTAAATAGATGCTTAAGTTTTCCAAGTAGTAAATAATAAATATATCTATTACATTAAAATCATATAAAACATGCTTATTATAATTAGAAAATTATTATTATCACTGAAACTTTAAAAAGATAATATTTGAATAAGGTGAATATCAAACGTGAAAGCTTTAACAGAAGACAGAATGTGAAAAGCTATGATTTATAACAGATAACATGCATGATTCATCATTCTGTTTCAAATTAATTATTACATACCCTATACCAGGTAGCCACCTATGGTGGATATAATATTTCGTCGAATCAGTTAGTTAAATAAGCCAACGGTGTGAAATTGACTCGTCAATCAAGCGTATAGGTGGGTAGTGTAATATTGACCATCAACGTATAATTGTTGATAACGAAAAACAAAACAAACAATTGTAAATATTAACAAGTGTATCAAAAATTAATGTTTTAGTATTATGCATCATAAATGACATAATGATATGAAAACCATTCAAATAATTTTTGCCATAAAAACCAATTAATAAGATGGTTTGCATATTTGTATAGATAATGTAATAAGGAGATTAATCATAAGAAACATATATATACGAAAAAAAGAAAAACCCAATAAGCAAAACAAAAACAAAAAAATCAAGTAAATTGTGTGTATCATGGATAATATTAGAAGCTATTAATTTATAGATCATAACGGAGTACAACACTCTATTTAACATAAAATGTAACCCAATCTGATCTATTCTAACCAAACTAGAAAAAAATATCACTCATAATTCACATGATTTAATCTAATGATGGTATGCTCCACAAATACAATGGCAATGTGTCCCCATCAGGCAAAATTTCATAGTTCTGCCATAGGTCAGAATAGAATCAGTTGGTCGATCGATTCGTGAGAAGCTTTGAAGGGAATAGTAGTACCTTGGGCAACGCGGCGAGACACTGCTGCTTGACGTCCCACACGAGCTGGTCCTTGGGAAACTGCAGGTTCTTGTGCACGTTCAGCTCAGGCACGTGCACTCTCACCACCAGCCAACCCTCGGCCGGCACGCCGCCCGCCGCCCCCTCCATCATCATTATTTACTCACATCTGAAATTCAAAACATCCCAATTAATATATGCGATTGATAGTTTAAACTGAAATAATTAAAACATTATGTTGTGTAGTTGTGCAATTTTCAAAATGCTAACAATAAGATTTGTAAAGATTTCAATTACATCAAATGTAAGATATTCTTCAAGGGTCAAAGATCATATTGGTGGCATTAAAGAAATTCATAATACATTGATATATTTTTTTCAAAATGCATATTGAAAAACAATATTGGAGTGTGTAATTATAACTGCTCTTCATTAAAATAACATATCTGTTAAGTTTAAACAGAAACCAACCTAGTGATTCTAATTTTTCAAAAAAATACGATATATCTTATTGATTTTTATGAAAATTAAAAAAAAATATGAATCGCTAAGCTCAAATTTCATACATTTGCGAGGTAGAAAGGGCTAAAATATCAATTTAGCTTCGATTTTTCGAAATTTTATAAAACGTTTTTGATGCAACATTTTTATTTAAAATGCTCTTGTATAAACAAATCCAATAGCTGAAATAACTATGTACTGTCATAAATATGCATGTTAAATGCACAATATGCATGTTACAATATTTCTGTTATACGATCGGCATAATAAGCGAATCTTATTGCGTACGTAAGAAAATATGCAATAATATCGTAACGTTATTGCATAAAGTGACAGTAACAAAGATTGTGTGGTTAATGAGAAAATAAACGCAAACGTCATTTTTAATTGTTGGTGATATGGGAAAACCGCAAATTGATCAAATGACATAAAATCCTATGAGAAAAATATCAGGATTATACCAATGTAAGATTTTTTTTCAAATAAAATCTTTGAAGAAACATTTTTATAGCTTTTCTGAACCGAAAAGTTAGTTATTATTCGTTTTGAATAACCGTTTAGAACTAGATAACTATTTATTTTTCTTTAAACGCGATTATTTTTATTAAAACTTAAACCAAATAAACATGGCTTCGACATAAAAATAAACTTACAAAATTATAAAATCCCAGTTTTCAATAAAAATACAAGAAAATGGAAAACAAAGCAATCGGAAAATTCAAAGAAAAGCGACACAAAACTAAGCGCTTTGAGAGCAAAGTTGACACTGGCGCTTAACGGATGCGTCAACGAAAATTGCTTATGTTATCAAATCCCCCCATACCCATTCCCCTTTAGATGATGATTGTAATGACAATGGTATTTATTCTTAATCATTATCAGTTTTGTATATATGTATGTATATGGTCGATGACGATGTAATACGGATCAGCAATATGGACGAACTCTTTTGCATTTCCTATACAACATTTTTTTTTTAAACAAGTTTTAAAAGCCATAATAAAATATGAAAAAAATCTCGAGAGATACTTAATAAATGACTTATTCAAATATTACTTCGAGAAGTATTATTTTTTCCTCGTGTGATGCGGAGTTGTCAGTGCATCGATGTCTTTTGGAGGTCAACCGTTTCAATTTAAATGTACATCTCGTAAGATTGAATATGTAATTTAATTATGCGTTCGTGCTGAGGATTAATCCAATCAGTAATGTAAGTGAATCGAAATTTGCACTTTCAAGGAATGTGCGATCTGTTTGTAAATCTGTCGTGAGTCGCATTAGCAAATTTTCTATTTAAATACTTGCATTGATTACCTTCACATGGACTCAAGATGAAAAAAATCATATTAACACGATAGAAAAAAATGTCTGGAATGAAAGATTACAACGTAACATATCTAACGATATTTAGTCATTAAAATACATAGAACAGTGAGCACCAAATTTGATAAATTATTATCAGTTTTATAACTGGTATATCATGTAATGGAATAAATGCCATTGTATTTTTTTAATCGTATAATAATAGTTTTTTTATCATTTAATATAGTCTACTATGATTAAATTTAATCCCCGTATAATCCAATATATAAAGAAACACTTCGTTGAATATCATCATATAAAATATGCCAATATTCAGGTGAAATATACGTATGATATTCTTAAATTCACCTGTTTAAATATCGTAAAATATTGCATTCACAAATTGCACTAAAAGTTCAAATGTTTTTAAAGATTGGTGATTTCGCACTAAACCATTTTTTAAAAAGATTTTATCTTGACACAAAACGAAATTGGAACATCTAGAATCTAGACGATTGCAAAATTCATAGCAAACAAATATGAATCGCTGTGAGGTCTAGAATGTCTAGAAAAAAGTTTTCAACATAGATCTACACAATCTAGTTCTGTCTTCTCTAAAATAACAAGAAAACACACTTAAATTAATCGTGTATGCGATAAGACGAATCGTTTTTCTAGATCGCACATTGTTTCACATTCAAATTCAAGGAAAAAAAAACGGCTCCACATAAACATTTGAATTGGACATACGTACATAGGTAGTTTTGCGATTCGGCCAAATGGGAATTGCCAAGATGAGATAAAAACACAATTAACTGTCGAAGATTATGTTCAGAGCTCACGAACAATAGAGAATTTACTATCCGAAAGGCCAACATACTAGAGCTTATTAATTGAATCGATTTTGATAATCTGTTTTGGCGATCGAGCATACATCTGGATGTAACTCGTGTCAGATAATTCATTTCACTATTTCGCAAAATTCTTTGAAACAAACGTAATATTTTCTGTACAATTGTTGAATTAGTGTAAAATGCCGATAATGATGATTGATTGCCTCTTTGTTTATTAGATAATCAATTTGCGCAAAACAAGCGATGAATCCTTAGTACACACGATCAATTGTCAGGATTAAATTATAAATTATGAAGTCAAAGTCCTTACATAAAGAGAACGAGCCGTGTTTATTATTCAATCAACGAAGAATGTGGCAGTAGGGTTCGCAGGATACGGCAATAGAAATATTTAGATATAGGTACTGTTTAAACAAACCGAAGTTCACCGAGGAACTACCTCTGGCCATCATCATCATCATCATCGTGGCCATCTTCCACGATCATCAGCAAAGGCGGCAAATCGTGAAAGAAAGCACGCGCGCCATTTTTCAAAAACAACTCGTGAACGACCGTAAATTATATCTGAGAGAACGAAAAGTGAAAAAATAGAGAAGGTAACAGTCGATTTAGTACGAGAAACGGTGGGCTTTTAGTCTGCTGCACCATTATGTGAACACAAGTGTTGGAACAGATGCGATAAAACTTTGTCATAAAGGCAAATAGAAGCCAACGGCATTTTTATTTAGAGCAAAACCAGGCATTTTCGGAGGCTGAATTGTGCATTTATTGCTTTTTTTTGAATATGAAAAGTGTTGGAGAGGTTGTTGACTGTAGTGCGTATGGAATCGTTGGTTAAATGTCGGCTTCGAATAGCTGGAAGTGATGATTATTGCCGAGGACCAATTGGCAGGCGGAAGTTGGGGCTAGATATGTATGTGGGCCTCAAATTGAAATTAAGCTGGTTTCCATTAAAGTGGACCAGTTGCTGTATCCGGGGATTCGAACGGTTTCGTTTTCTCTCACGTATGGGATAATCGATTTTTTATGCTTCAATCGTCAATGTTTATTGCGCAGGAAAAAAATAAATTATGCCGATCTGAGCTAACGTTGAGTTATATTGGATGATGTTATTTTTAATTTTGTTTACCTTGAGATGAAAAAAAATACGATTTGAGCGAATTTGTTTTTCGTATTTGATGTACAGAAACATAATTGGGGAAGCTATTTACAAGGGAGTAAGTAATGAGAAATATGAATAATGTTTATTCTAGTTTGATCATTTTTTTGTCGAAACACTTAGCCTTCGATTGATATAAATGTAGTTTCGAATGATTGTCGAATGCATCGACAGGATTATAATCGTTACAAAATATGATACCCGGTAGTTGATAGAATATTCTAATGCAAATAGTAGCAGTCTGTTAACGTGGGCGGGTTGAAATTTCAGTTTGAATTATAAATGCTGAATTTCAAGGTTCAATAACAATTAGCATAATTGTCTACGCAACATTCGAACTGCTGATTAAGTTGACCCAGTGTGTTTGTTGAACAGAGAGATGTTTTTAAGGTGATGTGGTCCATATGTTTGGTATACGTAATACACACAATTTTTCAAATATTAGATTTTACTATGAATGAATGATTAGTGAGAAAACTAAGCAGTTAGGTATGTAAAATCATAAATATGAGTGACTAATTCTGATAAAATGTGGTTAGACACCCAAGATAAGAATTTAAAATTTTCCCAGATGAGTTCATCGCGAATCTATTGGGAAAATCATATTTCCAGGAAGATTTGAGCATGTATACTATAATAATTCTATAGCAAACGAATAATAATTTGGTGTGAAATAAATTGAACGTATTGATTAATCGAACGTGATACATTGTAACATTATTCGTCATAGAATTAAGATATAAAATCAAAATATTCACCTGTACGTATTTTCTGAAATCATGGTCGCTCGAAGCTCTCGTATCGCTATCATTTATTCACTTCATGGTTATCTGCAAAGAAAAATGAAAGTTGAAAAATATTATTTATGATGCGTAAATAATATCATAAGATCAATGCTAAAACCGAGAAATATACACGGATAAATTCAAATGGATATATAATTTGAATCACTTTAAAATAACCGCACGGCAAACATGCAAAAGAACAATGCATAGCTTCAAATCAACCGGATCAAAAACTACAAAGAAAAACCGCAATTACCACAGAATCAAAACGGAATTCAAACACAGATCCGTATGCATTCATATAATTCGCACAAAAAATCATAACCGAAACATCATTAACACAAAAATGCATCAGAATATGCGAAAATGAAAACCACCCACTCTAGACATTCGCGCGTGAATCGCGCACGAATCTAGAGCTTCAACACTAGAGCATATCCATCTCCATCCAAGACTCGTACGATTTACAAACATCATCAGATCGAAAACCCTCGACAGCATCAGCGAAGGCGACCGTGACTAAACCGAGTCCGTTAAGCGTTCCGCGAATCCCCCAGCATTACGGTAACCGCGCATTATTCGATCAGAACGGGTCCGCGTTTTCGCTTAATTCATTTTTTTTTATAACTTTCGTGAACGGACCAAGTGTACCCCGAGATAATTACTCTCGAGAGCGACAATGGACGTCGGGATGACCGAGCGCTTTTCGGTGGAAAAGCGCGGCTCTTGTGGGTGACAATGGCTATTTCTAGAAGCCATTTCCGTTAGACGTTAACGGATGTATGGATGTGTGCAAGTTTGTATGGGGAACGGAATGGAGGCTTTTGCAAGCGCAGGCTTTCGTGCGAATTGTGCACGTACGCTATAGTAGAGCTTACGGTTTCGGTTGAATAAAGTTATTTATTTATTTCGCCATGTATTATATTATATAATATTATGGTAAGCGGTTTTAGAATTGCTGTGTGATGTTTGTATCATATATTTTTGAGTTTGATCATACGGTTTAAGTTTTTTTTTTTTTATATTTTTTACTTTCAAAATCGTCAATAACTAAAGAATTTGATATAAAAAGAAAGAAAATATTATCGAAATTCATATAAATATTCATAATAAGCATTAAACCCTTTGAACCTTTCTCAACACTCGAAGCGCGACATGACCCTTATCACGAAACATCAACACTTCGCCGTTTCAACGCAATAAATTACATATGAGAAATTATCATTAATTCGAAATAGCAGAATCGATTATGGAAAAAAACTTAAATCGACGGTATGAAATCTTAAGATTGCGATACTGAAGTCCAGATCGTACGAGATATCGCACATTAGCCATAAACGACCTTAGCCAGACGTGTTCTCGAAACATTACATCAGTTTGTTTGTCGGCTGCGAAAATATGTCGGGTTATACAATTATGTCGGCGAATGCAAGCTTTAATCTGGGAAATGACACGAAAGAAATTTTATTGCTTCACGCGAAACGATACAAGATGCATTTTTACTGTGAGATTCTGCAGCAAGCACGCGAGATAGCTCATCAAGAGTTTTCGAATGTTTCCTATAGTTTCAATTAGAAAAAGAACTTTTTTTTATCAAAATATAATTTTATTTATTACAAAAATTAACGAATTAATTGATCTAAACAGATTTATCGAGCGAATCCAGATGAGTGGTACGATCTGATCGAGTGTACGCAACGCGAGAGGTGTCAATACGACATTCTTATAAATAACAACTGACAAGTTTCTATGAAAGGCGTGCGAAATTGCTGCTTTGATGAGATAGCATCGTATTAGATTGAAAGCAGTTTTCGAGATACGAGGATCGTATGACGATGATGATATATGAGTTGCACGTACGCTACTTGGATAGGGAAATAATGACAATCTTATCGGGGGCGAAGTACGTAAATCGTAAACGAGATGATTTCTAGAAGAAATATTATATTTGAAAGATTATTTTATCAAAAAAATTTTTTGAGATAGTAATGTTTTCATCGAATTTAGACAAGGAATGTTGCGAACGCGTCAAAAGGATTATCATTGTTTTTATTAGTTAAAATAATTTTTAATTTCACTAATAAAGAGTAAATATTGTAATTTAAAAATGTTGTCTACAATCAATACAAAAGCAATAAAGATAAAAAATGATCTATTAATAAAAACTGCGAAAGCAATCGACAAAAAACAAATAGATTCGATTATCAATAAATCGCACGCAGTTTTCAATCAAAATGTTAAATCAATCATTTTAAGATTCCTAAATAATAAAAACAATCAATTACTTACTATCGAAAAATCTACATTGTTTAAACATTGACAGAATTTACAAGCATAACTATAGAGTGTGGGGAGAGCTGATCTATCTTTTAGTTGTTTACCTTTTTTTCGGAAAATCGTATTAAAAAAATAGTGACATTACACTCGGAACAAAAAACAAAAGGAAGGATCAAGTCTCCCCATTTCCTCTGCATCACCGAATGTTAATATTTTACACGTACACGGATGCTTTAAACATGAGCATCGAAGGATGAGTGGATGCAAGTTGTGCATCAAGAACCGCCTATTTCCTGGCTTTGAAACCGGAACCAGTTGAGATGCACAAGCAGCCAGCAAATCGGCTACCGTACAACACCAATTATGCACTCAATTTCATCGTAAATAAAGCCACCGATTCACCAGGAAGAGCCTCGAAGTTCGCGGCTGAAATTATCCCGAGATCGGGCTCAAGAAAAAGAGAAACCGGAGGACGTTGAGCAACCCGATTCGACATTAAGAAACGAGTTTGAGCAATCGATCTTTTGAATATTTAAGCGAAAAAAAAGCGCGGACACGTCATAGGTTCTTAGACCGAAAACGCAAGGCCGCAAACTTGGCATACGAGAGAAATCCAACCGATATCCGAAAGCGTATCGATGAACTCCAAATGGCGCCTAACGGAAAAGTCCGGTTTTCGATAAGAAAAATATATGTTATTTTAATTGCCAGGGACCAAAACCTGCAATCATTTTACGAGTAATACGGATAACCTGCACGATGGTCATCCGTTTATTGAGGAAGGTACTGAGTCAATAAACGATTACTAAATCATGAATCCAGATCGAATCACTTTTATTTTGACATTGATTTCAAAAAAAATATATAAATGATAAGAACTAACCGCATGCGGATTCATCGATCTTGTGATGTTGACGTAATGTGCGAATATTTCGTCAGTGAAATTTGCATTCTTAGTAAGCGAAATGATTCAAGTATATAATTTTGATTTTATTTCGATGAATCAAAAATGGCGACTAAAAAGGCCAAGGGGTACAAGTGAATTTGCGGTAATTTCGAGAAAAGCGTGTTCAAAGTTGACCATATTTACATGTATTAGGAGGAGGTCGACTGATTTGATGATATATCTCGGCACACGTTCCGAATTCGTTTATATCCTTTCGCCACCAAATAAATGAGCATGTATTAAAGCGAATCGTGCATAACTTAATTTCGGCAAAACTGTAACTTGTACCCCTTAGCCTTTTATATCGTCAAATGTAGTCATTATGATTATTTTTTTCAAATTAATCTGAAAATTGCTTCGGTTTAAAAACACCTGATCTAATTGATAGTTATACATATATTTTTATATAAAATTGGGTGAGGAAATAAATAAATATCCAGCGTAAATATCGAATGTATGCAGAGGACCGAAACCGAAAAGCCACTATGTAATAATAAGGAGGTCGCGTGAGCCTCGGGCCACTTTGGGCCAGTTTTCTACGGCCGAGGAGAGCATTCCTCACATAACATCCACCAGCTTACATAACAAGCGAACTGCACGCAAAGACACGACTCTGAACCCACAACGATGACTTCTAGGACAAAAGTAATGATCGCTTTTAAGTAGCGAGGACGCTTCGTCATATTGCATGCGATGAATATCACAGTCTATCAACTGGATATATGAAGAATTTTCATATTCGCAGTGTGTTCTCAGCTTTATATGCAATCGCGGTGCATAGTGCCGATTGTGAAAAGTGGGCGAAGGTGAGATGTTTTTGCGCAAGTGTCTCTGTAGTGAAATGATAACGTTTTTTTTTTATCGACGTTAGATTGGAGTTGTGCATATTGTTGCATGGTAGCTTGTTTATTGGTTACTCAATGTGTTTATTGGCACTGTTAAACATCGGTGAGCAATGATCGATTTCCGAGTGTTTATGTATTCGTGTCGAACTTCTGTTTGTTCATTTTTTTGTACAAATATTCACGAATTTAAGTAATTACGGAAAAATGTATGACTATATTGGAAATTGTAGGTCAGATATTTTTTCGTGTTATTATCGAGTAAGGTAAATATTTAATTTCTTTTTGAAAAATAAATCCCTAGTGGTTTAATATCTGTAGCCTAGTGAACTTGAAATGATAAAAAAATATTCATATGCCTAAATTTCTTGATTGAAAAACAAATAAACCAAAAAAAATAGCTGACAAACATCAAATTTACAGTTAATCGAAGATTTTGTGCCGCTTCCGAAGCGTGTAAATCGATACGTCATGAGTTCAATGATAATTTTCTGCTTCACAGGTACAATTTTTAACAATGTAAGAATTCTGCGAATTTGAATGATAGCTGATACGTACAAAATATAAAATATGATTTGATATTTGTATATGAATTGAAATACGAGCATAATAAACGAATGTCATTTGAGATCTCATCCGCTTACATGTTAATATTTTGATAGCAAATAACCATAAATATAATATATGTCTGCAAAATAAGTTATTTAATAACAGGAAGAAATATATTACGAGATCACTTATCGAGAATTATCGATCATATGATCGTTGCGAAAGTATGAGAAATTCACTAAAGGAAACCGAGCGAAGACTGACATTCATATGAACAAGTGCCATATTCCCAAGGCGTGATGCAAGCTCGGTTAGATCGGTTTTTACAAAATTTTCTTCCCACTTTTCTCCGAGCATTGTGTAAAACTAGAGCGACGGCAATTAGACAGATTACACAACATCATCTGTGATTCTGTGCTTAGAGAAATTATTTACGCAGTCTCGTCTCAAATCCGAATCGAATCAAAAGCATTCGACCACCGAGGGTCATTAAGGAAGGAAAGATTGAAAAGTTTCGTAGCGGAGAATATACCGTATTACCACTTAACGTGTGCATGATGGAAAGTGGAGGACAGCTGTTTAACAGTAAGCTACTTGAGCGGAAAACGCTCGTCAGTTATTGATCATTACAGCCTTTGGTTTGTTAGAATGTTTCCGAGCAAAATATCGCATATGACATAACGGAGATTCACCTCTTGGTATTTTCGCACTGTGGGAAGACGCGACTTTGAGAGTTAACCTTTAACTGACCGTTTATCTTAATCGTACGCGAATTCAATCGGTCAACTTTAATGGATGCGAAACGTTAGCGCATAAAATAAAACAATGGAACCGAGAATGTGTCTAGAGGACACAATGCGTTTTTCTTTTCGGTTACACACATGAATGGGACACATCTGTGTATATAGAAAATTCACACGACTGAATGATTGATTTTCGCCAGATTGCACAACGAGAAAGGTGAGAGATAGAACGAAACTTTTATTTGGGCGAAACGACAATATAACAATAGGGGTATTGGCAAACACGGGAAATTTCACGGAGGCGTATTAGCAAATACGCGTATATCGAGTTCGACAGTTGAAACGAGATAGTAAAATGATTTATTGTGTAACGATCGAATTTTAACCGTTTGTTTTATTGAAAAGTGCGCGTGTGTTCAGATCGACGAGGAAGATTAATGATTTTCGCGAATCGGAAATGGAATTCGTTCGAACAGCAGATTATTTATTGAAATTATCTCACCGAGATGAATCGATTTTGAGATTTTTTGATACACATATGTACATAAAAAAATGACTAGACGATTTGGAAAATTGTTTGATTTTTTTTAATAGTATAATGAACGGTAGGGGTTCGCACATAAATTCTTTCACACGTAACTACTTCAGTTAAATAATTGGACGAACGTGCATATGTAATAAATGGCGCATATGTCGAGCTCGTGATTTTTTTGTCCGAACGCAATTTGAAATTGTCTAATGATTAATATTTGCTCTCATCAATTCGCCATCCTGAGACGACGAGAGATTTCTTAACAGGTGAAAAAAAAGCAAACGGAATTTACTGTTATAATGAATAATCACAAAAAAAAAACTGAAACACACGTATTCGGATCTTAGGTCAGTACTCATCAAATTAACTCGCGTTCTTTCATTGCGTAAGAATCGGAATAGCGGTTCCCAAACTAGGTGCGGCCATCGAGCATAAGGATCAGAGCACAAAAGCACAATCCGATTGTATTTTCATGATATTATAAAATAGACACAAACAAGTTTACAGACTAGAGACTTTCTATCGGCCGATAGTTTAGTCTAGTTCGTAAGATGTTAGGAAGTCAGAACATCACAACGAACTTAATATAGAAAAACTGCCCGATTTAACGTCTCTAGTTAGCGAGGATCTGAGAGTCATGAAGTTTTGTAAATTAGAGTGGAGCAGTGGAAAATGGATTTTCTTCGAGCAAGGAGCAAAACTTTTAGTTTCTAAGTGGGGAAATTTAATTGATTTAGTTTCGATGAATCTATAGCAGCTTTTATAAATAGGATTCGGAAAATTGGGAACCGCTGTACGATCAACCGGGTTTAACCGGACCGGTATGGCGGCATTCGTATGACGGATAATGGCTTTAGAAATACGCGGTGTGTAACGGTATCCCGCTGAGCAGACCCACTTGAGAAGCCCTGATCACGACAAAATACGAATTACATATCGGCCGTGTACATTATCGAAAGAACGTTGCGTTACCATTACGTACATACGAAGAAAAATCAATTTCCGTCAAGGGAGATTTGGGTGATTTGAACGTTTCAGAAGATTCAGGTCAGAGTCTGCTTTTTGAAAGATTTGAATGTAATTTGATGAAATAATATGTTCAGGATTGAGCGTATTGTGTACAAGGGTTCTGTGAGGTTGTCGACGGCTGAATTGAAATTAATTCGCGGTCATTTGACGGTCCAATTGACATAATGGTCCCTAGGGATGTAGTTGTATTAACCCGTATATAGTGTTTCAGTCCTTTGCCCTATGTCGACTGTTAAATTGATCTTCTAAGTCGCCCTCTTCGTGTTGATTTTAGACCCGGCTTGATTGATAAAGCAATGACGAATCGTATTGAATTTATCGAGAATGAGTCAATTTTCATTGAATTGAAATCTATTTAATTTCACAATTGATTAATGAATATTCAGTTTATTACATATTTTAGACAATTTAGCTGTGGTAGTTGTTATAAAAGAAATCATATTTGCATGTAAGTGATTAAAGTTTATGATGACAGGTACGCAGTTTTATTATAATGAAGTGATTATTATGAAATAATCATTATTGTTTAAAGGTGCGATATCGTAAAGCAGTAAATATAATCTCGAAAAGGAAAAAAAAACAATACAAGCTCGAGAGATAGGCGAAGGCCAATCACTATCTGAGAATTTTATCTGCCAATAATCGAAGTATGCAACAAAAATATTTCAACAGTTAAAAACTAGAACATTATGCCCGAATTTTGGCCTTGAATACCTTTCAATTTGCTTGTGATGCAATCGAGAATTAGATCATACATTATTCTGGAAAATGTCAAAAATCCAATTGTTTAAATTTAAGCTAAGCACCACACATTTCGAACAGATTCAGCAATCAAGCAAGCCCACGAGTGGGTATATGAACGAATTGGAAAAAACCTATTCAATGTATCGTAACGAACCGAAGTGCGTGTCAGTCTAAAATTCAAATGAGTTTATTTTGACTTTCAATTAAAGCAACAAGCCCGTTTGCCATTTACGGTTAAGCACACAAGCACTTGCTCATGACTTCTCAATAAGAAAACAATGTCTAATTTGAAATGTACGCACGTTATTTTTTTTTTAAAGTTTATTTACCCAAGTCTAATTTTTCATTATGTTTGCACGAGCGTACAAGAAGTATTGCAGATCCGAGCTTACGAGATAGACAAGCGTTCGCAATGACAATGTGAAAATCTCATACAAAACGAAACGCGAGAATTTTCGAATCGTTATTACCTTACAAGATTATAACGGATCGGAAATCGTGAAACGCACTTTATTAAAAGTGACACAATCGTGTCGCCATTGTTCTGCTAATACGAAACGGAAAGACAAAAAGTGTTATTTTTTAGTGGAAAATCAAAGCGCGTCGGCGCCAATTGCGTCAATTGGCGGCCTAATGAAACTTACAGTTTTTCCTGAGATTCAATCAACAATGTATAGCAGATATAAGTGATAAATTTCCTCTAATTTCACTCGGTTCATCCTGTTGCGATAGATCGTTATTGCGGGTCGTCGACGAGGTCGTCGACTGCAATCAATCGATCAACAACGAGGGTCTATCTTAACGAGCTCCGATTGTTTCTGGGCTAATGCACGGAAAATCGTCAACTTTCCGATAAAAGGTCGGCCAAAGATCGAAGGAGAGGTTGATTAAAGAGCATTGGCACACTTCTCCAAAGGAGATGAAAAAAGTGAAGCGACACGTAACGGGAGACGTGCAACGGTTAAATGCTTCGATTAATTGCTCGTAATTATTCGATGATTTTTTTCGATCTATTAATGATAGTATGAAGTTGTCAAGAGTCGATTTTGGAATCTATGAATGGTTCAAGTTATCAAGTACCGTAGTTCTTAAGTGATTTAATTTTGAATATTTACGAACGAGTAATTTATCGTTGAAGACAAAGTGATATAAAGTAGAGTACGCTCTTTCTGGAGAGAACGTTTCAGGTCAGATCAAAAGCAGGGCCGGCTTCGGCCTAGGGCGATTTATACACGTACACTGCTTCATCATTACCGTTATCGACAGAATTCGATCACTATATGGTAGTTGTTGCGTAATTGTTACCACTCATAGAAAGGAACGCGTCACGAACTTGACGCAACTCACTAGAGCGATCAGAGTGAAAATACTCTTTTTTTTCCCTACAAATCATTCATGCTCGAGAATAAAACGGAGGAAGCTTATTATTTGGGAAGAACGCAATTTCGGCGAAAATTGAATAATTGAAAAATTCCGCCGAACAAAATATGGGAACGTAATCGACGGTTATTTACAACATTGAAAAACGTTTCGTGCGCTTTTGCGTTCACACAAGTGAAGTGAAGTCATATCGTATAATTTATTAATAAGCCATATTGGGCGAGGCAAACGTTCGTGTTCACAAAACGACTTCGTCTCTAAAATGCACAGAAACAACGAAATGACGCAATTCGCTTTGGACCCGCAGGCTTCGAAGCGTTCCTCAAGAGCCTTTCCGCGTTTACGGTTCACGTTCGCGGACACGCGAGGGGGTCAATTCAATTAATTTGTCGATAAACACAAGTTAGACGCTTTAGAAAGTGTTTTCGACTTGTGAAAAAAAATCATCGAATATTTCAATGTCGTATGAAAATCGTCAGAACGAGATGAAGAGCCGGAAGACGAATACCGCTAGTTCTGATAGATTGCATTATTACGTCGATATTTGATAGTGTTTATAGGTGATCATATTGTGCAACGGACTTTTCCTGTCGAGGATCATTCACTGTAGATATTCAAACAAAGATCATTATTCAATCATACTATTCACGGCTGCATCGCACCTTAAGCGTTGCACAATGTTTATATGAAATCCTTGAACACGCATTAACATATAATACGAGATAACAATCGCATTAAATCGGTGCGACGCACGACTTTATAAAGTACAAAAATTAACAGAATCGATTTTCATTCATTACGATTCAAACTGCTATGTAATTTTTTTTAACTAAAGGTCGTTTTACATACAGTCTTGTCAATTCTGATTTTTACAAATCATATTGCTAATTTGTTGTCAATTATAGTTGAACTTCACATTAACAAGCCTAATTCGTTTATGAAACATAATTGTAGAAATACTCGTTAAGTCAAACAATATTATAGCCAAGTTGCTACATATGAGACGTCACAATATTTGATTACACATGCGAAATATATCTCATTATATTTTTCTATAGGAATCATTCACTTGTTGAGCGAAGTTCCATTGAATTGTACATATTTTCAAACAGAATCGTTACAATAAAATATTCAAATTACAGTCCAAAAGCTAAGGTGGAACGGAATCGAATCGAATTACAATATTTGCTGAAGGAAAACTAACTGGACTCATTTCGAGCAATAAAACCGTTTATGCGATAAATCAAGAATGCGATTTAGCAGCAGCAGGGCCAGGTCGTTATACATCAGTCGCGCCGTTTACGTGAACTGGGATACCTCAGTTCCCCTTATTTATCGATGATCTGTATCGTTCCGATGCCGTTGAGTTATGTTCCCAGCTCTCGGGGATAAAACCCGGGATCGTGATGGGGAATGGAAATCGGAAGGTATTCGATGGATGAAGATGGCGATTGGGTTCGATTGGGATTTAAGGCTGATGCTGAGGAATGTAACTTAGCGTGGTATTTGGGGTTAAAATTATTAGTAAGGTTTAGGGTATTAATTTGATTAGAATAAAACAGATTATCGAGTATCGTTATAATTTTGCTGTTATTCATGATTTTGAAATTCGTTACAATTCGTATTTCGAATTGAGTTTTATTATAGACCGATTCGAGATAAATCAGTGTTATTATAAAGAGTTTGTACGTATTAAATTGTTGAACTCAAAAACGTTTTAAGTGCATTAGTTACACTATAATTTGTTATTTTCGCTGATTCGAAATAACATAATAAAATCGAAAACGAGTAACGTAATTGAAGAAATAATTAGCGCGCGAGTGAAATAAATCGAAAATTATCAGTACAAAACGACTCAATTAAGTCTGTAATATAATTTTATCTAATGAATAGCGAACGAGTGTACGTGATGTAATAATTTAAACAGCTATACAATTCAGCGAAATCGTTTCCAATGCATAATAAATGAGATATTTTTTTCGACAATTTAATTTAAATCTAACACCTAAAAGCCGGGAACACACGACGACAACGGACCACGCTAAATCGACAATTTCCCATACATATGACATTTGTACGTGACCGACCGCGTGTTCCCATAGCAAACTTCCCATAACCGTTTTGAAGAAATCTTCGCAAGAGACAAACGGCAGATTCGAATTAGTTCTGTCGTCGAGCTGAACGTGGAACACTTCAATCGAAATGTTCGATAGCAGTTTGTGTTTACAACGCTTTACCGTTAACCGGTTAACCCGTTCGCTCCTCTGACTCTCTGTTATGTAAACGTTGTGCAATGTAGGACCGATCGCTAATCGATTCGCCACTCTTTCGTTTCTATATCGAAAATTACATATTTAATTATGTATCGGTTGTGAAATTGTGCCGTTTAAGGACATAGAAAGTATCGGCCGTATGCACAAAGGAGATTATGTTCGTTCACAATGAGAATTATCTTAATAAGCGATGAGTACTTCCGTATCTACTGTGTCGCATTCAGTTAACATGTAGGCCACAATTTGAACTTTTTTCAACAAAGAAATAAAAGATTACCTATTTGCTTTCCTACTTTTTTTATATTATTAAAGAAAATATACAATTTCCGAATCGTGAGATTTTTTACTGAAGAGGTGTTCATCTGTACGAAAACAAAATTTAAGGTCAAGCCGAATCGATGCATTTTTATTTTATTTAAAATTTGAATGAATCGAGTTCGAAGCGCGCTTTAATCACGTCTCACGATAGATAATAAAGAATCGTTGCAATTTGAACAGAATGCAGTCGAACCTTCATCGTTTGGTCAATGTTTGTGCAGTTGAGAGAGCAGGTGACCTGCGGTGGCACGACTGCGAGATCGTGACACTCGTGAGCCATGATCCAGGGTTCGAATCCGGCTGAAAAAAGAGAAACAGCGACACCGAAAGAAAACGACAATAAAAATGTCTGGCACGATAAACGCGAAGAATCTTCGAATGGCGGACGCCAATTGAGCCAACTCTCAATACAGCCTTCCTTGCAAAAGCTGCGTTATTTATAGGAAAATATTGATTGAATGGATTGGAATCTGTGTGAAATTAAATCGATTGATGTGAGGATGTGTGGTATTTAATTTAAAGATGTTATGAGGATCTAAACAAATTGACAATGGATGAATATACGAGAAGCAAATCGAATGAAGTTGTATAGATTGAATCAAATCGAATGATATAAGGATATTAAGAAATGAAATTGAATTGTATAATATAATATTAATCCGTAGTGGCCCATCTTATAGGGCTGCAGGGTTGCAGTCTTCCCTATGTGGAAATAAATAATTACGATTATTGATGTTCCTTTAGCAATTTTTCAGTTGTAAAATATACTTATGAAATTCGAAGTACTTTTATTCATAGATCTACAGTCCAAATCGGACATCGACCTCCAACTTTTAGCAGTTTTGTAACCCAAGATCATTTTTCAGTTAGGGATGGTCAGTCCTTAGACCAAAAAAATACATCGTTTTCGTTGTTTATTCGATTTCAAATATATACGAACAACAATTTCATCATCAATTCAATCCTCCCTTGCGAAAATTCTCCACCACAATAAAATTCATTAAACAAAAGCGTGTACTACCGAATCGTACCGCATTAAAAAAATCGACGTGGAAAACGCTCTTTATCGAAACGCATTGTGTCGGCGTTGCGAAAAAGGACGACATAATGCGGTCCTTGAACGTTGGCTCTGTGAATTTACGCGTCGGCCATAAATGGCAGGGGCGACAGCCTCCACAAAGGAAGCCTCCCGTCGTGTCGTGGCCCGGGGAAATTCCGTCGGGGACTTTCCTTTGTTTAGCCACGCTGCTTCTACTCTGGACAAGGAGGAACATTCGCAGACGTGAGCTTTTATTTTTTATGTGAAAATATCGGGTCGTACTCGGCGGGGTTATAAAGAGAGGGTCGGAATGTGCTGTGGTGATGTATTTGCTGTTTTCGTATGTGTCGATGATACTAGTGCGTTGTCTATACTATGTATCGCTTACATTCAAAAGATGCTGAAACATCGCTGATTTGAGTTATTAACTACTTCTTCTTGGAGATTCTCGATACTGTCGAATTCAAGCTGAAATATAATAATTTGCTGGTCAATCAGCTTGAATCCATACTATGTATCGCTGACATCCAAAAGATGCTGAAACATCGCTGATTTGAGTTATTAACTACTTCTTCTTGGAGATTCTCGATACTGTCGAATTCAAGCTGAAATAATTTGCTGGTCAATCAGCTTGAATCCATACTATGTATCGCTGACATCCAAAAGATGCTGAAACATCACTGATTCGAGTTATTAACTACTTCTTCTTGGAGATTCTCGATACTGTCGAATTCGAGCTGAAATAATTCGCTGGTCAATCAGCTTGAATCCGGAAGTGTCGAATTCAAGTTAATGACTTGTCATTTACATAGTGTGGATGATTAATAAAATCGTTATACTTCATGTATGACAAAAGACTACTCAGAAATCTATAGTCGAAATAGTCGATATAGTCAAACGAATCGAAATCAGTTGAATTTATTCGAACCGTTCGATAAATTTATACATAATACAACAAGACTGACCAGTTCGAAAGACGTATTAATGGTGTTTTAATCGAATTTTGATTTTGGCGCGAGACAGCCAGTTGTTGACCTTTCGAGGATTCTTGCGAATATTCTCGTCCAGTCGATGATTCGCGGTCGAAGCCATTATAATACTGACACACGGCTGTTGTGCAAAATCCGAGTCGTTGCAGTTTTTCCTGTCTTCGAGATAGTTGTTGGAAAATTACGAGTTATCAAGGATTCGCCACGTGATGCGTGTGTGCGGTTGGTTGGCTTAGCGCTAGAGATGGAGGCTGCTTGTCTTGCATTTATGTTTTGTGGTCGCGTTCTTTTCTGCGGTCGTATTTTATTATAGTTAATGGAATGTGTCTTCTTTAATGCGTTCGTAAATAAGAAAACGCGAATTGAATTAATGAGGAAATTTTTATAATTGAATCAAATGCGCGAATACGTAATTTCGAATCGACTCAATAACGTATTCAATTTTATACGAGATGCAAAATACATACATTAAACGACCTTCGTATTCTATGTCATCGAGCAACATTATCATAAACACTCCCATTTTTCTTACAAAACACGAAGCTAATTTTCCCGATTTAAATTATACGTATAAACTCCCACATAATAGCGACACACACCACAAAAACCAACACCTAAACAGCTCCAGTTTTCCGACCGAACAAACCCATCCGACACACGATATCCAATAACATCAACATCGACAAGAACAAGAGCGGCAAAGAGTCAAACTCGATCTAATAAATCGAAACCCACGCAGAACTTCATCCGATTTTTCCTACGAGTGGCTTTTGCACTATCATTACGGAGCAATCTGAACGAAGGGTTCCTGGTTAGCGAAGGGCACGCGATGCTCTCGGAGCTAATTGTTGCCCTTTTGTGTTGCGCTGTTAGTGACGTCGTCATTCGCGTGCCTGCGGTTTAGGGGTCATTGCTAATTGGGGGTAGTTGGAACGATATGGTAGCTGTGTATGAGTATAAATGAGGGCTGTAGAATGATATAATTTCAGTTACTATGATGTTTTAAAACGTTTCATGTTTTCGTGCTTTAACATTCCTTTTTAATAACTTGACATAGTAGGTTTAGTGTTATGATTTGGAAACAGAAGAGTAAGAAGGAACGCTCATCGTTTGTCTCAACAGAAAATTATTGCTTTTTATGTTCAAGTTCTCGCATTTAGAGCGAGAAATCTAATAATTTCTATCTAAAGCGTTCCATTTTGAATTTATATTTTTTCTAGGAAAGTCTTGAAGAAGTAAAATAAGCATTGAAATTATTCAGAAGCCGACTTTATAATGACAAATGTATAAACATACATACTAGATTAAGTCAGCGCATTAAAATTTTAACAATGATCAAATTAACGTATTCAACAATTCGAAAACAATAAGCGAGATAAACCGAAATTATTCCGATAAGATAATACGTTGCATGCTTTTGAATATTTTCCTTTGATCTAGCTTAATCTGGTAAATTTTAACATTGAAACACACAATGGAGCAATATATTTTTACATTTCAAGTAGCAAGGAAATAACATATGCGTCAATTTATTTCAGTTTCAATTGGGCACGACGCTGATACGGCGAAATTTACGACTAGAAAACAAAATGTTCTCGTTTTCTTCAATCCACCGAGCGATTTATCCCATAATGACATAATCACAGGGCTGTACATCGACCTATAAAGTGTTTCTGCTACATTTTTTCCCTCCAAGGACGAACTTACATGCGAATACTCGGATTGCCGAGTACTTCGCCATTACTGCGGCAAATTGTTCTTTACGATCGTTCTAGTCAGATTACAAAGCCACCCGACACAATTATGAGACATAACTTTGTTGCGGGGCAAAAATGAAAAATAATCGGCGAATACAATGTTGGAAAGTGTTTCGATTAACCCCGAGAAGTTGGCGAGCAGCGATTCTAGCGCCATTAAGCTGTCTTTGGAACTGGAAGACGAGAAGAGTGCGATTTATGGACGCCTTCGGGTTGTTTTCTACGGGGGAGGATGTTTCCGAGAATAAACTAACAGTGTTCAAAAATACAAACGAACAGATCGATAAATCGAAAGCGATCCGAGTGAACGTGCTTCGAAAGATTCTCTAGTGAAAAGGCTATTCATCCAGTGTCTATAGTTCAATTAGCGAGGAAGCATTATAAGATCTCGCGTAATTACGATAATTTAGAGAAGACCATAACGGACTGCTCTACGAATGATTTGTAGGGCACACGTGAGTTATTTGAAATAAACGAGTACTATCAACATGACCCGGTAAGCGTAATATGTACATACACACATAAAAAAGAAAATTTGCAGCATTAAGCAATTACAGTTACAAATTTAATAACAGAGTGATTCATGTCGCTGACTGTGCACACTTGGAGTAACGTGACTTTTAATTGTCAACTATAAGATTGTGCATTCGAGCAACGTGTGTAAATGCAAACCCAATTTCATGATTAACGTCAAACATCAAAAGTTTTTTTTCTATTTGAATGAGTCAGTTGATTCAACAGACTAAATAGAGCACCGCTTAAAAAGTAACTATTCATATCGAGTAAGATAATCGAATCAAACAGAATCGTCTTCGCGATAGATCATGGGAGATTTGCATTGATTAAACTCTACTTGACATTAACCTTTGTTCGCAAACGAGAGTTTTTCCTTTGAATATCCGCGATGTTCGAAACACGCGATATTTGCTGAATGGAACTCCGACACACTTCACACAGCACCTTGAAAGTGTAACGTTCTGTCTCGCCATGGATCGTAATAAAATAAAGCAATTTATTATCGACGCTATTCCGTATCGTGCTGTTAAGCGAAGTTCGAATCCGAAACCACGAAACGTCCACAATTTACACGGTACTTCTAGGTGCTTCTGTTCTGCGGCCGTGGGCGAAATGGTCATCTTCGTTATTTCGAAGATATCGTGAGCCAGTTAAAACCGCAAAAGTCGCTCGGATGCAGCGATTCGAAGTATGTGTGTGATTTTGGTTCCAATTTTCACATGTGAATGATAGGGAATCTTAGATTTATAAAGTGGATTCGGATCGAAATGTGGTTCTGTGGTTAGATGGCGAAAACGTGGGAGACAAACGAGACCCGAATATTTTTCGGTGGAAAGCGAAATGGCATAGTCGAAATTCCGCAGTGTTCGAAGATATCGAAATAAATCCGGTTCGAGTATATTTGTCGATTTTTCTTCGGAAGAAATATGACGAGAATGAATATCGTTTTTCAAAGAAATGTTTAGTATTTCGATTACTCGTGTATAAAATTAAATAAAAAACATTTCCATGCGAATGCAACGTGATCACAAAGGCACGCACGAATTCGATACTGCAGCGCTGAGAAGTTGTAAAAATGCATTTTCCGAGAACTCATTTGCAGCACATTTAGCGCGTTCGACACCTATAATTTAGCACGTTTTGTTACAGAAAAAAAATCCTAACGCCGAACCTTCGAAAAAATTAGATAATTGCACATCGTTATAATAATCGTGAGTATTACTTATATTACATATACGTATAGGCGCCGCGATTATTGCACATCGAAACACACATCGAATAACATTTCCCGTATTACCTTAAGCGCAATTGACAATGCCTTCACGTACGATATTATGAGATGGAGAAAAAAATAGAGCATCGATTCGAATCGAAGCGGCTCCGACTAAAATTATGGAAAACCATTTCAGAAATTGCTACGATAGTTTCCACGGAAGTTGTGCTTGGTGCACCAGTGTTTATATTATTATCGAATTGCGACATTGTGTGTCAGCGGCCCAGTTTGGCTCTCGAGAGACCGCAAAACGTTGTTTTTACCTTCGAGCTACGTTTACATTGTACGTTTTCTCCAGGTAAACATAATTTTTTCGTGCTACCGAAAAAAATACGATTTCTCGCTGTGGCTAGGCCGAATAGTTCGCTGAATATTTTAGTGTTCGATGTAGATAAGTTCAAACGCGGTAGGAGTATGCACAGTATCCGATATAATCTATTCGAGTGTCGATATGAGATTATCGCGGATGCAACTGAGATATGTATCTATTTATGCGTATTGACATGAGATATGAAAAAGGATGTGTGTAGAAATCGTATAAATCAAAAATGTTGATATGCTAGTAGATTTACGATATCTAGGACGTATTCGATGAAAAATGAAATATTTTCATCCAACTATGGACATAATGCGCAGACGTTGCCATAAATACATCTTTTGCGTTCGGCTTACGATTTGACGAAAGGCCTTCCTAGTCCATAAGGTTGTACCGCGTCTAATTTACAACAATATACGACCGTATGCATATACGAAGTTTGCTTTTACATATAAATATCAAGGCTATGCAAGACAAACGAGGAAACGTCCACGTATGCACAATGTAGATCCACGTTAGCGTTTCCGAAGATCGAAATGTACTAGACGCTGGATATCCGATTAATTGTAAAAAAAAGTGTAGGAAGACACACCGGAGCAATACTGGAAATATTCGAACGTGGGTGAGAGATTGGAATACAAATTGTACTGAAAAAAAAACTGGTCAGGTGGACATAGCACAAGAGTATCGTCACCTTTTGGGACGTCGAAAATTGATTGTGCACATACACATCGAGAGAATCCGTTATTTTTGTCGTAAGAGATGGAAAACTGCAGAATACTAAAATTTGATTCAAATACAGGTTGTATAAGAAAATATATGTGAAAAAAAGACGATTAATCAAAACGAGGCATTCGTGCATATCTGGTTTGACATTGTTGAATATTTCAACAAATCGAACAGTGATTGAGTAATGTACAAATACATTATACTTATGAATAGATCTTAACACTCACTTTCGTGTTAAACAGAAATTCACGGTACGCTGACAACGCAGCTTTTTTCGACGCCGAAGTAAAAATAAGACGCTGTAGAAAAAATTCACGTAAGACCGGTTACCGGTCTGATTGAATTTGCATACTTCGGTGGACAAATTAAGCGATTCAATAGAAAATAATCAACGCTAGGAACGTTACGTTCGTTGACGAGATATTTTCGATTCGAGGTGTAATTCAATTTGCGCGTTAAATAAGCGAAGGTTGGCTTTGAATTCGGCTCGTTAATGCACTTTTTTTCACTTCGAGTGTAATTTATTTAGTTCTAAAACGATTTTTCAACATTACGAGGAAATGGCGCTCGTTTTTTTTTATATTAATCGATTATCTATAGTGTAGATGTGAAAATAATAACTTTACAATCTTGAATACTAATTATTTGTCAGTGCTTGCATTAAAATAATCGATCGCATTGATAGCTTTTTTACGCGAACCATAACTGTACTCAATGGAAATGAATGAAAATAATATTAACGAGCAAAAAACATTCGAATAAATAAATCATACCGAGAAAATGAATATATACAGTTCTTTGTCGGCGAGCGAAAAAATATTGCATTACCTAATGGACTGCACAAACGTGAGATTGTATACCGCACTCATTGCTGATGCACTTGAACTTCTATGATAAAAAAAAGTCATATTCGTAATAAATTCCACAATTCCACATTTATTTAAACTATCAAATGCTTTACAACCGATAGTAAAATATCACGAAAATTCATAAATATGCGCAACTCGACATGCGAACGAATCATGAGGCAAATCACGCGTACGATAAACCATCATGCATAAAACTCACCGACATCGCAACACGTGCAACCGACTTTCGATAAATTACCCGAAACATTTATATTATCACGAAAGCACGTATCACTTACTGAACTAGGGGACACAGGAAACAAATTTCGATGATCGGGGAGCGGTTCGGAAGTCTGGTAATTAATGTTTGCCGTAGAACCGAGGGGTGCATGGGGGTGGTTTAGGGCGACACGTGGTCGTATAAGGCCTGGCTCTCATTACTTCCTAAATTATTAATATAGGGGATCCGATTCGGGGAAGGGTGTTGAAATTGGCGGAATTGCTCATATGGTGAATTTTAGAAGCGCAGGTCGATAGGAAACAATGGTAAGGTATGGAGAGTTTGTCTTATATAGGGGGTTTCGATAGCTACGATGTCGATGCTGTATCTAAAATTGATTCCATTATTAATGAATCGAGTAACAAGAAACGGATTTCGACACAATTGAATATAAATCGAGTCGATTCTAGCGTATATCCACGATTGAGTTTTCGCCAGCTTCATCGTTGCCACAAAGCTGTTTCGTAATGATATCGAATATAGAGTTGTTTTGTGTCTGATTAAATATTTTGTGTGAAATAGTTGTTAATGAGATAAAAAATGAATGAATCATTCGAAAATCATGAAAAACACACTTAATCATTTCCTGCACTGCGAATGATAATACGCTCTAATGAGATCATAAACTGAAATAGTTCAAAATTGAAATTTCATTATGTGGAATTGTGCCTTACTAGGCTTGACTGTGAACAATATTTTACGACGATTATCGCCATTGTTCTCTATAGCAGCGGTGGCCAATAAATCGTGTTATCGAACGGTCGCACGTTTACTGACCTCACTACCTGTCCTCGCAGTAAAAAGTGGTTATCAGCGAAATCCGTTAGTGGGTTATCGTGCAAAACAAACAGTTCACCTTCTACGCTATAGAGAAAACGATGAGTGCATATATATTATGGTACTTATTTTTTCTTTCACTCAATTTGAGAAAATCGAAAACGAGCACAAGGCGGGAAATTAAGGCATGTTTTCGGACAAAGGTCGGTCGTAATGGCGAACACGCAAAAAAACAGTACAGAATCAATAATATACACACTGGTTAGTTGTGCGCAACGTTTTTAAAATCGGGCCACAATTACGTGCAGAAGTTTTTCGAGGTCTTCGAATCGCTTGTTTCAAATTCTGACGATGATGAGATCGAGATCGTTACTGCGAAACGTTCTAGAAATTAATATCTGCGTGAAAAAGTGCGCGATTAAAGCACATATGCGAAGGCGAGGTCTAAAAGTCGACCTTCGAATAATTCAAGCCGAGAAATAATTGAATGTACGTAGGTACTTCGTTTCGATGTAAAGTGTACGGACAACAAATTAAGAAGCGTGTTGCTGTCAAATTGTACGGCGTTTCTTTGCTTTCGATACAATGTAACTATGAGGCTTGTACTGTGTAATGAATTGAGCAACAGGATCGCTCGTAAATTTCACAACTGCACACTCTAATTCTGAGAAAATGTATGTGCATTTATAGTAGATTTTGTGCAACGGTGTGGGGGATAGTACATTCACGAGCCATTGTACTTAGATAATCGATAGTGTATGCATTAAGGATATAACTTCCAACCTCACTATAAATATTTAAACGGAAAGGTAGAACGACTGCAATAAAATTGGCGATAAATACAAAAGTACCTATTATCTTTCTTATTGATTTTCCGCATAGGAAACGTAGTTTTATATAAAAAAACTACTGAATGTTATAAAAAATATATTCGAAATGAATAATAAAAAGAGTTATAATTCATTGAACGCCTTTACTCTGCGTGCTTATCTTTTTTACTTTATCCAGCGAGAGCTGTAAATTGGATGAGTACATAGATATCGCGTGACTACTTAACAAAAACGTTTCCGAACCGATATCGAAAACCATATCACTCTTTAATTCCAATTCTATCATTTTTTAAACAACATCAAGTATTCTCAATCAAACTCTTGAGATTAGTTTACACATCGATTCCACTGCAAATCTATCGATTAGAACCTCGAGTTCATCGATAAACTTCTGAATTTGAATCGATCTAATCGAATCGAATTAAACACATAAACGATGAGAAGCATCGACCGATTTATCGTCGGTAATGACGATCAAATAAAAATCGATTTTCCTCCATTTGCGGAGACAAAAGTGGGCATAAAAGGGCGCCGAAGCGGCACACGTACGTACAGTAATGAGCGGTTGAAATTATGGGACAATCGCCGTTTTCAATTCAAATCACGTCTTCGAAATAACATCGCATAACCGTCTTTTAACCGTCCTCTGGGTGAGATGGGTTCACGTATCTCGTTAGCCTCGCGAAATTGAGAGTTTTCATAAAACGCAACAGTGGGAAAAAAATGCGAGGCGATGATTCAAATTCGTTTTAATCCGATCACGTAGTTATGCGGAACGAGCTGGATTATAACTGGATTTTTGTCATCTTACCCTAGATCGGAGACAGTTATATTAGGATCGTGATCCTGGTTGTATAAAACTAACTGTTCGACTAAAACGTGAGCTTCAAATCGAGACTATATAAAGGTCGATTATTTTAAATTAATATGAAAAAGTGTGTTGGTGTTACCGGATATTTGCACTTAATTCTAAGTGTATCGAATACGAAATAAGACAGGCGTGGAAAATTCGAATTCGGATTGGATTATCTCGGAAAATGACAGAACATTTGGGCCAAACAGATAATCGACACCTATTCAAAACACTAGTTGTTCACAACCGGTTATGATTCACTTATCGTTTTGTGCGTGGAGGGGTTTTCCATTTCCACAAAACGCTATCTAGAAACGGTCTCGTTAATTAAGCCAAAGTCCGAATCGACGAAAAAAATATAGCTAAACGGTGTGCAATCGAATCGTGTTCGAGAATATGACGAAACGTATGTGTGTAGTATGCATTCGTTAGTCACGAAGTAAGATATCAATTAATTTCGATCGCTTCTAATTGATTACCTCTGGAGTTCGAGGAGTATGTAGGTCCTGGGAGAGTGGGATACGTTTGTATGCGAACGCTCTCGGGTCATGACTTTGTGGAATCGTCTGTCTATATGAAGACAACTGGTTCTCCAAGTGAACAATAAAATCCGAGGTGCTTCAACTGCGTCTGGAGAAAAAAAATCGATTTCTCGTATTGATCGAACGACGCGTATTGAAACAATAAAAAAGCGAACGCAGTCGAATCAAATTAACAACGGCTTAAAGCTTTTTGTATGAATAAATAACGATTGCTGCAGTTTTTTCATTTGATTTTTACAAGAAATCGACGAGTAGAAACATTTTTTGTACAGCTTCTTAAATAAAGCTGTCAAATGTGATTAGAGAAAAAAATTGAATCGATCTGTCAAAATCTTTATATTTCTCACAGACAAAAAAAAAACGTTCGGAAACTAAATAACATTTAATACACCGAATCGCTACAACAGTAATAAAAAGCTCAATCATTCAAATATGCATGAAACGATATTTTCCATAAAAAAAAACCAAATCACCAGAACACATTTGCTCAATCGGAAATCCATTCAGCTTATACAGACAAACTATGCGAACGCCATTACGTACTACGGCGCGAACTCAAACATTATACGACATAACGGTAAGAGCAATAAAAGAATAAGAAAATCAACTTATTACACGCGACAATGGCGATATTTACTTACGAATAATAAAAGGAACGATCGTAAATTCTCAGTTCCGGCTTAATTGCGAGCTGCCGATTCGCCACGGACAAGATCATTACTGCGACGGCGTCGAAGCGGCCGATTTTCCTCTAGTATGGTTCGCTAGAAGGCCGCTTTTAGGAGTCCGAATGAAAAAAGACTCGAACATAAATAAAATTAGTTGGACAGGTGTAAAGTTTGGCGGAAAATTACACGAGGTGGAGGAAGAAACCTGAGCGGTAAGTCGAGCCGAAAAACGCCACTTGACCAAATTGTTTACGCGCCGCGGAGCATGATCTAATTACTCTAATTATCGTTGTTGTATGCCACTTTTCGCCATTATCTCACGCGTTTATTGAATTCGATACAGTTTAGCGAAGGAAGGATGTTGCGGCTGTTATGAACCGTTTTGTCTATCGATCGTACTGTTCAATTTGCTAATTGACTACAAATGAGATTATTCGCTTGGTATTTTTTTCTTCTAGTAATTTTTAATGGGATTATTTCATTAAAAATGATTCAATTGTATAGTATTACAGCGTATTTTATACTTTGCAAATTTGTTAATTGGGACTTTGCATAAACTCATATTCTCTATTTAACGTTAGATAAGCTTATGAACTGACTACACAAAATTCTATTATCATATTGGTTTTCCAAAACCGGAGATCCTCGTTCATATACAAACACGATAAAAATAAGACTCAATTGAAAATATCGCATAGAAGCAATTTAATGAAAATTTTCTCCATAACGACACGATAAATCAAGAAGTGGAATATAATGAAAATAATCAATCGACAATTACCACACACCACCACCTTAAACACATAATACGCAGATTATGCAAATCCGCCGAGTGTAAAATGAATTCGCAACCGTAAATCAAGTTTGATCCGACCATTTATTCACAACATATAATAATATATCAAAAGCCTCATTCGCGGGATTTGAGCGTCGACACGAAGAAAATCGTAAGTGAAAAGCGGAGCAGATTACGGGTACAGTGTGACCCGACTTTATAGGTCTGCCCACGTCCTGTTCGGAACACCAATAATGGTAGAGATTTAACACGCGATTGCGCATTGTTCATGGACAAGCATCGGATTAGTGCCGTTCCTCCGGTTCTAGTGGTCGTACACTAAACCCTCCAATAATAAAATGTCAAAAACTAGAGTGGATTTTTGACAGTTCTTAGTTTAAGGACTGGTTGTAGTTGAAATTCGGACTCGGAATGAATTCGGGTTAATTAGTATTCGATATTAAAATGGTGAATTGGATCGATGAATGAGTTTGTTTTGTTTGAAGATTGGACTTTTGATACGTTCGAGTGAAGTGTGTTTTGATTGATGAGTGAAATGTGTAGAATTTGTATGGAAGTGTATGTATTGAAGGTATTTTTTGACGTTTTCTATGAGTTTTGAATGTGTATGTAAATCATGTGTATGGTAAATTATTGAAATATTTTTTTGAAAAAAATATTTAGAATATTCGATTTGATGTCGAAACTTAATCATTGAAATTGGTTGCTATATGCAATGTAATGTAACTAATAAAATGAATTTTCAACGAATTTCTTTTCATCGAGTTCTTTTGATAAAAAGTTCGAGGGTCTTACCCCTATAAACGTACATATTTGAAAGTTTGATCGATTTTACATATCAACTGACTGAAAATTACGACTCATTGAAGCTTTTTCTATCCATTTCATTCGAATCGAACATTCAAAATTATGGGAAACAAGAAAATACAAACAAAATCCCTCTCGCAATAATCATATGCGAAATCTCAAACTCGAACTCGGAGAGGCGTCGAAAAAAAGATTTATAACTCGTATGTGTAAAACACGTTCGCCGTATTTTTTCTTTTCGCGGGCTTTTTTATTATTTGAATATTGGACCCGGTCGATTTTTATGCGACCATTCAAGCAGATTATAAAGCGAAGGCCAGTTTATACTTGCAGACACGCGAGTTTTTTTTTCCCTCATTTTTTCGCAATAAATTACGCAATTTTATGCCGAGTCGGCTTATTTGAACAGACCATGTCCAGACCATAATAGAGTCTAAACGGCGATATGTTCGCATCAATCGATGAGAGCTGCGAATATTCCGGTAAATTTTCCTCCATCGATAGTGCGTAATTGAAATATTTTTCAGTCCAGCGATATTCAAATGAAAAATGTTCTATTGTAATTGAGATTCGTTCTGTTAATTACTTTTTCGACACGTCGAGGAATATTTCAGTTGTTTTCCGAAGTGTGAATTTTCGTGAAACGTGTCGGCGTTTATTATTGGCTATTGTTAAAGAAAAATACACGCGGTTATCGCAATGTCGCTAACACACCTTGACCGTGACTGTTTGCGAGAATTATTTGAAAATGTGTATGGAAAATTAGCATTCGAAGAAAATACGTCAAGAGGAAATCGTAATGGCAGAATATATTTACAATCGGATACGTAAAAAGCAAAGAATTTTTTTAACACAGTCGAAGAAACACGAAGTCGACTTGGATTCGATATGCCAACCAACCTTTCCGTGAGCCTCGAAAGAAATTGTAATCTTTTTTGTAACCACTCTTTCGGTAAACATGCGATAAAAGCTATGATGCAATTAGAAATTAAAAAAAAAAACCCAAAGCGACTTTCGATAGATTTTAATGAAGGTTCATCGAATAAGAGTTGAGAAACGCTAATCAGCGCGAATATCTCCATATAATGAATCGAGACGAATTCGAACGAAAGTAAAACACAAACGTCTCGCAAATGTCAATGAAATGCATCTGTGTCAACAGCATCACACACTCGGATTCGGTAATTCGACAACGGATCCATTCCGAGAGCCTTCCAGGTACGAAATATGGCGCAATTGACCGCCGAAATATCAAACTCGAGAATGATTTAATATTTTAACATAATCGAATCGAAGAGGCACACGAGAATGAATCAGAGAACAGGTTGCCGAGAAGACGTTGCTCAATAGTACCGCGAAGAAAAAGCCTCCTCGTCGGTCCACCATTAGTGTGCGTATAATACTTTGAGCGTCTATCTTTGGCGATGCGACAAAGCTAATAAATACCAAACGTGTAGTAATATCTTATTTCAAAACATATGCGCATTCAATACATTTATTTAAAGAACGTTTGCACTTGTGCAACCTCTCGCTGACCCATCGAAGTACGTTTGAATGAAAAAAAATATCTTCAAATTACATCCAAAATCAAGCATACTAATGTGAGTTGGTTTAGGAATCAGATTTTCAGTATCAAATCAGAAGTTGGATTTGAACATTACAATGTTCATTGACTAATAATAGAAGCTATATTCTGTTTATAGACAAAGTAAACGTCGATCGTTTCGAACCCTAGCAACACGGGTGAGATAATTAAGTCTTGGGGATGTAACTTAGCAACACACCACAGAGCATCCTCAGAGAGAAATTCGGGGTAAGCTCACGCGAAGACAGATCAATAATGCTTTGAATAAACGTCTCACCGAAGAGATTTCAGCGATTGGGTTATCCGCTCTCGAGTGGTTCGCTCAGGTAAATATGTATCTCGTTGCAAGATCTAGACATCAATACCGAACAGATCTCGATCGTATCGAAAGTGTACTAATGCACCGACGCTTAAATAGTTCTAGATCGTTTGAAAAGTGTACTAGTAGTGGCCGATCGAGTGATTAATGTCCGAAGATAACGGTCGTGTCCAGTTTGAAATAAGCGATCTCACGCCGACGGAAATTGAAATCTGGCGCGGATTTATCGAAAATTCGAAAAATGACGAACTGCTCGATCGCATGAATAATTCGTTTACGCGATCTACTAGAGAATGTCGAGCGAAACTAATGCGAAAACAATTCGGCGTTACTCAATAATGTAACAATTCGATCGGTCTCTTATCTAATCGAATTAAATTTACGAAGCGATAAAATTTTCTACACGTGAACAATGTAAAAAAAATATAACTGCATCGTATATTTTTTTGAATTTTTATAGAAAACAAGTGAATTGTGTGTGACGCTGATTCTGATGCCTGGGATAGCGAAAAAAAAGATGATTGCATATAAATCTCACAAACATGAACATTGCAATACATACATATGTATAATCCTCGATGATCACATAAAAAATATCGATGGAAGGTATTTCAATCAACAGTTAGTAATTTAACGGTCAGTTATAGTTGTCAATCAAATAATAATTGGTTGTCAAACTGCAGACTGAAAACTGAAATACACTCATTCAACGAATGAGGTCTGATATTACAATTGTTGATTAGTAGAAACCATGATTATAGTTGTTGAATTTAGTGGGTAAAATTTAACAAACGATCGAAAGACTAGACCTGAATAAATAAGGCCTGATCTTTTGATTATTGGTTATAGCTGTCAAATTATGCAGAAAAAACGTTTACCCACAAATAAATATCACAATGAAACCAACAATTGAAATATCGATAAAAAAAAATCAGAACATACCTTATACGAGCAATAAATACGACGAACGGCCAAACAATCGAACAATCCAAACAACGCCTTCGGGTCGAAAAAAACGAGCGGCGGCAAACCACAAAATAAAACACTTGCACAACGGACTCGAATTCGAAATTCGAAAAATTCGCGCGCAAACCGAAAAAATGCGAGTCTGATAAACCAAAATGGGGAAAAAAAAAACACAACACCACTTGTCAAATGCTGCGGGGGGGTGAGCGCGACGAGGGTATGGCCGCGCGCGCGCTGCTTTGCGACCGAAATCGCGCGGGGGGGCGGGGCGCGGGCGGAGACGTCGAGCGGGAGCGTGACGACGCGTGCACTCGACGCGGAACACCGGCGACGACTGCGGCGCGGCCGGTCGCGTATCGACCGGCGGGCGGGGGGCGAGGGGCGGGGGCACGCGGGGCGGAGGGCTAGGGGGCGCGCCCGCCCGCTCGAGTTCGCGGTGCGCCCCCGGTTTCGCTTTTTGGGTGCTGTTTTGCACCGTTTTTGCATTTTTATCGGTGGACGCAACGTTGTCGAATTGGGGATGGGGATTTTTTCGGTGTTATTTTGAGTGTTTTATGCGTTTTTTTATGGAAATGATGTGTTGTTGATATGAGAATTGTTATTGATCCATTGGTATCGTAGGAAATTTTGCGAGAAAAGTAAAGCACTTTTTTAATATTTTTTAATAAATTATTATGAATTTGAAATTTAATATATTTATTACACCGAAAGCGATGACCTGATTTGAAAATGATAGTAAATATGTAGCTTGATCATCGTTCATATAACACTGAAATTATAATTTAAATAAATTTAAAATGATTTAAAAAAATAACTTATTCCATCATCATACAAATTTGTAAGAAATTGGTTGGTGTTCTATTATTGTGATTTAATTATAATACAAACATCAGTATCTTACTTAATTTAGTTATAAATAAATGATTAAAAATCATGCTGAAATATATGAAATTTTAATTAATAAATGAATTTATCGTGGTAGTGTAGGTGTAGCGTTATAAAAATAGTACAAGTGTGACGGGGTAACACCCTCTCCGGTTCTTACACCCCGTGAAGCGTAGCTCCTTGTTTTTTTACTTTCTTTTTTGTAAGTCGCTGTTGTTTATTATATGTATATGGATCCGTTTTAGCCACGTGAGATTTTTCGCAAATCGTTTCGTCTTGGTTGATAATATATTTCGATTTAAAAAGTCTGTGTGTGTTGATGCTAAATAAGTGTTTCAGAGAGTCGTTAATTAGATTTTCTTTAGAACTTTGTAGGAATAGTAAATATTTTTTTGAAAATCAGAAATATCTAATACATAAAAATAGAAAAGAATTTTCATTTATTTTTTCTTAAAAATTTAATCATAATAAAAAAGTTATAAAACTAGAGAAACGAAAAGGGTTATTTTCGTCTTTCTACTGAAATGCAAAGAATGCAATTTTCTCGCCGGTACCGTGTAATGAAGCAGAAAAATTTAGTCGACGTGAGCAATCAAGTGCACAATTAACAAACAAATTTATCAGTTTAATGAAAGAGCTGCTTTAACTTTTCCATTTTCTTTTCTGTCAACTCAAATACATTTCTTACTAGCTTTGCAAACGAAAAAGTACGTTTTGAATCAAATTGGGAATGTGTATGCAATAATGCATATGTTTTAGTTAAGTGAAACATTTTTACATGTAAAATCATAAATCTAGTAAGAAAAAAGAAAATTTCTTATTAGATTGAGAAAATTTCAATCAGAATATGGGAAAATTTTCAAATAAGAAATTATTGATTATTTACATGAGACTAACACAGACGAGTAGCGCAACTGGTATATTGACAAGCATTAAAAACATATCAATATTCAGAACCGTGTTATTTCGAAACGTCAATCTCGCCCACAATAAATACAACAATTATACAAAACGACCAACACGAATCAAAGCGCACCTAGAAACACGCAACATCTACCAAACTCTAAAACTCTCATACCGAATTTCAATCCATTTCGAAACATGAAATTCATAAGAATCATCAATACTCATGCATTAACGAGCCATAACCTGATAAAAACCATAACCTCTAAAACGACATAACCTCCCACGGGCCCAAGAAGCACCGATGAATATTTCAACCGAGCATTTGTCCAGTTTAGTGTCTGGTTGGCTTCTAATTGGTCTCCGAGCGGGGGTCCGACAGATAGACATAAACTAATGAAATAATTGTCTTTGTCGACGACGAGCCAAGTTCACAACGAGATGCATCGTTAACCCGGTCGACGTAAACCTGTACCGAAGAAGAGGGACATCCTGGTAGCGGGACTTGGTGGCGAGAAGCTCACTGACACAGTGCCATGGGAAGCGATCTCTCAATGAGGTGCTGATGCTGTTAAATATCCTCACTGTAATCGATTCAGGTATAAGAAAAGAGATGATCAGTTTTAGGTTAACTCGGAGACTGCACCAACGAAAGAATCAAAGGAAGAGATATGCACTTGAGAAGATTATGATGAATTGGAGAAGATGATGATAAATTGTTTTTAATTAATGTTTAGGTACTTGTGTACCATTCATTTGTTTTAGTTTTTTTCATTTTAGGTTGAGTTACCGAACTGATGAGATAATACATATGACGACTGAATTTCATAAAGGGCACATGTGACCTTTTTTATCGATATTGAGTAAAGTACAGAAAATGGTTCTAAGTATGATTTAGAACCATTTTTTGTACTTAACTCAATATCGATAAAAAATATCATTTGTGCCCTTTGTGAAATTCATTCGTCATATATAAGTACATATGTAAAAGATTTTAAGAAAAGGTCAAATGATTGGAAATATTTTTCATTATAAGATTTTATGGTTCATATTAAAGTATCGAATTAGCCATTTTCAGACGTTGAAAGTATCGAAATCGAAAAGAATGTGAAGGATATAATGATAGTGTCTGGGTTTTATACATATGATACTGTGAATGGTATCATTTTTTATGCGTGCACTCGAAGTTTAAGTCAATTGTACATTCTGATGTTAACTTGCGTGACCAACAGTCGAGACTTGTCAATTAAGGATGTGTCAAGTTGCGAAAAACACGATCACTCCATCCCGCATGCTATAGCACATTAAGCTTCCATTTTCGAGTGATCGCTAAGAGACTTATTTATCCAATTTATTACATCGAAATTTCGATAAAATTTCGACACTTCTACAATTTAAATGAAGAAAACCGTCACAGACGTCAACGAACTTATTCGCGAGTTAACTGTAACGAAATCGGAAAAGTACTTCCTCGTTATCTGATTAAAGTTACAATTAAAACCGATGATTATCGCGAACTCGTCATATTGACACAATTCTGCACAAAATCGACCGAGACACTGACACGAATGCAACGCGTTGTCGAGCAATTTAACAAATACCACACATAAATTGATATGAAACTGTACCTAGAACACACAACAAATCAAATCCGGAGCTGAGATTCGATAAAACAAATATAAACATGTAATTGAGTTTATCGAACTTCATACGTGCGAATGATAAAATTTGAAAAACACGCTATGGAGCGAAGTTAAGGAGGGTTCATCGACCAAAAAAAGGTTAAAACGAATAGAAAAATAAAGTTCTCCCTTGTGGCACATTAGCGCGCACACGCCTACTCGATAGAGCTTGTTTACCAACAAAGGGCAAGTTATTTTTTTTCAACCCCTTAAGCAAAATGAGCATACAATGCTCCCGGTATAGGGTATTGACAAAAATAGAAGTGTCGGTCTGCTCGACACCTAAACTATTATAAATAAACGAGGGGCTTCCATTCCGGGACGGAAGGGTTTCGTTTGCGGTCGAAAGCGTCCGTCGTTAATTAATTTTGCTCCGTTAATTTTTACCGAGGTAATTACGAGTCTGGATATGGGTCAACGTTGTCAGACACGCACTGAGTTTGTCAAAAAAGTCATCCGAACTCGTATTACATGAGCTGAATGAAAAACATTCGACGAATTCAGTAAAGCAAAAGAATGTTTCAATTTTAGCGACATTCGAAAAAAATACATAAAAAAATTGATTCATTCAACTGTACATCGTGAAATTTTGATTTCATATAAATTAGGTAAGGATTATGGTTCATTAGATTCAGATTCTAACGAAGATTCGAATGTAATTAGATTCAATTGTTTCAAAGAAAATTCAGTATTGTTTAAGATTTTTTTGTGAGTGAAGAGTTTTTTGAATGTTTTAAGTTTTGACAAAGAAATTACTGATTTTGAAATTATATAAACGCATAACATTTAACCCAAATGAAACATTCGAAAATCGAATCGAACGCCAACTCATTAATTCGACGTCCTCCAATCAAACAATACAATTTTTCTTCACTTAATCGATCTCCAAAATCCACAAAACAATAAAACTCTCATCTTATTAGCGCATATCGAATTTCTAACATCGCAATAAAACAGCACATAATCAGATCGATTCTGTTCCGAAAACGTAAGTTCGAGGCTGGGAAATGTTTCGAAGTTTCATCGCATGGGCGTCGTTTTGCGATTTTTGAATTTTCAAAGAATCGCGCGGGAGGCTGTGGGTGCTCGTCCGTTCCTAAACAAAAGGACCGTATAATATTAATATAAAATCCGATGAATAATTCCGCAATAAAAGAAAGTTTCTATCGATCGGAGGAGTATCGTCTGGCCCACGTAACTGACCTACAATGTCGAGGAGCGTCCTTAGAGAATGTCGAACGTTCGTTTCAAGGCTGTCTGAATTCATTCATGGGCTTCGTTTTCAATTTTTGATGATGACATAGAAATTTTATATACGAAATACGGTTCTTTGAATTAATTTTTCAAAGAAAATTCTCATCACTTACCTATAAATATTTATTGATTTAACGATTATATTTCTTAGAATATTGCATTCAAAATTTTTATATTGAGATATTACATCATTAAATTTTTCAAATGACACAATTTTTATTTTATTCGCGTGAGAAAAAACGTAGTTTTATTACGCTACACGGTCTTATAACTCGCGAAGAGATTATAAAGATATAAAATGGATGTGACATCTTACACATTTTCATACGTCTATATCAAAGATTAGAAATAAAATATGGTAACATATAAAAATCTTCGAATATTCTCATACAAACAAAACACACTATGGAATTACGTAAAATCTTGTGATTTATAGTCTATTGCGGATATAGATTATAAAACGAAGATAAAAGGAAAGGTATTTCGAATGGCATTAAACATTCGACATTATATGAGACATGCATTGAGGAAACATTCAAATTGTATATTCTCATTTAACGGCTCTATTTTATTTCGAAATCGCACAATAGATTTTACGTATTTTCTTAGAAGCGAGTTGTATTAAGTTGCATTTGTTATTTTATCTTATTATCGCCGCTTCTTCCGACGAGTTCGCTATACACGCTTTTCAACATCGCTATCACAGCTCTTTTGTTAATTTCTTTTACGAAAGTAAGAGGAAAAACGAAAAAGCAAGGCCAACGATCCGCAGTAGTGTTTTCGACCTTACGGAGGAGTAAACTGTGTTCTTCAAACATTCGAGCGACCTTTTACTTTGAGAGAGAACTTTTCGAAAAATCTTAAAACATCGTTACACTTTGATGTATACCGAGAGTGAAAATTCGTGTAGCACTCAACACCTTAAACAATTGATAACGTATCTAAACAAAAATGTTGACACTTGAAATGATAAAAAAACAATTGAAAATTATTTCAACTTATTCTTTAGAAATCCTTCGATTCATCCCGAAAATGCAGCAGTCGAATCGAATCTAAGGACCGGTCGAAGATCGTAACGAATCGAAAGTCGTCGAACCGGTGACTGTTGAGTCATGCAGCGGTCAAAGGCATCCACAAATCGAAGAACACCACATTACCAAACAAGGAACAAACGTGTGGGATATGCGAGGAGAGACAGCGAATACCCCGAGGAGTTCTGGTGTGATCCAGCCAGCCATGCTCCACGTCCACGTGGACAGGATCCAGATCCTGGGACGTTACAATCGTTGCAGGCTCCTATCTGTCTGTCAGCACGTGCTACGGTGGCCCTCGGGGGCGTTCTTCGATATAAAACGGTGTATAATTAATATTTGAAGTGGGCAAAAGCTTGCATCTTAGGGGCGCCTGCTTACAATTCGATCTGCAAATTTTTAAAAATATTGATTTTTGCTGTTATTCTATAGGATTGATAGATTGTTATGGTTAGAATAGACCTGGACGAATGATATCCCATATAAATCAGTTGTTTTTGCATATCAAATCATTTTGAACGGGTCCTTATTTGCGCGTTTTGTCTACTGTTGAACTCGAAGCTATCTTTTTGGTGGAAGATAAAAGTATTATTCGGGATGATATAAGTGTCGTTCGTATAGATATGCATCAAATATCAAAGTCGATTTTTGTAATATTTAAATTCAATTTCTATGATTTTTATGACATTGAAAGTTTTTCTTGAAAAATTGCTAATCTTAGGCAAACATCTCTTAGAATTATCTACCATCTTCAAGGTGTTAAAAGTTTAAAATACTAGGAATTTGATTGTATAGTTGAGTTCCTTATGTGATTTTGTTTGAAATTTGGTAAAACTCTAAAAATGATTTATTTTTGAACGATTATTGAATGATCATTAAGAGTAATCATGTTTCTCATTAAAATTCCTATACCTATAAGAACAAATATAAATATTATTTTTCTTAATGCACCTAATATAAGATTTTCAAAATATTATGATTTTCGGTATCTTCACAAAATTCTAACAAATTTTTATATTTAAATACAAGAAACTTTGTCTTTAAATCTTTTCTTTGGAGATCATCAATTAATCTAGTCATCTACGACATGAATTAAATGAATATTTTTTTAGACGAATAGTGAAGATGCGCCTTAACAGCAGTCAGGGGTGGATCCGTGAAGCAAACCGCACACATTGCGCGAAATTTATGTTAGACGTTGTGGGAATAGTCGGTCCGAACTGCATCCGATGCTTAACACCCGCTATACACAAACGGAATACGTGCTTCGGGACGAAGGCACTTCAGGAGTGCCATAAAGCAGTGCTAAAATCCTCCGAAGCTGATACGGACCCCCGTTCATCTTTCGAGTTGTGTTTTTTCCGTCTTTTTACAGATTGTGAATGTGTTTTATGTGCGGCCGGGCTTTTTATCTGACGCGCGCGTAGCTTCGGATTTTATGCGAGTATGGAAACAATGTGGCGTTCGCGGAATAAACGGCGTAATAAAATGAGTTTGATGTTCTTTAAGTACACGTTTATCTCGTCGAAAGTAATACGCACACGTTTAATACGAATCGTGTATAAATTTGATTTATATTCACGCGTAATTTTCAACTCAAACATCCGATTAGATCGTAGATTTCGTCCGATGATTACCGTTCTTTCAATAAGCCAATTACACACCTATCAATTTGAACCCCTATTCGGACGATTTTCACACACGATCACGACGAACTCGCCTTCGGATAATTAAGAAATCGAAAATCCCCGATGTGAAATTACTCACCGATTTCCGACGCATCCCAATAAAACGAAATTGTGGCCATCTTACCCGGGCATTTTAGTGCCGTAAATCGAGCCGGACGAAAACGCAGGTATGCGACGAGCATTAAAATTCACTAAATAACGTGAGCAATACTTCGCAACACCCATAAAACAATTATTTATAGTCGTTTTCCGATTAAACGCGCATCTTCTAATGAGATTGTTGGCCGCTGGGCTGACCCCGAGACAGCGCATACAAAGCTCGGTTGCGCAAAGCGATTCGTATTATTGAACCGTACCTGTATAATAAATGTGTACACGTATAAATAGGGAACTTTGCATAGTTGTGTTAGCGTGCATGTCATAGTATCTCGTCGTAGAACGAATCCACAGTTTGGCAATTCGTTGCATAATAATTACGCGGGTGAAAGTGTATAGTTACAATGGATGCTGTGTCTCGTTCGATGCCATAATTAATGAGGCGTGCTTTCGACTGGGATCACCTTCCGACCTGAACTCGATTTCAATACTCTCATTATAAATTTTTGATAAGACTTCAGTAAATTTGTTAAATTTCCATTGAAATAATCACCGTTTAAGTTCAGAGACCGAAATTTAAGCTTTGATGTGTGTATTCATACATGCTATTTTGATTATGTTCATGTGCGTTTTTGTCATAAAATTAATGAAGTTCTCGAATGAAATCTTATTTAAAATTGATAAAAAGTGCTCTGTGTTCCCTGCAGATATGTATTAATGAGCGTGAAAGCCACTAGAAACAGTCTAATTAAGTGTAAAGCGGTGGTAAAAGTTAATTACCATCATCCCCAAATGCCTACCCGATTTCAGCATGGTTAGCGCATTTGAAGATTTTCATTTTTAAAGCATTTCAAACGATTCATTAACTATTAAGCAGACGCGGTTTATGTCAGAAATGAAAAATTATTTTCTAATGAATCTTTTTGAATGATGTTTAATGAAAAAGTAAACCACAAATTGAATGTGATTTTGAAATTCGTATGAGATGCAAATACATTACGAAAATTCAAATTTAAATGCGAAAATATTTAAAAACTCATCGATAATCAAAACTTCAAAGCAATCACGCCCACACTTTAAGATCTGATAAAATATTTAAGAGCAACCATCAACCACACGTACACATTTCGTAACATCCTCCAGACCAGCTCGGAATGTCATGTTTTGATTTAACGTCCGATTACGTTGTCGACGTCTCCCCGAACGACGACGACGACGACGTTTTGATTTAACATCAAACGCATCGAAAGCAGTTGAGCAATATCGCATTATATTATATGTACTCCGAAGAAGGCTCTGATGCAACACACCCCTTCCTTATTCCTTGGGCTTCGGACGGACGGCGAAGTCGACGGCCTCTGCGCCGTCTCGCAAGGTCGCAAAAGAGTCTCGGTCGTAAATCCTGGACGTAGGGGTCGTAAAGTTTACGGAGCCAATTTGCCGAGAGTCGTATCACGGTCCAAGTGTGAGGTTGGGAATGTCGCACGTGCTCGGATCAAGCGGTGGCGCAATCGGAAACTTGCGGACGGAGTTCGATTTCGATACGGTTCTTGAGTGTTGTGGTGAAATGCATCGTTTGAAGTGTTCGGCTTGATATGTTTTGAAGTTTCATGATACAGTATAACCTCGTATAACGAGTATAATTCTGTCCTGAATCTCATTTATTAAAGGCTGCCTTCAACTGAGGACAGTAACGTATGTATAAAGAAGACAATACAGTCGAGAGGACGATATGAGAACTTGCGAATTCTTCGAGAGTCTTCCGTCCTGGTTCTATTTTTTCTCGACTGTCTAATGCCTACTTGACTTGCTACTATCTTCAGTGTGAATCAGCTTTAAGTAAAATTATTTTTCGAACGCCAAAAACCAAGATGTTGCATAAAATATTATCTTTCGTCATTCAGTATGCAGAAAATTGCTCGTTAATCGATTCATTTTTATATATATCAATATATGAACTATTCTTTATATCTTCGTATGTACATGAAATGTTATCAAGTTGGATGTTTTCAATTGTGAGTTATGATGATAGACTGTGTGAAATTGTCAATTTTCATATGAGAGGTGCTATCAGATCAGATGTTTTTATGTAGATGTGGGTTGAAAGCATAAATATGATGACAAACCATGAGAAATTGACGATTATCGTATGATTTTATCGTTTCCGTCATTAGTATGTAGTAATTTTAACGATTTTTTACGGATGCGCTACGCAAGGCATGTGAAAATCGAATATTTATGTGACTGGTCAACTCAGTGTGTTCGTAACCGTAAATGTATCTATTGATCTTTCGATTTTCCGATATAAGAAAATTCTCAAAATAGTCGACTATATGGAAATTAAATTGAGACAAAATCAGCATTTTTTTTCCAAAGAATTCGATTCGGGTGTAGCAACGCAATAAACTAACCATATTAATAAGTTAACATTTCATCAAAAAAAAATGGAAATGTCAAAAAAAAAAAAATGATTAGAAAACAGAATACGTAAACGACTAATAAACAATTAATTTCAAAAACATAAAAATATTTATTATACGCTAAACATCGATTTCAATTAACATTCAAATCGAATAACTAAACAGGCTTTTCGTTTCGAAGATTGTCGAACGAACTTACGCGAACACGTTTCTTCGTTCGGACGATAGGCGAAATTCCACAATGGACACAATGAACTAGTGTCGCTAATTACTTTGCGCTACCAATAAAACAAGGTGTGCTGATTTTGAAATACGCTCCTTGGCTAGTGTAGACGACAACATCCTTGTGCGACCTTTGTCTGATAGGGTGACCAGACTAAAAAAAGTATACTTTAAAAATAATTCGATTATAAGATCATTTGATTCATAGATACTCAATGAGCTGATAATATTTTTTATCGAAATAGTGTTAATTTTTTTTTCATATAATCTCATTGTTGTCTCAATATAGAATTCTTATCTTTAATGTAAATTCAATAAATTCATTTGTATCTAAAATTTTATAAATTCTTCGAATACTCATCGTATTTTCAACTTTTTTTTCAAGATTTAGCGTTTATTTTTATAAGATCGATGCGTGGCCATTTAGTGCCGGTTGTAAACAAAAGCTAGGATTTCTGTGTGCTATTTTGGAGTATGGTCACCCCAGTTGGGGGCCTTAAGTCGCACGGTTTCCCGTTCCGCTAATAGAATACAAGGCGCCAATTGGCGTTTTCATTGCGCAATAAAGATAATGGTGCTGTCCTAGCCGTCCAGTGAATCTAATCTATTGGACAAGATAATAGAAAATGCGGACCTTAATTGTGACACCACACTATATCGAGTTTCCAGCCCGATTTTTTTTATTGTCTTACCGCACGCGAAAACTTTTCCGAACTTCTATATTTATAGACTGCAATTAAACGGAATTAATCGAGTTTGTCTTGATTCAGAATTATAGACTCGACATTCACTTATCGATTCGACGAAATAAATTCCGTACAATACATACAAATTACAAAAAAAAAAGTTCGATAATTTACTCTTCGGAGTCTTGTCTTATGGCTAATTGTCTTCACTATATAGTGAATGATATTAATTAATGATAATTGTGTATAAATTGGGTAGAAATTACCTGTATGAAAAAAATACATTTCCGAATTGACTACGTAAATTAATTCTATTTATGAATTTTTGATAACTTATCTTAATTATTAATCACAATGCACATGTTGAATTAATTTATCAATTCCGTGTATTTGATAAGATATGCGGAAACGCTGCGCTAACGAACGCCGCGAAGCATTGCGCGTTCTATTAACGAATTCGACGTTGAATCGCAGAATTTCTTATTTAGATAAAATATTACAGAATTGCCGTAATAAATTCGTATTGGTACACGAACGTACAACACGTGGGTACGTTTCCAAAATCGGAAAAACGACCGTAGATGGACGACTTTATCGGCGTTTCGCGTTCAAAACGTGCGCCGTAAAATGGTCGTTCGCAATTATGGCGATATTTAGTGCAACTTATTCGATGTGCGGATTCGACTTTTATCGTTATGGATGTTGTGAAAAATGGGGATTCGAAAAACTAAGTCGTTCGTCTTTTCAAAAGATCCGAAGTCCGTTTCGTTTCGTTTGTCTGGCGTTAGAGGCTTCATAATTTTCAACGGATATTTAGATGCAAATTTTCGTCGTCGGATCGATATTTAATGCTTTCAAAGTCTAATGGATGTGTGTAAAAAATAATAAAACCGAATGACCTTAGCGTTTGTTGAAGATTGTGCGAAAAAAAATGATGGATTGTTTTAAGATCATAAAAGAATGGTTGAAAAAATAAAAAAAGCTTCTTACAATTCATGTTACTTGATCCACGCTCGTTGTAAACATATCTTTTATACGCTATGAATATTTTATATTATGTTTTTTCATATGATAATACCCATTGTTCGAAATTAACATAATGCAATGTTATCATATACGATTTGAATACATATCGATCTATTCATTTACGACATTCAAAACACGAAAACTCACCAAACGACCGAACCGCACTCGAGAATCAATATCCGCCGTTCCGAATTTATTATCGTCGGGTTCAATTGGCGTTCTTCGAGCTGAAGATGCCATCTTCGAGATATCATCATTCTCGGCTGTGGCGACTCTTCGGACGACATCTCATTTATCGAAATAAAAAGGCGCTTTTCGTTCGGAGGCGTTCAAAGCGAACTTCGCCGACGACGTTCGTTTCGATGACGACGCCCGATAGTCAAGAGTGTCGTTTTCTTCGACACGCATCTTCGATCTGAAGTGTTGCCACATTTTATAGAGCAGTCTTATAAGTACCTACTATGCTTCGAAGATCGAAGTCTTTCAGTGCATAATGTAAATAAATTCACTTTTTGAAGAAAAAAAAATGATTTAAATGTCAAAGCACTTGGTATAGTCTTAACTTTTTATTTATGAAATATCTTTCCTGGACAGTAAATACCATTGAATGACAAAATTTATATGGTCCTCGAATAATAAATCATTCATATCAGAGGCCATTTTGATTAATTTCGTATTCTAATGTGAACTGATCACATTTGTAGCTTTTTTAATGAATCGAACATGTTCCATCGTTTTTATCAATGTTTTGTTTTATAGAGTTTATCAGGCTGTGCATTGAACGACTCATTTGTAAGATTAGATATTTGCATATTGTTCAAATTTAAATTTAATGTGAATTAAATTATGTTACAAATCTTTGCTTTTTTCAAATCTCACGCTGTCATTTTGGGTTTCAGTCAAAAACATGCGTTTAAATAGCCAGATTGACTTTTTGATTCGAATGTCAATCACGTTGTTTATTCAAAAAAAGTTATGTAGCTCTAGCTGTTTCGAAAATACACAAGATGCATTCTTCGATAAGAAACACGCCAATCAAAAAAAGACAAATGTATCGAATTTGGCATTCAAATTCGTTGCGATACGAAAACTTTCAAACGGCCACGAAATATCCAAAATTTTCAAACACATTCCCGACACAGTTTCCACTAATTGACTCAACAGCTCAAACCCTAACCGGCGAGAAGATCTTCATTAGAACACAGGCAAACATCGAAGTTTCCACGGAACACAAACAATCCTCGAGCAGCATACAAAGGGGACTTCGCTACGACATCTCAACACACAATCGGTCCTCTAACAAACGTACAGTACAATGGTGAGGCGATGGCTGCAGCACGCAGAGGCTGCCATCCCAACACATCCTAAGCCAGGAGACGAGGTATATCGGTCAGATTATCTGACGATTGGCGGCGAATGGTCGCGGAAAATGCTCGGAATGTAAGAGAGGATTTTCTCGCTTTGTATATTGGCGCCATAAATCTTTCGAAATCGACAATGAGATAGACAGATAAACAGCTTGTGCGTTATTTTTTTCTCTGCCCTCGGAATCGGAGAACCAGTTTATTGCCGACTTCTGTATTGTTGCGTTTGTTTTAATGCTAGATTGAATCCTACTTTCGCAGAAATGTTATTCCATCTCGGTGGTCATTAAGATGTGTTCGCATTCGAGAAAATCTTATACAATATCCATACGAAAAATTTAAGAGAAACTAAAAATAATTCTTATATTTCACGGATAATTTTGAATTGAATCAAGTATAGGCATTTTAAGTGTGAACACATAAACAATCGACGGAGTAGTAATTTATCTCGTACACACACGAAATGTTTATAAAAGTTCACGTGGGTCTGTAATTTGTATGTGAATGGCATAATGATCGTTTTACCACCTAGTTATACACACTTTGTACTATAATTTATTAACGGCATTGTTGCAACAGTTACGGTTATAAATTTTGTACAGGTCGACTTCACAACTGAGACGTATTGATTTCGATAATGATTTGCATACCAAGAAATCAAAGGGAAATTGAACATTTTGATAAATACACGCCATAAATACGCTTACTTTTATTATTTATACTGCGAGTTTTCAGCCAGAATGCATTCTTTGTGCTATCCGTTTATGAAGAATATCTTCTGCTTATGACAAGCGTGATATAATATTATAATAAATAAAACCTCTTTACGCCCGACAGATTCTTATATGCTTTTTATGAAAAAGGAAAATTCGGCTAAGAAAGGATTTGCAGCTAAAATACGATTTCGTATTTGGAAAAAAATATATGGATTGGAAAATATGTTTGTTGTTAATAATTTAACTAGCAGATTATGTTAAATCTAAGGAAAGAAATCTTTCGTCTGGAAAAAAGTATATGCATGAGTGAAATTTTGCGTTAAGAGATCCTTAAAGCGACTTTCCCTTGTTTAGTGAAACATTCATATTGTAATAAAATGCACATATGTATGCGAAAAGCTAGTTTAACTCAGATCTCCGAATCGGTAACGAAAGGCAAAACATGAAGACAATGCACAGTATGAGAATGTGGTAGCTGTTAATTAAAATAAAATAGTGCAGCGACCGGGTTTTCTCAGAGTTATTTATGACTTTGCCGTAGAAACGAACTTCTTGTTAATTTAATCATAATATAATTAATTAAATACGAATTCACTGAAAAGGAAACACAGAAAAATGTGAGAGAAAAAAAACATTGAAGCAATTTCAGCTCAGCGAAAATCTTCGAATTATATCAGAATGAAGGAAGAGATGTCCATTAAGATAACAAGACATTAAAACGTCTCTTCGAATTATTTTTACGTAATTCCGCCTCATCTAGAGCGAATAGAAGAGACTTGTGTCGACATTTCTCGTCGAATGACGATTAGATTAACATTGAAAATTCGCACAGCGATAAAACCGTTGCGATATTATTCCGAAGATGATGTGCACATTTTTCACAGCATCCAAAACCAAGTTCACTGAACTATAGATAATATCGAAACCGACTCACACAACCGCTCTAGTATAGCGATCGAATTAAAAATAAACGAATCCGATAGAATCGTATAAGTGATTATTTTCGAAAGGTGAAGGTGGCCATTAACATTTGAGCGATTTGCTAAAAAGGTTCTCTCCCGGGAAAATTAGGTTGTTGCGGTTCCGAAACCGCGTTTTGTTAAACATCCATTGTCTATATGACCGGGGCTCGTTTATTCAATCAATATTGGGTACGAACCGGTGTTGAACCGTGGCCACTACACAATGGAACACTGGATGGATATATGGAGTATATGTAGGAGGGAAAAATACGACATGGCACAGCCCAGAAAGAGATTTACAGCTGAAAACGAAGCTACGCAACGCGTTTGTCATAATAAACCCGACGGCTGTTTTCGATGTTTCGTGCGTTCGAGTGTGTGTCTTACGGGGCGAGTTAGCGCTTTACAAATTGGGTGTCGTAACACACTTCGAGGCGAACTATCGAATTTCTTTACAAAAACGTATATAATTTATATTTTTTCGATAGTATGAAAGAAAGATATACCGTTCAGATCAAAAAGTTATCAACTTTACCTTTTGGAGAAAAAAATGAATTTAAACGTCAAATCACTTTGTAGATTTTTATGTGTGAATAATCTTTCCTGAATAATAAAAATAAACATCATGAAATGACAAATTTTGTTCGCTTGAATAAAATATAATTAATTGCATTTGACTATTTTAATTGATTCTGTACTCTAATTTGAACTGACCACATCCATATTGCTCGATTCAGCAGAATTGCCTTTCGAAGTGTTCACACTAATACAATATAGAAAAACTTTTCACTATACGTTTGTAGTGTGACGTAATGCTGCGAGTTAATTCACAAACGCTACACAATTGTAACATGTAAAAATGTGATTCATTCAAATAGTAATGAATCCATCTATAGCTAAATTTAGATGTTGATTATTTATGAAAAATGGATTAATGATGGCAATTAATGAAAATTTGAAAAGTACGAGTACATTAAATTTTTTTTATTGTTTTTCCCGACATTTTCTTTTATGAAGTTAATCACTTTGTGCACTGAACAGCTCATATATACAAATAACAGATTTTAAGACTGAAAAAAAAAGTTTCGCGAAATATCGAGTTTCAATTGTTCAGACGGATCAGATCTCGCTCGATAATAATTTCCTCGATCTCGATCTGTAAGAAGTATGTCACGAATCGACATTGGCCGAGAGATCTTCGATTATCCGAGGTTCATCAGCCGGAATCGACCCTGGCGTACTCCGGGCGTGATCGTCCGTTCGTTGTCTTCTTCGAAGGCGACTTTTTATCGGCCAATTATTCGTCAAATATATAATTGGTATGTAATACTGGTTAGACGTATCATGCGAAGCACGCACACGAATTACGCAACTCATTTCGATGGATCGGTTAAGTTAAAAAAATAAGTCATAAGCTAGTGTATACATACATTTCCGGGTCGTCAAACTTCGTGGAAAATCGTTATTGAAGGATCTTCTGTTGTCGATCCGAGATGAAAAAAATATTATAAATTGATTATGAAGGTATACTACACGTGAGAATATTTTAGACTGAAGATTTATTAAGTTTGATATTAATATTTAATTAATGAAAATTTTCGTGTTCGTAATTTATTTTATGAAACGTAATATATATTACAAAGTAATGTACTAACACGTTCAAATGAATATGAGCAGAAGAGAAAAAAATACATACGAGAAATTCGATGCTGTTCCTAATTTCGTACATTGAGCAGACTCAATTTTCCAAGAAAATTAATATCGTGCCATAGAAAGAAAAACAAAATGTTCAACGCACAAAGAAAAGTATAATATTTACAGAGCGAATATACGTGAGATTATTTTTCATTATATGAAAATTATAGCAACAAATTTCGCTTTCAGATTTAATCAAAACATCTACACGTACGAGAAAGGCTATTGCGTAATGAGAAAATTGTTAAAGTGAGACTTTTTTTTTTGGGTTTTTCAATAACGCCATTCGACACATAATTGTGTTTGATATCAAGTCTCACTTTTACGAAGGAAACGTCAAATTATATTCCGCACATGATCGTTTGCAATTTAGCAGCACGCGATCTCAAGATATTATACCAGAGTTGACACCGTCCTTCAAAGCTTCATCAGATGAATACTCCACAGGGAACAGAACGAAATTGAAGAATCGAATTTGTTTGATATCGCCTTAATCGCGTGGAAACGTTCCACCTTTGTTGTTGGCAGATGAACACATCCGTCAGTCGGTTATAAATCATAAGAACGAAATCACCGCTTCGAATCGATTTCATTCGACGAAGACGTTAATGTTTGACGATGGCCTGTGATTGATTGTCAGGAAAACGCAGCAGATAATCCAACTGTACGTACACAATACGATGTTTTAACATCGAACAGAAAAAATATGCTGTGTATCGATAGCTCGTCTCGCAAATATTGATGTAACGAACGAATACAGTAATTGAAATATCAATAGAGAGCACTTGACGTCGCGTTGAACCCCGCTTAACAATCGAGACATGGAAATAAACGATATGAATCGTTTGAATTTCGCAGAATTAGCATATGTCCCGATACAAAATATTGCATTGGGAATCGGTTATAAATGATGAATTATCGCGCATTCTATTATGTTATATCCTATACCGATCGAGTCTCACTTTCTCGGGACGCTTTTGTTGCGCAATTATTTATGTGAGTCTTGACTTGAATTGAAAATATAATGGAATTTGTTCGACAATTCCTTTCATATTTATTCAAGCGTTCATTTCTGTGCTCTGAACTTTCCTTTCAATATGGTAAATAACGATATTCGAAAACGGAAATATTTTAATTAACAAAAAAATAAATCAATTTATATAACATACACGCAATTTGAATCTCTATGTGAAATTTTACATATCTAAAAAAAATCAACAAACATAAATAACACACTAAACACATCAAAAACAAAAATACGACCTAGGAAAAATCACTACCATTACGAAAAAAGACTCGGAAAAATCGTGACCCTAAAATATGCACAGCGAAACATCAAACCCATCATCATTTCGGGACAACAGCGAGGCCCTCGAGGAACGATCTGTCGCGACTTCGGCGTGAAATCGAACACTTTTGTTACCCACACTAGGCATTTTTTTGGTCTCGATTGTCCGAAGAAGACGAGATCTGGTCCATCATCAGAGAGATACCCTCGGGTGTCGGGTTGAACGACCAATCTCGTGTGTTCGCCTTCGTGCGATCGATACCGGCTGCGAAGATAGACGCCACGAGGCTTCCTTTCGCCAAAACGACTCCTAGTTTGGTGGGGAATTGAAAATTGGGCTTTTGGAAATGTCGAGGGCCGGAACTCGGATTGTGCTGGTGTCGGATTCTAAGGAGAACTTTTCTTCGAAGTGCTTCGTATTGAATTCGGAATGGAGTCGAATCGTCCTTTGGAGTTGTTTGGAAGTTTTAATTTTGTTAAGGCACTAGCTGCTGTGATTCGGTATTGCTTGAGATTCTATGGATTGTTTCTATTGTGTTTGTAAGATAATAAATCGAATTCAAATTTGAATTTGTGCTGACTATTGTATAAGACTGTTACATATACGTGTATAATCATTCATAAAACACCTTTATAGTTTGACGTAACTAAGCTACGGAGCTCAACAAATGTATAAAATATTAATCAAATTTAAATTCATATACATACCTAAACATCTGTGTGAAGAATAGTATCAGATGTTTCTCCTCCTTCTAGATGATCTCACAATACTTCAAAATTTGCACACAATTCTGAAAAAAAAAATCATAATTTGATGAAAGGATTAAGAGAAAATTGACTATACACAGACATACAAATATTGATCATTATGAATATATTTACTAAGAATTGTTTGTTAACCCTCAAACTTTCTATGTGATGCCTTTATGACAATAAGTACCTACAGCACGATTCGTTTAATACAAATTCAAATACGCATCAACGTCCTGATTAGAAAACAGAAATTAATCGGACATTGTAAGATGATTAATTTACATTTGATCCGCTTTCGAGTTTGGAGGTCATCGTCGAATGAAATCGTAGACACGGGATATAATTTGAATGGCTCTTCTTACAAAGTACGAGGCAGTCGAGTGTTCTTGAGGTGTGCTATTCGAGGTCTTCCAGGTTCGTTTCATGAATAAGCCATTTCGTGAAAGCGTACGAAAGTGACCCATCATCGAGATTGTACAGACCTTCATCATTCTCGGTATGAAAGGAAAAAGTAACAGAAAGCTGTCGACCCTTCAGCATAAAACGCGATACGCTTCTCTTATCCTCGCCGCTAATAGATACATTATTTATGAAAGCTGCCTTCGCGGTCAGTTCGGGATTGAACAATAAATTATTTCAACGTATCGAGAAAAAATGATTTGCTGATAATACGAATTTTTGCGATTAGACGTTGCCTAATCACTGGTATTGAGCGCCGGCTGGTTTATCGGAATTTTCGGTTGTACATAATCGGCTGGTTTGCAGTATAATTTGCTAAAATATAATTCGGTTATTAATTTCATCGTCTTTTTAGGTTAAATTATTGGCTACGCGTGTTTTGCTTCCAAAATTTGAATATTAAACGAGTCGTGGATACACGTCAAGAATAAATTACGATGTAAAATTGTGCAGGATTCGACGAAAAATGAAGGTGACTTTATTAGGAATCACAAAATATTTGAAGATGAAGAATGGTAAAACAACTCTTATTATAATAGATGATTTAATTATAAAATATTATAATCGTATTTAATATATTTGTCATGCTAAAAGTGCAATAAAATAATAACGATCGAATTATTTTTATCTTAATGCATCGCGACTTCTAGTACATTAAGATAATTTATCGGATAAGTGAAACGATTTCCTAATGACTGTTTTATGCTGCACAGGATATTCAGGCGGTGCTATGTTAATTGCACGATCCTGAACTTAAATTCAAAGAGCAATAATTTTAAAATTCAAAAGCCATTATATCAGAGATAATCATTTAAAATACACCAACACTGAAACGAGTTCATGCTACATGTTATCTAACACAAATCACGCGTGTAAATGTGAAACCGAACAAGGGCCCGTCTCATTATTCAAGTAGCTCCAGATAATACAATGATCGAGATGATAAGACACTTTCACCTCTTATGACTTAACAGTGTAGCTACTTCTCGGGTCATCAACGATCTCGTTTACTTTCAAGTACAAGAACGTAACATTTTACACCATATTTTGAATCAAAATACATTTTTGACTAATTTCTGTATTGTGAAATTAGAATTGAAATCTTTATATGGTTGATAGAATTCAGATTCAAATATCATAATGATGGAGTTATTAAAAATTACTAATCATCTTTTTAAAAATATCAACGTACATTTGGTTAGAATGAAATTAAAAGATTAATATAACACCTGCGCCTATTTTATGCAATCTTCATAACAACAACGCAGAGTAGATTGCAGTTCTAGCGCAATTGTGACAGACACACATGCACACACACAGACAAATAGACACACAGGTAAATTATAACTTTTATGATATTTAATTTAATAAAGATTAATTTTCAAATCTTTTCATTATTCGTTCCAAGTAATTCCTTGAAAGTTTATCACGAGCAACGTTTTATTATAACTGAGGATTGATCCGAAACGAGCTTCTAAAATCGAGTCGGGATCGAATCGAATCGTGGTCACTTTTACGATCCTAGCGATCGTCCAATTAAAAAGCTATACAGCCCGGTTATAAAACGTGGATCGTTCTCAATCCGCACTCGATCGTATAGGGAATAAAGGTTCAGCGGAGCGCTTTTTCCTTAGAGGGTGTGTTTAAATTAATTTCACATTCGTTTAACTGGGCGGTTATTTTACGACGAAATTGCTCGATTTTATAAGGATCACGTTTGTGGTTATCGTTATGGATGAACGCGGTTGAGCTGATCCAATAAAATTGCGATATATTATCGAAAAAGTCGTAATGCTTTTTTATGATGTATTAAATTATTGAATTATGTTATCCTTCGGGGTCTTGTTTGATTATGTTGGAAAAATGTAAGTTTTTCTTTGTAGAAAATTTTTTTTGTTCTTATGTATATTCATGCTGTGCGAAATTAATCGTATTGATATTTATGAGTAATTTATTTGATATTTATGCAACTATCTGTTGAACATTTTATAGATATTTTCATTAACTAAAAACAATTTATTTGCATATGTCGCGATACGATAAAATCGAATTTTATTACATGTCATAAAGAAACCAAAGTTATGCACTAACACATAAAACATTTTCATTTTGTTTTTATAAAAGTAAATTATTTCTTATAGACACATCTCAATGAAAGATATTTGAATATGGTTGCGAAAATATTTATTGCGTATTAGCTTACAGATCGAGCAATAATGAATATTCAAACAATGTCAACCATAAAACAAAAAATATCTGTAATTAACACATAATAAACATCAGACATTTTCATTCTGGCTTCATTATTACATGATATGTGGACACTTTCTATGGAACATTACGACGTCGTCAATGTTCCGTAACGGAAAATCTTTCGGCAATCACGCAAACGTCATCATTACAGTTAACCCCTCATTTCCCGAATAATGTTAGCAATCGGATTAAATAGCGTACACGTAATCGCTCACTAAGATAATGGTGTTTTATAGCACGTAATAATAATGTTTTTATTTTTTATTGTTGACGAGAACGTAACGTTTGATATGTTGTATGGACTGGTTTCCTCTGCTCACAATGGAGAGCGCGTAATTCGAAAATATCAATATTCGCTTTGGCCAGTTCCCTTATACAGACAAATACACTTCTTATAATGCTCGGTTATATTTTTTTCCAAGTCTATTTCGTATGTATGATCAACAACCAACCTTGAACTCGGTTTCCAGACGCATCTGAACACCGATCACTAATCAACCTTAGACAGATAGTTCATTTCAAGTGCTCTGAGTAACACTCGACACACGCACTATTTCGAGTAGATTTCTCAAACAACTTATGTAAGCTTCAAAGAGAGGTTTATTTATCATTTTGATGATCGATTTGCTTTGAAAATCACCGAAAACTAAGTCGACGAAACGTGCGTCGATTTGAAGTGTTTTCAGATGGCTTTACGATGAAGTTATTAGCGGTTGCATGTAGAGATATCTTAATGTTTAGCTTTGAAGGTTTTATTGAAAAACCGATGTGTAGAGATGTTGTAAATTACTTTATCGACAATCGTAAAAACTAAGGAATGGTCTTGAATAAGTGAATATCAGTGCTGATTGCGATCATTACAGTGGAAAAAGATAGGGAATGACTTTTACGACTGTGAAATAATTGTTTTTGACCCTTTATAGTTTTGCAATATGATAAAATTAAAGATAATCAAGTTTCATTTTATATTCTAAAATAAAGTTCGTTTATCAATCTTTATTAAGCTGTGAAAAACTTTGATTAAACTCTGATCCCGAAACCAATATGGTGTCTGAGACCAAATGTCAAGCGAAATAACAAAAGCCTGCTTGTCAAACGGTTTTAATTTTGAATTTTCACACATATTGTCCAGTGTCGCGGTAGTGACCCTGGAAAAGGGCCATTTCATTTGAATAAGGGACTTTTTGCAAATTTCCACCCGAGCTGTTTTTGTCATGACATCATGAATACAAAGACATAAAGGGATTTATTTAGAACAAAGTCGCTTTTTCATCAAAATTCACTACGTCGAGCGAGACCTATTGGAATATTTTTCACTAAATAAGAACCATTTTTGATTGATATATGAATTGAAAATAAAACATATATTTTATTTACATTTATAAATCGAGCAATAATCATTAAAATTTATAACTGACATCTTCAATATGATAAACCCATCAGTCCTTGCGGAAATGATCCGGTACACACGTATGTAACTACGTACAAGATATTCTAGTTTGACTGGATCATATTGTGTGTATAACTAACCAACATCATCGCATACCTTCGATTGACTGATGTCCATAAATGGCCATCCTCGCATATGATACATCTAAAATCAAAGCTCTTCGAATATGCTCACTATCAAAGCATTCAAATTTCCCATAAATATTCCCAGAATATCTCGGCAAATGGTCTGCTTTAAAACACCATAAGATCTTACGATGTCATTATGCGAATTGGAAGCGTAGCACGGTAACCTCATCAAACACCATTATGAATAATGATTATAAAAGTTGTCGGTGTCCGGTGGTGGAATAATGCCATTTTACGGGGCTGAAAGCCGGTCGTCTTGAACGATTAATATGTCATTCGAATGATAGAAGAGGATGTTGTCCCATAAATATTATGGTGATTCGATCTAGAACGACTTTGTCGGGTCGTTACGTAGTTCAACCGTTTTATCAGCAGGTTTTATAAGCGATACAGTACCATAAAATATTTATATTTACCCACCATGAATAAATAAATATATTAAAGCTCTTCTCTAAATATAGATTTTATGAAAAAAATCAATTTGTCACATGTTGAAATTGAAAGTTTATTATTCGAGCAATCAAAGTTTCAAGATGATACAACGTCGGATTCATTAACTAAAGCCTAGCGAATTTGACGTTTCAGTAACACATGAATATTTCAGCAGAGCTTTCACGATAGCTGAGTGTGGAACTCCTTTCATCAGAGTAAAGGGCATACACGTGTTGAGTTTCATCGACGTTGCCTTCGCAGAAGTAAAGAGGATGAGCACGACTAGACGACATGCAAATAAACGTACGTGTAGACTCAGTAGAACACTCTAACGACAAGAATTTCAATTTATTTTTAGCTTTCTACATATTTTATTTCTATATATCCTCACTTTGTGATATAAATATTATATTAATATTGAAGTATTCGAACTGCTGAATCTGCGGCCGCGTCCGTAACATTGATATTGTCGACTAGTTTATATTATAATTGGCAAATCCACGATTCGCGCCAATAATCTCGCCTTATATACACGATGGTGTATAATTTACGAGCTCACCAACCGACCAGTATCCTTTCACTGTTGAGGGCGATAGATGAGATATCGCCTCCGTGTGTGGGTAAAGCCATAAATTTATCAGGCTCTGCGTTAATATTTCGCGCAGTAAAGAGGCCCGAATGCGATTTTCCGTAAAATTTGCAATAAATCCGGACTAGATGGTCGAGGATCGCACTCTAGTGTGTCCTATATCGAGATCGATGGGGAAATTGTGTGGGAAATTTTCGATAATGTTCGTTTTGGAAGCCGAGTTTGCGATGCGCAGTCGGAGTGCGGTACGTGAGTTGAAAATTTCGGTGGAATTGTCTAATAAAAGAAACGAGCAGATGGTGTCTTGAAAAGTTTATGTTTTCCGTGCTTTTTCTTTCAAGGGAAAAATATACGAGTTTTCTTTGCACGTGGGTGACATTTGGGCTACTTTATTCATTGAGCGGGTTTGATTTATCAGATTTTTTTTGACTTTATTGCGTAATACAGTTGTCCCCCGTTTAACGCGATTACTTCAGATTGTTTTCTTTAATACGCACGAGGTTTTTTCAGAAAAAAATGCATTGATATGATGAATCTTATTACGAGTGTTCACGTCTATGCGTTTTTTAGGGAAAATATCGCAAGCGCATTGAAAAATACTTGTGAAATTATCGCGTTAAACGGGGGACGACTGTGTGAGGTGTAGATAACAAGAAGAATTGTGAGCTTCCTTCGTTATGTGTAATAATTATATGATAAAAACAAATCAAAATATCACATTTCTGAATTAATGAAATCAATCTGTACAAAACGTAATGAATCATTTCACAATACCATCAACACAACAAATAATTCATTCAACGATCTCCCACAATCGAATCAAACAAACGACACCAAACTCATTATCAAACCCATCAACGACACACAATCGACTTTCGAAACAAAAACAAAAATGACAAACAATCGACTTTCGAGAAGCACAATTTCACAACCGAATTATGCAAAAGCTCCCGAAGAACATCGACCGGATCGAATTTCGAAGTCTCCAAGAAGCGAACAATGCGCCACACCCCGAAGACAAGGCTGAGGACCAAGGCTGTCTCGGTCCACGAGGCTGTGTTCCGTTTGAGGCCGTGTTCTGTTTGCGGTCGTACTGTTCTGTTAAGTTCTGTTCTGTTCGTGGTGCATGTGCGTGCATTGTAGGGGCGCCCACGCGCGCACGCACGTGGGCGTGCACGTGCAGTTGCATAATAACGGAGACGCTTAACCGCAGATACGGTCCGACACGGGAGGTGTTCGGATTTCGTCCGATATGGTTTTCGTATGTATAGGGTTTCCATTTCAAGTTGAATAATTTATAATATCCGGCGGATATCTGAATTACAGTGGAACTTCGTTAAAAATTCTAAGCAGACACAGACAGACAGACAAACAGTTATACAGACACAGACAGATATACGGACAAACAGACAAACAGACACAGATAGATATACGGACAAACAAACAGACACAGAAAGACACAGACTGACTCCTTTGTTCCCATTGCTGATCATACTGCGTGTTGCGTGCCTATTGCTGCTTGTCGCGGTACACAAAACGGACCTTAACGAGCGCATCGTATAATAAGTCATTTGCATATCGAGCGAAATTAAATTAAAAAAAAAAATGACAAAACTGAATAAGTTATGTTTCTCATATTGAATTATGAGAGAGGAGATATTTAACTTGATTTAGAAATCATTTAAGTTTAAGTCTATATGAAAAATATAGTATTCGGCACATAGTTTATGTTGCTCAACTTTTTGAAATATGTATGAATTTCATTTATCTTTGCAGATGTGATTTAATATTTTTTCAGTTGAAAAGATAAATTGATAGTAGGTGTAGGTATAGATTTTTATAGAGCACAGTGGAAAAATGGATTAATTGTCAAATTTAATAGATTCATATCATTAGAAAAATATGTATGATTGACAACGCAATAGATCGATTTTATCTCAACAATTTGATTAGAATTAAGACAGCTTGAATCACTGGTCAAGAACTATTGAACTGACAATGAAAATTTTATTAAAGATCAATTTACACAGATAAATTTTATTTTTCAATAACTATAAAAAATGAAATAAACTACAATTTTCAACGAATAAAAATGCTCATTAAACGAAAACCGATCGAGTTCCAATGCATAATGCGCAGCAAGTCGAAGACGGCCTGCACACATAACGAGACAACGAAACTCGGTTACGGTTAATTTTCTAAGAACCTAACTGGTTCGCGTTTGCGACATCGAACCTCGGATTTTATTTGCCATCGTACTCGTTCAAGAAAAACTACAGGAATTCGAACTTGCACTCGAGGCACAACAGCTACGTTCCGATCGCGACTCGAACGGAGATAAAACTCGAATCGACATCGTCATACTTGGGGCCGAATTGCGCCATACTGCACAATTTGCTTTATTTATTCAGCCACAGATATCTTAACGTGATACGAATATCGAAAGAAAGGCGTCGCCGACAATGGAAGACTGTGAAAGTGGTCTTCGGACACAAAGGCGACCAGCATCTTTCATCTACCCGCATTGTGAGATAGGAAGCTTTAAATTTTTCGAAACAATAAATAGAAGAATAACGACGACGAAATAAAGCAATCGATTTGAATCTCGTAGGTGCCGGAAGGTAGTTTCGAAAATCGATTGAAAAAACGACGTTTGATTCGGTCGTGAAAAAAATGTTGCACAGTAGCAAAAAGTTTGAGGTAATTTGTCACTCGATCGATTGTCGCACATAAGAGATAAGTGATCGATTGTAATTGCAAATAAATACGGTTTCGCCGAACGACGCCGACGCAATTCGATATTCGATGTCTGCATAGGAATTGTGTATTTATACGGCTTTGTCTTTTGCCAAAATCGGTTTGTATGACTACTACGAAAGGATTGCACTTTCTCTGTTGAAACTTTCGTATGAATATAGCCGCAAAACTACCATATTCAATTCTGAAACCATTTTCGGAAAGTTTCCTGCAATCTCGCCATTATTAATTGAGCGAAATTCGATTAGAATCCGTCGAACCGAACTAAAACATTGGTTGCAACTTCAAGAACTGCACCGCAAGGACAAAATCAGTTTATCCAATGTGGAAACTATATTATATTGAAAGTTTCTCAAAGTGCAATGCAATTTGAGAAATTTAAAGCTTATTCGGTGATTGGAATGTATGTATTAGAATACAATTATGAAAAAGATTTTTATTAATCATCATCGTTTGGTTACAATTACAATGGTATAAAATACGATATGTTCAAGGTTTTCTAAATAAAAATACCAATGACGTAACAGATATCTATAAAAATCTGCTATTGTAAAAGATTTCGTATTGATTAATTGACGAAAATTATGTTTGATATCAATTAATTATATGATACGACATGCATAGTCTTGATTTTCTTTAGAAAATTTTAATCTTATCATATCTATTTAATATCAATTACATACAATATTTAAAATATCTGTAAATCATAAAATTCATATTAAGATAAAATAATTTGAATTTTATTCAAATGCGAATTTTATTGAAAAGAATATTTTTCACCCGATCGGGTTATTTTACATCATAGACTAGTTGCATAATGTAATGACGAGGCGATGCTCAGTGTTGCATTTTGTGGCCGCGTTAAATATTATTACACCTTGACATGTTTGCGTCGACCACAATGGGGAAGCCTCGTAAATTCACTATGGTACAATGCGAACCAAGACCGATTTATGGCTTCGGTCGCATCGCATCCGCAACCACTATACGCAATATAATGCTTTGGACCCATCCGATCATTCAATGTGAGCAAAATGTCATTCATAGAATAGTAATATCCCGTGTATTTTGTCAAGTGTTAAGAAGATTATAGACTTCGCAAGAATTGCGCCTTGTGGGAGCGCGTAAAGCAAAAAAGTGCCGTACGTGTAATATGAGTACCGCGTTTTCGAAGAACGCGTATTGCGGGGTATTATTTTATACATCGAACATTCACAATCAGATGCATACAAACCGTAAGCTTTCCAAGTGTATTTTTAGCGTAGGAAATGCACTTCTAATGCCGCCAACTTCTTTATTTTTCTATGCGATTTGCGACTCGAGTGCCAAGGCTTCGCGGGTTATCGCAAAGAGTTGAATACGTAATGCGCATACGTGAATATTTCATTCATGGAATATGTAAACCGTATACATTCGTTTTGGCGCCTCCTCAACGTTCCACCATTGAATGGGAGTGTCGGAAGAACTATCATGGAAAATCTACGGAATAAACAACGAGTTCAAAGATGTTGATACGAATGCATATTGCTCGAAATGTATTCTGTTCTATTTCTGGGCAAAGCAAAATTTATGCTAAAATATAGAATTCGTTATGAAGAAAATATTTCTATAACATTGATTCTTGTACATGTGTTATGTGCTAGTACTGAAAGATGAATTCTATAAACGGATCTAATCGGATTATGGCGCACGCACGCTTACAAATCTACATCGGAAATGATAAAAGAAATTCGAAAATATTTTTCTGATTTATAGCATATGAAATGTCGCAACCTATTCGTACATATGTACGTGTACGTGAATAAATAAAATTCGTTTTACGCGTAGACAATTTGAAAAATATCGCGGTCAATTGGGAGCGTTGCGCGGATAAATTGAAAACGCCTCCCAATTTTTTTCTCCCCACACTTTTATCCATTCTTGTTTTCAGCGGAAAAATTCGGTCAGAATAAGCGATTAATGTGCGACAGTGAAAAATTGGAAAACTTCACTAGAAGCATCTTCCTTCAAGGTTCACTTATTTTTTCGAAAAAAATAATGAATGAAGCGAGCGAAGCTTTTACGCGCGGTGCATTTGAAAGAATTATGTATTGTATAATCGGGTTATAGAAGAATATTGAGTTCTCAGTACCAGACAGGAAATGGAAAGGCTTTTAAGCTTATATATTCTTTTTTTAGAAGGAAGTAGTATTATGTATGTTTTATAGTTCCGTTGTGTATCGTCCGTTTCGGCCTAATTACAACATGCTACCCCGAAAATCGTCGATCCTTTTTACGAAAGCTTTGTGCGTGTGATCTTGATAAATGTGTGGGAAACACCCAAAGTCTAGTGAGCTTTTCGGCTGAATAAAGCTTGGCTTTTGTGCCGTGGTTAACCCGGGATTCGTATTCGACTCATATGTGCAAAAAGTAGTCATATGGCGACATTTGTAAGCAACGCTTTCGCATGTAAACTTCGCCATTAATCGACTCTGAGGTTTCAGATTGACGATGCTTTCACGCCGAATTTCATGCTCACAATGCGAAAAATCTTTTCAATATACATAAATGTAGTATAAATTATAATTTTCATATATAAAAATATAAAATAAACTAATGAAAACTTTCGGCGAATATCAAAAGTTGGTTTGATTAACGTCAAATCGGGGCACGTAAATCAATCAAGCTCTGAAAGCTTTTCATTCACAACTTTTCGAGACGAAATTTTCCGACATTTCAGCGAATTTACGTACCTCTACAACAAGGAAAAATATATTTCGAAAAAAAAAATTGAATTTATCGTAAGACGACCGTTGGTCACGTAACTGGATGTAAATCGGATACAAAACGCTCGTCCAAAAATTCGATGTTCAAATCAGTCCACCGGAAGACGTTAACATCGAAAGCATGTTGAGATTCGATTTTTATTATTATCTATCCACACAAAGCGGTTTCGTAATATCCGTTATTCGAGTTATGACTCTTCTTTCATAAGAAAATAAATTTTCTAGGGTTAAAGTGTTCGACTTTAAGGTCGAACGCCTACAACGCAAAGGACGATTTGTCGTCGTGGACTATTTTTTTCGAATCTTCGAATGGATTTTCGATGTTACGCATTACAGAGAAACTTCGAATTGCCATCGATCAATTTTCTTTGTTTCCGAGCTCAACCCTTATCTTCCTCTCGACTTGGCGAAAGCCACCGCTCTCCTCTAGGGGATGCCGTTGTACATGGCTTGCATTTTCATTTAATTAAGGCTTCTGCTATAACGATGTGCGTACGTACTGAGTGCTAAAAGGGTGTGCGATGATGGAGGGTCTCGTTAGGCTCGAAGCTCGTTTTTACTGATCGTGAGTCTGGGAAAAAGTATATTTTTTTGTATATCTAAAGATATTTTTAATAAAATTATATTTCATTCCGAATATATGAAGTATGAATGATGTGAGGTAATGTAATGTGTTTTTTCCTGCAGCGCTCTTTTCAATGAAATGAATTCAAAGATGAAAGGCCGAGCGAACTTTTGAATACAATACATGGTAAAGTATGAGTATGCTAGCTTTCTATACATCCAATCTCTTTTCATCGTTTGTTTATCGCATATGTATGCGAACGTGGTGAAAAAAATGCATTTTTTTCAATATGAAAAAGGACGAGATGAAAGAAATTTTGCGAGGGCCTTTGTTCAGAGTTTTATTAGTTTTTTTTGTGCCAAAAAAACACAGGTGTTGATTTGAATCTGCGCGAAAAAAAATCGAAAAAGCCTTTAATTAATTCCACTTTATCTCATGACATCATCAGCTTATTCATTTTGAATTAATTATCGATTATTTTTGTTTTTTTGCCTCGAAGGCCTATCTAAGGTTTATACAAGCTAAGCTGGAGAGCTGAGAATTTAAAAATATCAAAAAAAGTTTACGAAAATATACAACTAATCGTTCGATCCATATATTGGTATTTAAACGAATAGACTTTATTTAGAAAATCGATGGAAATTCATAATTGATAAAAGCTCTAATAAAATGCAGAGAGCAGCTCGGATGACAAAAACAATATTTCACCGACGGAAATTTATGGAGATTGCGAAAATAAAAACGAACGAGATCGGAAAAGAGAACAACGCGAAGAAAAATGATAAATTTGTATTATTAATGAAACGAAAACTTTCGCAAGCGAAAAACGCCGACCGCCGAAAATATTGCGTTTTTTGGAGCATCGTCGAAGAAAGACCACGTTCCTCATCTTCTCCGTCGTCCTTCGAGATTCCACGGTCAGCTCGGATCGCTTTCGTTTTTTTTCCCTCTTCGACCGTATATCAAAAGGAGATCGTAAATTTGTGTGGCGGAGCTTGCAAAAAGGTCGAAAATGAGAAAAGCGAGGTTCGCATTAGCGAACGAAATCAAGGATGAAACGTTCCTGTGGCTCTTCGATTCGATTCCGGTAAATATTTGGCAACTTTAAGCTATTTGTTCCGTTTTTGGAAAAGGCATTGGATTCGGGTTGATTGAACTTTTTGATCGGATAAGCGTTTGGGAGTTGTGTGTAGGTGAGCAATCGTCTTTTTTTATTCATTGTCGATTTTCCCTTTGAGGTCGAAATCGCTACCGATGTTTTGACCTCCGTGAGTTATTTGCTTTTCTGTATAAGGAAAAACTGAGAGTTTCTCGAGATGCCTCTTTTGGGTTCGACCTAGCCCTTGAGTATTTAAAAAAAGCTCTTTTGAATAGAAATTTTATCGTCAAATGTTTATTTATAGCGATGAAATAAAAGTGCTTTTATGGTAGATGTAATTACATTTACATTATGTAAAACGTACAGTCACGATATCGTCTCAATTCTCCAGCTAATAAAAATTGAAATATGCGGTAAAAGAAAGAGCTTACAGGTAAAAACGACAGCGACGAACGTACGCATAATAAAAAAGAGTCAACAGAGACAGATTAAATATTAAAAATACACACATAACGCAAAAAGTGAAGCTTTTCACGCCGAACAAGCGAGCTTTAGAGAGATACAAGAACTCGTAAAAATGTAATATCGTTAAGTAATTTTCGTAAAAAATTACACAGCGCACTTACCTTCGAAACCACGCAAACGGAGCACATCCAAGATATGAGTCGTTCAGTGCATTAAGTGATTATCTGTAATTTTTGAAAAAAAAAACAGACTTGAATATTAATACACTTGGTAAAGTTTTGAAATAACTTTCCTAAATAATAAAGATACATATCGTTGAATGGACAAAATTGTCCTATTCATGAATCATTCATTTTGGATTCCATAATAATTGAATCTGCATTTTAATGTTAACCGAAGACGTCCACAGCTCATTATAAGCTAACGAAGAGAATCGAGAGAGTTTTGAAAAACGCATCAAACGTGTTTTTATCGATATTCTCAAACTTTTGTTTTGTGGAGTTAATCACCTTATATTCTGAACTGCTCATATGATAATATCGAAGTACTCTATGTACACATCGACATTAGCGTGTGAGTTGGAACAATTTATAAATCAATAATGAAACGATCGAATACAGATTATGACACCCACGCTTACCTTCCGAGCAATCGTTATACATACGAGTATTACGATCTCGATTCGGTCCGTTTTATGCGCGTTACATTCGTCCGTGCACCGCTTTTTTTCGTTATTGAATTTTTTATTCGTTGTCTTATCGACACGTTTTGTACGTCAGGTGAGTCATGTCGATACGAATCTAGTAGACAGGTACGAGAAGAGTCGGCGACTCTTACAAAATACCATTTTTTTCCACTCTGTGTAATTATTTACGAGCCGATTGCTTGCGCAACGACAGACATGTAGGTACAGTACAAATGGTGATGTCAAATCGAATTGTACGATTCGATTTGTATACGTTTTTTCGTTTGAAGAAATAATTAGAGACGCTCGAGCGGTAGCGAAATCGAGTGTTAATGGAAAGTCGTTAAGTTGTTAAAGTTTGGCAACAAATTCAATTTGACATTTGATTTTTTATATATGAAAGTTAAAATTATAAAAATAGCACGAGACAATCGAACAAATTCAAGTTTAATTGAAAAGCGTTCATTATCGAGAACGATAACCGATGTTGAACGAATCTAGATCGATCGAAATTCATTTAACGGTAATTTAAATGTATATCGAAAAGGCGTCAAAATTCGCACAAATTGCGAATCGGACATGGAAAGGAAATGGGTGGTGCAAAAAAACATGTATTGTGAAGCTTTTTGGTCCAACTTGGAGGCTGTTTCTTACGTATCAGACTCATGATCAGAAGTGGTATTTGCCATTGTTTCGCGGCGTCTCATTCTCACGGTCTAGCAATACCTATGTGTGTATGTTTGTCTGTTAGAAGCGGTCCGAATAAAAAAGAATCTATAACACGATAAAAAAGCTTCTCGGCAATTAAATTTGCCATTTGGCTCGCAACTGACCGATAATCGTAATTAGGCGGGTTAGGGTTTTCCAGATGCGAATCGATATGACATTGGTACGGAACGAATCGTATATTCACTTAATTACGGTTCGAACATCTAAAATCGTTTTTTTTTTAATCGAATATATCAATTTATTTTAATTTTATCGATTTATTAAAAGCGATAAATCTCGCAACGGAAATAAATTGGCATGAAAATGATACGTTTTTGACGCGTCGAAATTAATGATTATATTGAAAATTAATGAATGCACCGAATGATATTTTCGGACTGAATAATTGAATCGAACTCCCGAACAGTATACAGCATATATAAGGGAATGTGGGGAGACTTGAAACATCTGGGAGGCTTGATCCCTCCTTTTGTTTTTTGCCTCTAACTACTTCTTAAAAAATCGTGTTTATGATGTAACAATGTCTTGAAAATTGAAATTAAATTGAGTTTGAAAATACGATCTTTCAAAAAACAAATGGGTGGACCAAGTCTCTCCATATTCCCTGAATATTTTCACGCACACAATGACTATTCTGAATCTGATATATACGTTATAATAGTTGTCATTTAATTAACGAAGCGGACAGGCAGGCAGGCAGGCAGTTCTTTGGCATGCATAACAACGTTGTGTAACTCTCTCGATTCGTATACACGAGCCGCGTGTCGCAATGTGAAGTTCAAGGGCGTACATTCGATACACATACAAATAATGCTTAATGGGAAATTACGTGAGAGAACATAGGCCAATTATGCGTTCGTCTCGAAACTTTCGTCGATCGGAAACGTTTGTTGCGGAGGAAGACACGCGCCTCTCCTTCCGTCCATTGTTGGGAAATTTCTTCGTTTCTGTCTTCTCCGATTTCGTATTGGTTTCTCGAAAGCTATTGGATAATGCAGAGATTCTTAACTTTTTTTTTTAATACTGACATTACTTAAAATTTGATTTCATATTTCATACCGATTCCCATAGTAAATGATATTTACGAAAAGTGCTTTCTAATGACAAATCTGACCGTTATAAGTGCGCGTCCCGTACATTTATGTCCTTTTTAATTTAAGATTTGAAGTTGTCTTATAGCATTAGTGGCAGCTGACGGATAGAAATTAATACTAAGGCAATGTTGTAATTTCATCAAGTGTTTTTGAAATCAAATAAATTTAGCAATTTCGTGATATTTTCAGGTTCGAAATGTTGGTATTAAGACGATCAAAAGAGTTTTAAATTGTTTCAAATTGACTAATATAAGCAATATATGCGAAATTGCTTAATTTTTTTGATTAAAAAAAAACTGACGAAGTTACGTACACTGACGAGGCTATCTCCGTTTAATGTAAAAATATTGAAAAAAAAAATCCAATTCTAATTGATTGAAATTTGTCTGATTGTTGGTTCTAGGCAAAAGTTTTACTAATTATGAAGTCACACAAATCGATAAAAATTTCCTCAACAACCCAAAAGATTTTTTCCCACATCCTAGTTTTAAGAATCGCTGGAATATTAAAACTTCGAAATTCAGCTATATTGTCTCAAATGTACACATGTACATATTTATGTACGATATGTCCGTTTCAGTGAAGTTTTCCTCCGATTTTGAGGACGGCCCTACAAACATCTAGTCCCCCCTCAATTAACGTCCTCTGACGTCTGTCGTAACTTTTGCGAATCTTACGCTTTGTTTCAAGCTCTCGTCTCCGATTTGGACTGTAGAGAAAGCCAATTAGGTTTCGATACTGTTGTTCCAAGTCGACGGGGAATTCAAGAGTTAATTTTTCAGAAAGTTTCGTCCAAGTTAGGTTTTAATTTATGTATCGAATTTCTATTGTTTCGGTTCGGATTGGTTGGTCTCTGATGTTTTGTTTCGAACAAAAATTGCAGTTTTGTAAATTATTTTATAAATTAATGACATAATAATTTATTTTTGTTCAGTGATATTATCGATAAAGTTTTATTTTTAGCAGGTTTTTCAAATACTTTTTATGTATTATCATATTTGTTATGAATTTATCTAATCGATTGGCTTATAAATTGAAAGAATTATGAAGATTAATTATTGTGCTTATAGAAAAATATCAATATAAGTATTATATTAATCGATTTATATACTTTAATTCAGATATACGATTGTATTCAAATTTTTAACAATCGAAAGATAGCGTTGATAACTGCTGGGAAAAATAAAAATAAACTGATCTTATAACTCACAGGAAATTCACTCTATACGTGAATTATAGAGATTACATACAATATTAATCAAATAACAGAATTAATGAAATTCAAAAATTTAAACGAAATGACTTATTTAAGCGCACGTTAACTGTTTTATTCAATTAAGCTACTCAACGAGTCTGCATTTTAAACTTAATACCGAGAACTTTCTTTTTCTAAAAATTTGCAATTTAAAGAACCCATTAGTGAAGTCCTTCCAGCGCTGCATTAGCACCGACTTTAATTCAACTGCACATGTAATTAAATCGTAATTGCTTCGCATTTTTTTCAACATTTTTGCAATCTCGAAGACGAACGCGAACTCTTAAATTAGCAAGAAAAAACGTCTCGTATCTTTTCATTAAGCGACATTGTACCGGAGTTCGTTAAGGTCATACAAAATGGGAAAAAGTCAAATGCGAAAATTTTCACTCCGAATACGAATTCAATACTACGAAATATGTAAGTCACGTAACGAAAGCGAATTTAACGACAATATTCAACGTGGGATCGCACATACCTGTCTCTCCATTGTGATGGCATTAATATAATATGATTTTGCTTTCGGTGGAAAAATCGTCGCTTTTGTTCGGTAACGAGATTTGGATCTAGTTTAATTGACGTTACAACTTACGGGCTTTTCTTTCGTTTCGCGTCGCCGATGTTTGAATAAATAAGCGAAAGTGAAAGACTGCAAAATTAATCAACTGCGAAATGAGTCATTAAAGCAAAATTCGCACAAATCAATGAGAAAATTTTGCTTTATTGTATTTGCAACATAGTCTCGTTTCGAATATTAATTAAATTCAATATGAATTTAATCGCTGCAATCAAAATTATTAACGATTATCATGGAGTGCAGCGAGCATAATGTTGTGTTGCGCAATTAATTAGTCCGCTTAATGAAAATGTTATTTGATTATAATAGATAAACAACTGCGAATGTAATTATATAGATTTCTTAATATAAAAACGATTTTCATCGATAAAAATGATATTTTCACAAATATTAATAATCAACCATAATATCGAAAGTATCGTCACCACAGACACTATGCACGTGTTCCGCATATTTAATAAATGTATCCCACATCCAAAATTGGTATCGTTCGCTGATCTGAACGCGTAATAGTGACACAATATCGTCTTGCCGTTTTCGGAATCGCCGACGAGACAAGATTTATGCCCAGACAGATCCTCGGACTCTTCGATTAGCAGACGACGACAACCTTTTTTCCCCTCATCACTCAACCGGTGGGTCGTGCCTTCGATCAGCATATCGGGTCGTGAAGATAAAAGAGGTCTGATGCTGCAATCCAAAGAAAATTTCCCTCTCGCCAATATCGGATCGACTGTTTTCGAAATGAGATATCTCTCAAAATATTGCGATATTTGAATTTTTCAAAGTATGATATCATATGACGATTAAAAAGGCCAAGGGGTACAGTGACTTTGTGTTGATTTCGAGAAAAGCGCGTTTAAAGTTCACCAAGTACCTTCATGTATTGGGAAGAGGTCGAGTGATTTGATGATATATTGAGGCACACGTTACGAATTCGTTTATATCCTTTTGCCACCAAATAAATGTGCGTGCATAGAAGCGATTCCTGTGCATAACTAAATTTCGACAAAAATGTCACTTGTACCCCTTAGCCTTTGTGATCGTCAAATATAACATTCTAGAAAACTAATTGCATATGCAACTGAATTGCAACATTGTGGAAATCATCTTATCTTAATCTAACTATTCGAATGTTGCCAATTTGAAATGTTTACAAATGCGTATTGCTAAAGTAAAAATCATAAATTCAGATAAAATATAGAAGATTCGTTTTCGAAGTAAAATGGGTTATTTTATTCACACAGATGGCTCGTTAGGCTCGAATATCTGTAACACATTTCAATTTCGCAATTCGCAACTTTGTAGGGAGATCATGGAAGCGAATGCGTGTCGATAATGCATTTCGAACTTGTACCATAATATACTTGGTAAACGTATCCGATTAATATCGTTAAGAGGAGAGCTAGAGAGGGTGACGTTAAATCGAATTTATATCGTGGCATTAGTTTAGCTCGAAAATTTAATATAGATGCGTTTATATGGTCTGGTAGAAAGTCACGATCTGCTCTAAAAGTTTTGTAAGTAGCTACATCTCTGGACGTCTTTTATTATATCCGAGCTTAAACTGTTATTCAATTCCGTAAACTTTTCCACTTTGGAACTTTGTAATTATGTAACGCAAAAATGTAATGTAGATATAATTCCAGCTTATATTTGATGTGATTTATGCTTTATTGTGTACGACGAATAAATAATGGATTACAAATTTCACTCCGTAATCAATTACGCTAGAATATTCATGAGAAATATTATACGTCTTCTAAATATTATAATAACATATGAATATGATTATTATACCTGTAATAATATACAAAACTTCCGTTATTTGCTTTATATTAGCTAATGTCTCATTATTTAATAATCAAATACACATTTTGCAAATTCTATATTCAAATCCACTTACACTTTCATATTACCACTACGCAATGCGCAAATGACCATAACGGACACGTTCACACATCAAGAACGTTTAATACGAAACGAGCACGAATTCGAGTCGGAAAATCGATCTAATTCAAAGGCTAAACGTTCATTGATAGTCGAAACTGGCAACGATTTTTTTTCTCTACATATTGAAAATCGCAATTCATTCCCATAAAAGCGACCCCGATTCCAATTACATGTAATATTATGGACACACGCGAACCAACGATTTCGCTTCAACAGTCGCCCTTGAACGGTCAATCTCAAGAAGTTGCAGAATACCACCATCACGTAACGAAGATCGAATTGGACATTTTTAGGATTTTTTTTATAATTGAATCGATTTGGTAAATCAGATTCCCAATATTAATTCCCGTTGCGTGAGTAGTCCGTGTAATGATGCAAAAATCTTTTTAAGTGTGTACACAATAACTTGGAAAGTTTCATTGCGAAAGATCAGAATTTTAAGAGTCTATACAGATTTTTGGATAATTTTGATTTAAGTCTGAAAAGGCCAAGGGATACAAGTGACATTTTTGCCGAAGCTGAGTCATTTACAGAAATCGCTTCTATGTGTGCTCATATATTTGGTGGCAAAAGGAATTTGGAATGTGTGCCGAAACTTATCATCAAATCACTTGACCTCCTCCTATTAGGTACACGCTCAACTTTGAGTGCGCTTTTTCTTGTAATCACCTGAAAGTCACTTGTACCCTTTGGCATTTTCAGTCGTAATATGTGCTCAAATTGATTCGACACAAACGGCAGCATCAATATCCTTCGGGTCTCACGCGGAACACTATACTGTTCAACCTCGCCGCGATCCGGTCGACTGAGAACTTGACAAAGTGTTTCACAAAGTCCAGCTCTTCGGTTCGGAGTATAGAATATGCATACGAGCTCGTTGCAACGAAGGCATCCCAATAAATATCGTCTCGTCGGGATCACAAATCACTTTCTTCCCACGCGAGTGGACCTTGTTCAGAACAGACCCGCCCGGTTACGAAATGTACAATAGATTGCTAGGTATCGTGTGCATATAACCACGATTCGATGAGCCCATCCTTCGGGTTGTAAAGATTAAAAAAATATATTTTTGAATGGACATATCGAGGGCGGAGTTCTATTGAATGTGCGTTTTGTGAAGATATATTTGATTCGATATAGAGTTGTGAATTTCATGAAACCTATTCGAAAATGCTCGAGCAATAATGTCATGTTTAAGGTGTGTTGAGAAAATATCGTTTTTTTAGTATACGGAAGTCCACCGAGCAATAATTTACAAAGGCAAAATAAGGAAAATCGTTTTAACATCGCATTATTTAAAATTTGTGTCGACTTAAAAACACAGCTTCATGTCAATACAAAACCCTTTTGATTAGTCAACGTGGGCCATTAGATAATGTGCCATTTCCGATTGATTCATTGCGAATTGGATAGAAAAAAAATCATTTAAAAATTCAAATGTATTCCGAGGCGATTTATTCGAATATAAATTGGTCATGCTGTACGGACTAATGAAAACGAACAATTCGAAACTAAAAGTGATCCCGATGTAAATGGCAAATGGATCACTTACCTATTTTCCATACGAAGCGACATAAATAACACCTACGTTACGAATTAATTGGAGCGTTCAGTGTTTCTCGATAGGAGGCTGTGTTTTTTTCGTTTCGTTTCGATGTCGTTTATTTATTTTCGGCATTCAAAGGCGAAGAGAAGCGATACAAAGATCACTCTCAAGGTAATGTGTTTTTTATCCTTGTTCATTCATTGTATGCTGATTTCCAATGTTGTAAATCAATTCGTTTGTACGGCCGCCGCGTTAAAGTAACGACCGCGTTTAAATAAACCACAAACAAAATAAATATTTAGTTGGATTTTTACAAAATTAAAATACGTACGAGCACGTTACGTAAATAAAACGCTTTTGTGATCCGGAATGATGCCATAAATCTTCTTTATTGTGTGTTCCATAAGATATCTTTACTGAAAAAGTACTAAACGCAAACATTTTTGCGTTCCAGAAATTAAATTGAATTTGCAGATCCGTATCACGACCCGAGCAATTAGATTTTATTAGATTTACCTGTGGGTTTTGCTTTGATTTTCCTCTAACCGAATGAAAATTCACGAGAATCGATGAGGAAAAAACTCTTTAATGTAATTGAGTGAAATGAATTTCCTGTAGCACGATCAAAGAAAAAGTACTACAACCATAAAAAATAATTGAAAATTAATTTCGTATATGAAATTTATAAATTTTACATGACTGCAACTCGATATTAGCGGAACCTGTACATTCATCATACATTGCGTATAATTTGAATACAATCAGTCACGGAATCAGGTCTAGTAAAAAGGCACAGGAGTCTTTTCAGAAAGTGAATTATGAGAGATGTTATTTTTTTTATATCTCTTTAGAAACACCGTTATAACAAGATCGTGATTATGCGCCATTGCGCAGTACGTATTTCTTCGTTTTTCCATATCACTTGTCTCGAGAGTAGAGAGCAACGAGACAACGACAAAACGAAATGCGAATTCTAACAACACAAAAGGGAAAAGAAAACAATGCAAAAGCTGTTATTTACGACACACGAACTCCTTAGATATTCGTCATAATTTATTAATGCGAAAAAGTATCACGAAAACTAGCGCCGAAAAAAGTGAACGTTCGTTGCACAACCGAAAGTCCATCGCTCGACTTTTTCATATGTCCGATCAATGGACGGAGATTGTTTGTGCAACGATTTTTTTCATATAGTTTCGTATCGGTGTGCATTATTATCGTGCATTCGGCTGGATCACGAACGGGGAAATTTAAAGATCTATAGATCGCGATCGGTCGTGACGAGTGATTTATTTCGGGGGAGGCGGTCGGTTCAACCCCTTTAAATTGGAATGTAAATCATAACACATTAATAATTGAATAATGCAATATGTTATTATAGCATTAGATAATATTTTTTTAAGAATACATTTTATCGCCAACGCGTTTGGCCTCTCTTCGCACGAACATCCGAAAGGTTCGTTCGAAGAGGAAGTTTCGTCATTTACAACTCGAGATGATTACAATATTTGCATGTTACATGCTCATACACGTTTCGAAGCTAGCTAGTAATGAATAATAATACTTTTTGTTTGAACAGTTGTCGAAGGAAACGATAGTGTGGTAATATAATATAATATTACGTACCTACGAGAGATAATAGATCGGAATGCTGAGAGTTTCATAATGCGTCGCTAGCGAAATTTTCATATTTTACAGCACGTATGCAATATAAATTTGAAACTTTAACCATCACAAACATTTTCAACGGGTATGTCTGCCAGTGGTGTGGCTATAAAATTTTACGGTGCATTATCGGATTAGAGGGAGAGTTGAGATGGGAATGTGCAGCAAAAGTTGCCGCAGTTTCCGTCTGCAAAATAATCGATGAAAGTCATGATGAAAAATATGCAGATTAGTCTATTTTTTCAATAAATTATTATTTTCAAAAATTTGCAATAAAGTAAACCAGGCGTACTTTTGATATAAATTTTATGAAAGGGACGATAAAAACTGCAATAGTCGAATCTGCACAACTTTACATTACTTCGGATAGAATAGGAACGATTTTATCGTGTGAAACGAAATCTCAAAAGCAATAATTTTTCAACTGTATACAGCACACGTACAGGATAACAATAAAATGTCTGCAGTTTCACAGACTGCGATCCGTAATTCAGAAACAAAGTACAAAAGTACATGGCTCCGTGAAAATGCTGCTCACACTCGACCGATTTATGATAAATCTCTATAATATTTTTAGAAAGAGCAATTTTTCTTGTAAAGAGAAATTTATGATATTCTGGTCTTTAATATTTTTTATTAAATAAACCCGTTAAATAATTACAGTTGATCCTTCGGTGAAGGATTTGAAAATTTTATCGCCAACACATAAAAAAGTAATTAAGATTTAATTTATTGCGTGATAAAATTTTCGAAGATAATATCATTAGTCAAATTTATTAAAATATACGAAAAAGTTCAATATAATTTTTATTAGATTTTCTGTTAGAAAAATAATGGTTTCTTAATTAAAGTTTTCTGTGAATATTGAACTTTTTGCCACTTACATAATTATATTTTGATATAAAAATCTTCTAAATACCAAAAAAAAAAAATGATATTTTATCGTAATCGAAATCTGTATGGTTTGTTATGTCTTGTTCGAGGAGATAAAATTAATATGAATTGTTTATCGAGATCTAATTGTTAGCACTAGATGATTATGACTACCGTACATTTACACATTAGATTATATGATAAATGTAGCAGAATGACAAATCATTTGATAAATGGCTATGTATCATAACAATAAAACCAGATTTGTACGTGAGCTCCATTTACACACAAACATCGCAGTCTAAATACATATAATAATTCGATATTTTCCATACAAAACTAAAATATCTGAAAAACATTTTATTATAATTTTTATATATTTCACCTTATACAAAATTTCCAAAACAAAAATACCTATCTTCCACATTAACATAGAGCAACACTTCGCACCGCAAAAAATTCAATTTACCCACCCGTCCAAGCACAACGGACATTCTTGAACCCTGGAAACAAAACAAAAAAACACCCAACTAACCCTTAAAACCTTCCTCAAACCCTTAAGCATGGATCGATTTTCAATTCGCCTGTATTGCCGACGTGCAATTTTTACGACGGTCGGTTTGATGGGCGCTCGGGAAAGTGCGGCTCTTCGAACCCTTTTTTCCTTCCAACAGGTGAACCATCGTCAGTTTTTATGTCTTTCCTTGCACAGGCAAACACCTTCGACCTTGGACATCAGAAGAAGCAAGGCGTTCTGCGAAACGACGATGGACATCCAGCCGATCTGGTACTGGTTTGTTAACATGTCCGTGTAATATACGGTCTGGTATTTTTTACTTATTATACGTATTTTAGTTGTGAGATATCTCTTTGTCGTTCAAAAGCGTTTGTTCGATCGGAAAATTTGTTTTTTTCATATGTATTCGATGATGCTAGTTATAATCGACTGATATGCTTGATTCTTTTAGTATTTTTTTTCTTGTAAATTATTCTTTTGATCACTACAAGGTTATTGCATTGAGATCATCTTAAAACGTTAGATGATTTTCTTGTATGTTTTTTATATGATGTATATAATTTGCTTGTTTAATTTTTTTCGATCGTATATCGAATATGTTCCTACACATGAAACTATACAGATATTAATAAAGAACTCTTGTTCAATATATTATATTTACTTTTATAATGAAAATGGTTGTTTAAAAACATTGATAGAGCATCTATAAAAATATTTTTTTGTCTCAAAACAAATTTTCTACGAGAAAAATTTCAATTTGTCCAAAACGGTAGTGAACGTGAAAAAAGCCAGATAAGCATATAAAAAGATGCAAATTCGCTTACGATTTTTTCGCAATCTATCTTTTTTTATATTAATTATGTAAATCTTAATGTGTGCGCACGTCATATTAGGCAAGACTCAGTCAACCGAGTATGCAAATATTGTTGAAAAATTGAAATGGATATGCATCCATTTTCGGATGATCTAACACATACATAAATTCATTCGATTTGAGCGATGTTCGTGCCTCGTCGGAGAACCGTTTGTTCTCGAAATGAGCCATTTTAACCATTCGAATGGTGGATTGACACAATAATGGTGACGCGAAATTTGCATACAATCGAACTAGAGTTCCGATCCCGGAGATCCACAAATTACAACAATTCCGCTTAAAAGGGGTAGTGTTTCGGTTCTGTATCAGATCACGCGAATATATAGATTCTAAGCATTGCATTGTTTTGTTCGAGAAGACGCCATTTTTAAGATTCGACATTAAAGGATATTGTGCAGATTTCTATGGCGAGTAGACTCACTCTAAATTATTTTGAATTTGATTATAATTAACTCATTGTGATCCTAAAATATTGCTATGATCACATTCAAACTCGAAATCAATGTAGTTGGTGAAAAAAAAATAGTTCGCGTCTATAGATTTCATTCACGAAAATCGATTATCAGTATGAAACGAAAATCAGTATGAAAATGGAATTATTTAAAATATATTTTTCAAGAAAATCTCGAATCTACGATGAATGCTGCCATGAGATTATTTATATCTATAGATTGAGATGTATTTTAAATCTGTTAATGGGAAGTGTCCGTTATTACATATCCTCCTTTTCGATGTGTATCGTGAGAATTTAGATTCGATTTATTTTCGAAATGATCGAGAATGTTATCGCTGTCGTAGAACACTCGGAACAATTAACAATTGTAAAGAAAATATGCACCATAAATAACATGTAAACGCCGTTCCGTTCGAGGCATTCCTTTTCACGGCGAGTACAAACAATCGCTTTTAACATAAACGATTTTCATTCGAAGCATTCCCGGAGGTTTTTGCTTACGCGGTATGCAAAACACTATGTAAAATACATTCCGCTTCAGATTATCGGGACTGAATTGCGACCGAGTAGCTTCGAAAATAATCACAGTTTAATATCGAAGCGAAGCACACAATCTGAACACGAGGCGCAAATATCGATTACACGTTTTGCGGAGCCTTTCGAATTACATAAGATAAACGTGTATCGGCTTACTTGCAGACATGTAGCAAATCCTTAGGGGAAGATAATGTGTATGTGTGTATATATAAAAATATGTAGTATTTGCAAAGAAATCGATGTAAACGAAGCCGACCAAGTGTGCTTAGATAAAAACGAGCTTCTCCCCTTGAACTCGATCTGATGTTAGGGGTGAGATATTGCGACACATTACGAGACTATACACATAAAACTTCGCACTCAGATTGTTCATAATATATTGCTATTAATCAATTTAAAAGACGTCTCTTAAACGAGTCTGTTATGACAGCGCAGTCCAATAATGCAACCCACTTATCGTATTAGCGTAAATTTGTTTCAGTGTCGCATGAAAGGGCACACAATGGACAATATTTCGCGACAGATTAAATACGACAAGACACCATAATAGCAATGCACGATGAAAATCTTAATTTATTATCGAAAACGACAGCGAACAACGCACACCAAACATGGTGGACAATCGATCGGATTTTCCCATAATTTTTATTTCATTATCGAATCGAAATGTTATATTGTATGGAAAATTTATTGGAAATGACATGTATTTTTCGTACACACATGACCTTTTAATAAAATTTCTTTTATCACTATTTCGCAATAAAAATAATGATAATTAATATGCACTGTTTGATTCAATGAAGTGTCTATTTGTTTAACTATGCACCCACAAATACGAATTCGATTCATTCATCCGAACGTATCTGCAAATAATGTATTCATGTTAAATAAATAAACGTCCGATCGAATCGTTCGATGCATAAAACTATGCAATTTTATGGACGTGCGTATTTTTTTCGAAGTTCATTTCGGTAATGTTTCGAGTCGAGACCGAAATCTGTTAAGAAGTAAAAAAAAGTCGAATGATCATATTGAAAGACCACACTCGATAAATATCGACGATTCGCAATATGTACTCTGTGGTGTGTATAAAATAAGTATTATTTGAAGATACGTTTTTATGAGGGACATTTTATTTTATGAGGCAATCGAGAGAAAAAAATACGCGTCGATGACTGCCGAATATCGTTTTTAACTATGATCACATTCAATGAACAAATATGCAAATTTGAAATGATTTTCGATATTTGTTTATAGAAAAACTACTATTTTTTTCCTTTAAAATTCAAAATAATACGATTAGAATCTTAATAGAGTGGCATCGCTAAAAGGTATACCGATAAATATGTAATCGTTAAATTTATCGAGTCAAAATTAAAAGCAGGCGTCAAAAATTGATCAGACGGAAACTGTAATGAAATAAGTCCAAATTTGACGTTAGTTTGATTGGATACAATATAATAAAAACGTGAGCAAATTATACGTTTCAACATACGTTAATTTACTATTTGCACGTTGCGGTAATAACACTAATGCTCACCAATCCAATATAAACACGCTCACGAGAAACCAAAGGTGCTGAAATCGTCCCACAAATGATGATGATGAACGTGATGATACTTCCTCTATAGTCGTCAGTACATTAAGCTAATTCATCTCACATGTCATTCTCTTCGGTGTGTGTTTTGTAAGGTCCACGTGTGTGTAAAGGTATGTTTTCTTTTATAGCTCAAAGTGAACTTGATGTCGGCTTTTTGATATATTAGAGGGTTATTTAGTCGTAGAAGGTTCAGTAGACAAATTTGATCCGATCCACAACACACCGGAGATGATCTAACGTGAAGACTCCATGATCTGGAAGTGCCATTATATTATACATGAAGTTTTATATTATATAAATTCTGCCAGGCAACAAGTTAAATCGATACGTTCAACATTGTGTATTTTTTCATTTATTTTCAATAAAGACACGACGAATTTCGCAATCGAACGATAAGTATCTAAATTTTTACGAACCGTACATGACACATTCGCATATTTCATTTCGTTCAATTATTGTTGATCGTTGAGAAAGGAGAATGACTGAGATCGAATATGCTGCTTTGCAGTATGTACTTTTTCTTTCGAAATGCCAAAAAAATATTCGGAACAGTTATTATATTATGCGTATGCAGTAACGAATCGACCTTCTCATTGTATCGAAAGGTTTTCGGTGTGTGGGATTGTAATTAATGTTGTTTTTCACGTGTTGTTTATGAGAAAAGATTTGATACTCATGATTGAAATCGCAATTAATTTGATGTTCGCGTGATTCCTGCTAATAGTACTCGGTAGCTCAAATAAATCATGTATTCTTTAAAATATGTTGATAGTCATTTAATTTCCGATCTTAAATACATGTTATAGCAATGAGAAGTTATTTGATTTATGTAATCTTTATGAGTTAATTTTTAAATTTATTTCTGGTATACATAACAAAATAGTCTAATCACAATGATCGATATTTCACTCGAAAATTAATCTGTCGAATTTGGAGCTTAGATAAATTAGAAAAGCTTTCACGTTATAAATCACACGTAATTGAATTATATTGTAGAGTATTTATCTCAAACAAAATTTCTGTTGATAAATAGTATGATATAGCTTAAGGAATTGTTCAAATTATTTATATTAAATAAAAGTGAAAAATAAAAGGTTCATAAATAATTTCACTAATTAAGACAATGATTGATCTGATTGTCCAATTCAGTATATCAACTGATAACATTCATTAATACACTGTATCATAGTTAACAGGAACAACAATTATCTGATAATTTATTCTTATTTGATCGCTGGAGGCATCGATTTTTTTAGATTATCTATTTTTTATAATAGCAACACTTTAAAGGTTAAGTTGGTATTTATTTATTGTACAACTTCGGCGTCGTTGTGGTTTTTTAGATGTGTAATTATTCGATGAAAATTCACAACATACAATGTCGTACACTTAGGACTAGTTTTTTCGCAATGCCATTTTATCTACGATATATCAAAATGGTGATGTCTGGGAATTTAGAACAAATAACGTTTATCAGTTTCACTTTCGGCCATACCGTTTATTTACAATCTGGTTTACATTCAAATTAGTGTGGCTTTATAATAGAAAAAAAACTATTTTAGTGAATAATGTAACATTTTATGTCCGAAATATGTTAATTTACAATATAATAGCCCGATTTAATCACAGAACTAACGTCGTCAGAAGTGTTAATTTGAAAATTAACCTCAATATCTGTTCTAGTGCATCGATATGCCGATATTCCTATTACTTGAAAAAAGTAAAAAAAAAACTTGATTACTGTATGTGTGCAGCATATAGGTTTCAATAATGTAAATATGTACATTGTTTTCCAAAATTAATTGGATTGTTGATATGCAAAATTAATTCTATACAAAATCGAATATGCCACGACTATCGTTTTACGGTCAGCAATTTCGCAAGGACATTTAATTGGATGAATAAATTGAATGTGAAACTTTTAAGTACTGTAAATACATAAATAAGAACGTTCACAGAATAAACATTTATTAATTTACACAGAGTAATTGAAATATTTTCAGAGAGCGGAGACGGACTTTTGGAATCTCATCACGCGAAAGCCCAAATCGCATCACGGGGGAAACGGAGTTTGTAAAAGTCGATAAGTTCAGCATCTTTCATAATGCTGTATAGAACAGATTCAATCAATCTAAAATCCAAGCATTTGTATAGATATTTATTTTCTTCCTTTTTTATTATGGGAACTGAGATTCAAATTCAATTTCCTAAATTACTTTCGACTCTCTAAATTCGTTTAATGCTTATTAATTTTCAGTGAATGGTGATTTCTTTTAAACGAAATTCTATTCAAATTTTCTCAAGTTGATTATTTTAATTAAAATAAATATATTTTTCTTCAATTCTAAAATTTATCGCAGAATAAAATTATTATACCAATAATAAATTGTCTGAATGAACCGCGCAGAACGAAACGATATGCGGATCGCGTAAAAGCTCTTTTCATTCGGTATTTATTCCCTCGCAGTAAAATCGTAAATTTTCCCATTTAGAATACACGCACATATCCGTAATAAATAATATGAGAAATGAACAAATGCTCTTCGAGCGATACGATCACCCAATTATAAAAAAAATACGTACAAAATAAGACCAGCATGAGTCTGGGCGAATTATCACCTTAAAATTTCTATCATCGAAGATCTTCATCGGAGGAAGTGCATATTGAATTACCCAGCACGTGATCGTTTTATAAAGCGATCGGTCAAGTTCTTTGGCGCCAGCCAGGACTAGAATGAGCTCATTCTGAGGAAGTACAGACTGATTTGCATTTCGAGTTCGTTGCGTGCACCAACCAACCTCCATAGCAATCAGGTGGTTCACCTTCGACACCCCGATCCTCGTAAGAAAACCTCTCCAGCCTCTTAACAATTCGTCTATAAGGTTTCAAAATGCGATTTTAGCATCATTAGAGCACAGTTTGAGAATCGCGTCAATATAAATTATTACGGGCGCGTGATGAACGAGTTCCTATGATCCGTGCCCGCCGAAGAGGCTGTAATTATGGTCTACCGTTTTTTACTTCTCTCCCTTCTTAATATGATAATTCGTGTATAATTATCGTAACTGGTCGTTACGATGCCAAACTGGATTTATTGTATGCTAAGACAAAGAGATTTTTTTACGAGTTAGGATCGAAATATACGAGGTTATTATTGGTTTATATTAATAACACTTATTTCATCATCTTCTATCGGAAATGATTTATTGATCGCGGCGTTTTGTATTCGCATATTGGATATCTCTCGGTATTGTTTACTCGTAAATACGTCTCGATAGCGATCTTCAATTACGTTTCTGTCGTATTAGAGTTGAAAAAATTTGATTTATTTATAACGATGCACGTATCTCATTAAAGGCCCATAATTAAGAACAATGCTATATGGAACAATGCGGAAATTGAGAACAAACTTGCGTTCACATACATGCGAAAGCCTTCAACAAATACACGAAGCAAGCAAAAGGGAGAATTATCCGGCTAATGAAATTAACACTAATCAGGTTAAGATTGAGTGCGGCCGTTTTATTAATCCTCTAAATCCGAGAAGCCAAACTAATGGTTTTTCTGCATAGTACGGTTTAGTTCCCATACGATTTTCGCGCACTATTTGCTCAACTTGGAGCGAAAAAATTCCAATTAATCCTAGTTGAGAGCCATTTTTTGCATGTTATGAATCTAGATGGAAATTCATATTGATCACCACTTCAATTCGACCGATATCAAATACCGAAAAATTGAAGGATTTCCATGAAAATAATTTTCGAATATAAATGTTTCATACATAAAATTAAAGGTTTTATGCAGATTTTGGCAAATATGGGGATGGGGTTGAAATGTGCGAGTGCATGTGGGTCTGTGGGGTGATATGGCGCGCATGTGCCGTAGTCGTTTGACCCCCGTTGAACCGGAGCTTTTTGCCAAAAGTTCGCATCCCAACATTATATTATAGCATTGTGCTCTCCATGAGAATTATCACGTACATGTGTGTGTATAAGTACAGGGTGGAGCATTAGAGTTCGACCCATTTTCGAAAATGACATCGGGAGCGACCTGCTGTGACTGGCAGGTTCAACGACAGGGACAAATCTAAGATCTTTCATAAATGTAAATTTCAAACGAATTTGAAAATTTTCATAATCTTAATTAATTTTTGATATATTATAGTGAAAATCGACTCAGGAAAACGTATAAAATTAGTAGTTTTTTCATTCCAATACATCGAATTTCCCATGTCAAACTATTACTATACAAATAACTCGACAAATATCAGATAAAAATGAAAAATTCAATGAATTCCCTTTTTAGACATGTCTCTTCACAACCGTTTGGAAATAGATAAAATTTTATTGCTACACTCTGTACGACAATACGATACGTATCGCAGAGTGAATTTTCCTCGTGTCCGATTTCCCCGGAAAATCGTCCCACCCCAGTTATTTATTTTCGTAGGATGTTTTCAGTGAGGCGAGTTGTTAATGCGCGTCCTCGTCCCTACATCGAATCAATTTCGCTAAAATAACCGAAGAAAGGGTTTCCCATTGTGTACAGTGGGCGTGTGCTTTGTTCGAAATTGATTCAATCCATTTTCGAGGCGTTTGGCGTTTGTTTTTCGTGAAAATTTGAAGCGAGGACGAACCGCGGTGACAAAATGCGTTAAATCATCGATTTTAATGTATGGGAGATTTATTTTATTAATCCATTCTCCAAATTGCAGCAATCGTGTTGAAAATTAGAAAATATCACGCGATTTGTCAAAGCAATGTGTTTCCAATCTCAATTATTTTAACAAACTGCTATTGTTGCGAGTTCCAGCTTACGTCGGTGGTTCGTTAACGAATCGTTTGAATTGAGTTTGCGTTGAGATTAATTTTATTATTACAGCGACTGCTATTTGAGTTTCTATGTTTATTTTCGTGTTGTACAATTGTTCGTTTGAACTATTCAATTTTCTAAATGAAATTCTCTGAAGTTGTTTGCCACGTTCGCGAAGCATTCGATTCAGCTCACTTTATGTATTTCACCGCGAAAGTTTCAACAATTCCTTTGGCTTCGTATAATATTTTTGCAACTTAGTCTATATGAAAAACATACACAATGTACATAGGTATCGCAGTGCCCAAAGTCAAAGCTTAGAGTCTTAGTGCGTTTTGTGTATCTACACAGCACTCAATTCTGCGAGACCGCAACGAGGCCTACGGGAGACTTACCGAGGATTTTCTTGCCCGAAATAAGGATTGGCCTCGTCTCGTGCGACACAACCACAACTATCATAACTGAAAACATCCACAAATCGAAAAATTCCACAAAGGAATCGCACTCGAATATATTGAATGCTTAGTGCGGTTCGCGAGGGTAAACTTACCATTCCACCCACATGTACTCACAGAACAACATTATGAGTTAACTGGGGGTGCGCCTTCCGGTGTGTGAATTTCAAATGTGATTCGACCGAATAATATGATTTCCATTATCGTTTATTTATTAAATTTTAATTTTAATAAAGAATATATTGAATTCCTTTCCATGAATCGCATCATTATTATCGAATACAGCTAGTCTTCCTACAGATTCTATTTTTAAAGACCTTTTATAAATATGCGACATTTTTGTCGAATATTATTTGCACAAAATTTATATACAATATTTTTTTCCCCAAATTTTATTTTGATTCTATCATATTAAAATAAATCTATACCCGTACTTGAGTCACATACGTTACTAGAGAAAACATACAGTTAATATAATAGTTTTATTACGAACAAAGTGTGTATAAAAGTACTAATATTTTTTTATTATGTACAGGTATGAGTACCCAATTATTTCTTTGTCTAGTGATGTGCAGATTTTAATGATGATCTTATTATTAGATTTTTTTTTTCAGAACTATTCACCAGCTCTGTCGTAAAATTCGATGTCAGAAATGGTATTAAAATATCATCAGTCATATACATACATATGTTAATCAAACTTTTTTCTAATAGATATATAAAAATTTAACTAAATAATAGCGCTATTTGGTGTGTGTGTGTGTGTGTTCGTGTAACGCTCCAAAATTGCGTTAGTAGCTAGTTTTAAATAAAACTAGTAGTGCCACGGATTTGTATCAAAATTGTTCGGAATTAATCAAATTTTGTACTGCCACGGATGTGTTTATTGCCATCTATGTGTGAAATAAAAAATATCCCACATTTGGATTATACGCCTTATATACGTTAAAAGTTGCAATTTCGAGCCGAGCGGTTAACACGCGTGTGCCGTATAGTACGCGCGCTCGACGATCCGGGTTTCGAGGCACGGCTGAAAATTTCGAGCATCGTTAGCGTATTTATAATATAGACTAGCAGTAGTACCTAAGATTATAATTTTTGAGGCGATCTATATCTACGCTCGTTCACAATTTCGAAAATTCGAAAATTATTAATATTAAGAGAAATTGACGTACCTAATATATTGAAAATAATTTGAATATTTTTTGTTTATAATAGTTAAGTACTGATTTCATACATCGTTGAAAAGAATTCTTAAACAGCTGATCCGTTTGCCGCGAAAATTTTCAACTTTAACTTTCGGGCTTTGTTTGTAATCATAATTTACATACATGAAAAATATTGAAAAAAAAATCAAGTCTGAATGAGTTAAAATATTGTCCAGTTTTTAATGTGTAAGAACGAATTTCCGGTCAATTTACATATTCACAGATGCGATAAAAAAAAGACCGAAAATAATTGTTTCCGAAAAATTGATTATTATAAAAAACAAAATTAAAATGAACTCAAAAAGTAATAATCAAATAAACCTCTGGAACAGCATTTATTGAGCTGCAAAACTAAATAATGCATATTTATATTTCGGTTATTATAAACAAACCATACAATTTATATGATCAATTTAAAGTTTCGTTAGTCATTATAAAAAAAATGCCATTCAAATTTCGTAATATAATTAAAAAAAAAAATTAAAAATATATCGGTTCCAAACGTGTTAATTGTTCGGTCATCGAAGGGTCAGAAACGAATTTCCGGTCGATCCGATCCGCGACGCGACGAAAACAAAATGGCCGAAAATTAATTGTTTTCAAAAATTAATTATTATATTTGAAAATGTAAACAAAGCGGTCGACGGTGGCTTGATATTCAAAAATGCTACCTATCGATAATCAGCGTTAAGGGTTGAATTTGTACGAAGGTATGTATGTACAGATTTTTTTCCGAAATATCCAGAAGATACGAAAGAAGATCTTATTGCATCGGCCGTAAGATCCAAATTAACATATTCTCTTATTTAGTTTCGAATTAAATGCTGTGCAAAAGGTGCAAAGCTGCTATGTTTTGCACCGTCTGAATTTGACGCTTGAAGATTTTCCATACAAAATCCCGGGCAGACGTACAAACAAACGTACAAACAAACGTACAAATACGCTTAGTAAATTTATATTATAGATTTGATCATTCACAAACTAAAACACCTAAAAAAACAATCTGAAACAAACCGAAAAAAATCTCACATCCCCCATCGAAAGCGACCCCTAAAGCCCACCTTACACCAACACCCAAAACGTCAGATAGTATATTTAAGATGCACGTGGTCGTCCCCCTCGGGCGAAATTCCGCCCACCGCGGTGGCGAGGGGCGGGTTACGTAACGGATCGATCACATGGGCGGGCGGCGTCCTCTGGGCGACTGCAGCATCGTCGCCATGGCGACCCGACAGACGCCCACCCGCCCACGCCAATCGATAGCGCCAGCAGCGCCCTCTAACACCCCCAACACACACTTGACCGCTACGGTGCACTCCGCTCTCTATGCTTCTTCATCTCGGTTTTTGCTCAAAAATTAGATATGTCTGTTTTTTTTTTTCGTTATAGATGATTTTAGTTTTTTTTAATGATATTAGTATTTTTATTGTTACTAGCAGTAGGTCCGAAGATTATAATTTTTGAGGCGTTCTATATCTACCCTCGCTCACGATTTTGAAAATTACAAAATTATTAATATTTAGAGAAATTGACCTACCTAATACATACATTGAAAACAATTTGAATGTCTTTTGTTTATATTAGTTAAATTCTGATTTAATACATTATTGAAAAGAATTATTTAAGAAAGATTTTTTGTTTGTTTTATTAATACATAGCAGTACCTAAGAGTATGATTTTTTTTGAAAATATCAAGTCTGAATGAGTTAAAATATTGTTTAGTTGTAAACGTGTTAGAACGAATTTTCGGTTGATTTACATATATTTATAGAAGCGATGAAAAAAATGGCTGAAAATAAATGTTTTCGAATAATTAATTATTATAAAAAACAAAATTAAAATGAACTCAAAAAGTAAAAATCAAATAAACCTCTGGAAGAGCATTTAGTGTCCAATTGAGCTGCAAAACTAAATAATAAACTAATAATACATATGTATTATATTTCGGTTATTATAAACAAACCATACAATTTATATAATCGATTTAAAGTTTTGTTAGTCATTATAAAAAAATGCCATTCGAATTTCGTAATTAAATAAAAAAAAAAAATATTAAAAATATATCGGTTCCAAACGTGTTAATTGTTCGGTTATTGAAGGGTCAGAAACGAATTTCCGGTCGATCCGATCCGCGACGCGACGAAAACAAAATGGCCGAAAATTAATTGTTTTCAAAAATTAATTATTATATTTGAAAAAATAAACAAAGCGAGTGCCGCGGCCGACGTGGACCTTGATATTCGAAAATGCTACCTATCGATAATCGGCGTTAAGGGTCAGATTTGTATGAATGTATATACAGATTTTTCCGATACATCCGAACGACACACGAATATGTATCTTATAGCAAAGGCCGTAAGATCCAAATTAACATATTGTTTTATTTAGTTTCGAATTAAATGCGATGCAAAAGATGCAAAGCTGCTATAATTTGCACCGGATGAAATTTATGCTTGACGATTTTCCATACAAAGTTGCAGACAGACAGACAGACAGACAGACGTACAAATACGCTTAGTAAAATTATAATATTGATTTTTGTTTGTAATGGATGATATTAGTATTTTTATTGATTTGTATTGGCCATGTCTTCGACAGATAGACAGACAGAAATAGGCTATTAGAATTAATTATAGAATCCCGAATTTTCGAGAATTTTATATGCATTTTTTAATTATAATTGTCGCATACTTGAGGTTTTCGTTCATGTGACAAACAGACAGATATACACCCAACTCTCGTTTTACACGGTTTCAAAATAACACGGTTTGAACAAATGAAAAAAATATTTTTTTTACACGATTTATTTGGTTTAACACGGTTTGTTTGAACTACATAATGAATATCGCGCAATAAAAAATGTCTTTTATTACACGGTTTTTGCTAGTCCCTATCCACCGTGTAAAACGAGAGTTGGGTGTGCGCTATTAGAATTGTAATAGATTTTTTTCTGGCATGTTTCTGTTTGGTCATTCGTATGAAAATCCGTCGTGCAAATCTTAATATATGTAAATATAAATAAATTTCTATACACACAAATATTATCGAAAATCAATTAAAGGTCAAAAGTAGTGCTAAATTAATAGCAACTATTTTCAATGATTATTTTTTTAAATAATTCATTAAAATTAGAAAAATTCTAAAAATATATTTATATGATAGAATTAAATATGTATAAGTAAATATTATCATCTACGTAAAAATATTAATTACATTTTCATTTTATGCTCGTTAAAATAGCTGTAGTTACCTAAAGTAGTTATTTTGAATGAAAAATTTAAATATTTGAAAAATGTAATATATCTAATGTGCATAATTCTGCAAATTAGATTAAAAAATATATTTTCTTTTTTTATTTTGAAAATATTCTGATAATTTTATTTTTATACAGTATTTTCGAATAGAAATCTTTTTTCATATTAATTTCTTTGAGCTTCTCCGCAATTGGTTTCTGTCAAATAATGCTGAAAATAGCTTTCGACGTTTCATAGAAAAAATATTTTCATCCTCATTAAAATTCAAATATAGCGAATAATTTTCTCGGAAGTTGTAATTATAGAATTTTATATTTCACGAAAGCGATATTTGATGGGAAAAACAAAGCATAAATGCTTCAACGATGAAAAAATATATTGTGTTCTTATAATATTAGAAAAAAATGTGGATTAAATTAATTACATAATCACTTAGAAAATCTCAAGAAACGTTTTGCATAACGAGAGTTAATCAGAAACAAATATTTTGATTGATTTTAAAATTGAGTGAATTTTAACGAGCTCGAGACTAAATTTCATCTAGTGTTAAACTACCCGGGAAATATTCAACGTTTCCGCCACGGTGTGGGCAAACTGAGTTAAAATTAATTAGACTTCAATATTTTAGGCGCAAAGTTAGTTCAACATTCATAACATAGTCATTTATTTAATATTATGTGACGGACTTAAAACTGATGGTGCAGACGAGATGAATCTCTGAAAATTTAAAATACTTCGAAATTCATCTGAAATAGAAATCTCAAATCCCATTATTTTATGTTAATAAATTTCATGTAATTCGATTCGAAGTTTGAATATCAAAATGAAAACTGAAATATCTGAAAATGCTTGTTATATTATGAAAAAAAAATGCAGCTTGAAATTTCAGCTTTATACATTCGTTTTATGGTAGGATAAATCGAGGGTGGTTTCTGTTTTTACACTGTAGCTGTCTTTCATTCATGCTGAAAGTTTTTGTATGAATAATTCACATTAGCTAAAAGGGATTCAAATGTTTTTTTCAAATGAATCAAAAATATTTGTTTGAGTTTAATTAATAATATAATACGAAATTCAAAGAATTACATGAAACTCTTCGCATTGCAGATATTTAAATAGTGAAGACTTATTAGAAACTGAGATTATTTTACGTAATGTAAATCGTGAGAGATAGAATCTAATTAAGTAATTATAGAAACAAAAGGGTAAATAAAAGTCACCTTTGGAACATAAAAACTCACCAAGGACGTCTAAAAATACGATACTTAAATACATTTGAAACGAATTAATTATTATTATTGATATAACACAAAACGATTCAAACATATTATATTTCAAAGCAAAATAAATTTCTTTGAATTCCCGAAATCGTCATCCAGCATTTTCTCGTTTATTTATTTGCGCAGAAAATTGTCCCTCGAACGAAATGTATTATTCACGACCCTAAAAACATTCCTAATTATTTCAGAACGTCCTCTCGCACAGAAGAAATACAAAAGGCGTTATTGTCGCAGAAGCGGAGTTTCGCCGAGAAGAAAATTTACGACAGAATCAATTCCACGTAAGGACATGGGGTTGCGGATGGAAAATGCGCGGCAAACCTCCGATGACAGTTATACGTGCGCATAACACTTAAACATGAAAATTTCCCCTCAAAAGCCGAAGCTCACCCTTCGAACGAGGGTCGCGGGAAAATCCACCCCATCGTGAAGCGTTAACGGCGTATACTTGCCTCTAAACCTATACGATGTGCACGTATTTCAGTATCGATTTTGTATTCAATTGTGCATTCGATTCAATATCAAACTCACAAAATATCAGGTTTGAATTGAATATTATTCGTTTCATTTCTGATTTGAGATGAGATCGAAATATGGTAGGTTATGCTAAATATATCTATGTATTATATGTATATGAAGACTGAAAAGGCCAAGGAGTACAAGTGACTTCGCAGTGATTTCGAGAAAAGCGCCCTCAAAGTTTTGCGTGTACATTTTGGAACGTTGACTGATTGATGATATATCATCGTAAATTACGAGTTCGTAACCTCTTGTCCTAATTCATGTAGGTACATGTATGAGGGCGATTTTCTCGAAATTACCACAAAGTCACTTGTACCCCTTGGCCTTTTTAGTCATTATATAATCAGTTGATTTAAGTTTATGTGCATGATGCGTCGATTCAAGAAACTTGAGAAGCTTGGGTTCGAGATTTGTCGGTTCTAACGAGAGTTTAGATTCTTTTTTTTAATTAATTAATTGATATGGAGACTCTACTTTTCCTTTAAAATATTTGATTCAATAAATTCGAAAAAAAAGATAATTTAATGCACTGCGAAACGAATCCTTAAAATGATCACTCCACACCATTTTTGTATCGATTGAATTCGATCGATTTAGCGACACTTATTGTGTATCTTTTCGGAGTTTTTAGCCTGGCGCCTCACTTCTTTACTTTAAAAGGTGAATGATATTAATTGATTGATATAAAAATTGAGTAACAATAATTTAAATTGAATATAAAAAAATAGGTAAATCACTTAAAGAAATCAGTATATTTTTTCACAAAGCTCGAACGAAAAATGAAAATTTGCAAAATACATATTGCATTGCGAAAAAATGGATTTCCTGCACGAAGAGCGCGTTTTAATTCAACAGAGGCAGCATACGCGCACCACCGCTCCATTTCGTTCCTTTTTTTCCCCGTATTATAATATTTTTCGAGCTCGCTTTCAGGGATTGTTCGCTGAAAAACAAAGATAATGAAAACTGGCTCTTTCAGCGTAACAAAAACGATATCCGGCCCTATGGGCGTCGGCCACAATTAACTGAATAAGCGAAGTCCGACCGCCCTTCGCCGTTTTATTCATGAGTGCCACAAATGCACACATTCGAGGGTCGACACCTATAATTGGACGAGAGACAAACACCATTCGGGGATGGGAATCATTTGCATTTATGGTGGAAATCGATTGTGCGTGTTCGTCCAAATTGAAACTTATGTTTGCTCCATGGGGATTCGAAATGGCGCAGTATCGATCGGTTTTCCCGTGCGATTAATTTATTAGTTCGAGCTCAAGTGTAAAATTATCGAAATGATCTTTCCGGTGGGGTGGATTTTATCGATATTGGAATTCCTTTTCGATTCGAGTTGAAAACGCTCGAATGCAGTTCGATTGGAGTGGAAAATGTCTGTAGCTTCTTATTGTGTGAAGCGAAGAAAGAAATATCGCTTCGGGTCGAGCGCCGTTCGCTTGCGAAGCTGAATGCTGTGTTTTGTGTCGGAGGCGAAACGTTTCAAATGTGGAAACTCGTGAAAATTCGTATTAAAAGAGATGAAATATGTCATCCGTAATATTTATCGTTGGCTGTATGCAGACGCATTTTGACTGTGAAAGTTGTAAAAATTGCATAGGGCGTTTTTTATGGCTGAGGGGTGAAAATGCAACAAAGAAGCTGAGGTTAGGGGGAACAAAAGTAGAAGCAGCTTTAAACCATTAAAAAACTCAACCCTCAACTATAAAAACAAATAGTCATACATATGTATCATAAATTTGCTACTTTCTTTGTTTGATATTACATTTTCAGATATCGGAAACGAAATATCTACGCATGGAAGATTCGAAGCATTATTTTTGCACAGACAAATGATTGCAGCTAAATATCATAAGCCGACAATCTTTGAGGGATGAAGAAAGGGTGCATTCGAATACATTCATCCCTTTCCTATACGATAAGAAAGACAGCACTTGGGGCTTCTAACAGCAAGATCTATACTTTCGACAAACGACTATGTTTCGATAACCCAACTCTTGAAGGGGTGAAAATCCTTGACGGGATAGGGATACGCACACAGGAAATTGCGCAAAAAGGAAAATTTCAACGACGCTCTAGCAATTTTCCCCGGGTTATATCCATCAAAATAATTAACGTCAGTTTCCGCAATGGGGGCTATGTCTGTACGTACGCCAGTCACGAACGACTAATGAAGAGTTTTAACAGGGAGCCAGAGTAGTCGTTCTGAATTGAGTTTGGATATTTAATGAAAAAAAAATATACACGCATATAAAAGCATCGTCGAGAGAATCATTCGCTCACGGCATAATTAATTTTCATAATTAATTCGGTTCGTAATTTAATTAGTGATAATTTCAAATTATTCGTAGAGTTATTTATTGTTATGAAATGAGAGTTGAAATATTGCACAGACGAAATACGGTATATGAAAACACTTGTACTCGTATCTTTCGCAACTATTGGGGAGCATCAATCAAACTGACTCCGGCGGCAAACGGAGGCTTTTCGTTGACGCAACAAATTCATGGTGGAATTCAGGCGAGACAGTACCACTCTCTCTTTCCCATTCCCATGTATTTCGTCCTCCATGTGGAAGACTAGACATAAAAATACCTCTGAGAGCGAAAGATCGATAACTTGTCCCTCGGCGACATTCCCTCTCGAGAACGCGTCTGCCTTACGGCTACCAATTGAGAATACATCTCGGATGATCATATAATATCGAGTTTGGGAAAAACACATTTACTGCATCCGACGTCTGCAGGTACATGACAAAAAGAGGGTTGTTTTTGTTACTTGAAAAAAAAAAATGCAAGGCGAAGGTGCAATATTCATTTAACACGATAATAAAACGTCCCTTTGAGGAAAGTGGCCGTTTTCTTTGTATATTGGCGATATTTTTGAATTGGGGGAGGCGTTTTAAGGAAAAAAATAACACAGAAGAGGAGGTCTGGAGAGGCTGCAAGTTTGGTCGAAACTTTTCCTTACAGTCGCACAAAAGAGCTCCGAACGCTGCGAAGGAAAAACGTTAAAAGTGGACATGAACTTTTGCGGTTGAAAAGCGCAAAGGAAAAGGGAAATTGCCGTATACAAAAGATCCAAAAAGATAGTCAAAGTATCGCCGAATGTACCGCCAAAGAGGACGAAGAGGAGAAGATGCCTTGTTTTTTGTATAGAATGTTCGGGTACATTTACAATTTCATTTTATTAAAAAAACAAAAATATCTTTTGCATTATCATAGAGTTCAAATATTTTCAAATTGATACATTCATTTGTTGAACGACGAAAATTTCCAAATTTTCATTTCTATCTACTGATTTATATTTGGTAGTAAATTCGCGGAAGATATTATGTAGGCGCCGTAGGGGTTAACTGTGGTCCTTTTGTGAATTCCAGAAGGGTTTCGAAATAAAACAAGGTAACTCTTATCGATCCACGTTCTTCTCGTGCGCTATTTAACGAGTGAGTACCGCCTTTGAACCAAACGCCTAAATATTATTGCCGACCAGAACAGGGGAGCGCAACATAAACACTTAACAAGAAAGCAGAATCCAATTTCCTCATCACGAGATGGCGAATTTGATTCAAACAAATCTGATAGGGCGATAGAACTGTGATACACATATAACAATAATATGATAAATCATATAATTGTGACATAATATGTGTTGAGATAGAATATGCGATCTGTTAAAAATATCACGTTTTCATTTTGGTAATGTATAAATAAAGTATTAATTCAAAGATTGGCGTTATGCGAATGGTTCATTTAATCTGAAATCGCATAAATATAGTGGTAGCTGTGGTAATACTACGGTAGAGATGTGATATGGCGTAAAAGTATGGTATTAGCAGGGAATTATCAGGATTATTGCTCAGCGTAGCAGCTACATAGATTTTCACATAAATACAAATCCGACCGAATGCGAATCACATTAAGAAAATTAATCCGTTCATTATTGAAATTTATAACGACAACTCGGTTCGAATATTGTGCGCTTTGTATAGACGCATTTATCTGCGTTAACCGTTTTACATAACAATAATATCCCCGGTTAATCAGAGCACATTTCATAAAAAGAAGAAATCGGCACAACGCAAACTGTCCGCCGTTCGTTTCGATAAAACAATATCGAAACGAGAATTGAATCGGGCAATAAAGTCGCCATACGAATTTATCTTTATAGTCATATCGATTGTCTACGAGTTTTCATTCGACTCATACGCAATCGCCGAGATAATTTAATTAAATGCGCTATAAGGCAATAAAACAGGCTTGGCATATTTAAAAGTTTTTACTGTACGGCCGTATTGTGCTTTGCGCCAAATGAACCACTCAGAGCTAAACAAGACTAACTCCACTAAGCAAGAAATCGAGAAAAGTGATCGATCGTGTTTGAGGTGTTTTTCGAAATTCTCTAAACTCACTTCATTATTCCATTATGAAGAAATCATAAACGTAAAAGAATTGGATAAAAATGAGCACGAATGTGGTCGATTTTCATAAATTGCAGAAATACAGAACGATTATGGTACAGAATTAATTAAAATTACTTCTGAAATTGATGATTTATATTCGGTAGCCAAACGTTTTTTTTACATTTAAAACGACACAACAATTTTCTCCTCGTTTAATGCCGTTTATCTTTATTATTCAGGGAAGATATTTCATACATAAAAAGTTATGACGATACCAAGCGCTGTAAAATTTAAATCTCATTTTTGTCAAAAAGCAGAATTAATCACGATTATCTCTAAACAGCTCGAATAAACCAAAGCACACATACCTACACATGCAAGAATTTTAATAGCGAATTTTACGATTTACATTTCAGCCTTAACGACCGTAATGAATCCTTTTACACGTCCACTCGAATCGCACGAACTGCAAACACATCTCATCTCGACAATCGTGCAAACTGTCTCAAATTAAAACGAACAATCCAAAGTGACAAACTATCGCATTAGACGAGCGGTGCATGCGGAACAATACGTGATTTGGTTACAAATGAGCAGAGACAAAAGCTCCAACCCAAGAATTTTCCCCTCGTTTAATGCAGGAGGCTGCTGCGGCGGCACGCGTGCCATCATCATCATAACATATAATATAATATAACACTGACTCGTATTATGCGAACCGAGTTAGGTGCCCCGAGGAAATCGCGCCAGTTCCATCATCTGATGATGAGGGCTTGGAGAGGTCGTGGTATTAGTTGCCGGTTGGACGGCTGAGGTCGCATTCTTGCGGATGGTTCGAGTGCGGAAATTGGCCGTTCGCAATGACGGGGTGTTTGTTTTCTGGATTGTTTTTGAACGATGTTTTTCGACTAATTGAGGGGTTTGTTTGTTGGATTGAATTTTAGAGTGAGTATTGCTTGCCATTTTGCCATAGAAGTCGAGTGGAGTAAGTAACGTGGTGAAGATTTTTAGAAAAATGTGTCCGAAGTTGAGGGTTTGCATTTAATTATGTATTGGGAAGGTAATGAGTTATTTAATGATATTATTTTAGTATAGGTTATGGAATCGTGTATATCGATTTGCTACCAAATACACGAATATGTCTAGAAGCAATTTTTGCACTCAACTTCCATTTCGAGAAAAATGCTAATTGACTTCCAACGCGACGTCACATATTTTTGAAAGTAACTAAAACTTAAATTCGATCTATTATGTTTTATATAAGGATAATAATTTGAGTTGAAGTCTTACATATTACATTATTTCTACGAAAAAAACGGAGCGAATTTTCCAAATTGAAAATAACAATACTAAAACAAGACTTTCTTTCAACTTTGCGCAAAACAATATCGAATAACACACAAACAACCCCAATTTATGATACTTCAAAGGAGCTTATTTGAAATTTCCGAGAAAAAGGTCACGTAATATAATATTCAGATCCCACATTCGACGCAGAAATAAATCAGAGTTAAAAAAATATCTCGAATAAAGATAGACGAGACACGGCCAAAGGGATCAACAGCACCTCGACGAAGACACCACGTTCGAAAGACCTTTATCCACCTAAGATCACATGCTTTACGATGAATTACGATAACTGCAGAACTAGAGATACGTTTTTATTTTTTCGGTCGAAGACCGCATTCGATCGAAACTCTTTTCGTGCTATACACGAGCACGTGGAAAACCGGAGACCATTGTCGACGGGTTGAGGTCCTCTAGTTCCCGCCCCGCGGCTGATTGATATTGACCAGCGCCGATAGTTATAGTGATCGCGGGTCATTTCACAAATCTGGTTGCAGCACGTGAAATTCAGCCCGCAGACAAAGTCGTGATGTGCCCAAGAGATCGGCCAATGGCCGCGGCAGCCAAGAACTGTTAAAACACCAATGGCCAATGACGTCAATAAAGGCGCCTTCGGACAAAAACACAGCCGATTCGTTCTCTATCTATGCAGATTCTTATTTTAAATCATTCCATTTACTTGATAGGAAAATACACATTTGAAAAAAAGTATTTAATTGGGAACGTATCAACTTCGGGGGTAAGTTGTTCCGAAAAAAATAATTTTCTAAGAAAAAGATTTTAACACTACGTGAAAGATATAATTAAAACATCAAGTATTGTACAAATTTGGTAATAATTTTAGTTACTTGGGTGATGACCGTTGAGTGACGAAACAACTTCGGAACAACCTACCCCAGAAGCTTCCTATCTCACTCTCTTTTTCTTAAAATCACTTTAATAATATTCAGAAAGATTTTTTATATTTAATTTTATAATATAATGTAAATATGTCTGTGTGTGAATATACCATTATTCGGCTAAAGCTACCACAATCGATTTTTGCGTCGCTGTGACTGGATAGATAGTGCGGTGTAGTCGTCGTCGAAACGGACGTTTATCAAATGGTCGAAAGTCGCTCCTGAGAACGTTGAACTCTTATCTTGGTGTCGATCGATTTTATTTATCATTATTTAGATTGTTGTCGATATTCAATAGGAATAGAATGTGCAGATTGTAGCCGATTGCGAAACTTGTGCGGATATTGGGCGTTTCCTTCAAACGAAATCATTAACGATAAATGGTTTCAGATACTCGTTTATGTTTTCGTATTATTTTTGAGAAAGCGTGCGAAGATTTTTTTCGATTATTTATCGTATTATATAGTGTTTATATTTAGCTGAAAGGTCAACGCACATATAGAACAGTTTGGGAAAATTTATATCGAAGCGATTTTCTCTCATCTCTAGAGAATTAATAGGATTTGCTAAAGTTGGGACAAACATTTCCATATCAGATTTTCAATATAAATGAATAAACGATAAATTCACTGTATACTTGATATATTAAAGTACCGATTGAAGCTTCGAATTAAAATCGGAAAAAAACTCCCCGAAGCGGATACTCGCATACTCGCGCGACTCGCACGATACAAATACGATTGAGCAATTTAACAAAGGCTAAGTAAATTGCAGAAGCGCAAATGAAAAATCGCGTCCCATTCCATGGGAGATAGACGCAAAAGCGTTGCCAAGATTAACGGGCATCGTATTAGGGGGATCGCGGTTTTCGCAGCCGACAGCCTTATGGCACGATGACGATAATGATGATGTATGGTGAGGCAACTGCACCTACCATTTACGTGTATTGAAAACGATACGGTGTTGTCTTGTGTTGTGTTATGTTATGTTGTGTTGTGTTGGGCAGGAGAGCGATTCTTAGCTCAGAGGCGGGGGATGTTGTAAAGGTGCGTTTGGTTCAACTGCCAATGTATAGTTTGAGTATAACTGCTTGAGTATATTAAAAAAATATTCAAATTTAGATATCGTAGATAATTACATGAAAATAGTTTAAAAGCAATGTTTTTTATAATATTTTTTACTATTTTCTGTGAACCAGAGTTGCTCGAGACTCTTTAGACTTAAAGCGGATTGTTGATCTTCTACTTCCGTTCCCGTAGTAAATCCCATTGAGTATGGAGATCGTGCATAATATTTGCAAAAGCGTTTCTATGGCTAAAGCCCTTTGAGAATTCTCAAAAGATAGAAATTCCGTAGAATGTGAAATGTAATGATGCAGAAACATTCTCGGATGTGTACAAAAATGTCCTGAAAAGTTTCTCTGCAAAAGGATCAGCGACTAATGAGTCTATTGAGCATATGCATCCATTCATACACACAGACATTAATTTTCATTTATATAGATATTCATTAGAAAATAATGTGAATTTTAAATTAGAGAATAATAGCTGACATAAGTTTAAGATTCTTATGAAAAAAAATATCCACGAAAGTAATTTTATAGCAATGTGTTGTGTAATTTTCTGAAAACTGTATTTTTTTCATAAATTTAAAAATATTTTTTTATAAAAAAAAATGTAATATTAAAAAGTGCGAGGTTTATTTATGGAATCCTTTAATGCTGGAAACCTCTGTTATGTTCATACTATATTATTTTTAAACGTAACAACGAAGCAAAATCCTGGAATGCAACCGCTTTACTAAGTGAGGTATTATCGTAATTGCATCTATAACGTAATTTTATGTGCAAACGACACCTAACTATGATTAATCGACGCGGCCATCACAATAGACTAATTTGTAAATTATCCATAAGCGTATACTCGTATACTCACAAACGAAAAAAACGAACAAATCTCTTATTATACAAGACAATCGGACCGGTCATTATTCTCGTTTCCTGCGCAATTATTTCGGCTCTCGTGGAGAAAATTTCGTTTCACCGAAACGCGAGAGTTCATCAATTACGTTGTTTACCGAATCCGGTAACGCGATATCGCCGATGAAAATTTATAATACACGTAATACGAAACTCGCTCATTTACCCATCACACGATAAGTTGACCGCAATAACAATTAACAACGATACAACAATGACGGGATAACGATCTCGAGTACGCAGGGTCATCTCCGGCGAACTAATGAAGCAATAAGACGACTCGCGACTGGTTTGTCCTGATTGTTTGGACTTGTGCGCAATTAGCGCGAAAGCCTTTTTTCCGCTAAGCCGAATCGACTGATTGAATCCCGAGAAAGGAAGAGTTGTCTTTCTTGGTGGATGACGATCGAGAGGCTAATTGAGGCGATTTTATCGTCGATCCTGCGGCTTCTGGACGGGAAGCAATTTCGAATGTTGAGGTGTCGAGGGACGACTTTGTCGATCGGCGTGTTCAGCGCTTATCAATTGACGCCCCGAGGCTCGTTTTCTAGATGTCGATAGAATGTCGGCTTCTCTGGCTTTTTACACCACTGATTTCTTGCATATGATATGAATGTGTAGCTTTAAAATAGATTATTTTTCATTAAAACGGAAATGTTACATTTTGAGCAAATCTACATTGTATTACATAACATTACTGAGAGGGAACGTGAAATGAGAACATTATCTAAAAAAGTCATTGCAATTTGCAAAATTTCTAGTAATTTAAATTGAATTTTCTTTTCCGTATAAACATAATAACAGATTTTACATAGATCACAATAAAGGTGCATTCGAATTGCAAGCAAACTGAATGGGACAGAAACTGACGAATGAGACACACCTATATGGGTATATGGCCATCTTTGTCCCTCTTAGAAAGAGATGACTGTATAGTTGTATAGATGTGTCTCGTTTGTCAGTTTCTGTCCCGTTCGGTTCGCTTAGAATGCGAATCGACCATAAAGCATTAGATGATTATTACTTGCGTAAGTTTATAGGTGAAATTCCTCTCAAAATGTATTAAATTTCAAAATTTCAAATATAATATTAAATCTCAATTCGCTACTGTTTCGAAAAACATACAAAACACTAGTGTCAGTGATAAAGTGGTGTACATGATTTTAAAACACACACTAACAATTTGCACGAGCGGAAAGCGAATTAGCGTCGCGGCGAGACTTGGCGCGTTATTGCGGAACTTTGCACACATTTGAGAGTGTGTACACAGAAAATACGTATCGCAATTATAATTCAACACTCGAAACTGTAATTTCTTAGGGCAGTCCGTATACGGATCGTGTGTGCCTATACAATGCTCAGAAAATGCCCTACGCCGCATTGAAACAAGAACGAGAACGTTCTTCGGCACTAACATTAATCGCGGTCACTAAATATACGCCGCAAATTGAGACATATTTCCACATAATTTAACGTGGATCGTGTAAATAAAACCGGCGGAATTGTTCTGGAGGAGCTTTGTGCTTTTAAGAGCTTATGTGCCACGGAAACGAATTGCTAGCTGCTGCGAAACGAACGATGACAGATGTTGTGAATCGCTCGCTTCGATTCTGATTGATGTGGTCGTAAAAAGCGATCGAAATCGAAAGTTGCTTGTGAGATATGTTAATATGGATGTTGTGAATTTGCGATGATCTAAATATTTTTTCGGCTTTCGAAAGCATGAACTTTCATATGTATTCGAATAACATGTTAAATTCACAATAAATTTTGCATATATACGGTATGAAGCAGAATTTTTTTCTTATAAATTTCAAATTCGACCCCGAAAAAAAAGTTAAAAACTCGTGAATAAATTCTCAAACTTTTCCCCATAACGAACTCATTCAATGAACTTTTTAGACGAAAATAAAAACACAGACAGTTTCCGAACAGCCATAGAATTTATCGCACACAACTCGCGCAGCATTAGAATCGGCCAAGATCGATAGCAACAAAGCAATCGCAGAGGACATTGCCTCGCGCATTACCTGTACCGTTAAGGGGTTAGGTTAGGTTAGGTGGTGTTCGCACACAGACATATCCATACTTGCGAACTGACTCACATGATAAATTGCTCGTATCCGGAAATGCAATGGCGATCGCAAATCAACGACGTCCCTCAGAGGCGAGCAAACAATTGCACGTAGACGCAAAGCCACGGGCAAGTGCTCGTCCATATCCCCAATTTGAAATGGAATTCGATTGATGTTTGAATTTGTTGATTGCTAGAGTCGAATTCAGCAGGGCGTTATAACGAAATCGCAAATCGGGAACGTCGAAAGTGGATTAAAATGAAATCGCACATTGGAAGCGTCAAAGGCGCTTCGATTAAAATGATTGGGCGATTTTGAGATACATAGATAAATCTTTCATATATTTTTTTATAATATAACATGATAACTGAAAATACCAAAGTCTCAAAGCTGAGAATGCCTCTACATGTAGTAGGAGGAGATCAAGTGATTTGATGATATACATATCTCGGTACAAGTTTGTTCATATCCTTTTGCCACCATATAAATATATGAGCTTACATAGAAGCTATTCTTGTACATAACTAAATTTCAGCAAAAATGTAATTTGTACCCCTTGGTCTTTTCAGTCATTATATGATATCTTGGTTCTTTCAAACAATAATCGTTACACGGGTAGAAACTACCGATTACTAGATTCGTTATTGGGGCTGGATCTCGCACGAAGTTAACGCATCATTCAACGAGTTTACACTAGACGACCATCGGCAGTCATCGTCATCCAGATCTTCTCACCAATTAGCATATTTATCGAATAAACAATTAAATCAAACGAGACAATCGACAAGAGCGAATCGTCTGGAAAAACCGGTGCTCAGAATGCGAAAACCGCAGAAAATCCCCCATTACTATCGATCGAAAATCTGCTCGTTTATTCACTGTGTTGACAAACAGCGTTGTAGATGAGTAGAAACGAGTTGTTCATTAGCGGAAATTTTATTAGCGATTGTCGTCGTCGAACAAATAACGGCGACGAAACAATGTACGGAGTTGCACTCGTCCGCGAACAATGAATCTTTTCAAAGCATGCGCGTTATTGAAGATCATGGGTGGCCCTTCCGTTGCATGTTCATATTGTATTGTTTATATATTTTATAGAATAGAAGCAAATACAAACAGGTTTGCTTGTAAAGTGAGTCTCTGATTATCTGAAATCGACTTACGTAGATTGTAGATGAGTTTTTAGTGATTATTTCTAAAGAAAAATCGAAGTAAAAGTGTTGTTGAAAATCTAATATTATATATGTAAACATTTTATGAAGAAAATATATTTTTTTCAATTTAATATGTTAGAAACAAGTATGTTTGTTATGTAAATATAAATTGGACATCTAAACTTTAGTTTGAGGCGAAATGTAATTTGCTTTCCAGAAGAATGACCGAAAAAGGGAGCGGAAACAAAAATTCGAGCCAAGAGAATAATAAAAGTCGTCACGAGAAAAATATCCTGCCAACGAAAGAGCGGGTGAGGTAAAAATGAAGTTTCATTCGCTGCTCGGAAAATCGTACATGGCTGCAGAAAATCTATGCTTTTCCTTCGGAGACTTCATTTGATGTCGCCGCACGTTCGACCCTTTTTTGCAGTTTCAATTAAGAGTTTTCTTTGAAAACCGATCGTCCATAAGGTCGAGATGTTCTCAAACGAATCTGTCGGCCGAACGAGACGTTTCCTTTAGAGACTGGTCGGTGGTTCATTACGGGTTCCAGTCGTCCTTTGGTCCTTCGCCGAGAAGTAAAGCCTAATTGACTTGGAAGAACCGATGAATTGACCGACGTGAGTTGCACGCGATTATTATTGTATATTTCTGTATCCGGACTCAGACGAAGCTTGCAAAACTAGTTATACCATTCCGTATTTTTACATCGAACAAAACCTCCATTGTAGACAACGCTAACGATCTCATTACCTATCAACTCAAAACAATTCATTTCGATCCCAATTTTCTTGAATCAAAACTCAATACATATGCAATGAATCGAGGTGCTACATAGAACTATATGCAATCGAAGACAGTCTATTTACATATTCTGGTCTCATTTGTAGGAAATGTGGCGTGAATTGCCCATTCTGTTGCCCACTCGACGAAGTCTTCGCACTGAGACGACAAAAAGACGAGAATTAATCCCGCTTTCGGTCGGAAATACTTTACGAGGCTGTCGGCGTGGCTTCAAGGGACTTTGAACAGTGGAAGCACGCGATCTGGAAGCGAAGTGGCTCCCACAATTATTTCCATTTCGGCAAAACCTTAGCCCCATCGGATCAGAGTGGGCGGATATATCGACTATGACGTGGGTGCTAGAGACAGTTAGCTCTCTAGCGGTTTAACGCACAGTGACAAGAGGAAATACTGTGGTAATAAGTCCTATATTCGGGTATATAAGGTGTGAAGTTTCCGCTCGATATTGACTTATTTTTATGTGCTAGGCAATATTGTAAATCGAGTATTTGGAAACTTCAAAGGTCTGCGAGTATACACAGAGTGTCGTAAATCTGTCTGTAGGTATGGAGTTTTCGATCGATTGTGTCAAATTCAAAATTGAGACATGCGCAGAGACGTGACATTCGAACGATCGAACGTCAAGAAGATTTCAGAGTCGTTGAAGCACATAATCAAAAGCTCTTATACCTCGTTCCGGAGAAGATGCTCTCGACGTCTGTTCGTCGACGAAAATTATTTTACGAGAAACGACACGAAGCTGCGGTGGTGTAACCGTAAAATTAGATCCGTAGCCGAGCGGAGAAAACTTTATAATGAAACTAAAGCAAATAGTAAACAATGATAGATAACAAAAATCGAATGCATTTCTCGGAACAGAATGGAATTACAGCTTGAGAACAATAAACGTACTTACTACCTACATCGCTTCGTATAAAAGTGACTAGAGAATTTAACGTACGCTCGTGCAATACATTATTGAACAATACGAAAAGTGAAACAACAAAAATACAAACTGCTACTTTGTATTGGTAGTTCGAACGAAATGAACGAAAAATATCCGTTCTATTTACGACTAAAGTTATTTTCAATCTATCGAATGGATGCACAAATTTCACGAATTCGAAAATGAAAAAAACTCAAATCTAAACTCACAAATGTACCTTTATATAAAGGAAAATTTATAAAAAAATGTATGAGATGAATCTAGCGACAATCAGACTAATACCGTTGATAAGCTCTTTTCGTTTATATGACTGAGTGAAAATATGCATTTAAAATGATTTTTACTTAAAGCAGTTTAAAAAAGAAAGCTAAAAAAGGAAATGTATTTTAGTAATATCTGAAAAAAACTTATTTTTGTTGAATTTTTAGTTATTAAATTATTTTTTTCACATTGTGATTTGAAACTGACCCCCATAATAATGAATGATAATCACTAAAACGGCTTTCCAATGACATAAGTTTTGTTCTTTTTTCTATAAGTATACGATTATTAGAAAATCGAATGATATTTTCACAAAAAAAAGGATCACAGAGAACAATAACAGTCATATAGCACTCGTATCGAACTGGAAGTCTCGGTAGCGCAGCTGGCTTGGAACTCGACTTCTGCAACCACCGCGCCAACGATTGTCGATCCTACCACGCGATTGTCGATAAATAACGTTGGGAACGCACAAATGTGTACCGGAGGGCGCACCTCCCGACTCGGTGCCTCCTCCCCAGCATCGGTGCCAATAACTCATCTGCTTCTCGGCAATTATTTGTATCGCGTCCGAGGATCTGGACCGCTTTTTGTGGCACCCGATCGGCCGACAATGAAGATGCGATACCGAGGATTCTTCGATTCGATTCGATTCGATTCTCGAGGAACTTATCGGGAAACCGGAGTCGACGTCGAGTTCCGGGAACGGCGTCAGGTCCGGTTCCTTATATGGATTATGATGGGGATCGGCGTGAGATCGATCGTTATACAAAGGTTAGCTCGTTTGTTACTACATAGCATCGATACAATGTTCCGGATTCGTGTATCTACTTTAGTCTATATTGTGCAAGTTGGTCGCATATTGCTTGTTGAATGTGTTTCAAATATAGTTATGTTACGATATAAGAAGATTTTTTTTTAATGTTTACGATGAGGAAAGTAAAACTACATTCGATGAATATTCAATTACAATTTAAATTAAAAAAAATAAAATACGAATCGTTTAAACGACTTGAGATTTTCATCGAAGGATCTATTAACTATGGAATTCGATATAATTTACAGCGCATAAAATATCTTCCAATGACATTTATTAGAAATAGACTATAAAAGATGAAACAAACCCTACTATATACACTCTGTGTTGTTTTTTCCTGCACATAATTCTTTAGTTCGAATCGCATCGAACCTTATGCAAAAGACAGCGCTTTTTACGGCCCTCGAGATGGAACTATAAAACGAACAGACATAAGCAAGACTCCTGGAGCATAAAAAAGTAATTGATGCAATAAATCCGAGTCGTACAGATGAGCCGTGTTATTCCGATAGATTCGACCCGTTTGTAGGAAAACTTTTTTCATTCTCGCCCTGTAAAGTTCCGGGATTATTCGAGGCACGTGGAAGGCGAAGAAGCTTTGGAAACTTTTTTGGATAAAATCCGACTGTTTGTCGCCTTGTTACGAGCACAGGAGTGTAAAGCTCCTTAACACGGTGACTTTTACACTTTCAGCAATTGCCAAGGAAAAGGAAAAAGAAGATCTCGAGCCAGTTGTTAGCGAGAGAGTCTGCGCTTGGCTGCTAGACGCCACACAAATCAAAAACTTGTGTCCGAGAGCTAAAGTCGTGTTTAAGTTTATCTGGTGTTGGTTCGAATGGAAGTCGAGGGCAGGATGGCGTGTTAAAAGGTCCGGACTGTGATAGACCGTACTTGAGATCGAAAGCTCCGGTGCAAGACGAATAGAAGAAACCTCTTTGGAGGGTTTCAGACGTGCTAAACGATCGAATAAATAAATAAGCCCTAGCGCGGCGTTCGACGACTCTTCAACTCTGAAAACACTCGAACAAAAGATAATATATCTCTTTACTTTTATTATGACAGGCTAGTAGCCTTTTACTCGTGCAAACATTATTCGCCATTTTCTGAAAATACGCAGAGTTGCGTTTCGAGTTTAAAATGTTTTCGTCAGCGAAATTTATTTCATGAAAATAACTTCTATCAAACTATTTCTATATCCTCGTAACAACTGACACATTAATTTATGAACTTGATATATCACATACAATACAGGAATTCAAACTATTTTAATATATCGAATGTCATAATAAATATAATATTACTCAGAATTCAGATACGTAAGAGAAGTTGGTATATTCGAAGTATCGAAATAAAAAAAAATGTAATAACATCGAAGCATGATTTATAAATTGAATAAAAACCTATACTATGGGGAGAAGAGTATCGTCCAAATTGGCATCTCTACAAAGGGCTGATGTTCCCTCACTTCGTCACGTCTTCGAGGGGCATTCTCGTTTATGTGCTAGACGGTTAAATTAAAACCGGGGTATGGAAGGAAAATTTTTACCATTCGAAGCATGCACGCCTTCCTGATTTACCGGCTTGGCTTTCCCTTTTCCTAGAAGCTTTCTATATTTTTGCCAACTATTTTCCCTCGGGTGGCCATATCCTTCGGGTCGTCCTCGGAACGGCGCTAAGATGGACTCCTCGGACGCAATTTATCAAACGTTTGTATGCCCTGGTCGAGGACCTGTCCTACACGATCTTTTTATACGAACCGGACGAACGGACGTGACGGGATTAGTAGATTCGAAAAGGCAGTCGACAAATTCCAATTATTTCATAGAATTGTGATGTGAGTGTATGTACTTGTCGTGAATATATCAGTAGCTAAGTATAAAATACGATTTTATTAGAATCGTTGTGCTCTTTTTGACGGGGAAGAAAGTTTTCTGTGATGCATAGAAATTGTAGACGTTATTCACGAGTCTTAACAGTCACTCCCTTTTAAAAAGAGAACGCCAAAAAAATTCAATCTCCTCAGGGAAAAAGAGGGCTTTGTTGCAACCGCTGTTTTGCTATACATCTACGTAATATAGAAGTATTTTATTAAAAAGATGAAATAGAATTATTTTCCCCTTCCGTCAGGATGCAAATATTGAAACAATTTATTCTTTTACTTTTTCAAACACACAGAATAAATTACATTTTCATCAAAAAATTTGATTTAAATGTATGCATAACAACATTTTTTCAATAATTTCACATAAAATCGTTTTATAAATAATCTCGTATTTATTTATAAATAAAACCCAATATAAAGCTCGATAAATTCTAAAGTTTTATTTTTGTTCATCCCCTTCGAATATAAAATAACTGGCGCCGGCTGCTAAGTGAGACAATAAAGAACGAGGGCGAAATGTTCTGGTTTCGGGGGATGCATTTCGCAAGACAAAGAGAGTAATAGACTTGCACCAGAGTATATCATAACTCATTAGGGAGTCAACTTTCAAAGTCGCTTCCCATTATCACGTGACCTCTTAAAACGCGACCCTTCTTCTGTGCAATGCAAAAGTTATGCATTCTATGTACTGTATGTACTACACTCGGAGGGGATCTTGACTGATGAGAGAAGAGGAACGACGAAGAGAATATGTTAAATCATAGGACAAGTCGAGTTTAATGCTGCATATGAAAGCGCGATTTCATTGCGACATACTTTCGAGATATGAAAATTTTATCGCTTCATATGTGAAGTTTCCTCAGGAACTTATCGAAATAATATCGCGTGTCACGTATGTAAAGTTATGCGAGCGGGTGAATTTTTCATTTTGAATTTTGATGAAAATTTTGAAATGCACGTGCTATGATGGAAATGAAAATAACTGTCCCCGCGGACGGTTAAAGGTCGACGTTCGATTTAAGCTTTTCTTTCGATAAAAGTGCGGAAACAGATTGTAAGATAAGCAAGGCACGTTGTGAATCTTTGATGCGAGGACGAAATGGGGTTTTCGTATTATTTGGAAGAAAGAATTCGTGGGACGAATATTGTACTGAAACGAAAAGGAAAAAGTATTTCTCACAATAAGAAATTATCGAATAAAAACTGGAATAAATGAGAAAAATATATAAAGGAAGAATCAAAATTTTATTTGAACCGCTTTAAATAAAGGCAACATAAATTCATATAAAACGTGATATGAAAACAAATAAAAAGCGTAGTACAATATTTTTCTTTATGTCTATCTATTAAATGAAACCTGCAATAAAAAAATACTATTACAACCTTAATAGCTTCCGCGTAAATTTATGTGCAAAAGGTCAGTGCTCCGTTTTAGCACTTGACCGAATATAGCCGCATAGGTCAACTGTATACAAGCAGAAAGCAAACATTTTTATTATTCACGTATTTTATAAATCTGTTGATGCACATTTATAAAAGCTTAAGGTGAAATTTTCGCACAAATAAAACAAAGAAAAATGGCAATTTGCTAAAAGATCGCACGCGATGAGTCGCTAGAAAAAAAACGCGAGACGAGTTTCGCGAGAAAAAACTTTTTTTCTCCGCTTTTAATCTCATTATGATTTTATGTGGGTCAAATATTAAACACTTACTTAGCATAATACGATTTTGAAGCGAAGCCTTGTATATTTTCTCATTGACTTGATTACTTTGGCAAACGGACAAGTCGCAGTTCGTGTTCTCTTCGCGCATGACCGAAGTTAATTTTTCTTACAGTTCGTATTCTTTTCCTTCGTTATCTATTTATGCAACGTACCACACATAAGAAGGTTTTTACGAAAGAAAAAACGTTAATTTTAGAATAATGAAAATCTTATTTTATCTCAAGAAAGTAGATGTATATGCAGGCAATGTACCTTCTGCGTTTGCGGATCGGTATGTTCCTATAGGAGAATTTCACTTTATCCAGCTTGGCATGTGGGCTCCGGCGCCCGGACATAGTTTAAATTGGATTTTAAACATTCAAAGTATCTGCTCACGGGGAGGAGAGCACAAAAGTGAAGCAATCTTACAAAGGTGGAAGAAGGCTGTGTCGTGATACCCTCGCATACTTCGAAAAGCGACTTCTCGATACGAAGAGTCGGCGGTTATGTTAACGAACGTTCGCTCACCGACTCGTAAAAATTTACATTCACAATCTAATTTCGCACAGACTTTCCGGAGACGGAAAAAGCAATTTTCGAAGTTTCCATAACGAAACTCCGTTAGCTAGAAATGCGAATAGGAAATGACGGATGCGAATCGCGACAGACTGCATTTGCGGATGGGAAATTGAAAGGCTCTTCTCGCCGATTCGAGTTTAATCAATTCGGCAATTTGCAGCCGTTTCAAATTATAAACTTGCCATATTCGTTTTCATAATTCATATGATATAAGTGTTTATGTGATATATAACAGCCGCAAAGACGCATATATCACAACCCTTCCAGATTTCGCTCAACGAGAGATAAAACTGTCTCTGCTCTATATTTATAGCAGCTACACTTTGTAACCTTTTACGTTAATTTATTGTTTTATTATTTTAATTCATTCTTCCATTTTCTCTGCTTGAAGCTAGGTTGAGTGATAAATAAAACCCACCTAAGAAGAGCAAGTTGAAATTTTATAACTATCTACCAACAAATGAGATATTTTTTTATTAAGTATGAATGATCACCTCAGATGTACCTATTTAACTATCACAGCACTAGAATAAAATAATTTATCGACTTTGAGGGGAATTCCCCTCAGTCGTGATGGCGTCGTCTGGCGTCGCGACGCCCAAAGTAATTGCGTTCTTCACATCCATAGAGGACCGTTATTTTGCCTTCGCCAAATAATTAAATTCCTTCAGAATGCCCCTACACGGATTAATCTCGGATTGGAGCTGACAATTTCCAAAGAACACGAATTATGTGTGATTTCTCGTCTAGTTCGGCGAATGCGCATTTATCCATTTCCGAGTAGATCGTGACACAGATGAAACTCGGTGAGTATAATTTCGGAAAATGTGGAAAATGACTCGGTAGCTTCACTATTGTGGAATCTAGTCGTCGAGTTGAAGAATGAGACGAAGAAGAACCTGAACAACAAAGATCATAGACAAAGGGGACTCGGATCTCCATACAACGCGTACATTTTTTATAAGGCCTTGGAAGCAAGGAAGTATTGTTTCCCCTTTAATTACTTATTCACCCGAGAATGCTGCGACCCGCAGGCGAATGTATCGCAGAATAGAAAAGCAGAAAGAGTTGTAAAAAACCACTCTTGGTATTAGAGTGCGACATCGACGAAATGCACATCTGAATATTCATAGAACTGGTGAATGTATGTAAATCGTCGAAGGACGTACCTACGTTGAATTCGAGGTAACTTTGAAATTGGTCAATTTGAAATTTTGTATGATTTGAGTTAATGAGGTGTTCAATTTGACGGTTGAAATTCGTTATGACACTCGACGCAGTTTGATTGCTTGCGCCTAAAGTGCTCTCATTGTCGTGACTTATTCTAAAAGGATTCTGTAGGTAAATAGACATCATTATTTCAATGTTTCGAAATGAAAAATTATATATTACTTTAGTTGAAAAAAAACTCGCATTCGAAATACCTTCCCTGATAAAGACGTCAAAACGCATAAACCGCACTATAAAAAGCAATCGTTTTAATACAATGAGATTACGATGTTTCTATTGTGATGTTAACTCATCTATCCGATTAATCAGCGAGAAGTTCTCATTATTGAATCGTTTCATTTTCCACAAATCAAAATCGTTTTATTATTGTGAGAATTGACGACCTCGTTTATTTATGTTTATGTCAGAAAACCGATGCATCGCGTGTGAAACGTAACACTGACTCCGAAACCCACAAGTTTTCAATCGAACGCAAATATGTCGATTCAATTAACGCTTTTCTGTTCATACGTGATTGATTAGTCGATAAAATAATATTAGATAAATAAAGCAATACAGGCACTAATTGAAAATTCGATACTGAAAATTCATTTAAGTTTTCTATTATTGGGTTCAATTATACAAAGATGTATGAAAGCAATTTGATTTAATTATAAATTATTTGACTTATTTGTGCTTCGTTGAATGTCAAAACTTTGAATATTCGAAAATAGCATCGGCGAGAGTGTATAATTGAATAATATATACAAAACTCGATTATTTAGTTAATTTCAATTTCGAATTCACAATGGATAACAATCGCTTTGAATATCTAAAACTCAGGTCATTCAAACCGAATTCTAAAGAGTGCGCGATAAGACACGAACAAAGAAAGTACACTCACCGAGAAAAAAGCGACGAAGCTTTCGAACTGGAAAGTCTCGTTTGATAAAAGCTCCATCGAATTCAATTATAACAATGCAAAATACAAACCTGAAATACAAAAAGCTAAAATGAAATACGCGACACATCGACGCAATTTTCCTAGAGCAAAACGACACTCATCCGTCAAATAATGCATTAACACAACAGATGATGGATGACGAGGTAATGAATTTTGCGCATTATCAATTACGCAGACTGGATTAATTGTGCTGAACTATTAATAACAAAAACAGGATATTAAACCAGAATGCATTTCGCTCGTTAATACGCTCTGACATTAGACGCTCACTGTATCGCGTAATAACTCAAAATGATTTATTGTCTTCGAAGTCTTTTGTGATCCCTTCTTGTGATCTTTTTTCTCTTCATTTGCGCCGAATTGTGAAAATTAATGTCGGCAAATTAGTGCAGCAGAACGCCGCCGAGTGTTTCTTCGGAAAATTCTTTGTGTCGAGGAGCTCGTCTCGCTCGAGGGACTCTCAAAGTAGGACGAAAGCTGAAAAAGCTCTGAATAGAGTGGCCAATGTTGGACGATGAAAAAGAAGTCTCTCGAATGCGCAAAAAATACTCTCCACAAAAGGGGAGCGTTTATCTTTTGACAGACGAACACACTGTGGCATGAAAGCCGAGATGTTTCCGTTTCGTGAAAGATTTCGATGGAGAGATATTAGATTTTCCGTCGATGAGATTTTTATTTTTTGCTATGAACGTCTATCTCGAATTTGACATTTTCTTCGTAAATAAAACGAATTTATTCAAAGAAATATATTTATGAAATAAAGTGCATTGGATAGATGAAATCGTGCATTATTTTCAGAAAAGATTTCGGGAATAAACCACAAAGCTTATTCAAATCACGAATACGATCACATTTTATTATTCCGTTCGATTTTCAAACACGTTCGGTTTGAATACTGTCTCCGATTCAGCGGTGAAATCGGTATGATTGCGCAAGGAACAAACTTCATATCAATTCTGATATACATACGAATACTTTAAAAATGCAAAAGAATAAGAATTTCCAATATCTAACATTTTGCAATTCAAAAATCAGATTTTCTCCAAACTCCGCAAAGACGGTACAATGCAATATGCATAAAACGATAAAATTTTACACTACGAAAATAAAATTTGAAATATTCCTCGTTACATATTCGAATCTTTCATTTCATTTCTTATATAATCTTAAATTCCTGAATGAATTTTGTAAGACGAAAATCCATTTAAATGCTTTTCTACTACGTTTCGGCGAATGAATTGATATTTTCGCAATTTAATCTCATATTTTTTCCATGTAAATGAAATATAGGAAATGTTTATTATACATGGCATCCATTAAATAGCACAATCGGTTCGTAATTAATCGTGTGAAACGTTTCGAGCGAATCGTATGACTTGGCTCCATTTAATGTGCACGGACAACACGCCATATCATTCCCATTTGTTTGATCCTGATAATTATAAAAACGCTGTTTCCACGAGAAAATTTCATCTCATGAGTCGAGGAGAACTCTGTTCCTTTGTTTAAGGAAACACTGATGCGTTTATAATTGACGTTGCATTTGCATTATCATAAACGTATGAGAATAGCACGACCTAACAAATTCATACTGGAAAAATACATATTCAAAGAATTTTATCGTTATATAATATAATCTATTTTTAATTTATTGTTCGTTTATTTTATTTAAGACTTGTAAAGCATGTAAATAATTGATTAAACTAAATGTATTGGACTAAATTTAGCGAAATGTGACATACGTTAATCACTGGATACAAATTGAATTCGACCGCAACTTTACGATGTCCATTAAATGGAAGTGCTTATGGCATTCAATTTCCGTTCTGAATTCTATATTTTTTCACCCAAAAATATACTCAGATTTTATTTCAGCTACAGTTAGATACTATAAACACATTCGAAGTTCATAAACAAAACATTTTTTATAATTTCATGCATACGCCAGACATATTCGATCACATTACTTCCCCACTAGAACAAACTATGAATCAAAAGCATTAACCGCAAATATGCACATAAACCATGCATTTATATCGGATCGAAGTCGATATACGAAAGTCAAATTGCGCAATTGGAAAATTGCATAGGAAACGATCAAAGCAGGGGTCGACACGTACAACGCGCGATCGGATCGAACTACAGCAAAAAAACGACAAGATCATAACCGTTATGTTATTTAGTGCAACTCCATAACACGGTGGATAGTCGATACGATGCAGAACACGTCTGACAAACGAATGAAACTAAAATGAAACTAGAATGAATCGACGTGCCCGAAGCCCGACTATTTGTCTGATGCTGCAGGAACGGGAAGTAGAACATCCGATGCGAGCTTCCTGCGTCCTTACAGTACCATGAGAATGCTCACATACTACGTTTTGTACTAGTAAATCCATGGTTTTTTATTATATTTTTGTATCTAGACAGTATTTTGTATCGCATAAGCTTTTTTATCATACAATAAAACGGAAAAGTTGAAAAGATTCAATCGATTTTTCAGCGCAATGAACAAGACTTTTGTACAAATTAATGATTACATTATATGATTTACGTTTTATTTTGTATTCAGAAAACAGTGAGAATTTTCTGTGTATATTTAATTTGATTACTTTCTCGATCGATTAATCAATTGTATCTGATTTAATGAATAATGTATTGAATTTTTAATTATTTTCTCATAAAATTTTCATATCGAAAATTCATTTAAATTTAATGAATACATTTTCACACACTCGTTAAATACTTTCATCAAAGTTTATGTCGTATCAGAGAAAACTAAAATTCTTAATCTATTAAGAAATTTAAGATCCAATCATAAAAAATATAAACTGTAATATACACAAAATGAAAATATTGTCCCATTTACTATTGAGATGCGATAGATACAATAAGGCGACGTAACGTTTCGCAACTTTATGCCGTTTGAAAACGGCATTTCGCATATATCCGGAACCGGCCCACTACTTTCGTATAATACCATGCAAAAGGCTTCATTACAATCTCGGATAATATCGCCCGTTATTACAACTGCCAATATTCGAGAGAAAGCATTTATTGTTTTCTTAATCGCGCATTATTTCCCCGCCATTTTCCTCGACCGCTTTTATTGCTGTTATGCCATTTTTTTCGCTCGATACAATTTCACACGTTGTTTTAGCCGCATTATGCAACAGATACCCCATAATTGCCGCCATAAAAAAACGAGGAAATGCTAATAATATGCGAAAATCTATATCTAAAAAATGATAATAGTTGCTGTGAAACACGCGAGCTTCTCTCCGTTTTTGTATTGGCCATCAAAACGACTTGCACTTTCAAATGACGACCGAAATGGCCAAAGGATAAAAGTGTAATTTTTTCTGAAATTGAGTTATGTACAAGATTTTCTTGTATGTACACTTATATATGACGCCTGAAAAGGGCAAGGGGTACAAGTAATTTCGAGAAAAGCGCGTTAAAAGTTGATTATGTACCTACATGTATTAGAAGAAGGTCAACTGATTCGATGATATATCTCGGCACACGTTCCGAATTCGTTTATATCCTTTTGCCAGCAAATAAATAAACATGCATAGAAGCGATTCCTGTGCATAACTGAATTTCGGCAAAAATGACACTTGTACCCTTTAGCCCTTTTTGGTCGTCATATGTATTTGGTGGCAAATGGATATAAACGAATCTTGAATGTGTGCCGAGATATATCATCGAATTACTCGACCTTCTCCTAATACATGTAGGTACATTCTGAACTTTTCTCGAAATTGCTTGTACCCTTTGGCCTTTTCAGTCAAATAATAAAATTGTGCGGTGCTTAATGAAAGTCCCCGTGTTCCCTGCATTTTCGATAAATCTTGGTGTGCGTCGAACGTGATATATTAACGGTCGTAAATAAATCTCTTGAACGAAACGGTGAAGTCTGCGCTAATGTACGACGATGGGTCGGAAAATGGCCGATAATTTACGATGCAAAAATGCCTTGTCGCAATTTCGCTATTCAAATTAGGGCTATTTTGAGAGATTTTCAAGGAGAAATTGCGAATTTCTGTACTTCGATTCCTCTTCGGATTTATGTTGGAAAATGTTCGTTAGCTCGGCGGATCGAAAGACACTTGAATAAATATTTTTAACGATTCATCTCTGCGAAATATATGAATAGAACCTCGTTACGCGTACAATATGATAATTTAAATTTTACTGTATAATGTATGTGATATGTGCCTTGGAGTTTATCGCATGCAGAGGCGGACTCGCTCTTTGCGATTTAGCGTCATTTATATGGTAATAACTAAGAAAATAAGTACATAATTGAATATAATGAAAGCGTACAGCGATACGAGCACATATTTACAATAACATCTCTCACAAGACACTCGAGAAAATCAAAACAAACATGTTATAAAAGCGAATCGCTCGATCTGTCGTACGTAAAGCTAATCTCGTCGTTGCACACCGTAGCGAAAAGGGGTGAAATTTTGCGTCAGATTCGCTTTTAATTCCTTCACAATGGAGCGAAATTGAATTAATTTCGTTTAGATCTCGTAATACCAGTTTGCCCAAGTGTATTTATAGAGAGTGAAATTTGCAAAGTCTGCTCAGATTAAATTACGAGGCACATACGCACTTATACCCGTTCGATACGAGAGGATCGTCTTAAACGCTTCGTTTGATATTTTCAAAACACTTAGACGAATTTGCAATGAATTTATTGATTCAATGATTAGAAAATCTTTTAAAAATGTCAGAAAAGTTCTTCAATATTGATCTATTTGCATCTATAGTTCTAGTGAGTATGAACCATTAGAAATTTATGCATGGGCGGATTGAGTCTCTGCTGTCTTGAGGATTACGTTATCAGGTGGACTACCCACACCGGTGCCTTAATTAATTTTGACAGCTTTTGCCGATAAAGCACATTATGGTTGTACAATTATTTTAATGTTAAGTCACCACCCAATATATCTATTCGAGGCTTTACTTATATTGTGTGTAATTTAACTGAGCTTTGGTTTTAATCATGGCAAATGAGTTATGAAAGTAATCCGTTCTAAGAATGCCGGTTTATAGGTTATTAATATCAACTTTATAACGATTTAATTGTTTGAATTATTTAAATGGATATTTCGAAATAATATAATCGTTAGAATGTGTGTGATTTTTCTTTTTGAGTTTTAATGAAAAACCCAATCATATTGATTTTTTTCTGTAAATAGAAACAAAGAAATTGGAAAATGGTAAATAATATTTCGATTTCAAATTAAAACATGTCGATATTTCACCTGCCGAACAGATTAATTCTCACTTCACCTGGGAAATAATTTCATCCAATATCCGACTGTCAATCGACAAACTAATCCTACCCAATCAACTCAAATGAAATCCCAACTGTCCGCTATTCAATTGACGAAAATAAAACGTACAAAAGCATATATAACGAAAAAGCTCATATATTTGGAGAGAATACAATCGAGATTTTTTTTTCAACCACAATATCAATACAATCTGACCGAAATAATTTCAGATTTTTATTAATACACTATCGAACGTTCGATTGTTTGATATTCGAACTTTGATTTTGAGTCATTTAAAATTGATTACATTCGAAACATTCATATTAAATGACGACTGTATTTCACAAAAAGCATAAGTGACTTTTTTATTACAATGACTTAAGTACATAAACTGATTCCGTATCATATATAACCATTTTCTGTACTTAACTCAATATCAATAAAAAAGGTCACTTGTGCCTTTTGTGAAATTCAGTCATCGAATGATTATAAAAATCAATTGAAAATGATTTTTTTAGTGAAGTTATGGTCTGATTCGGACCTGGACCTTCGTTTTTTCAGCGATGGAATAACTATGAGTTCTTTCGTTCAAAGATGGCCAGCCCTTAGACAAACCTTCTTTTCTCAGACGTGTCACCAAATTTACGACCTACCTATGAAACAATTCGTCAAATATTCGTATTAATACATACAAAAATATCGAATTTCACTGCAATAACTCATTTTAAATATGAGAATCGAAAGCGTCGAAACGGTACGTCTCGTCCATCGGATAAAGTGAGCTCAGTCGGCCAGTAGGCGTCCTCCTGGAGATCGAATCCTCGAGATTGTCCAAGAACGACTCGGTCCAATTCATTAGACATTGTTCGGTTACAAATTACGAACGAGCCGTGGGCGAGCCGGTCATCGGAGGCAAACTCAATTATCGCAAATGAAGAAATCGCAACGGGAACGTTCTCCCTCGGGTCGTTTCCCCGCTCGTACGACCGTCGTAAAGTCGTAATTGACGAGTGAAAAATCGATAAATTTCGCGAAACGTAAATCTCCGGTTTGCTAGAGGGACACGCGAGAGCAATTAATTTGCGAATCGTTCCAATTTGTGCGGAAATTGGTATGTTGTGTAACTATAAATTGTGCGATATTCGTATTAGGGTTCTGGTACGGTTCGATATATTCATGAGAAAATTAAGCTGAAATAGATGTTCATACGATCAAATTTGATGTTTGATCTATTATATTTTATGAAAAAGCTTCTAGTGAACTTTAAACTGACTGCTGAAATTTTTTTCTTGTTCGCTCCAGGAAATTTTCTAAGAGAAAAACTGAACCATCATCAGAAACCTAAACTATAAAATTTACTGTTAGCAGCTTGAAGCTCGTATTTATTATAAATTTGAGACTTTTATATGATGTGTATTTTAAGATTAAGGTTGCTTTCAATGACGTTTATTAGGTTTTTAAATAATATATACTATTTTATAGCAAAAATCAAATGTTGAAATCAAGAAATATGTATTAATCGAAATTAATACAAAATTCATATTAAATTTTTGAAAATCTACAAGAATATTAGTTTTTTCTTAGTTATTTTATTCAAATTTATATTTATATTCAACAGTTTACTGACAATAAATTGATCAAATTTCCTATACAAAAGAAAAATTGTCATAGTGACATCTAGGAAACCTGCGACAAACTAAAGTTTTTCAGAAAATTCAAAATATGATAATTTTCATCTCTTCAATCATAAAAACAATTTCAACAATTGAATTATATTCAAAATAAATTAAATTAAATTAAAATCAATCAAAATGTTAAAAGTAAAACACAATTCATACAAAACCGATAGAATCAGTCAATCCGCACAACGAGCGTCCATATTAATTTAAATTTGATTTACCACACTTCCAACTGCTTACATCGGGTGAGTTATGCAATTCTATGCGAAACTATCCATTGTGCCAGTCTCTATGTATTTATTTCCCTCTAAAACGAACACTCCAGAAGTGCATATCTGTCTGACGACTGGTTCCAGAGCATTAGACGGACGTATCGGCTATCGTAAATCTGACAGTAAAATCTCTATAGTGTTCTCTCGAGTAATGGCCAACGATACGGTGTTATTATGGACCCCCACAGGAACTTGAGAGAATAACGCTTTGAAACCGCAACGACCGCATTATTTGCATTATGGTTTCAGTGCCCTGTCCTCGCTTATATGCATTGTTTACTAAATATAATATATAATGCGTCTTGTTTATGCTCAGTTTCAACGATTGCTTGTTTACAAGTCGCTTCTAATATGTTTAGAGTGGAATTAACAACAAAAAGATTCAATTTAATACAATTGTTTCGAAATTTCGAAAATTGTTTCAATTTCGAAAGCAGTGATGTTGATATATTCAAGTGTCCGACTGAAAAGACTCGATTCAATATCTAGATCCTTTTTGACAGGAAGGTCGATGTGAAACGACTTAAAAGATAACAGAATAAGCAAACAAGTTGTATAATACGTCGATATTCTAGTTTTATGAATCCTCAAATAACTCACTTTCGAATCGCCTTGGATTGTTCCCCTTTTACATCATATAAATTTTAGTAAATCAAAATTGATGATAGAAATTTATTAGCGAGCATGCAATACTCGCGTACGTAAGTGACCTTTGAAGCTTTTTTTTCAAAGAAAGGTCAAATTTTTGTGTTTTTTTTACTATCGGCGATTTTCTTAATATCTATAGAATTGCGGTAAATTTAATCGGTATTTTATCGATCGGATCAGAACGGTATTCAAATTGAAAAATGAGAATGAAAAAAAACGCCGCAATACAAGATCGAACTGCGAAAGGGTTATTGTTAACGATTCGTTAATAAAAATGGCTATTGTCTTTCGTTAATAAGATGCTTATCGTGAATAGCCTTAGGTCTAAATATTTTTTGTTCAATGTATAAATTATTGTTAAACATAATTCACATGTACGAATACAAAGAACTGCGACTTCCTAGTCACTTTTTTTCCAACATTCTAATTCAACGATTCGAACACTTCTAGAAGGAAATCAATATTTTTTCTGCTCGAATATCTAAAATTGAAAATAATACGAATTATCGATGCATTCTAGATCAAAGCTCTTTTTTATTGAACTTTTCAAATTTCGCAGAGACAAACGCGTAGTAAAACACAAGCAAACTGGAACATCCACAAGACGATGGTACGTTACGATATGAGAGAGATCAAAGCCTTGAAAAAGTCAACTTTCGATCTCGTTAAACTGATTTACATGTGGTGTTTATGTATTTAAACGAGGCATACACCCGTCAACAGTTTCGTGGGCGATGTTGTATAGCCGCATTTTAGGAAAATTGCGTATAAAACGCGCGAAAATTATTTTGAATTGATATTATGAATTTTTGTATTGTTATATGTTATAATTTTTATAATAATGATAAGGAATTTGAATAGATGAAAATGTGTGTGATTATGAATGAAATTATTTTTTTAAGTATTAATTTTATTGGTACGATAAAATATTCTCTGATGTAAACAAACTCGTTTTTTTCGTTACACAATACAATTTTGTATGTGCTTTACTTTCACCGTCATAAGACATTCGCTATTCGATTGGTTCACACGTACTTTAATGGTATATCAGGTTGATTTTCTCTATAATTTATTGAAAATACTATTAAAATCACTTAATCCAATCTTCAAAATAGTTTTATTAATATTAAATGCTTAATATTTCAGATTATTTCATCAAAATGAATATCTCGACTACTAATGGGATGATTGTGGGTCTTGAGATCATCACAACAAATTTTTCTTATCACAGTTTTCAAGGAATTCCTTATGCTAAGCCTCCATTAGGAGATCTGCGTTTCAAAGTATTTTAAATTATCTAATAGTAATAATATACAATTCATCGTTAACAATATATTACTTTTTTTAGGATCCAGAACCTATGTCTCGATGGGAAGGTATTCTCGAGGCTACTAAGGAAGGAAGCCCTTGTGCTCAATCAGATCTTTTGATTCAACAAAAAGATTTTCTTGGAAGTGAAGATTGTTTATATTTGAATGTGTACACTCCCAAAATTCCAAAAAACAATTTAAGTTTATTATTGCCAGTCATGTTTTGGATTCATGGGGGAGGATTTTTTGCTGGCTCGGGAAGTGCAGATGTGTTTGGTCCCGAACTATTGATTCAAAAAGAAGTAATTTTGGTGACTGTCAATTATAGGTTAGGAGTATTGGGATTTTTGAGTTTAGGAACCGAAGAAGTTCCCGGAAATGCTGGACTAAAAGACATAGTGATGGCTCTGAAATGGGTCAAAGACAATATTGAAAATTTTGGTGGTGATCCGAATAATGTGACAATTTTCGGAGAAAGTGCTGGAGGAGCAGCAGTACAATTCATGATGATTTCCGAAATGGCAAGTGGGCTTTTCCATAAAGCAATATCTCAATCTGGTTCTTGCTTGAATCAATACGCGTACACTCCAGATCAAGAAGATCCTATAAATAATGCAATCAAACTTACTGAAATAATTGGCAATAAAAGTTCTGAAGCAAATAGTATATTGAAATCTTTGAGATCTCTAACTGTTGAAGAATTGGTGACCAAAGCACAACTGGTTCCAACTTTCGAAGATAAGAAAAGAGACGCTGCATTTTCATTTGCACCAGTTGTGGAAAAGAAATTTCCTGGGAAGATTTCGTTTTTATCAAGAAAGCCAATCGAGTTAATACATTCAGGATCCATTGCTAATGTTCCGTACATAACTGGATATAATTCAAAAGAAGGAATTTTATGGCTAGTTAGTGTTAGAGCAGATGAATTTCATTTGAGTACACTGAACGAAAATTTTCAATTCTTTGTTCCTCAGGACATGAAAATACCAATTAATTCTACAAAATCGAAAGAGATTGCAGATGAAATAAAGAAATTTTATTTCGGAAATAACGATCTCAATTTGAACACTATAGATAAATATGTTGATTTAATGACCGATTATGCATTTTTGAAAGAAATTGTTTTATCTGCGAAATTGCACCGATCCTCCGCAAAATCTCCAATATATTTTTATCGATTTTCATTTGATGGAGATTTCAATTTTTTCAAAAAGCACTTGAATATTTCTCACAAAGGAACTAGTCATGAAGATGATTTGGGATATCTATTCAACCCTCACATGGTTAAATTAATATCTGGTCAGGGAAGTGTGTCAAATAGAGTTCGTGATAGAATTGTGACAATGTGGACAAATTTTGCTAAACACGGGTAAGTATTTATTTCATTATAATTTATCATTCATATGAATTATTTCAATTATTCTCTTTTCTTATCGTTAGAAACCCAACACCGAAAATTGAAGATGATATTTTAATAAAATGGCAACCAGTATCATCAGATAATATTGAATTTTTAGAGATTAATGAAAATTTACAGATGGATGTGAATCCAGATGCAGATAGAATCAAATTTTGGGTTGAATTGTATAAAAAATACAGTCAAAAAGAATAAAGATGAATAAATATATTAAATCTTACTGTTTATTTTATTCGTATCTTTCAGTATTTGAATTGAAGAAAAAGTTCAATAAAAATATGTTTTTAAATAAGATTAAAGAATTGAAAAGAATTATTTTGACGTTTTTAGTCTATGTATGAGAATACAAAGCTTTTTTAGTTTTCAAACAGAGTTCGTTTTTGAAAAACAATGGATGATATTTCAACAGATGTCTCATCTTTTTATTTAGATTATACTAATATACAATATTTCAAATTTATAGGTATTTTATTTACCAATACTTACAGATATTTCAAAACCTGATTTTAAAAATAATAAAGAATATTTTTTTCAAATTAGTTGTTCAAAATTTCAACAATACTGTTTTTATACACCTAGCTCATAAAAAGCCTACCTATTTGAACTTTGAAATGTGCGAAATATTTATTTGTATATCCGGATATACAAAAAGAATCAATTAATTAATGAATTCTAAGGAATGTTGATTTAAAAGATGTCGATAATGCAAAACGACAACGCATGCAACGGGAAAAAACTGACCAATCGTCGATCAGTAAATATCAATTAACGGCGGATCTGGTCGACGAGTTCATTACTTTTGTTCATTTTTTCCGTTTGTTCCCGCGCTCGTTTTGAATCAGCGCCTTTTTTTCCCGCCACGGACATAATCGAGTAAATTGGCCGCCATAATTTAATCTATATATTGCATTAATTGAATAACATGATTGCCGACAAAGGCGCCGCCATATTCGGTATAACAATATTTATTCGCTCAAATCTTCTGACTATTAATCAATAAAACCAATTAGAAACTGACTCGACCGGTCCGATGCGTACATACTATATAAAATAAAAGCACTCTCTTTATACAAACCGACCGGGGCGTGATGATCGTATTGTTTTTTGTTCGATTTAAAATACTCTACTTACACAAGTACCTGCACTACAAAATTTCGACCAATCGATGCTTTCAAATAATTTCGTTATACATCATATAACAAACTAAAATATATTTATAATAAGCTTCTGAAATAATTGATTGATCGATATCGATTCTTTTATGTTCCAAATCGTGAAAGTTTAACGTTTTTAATAATTAGTAGTTCGAAATTTTCACAACGGGATTGAAAGAAATATGTATGTATGTGAACATTTTTCAAATGAAAATTTTTTGTTATCCTATCCCATCTTACGATTAAAGTCCTATTTTAATAAAAAAAGTTTCAAAAATAAAAACCTTATCGAAATATACAGGATAGAGTGGGGCTATAAGTTTAGGGGGTAAGTTGTTCCGAAAGGAATAATTTTGTAATTTCCAATAACCCTCCACTACCTATTAACTGTTGATATGTGTTTATAGTGGCATTTATATAACGGACGATCAACCCATTCCAAAACTATTTCACATATAAATAAAAAAAAAATCAATGAATAAAACTTGTACGAACCTCGACATTTTGAATCGCGCTCATTAACGAAAATCAAAATGGCGCCTCCGAAACTTAGCGCCGCATTCGAAAATCAGTCTTTCTTCGTCCAATGTACAAGGGATGATTGTCGAAGGATGACTCTGCAACAATATAACAGTCGATTAGTGCAAAATTCGCCGACGTTTTCGTATGCATTCACGAGCCGAACAGTGATTTATCGAATAAGGGCGAAGTCGTAAATACGCGCGCGGCTCGTTAGCAGATGGCGCCAACGGCACACAAAGCCACACGTCACTCGGAGACTATTTTTCAAAAAATAATTGTGCATTCGAAACGCATTAATTCGAACTAAAGTCCAAGTCGAACTTTATTCCAAAAGTCTTACTACATTAATAAAATAATGATTGTTTGTAAATCGTACTCGATATACTTGAAAAACAATACAATCGTACTTTGTAAAAAAAACAGACATTATCGATTTGAATTCTTAAAAAATATTAAAAATAATTAAATAATTATTGATAATCATTTTTCATCTAATATTAAATACCTTGAATTGAAATTTAAAATTGATAAAGAATTCATATTTGACTTCACAATGTATCTATATTTGCTTGTGTAATGAGAAATTTTCCGATTTGTTTTATCACTGTATATCATTAAAGATGATTTAAAATTTCTAATGGTCAAATGATCGACGATCTATATCAATTTACGATTCGTTCTAGTAATATTTCAGCACTTTGTCCGTCTCCGGACCAATCGTGCGGTCAAACAATGAGTTTTTGTATGCCATTGTTTTCTCGATGGTGCTACCTGGCGCGTCAAAACACATAGTCACCCTAATGTCATTAACGATAGGCGTATTAAGCTTTCGTCCGCCGATTTTGAACTGTTCAATAATAACCGGGTTCATTATGTCTGCCTATTCGACTATCGATGAAATAATTCGTTTAACACGGGACCGACAAACCTCATTCACGATGATGAATTTTCCGACTTTCAAAAGCTATGACATGACAAAATGTGCAAATTTTCCCACATTAAAATCGTATCCAATTTTTCGATTTTTATTTCTATGAAATGCTATGAAAAAAATAATCGTAAAATTATATACGATCGACACATTATCCGCTATTGCGGTGGTGTTGTTTTTCGAATATCAAAATGGGGTTTCGATACAATAACGAAACGTAATTACATAAGTAAAAAGGTACACTGCTTATTTTTGTTTTTTCGTGTATCATTTCGGGTCCGAGTCCTAATAACTATTACTAAAACGAAGACAGGAAAAAAACAATCGAAATCGTCGAAACTAAATCGTTACACAAATTCAACGTTTTACCTACGCTTATGTACACCGTGTTTCGTAATAATTTTCCACGATCAAGTATACACTACGTTCGAGCATTCATCAATAAATTTACATATTGAAATCAAATCGTGTTCTGATTAAACGATCGTTTTAAGTATGTTATAAAATCGTCACATTTAATAATTGTGACGTTCAATTTGAATAATTTAATATATTAATTAAATAAACATGCACTTCAGAAAGTTGAACCGATTTCATTAAATTATAATATTTGTATGAGCCTTGAAACGTTTCATTTTAATATTGAAACCATTGCACAATTATATTTCATATTCATTAACACAACGATGCTTAAATGTGTTTACATTGAGAAACTATGTTTTTGAAGTTTTGCTAATATTTAAATTTATATGTATAATATTAGTCCACAATGAAACCCTGTTATTCATAGAATAGAACATCGAATAGATTAATCTAATTTACTACATAATGTAGCAAAAAAATAATTCCCCATTCGCACATTTTGAAATCCATACTGTTTTTTAGAATGGATTGCATACGAATAGCGAGATTCCACTAAATTTTAACGAATCTATATGACGACTGAAAAGGCCAAGAAGTACAAGTGATTATGAGAAAAGCGCGTTCAAAGTTGAGCATATATCTACACGTATTAGGAAGAGGTCGAGTGATTTGATGATATATTTCGGTACACGTTCCAAGTTAATTTATATCCTTTTACCACCGTACATAGAAGTGATTCCTCTACATAACTCAATTTAGGCAAAAATGTCAATTGTACCCCCTGTCCTTTTAAGTCGTCATATATAACTATATTATCAGATTGGATTGGATATACAAGCGATCACATTTCATAACCAAACTGTACATGGACGGATATCAAAGGATACGTCAAAGGATGTAAGGACATTAGCGTCTCGCGGACGTCTGCGGCCATTATACCGCTAAAGGGATCCCATTACCGGGGCAAATGAAATAACAATAATTTATTTATGGCGTAATGACAGGCTCGAGGGGCTGACCCATTAGCCGAGAGGCCGCCGTAATTGCGACAGACACACAAACAGACACAACACAAACAACCCTCCCAAATTTGGAAGCTGCGACTCTTCGAACATTATTCAAATTTCATATTGACTCAAAACAACGTTTCAATTCGAAATTTGCATCAATCGAAGGCTTTTAAGGTGTTTTTAGTGCGATCGGCGCTCGATAGATGTCTCAATTTTTAATAACTATAGCGACGACAGTTGATTTATGAAAGGATCAGCTTTTTTGTTTGGATTTTGAAGAGTGGCAGTAGTTGTGTTGAGTAATGGAAACCAAGGCCGCGTTGACCTCTGGGTCGTATGAACGCGTCTCAGAAATGCATTTTGTACGAAATTAAATCACGTTTCATTCGAGTAATTGAAATGAACGTACGAGAATCAAATTAAATTATGTAATGGATATGTATGGAGAAAAAATACATAATAAAAACCCGCGATGCAATAATGATTGAATGGTTATGTGTGCGTTTCGTTTTATTTTATATTTTTTTATTTGAATGAAAACGTTCTAATATTGAATTCATAACTGTTAAGATTTTAATGAAGCTTAGTTTGTAAATTAAAGATAACCATATTGCAAAAGATTTATTTTTCCTGTTCCTTTTTTGAACGATTAATAATATATGCTATGTTTATAATAATAATAATTTATAAGCGATGTTGTAAATGATAAATATTCAGTTTTGATACATAGTGTGATAAAAAAAGAACTAAATAGCATTATGATTGTTTCCCACAATAATGATATTTTTTATGTTTATAAATTTCAAATTGAATCATTACGTTGTCTGCATTTGCAATAATTGCATCAAATCGATTATATCTTATTTTCTCTGAAGTCAAGTGACCCGAAAATTTTCACGACATGAGGATATATAAAAAGTTCGTTAAATGTAAAAAAGGCAATAATGTGCGGTATGACAAAGCACCTAATAATTGAAAATAATAGACGATTACACAATTTTCCATATTATCTTTTTATACATCGCACAAAATAACGTACCTAATTGACTCATGCGTATACCTTTTTTATTCGACTTTCATACACGTTGCAAATAATCACGAAATGTTTAAAATTCGAAATAATTATTTGATTTTGAAACAAAAATAAATGTCACGGAGAATGAAATAAGAAAGAAAACAATTTAATTACAGAAAAAAATCAATTCACGTGGAAACAATTTTCGCGAAAATTATAAGGTACGTATTTGATTAAAAAGTCTCACCGGATAACGAAATGAAATTCGTTCCAGTGTTTCGCAAAGTCGTCTTAAATAAATATTTTTGAAAATCTACAATCTTTATTTGAACAAATATTATCTCGAACCACACGAAACTAATTCAAAAATAAAAAAAGACAAAACATATTTCATAATATTCGATTAGTTTTAATAGGTTTTCCTCAAACAACCACAGCACACGATCATCACCGAAAACCCAACGTCCAATTTCGATGCGGTTTCTTAGACCTTGCGCTAGAAATCCACCGAAAGCACCCGAAAAGTGGCAACAGGAGCCATCTTCTCTAATAATAACACATCACGACAATATTTTTAACATAATATAACATCTTTGTATGTGTGGCAGTGGTTAATAGCCGAGCCCGTTGATGATGGTGATTAGGGTGCGTGCGAAGCTGCCATGTCCCGAAGACGATGCGGTTTCTTTGCGTTCACATCCCAAGGTCTCAATTACGAATAATTGCGATTGTTGGGTGCACGACAATCGAAAATCCTCGTATGGGTTAATTAGTCAAATTGCATCAGGACTGTGGTGGATGAAGGTAAAAGTTCTTCGACTGCGTTCGGATTCTGGTCGAACCTTGGATTCGTCTCTGCGCCAAGTTGATCTATGCACTGTGGTTTTGATAATGTCAATCAAAATAATATTAGTGTCATAGTGGTTTTAAATTGTTAAATATTAAGGTGGTTATGGTAAAAAGAGCGAAACGATTTTTAAATGAAGATCGCAAAATTCGTTTTTCCCGCGATTTTTTGCAACGTTTACAATTTGCAACATCGGTTGCATCATTTGCGAAGTTTTATTTTTGAAATTATATACTAATCAATATTTTTTTGATGTTATAATTCGTCTCAGTCATCATTCGTGTTTGTATGGGATCAAATTAACTGAGCTTTTTCTGTGGTACGATCAAAGAAGTCTATTCAAATCGTCGAGCTTTGATAATGAAAAAATGTATATTGAGCATAAATTAAATAGCGTACGCCTTATATTGCGGATCAATCTTGATTTTTTTTTAGATATCGATTTCAATCGATGTCAGTGAGCGTAATGGGAAATCGTAGTGATGTGTGTCTGAAACAGTAGTCGATAATTGCAAAATAACGTACTTAAAAATCGATCGTAAAACATGACTAATTATTATTTTCGATTCGTAATTAATTGTGAATGAGAAATTGATTACGTTTTCTACATACAAAACATGATTTATAACAACACGAAGATATTTTCGATGCAATGATTAGGCAACATATGAGTGATTTTTCAAAGAAAAAATCTGATAAAAGTAAATTTTTAGAAAATTTCGAACAAGTGTAATGAATTCAATTAGCTTTTTTCGTCACATTTGACCAAATTTCGAAAGGAACTCGTCGATCGAGGCCCCGTACGAATATAACGGTGAAACTTGATGACGATCGAGCATAACTATCTCTCAGCGAGAGATCAACCGTGTTATCAGAAGCCAGTATCAAATCATCAGAACAGTAGGAGAAGCTCGCCGCGGTGCCATTGTTCTCTCGCTGATCATTCGAGAGTTCACAATGGATCGAAAATCGAAACGAACAAAAAAAAAAACCCGGCAAATTCGATTGCATCGAAAAAAAATCGGAGTGCGTAACGCAAAATGTATCATTAATATCGTATCGAAGTAATTAAAATGTTCAATGAATATTTTCAGAATGTTTTCTATTGCGGTCGTAATCATTATTAGAAAAAAAAATCGATCGAACGATTGTGTTATTATAATAATGTACCGTATCGAATGCATGTATGTTATGTTCGAATCGTTATTAGATTGTTCGTACGTACTTTTTTCGAATATTTGCTTTATGAAGTCAGGATTTTTCCTTCACGCTACTCGAGCATTTCTTATAGGAAGAAGCAGTATACAAGGAGGCCTATTTATACAAAGTCATAACCGTAATATGCGACACAATAGGTGCTACGTGCATATTAAAGTACGTGTACGTTCTTCTGCGGGAATAATGGTCGTCAGCGGCTCTCATCATCAGATTACATATACATTGGACACGGTCATACCGAACCTCGCGTATTATTAAATCGATAATAAACAAAAAATAAAATGTAATTTGAATAATAAAAAAATAGAATAAATATTTTCCTAAGGCGATCGCGTGTGGTCGGCCCCGTTTTTATCACTCGTAGGATCCAATACCAATTTCGACGGACAATAGATAAGTGTTGTGTAAAAATACATAGGATATTATCCTTATGAAAACGACGGTAATTCGAATGTACACAACAGAATCGACGTGAAAACGAATCGTTCGTTATGATAATATTCCGCTTTATCGATTGTTTATTTTTCAATCAATAATAATTTATCCGTTTTGATTAATCGGATATGCAAATTCGGATTTTTATTTCGAATGATTTTCTCAAATCGGACGCATCTATAAATAATGCGCGATCGTATTTGTATAAAATTTTCAATAATTGCTACGTCCATATATCACCGATCTCTCGGGGCGCTGCGAAGGTGTTGCTGCGCTTTGATCCTCATCAGCCGATACGCCAAGACTCCGCAGGATCTATAGATCCTGGATCTCGCATTCAGGGGCTATCATCGGCGATACATCATGCGAGAGAGCGCATAACATCGATAACGCATGATTTATTCGCGATCGAGCGCCGATTATGACACGAATGCATACCGAACGAACTTTAATCGACGAAATTCATGAATATTCAATAAAAAATTCAATTAAACCAATCTTCAGACTTGAATTTATTTACTCGCCAAATATTCGGATAAAATTCAATTACGTAATCGATTCGAAATTATTGATTATGAGATCATGAATGATGAATTTTTACATGGCCGATTGGAAATGGGTGATTTTTTCGAGTCGACCGCGACTTTGATCTGGATTTCGCTAATGCAACAATTAATTACACACACGAGAGGTGGATATTTAATATATTTAAAGTCGAATCGATCGCGTGATTCGATTGAGCACACCTCGATTCGAGTAAGAGCAAGATGGTGGACCAGACTCTTCCCGCGCCAATCAAAAAAAACTTTGTAATCGGTTAACCCCCCGCAGCTGGCGGCTCTTTGACCGCACAGATTTATATATTTGTTTTTCTTTTCATTTAATTACTATAAAATATATTTCACAAATAAAAATAATAATAAAATATGTAATAACGAGCCGGGGCCCGAGAGCACGGGAACAAATTAATAAAGAGCCCGAAACGAATCTCGGAGCGAGAGAGGCTTAGTTTTTCTCACCGCTCGTAAAACACAGTTGTAAACCACGAAACTCGCATAATTCAATTAACGAGACTTCGAAGAACGCCATTATCAAACCGACTGTTGAATAATTGTGTTTGCTGAACGACGCCCATCTTGTGCCGAGATCAAAGTCGCGGACCGATCCGATGATGGACCGTTTCTATTTTGGCGCTCGAAAGTTATGGACGCAATCAATTTCACCAAAATTGTGTGAATCGTATCTTCACGGCTATATAATGAGAATTTTTATTCGAAAATCGTATTTTAATTTATTTAAAAAATATTTAATGAATATTTTATTGCAAAATTGTTATGGTTATGTGTGACATTTAACTTTCTTGAAACTCTCGCTTGAAAAAATATTTTATTTTTCATTTAATTTGTAAAGGTTTAAAAATGAATCCTTATGTTTTCATGTATTTTTTTATATATTTATTAATTTTCTTCTAAATTATACAACAATGTAAATTATTTATATTTAATGTTGCACATATTATTTCACATTCCATCTGTATTGCACAAACGAGCAATACAACCTGAAACATTGCCGAAATTAATTTTGAGAGCTTGTGTAGTCGCTGAAATGGCATAAAATGTCACTTTATTAAACTATATTTAACGACTGAAAAGGCCAAGGGATACAAGTAACATTTTCGCCGAAACTGAGTCATGTACAAGAATCGCTTCTTTGTATGCGCATACATTTGATGGCAAAAGGATACAAACGAATTTGGAACGTATGCCGAAATATATCATAAAATCACTCGACCTCCTCTTAATACATGTAGGTACTTGTTCAACTTTGAACGCGCTTTTCTCAAAATCATCACGAAGTCACTTGTACCCCTTGGCTTTTTTAGTCGTCATTTGATCAATTGTATTGAAGAAAATATTTTAAATGACTTTTAACTCCATTTTAGTGGCAATGACTCTATTGATCGTCATAGTGGGCGCCAAATAACTATCAAAATTCATCCCAACAATGTCGCTCTTATGTGCAATACTAAATGTCATTTTTCTTAAATACAATGAAATTTTTTTACAATAAAGAATAATATTTTAACTGACATACTTTCTTACATAATATAAATGTCTTATAATATTTAGAACATTCAAGAAAAAATATCTATCCGCAAGACTCGAAGATGGCGCCTTCGAGTCGCTCGGTCCATTTTAAAACTAAAAATATGCGATCGGCAATGAACAAAACGTTTCGACCACGGTCAGCTCATCTTTTCGAAGACACATTTGAGTAGAAGAGGTCAATTTGGAAGGCGATGGTGTTGTGCGGCCATCCCGCTGCGACCAACACATAAAGTAACAGTGTTTACATTGACACGCAGCGTGACGCACTCAAGACATATTATCTCAGCTTCGTAAAAGGTTGACACGCGACCGAAGACGGTGTCCAACAAACACAAAAAGGGGATAATCTCGGGGAAATTATATGCGTTTTTACCGCGGTGCGCTTTACGACTCCAATAAATAATGCCGGATCGAACGAACGGCTGCTCGGTGCGAATGAGGAGTGAAATTTTATTGCTCGTCTGACATGTGTAATTTTCGTTGAAAGTGATACTTTGATTGTGTACAATGTTGGCTATAAATTCATCCGATGCATTATGAAAATATTGAGGTGAAGTTCGGACGTGCCGTCGATTATATATTGTTCGTGCGCAATTATCATTTCGAACGTATCAAGTAACAGAATTTAATTGAAGAGTATTTAAAATGAAGCAAAATCATGCTCAAGTTATTTCTTAAAAAGTTAAACATTCGAATTTATAGCTATGGATAACCCTCGCATCGGCAAATAAATTCATAGCTGGAGATTTTTTACAGTGCAAGAATTTATTCCGTCTCTCGACACTGGAGCGAATTTCAATAAACATAATTTAATAAGTTGATATGCACACGATAAAACGGAATGTCAATTCCGTTCATCGCTAATATGTACCGAACAGTGATTGTCTCCTTTTATCGCCGGCTTGTCCCGTTTTATTAAGCGATAAATATTTTAGAGACGCGTAAAATTTTCGAATATTCTTCACAATCGTATAAAGAGCAAAACTGCATATTGAAATGCGAAACAAACGTCAGTTTGATGAATGGTCTGGTAACGACACTTTGCGTGGTCTGTAAAGAGAAAAATGTAATATTATGAGGGCGAGAGTTGGACCGCGTGGGAGATTTTAATACGCCTGGTTTTCGTTGATTGTACAATATATGCAAACCGAATATTATTTGTCACATCTTCACTTGCATGTTCGACGTAACGGTTTTATTGCCGCAGATCGACGCCGTCGAAATGTGTTGTCGAAAATGTTCCATGGACTCTCAACGAATCGAAAAATATTTAAATGCAGATGCGAATTAATTGGATGTTCAATCAATGATTTTATTGTTGAATCATTTTTTATTGCAGATTTTCGTTTTGAACATTGATCAAGATTGTTTTAATCGTAAAATCATCCTGAGCCATAAATTAGTGAAGATGATAATAATCATGTTTTTATATAATTTATCATTAATGATAATGTAAAAATATTAAATTTGGAGAATATGGAGGAACCAGATCTTTTTGGACGACTTGATTCTTCTCTTCCCTCCCTTTTATTGTTCGTCTCTAACTTTGCTTTGAAAAATCATATCAAAAAAGTAGTTTCAATACAATCGGAGTTTAAGTGGGATTTTCAAATTATGATTTTCTATAAGGGAGTTAAATGCAAGCAACAAAAGAAATCAAGTCCCCTCTCCCCCCTCTTATCTTCCTCTACTATAATTTGAATTTGAATTTCATTGAATATGAAAAAACTCACATATTTGATACTAACTTGAATGCGTTTTTTCTTACGAAATCGACGATATTTTATACAAATCATAACAAACATTGCAAAAACCCTGATGTCATCGAATCGCCATTAAAAAAACACCCATTTTCAAAATCCGAAAAATCCACACATTGTTTCCAGCTGTGAAAATTCTCCTTTCCACATTGTTTTATGCACTTACAAGTGACACATGATGAAGTGCACTTAAATAAATTATCATATTATTTAAATTTAATATTCACTCGAGTGCGGCGTGTGGGAGACGTGCAGCGTCCGAAACGTATCTGTATCGTTTATTATTGTTATAAATATAATTCGATGCATAATTTACGACGAGATTCAAAGTGCGTTGCATACGCGCGTTCGAGGGGCGCATAATGCCGAGTCGTCCTTAACTTTTCGTGTCCATATTGTATTATATTATTAATTTATTCGATTCGTCCCCGATTGTGGCCCATTGTGGAGCCAAATTGAAGACGAAAAGGAATCGTTTTACGATTATTTGACCCGTGCCGCGCCAAGTGTCCGAGATTTTCGAACCCCCCTTTATGTTCGGAGAAGGCCTCTGATAAAATCGTGCATTTTATGCGTCTCCGTGAAACGTCTGACATAAAAGATGATTTTTGTTTATTGGAAAAAAATAAATATCGACATGGACAGCGACATAATGAACGGAACAGTTCCGTTTGTCTGCTTGTTGCGTTCGACAATGGGACGAATCGATCCGAGTGTTAAATTTATCTTCTATTTGTGCTTTGTGTGGTATTTGAATTGAAAATCGTTTGATTTTCCAATGAATATATAAGCGCTTTAATACTTATGAGACGTCACATTATAATAACTGATTGAAAAGCGATGCGTTTGTATATTGTTATTTATGGATGTATAATGTATTAGATCATTATAGCAGATAAATATGTATTGAATTTCTACTATCTCTTGATGAGAATTTATGTCATTTCATCGCTCTTTAGTTCGTCCATTATTTTACATGCAAAAAAATTAAAAGAGTTCGTCTTTAAATGCTTTTGTGTTATTGATCGTAAATCTGCCGAAATTACATTTCTCAATGTTTCGTTACAAAGTGACTGACGTCCTAGAGTTGAAAATTGCTTTTAACAATCGTAAAGGTAGGTTATAAAATTTTATTACATAACTCGGTAATATCTGCATATTGTTTAACGCAGCTTTTATATTTTCAAGTTGTCAGTCGTAAGTGCCTGGTATAAACTTTGGTGAGAGACCTCCCCGGAGCTGTTTGTTTTCCAAATCTATCCTTAAAACAATGCTAAGTTGAAACGAAAAGTAAAACCCATTTAACGAAAGCTCAATTTTTTATATGAAAAAATAAATCAAATAAAAAGATTTTCCAATTGTGAAAGAAAAACTTAAGGAAAACAATCGACGTTCATTTCAACATAATGCACTCTAATTAAGGTTTGGTTCAATTCACACAAACGAATATTCGATTTTGAAAAATCAATAATGAAACTGTGAACCTTTACAAACAGTTTTAGAAAGGAAAACGCATTAAATTATCGCAATAAATTGAAATACCCGAAGCGCATCCTAATGAATTCAATGCGCTTTCGAAGCGAAGCGGCCACAATAAATTTCGGGGTGAATAGCGCACCCCGTCGGCCCCGTGTTTGTTTTAACTATTAAAATAAATTGCATTATTCGAACATATAAATATGTAAAGCACTAATTGAATGACCCCGAACCTTTCGCCGATAATTTATGAACGCCATATATCAAGCTCCGAACTGCCAGCAATAAATATTAAAATGTAATATGGTAACGACGAGGCAGAAAACGCCGCGAAGACCTCCTCGGGCCTGGACCGATCGTTTAAACAAATAAACAATACGAATTATGATAATAAACAAACAGACCGAAGATCACCGGAAAAACGAAGACCTGGTCATCTTCCGTAATCTGCACCCTGGAGTTCGATAGACGCGTGAACTTCATACTTTATTCGAAAACGAATACTGAGTTCAAATTATAATATTCGGACTTAAATCCAAGTGCAGAATTTGGATTTATATTCATTTGAACTTATTATGAGTCTGAGTTTGATATTGATTATCAACTTCGTTATGGTTGAATGCTTATTTCGATTCCATCGAAAGTTTAAATGATCGCGCTTTATACGCGTTTTGATTGTCGATAAATATTCGTATCCTTTTTGTATGCAAATCGTTTGGGATTCGAGTCGTTTTGTTCGGCGATTCTTGCATTATTGTGAAAATTATTCAAATGCGCGAAATGTTTGCAGGTGAAAAATAATACGTCCGGATGTTCTTTGTGCGAAACTGTTATAATAAAAGTTATATAAATTTAATTTTATTGTGAAATACGTGCACGTTTTACCGCGAGCAATGGCCGTTTTCGGACAATTTATTAAATGAAAATTTAAATAAACATCATAATATGCAAATTTATCGCTTTTAATACGTATGAATGATGTTCGCTGAAGATACAATAAAAAGCTATCCGACAACGGCGAACGGCGATCATTAATAGGAAAAAGTAGTGTGTGAACGTTCATTCAAATAATATATTATGAACTTATAAACGAGTTTGCCGCTTTTGATATTACAAAATAAATAACGCTAAACTGTCAATTATTTTTTCATTATGGCGTATAACTGTCTCGACGTAATTTTTTAACAACCTTAAATGCGAACAGCTAATTAAAGCAGATCGTATAAAACTAAATAAATAAACAATCGAACGATTGCGCTGTATATTATTATAAATTAAAACGAATCTCGTATAATTTATTATCATGATTATTTTCTTCCAATTCGGCTTAAATTTTAAATGAACACAACAGTGGGTTGATTATAACGAACTTCCATAGCAATAAACCAACATTACCCTTCACACTCGTATCGTTTATATTTTTAATCCTTCGATCGCATAATGATTAATTAATATTTCACACAAATCAAGCGTATAAAATACCTATTAGTTAAGAAAATATTATAAAATTTTCCATTGAACTATTGAAAACAAATTAACAAATTTTCATAAGCATAACAAATTTACAAATCACAACGAGAATTTACATAAATTTAAATATGCTAGATATATGAATCACATAATGAAATTACACACATAATAAGAAAGAGCAATAATCATAAACACGACATTTTTTCGAAGAAAAAAACTAACGACATCCCCTCGCACCATTCCATATACAGACAAACAATCTCGTCGAAAAGCGACGCCTCGAAACGACATAATTCCGAGATGTTAACACGCGGTCAATTTGTAATATGTAATAAGGAGAGAATGGAATGTTCACACAGACCATATAGAACCTTATGTGCCTTGAATGGGGGCGCTTTCGTTTATTTCTTCGTATATATTTATAGTCCGAAGTTTTCTCATGGGTGAAATGGACAAAGGCATTATGCATATTAGCCGTTGGCTGGCGCCTGATACGGCAATCAATTATGCTCCGCTGTCAATTTATAAACAAACGTTTTTTTAGTTGTCCGTTTGTTTGTTTGTTTCTCGGTTTACGTTTTTCACGACGCCGTCTTTGATCGCCTCCAAAAAGGCTACGTACCCCGTATACGTATTATTTTTTATGCCCATTTCCTCTGTCTCGTTATTCGTTTCAATTATAACGACTTCACGTTTCCAAACGGCCACAAGCTGTTTCGAATGTGATTCGATTGTTCTTCGATGCTTTTAGGGTATGAAAGGTCGATTTTTAAAAAGCTTTCGTTAAACGATTCGATATTCATAAGTGTGAACTCATCAACATATGTATTTTAAAATAGAACAATTTAATTTGAATTCAATTAATATATTTTATAATCGAATGAATTATTTTTAAAGAAAAATCAAAACTAATACAAAATAAAATCGTTTATATACGATTTATACTCAGTGTGTAGATATATTGTATTAAGAATAAACAAAATAAGAATTAATGTATGTAATTCAATTTCTTCATCCAATATCATTTTGAACAATGAACGCACATCAATATCGAACGCACGGACAAAATATCATTTATAAACATTTTTTTTTATTCGCCAACACTAAAAATGATTGATAAATCTATCAAACGTGAATACGTTCGAGTCAGGTTAGTTTGAGATCACCGTGTGTTTTCTAGTTCGTTTCATTAGGCGCGTTAATATATTTCGGTTCGCTGCCACGATATGGGCATCATGAAATATCGTTTTTCGCAGCGTGATATTATTGTTTCTGAATTTACATTATTTAATTATGTCATTATAAAGAGTGAACCTCGAAAGCGTCGCTTCAAATGTTACCACGAATGCTAGCAATGAAAACTTTTATCCTCCGACGTTAACTACAATAATTCAAACTGACGACTTCGCGTGCAAGATCGTCTTGTACGCGAGCTTTAATGGTAAATTTATGAATTTAAATCATATCCGACATAAAAACTTATTTTAAACTATCGAAAACACGCATGTCTTATACCTAAATGCGAACTTGTACGTGAAAGTCTCAAAGATTGATTTCGCCAAACTAATATGCACGATTGCATTGCGAATATAATCGATCTCTGAATATTTTCGTATTGCCTTTCTAGTCTGTCTATGCATCGACCAATATAAAAAATACATTGATCAAACGAGTGAAAGGCGATTTTTCAAATGGATAATTTCGATATTAAAGACATCATCATTAACAGAATGGTTTAGCGCACATGGGTCGGCGTCGATTGTGGGCGTATCAATTAACCATTTCGAAACTATCGATTCGTACATAATTCCGAATAACATCATTACTCAAAATTATACTCTCTAAATGCGATGCTCGATCGATTCGAAGAAAATTGCGTTTTTGAATTTCGTGAATTTTCAATATGAGACGGTGCGATATGAACGAAAGTAGGGCTTTCGTGTTGTTCGTGGAGTATATAATTAATCAAAAGAGCTCTAAAGAGTCTGTCGATTGTCGAAAAGAAAGGTAAATAATAGAATGGTTTTCGATCGCGAGATTTCGTCTGACCGGTAGTTTTGATCGATATTGTTTGCAGTTGGAATTTGTGTTTTTAATGGCGGGAGCTGAACCGCAGGGGTCTGTCTATACTGAATGTACGAGAAGACTCGAGATGAGCTACCGAAATCCTCCATAAGAAAACGATTTTTGATTATTAATGATCAAAGCAGTCAAGAAAGTGTCTTGTATTGACTAAACACACGAAAGCTTCGTTTAATGCTTAAGCGTTCGATTAAGATAACATTTTGAATATTAATAGAGAAGAATCACTTGGAAAGTCTTTTGAGTTGTATTAGAAATCGGTCGAAATGCGTTATTCTAAGTCGAAAATATATAAAGTTTTTTTAAGGGTGGAAGGGAGCTTTGCGTGTTATATAGCACTTACTATCAGTTTTGAACAATTCAGATAACATTTTTACATCTTAACAATGGAATAATAAACTAAATCGTCTTAAAACTACACCGGTCAGTCTTAATTGATAATAAATACGTGCGCCAAGACCGTAAAAACAAGTCTATTTGCCATACTTAACATATTTTTCTTATTAACAAAATCTACGATGTACTTTTTTATAATTCACTAGAGATGTATACAGCAGATTATTCGTTTGTTCTACGGCATTAATTCGAACAAATTTAAAATTCATTAGGTATCAAAGAAAGACGACGAAACTTCGTATAGTGCAGCGTTTCCCAAACCATGAAACGGAAAATTTGGGGTGACGAAAAGATGATTTAAAAAAAATATATCAAAAACTCACTCGATTTCTGCAAATCTGCAAAATCACACGTTGTATTGCACACAAATTTAAATTAACAACATTCCACGCTTCCACAAATATTACACATGTTGTTTATGTTTATTATAATTATCGTTATAGATTTTTATTCAGTCGGCCGTTTAATTCGCTGTTATAATTTTAACGAAAAAATATCGATTTTAATTGAATTTCACTGTATTAATTAGTCGAGTGTTATAGTGAATCGAGTAAAAAGGCATAATTTTTAAGGTATACATTATATTTAAAACACTCCTTTATTCACTGACGATGAGAGCATTATTTTGTAATGAGATCGCGAAATTAATTTTCACGTAATTCGAAAAAAAGCGTGAAATTCAAAAACGACTGAATAATACGACACGTCTTTACCCGAAAGGTCAATCACCGACACTGAAGTGATATTTTGAAAATTTCACAACAATAATTAAAATGGTGAAATACATAATTGCTCGGCTTATCTATTGTGCATTTTTTGTGCGCGTTATTTCCTGTAGCTCGAGTTCGATTTGTGACAATTATTATTACTTTTTACAATCGATAACATTTATTTGTATCGATTTAAATATTCAAACTAGGGTTGTCCATTTACAATCAGATTAGGGCTGCTACATTTCTTTAAGCGTCATTGGTCATATGAAATGACCAGTACCAAAAAATATATCATTAATGAAATTGTAATTAAAATTCGTCGATACTTCGGCTAATATATGAGTTCGCAATTCAAACTCGTACACACTTATAAAATCGATAAATCCAAACGAGGGGTCGCGAAAAAAACGGTTTGGAAAACTCTGGTACAGGGAATAGTTTCAATAAACACAAATTAAAATCATAATTGGCTTATGCTAGTCGATGAAAAAAATTAACATAATCTAAAAACTGACTTTTACGACCTATTTACATACGTTAGGCTTTTTCCAATTTATTTTACGGTCGTCTAGTCGAATCGACGTAGAATTGGATTATACGCTATGTCGTCGCTAACGAAAGGGATATTTCTCTTGAACGCTAATTTTACGACGTTTTGTTTAATCGTCGGATATAAACGCAGGCAATAAGGTTCTATGTCAGTAATTAAAGCTGTCAACCGGCAAAGTTGGCGTCTTATTTACAACCTCGAAACATGGGCTGATCTATATATTTACAAACGCATAAGAACGACGCCATAAAACGGCGCTATCCTAAATAATATTACCTCATTTTCTCGTCCCGATATTCATTTACGCGCATTAATAAATGTTAATTTATCGCACAGACAAGTCCCTTTCGAGTTTTCGACGCTTTTATGCGTTTTTATAAGCGTCGTAAAATAACAAATCGCTCAATACAAAATGAAGAAATAATCGACGGATACATTGTGTAAACTTTCGCTGAAAAAAAAATCAAATCGATTCAAACAATTTAGACGCCTATAAATCTAATTAAACGATTTTCTCGCGTCGCGCTAAAGCGACCTTCCGCGCGGCTTCGACTCCATTCAAATCGACTTTTCCCGCTTTAATTTGCGCTTTATACGAGCAAACTCGAAAATTGAACTTCTCTTTCGATCGAATCGAGCGGAAATGTATGTAAGAGAGAGAAAATCGAGAAACCTTCAGATCCCGCATCTAAAAAGCCTGAAACGAAGTGGCCTTTAACGAGCAGATCGAGCGCGATAACTGGTCCCACCACGCCCATCGACACGATCCTAAGTCTTAATTACGTCCAACTTATATCATATTAATGCTAATTAGGAAACAATTTTTCACGTCGGCCCCGCCGTTATTGTTCGTTAATTAAATTGTTCCGTGACAGCAGAGCTTTCGTGTTATTTTTGTGTTATTGTAATCGCGACGATCAGCCACATGTGACGTGAAATCGCGGAGAGCTCAAACTCGTGATGGATTTAAACAAAGTTGAACCCATTCATTGTTCGTAATCGGAACGAGTGTGATTGTTTTGGATACGAATATATGTAGGTACGAATGCGCTCTTTTAATTGAGCCGTCGTAAATTGAAACGAAACGATTTATACTTACCATTAGGGCACGTTGTCGCAACTGAGCACGTTTCGTAAAAAAAATATATCATTATATTTCTGTGAAAAATAATGTCGTGTTTTGAAATATTGGGTCGTATGTTTTGATTATGGCGCGATTTATTAAAGTGCGATTTTATCGTTTATATTAGGCGATTTTAATTATTTTATATGTAAGAAAATAAATTGGTACATATGAAAAAATTTTAGATTTTTTTGTACAAAATTGAATTAATTATATTAAAAATTTAAATATGACCCTATGAATAACAAAATTGAATTATTTTTGTAAATTTAATTTGGTATTATTTCAAGCAAAACTTGAATGAAATTTATACCAGAAGAAAATGTAGGTTCAATATTCATCAATGACTCTGATTAAACTTATTATTGTTGAAGTAAATTTAAACTTCAAAATATTGAGCGAAGAAGAAGATTTGAGACTTCATAACATTGATAATAAAAACTTAAAGAATGATCGGATTCAGTTTGGAATTTTCCGAGTTTTTCCGAGAGTGAAAATCCGCCGTATCGAATCCTGATTAATACGAACGGTCGTCTTTGGCGTCGGTCGCTTCTCGCCCGAGGTACGAACGAGCGTTTCTCCAACTTATTAATATCCGGCTCTCTAATTAATTTTAATGTCAGCTCATTAGGGGCGTTGGTGAGTTTGACGCTTCACCAACGGGCGGGCATAAATACTTGTTTGTTTTCTCGGAACGTTGCCCTTTGATGTGCTGTGGGGCTCCGCCGTCTGCCCGCCTTCGCTCAAATAATTAACTTAACAAACAAACGCAATAAATTTTAGTTAAATTTCAATATTTATGTTTCTACTCGGCTTTGTGAGCTGCACGCGATCGCTCCGGCCCCGCTTTAAAACCCGCTCATGTTCGATTTCTCAAGCCGGCTCGCGATACGTGTGACTTAACTAAAAAGAAATCGTTTGTTAATCCTTCACGGTAAACTTTTAAATTAAAAACGAATTCGGACCCATCATGCGAAAAAATATTGATATTAATAACGTTTTCTGCACGAAAAGTATCGTCTTGTTTTTTTATAACCGTTCTTGGGATTCGTTTTCGTAAGCGGTTCTTAAAGTGTGTACGTTTCGAAGTGTAAGTAATACATCGATACAGGCGTATTATAGCACAATCGGACATACTCAATAACGATAACTAGACACAATTTACTGTACACAGCCAGTATTGGTATTTATCGTCCATCGGTTTCATGCGTTAGCTTTATGTAACTTTTAATGATTTCAAATTGTACGTGTGTTATTTTAATGATTTTTAAACTGCAATTATTTTTTCGAGTAAATTTGATTTTGATTGCGTTATGAGAAAAAGATTAAAGTTTAAAAATCAAAGTTCATGAAAACGATTTGCTATTGCCTCAACAGCTATTAAACACGAATTAAAAATTCACATTAATGTTATTTTTCCGAGTACATTTGTAAAACAATGCTAAAAATTCTATTAACTTCGTTGTAAGTAAATAATTGATGATTAAATTTATAAAATTTGGCAAAAACAACATAACAAATTTTATATATAAAACTATGAGAATATTTGGTTTTTCATTCACTAAGTATTTTTAATAAAAACTAATTATTTTAATGATAAACATAAATACATATATTTGTTTTTGATTTCGGTATTATTTTTTTCTGAAAAAGTATTGTAATTTAACAGAATATCGCATATCACACTTATAAGGTAATTCATTCATTAGATGGAGCCATATTATTATTTTGAACGTTAATTTCAAGTGGATTTTTGTTAAAATACAATAAATTCCCACAAATCAGTATGTCGCAAAAAAAAAAACAGATAGGGTTCTGATGATGCCTCAATACCTATAAATAAGCCCACGCAGTATAATTCAAGAAATCTTAAAACAATCCATTTTTTATATGGACAGAAGATTACCGAAATATTATATGAAAATTCAAATCATATTTTTAATTCTAAAATATTTATTAATATTCAATAAATTAACAAAAACGAATATCATACATTTTCACTTTAATAGTGAAAATTTTTAGACTCTAGGGAAGATTTTCTAAAGGAAAAAAAATAAAGCATATCGCTAATTAATGCCTTGGGGAAGCATGGTGCTTAGAAAAATAAAAATAAAAACTTTCTTAATAATATATAATAATTATTTTTCCTCTCTGTCTTTTCCTTCTTTTTATATAATTTCCTTTATATCAAACATAAAACGTTTTAATTTTCATCAAATCCAAGCAAATATAACCACCACAACTATAAAAATCATTTTACTACAACTAAAAAAACTTCCAATTTAAAACAAACACCCGGAAAACCCCCAAAATTTCCCTCCAGAACCTCGCCACAAGATTGAAAACCGCTGCCATATTTCGGCGCCGCACGCGTGGGCGTGCACTCCGCGTCGGAGCGCAGCCACGCGATTGGTCGACGCGTCGCGAGGCCCCGCCCCCCGAGTGCCGCCCCGCGCCTCCCCCCTCCCCCGGCGTGTGGAAGCGCGAGCCGGGGGCCGCGGTTGGCAGCCCCTGGCCGGCCGCGTTCCGGTGGCGCGCTTTTAGTTTTGTCCGAAGAAGCCTCACGCGAGCAGCGCGCCGGGCTTCGGGTCGCCGGACGCGCTTTTTTGACAGCGCCGACTGTCAAACGTCAGATTTTTGAAAACGCCGCTCTTTTTTTTCCGAATTGACGTTTGTTTTGTTCGAGTCGGTTTGTCGAGCGGACGATGGTCGTTGTTCGGTTATAGATTCGAATTGATGACGTTTTGATTTTTTTTTTTTTTGACGTCGATCGGGTGTTTTGTGGATTGTGCTTTTTTTTCGGTGAGTTTTTTTTTTTGATATATTGATTTTTATTTTGAATTTTTATGTGTTAATTTGGTTTGATTTCGATTTGAAAAGTTAAATTTTAGTTGTGGTTAGATTTGTGGTTTCATTTGTTTTTTCAAAACTGATTAAATAAATTTTTATTTAATTTTGCTACTTTAACGATTTGATATTAATTTCTTTGTTATTTAAATTAAAGTTTTAAAGAAAAGTTAATATACCTACTTTATTTTGAAAATTTTTAATTGTTATATTGTGACAGTTAGTTTTTCCTTTTTTTTCAATACAAGATTACTAATTGTAAGGCATGAATATAAATCTGCACAACACTTATTAAAGTGATATCTCTTCATTTGTTTTATATTTATTTAAATTTAATTACACTCATATGTAAATTTAATATACCTATAGACATTGCAGATCAAATATGAAAGAATGTGAAATTTTATTTTTATGAAACCAAATGCAATGATTTTTGACTATTGAATATATCAAGCATAGGTACAATCGTGAAAATTTAAGAGCCGTACGTATTTAATGTGAAAAAAAAATTCAAAACCTAAATCTGAAATAATATTTTCTATAATTAATTACTTCAACTAGGACTAATTATTGAAAAAAATATTTAATTTTCCACGAATGAAATATCATAATACACTTTTTCGAAACATAAACTATCATTTCATTAATTCAAAATGAATTGACATTATATCCTTAAAATTCAGATATGAGGAAATAATTGGGTGATCCAAGACGGCAGCCGTTTCCAGAGCATCGTTACCAGGTGTTGGGTCCATGGACTTGAGCACGCGCGCCCCTACTTTGGGCGGGGGCGGAAAACCAAGGCCTGCCAGGGCACTGCTCTCCATATCCAGCCTAGTGGGTGGACCCAGCCCTCCACCGACCTTCATCGATGCCCAGGGTGAGAATTACATTCTGAATATTCGACAGTTCATCACGGTCAATTGGACTAAGAAAATCTGGCATCGATATCTCAAAAATCAACAAAGATATTGAACAATGAGCACTTTAGATGGATTTTTCAATATCATTGTTGATTTATGAAATATCAACGACTTACACTTACATACACTTACCCTAATTATTTACAATCAAAATTTAAAGCATGCACAAATTTATTTAATCGTATTTGTATCGAAAATGTATTTATTAATGACTGATGTACTTGTGTCTTATACACTTACCCTAATTATTTTCAATCAAAATTTAAAGCATCTACTGATTTATTTAAACGTATTTGTATCGAAAATTTATTTATTAATTAAAAAAAAAACACTGAATTTAATCTGATATTTTCGCAAGTGTTTTATGTATTTTTAATCGTAAAATATTCAATTTATTTTCAACGGGAAATTGGACAAACTTAATTTTACATATTTAATTGAGAGTGCGGTCGGCAAATAAATACATAAATTTTGCATTATTTATTGATACAGAAGCTCGTAGGCGCTGTCAGGTTTATGTACCGATTATAAAATGACATTTAATAGCCTTGTATCCGTGTCGTGAAAGTTATAATTTAACGGTCAAAAGGTTAAAGCGCATACGCACAATATTATAGTGACAGCGCTGTCGTGTTTCATGAACGATTCACGTTGGATAAAAAAAAACCAACAGTCATTTATGATTCGAACGATGAATGAGTTTCAAAGACATATTAGAAATTATCATATTTATATTCGGAAAATTTAAATTGTATGTACTCACAAGAAATTAATTTCTAAGAATATAGAACGTAAATCAAAATATTTATGACATTTCTATGTAACGAGGTGTACAATTATACATTTTGTAGAGCAGCGTATCCAGTTCTTCAATATTAAATATTCATTTAATTTTTTAAAGCAGATATGAGCTATGTCCATATACGTAAAGGAATACTTTTGAAAGAAAACTTAATCGTATTAAGCTGATGAAATAACACGTTACACCGATAAAATATTTTATACGAACAAAAATAAGTGTTCGGTTATCTTTCGATCGCGGTTGTCGATAATTGAAAATTTTGAACACGTATTTCGAAGAGTGTTTAACAGCTCTTACGCACATACACACGTACGCCGAATTAATATGAGGACAACGTATAATATTGTCATATAAATATGTATATTTAGCGATTGCGACCTTAGACCGTTTCGAGAGCAAAATTGATTTAGGTGTTTGTGAAAAAAAATGACAAATGGCCGATTCGATCCGAATGTGTCGTGACACGGCGCTTATACAATACTATCGGAAGAATACATTATATCTGCGTATACAGAATGTGCTGTTTTATCACCTGCGATATAAATTAGTTAATTAAATAGTAAACCAGTTTGTATTTGCGTGGCGACAACGTATCGCCGTTTTAGCCGTTCAAATCTGCGGTTCTGTGCCATTAAACCTATAATTTACTTCGAACTGCGATGAATACCAGAACAAACAACCAGTGGCAATCAATAATTTTCGTGAACGAAAAAAAATTAAGTAAATCATCCAACGCGCTGAAAAAACGGACTAAATCAATAAATTAAAATAAAAAATATAATTCAAATTGAAACTAATCAAAATCCTCGTGCATAGTTGAGTATCCTTAAAATTAATCAAAACGACATTTATTCTAATGAAAAATCGTTTTCGATTTGTATAATGCTCGATTGTATTATTGATGGTGTTTATTACTGATGGAAAACCATAAATGGCATTATTATGATTTTCTAGATGTGATTAACATTTACAACTCGGGTCTGTGTTTTATTCATTCTATTCAAATACAATCGGCGTGCATTCAAAGTCAATATCGTTCACGATATTTATCGCCGCAATAAAATGCGACTAATTCAAGAAAATCGACCGTTTATGCAAATCGAATTATTTAATTAACTCAAAAACAATAAAAGAGATGAAATGTCCCATTACACAAAACACTGCCATAATAAGATTTTGAATTTAAATTTCACATTCCTGAAATAATGAAATTATCTTTTTATCGTTCGGCTATATGAAAATATACTCGTGAAACTACACTATTAGTAAATTTTTTTTTTTAAATATTATAGATATTAATTAACTTGAATTATCTATATACATATAAAAAGGAATATATGTATGTATGTTATTTATAGACTATTTTATAGTTTATCCTTTCGCAATAAAAATTTTCAGGGTTATTGAATGCACATCTAAAAAGGTTCCTGCATCATCACATTTTATAATTTACATTTAATACTTTTAAAATCTATAATATTTCATACATCGACATATTATGGGGGCCTTTCCCGTAGCCGTATAAAATACATAATTTAAAAAAATCAAGTTTTATTCGACATTGATATGAAAAAAAAACGCATCCCACCGATTGAGAGCATCTGTCCCGAGGCAGTTCCAATTGGACGACAACAGATGGCGGCGGCGCGCTTAATCAGCGCTAACGCGGGCCCCCAACAATTATTTATGGGCCCCGTCTTCGTGTAATTACCCGTACGTGACCGCATGGGTACCAACGTGGCCAACCGAGACCAGTTTTCCCGCGCAACGCTCGGAAAATTCGAATTTTCGCACCGAACTACTCAAACTTTACACCCACTGAAGAAACATTGTATTTACACTCGTTCCTCCATTGAAAATCTGGGAGATGTACATATGTATATACATACGGCGATCGAAAAAGCCAAGGGTACAAGTGACATTTATGCACGGGAATCGCTTCTATGCACGCTTATTTATTTGGTGTCAAAAATATATAAACGAATTCGAGATATATCATCAAATCAGTCGACCTCCTCTTAATACATTTAGGTACATGGTCAACTTTGAACGCATTTTTCTCGAAATCACTGCAAAGTCACTTGTATCCATATGTATGTCACATTCCTGGAAACTTGTGGGTTCTTTAATAGAGTAATGAGTGTGTAAGGATCGTGGATGGAAGAATAAGGTAGTCCTTAACAATCGCGAAGGAGGCAGAATCGATCTGTCGATACTCGTGTAAAAATTTATTGCGGCCATAACGGAACTGTGCGCAATAAAAGCGTAGTTATCTTAATAAAATCTAGAGCGCTTTTCGTTCGAAATTTTCGATCGGTGTTTACATTGTTAATAAAGCGTCCAGTTATTACCGCGTATCGCGAGATGTTGGATACGTGTATACAATTAATTCTAAAACGAATCTGCGATAATGTACGAATGCGAAACATGTCCGTGCTCAGTAAAAAAAGCGAAAGAATAGAATACGAAATAGTTTTTGCGATTCGCGAACATAGAACCAGTTCGGGGCCAGACGGTAGTTGTACTACGCGCCGTAAGTGCGTGATTAGCTAACGTTACATTGACACATTAGTTCGTTGATACTTTCAATTAATAAACTCAATTAACTAGATACAACTTTCGCGATATTTCCGAGAATCGTGAGCCGGTCCCCGGATTGTGCACATTCGAATCGGTGTACGGGATTCGTTCGGAGAGAAAAAAGCCATTTTGTCGCTCGAGGCGATTCGAACTAGAAACGACCATTTTCCACGATAGATTTCCACGTTAAGGCCGATTTATCGTTGTGAAATTGATATGTCTTTCGTACCGAAACGTTTTCCCTGCGATCGTTAATTTCCGAAGTTATCAACCCCAACGGACGCGACGTCGTTAATTTCGTTGCGAACTATAAAATCCAATTTGTTACAACTAATTGGCCGAGAGCCCTAAAATAACTATTGAACACGATCGTCGGATCGAAGCGGCGAATAAACAATATCGTTATATATTTTATTGTGAACGAGGAAAAAAAATGAATCGAATAAAAGGCAGCGTTTAAACCGTCATTAACTATATTGCTCGTACCGAACGTGGACGGCGCCCACAAAAGGAAACAACTGCCACGTTGTTTAAAAAAATTCGGCGTGACCTGCACAGACTTACAATATGTTTTACACGTATTTGGAAAGATGATTTAATATTTCCATTCGATAAATAATTTTTCTATTACGAAGTAATTTACAAGTCTATAATAAAATTTTCCAGACTGCACTAAGTTTTATAATTAGCGACAAAGTCGACGTGCGATTCGCGGCGTCGACGAACAGCGCTCACGAGAAAAAAGCAAATTCGAACCAAAAGCTCCGACAAATGAAACAGAAAATAAACATGAAAAAAAAGTACAAGACTGGCCAGCCGTGTCGGGGTAGCTGGGTGCCCTAAAACGATAAAACAATAATGCAACAACAACATCGAAACAACGGCATCACGCCATCGGGAGTATATAATGTGCGACGGTAGCCAACTCGAGCCCTCATTACCCGACGAGACTCTTTAACAACTAATTGATAGACCGTAATTGTGGACGACTTTGAAGCGAAATGTCGTCAGATCGGCGACGACAAGCGATGCTAATCTGGTGCAAATTGCGTTCGTTTTGCTTGCACTCGTACTTGGACCGAATTTCCGCTTTCCTTTCTTCTCCGTTATTAAACGATTAATGTACCTAGTGTGATTCTCCGGCTTCAATCTCTACAATCCGTCCGCTGTTGCATTTAATTTCTTAAGATAATGATCGTTGTATGATTGAGAGTGAGCTATTAATGCATCGAGGCTGATAAGTGTTACTTTGTTGCGTGTTAAATAAAAATTAACTTATATGATTATTCATGAAAATCTTTTTTTTTTAATATAAGAGCTTCTTGAGTGATATTAGCCCTTTTGCTAGTTCTTCAGGTGGAAGAGGGTGCACCGTTACATTGGCGTAGTCGTAATAACTGGTGGAGAGGCGATGCTATTTGTAACGATCCATTATAGCAATTAAGATACGTATCGTGGGTTTGTTCTGTGCAACAACAAGCGAGGACTGTTAAATCTTCATTTTGCACCAAAGACGCCTTTTCGCGGCTGAAAAAATACAGAGGCAAATATCGTTTTAATTGCGAGCAAATAAACCGCCGCAGGCAATTATTTATCGAATGGAAAACGGACTGTGTGTACATTGTTTCGATATTAAATGTGTCCCCCTCTTTGTATGTTTCTATGAAAGGCAAAGCTCGTCAAAGCGGGCAATTATTCAAAGGAAGTCGACAATCATTTTCATCACAGTTAATTTATTGTCGACGAGATTACGCATCTTTACGCACTTCGCAGGTGAGAGGAGGCGCATTTCTGCTGAAATCGCAGTACTAAGTTTTATTGTTATTTAAACACGTTTCTTGGAAGAGGTTAATGTTCTGTAAATTCGACGATAAGATGTCAACATTGTCATAGGAGTTCAAATTTGAACATCGATCCTTTAATTTTTCTCTTCGTCTTTATTTATTTTTTAAGATTTTATTCAAAATGCAAATTATGTATTAGCGAAGTTTCTTCAAAAATTATAACTCTCATACATGTATAATATGTTACGTAAATTTATTATTACAATAAATTTTATACAAGTCGTTAAAAAAGATAAATGATAGTACTTTTTGCATTTGATTTTTGTAAGGCAGATTAAACAATATCTAAACAAAACACGAATGGTTTCTGTTTTGAAAATCGGCTTTTTAAATATGTTTATTATTCTTTTAACATTATGTTTGAACATGTGATAAATATTCTAACAAAATTTGGAAGGAATTTAAATGCAGAGGACGGCGTGTGCCTTATTATCGAAACCTATCGTTCTTATACCCTTTGAAAGACATTTTAACGTGCCCGTCACAATATTAAAAAAAAAATAACAAAATCGTTGGAAGGATTTTTTCAAAACCATTAAAGAACGTTATTTGGAGAACGCATTCCATGCATTTTATCATCCTGACGTTCAAAATTAATAAACTCTAATACAAGAGTAGTTAAACATTTAAATAACGTACAATATTTTAAGAGTGGACTTGGAAACACCCTCCTATAATAAATTATGATCCGAAATTCCAGTATTCCAGTTAACGCCCATAAAACTGTCCGTTTGACGTGAAAATCGTAAATTTAATTTTATCCGATAAGTTTTTCTTCCAGAAATTACGTTATCAAAGGTCGTTCAAGGACTGTTTTCATTTCACGAGTTTGAGTAAACTACATTAGAGATAAGGGATGTTTGTAATGCTGGCACACGATTTTACCACGTTTTATTACACTTATTTTTTTGTTCGAAAAGATAAGCACCACGTTTTATATTTGTTTATGTTTATTTTTATTACGGAAAGCTTTTCGTGTATTGAAATACTTGCTCGAATTTCGATGTATAGAGGAACTTTAATTATTCAGTAAATAGATTATTAATATTCATCGAAAACTAAAATGCGTTTTGTTAAACTAAAAACATATGTCAAATTTTAAAAGCTAATCGTTCTGTTTAAAATGTATTTTATATTATGAGAAAAAAATATAAAGTTTTTATTTGTACACATGTGTTCACAAAACATTTCAAGAGTAGTATTTTTTATTGAGTTTTTATTATCAAAAGTCACGAGGACCACCAAGGACTCGTTAATGTAAACAAATCTTCGTGTTATCACCGTCCTTCTAGTGAGTCACATTGCCAACTAATAGATTCCAAGTAATATGGTGAGCGATTTGACTAATGGACAACTTATCACCTTAAGAAAATCGTGTTAAGGTACCAAATAAAACTCACAAGCAATTGACCCTTTTATTTCGCTGTTAGAAATCGTTAAATACGCTTCGACTCAAAACCACAAAGTTCATAATGAAAATAATCGTTATCCAATGTATTTTCGCTCGATTCGATTTCGAGCAAAAACAACAAAGAAAACATATTTTTCGATGAAAAACGAGAATTTTTCATTTTTCCACGGACTGAAATAGCGACATGAACTTAATTAAATTCTGTTGCGATTGTTCCTAGCCACGCACGCGAAATAAACTTCATGAAATTAGTCACTTTCGAACTAAGCAAACATCGATGAAAAGCCGGAAGGTTATTATGCTTACATTGTACGTATATTCACATCCAAACATACATAAAAAATATAAAAATCATATTTTTTGCATTATTTTCAACAATGTGATCCTTAAACGAACGTCCCACACATCTAATGAACCTTTAGATAATGTATTTAAATTCGATTTTCCATATTATAAGAAGTATGTTTATAGGAGGAGCGAATTTTAACGTTCCTGGGTAAGTTGTTTCTTAGAAAAGAGTAACTAAAGTGCTTCATCCTCCCCTATTATTTTTCAATTTTCACTCCAATTAATCATCGGATCCTTAAAATACATTCAAATTATTACATCTTCGCTAAATTTAATATTTTCATATCATCACAGAGAATCCGTTCAACACTACCCTTGCAGAGTTTCTCAAAGTTTTTCCACGTGCACACGGAAAATACACGGTGCCAGCCGTAATTGGTTACGCTTGACGACTGTTTGTCATGCTAGCTGCGGTAACGTGGATTAGCCCATACAATTGATCTATAAAAACTAAGTTTGGACAACGACGTACACGACGATTCCCCGAATCGAGGAAGGCACTCACAAACTTTGTCCCGGCTAAAATCCACCGTGTCGACTAAACGAATATAAAAGTGAACCGAATTAGAAGGGTCTGTATCATTGTTTTTCGTTTTGCCTGTTGGCCCTTCTGTGCAGGTTCATGCGCGCTGTTAGAGCGTGTAATGATCTGAAAATTCGAAAAATTTTCACAGCACGCCATCGATATTTTCCGCACAAATAAACGGGGCGTTGCGTCAATAATAAAGCATCGTGTTCGATATAATCGATACATTTTTTCCCCTCCAAATTATACGTTAGCGTCGCAAACATTTGGAAACGCCATAACGGAGCAATTTTCTAAACAAGACCGAATTATAGCATCGACACAGAGAACGTTATTTGATATGGCTCCGAAATGGGAAATCGTTTTGTATTATTTATCCTTATTTATTGCGTTGCGTGAACGTGAGCTAATTTAACAGAGCAAACGAAAAACGAATAAGTTCCGTGGAAAACGAAACGTCCATATGTATATATGAAATAAGCGATTCGACTCTTTCCATCGTAATTCAATCTGCTTTATTAAAAGTTGTCCCCGCGTATTACGAGACTTGGCGAAAACTCCTATCGAACAATTTGATCGGATTTAAATTGGAGGAATCCGCGATTTAACGAAATCGTGACAAATCGAGACGTCACGAACCCGATTTTTATTATCCGCTTTTTTCTTCGGCACAGTAATTTTTACACGCAAAGTGTCGTCGTGGCGAACGGTTCGAGTTTACTGTAAATATTTGACGGGGACGGTTCGCCACGCTAATTGTTCGCGTTGTCAGTGTGGTCCCACTTAATTCGGTTTCTTCGATGTCACGAAATAAAAATGCAGACGGAGAGAATGAAATAGAATAAATAAATGCATAAAAGAAAACTAGGGGGGAAATTAAACGGTTTTTTGTGTGTCACGTGACGCAGACGTTGGCCATTAGTCGCGGTCGGTACGTGCGCGCACAGATTAATTCGAATTCCATCCAGTGACACTTTGTTGGATTAAACTTTAAGCTTTTTTTTTATCGAATGTAAATCTATTCAAATGGAAATTTAATAGACACGTTGAAATGCATTACCGTGAAAAAAAAGTAATATGATTTCTCAATATGAAAATATAACAAAACGATAAACTTATTTTCACAATAAACGTACAATAAAATAGGAATTTATTCGACTTCCAAAATCAAATTGAAAAATGCGAAAAAAAAACATTTTAAACATTAAATCAGTATTTTAATCGAGCTGAAACACATCTGAGTGACGCTCCGTCACCTGTTTTCATTGCCGGAGCGTGCTCTGGCTTAAAATTTTTAAATATCAAAATAAACATATTAAATTGTACAAATCCATACAAAAGCAATGAAAGTACATAAAATCCTAACAATTTTCTATCTATAAAGAATACCCATACCCTTAACGGAGGGAGAAGGAAATGCAAAATCGAACGCTCCGGCACCTGAAAATTTACCACTGATTAAACAATTTTACACACTTGACATAAATAAACATTGAAGCCATGTAAATTATATTTAACCGATTTTTTCACACAAATTCACATGTTACACCGAGATAAACTACAAATTTTCTTCGCACTGTTGAAAAAAAATCACTTTGGCATCACAATCGACTTCGGGTTGTCAGTGAGAATTCGCTCTGCTTGGGCTAGAAAGGTATATCCTATTTGCTTAAAACACAATAGCCGAATGATTGGAGTTGTCGTAACAGCTCACCGTGCAAATCGATTTTGCCGTCTCGTCGTTCGCATACCTCAATTTCGATCTGACCTCACGAACTTCAAACTTGCAACACGTAAATTCGTATTGACTCTAGATGCCGCATTATATCGATATTATTTCATTTACATAATCGAATAAAACAAATTATCCAGAATATGTATTATAAAATAGTTACATTTTCGTTAATCCATTCTACAATACATTTAAATGTACAAACATACTACTAACCGAAACGAATTTTAAAAGAGACGCTACATTTACAATTCTAGCTTGTTTGTATTATACAAGATCTGTCAGCGACTTCGTGACTCGCGTTCGTACCACACTCGAATTTTCAAGACGTGTCGCTAAATAAATTCATGAAAAAAAAATTAAACAGACTTTAAGACACGATTCAACATCAAGATCGAAATAACAGACATGTCGATAGGAAACGCGACGCGTGCATTATGCACGGTGTGGTCGATGCGCGACACTCCTATCTCGAAGCTCTTTTTTCCCCTTACACAAAAACCCAATAAATAAATAAATAAATAAATGTAAAAAGTTCGAAACGAACAGAACAGTGGCAGCGGAAGAGCCGGGAGACGATGACGATGGAAATAAATATATACAGGGAAAAAAACGAAGGCTTGAAAGGCTCTGGCAATCACGCGATCGGTCTCGGTCCAATATCGTCAAATATTTGTACTAGGGTTTTGTTGTTATTGAATGCGGTGTCCGACGATGTCACGCCCATTGTGCTGGTATTTGATTTTAATTATGCGTCCGTCTTAGTTAGTTAACAGGACTGCGAGGGTCGAATTTGAATTTTTTCAGTCACATATGTGTACTAGTATGCGATATTTGACTGAACAAAATGTGAATTCAATGCATGCTTTTATTGAGGAAGGTTACATTTGTTCGGGATATAAAAAATAATTGAATAATAAAACATTGTGTGCTGCGAATGAAAAACCGCGAGCGCTCGGATCGAACAAAAAAGGCGATGAAAGGTTTCATTAACGAGCGTTGCTAAATGCACTTTCAACATTTCCGTTTGTTAAAACGTCGACTTTATGCGTGCGAACGGAAAAAAAAGCGTTTAAACAAAAAGCGAACGGTGCACGTGTTGGGCTCATACGCGATTTCTTCGAGGGCTTAAATACGTCGTGAAAGCGCCGGCTAATTGAAAGCTCCGTGAGATACTTTAACGAGGATGCTTTTTCTCGTCTCATTCGAAAATCATACTCATCCACGGTCGTAAATCCTCGCACATTGGAAAATATTGAAAAAAATCACGAGAGGAACAACGAAGCCGATTTGCTCTCTTTGAGTCTTCGAATCTCCTTGCGTTGACGTCACGCTTCATGGAGCAGTTATGCGACTGTCGAACGAATCGACAATCGTGTTGAATTTTATTTATTCAACTCTTCTTCAGGCCCTTTGCTTTGCTTTGATGGCCCTAATCACTGGGGCCAGACCATCACAAAGGGCTGCCTTCGAGGCCGTGGAAAATCGAAGACACTGCGCCAATACTCAATTACCCCCGTTAAAACAGAAACGCCGACTCATCCTTTTAATTATTTAACTGAATATAATTAACCGTTTATTCTATTAATTTGAATTCGAGAGATATTTCGTTCGATTGCCGATCCGCTAAAAAATGCGGCGTCCGTCCGCTTGTTGGTTTTGTAAGAAAAAAAGCGATCTTGATAAAAAGCTTTAACTTACCAATAAAATTATCCGATTAAGTTTATGCACGGTCAACGAAAACTCAAAACGAATTCGGTAGATGTTTTAATTTCATGGCTATTTTATAGAAAATTTAGTTTGACGAGAATTTGATGTGCTGAAATAGCATAAAAATCGTGAAAAAAAATCTAACAAAAGTCGGGACGAAATAAATAAATCATATTTATTTGTGACTCAATATTTACTATACTTCTTACATGTAACGCATTCCACAATTTAGAATTTGAAAAATTTTCATTAAATATTCGGAGAAAGTCTAGAAAACTTTGGAATAGTAATAATCAATTATAAATAGATATCGATTCGTTTTCTTTATTTCTGATATTTTTTTTAGAAAAAAGGTACCATTTAGCATGAGGCCCACGAGTCTAATTATGGGCAACCACCGTAACCAGCTAACCACAATTACGACCGCTTTTTAGACGAATCTGCCGTTAATTATGTCAAATGTTTCAGTATTTGAACGGATACGCGAATAGCTCGAGAAAGTACTAAATTTTTCTTCGTCACTTTTGTAAAACAATTTTTCTCGTTAAATCTAAACGGATGTCATAAAAATGAAAGTTAATTACGCCCGAGCTCTGTTGGTTTTTCACGAAAACGAGAAAATTCGTAACATGCTTTTTATAAACAGTATGAAAATCGGATCACACGATAGAAAAAAAAAATAAGATCATTGAAAAAGTGTACAACATCACGTCGCGTCGAAGATTAATGAACTCAAATTGATGCATAATAAAATGGTTGGTCATCGCTTACTCGTTCGATCGCTTCTTCAGTGGCTGGAAATTCAATATAAGACATGTTGTATCGATATTTTTTTCGTCCATTGACAAATAATGGGACAAAACGAGCAATCGTGTCCGATGGCGATGACATTTTTTGTATGCTTCCCCTCGGACAATACGTGGCAATCAATTTGACGCCAAGTTTACTGTTGCGATTGATTTTCTTTTTCATTTATTTATTTTTTTTCCATTTTACGTGTTTCATTTTTTATTTTTTTCAAACATTGTTCATAACTATGTATACAGTCGATCATTATATTATAATATCACATTCGGAAGACTTCACAATGGCCGACGATCAGAGATACGTTTAATTGAGCCAATTTCGTATTTATTGTTATAAACTACTATTCAAATTATACACTAAAGCGATTTCGCCGCTTTATGGCGACTTTATGAATTGACGACTTGCTGTGAATTGTGAAATGTATCACATAATATCAAAACGAAAAAAAAATATAACGTTCCTCGCACATTCGAATGTATGTACTAAACCAAGAGGGCTTTCGCCGAACGAAGGAATTATAGGGTTGTCGAGTTGTAAAAATCAAATTCTAATTGTATAAATTTATAATTGCTCGATTTGAATATTACTACACTTACTTGGAAATTAAAAACGTTTTTGTTTTTATCTAAGTGGTTGAAAATTGACTTGTGTGAATTGGATAGAACGTAAAACGTTGAACATTAATTTTGTTCAATTTAATTTTATATTCCGATATTCTTACTTTTATCACATTTTCAATAAGAAACAACCGATCGAATTTGAATAACACGACATTTAAGCGTATCGAACTCAGCAACCCTGCGAATCGCCATAACATACATTGTATCGAAATGGGTGTATCATCGACGGTTCGCGGACCCACCTTTATACATAATACCCAATAATATAATATAAATAACACGCGCTGCGTACAAACAAGCGAATTCTGATCGAGAGGATGAATAAAAAATTGGAACTAATCGAAACGGCCATAGTCTTGGAGGGCAGGTGCGCGACGATGATTGCCCCCTCGACACGCCCAACAGTTTGCCTTTCTCATTTGGACTGTAAATACAATTTTCGCGAAAACCGCGAGAAAAATGAGCAAATGGTCGCTGCAAGTGGCGATAATGCCACATGTCCGAGAGCCAAGTGCGAAACGATCGAGATTGATCTCGGATCGATCGCATGTAATGGCGATGTATCCACTGAACGAGGCATATTAGTCTAACTGATGTATTCCGTGACCTAGAGATGTGTAACGTGATATATTTTTCAAATTGAACATCGTTTGATATTTCTAATGCAAAGTCACTTTGTGCGAAATCGAAGTCTACTTATGCCGGTTAGTAGAATTTCTTTAAAGTGAGCTTTCATTTTTTTTCATATGATCATAAATGGAAAGTTCATATTTGTATGATACTTTTAAGTTTATGTTAATTGAAGTTGTAGAAAAATATATAAATTTGATGAGAAGTTTTGAATTCTGTGATTTTTTAAATAAGGCTTCTCCAATGACACTAAATTTGATTTATTTTGGAGTAGTTTAACAATGTTTTTTTAAGATGAATTTTCATCCCATGAATATACATATTACTCTGTAAACTATTCATAAGATGGAAATTTTTTGTTAAACCACTAAAATGGGCGAAATGTAGAGTCATTGAAGGAAGTTTATTTCGAAAAAAAACATGGTATTGAAAGAAAAATCAAAATTTCCCCAAAAAATTGGTTTTTGACACTTTTTCCTATTAAGTTAACTGCAAAAATGATTCCACATGAAACATTGATTCGTGATAAATGTAATATTTGAAATCAGTTACTTCTTATAAATTTCTTTACATGATGATAGAGAAATTTTCTTTTCATTATTGCACAGTGAAATTTCCCACACACCTTATAAAATAAGTATTTTAATTCAAAACCCAAAGTGTTGATTTTCTTATGAAAAATGTGTTTGGCGAAAATTTTCATTTCGATGAGTGTTTGTGTGCAAAATTTATATTGTTCCGTTTAGTACGGCGCTAAAGGGGCATTACTTATGTACTAACCTACGCGTATAGTTTTCCTAATCGGAACGTCGACAAAAAAGAAGTAAACGCGCCCCCATTAAACAAATTACCCGTCGATTACAGACAATTGTATCGAGCCGTTCCAATGCTCATCGATAGCGAAGAGACAGAGATCGAAAACCAATGGCTTGTGGAAATTTCATATAACAGAATATATTCTGAAATTGTCCCTTAAGTTGCAAATGGGTATGAAATTTTGATCTATTGTTCAAAATGAAATCATTTTAGACGTATTTTATATGATGGAAAAAAGAAAAATTATTCTCATTTTTGTTCTAATGGCCATAGAAATGTCGCAAACATACGAGGAAAAGCAATCATCCTTAGAGCTTTACGAATTATTTAGAAAAGTTAGCGTTGCGACAAAGAGACAACGATAAGATTAATCTTGGGAATATGTCACGTGTGACTTTTCGAGACAGTTCGTTCTGAAAACGTCTCCATGAAACAAACGGTACAATAAATTTTCGTTTCGCATGAAAACCACAATACGGATATTATTTAGCGATTTACGTGCGAACTAACCAAAACGACATGTCCCCGGACGTTTTCGTAGTAAATTTTCGAAATTACACATCAATTAAAAGTATATTTAACGCTACGAAAAATATTAAGCGCGACGATTAAAAAACACTTTATTAGACATCGACACGATCTAGTCCGCGTGAAAATTTCTCATACGCTCAATTGTTTAGAGATTTTTTGACATTCGAAAATATTTTTTCAGACATTTATAACTATTTTGAAATGAAATGATACCGTTTCAACTATAATTTTGTACAAATAATAAATACAAACGATTTATTAAATGTCATACTGTCATTTTTCATTTCAAATGCCGACTATAATCAGATCGAATATGTTTGAAGAAAAAAAACTTGGAATTGGCATTTACCTTTTTGATTCTATGTTTGTTGAAAAACTATATTACGAATCTGACATTACAAAGAGGCTTAGCCATGAAATGGTTGAGTATCGATGTCGGGCAATAAAAACGTGAAGATATCTATTTTGTATTCTGATTAAATACGAAACGTCGTGATTCTCCGGCAACAAGTGCGCATTACACGGCTCCGCTGCTATTTTGTAACGGGGAACATTACCAGCTCGATGGAAAAAAAATATGGAAAATATTATTTTGTACTTTTTTTCACTCCCCACCAGCCTCGTTTTACCTTTGACCAATTACGCAAAGTAACGAAATTATCGGTCTCACGATCGGTTCGCTTTCCTCGATGCCGAGCCAATACACGAAAATGGGCATTCACAACTCGCCTTATGGACACACGTTCGCGTTTATTTCATTTTTTTCTCTTTACAAAATTCAAACCCGACTCGGCATTATGCTATTATATAAATATTTATTTGTAATGTGAAAATTAGAGTCGCTATGTACATATTTGTGGACGGGATCGTAATCGAGACGCTGGAAATGCAACCGACGCCCGAGGCGTTACTTTCGAACAAACACCATTAAAGTTTTAAATCGTTTTAGGATTTGTATATTTATTTTTATAAACATAATCTGAATAAAGCTTCGATTCCTATATTGAAATTTTAATTTCAAATTATAAATTGATTAAATATATTTACGTATATTTACCTTTCAACTGTTAAGGCAAATTAATTTAATCGATATAGATTATTACTAGAAATCGTAAATAATTATAAATTGTAGTGATATAGAAATCGACTATTTACTATTCGAATAATATTCATCTATCGGATATCGATTATTAATCGACATTTCGAAACATACTTTATTTTCCGGTCGTGTCGATATCGAAAATCGCTGTTAATTTTCCGGTCGAGAGCCGTTGCTCGCGGGTCACGCTCCAATCGACGCGGCCGATACTGGCGCGCGATGCGAGTGTGACCCGAGCGCGGAAAACAAAACATTTATATTGAATTACGGCCGTGAAAATTTGTCCGTAATGTGATATTAAATTATACGGTCCGTAGTGAGATCATGAGGAAGGTATAAGGACGTGCCCGGTCCTTGTTACCTCCTCGTGATCGACTCGTTCTGTTATTGATACGTCCAATACTGGATACTGGATCGAATAGAGCAGGGCTGAATTTATTTTATATTATTTCTTTCAATAAAATTATTGTTTTTAAAAAATGATCTATTAAACAAATCATAAAGTGCATTTCAAATTAAAGAATGGATTCGTTATAAAAAGAAATGAAATTTTATTTAAACAACCTATTGGGTATAGTGAGCTTATAGTGTAAGCTGAATGCATTGATCGAAAATTTTTTTGTTGCACATTTCACGTATCATAAGCATCGATACTTATCAATCACTTCTACATACAAATTTTATATTAATAAAAATAATAATAAAAATCCTACACATAATTGACTCTGATACGTGTGGTGTTGGATCGTGTACATTTCGAAGCGAAAACAATAAACGGAATCTCGTTTCTATAAGTGTTACAACCCACTCCCGGCCATTACGGGTTATAACTTCACTCTGGTTCGAAGCGCAACGAACTCTTCATTCAATGGAGCTGAAAAAAAATATAAATCGAACGGACCTCACTTTGCGGTCAATTTTTATAATGCGATCGAATAAATTTCGAAAAACGGCGCGATATTTACACAAAAATTTTCTACGAACGCGACAACTACAGTCCTTAAGATTGAACAATGAAAAATAATAACCAGTCAATAGTTTAGACAGGCATTCTTTTAATATGGATTTGCAATCGTTGTATTGTGCACACTTCCATACTAATTAAAGTGTCCGACTAAACTATCGTCCGATAGAAAGTGTGTAATCTGTGAAGGGAACTGTTTCAATTTTAAGACATTAGATAATCAAGTGGACAGAATATAGGTAGCTAAACCAATGCGTACTCCTTACTTGATGATTTAGTAGTAAGCAAATAAATGAAGCTCAAACTAGATGACAATTGATATTTGTACTTCTCTTGCTTGCTTATGTACTTACTACTGGACCATCAAGTCAGGATTTTACATTGATCAAGTGGTCTTTTTATTATCCATTTGACTGTTAACTAATTCTTAGCATGAACCAGAGTTGATACCGACATTGTTTTGATGTTTCATGAAAAATTTCCTAAATTTTTACGAATGACTCGATCGATCCGCTTCGAAATCGAAAGCCGAAAGATCAACGGACAAAGTCAACACGAAACACTTTGCGTTTCGGTCCCTTAATAACTCCTGATGGGTAGCAATCAGACGGTCGTTCTTGTTAGCCGATAAATATCTTCGTTGGACAAAGTGGCGCACACATTAGTGCGATCAGATATCGCGCGGTGGACAATCAGCCCTGCGCGCTCATGATGTAATTCACTTTGTTCCCGGACTTGATTGACCCCGGGCTTATATGTATAAAATCGAGGATGTTAATATGTACAATGACGTAAATAGTGTGTGCTTTTTTTTCAGGTGCGTATTATTATTAAGGGGACTCGGGTGTGACTAATGTCGCACGGGTGAAGTCGCCTCTAGCGCCTTCGACGGAAGCAAATGTCGTAGCATCCTGATTTTTATGTAAGGTTTGGATTAATTTCTTTGGCTAGATTGTCGCTAAGATATCTCAAGTGATTTGTATAATTATTTGACAATTTTTTTTTCATCCCTGGAATAATTATGGTGCCTGAATCGAACGTAGACTTTGCTATGACTCAAGTAAAAAAATGTACTGTGACGTCATTCTTTGTAGAACATTTGGTTAGTGAAATGATCACTATCGTCATATTTTTTCATTGAAATGCGGCGATGAATTATTTAATGAGTCCATCATGCGACCGATCCATTATAATCAAATTTCATTGATGAATTGAAAATCGTTCTGATGTATATAATATTACAATGAAATGATCGGAGCATATCACATATTTTTGTGATAAAATAAATAATATTTTTTAATAATGAACAATTTTTTACCAAATGCATTTAAAATTAGATTTTTATATTGATTCTGGAATAGATATTAAAAATGGTTGAAAAAATATTAAGTGAGCCGCAAAAGGATAATAGGCACCATCAAAACAGTATAAAATCGGCACACAACATTAACCAATGAAGCAGGTGCAGATCATTGATGCTTCCGTTATAACTTCATAGCTACTTTTATTGAGAAAACTTTCAAAATGATTCGTTTTACGTACGAATTCAATACTGATCAATTTTATCAAAATCGTATATAATCAATTTGATATGTCGCAATACTACTTCAATTTCCTGTAAAAAAATCATTTAACATGATTCAATATTTTGAAATTGCGATATGAATTTTATTATGGCTAGTTTTATATTTTGTGTGTTGAAGAAATATGAATGACCAATAAAATATGGCACGTTAACTACTAAGAAAATTTATTGTAGCCCCTCGTTTTAGGGCTGTAAAAAATAATGAAAAGAACGTTTAATACTTGTTTCTATACACATCATTCATTAATCATTTTTCGCATAATGCGTAAATTTAATAAATGTGTCTGCTTTATAAAGTTTTTCATGAATATTAATTACTATTTTAAAGCAACGTAGATGGTAAAGATGATTAAAAATTAGGTTATTGCACTAAAACAATTATACTCTAAATTAACATGCAAAAAATTTCACAATGATAATTTCGGACTGAATATTTTTAAAAATGTACTTTAATGAGTACAATATATTATTGATTATGATCAAGCAAATTTTTCTTCTCAAAACAAAGAACATATGTAAAATTGGATTTTTTTCTCTATTCAAGTATTGTCGACAAAGATTACAGCTACATTGTTCAGAATATTTTATGCCTTATACGTGTATTACTAACGAGGTTCGCTTTGAGGTTTAATTTTCGAATTTTGTGGCTTTTCTCCGCTTCGATACACGAAAACCGCATTTTAAATCATTCACTTACACACAGAGTGCACAACGCAATGCCACGTGAACATTATTCTGTACCGGATCTGAGCAAACAAAACCGTCATCGAGAAATCTTTGGCGTTTTGTGGCTTTGTTAATTGCGCTAATGGCACAATACGTATGTACATAATCGTAATTTATGTGTATTTTTTTAATATTTGATAAAAAAACTCAGCAATCGTGACACCGCAGATGCGTCTCCGTGACGAGGATAATTGCAACTCATCAGGGTAGCACTAGAACATCCGCTCATCTGAAGCACCAAAAACACACATAAAAACTAATTATTGTCTCCCAATTTGAGATTGCTTAATTTCGGTAACAAAATTCTTCAACTAATTTGAACAATATTTTAATAGATTCTATGTATGTTCCTGAATAAAAACAATATCGATTCAACAACCTGAAATAAATACAAAATAGTTTCTACGAATTCGATATCAATTCGCGTTTAATTGGTAATATCCTATTGTTCTTCATATTGAATTAGTTATTCCGTGTGAGAAAATGATTCGAAGATTCGCATCTGAAGCAAAAAATGGTTTCCCATAATGCATAATCCGATATAGTCCTACCAATTACCGGCTCCGCAAAGACTATAAAAATATATAAAAAAATCGTATACCCTGTGATCAGAAGGACCGCTGTCTGCTCACGTCCTCCATAATGAATATGTCACTGCCGCAAATTACCATCATCTCGCAATTCAAGGGTTATTTCCAAATCCAATAGATCCGAATATTCGCGATTATGATCTTTAAAAGATGACTATACAAGGATCTGTTTCTTATATCAAAATTAGCTTCAATTCGGGTCATATTTGATGCGGTTTCTTTCGTACCGGATACGATTTCGAAGGATCATTATCCGTACGACACCGGTTAGGTGAGATTTCCTTTTAGTAATTGCGCGAAAACGCACACTATATTTTCTTTTAATGTATCGTTAAAAAAATATGATTGTCTTTTTTTTCCGCTCGTCGAGTTGGCTAAGATGATATTTATTTTATACTTCACTGATTCATGAAGATTCTTGCGTTATAATAAACGAGACCGATTCGTGCCGCCATCAGTCAATTATCTGAATAGTTCAGGTCAAGAAAAAAAATCATTCTCTTGTGATTTTCAATTTTGTTAACCTAATCAAGCGGAAAATCTGATGCCATTAGTTTTCAACTTGCATTTATAATTGGAGACGAAATAAAAACCGAGCGGAAAAATCGACAATGACATACAACGGTATCGGCAAAAAAAGCTATTGTTTTTAACGGAATCCGAAAAATACATATAAATTAATATCGCATTTGACTTTTTTTTAATTGCTTATTGTAATGAAAGTTGTATTATCGAGAAAAGTTGATTTAGAAACCAAATCATATTTTCATGCACATTTGCATAAATCGACGAGTTAACAACACTCGATCGATACATATCGAATTTTCATAACGATATTATGATCGTTTTTATTTTATCGTCCGTACTTTCGGTCGTTAACGATAGTACTGTAGAAATTTTCTACGTAACGTTGACCGCATTTCCCCGGCCATTAGTCGGCTCGATTTAACAATAAAAAGAAAAGCACAGGGCTATCATTAAAATGCGGATCACGTAAATTCGATACGAAAGAGTAATAACAACAATAGTCCACGAAAAAAAGCATCGAAAAGTATCAATCGTTGATCGTTACGGATCGAATTCTAACTCGATATAAAAGACATGGCGAACGAAACTCACGTCGTTCACGGTTAGCATAGCTGTACAAACAAACGAGATGACCGCAAATGTCAATAAACCTCCAGTATAAAATCACTATCGATTAGCTTAAATAAAATTCGTTTCATACAAGTCGGTTTTGATTCTCTTCCTGTACTTTCTCATGCTTCGGCGGTTTCGTTGCGGTCGTCCTAACCAAATTCCCAAATCTAATTCGTCTACATAACTAGATTCATTAAAAATCTATGAGAATGCATTCGATATAAGAATCACGTCTGATGAATTTCCAAACTGTTTCGCATAAATATTATAAGAAATAATTCAATTCATCATCGAAACGTCGCTAATTGAGATGTGTTTTATATCGACGATTGAGCCATCAAATTAATTATTTCAGAAAACACATGGTCATTTAGTGTGATTAAAATGTTGGAAAGTGCAGGTTGGCAGTTAAAATTGCTTATTATGAGAATGCGGCTCGGAAAAAAGTTTGGGAACGTCTGCAATTACGATTGCCTTCATATGAACGTATCGACAAAATATTCTACTTTTTGCCGCAATAAAATTTTATGTGAAAATGAATACGGTTCCGTTTTAATGCTGCCAATATATTTATTGGAGCTTCAACGTGGGTCAAATTCTTCTTTAATGATGGATTCGAGTATTTTTATGTTGCGTTAACGCATTCGAAAATCAAACAACGCTTTATTTTTTCAACGTACACAATATTTGGTAATGCGTACAAGTTCACAAAACGATTCAGTTATTGAGATTTTTTCGGTGCATTCAAAAGAATCGAGACGAAAGCGGTAAAGTTGCGAAATTACAGGGTGAAAAGATCACGACAAGGGATCAGTAGGTTTTTGTGGTAGATTGACACCTAATTTTGAGGTCGTATTATATCCTACTCAGATCGGTCTCTTTGATTATAATATACTCGCTAAAAAGCGGAAGTAGAACTTTTTCGTGTGTGGCCTTTTTTTATTGTGCGTTCTAAGAAAAATATATGTGACCGTTTTATTACTTATGATTCATACAAGAAATGTGGAAGAAAAAAAGTCGAAACCGTTTTGTTTCTCATGATCATTCATCATAGAATATGGATTGGTACATTATATAGTCGCCTTTTGACTTTTCCATAATTAATCTCGTTTATATTTGTCGCAAGACAATGGAATTACCGTCGTTGGTCATTACACCAAAAGCGCTCATTAACCATAATTTTCTTTTACGAATTTCACAATAATCACACAATAATTGGTTAGTTTCGAAATAATATTATTTTGCATCACAATAAACAAAAAGAAATAATTCACTTCTTTTTTTTTGTAAGAGGTAAAAATAAACTCTCAAGTTATTATACACGACTTATTTCATAGTATAATTCATTGTAATTTTATCATATTTTTGCAAAATTTCTTGTTTTAAATTTGATTGGAAAGAAAAGTTTGATTTTATTTGTATGTGGATGAAAAATATCAATACACACATGAATTTAAAATTACTAATTACATCTTTCCATAAATTTACTCGCTTAATAATATGAGCGACAACTTTAATAGTTCTCTAGACTAATTTCATACTAATTCACAAAAAAAAATCTTAGAAAACAACTGTAATTACATAACCAAAAGTACTCACAATAGGGTGATCACGAAATCTAATTTTAATTACTGCTGATGAAAAAATAAATCGTACGTATGAAAAAAATGAAATAAATTCAAGAGACAAGTCACAATATTAAAAAGAAAAGGATATGAATGCGTATCAAAATTCTTACAACACATATTTTTCAATCAATGACGTATCTTTTTATTGAATTTGTCCCACCTACTCAGATAAAACGTAATATAAATAAAAAATCTTTTATTGAGCAATATTACTTTCAAATATGTATTATGATTCAAATTTATCAATTGTGTGTTTATAAACCGATACGTTTTTTTAGTAATGAAATTATTATTTACATTTAAATAACAATAGATACAATCTGCTATTCAAATAAGAAGCTGTTTTTTAATCAATACCGGCACGCGTATGATAAAGCTAAAATTTTATTAGATAGAAAAAAACATATATTACAAATCAATTTTTTTGTTTAGTTTGAAAAATAAAATAACAAAATTCAGATAAGTTGTAGATTCTTAGAATCGGTTCATATGAACTATTTGATTCAAAAATAGGAGTCGCAAAAAATATTAATGTGATTTTTATTTTCTCTGAAATTTGTCATTATGCTTCAAATGATTTCAAATGCTCACCTAGGCGGAAAGCTCCTAAACAATGACGATTGTGAAAGTAAACAAAAAAAGCACTAAATGATAGTATCGTTAATAGTGATTCCGGCACTCGTATCTCGTCAAGTAATCTGCGTTTTTATATCATTACACGTACACAATAGAAGTCATTCTAAAGAATTAATTTTATGAAAATTTAATACGTTTTTAATTATTGTTATCTAATTGCGCTTTTTTGTGGGACACGAAGTTGGTGTCATTTTGGTGGAAAATGTTTTATAATGTGCATCGTGATAAGTTTCATCATTGAAATAATATACAGTCCTTTGAATTTTCACTGCCATCAAATATTATCAATATTATGACCATAGAAAAAAAGTGACTGACTATAATAGTATTGAAAGAACGAGTCACGACCGGTCGCGGAAGTTGATCTAAATCAAATGATAAGTGATTTGGTCATGTACGATTTGTTACGTATAATATTAGAAAATACTTACACTAATCACAGCAATGCTAATACATGACGAGAATAATCATTAATTAGCCAATATATTGATTAACACAGTACAAGCATATTGAAATTCCTTTCTAAATAAACGAATCAGTCGATTTTGGAACTCATTGAAACGATCACAATACACGAATGATGAAAATATATTGATTTATTTAAAAAAAAACGAATATTTAGTTCAAGAGTACGAAATCGAAATTGAATTAAATTTTAATAAAGCACTTTCTGATTCAAATTAAAACCGAACGTACTAATTATAAAGCCGAATGACGATTGCGCAAACGATGATTGGACACGACCACCTGAACGATTTCTTGTCGTCTCGACGTACGACATTTCCAAGCACAAAAGGCTCTCGAGGACTGGTTTTCGACGGCGGACATCGGTAGCGATACTCGGACAGATAAACCCCGCGATAATTATCGAATCGAATAAAGAAATAGAACGAAACAAACGAAAACACCCCGCGTCATTATTATATTTTCGATTTGAATGCGTGAGTAAGGGCAATCGCGATGACTGTGCAACAAGAAAACTGTGCGCGTCCGCCTTCTCTCTATCTGTTTATCAATAACAGAAGTTAATTACCGCGGTCAATAATAATGGACCTACCGTTTTTGTTGTTGTTATTATTATATATGCATGTACGGAATGAAACTAATTAACTTTGATCTCATTTGTGCGACGAAAACGTTCGACGCTCATATCTTATGCAATGCCGAATTTGTCACATATCCATTTTTTTTTTCGATGTAATTTGTTTTTATATCTATGTATTGATATTAATTTGAAATAAAATTAATCATTAAAGGTACAATTATATTAAAATTTAATTGAAATCAATTTAAATTGAAGATCTGTTGCACTACACATGCACTCTTACAGGCTCATTTGTATATAGAGATAGATTCAAAAATATAATGATTACATGCCGATATATTTTTACATACAAAATTTTCAATTAATTTCAAATCATTAGAATTGTATTCATTTTTATGAAAAAAAATAGATTTAGATACAAATTATTTTCCTTGTGTAAAGTAAATATGAATTTTCAGATTCTATTTGAAAATTGTGAAGGTATATTTTTTTCGCATAGAAACTTAATTGGATTTTCGGTATGATTTCTTCTGTATATATTTTTTTAGCATTCGATTTTGTGCGCAAGGCAAACTAATTTGGTCCGGCCAAATGTACAAACGATGATAATGCAAGTTGCTTTGTTTTGGTAGAGGCGACCGCCACCGAACAGCCCCTGTGTCGTGCCATAAATTTAATTAACATACCGAATTCGGATATCTTTCTGTCCGACGATAATTAACTTACATATAAATTGTGATAATCTCTCGATTGTCAGTGCGTGTCCGTAGTCGAGCGACTTGAAATTTCCAAGCGAAATGAACTTGTCTCGTTGGAAGTTCGTTAAGAAACTCATTGCATGTTAAATAGTTGTGTTATATAAAATCTCTTAAATTAAATAAATATAATCGATATTGAAATTTTCCTTTCGGATATACCAAATATTTCGAATTTTGATTATGAATGGAAATAAAATAATTTACTTGTGCATATGAAAAATATAATTTACCTTAATGGAACATTATTTTTATTTCTATGATATTGTAATAGATTTGTTTTTATAATGAATCTGTGTATCGGTATATTTTTTTAGTTTTATGCATGAATCATGATACTATCTCTATAATGAAACATTATTACATTTTTTTGTATTATTATCATCAAAATCATCAAGAAATAATATTTATTTTAAAAATAATGAATATTTTAATGCATAATTTAACGATATAAATTATATTATGGAAATGACTTGATCATACAAAATTATCAATAATATATTTTAATATAATAAACTATAAAAATGACATCAGAAAGCCATCAGCATCAAAAATTACATTGCAAAAAAAAAATAGATAATAAAATAAAGTCATTATTTGATGTTTCAGAAAGATCGTTACATTAAATGTTTATTTCATCATTACATTAAATTTCCAATTCGAATAAAAAAAAAGTTCTTTTTAAATACAATTTTCGCATCTTTTCCTCAACAAACACGCACTAATTGACCAGATAATCTTTTATTGTCGACCGAAAAGGCTTAATACAACCGCCATTCGACACGAGATCAGAAGCGTGTTAATGCAACACAACAACGACGAGAACAACAACAACAACAACCACGAATCCTGTAAAGTGTAAACCGAGTTTTACAAAGAAGGGCCGCCGAACTTCACATGGGTACAATGTAGAAGCCCTTTTATTGGTTTACGATACGGCGGGTGCAATAGACACAAAAAAATGTGCCCGTCATACGCTCCCTTGACCGAAGTAATGATTAACAATAAAACGTATAAAAAAATACACAAAAGCTCCCTCGTATGAGACGATCGCTGAAAGCAAAACGTAATTATTTCACGGAAGGCGGAGTAAATTGTATCGATAGACTTTTCAATTAATTCAAAAATCCTTTCAAGTTTTTTTTCATAATCCATTTTTATCAATTTCTTTGCAAAAAATTGATTCAATTTGATTCGTCAAAGAAAAATACCCATTGTTCGACTCGATCAAAGGACCATATAGAAGGCCCCTCCTCGTTCATATGACTGTTATTAATATCAATAAAATCTATTTCCGGGTGTTCGTATCCTCAGTGATTTGCTCGTTGACCTGATTTTTATTATTTAGAAAAAATACGGACGATTGCCTAAAACAAAGTGTCGGAAGATTGTGTTCAATTTTCCGTAAAACTGAATGAACGCTGGGCGACGAAACACGAAGATGACAGGATGTGCACCGAAGATTACCGTTTTATGGGCTCATCGGAGATGTAAAAAAATTGGGTGTCATTTTGTAATTTATAGTAATTTGTACAGATGCTATTTGATTGTTCAGTCTGACATAGATTGTTTCGTGAAATTCGTGAGATTTATCTGAACGTGAATTCGAGTATGCATTGTGTTTGATTAAGCGGTTTGCATTCATAATAAATTAGTACTTTAAATTTTATTACTTTAATGTCGAAAAATGCAATAAATATCTATCATAAAAAAATCATATGTAATTAAAATAATTGTTTGAATATTTAACAATAGAGTTCGAATTACACAATAAACCGGTTAATTTTCCCAAAAAAAAAAACATGTATTAAATTAAACGAGTGAAATAATAAAATCGCTTTCATAATTCGTTTTTTGTTAGACATGTGAGAAAAATTAAATTATGCACCCATTAAAATAAATTAATTGTGCAATTCAACTTTGATTTATGCTCGCTACGAATCCGAAACTGGTTCGAATTTTTCAAAATCATATTGTGCAAATATTAAATTGCACAATAATTTGAACACACGGGATATTTAACGAAATTTTCACATCAAAAACGCACTCTATTCGACCACAATTTCCACAATAATTAATCAGAACATAGTCTAACATAATTATTAAAAAAAAATGAAAACAACGCGTAAATCGAACGCATTAATTTATGCACCCCTGAACGAAATCTCACTGCACACATTCGACGAACGAGGAACGACAGAGGAAGGGAAGCGGGCGAGAGGAGGAGGGAAGAAAAGCGCGTAGTGGGGGTAGGGGCGTGGCCTGTAAGCTCCGCCCACTTCGGAAAAGCTGGCTCGCGATTGGTCGGTCGTCGTGCGGCACATGACTAATGCAGTTTGTACCCGTCAACCTCTTCAGAACAAGTCGTGCCTTTGTCGTTGTATATCGCGTCGCTCCGTACGCTCGTCGCATTATTCATTCGTTTGTTTTATATTCTCGTGTTTTTTTTTCGTTTTCTTTTTTTGGCTTTTATTTTTGGATCTGTCTGCTGTTGTCTTTTTGGTCGTGTGTTTACTATTTCGATAAATTGCGAGGATTAGTCTCGGTATTTTTTCGAGTATGAGTTTTTCCGTTGTGGTGTGATCGCCGGTGCAGTTCTACGCATTTCAAAGGTAGGAATTGGTTTGAATATTTTTGATTTTAGCGAATTTTTTGAAATCGTTGATTTGATCATCATTTTTGATTTTATGTGGATTGAATGTTTTATTTAAAGCTTGTATTTAAAAAATTACCATGTTTCTGTTACATTAAAAATCAAATTAAGTCTTTTTAAAAACAATTGATATATTTTATGTTTAAAAGCGTAAATTGAATTAAATAAACCTGCACGTTATATTTTTGGGAAAATATTTTTCACTTATTGTTCAGAAAATAGAATATTATCATAAATGAAATGATTTTATATTGAATATATTTCCATTTAATAATCAATATGATTTGTACAATCTATTAAATATTTAAAATAAATATTTCCCGAAAGCTTATTAGTACAATTTCAATTTCAATTTCACAATTTTCACGATTGACTTTAAGCGTCAATTAAAAGGTTTAAGGTCGAAACGTTCAATCCACATATGAACCCATTAACGTTATGCAAATACCGAAAATGTATTTTTAATAAATCGCTTCGATTTCGTCGAGACAAACCGTGAAATATCTTCGGGTTCGTTAAGTTCGTTGTTTTCACGGAGATCCGTCGATCGCCATAGGCTGAAAACGATAAATCAATAGAAATGTTACGCATCCACCGGACGAAAGAATGCCTCACGGAAAATATTCGATCCTTTTAATTAACATCGCAGCTATTTATTTACCTTTCCAATAAAAAACGCCATTCATCATACGGACTCCGGGTTAATTAAAACAATGAAGTGTCAGGTGGGCAAGAAATCATCTGCAAGGAGCCTGGCCCCCGGGCCCCGAACAAAAACCGTTTAGCCCGCCAAATATTAATGAGGAGGCGTGTCCGGGGACCCATCTGGAACACGTTCTATTGCATTCTCTTATATTTTTTTTTATCATAATGAAAGGAATTCATCTCATTTTTAAAATCATAAATTGTTATGTAAATTTTTAATGAATATTTTAGCCGAATTGTTTTTGATTTTTTTTATTTGACAGGAAGATATTAGGAATTTTAATTGTATTAAGACCTAAGATGATATTTATAACTTGTATACTTAAATATTTCAAAAATATTCAATGAAAAAAATGCTTTTTTAATTTAATGAAGAATATAAAAAATGATTAATTCGATGAATACAAAATAAAAACTCTACTGAAAGTATAGAAAATGTTTCATATCCGTTCATTATGAATCACTGCGTTGAAAAAATTGTGTAAAAAAGTTAATACCAATGATACAGGTATACATCAGACGAGCAATCGGAAAAATATCTAAACCTCCCGTGACCGATTTGCCATTATAAAAATGGCCCGTTCAATCATTCTCGTTTGGCTCGAATCGACCGACACAAAAACAATACACCTTTTTATAAAGCAAAAAGATTTCCTTTTTTCTATCTAACTATTAATGCCAGACGAATCTTCGGAGCGAAAATGCGAATTTCTTATGCGCAAACACATTCTCTTCGGGATAATTGAGCGCAAAAAGCGCCTTCGACGTTCGAAGAACTCCAAGTGCAGACGAGAGATCTATTCTGTGCATATAATGCCGTCGAAAGTGGGACGTCATAATAATCGTCGGATCCAAGGTTCGCGTGTGTCGTGAACCTTTCAAAGATGACTCACCGGTCTTATCTGGCCTCAGGTTAATTGTACTCGTCTCGAGGAATGCAAAGGAGCCGGGTCTAGGCGCTTTTATATGCCAGCGATTCGATTTAGAACTTTACAAGGGACTGTGAAAATTCGTGACGCGCTCGTTACACACAATCACTTGTCAATTAAACAATCTCGTCTAGGTTCGTGTGAAACGTGGATGCGTTTCAGTTTGAGTCTTTTATGTGCTACATTTCTATGTGGATGTCGTTAATGATATAAAAATATTATTTGAATAGAGCCTTTGTGCAACTCATTATAGCTTGGGAAATGTAAGGAATAAAAGTGATCTGTAAAAAGCTGAGTTTTTGTGAATGTATTTATGCTCATTTTAATTATTAACAATGTATTAATCAATATATTTTTACAAGCGAATATACAACCGGTATAAATATCAATATATTTTTGGTTAGAATGAAATAGGAAGATTTATACATCACATTTTCTGAGTCTATTTTGTGCAATATTTATGACAACAGTATTAAGAGAATTACAAACCGATTGTCACATGAACAGAAACTCCAACGAAATAGGTCTATTGTTATATTACACTAGTAATCAATCCATTGAAAATATCAATGCATGCCTGGTAAGAATAAAGTTATAAGATTTTTACACTAATATCTGGGCCTATTTTATGCAATCTTTAGTTCAAAAGCGTAGAGAAGATTGCAGCCCAAAAATCAGTGTAAAAGAGACACAGACATATTAGTGCTCTTATTAGATTATATTTTTTCATATTTCTTATAGCGAAAAGTATTTTTTATTATTTGTGAAAAAATGCAATTTTTTTTAATTCGATTGAAATTGAGCAAAAACGAAAATTTAAGCCAAAATCACCACCTTCGAAAAGGGATGAATAAATTTCCACGTCCTTTAACGAGAAAGGGCATAAAATAGAACGTTAGGAATGTGTGTCGGCATTCCCGGCGCCTGTCCTCACCTAATCAATCGATACATTAAGGACACGGGTCTCGAGGACACACCGTGTGTGTGTTGTCTTTGATTTTATTACGCGGTCGAGTGCCGCCGCGTCGTCGTCGTTTGTTCGCTTTCGAGATTCGTTTCTTTTTTTTAGTTTTCGGTTTTTTATTTTATGTCCTCGTGTTATCCTGTCGTCGTTGGGCTAATGCCGTCCGCGGCGACGCGACTCCTCTTTTTTCGATGTTTCTGTAATCGCTTCTCCTAAAAGCGGAATTGCTTGGAAACCGACATGCGATAAAACAATTCCATTTAATTCCCTCCGGGTCGTCCGCCCCGCTTCTCAAGGATAACGGGTGTCTTGTACGTACCACTAAATCGCTTGCCGTTCTTGGTGGTGATTGGAAAAAAATCGAAATCGATCCCATTATTCGCAATGAGCGCTAATTATTCGATGGTTTTATCGAAAGTGTAGAAGTTGTGGACGAAAGGTGATGTCGGGTTAATCCGATTGTCGCATGGTTGTGAAATTCGATTTTAAATATTAAATTATGAGACAAATTTCAACCCAAATCTGAACCTGTTTTAAATGTTGCATGCAATCGATTGAAAGCGTTCAACAGTAGTAACGTGAGGTCAGGGCAATGGCCTGGTACCCGAACTCCGAGGGGGGCCAAGTTTATTTGTGATTTATCTGTTATTGAAATCGCCTATTTAACCGGAGATTAAAGTTTAACTTTATTATTAAATCGAACGTTTAACAGTCACGGTCTTAAGAGCCCAAAGTAATTAGAAAATGCCTATAAATTTTGTGTTTTGGAGTGACAATTAAATAAATTTAGTCGATTCGATTCCAGATCATACGGAATTATTCATTCCGACCGTTGTGGTATTCAAAATTAACGTTTCCATAAAATGTTGTTGTCGAATTTTCATTAGCACCGTATAATTTATAAATTGTAAACGTGTCACGATATAAAATCACATGAAAGGCCGTAATAAAATTTCTTATTATCAATGTGTCGGGCGGGCAATTTCATAAGCACGAAAAGTCTCATCTCGAACATTAAAAGAAGGGAAAGAAGAATAAAAAACTTACAATTTCTCAATGTTGCTACACACTTTTGATAGCTTACATTTGACAGCCATAAAAAAGCCTGAAATGTTAATATGGCCATAAAACGGACCCGATACCCATCACTACTTAACATCGAAAATTACGATTCCTCTGTTCATCGGCGGAAATTGGATTTATTTTAATATGAACTAGTAATAAATCTATTTTATTCAGGACCTCGTTAAATAGAAAATCACAATAAAACCATCATTTGAATTTCAGCAATGGCCGTGTCGTTTCAATTTAGCTACACGATCGTAAAATTTCGACGCGCGAGAATCAGAGTTTGACAAACATTTTTAAAACATCAAATTTTACATGAGACTTAAATGACAATAAAATCAAAAAAATCAACAATCGCTCCATATATGCAATACAAATGTATGCTAATAAAAAATCTATCAAACCATCAATCTGAATCATTGAAAATAAAAAAAGACCAAACAACCAATCGATCCAGCGTCAACAACGCGAACTTTTCAATTTGCACAACGACGAAGAGAGACAAACGAGCGAAGCCCCATGACCGCCTTCGTTGGTAGTGGTCAGTGCTTTCGGTCGTGACTTAACACGTGTCGACCACCGACTCAAAACTCCTCATACACACAATATACATATTCATATCGAGCATACACACGTACGGGCCAAAGTGTACAAGCTCGTATATCAAGACGGCCGTGTGTGTTCGTATGAAGCCGTCAGGCATTAGCTGGCGGCGTCGCTATCGGCGCTCCATTAGCAGCAGACGGGCTTTAATGGACCTGTTATCGGAGCTGAACCTTGCTGGCTCTTGCTCACCGCCATTGTCTAACTAAATACCCTCGAATCGACTTTGTCGCATGTGTGGTGTCCGATCGAGCTTTCACCTCCCCCATTGGACTTGAGTGCGATTTGGTTTTTCCGTGATGAGTGCCGAATTTTTTCTTCGTTTTCCTTTCCGTCTCGATGGTCTTAGAAATGATTTTTATGTTTGATAGAAATTTAGTCAAAAAAATTATTTGCACTAGTTATATAAAACCTCGCCAGGTTTTCTTAAAATCAAACAAATTGAGCAATCTCGTATTCGTTGGCTGTATTACTTGATTTAAAACGCTTTTTATCACCTCAATATTGACATTTTGAACTGAAAGACATTGTGAGATTTGCTTAATTAATTTAATTTTAAGAAACTCTGATGACGTATTATCCATTTAATTAGTTATAGCCATTTACTTCAGTTAATGATACAAATATCTATAGACATGTTATTCTTTGGTAGTCATATTTACAAGAAAATTTTAATAACAAGTAGATACGGAAAGAGTTTTTCTTGAGCTTTAATATTTTTTTTCTCAAATAATAAACAAAAAATTGCTTATTATACTAACATAAAATGATTGAAAATTTTCCACTGGAAATATTATTATATCACAAATAGTGATACTATGCTTTCAAATGCACTGAAAAAAATCTTTTGTATCTTCTTATGGAATTCACACGAAACACATCAAATAATTTATAAAATACATTTTAACCAAATACCGTTTTGCGATTTTCGATTTTTATTTCATTCAAGTGGGTGGGTCGAAATACAAATTTGATCGTCATAAGAATGATATAAATTATTTTCAAATATTTTTATTGTATGCTTGGGATTTTTTCGCGTTATAATTCGATTTTATTGGCGTTATTAAATTGTTATTAGCAAATCGGAATTTCCATAGTCGATTTATTTGTGATTTAAGCACAAATTTGCTTATTCAACATTGAATATGAATCGTTCAAATGTCGTTTCACTGTCAAATATTATAACAGGATTACGATAAATTCTGTTGTTGAAAACTATTTATTTACCAAAAGAATACATTTGGTTTCCATTAAATTCAAATTTATATTCATTATAAAGATTTTTTTTCTCACGCGTCCAAATACATAAGAGCCGTTCAATCAATTCACGCACATTTCACTCCTAAACCGATATTTCTCGACTGTCACATTTACTAAATCGTGTCGATAAGATTAATGAACATCCGAAAATCAAATTAGCCACCGACTGCAAAAAAAAAGGAAACGAATCACACACGTCGCAAAAAATGAGATACGTCCTACGCCCACCGGCGAGACATCGACAACGACAACTCAACACAACACACACGATCGCCGAAAAAACCGCAAACTGGCAAAAAGAAAAGCATCGACGATCATTCAAAGCATATACATACATATGACGATTGAAAAGACCAAGGGGTACAAGTGATTTCGAGAAAAGCGCGATCAATGTTAACCATGTATTAGAAAGAGGATTTGATGATACATCTCGATACATGTTCCGAATTCGTTTATATCCTTTTGCAACCAAATAAACTAGCATAGAAGCGATTCCTGTGCATAAATCAATTTCGACAAAAATGTCACTTGTATCCTTTGGCCTTTTTGATCGTCATATATATAAAACAGACAGGATAAAACAATAACGACCGAATATGACGACCGGTCGAGTTGCACAAAACCGCAACGAAGAGAGCGACTCTTGACCCATTGCCGGCGCAATCTTCGACGATATTTCACTCTCCGGTTTGTCCATTTCACACTGCGAGGATTCGTCTTCGTTGTGGTTGTTGTTGTCGTTGTTATTGTTGTTGTTGTTGTTGTGTGGGCAATGCGAGTGTGTCCGCCGCTAATTTAACGGCTCGTGCCGCTAAGTGGTGTTTATCAGGACGACGTTGACTGTAAATAACGGACGATGAGACGACGACTCCAGGATCGTAGAATAGGGTTATCGTGGAAGATGATTCTATTTTGATTTGATTTGTTTAGCAATTGAATTTAACTTGATTTATCTTTCATTATTTAATAGTAAAAAGTTGTTTGTATTCATTATTTTTTCATATCAAAAGAGTGATGAAATTATCTTGCTGTTTTTATCGACGCGAAAATAATTTACAATTCTTAAAAAATGTCATATTGAAAATATATTGATTTACTTAAAAAAAAAACTCGTTTATAATATACGATTTTTATGTAAAACGTTTTGAATTGAATCCGATGAAGTTTCCCGAAACGAATCAACTATTTATAGGTGACAAATAACAGTTAAATTTCAATGAAACGTTATTTAGATGAAATGCCAAATAATAAAAATAGAATTTTACAAACAATAAATTGAATTTTACAAGAAAACGAAGCAGCTTATATTGCAAATTTTTATCGAAAAAATGAATGAACAACACGACGATAGCGAATCTTTTATAGGCATTTCCTTCTAAAAAAAAAACGATAATACACGAATTTAAATATGAAATATGAACAAAATTATATACACAAAACATAAAATCGCATAAATCACACCAATTCGATTAGAATAATAATAAGATTTCAACCCTGGCGTCGAAGTCGATTGTCGCGCGCGCCGCACGACATTTTGACACCGAGAACCGCATTAGGACCGTAAATGCCGTTTTATTGTTTTGGCGAGACCTCTTCGGACCTATCGAATTCACATAAAAATAACCCGTCGCTATTATTATCATCGTCGTATAAAACCGGGGAGAGATGGTCGCAAGGAGTGGCGGACGCAGGCATTCCTTTGATCTGTCTGTCGGTGCTGATCGCTTCTTTTTTACCCGTGGTCCGGGTGTGTAATGTTTCGTTTGTTGTCTTTTAGAGTTGTTGTTGTTATGTGTGTATTGTCGATTTTATGGTTGTTTGATTTATGCGTCGATAAAGCGGACACGGGTTGTTCGGCCACGCGACTTCGATACTTTGATTTTATTGGCTTTTATTACGACGATCCGTATTAGGACTTTCACGTCATAAATGGATTTTAAAAACGCACACGCTCTTTTTCGTTTGTCGCTAATTTTTATTTATGCTCTTACAACGTCGTTAAATTTTCATAAGCCTGATTTATTTGTGGTGTGTTAAAATGTGTTTAAACATAAAAAAAATATTAATATCGACGCGTAAGGACATCTGCGCAATTATGCTGATAAGGCGTTCCAAATGTGCTCAGAATATATTTTTATTGAGGGACTGTATAAAATTTGAAATAAAGACAAATTTATTAATAATGTTAGAATCATAACTATGCTGCATGATAAATTAAATTCTGTTTGAAATTTAGAAAGGAAATGTTTGACAATGAAGATGATGAATCGTCGGATTGTCTATGAGCGCAATTAATTACAAACACAAACGTGATATTAGTAAATTTGAAATAATTATATAGGCGAAGAAGCAAAGTGCATTCAGTATAATCAATTCGACGACAACGGTCTCCGTAATAATTACGATGTGTTTGTTTTTCGGTTAATTGCTTAATTGTAGCGTTCCTTCCTGCGAAGGCCCTTCGGCGATTAGGAAACAGTCACAACTTTATCGTAAAAATAATTAAAGACTGCCATGAGTTAGAAAAAAATGAATGCATTTTTCAAACGCGTCAGGTGCATTTTAGGCAAAGGAAGTTACTGTTAAATCTAATTTTAATTATTTTATTTTCACTATGACAAGATATCAATTTTGATCGAAATCAATAAAATCTCATCAAAATCAATTTTCAATAATTTAACAATGACATATAATAAATAAGGATTTATATGTGTTTACGGATGAATAGATTGTCATGATTAAGCGCGTTCATTACACATTAATAAAATTTTGTAATATATTATTCGATCTAAAAATGCATTTAATGGGTACATAAGGATCTTCGAATCGATTGTCGGGCGTGTTCTGTTGCGTTAATGCGTTTCCTGATCGAACCGGAAATTAACGTTTGGTCCTGACAGACATACAATTTAACGTTACGGGTTACGGCAGCTCTGATCGACTCAGACACAAGGTATCGTTAAAACGAACTAATCGGATAGGGCACAGTCGACCAATTACAAGACAATAACCCAAAAGATAGCGAACAAAAAAACAATACGAGCTCAAGCGCATTTCGAACCACCTGGTTGGAATATGCAAAATTGCTCGTACAAAATCGCGAATAAAAATTAATTTTTAGAATAAGCGATTACGGTAACGATATGCAAAATTAATCGCGTGCGATAAACATACATTTGAAAGAATATTTTTATATTCCAAAAGCGTTCGCCATAAAAGTCAGAGAGAACAGCATGTTTTGTCGCACCTATCCATTATGAGGGGAAGCGATGTCAAAAATTACAATGGAAATATAAAACGGACATATTCGGCCGGTTTTTATCGATATTCGAACGCAATTTTCTAACAATCCAAGGATAGTTACGACTATTTGATTATTCGCCCTCGGTGTGTTCTCGCGTGCGTCTAAAAAACGCAACTTTATGACCGATTTCTGGTCCCGGGGTATTTATTAAATGGACTTTACGATCGTGCGGTCGCCGCAGCGTTCCGAGAAAAACAAATATCTGTCAAAAATTAAAACAATCATACGCCATTACGTGTAATAAAACTGCGGTCTGAACAACGGCCACGGTCCACCGACGAGCGAGCACCGTTCGTCATTATGTATGCATTCGACGATCTCGACTCATCACACCAAAAAGATACTAATACGAGATATGATGCACTTTCGTGCATTGCCATTTTTTCTGATCATACACATATACATATGCTTCGTAATTGAATTAAGTTTGCCACACCTGACGGCGCGCGATCGCATCCGATTAACCCGTTTCCAGTGTATCGTCGACAATAACACGTGAATTTACAATTTTTCCATGTAAAACTGTGTGATTTTACATCTCGTAAAAGTATCGAGCTGTATAATGCTAGTATTTATCGATCGCACGTGACAGAAATTTAATGCGATACAATCAAAACGCTAGTTTTATTCGTCGCACGAGTGTCGGTCGTTCTCATTGAGTAATTAAGTCGGTTTTTAATATGTACGGGGAAAATCGAATTGAGTTTTCGTACGAAGATGGCAAATGAGTTTGTGAATAATTTGTTAATCGAGGCAATTTCTCGCGTCGTTTAAACCCGAAAAAAATTGTAAAATAAACTAATTCGTTTCGTATAATTTCGAGGCATGTTGGTCATGTTTACTGATAAGCGGTGTCAGTTACTTAATTTCGTGCGCACAGACCAAATTTATTCAATTTACCATTCGGAGGGAAAAAAAATGTAAGAGATATAATTATGTAAATAATTTGGTAATTTTCATTTGGTCAGTGAATATCGGGTATAATTATTAATTAGAAAACATATTTTATCTGGTCGATGAGATTACATACACAAGCGGGTACGGTAATTACGGTCCAAGTATATAATTATTTACGTGATTTTTTCTGACATCAATTTGAAAATAATGACATTGTATTTTATTTTTTTATTAATTTATTTCCGTTCGAATTACCTTGTATATCTATCATAGATTACATATTTATGAATCGACGGTATGCATAATATGCAAAACATTTTTTCAACGCGCGTATATAAATTAAAAATTACATCTTATATTAATTAAATGTAAATACGGAAAAAATGCCTTAAAAACTTATCTTCAACTCTAAGTTGATTAAAAACTCGTATTTGTTAGCAAATAAAACAGTTTTTATGCCGAACCGAAGAGGTCAACCAGATCAGAGCTAATATTCTCACAATATCGTTTTCAATTACGCGATTCAAATTAACTAGCTTTTTTATGCAAATTTAAATTTCTCGTAAAAAATACTCTGACGTCTAGTGAAACAAATCTTAATTTGATAAAATAAATATTCTGTTTGAGACAAAGAGAAAATCGAATTCCAAATTCAGCGAAAATAAAATACGTCTTCCTATTTTCATAATTTAGAAAATATATTTTTAAGATATTCTAATTTAATATTTACGATTAAAAAAAACGTATTTTGCAATGTAAAATTTCATTTTATATCCACATATTTAACAGCATGATAATTGAAAATATGTAATATCGCTTTAACTATAATCAACATCTGTCTAAAGCCCAGGTGCATATAACAAGCTTTCAAGTGGCTACCGATTCCGAATGCAAAAACTACACGAGCGCAATTACAACGAACAAATGAACATTTTTTCACCCACCTCATACCTATTCAAAGAAAAGAAATTTTTCAAATAATAAAAAAACACTAAAATTAAAATTTTCATTTCATAAAATGCAAATTCGATTATAAATCGTAAAATTAAATTATTCAAAAAAAAAAAAAAGTGAATATGAAAAAGATGATTTGTCGATCTTATAATTTGCAAGTATTTGACGACTGAAAAGACCAAAGGGTACAAGTGACATTTTTTCCGAAATTGAGTTACGTACAGGAATCGCTTCTATGTACGCTCATATATTTGGTGGCAAAAGGATATAAACGAATTCGGAACGTGTGCCGAGATGTATCCTCAAATCACTCGACCTCCTCCGAACACGTGTAGGTACACATTCAACTTTGAGCACACTTTTCTCGATATCACTTGTATCCCTTGGCCTTTTCAGTCGTCATTTAGAAGAGACTTAGATACAATTAGGTACGTGTTGGGCAGGTGCGAGGGCCACAGTCGGCCATTGTTCGTTTCAATTTGTTGTCGAGGGGCAAAAAGCGGCATGATCGACGGGCAATAACGATGCCCGCGTAATAAACATCAATAAAACAGTAAAACAGGACGGTCGTTCATCCAAGACAAGTGCGGCTAATCGGAGGAAACGGCACCGCAGCCTTCCGACCGCAGAACGACACTGGACCGAGATGGGGCCACGAATGTCGCTTGTGTTGAGAGAACAAATTAAATCTGGGTTTCTTCTCATTCAGGATATTCAAAATTGTGGTTATTGTGATGTGAAAATGATTTTGATGTTGAAAAATTAATATTTGGTAAGATTAAGGGGTTGTTGGTTCGGGAGAGTCGCTATCCTTTTGTCGCTTGGTGATATCTGTGAATTTTATCGATTGTGTTTTTTTTTTTATTTAAATATTGTTTTATCGAATTTATTTGAATGAGTTTATAAGCAGAATCGGCTATTGTGATTGAACAATTGTAATTAAATAGAATAAAATTAGGTTTCCATTCTAAATCGATTTTTTATTGTTAATAGTCAATTAAGCTTGACTTTGTAACACTTGAATGGAAATGTATTTAATAGTCTTTTTATTACAAAACAAAATAAATTCTGAATCTAACAATTTTTTAGTTAAAATAACAATTTTTCATTGTCGTGTTAATCGAATATGTAGATTCAATTCGAACACGACTTCTTATTTATTTTGATTGATGAACTATATACTGGTTCTCAAAAGTTCGGAATGCGCGTCGCGAAATAATCCTTCTTACCTCGTGTTTTGACATCCACTCGCCTAATGTAAAATGCTTGTTTTCTAAACAGGATTATGCGATAATTGAAAGAGCGCTGATTAGATTAGCTACCGTTTCGAAACACATCACCCGATGGCCGCATCAAGAAACATGACTGTACCAAAATCGGCCTCGAATAATTTCGATGCTAATTCCGTAGCGCCTCTGACTTCGTTAATTTGCAAATACAACTTTTTTTCTTGGCTCTATGCTCTGTCCGTAAATTATAATCCCGGTTTGTCTACGTATAATATAAGAGGCAGTTTCATTAGATCGTTCCCGCCGATAATTGCCATAGTTGGCTCGACAATGATCGTGAGTTTTTATCATTTTTGCGTGTCGCCTTCGCAATTAGTCAACTTTAAATATGTACACAGCGACATTTGTCGCGATTAATTACTTTATTGTGTAATTACATAATTGACGGTTTCCTGTTTTGATTACTGTCCGCCTACGACCTGACGAGTAGTTATTGTTACTTTGTCAATCTGTTAGTGACTTAGTAATGTTCTCGCCGCGATAAAACGCATTCGGAATGGACGTAATTGAAATTATGCGAAATTTTACACACCATTATGATTCTTCGCAATCTGGACACAATGAAAAATATGCACATTATTTATACATAATGATATATGTCTCAGATAAAACAAGTTAACCGATATGCTGTTTAATTTTCATAAATAAATTATCGTTAGTTTTTTGCATATTCTCGTAAATTTGGTACCTACAGTATTTTTTTTCGTTAGGTAAACGGTCTTCATTAATGACTACGGTCAAACGGAAATCTTCTCGCCTAATCAGTGTAATTTTTCAAAACATTTTGTTGGTTCCAATTTGTGCAACGTATAATTTAGGGCCACTGCAAATAATTTATACAGCTTTGATTAGGAGAATATAATATAATATTATATTAGGACCATGCTACCTTATAAGTAGCACTAGATTCGTGACAGAACCCGCCTCAACAATTGTCTCAACGATCCAACACTAATAAGATAAAAACCGGTCGCATTCTCTTTTTATCTCTTTTCACTACTCCATATTTTTTCGTTCGCGTAAATTAGATTATATTCTAATAACAGTGTGTGTTTATTTCAACATGCGTTCGAAAGATTCCAATTTCGCTTCTTAATTTCAAAATATGTCAGGCTATGAAGGGTTAATTTAATGGAAATATTATGTCATCCGATAATAAAATACAAAAAGCACATTGTCGCTAATAGATATTTCAGTGAAACGTCTAAAAGAAAAAACGTTTTTCTGGTAATCGCCGTGCACGAAGCCTAATTAATGCCCCATTACATTAACTATCTTCAAAGTGACATGGCGTTTAATTATGCCACCATAATACGGGCAAAACTAATTAACAGCCGTACATTGTGTGCATTTTGTTAATAATTTCCATGGCTGAGCTTGTATCTCGTTCGAAAAAAGCAACAATTTACTCATTCAACGGACGTAAAACGCAACGAAAAACATGCTCAGTTGCAGTATAATGACGGAACCGGTAATTGATTAAGCCGTAGTTCATTTAAAAAATTATTCGATTTATTGGCAAAGTGAGTTATCGAGGGTCGTTAATGTACTATAAAGGTTGTCGAATATTATACATAGTAACATGATATATTGATAGACACAAAGAAAATTTTCATTTTCACCTGCTGCTAAAAATTAACTAACCATTGTCTAGTTTTTGTAAAAGAGAGTGTTAGAAACAATTGTGCAAACAAAGTGATAAATCAGCGGTCAGCGACTCTAATGGCTAACTGCAAACAAAGAGGCGTCTTGTCGCCTTCGCCAAGAACGAGTCAATTAATTAAACCACTAAAAACACGATCTGCAATACAAATAATCGTGTGAGAATTCGCGAACTAAGAATTCCATTTTCACCCGAAATCAACAAATTGCATAATTCATGTTGCAATCATATATTATAATACATACATAATTATTTACAATACAAGATGATTTCACAATATAATTGTACAGTTAAATCGAGCAACACTGTATTTCGACTTGGAAACAAGCAATCGATTTTAAATGAACATTTTCACGTGTTTGCTCATTTATTTCGGAGTAAATTCGATTTGATTAAGCGGTAATTTGGTGCGACGTTTATTGGCGATGTGTGTAAAAAAAACCTCGTCGCAACTGGATGAGTCAAATATTTGGTGCAACCAGTTCCCATTGTCATACTGGGCATTCCGATGACCCATTATGTCCTCGGACGTTTTCCCTCCCGAAGACTTAATTGTCATAGCCGACCTTATTTGCGATGGTATTCGAGGAATTGTGAAGAGATCGCGATTTGTATTCACATAAAACATTTTCTTATTAAAAAATCGCTTATTTGGTCCATTAGCGGCTACGTGCCTGCCATAGCAGTCAAAGTTTTCAAAACCTGACGGCGATTTAACATTTTATTTATAGTTCTAATTTATTTTATTATTCAGAAATTAAAAGGTGCTAACAATGTCGGACAATCGTTAAATAATTAAATGTTGTACGACACTCACAGATTTCAAAATCTAAATTAAATAATTATTCTTGCATCATCGTTTCTGTGGAATCTATATAACAGAGGCGTTATAATTGCATCAATCACAACATGAAAAAATATTCTCGATCTATTTGTATAATATGCAAATCGATACGCAAGAATACTTAATTCGATAATTGAACACTAATTGAGGATAATAATTCATAAAAATTATTTTCAATTCGTGCCATTCGAGTTATGCAAAATGATTTAATTTTATGTTGCGGGCTCCGAGGAAAAAAGCAACGGCAGTTTTTATTTTTAATTCACAAACCTGAAACGACTTTATACAGATGCGATTTGCTCGCATTTTCAGCATAGCGGTGTCTTTGAGACAATGGACCGAGGAATCTGTCGTCGGATATTTAACTGGCCGAAGTATGGAAAGAATCTTGTCCGAGGGACGCTAACATCTTCATTAGTAACCAATAAACAGCGCATCGTCATAAATTAACGCACGTTACGATGCAATCGGGTACACTGCTTGCAAAATGCAATATGGACATTTAGCAAAACGCCGCATGAATTCTAAATAAACAAAATCAATTTGTACTCTCGCAAAAAAGAATCTTGTAGCCGTCGAACGTTTCGATTCAATATGCGAGTTTTTTATGCTTCAAATGAAGAAGTATATTTCGTAAAAGGTCACTGAATTCACTTAGAGCAAAATAAATATTCGCGAAGCTTTTATATTGTGATTTTGAACATGATTTCAAGGGTAAAAACTTCAAATGGGTTGTGAATTGTGACTTTGGGATTCAAAAATACTCGCGCGTTGAACTTTTTTTATTTATTATACTAACGAATATTTAGAGTGTAATTATTATTTCCGCATATCTCACACGATTAGCTCTATGTGATAAATGAGTTTGAATCGGTAATTAAAACAGAGATAATTAGAGCTTCACAGGATGTGCAATGGAATCGGTGCAGTTTGAGTTCGAGCCCTCGGACCAACGAGTAATGACCAACGACGATCATTACCGCCAAGGATCATTAATTCGAAATCCACACAATCGCTCCAACCGTTCGAATCATAAAAGCACAATCGAAACTTACAAAGGACACATATGAAATGAATAAAACGAAAAAAAAATCGACGAAACGCTATGATGAATCGCATTGTCGCGCTAGATAAACTCTGCATTGTGAAACGCGCATTTTCTTTGATTATTTAATATGTAATAATATAAGCGTGGGCGCATTAAAAGCGTACGATGCTTTCATATGAAATGAATGCAAATTAGCTGTCCGTCGGTGCAATTTAGATCATCGGATGCAGATTGGCAACCGGGATAGGTTATGTGTATGTAAAATGTAAAGTTTGCGCGGACGCGAATGAACGTTCATGCGCATGCGTGTGGACGTAATTAGGCGAACCTGCCGCCATAAAAAAGAAATATTAAATTAATAACGAAAAAAAAATACACACACACAATAATAAACGCGAGTGCAATAACATTGTATGTTACCATTGTGCGGGTCGCGGCTTTTTACGAGACCCCCAATCGACGTAGCAGGTGTCGCTTGTGCGAGGGCCGCGGTCAATAAAGAAATTGGTGATTGCCGCCAAAAGACCGAGATGGGGATGCGAGTGGTAAAAGGAAAACGGTCGTAATTGATTCGTTAAAAATAATAATGGTCGATCGCGCCGATTTTCTCACAATATGTTTATTATTGCGATTATTTCCTATATATGGGCATGTTGCATATTTTTATGTATGTAGATGGAAAGTTGTCGAGTGTATGTCGGTTGGTTGGGAATGTATTCCCACAAGTTCAGATCGCGATGATGATAAAAATTGCACGTTATTGCATTTGACAATTTAATTTATTTAACGGTGTATGGTTTTGCTGGAATTCATTTAATTGTGGTGTATTTTAATTTTTTCAAATATTCAAATTTTACGAAATAAAATTAATAATATATTATTTAAATATTATAGAATTGATAATAAGCTATAAAGAATTAATCGCGATATTTTCTCGGTCAGAATTAAAATGTATTGAACGAGATATTTAAGTGCTCGTGACTAATTTATGTGCATAATACCTCATCAAACACGTATATTATCGTAAATTTTCTGAAAATATAATCGCCATATCTTAATTAATCCGTGTGTTGATTATACATCCTTAATATGATTCTCTTTTCAATTATGCCAGTAATATATGTGCGCTTAAGATTTTTCAATGTTTATAAATTAAATAATTGAATATTTATGAAAATAATTAGATTTTGACAAAATATTGTTTATGTGTATTATTCAAATTTTATCTGATAGCAAATGGTATATATTAAGAATATTTAAATTTTACAATGCATAACACAATAAAATTCATAAACAATCTTGTATATCGTGTGAATATAGAAAATATTTTTTTTTTTTAGAAGGAAACTTTTATTTGTATCAGCAAAACACCGACAATATGAAACATTAAGTGAAATTTAATTACATTACATCTCATGAATTACATGCGGGAGTATTTCTAGAACGACAAAATGCAAATACAATCTGTCTTCAAAGATAAATGCTTTTCGTATTCAACGTCATCGATAGTCACGACGGGGAGCCAAACAATTCGACGTCTTTTATGCAGATTGAAAACGATTCATTATAAATGGTATCGGCTGAAACTTCCTCTCTCGTCTCACCTTTGACACGAACTCTTCAAAATCGTTGATTCCAATTTGAATATCTTCGATTCTAATACGTCAGGAAATGACTCGGGCCATTTCGAAAGGAAACAAACGGTTATTTGATTTGAGTAATGATCGGGAAACTGTACGATTCGAAATTATATAATGAACTTTTTACTAATAATACTTAAATATATAAGCCAGCCAGTAGTATAAAGTGTTTGTGCATACCGTGTCGATTTAGCATACTTGGGATGCGTGAGTTCGAGTCCTATTTTGGCGAGAGTTACGTGCTGTTTTTCTTAATTGATATGGAGACTCGGTCATTTCTTTAGAATGTTAAGATTAATTTGATTCAAAAAAAGTTTTAATTTAACGCTTTACAAAACGGCTACGCAAACGATCATCACTTCCACATTTCAAGTTTCGATTAAATTCGAATTATTTAGTGATACCTATGTATGCACTTCTACTCTTAGGAGTCTCGTTTTCACTAGATATAAAGTGAATGATATTAACTATTTAGGGTTATCTGTGTCATTTATGACCAATTAAATACATGGTGTGTGTATAAAAAATTGGGTAGGAATTATCTACATATATAAATAAAATAAAAAAATAATTAACTAAAGCTATCGCGAAGAACAGCTTTCCAGGGGGCATGCGGAATGCCAAGTTGAAATTAGTGCAATCTGAATGAGTTTTAGCAAAGATTTTTTTTCAATATCGATTCATATTTAAATTAGTCTTCTTAAGAAGATTCGGATGCAGTGAATGGGGTTGTCGGGGTGGTAAACGATCGTTGTTCGGATAATGAGGGCAGCGCGTGTGCGTGTGCTTCCATATACGTACGTGTAAAGCGGCCGTAACTCATACCGCTTGCACGGTTTTAAGCCAAAGTAATTGCATAATTGCAGTTTGAACATCGGTCTTCAAACAAAACACCTATCCCTTTTAACGACATGCACACACATTTCAAACGTTCGGTTTCCTGCTATTACGGCACGCTTATTAGGCCCGGCGTAACTTCGCCATTAATGACGTTTGTGCTCATTGTGATACCAAAGTACGCACTACACTTGTTCGCAATTAGTGTAATCGTATGTCGAACGAATCTAGTCGATGAGTTTGTCGCGTTCGTTGAATATTAATTTCGCGTGTGAGAAAAGATGGCCATTATCATCTTGAAGAAGTTCGTCGAAGTGTTTCATTTTGAATATGATGAAACTATTAAAATAATAAATATCAATTTTCTTTCAACACCATTGTAATCTTAAACATCCACTTAAATATAATTCGTTCAAATCGTTCGGTTTTTATGGTTATTTCAAAATTTTTTGAAAACGGCTCATTTATTTTAATATTGAGGTTGTATTTTTTTGCGTGAACACAAACTATACAACAGTAAAACAGCAATAAAAAAATGTTTAGAAAAACATATTTATTCAAATAGTATAATCACCTCGTCTATCGTCGTCGTCGCATAATTGCACATAAATAAAACGAGCTCTCAAATTAATCGCGTAATAATAAAATAACAGATATTTATAACATTATAACTCATAATCAATGTCCATTATTATTAGCGATACAACTGGTTCATTGTTTGTTGCGGCGATATCCGCTCGGATCTAAATTGCGAAATTATTCGTACGCCGACGAAATATTGCGGAAAAAAACAAAATCGAGAGCCCAAAGGGAAATTTATGCACTATTGCGTGGCATTTCGACGTCTCAACAACGAGGAACGTAAACATTTTCGCGATCGTTTATTTTCATTTTCGAACCGAACTGGGCGGGAAGAGGCTCAACACATACTGGGGAACACTTGCGTGTTACAATTCATTACGGCGCACTCGAGAAATAATCTCCTTCTAATTGAAATGCAGAAGAGATGTAATTGCCCTTAATGTGCGGTTAAATTAATTTGTTTGATAAAAACTCGAACGCTTCGGCCAATTTGCTCGCGAAGGGAACGATGACCCGACCCGGCTAAATTCGCAATCTTCGCAACCCGGCGATTGTCTTCGCGGAATCGCCGCGATCCGGCTACAGGCCGACGACGATGATGGTTGCCGAAGGTGGTGTGGTCTCCGGTAGCTTGACGAGCTTCGGCTAAATGAAAACTGACACGCGAGCATTCCGCACTATAATGAAATGATTAGGCGAGAAGCCGCGCGTGACCCGAGTTATTGACACGTCTTTTATACGAGGCGAAAATTTTACGATCTCTATTATAAAAATCAAATAAATTGCGCAAATTTGCTAGAAAACTTTGCCTTTTTTTATCAAATTTTTAATAAAAAAATGTGTTGAAAAAAACATTTTGTTTATATAAAATTATACAAGGTCAATATAATCGATTCGGACAAATAAATTGATTGAATCATACATTTTTTTATTAAAAAAAATGTATATTCGATGTAAACTTTCAACACGTTTATACAATATAAAGCGTAGTAATAATATAATAAATAAAATTAGCTAAAACAACAATACGTTCATGTTACAAGTGTTGAAACATGCTAAATAAAACGATCAATCAGACCGTGGCAAATGGTATTGGTGTGGTCAATTCATTTTTGCACGGAATTCACCAGTCATTGCTCTTTGTAATTCGATCGCGTCACTTTTTTTTTGATCATATTATTATTTTGCACGCCAATACTTTATTATTTACTCGAGTTTTTTTTTCGCGCCCGATCTGTATAAATTTCCCTGTTTCGATTCGTCGAACGAATAATGGCCTTAACAATTCCGACCGCAACACTTTATTATATCGCACACGAGCGCAGCAGAAAGAACCATTCGAAATCGGCCGAACAAAGTGCTACGCGCGGAAAAAAATGTAATTTATAATTTCATTATAAAACTTTGCGAATTTATTACGTTTTTTCTCCGTTCAATTTTCCAGTATGTTTGCGAAGCGTACGCGTTCCGCCTCTCGCCAAACAATATTTGAGTTGCTCATGCATACGAAATAGAATGCGTCTCTCGGTCATATAAAAATGCATATCGACCTGCCGAGCGTGATAAACGCAATATGCGAATTATTGTGCTTGATGATGAGATTACATCAAATTTCACTACGACCGAAGGGGCTTACTCACTCACCACACGCAAATGGGCTCATTCCTTACAACAACGTATCGAACGGTCAAGTTCACACGGGTAAAGTATCCTAGAGTTTTCTACAATCATCTTATTCTATTCTGATAATTAATTGCTCATTGATAAGATGAAAGTGTAATTAGTTGATAAATGTTCTCACGTCGTTATTTCTGTATGTGTTCTACACAATTTATTCACTTTTATTAGATATACTTTCATAACATGTTTTGTTTATAAATGATACGCCTTATCTAATATACATAAATATTGTTGAAAAAAAGAAATGTCTTATTCATGCAAAACTGGAAATTTTGAGTCTGCTCGAAGAATTCATACTGTGACTAAATTAAACTTTAGAATAAGAATATAAAAAACATTAAAAAAGCACGCATTTACTTTGATCATTATATATTTTTTATATTTAAAAATTAATATCAAAACACGTGATGTTTAATGAATTTGACTTAAAAAGCGTTTTGTGTAAAATTAAAACGAGCCCCATGTTTAAATATGATATTTAACTGGCGAGGAGTAACACGTGAATTTTTTGCTTATTTATAAAATTGATCCAAATTACATTGCAAAAAAGCATAAACGCGAACACACTGACGCCATTAAGTCGGTTATTTGCATAAAATTAATGTAAGTCGCCGTGTACGAGGGGATCTTTAAGAAATTACTTTATTGCCGACGCAAATAAAAGTTCGCGTCCAACAATGAGAAAATGCAGCCTTATTACCTTCGCCCATTCAGAGCATCGTGCAAATAAAAATCGTCAATGATCGATTTCATACATATGGAAAAGATATATGTACATATTACATTCAAGAATCACTCGAGCCTCGAAGTGGCGAGACAATTATCGAAGTTGGAATTTACAATTGCAATTTGCTCGCTCGATGCAATGGGTTTGGTCTAACCGAGGTTGCGTTGCACAATTTGGTATCTAGCAGTCGTCGTAGGGTCGCGGCAGATCCGACACTAATTTGCGTTCGTAATTGCCTTTGAGGGTCAATAACGTAATGATGATGATGATGATGGCACCAGCCTCCGCGTGTCCGAGCCCTCCGACAAATGTTCGTGCCACTTCTCTCTCTCTCTTACCTTCAATAATTCGAACATCGTAAAAACGAATGCAAACGATAAAATGTTGCAGTTTCTCCGACACTCACTGATTGTGAGATCGATAAGACGATTAACATTCGCTGCATACGCAAATGTAGATACAATTAATTTATCATTATTCAATTCTTTGTATATCATGTTATTGAGTGTTTGCGAGGATTTGTTAAACAAGATTCTGTATTTATATATTTTTTTATTATTTTTGCAGATTGTTTGAACAACCACCGTTCGAGACAAGCCGCCATTTCTCCAACCCCCGAAAGAAACGCGCCCTCAGCCATGGGCATATCAGAAGAAGCGAAACCGGAAGAAGCATCCCCTAGGCCTCCTCAACCAGCCGATTCGCCGCCGGAAGTTCACAGGACGATGCACACACCTCCAGAGGTGCACAGGAGCATCCACTCCCCTTCAGATTCGAGAAGAAGCCTTCATTCTCCGCCGGAAGTGCACCACGGCTTGCACTCCCCGGGGGAAAGACCAGGACCTCCTGGAAGCACGCACAGCAATCCTTCGGACAACAACAGCGACGGCGAGATGGACGACTTCGCACCGAAAAGGAAGCAGAGGAGATACAGAACGACATTCACGAGTTTCCAGTTGGAGGAGCTCGAAAAGGCATTCGCCAGGACGCATTATCCGGACGTGTTCACCAGGTAATTATTGCCTATAGAGTTTTGCGCAATTCTAGATTGAGTAACGAGCGCCTTATTCTGTGTGCTGTATGGGGATAGGTTTCTTAGACGACACAACAGTACCTACCTGCCGACATTCAATCGCAATAATTCAATTTGAACGTGATTACGCGATAGGGGATTTCTCGTGCCGCCAGTTTTGTAATTATGTTCTCATAAATCACGTCCGCGCATGCATACATGAATTAACTATTAGATGTCATTATCTATTGCATTCAACTACGGGCAACTATTTCGAATGCAAAGGGCATCGTTCACCTACATGTGTGCCGGCTTTAATTTCATTCAGGTGTACGCAATTGAAATATAGTATTGTTATTTTTAATACACCTAATAAATAAGATTCTTTACTTACATAATTATAACTTACTTAATAAATTTATTATTTATTTCAGAGAGGAGTTGGCAATGAAGATTGGTTTAACTGAAGCTAGAATACAGGTAATATTGATAATATTTCAAAATTAATTAAAAAATTATGATTTTCAATAAACATTTTGATTTAAATTAATAAAACTCGTATCTACGGTATTCGAGAAATTACTTAAATAATATAAAATCGGAATATGTAAACGTAAATATGCGAAATATCGTAACATGGCACGTTCAACAATAGACAGGCATTTGAAAGCGACGTAAATCGCTTTAAATGACATTTATTTAATGAACCGTTAAATTGACAGAATTGACGTTTAATACGATTTTCAACGTTTGACACCGTTGCGCGATTTCAATGAAAGCAAGGACAAATTACTCTAGATTTTCTGTATAAAATCATTATTCCGAATGTGAAAATATTCCATTTCAATTGATGTGATTAGATCTAATTGTGACTCTAGAAATCTGATATAACATCGTTAATTTGTATCGAAACCAGTTCGACATGTTCGCTTAACGGATATATGGATAAACTATTGAATGGAATCAGCAGTGTTAACATTTCCATCGAACGTAGAATTGCGTATTGAAACAGCATCTTGGATATCACTATCCACTTTTGCCTGCATAAACTAATTACAAGCTATGTCGATCAGACACGATTAATCAATCTCGATCTCTCTAATAACTCAATGTTTCTCAACAATATTTTGAAAATAAATGCACAATTCATTTAGTGATGCATTGAGATTTATTATATTGCAAAATAAACTACCCAACTGCGTGTAAGTACACCATAAATTGAAAATAGGTTCTTACTTAAAAAAAAAACTTCTTTAGAATGATTATGTTAGCTACTTTCATTCCATTCATAGAAACAATTATGCAAATAGAAATACCAGTATTATTGACGATGGTGAAAATAATGAAAACGCATGTTTCTTTTCCACAAAATTTGTTTTAAATCAACACCAAATTTTGAAATTAATTTTCATTTTGCCAATTTGAAATTATTATCACGTTCAATATAAAGACCACCCAAAAGGTAATTTTTCAATCGCGTGTGTCGCCGCAATTCTATTTTATCGAAAATTCACGATATTGTATATAAATTGAAATTTATGCATCGTGAAAACGATTCTCACGTTATCTTTATAACGTAAACAAGTCTAGTTGTTTATAGTTTGAATTTAAACAAATAAAAATACACACAAGTGTATAATATATTGCAGTATTCATCAGATTGATAAAATATAATTTTATACAAACACTTTAAATTTCGTATTCAATTATCAGTTAGTGTATTATAGTAAATCGATCATCTGAAAAAATAGACCGATTTTATTTTTCACGTAAGTATATGTAGACTAATGCAAAATTTGAAAAAACGTGTTCCAGACCTGTTTCTATACATATAATCAAACAAATTTTCATTTACAATTATACATACATATATGATATGAATTTAAATCTTTAGAACCGTAAGAATTTTAACAAATTTACATAGATAAAAATAATTATTGTAAAAGAAACATACTTCAAAATTAGATGTGCAAAACAAACTCAATCTTTACATCTACAAGATCTCGAAATGCTTCAATTATACAATTCTCAAGATATTAGTATCGTATACATATATTGATAACACACATAATTAACTTTTTATTGAAGCAATGAAATTTTGAAATGGAGCATTCGAATCCATTTTTTTCACACAGCCAATAATTAAAAACAATTAAGCCCGCCGTAACAAAAAACTAGTTTGCAGAAGTATTGCCGTAAACTTGGGTGTATCATTAAATTCCACGTCATTCCCGACTCGGTTTTAATCGATTGTATCATTCAAATGCCACGGAGGCGGGCAATTTTTGTGTAATTCAATTATAGCCATTCGTATTCGGCATACGTACATAGGTACTTTCGTACGTGTAGTGCGGTTCCATTAAAGAAACTACAATTTGTGAGGGTGCAATTAGTCGAATAAATATCAATATATTTCGTTTTTATTTGAAAATTGCCTTTCGGCGCGTCCACTGGCCGGAAAATATGTTAATTCGTGATTCAAAAATTGAAATTGATTACGGCGTCCATTTGTTCGTATTGATGTTTCAACAACGAAATTGTGAACACGTTTCGATGATGAAATTTCAATTTGCATTTTTTTCTCATGAAATTAATTAAGCAAATATTTTTCAATTTTAATTATAACAATCGAAGCTTTTCGCTACCCACGTGAATTTTTTTCCGAGGATAATTTTCGGAGACTTAAACGAGTTGTGCCACATCAAACCCGCCTGCGTTAACGTAATTGGATAACTCTTGCACACGCGTACGCTGATAATTAAGAATTTATCTATAATTGTGTACTTAACCCTAATAAAAATTTATAATTATAGAAAGCTGCATTGAGCGTAATTACAAAATTAATACAGATCCGATTACCGTCGCTAAACTTGCATGTCATGTTTAAAATTATATGCATGAAAAGACTGACACGAATCCGGACCAGGAGTCGATAATTAATCATAGTGCGATAACTTCAATGGAACACACAACTGCAAATCGCATTATCGCATTTCCTCTTCAAACCTATAATTTAATGGTAAAATGAATAAAACCGTTAAACAACTTTCCGCCTCAGCCTCGGGGACTTTTTACGCAATGTCGAACCGCACAGTTGAAGGCTCGCGATCGCGAATCGAGAATAACCTCATATCACCTATCCAAACGTATATTTTGAAACAATTTCATGCTGAATTTGCTTATTGACCGAGAGGAAACTACCCGCCAATTATTTAATAACCGATCGTTTTCGAATAAAGAAAAATTATCGACATTTTCAATTATTTCATCAATGCATATCGCTTCGGGGCATTTAATATGAACGCATCTTTCATTCTCAATCTATTTTATAAATATTAAAAAAAACTTTGATACTTAAATTTATCGAAATTTTTCATTATAGTAACCTATATCATCATCATCATTGTTAAATCGTCGTTTTATACCGATGAAAATTTAAACAAATAAGAAACTTTAGGTATCGATTTGTGTTATTATACAATGAAATATGAATTTATTATGTATATAAAAAATATATAGAAATCAAAAATAGAATTGACAATCTCTGAATACATAGTTTAATGTGCGTGAGTATCGAGCGGACGCTAAACGCCCAGTTCGCGGTTATAATTTAACCGAGGCGCGTAACGCGAACGCTCTTTTTGCGAAACTGTTGTATTGGATAATTGCAAACGACAGCAGCAATAATTAGTTTATTTGCGTACAGTTTCATTGCGAATTCTACCTGCCGCTATTTGCTTTTTCGAACGAGCATAAATTAATGAATAAACCGACCGCATCGAAACACGTACGATCTCGATGAGGTCAGAGCTGAAAAATATATGAAATATAAGTATAATTTAAAATAATTATCGTCGTCAAATCTGCCCGATCCAATGTCGCTTTATTATTTTATATTTAAGAAAATTATTCATGTTATTTTTCGATGCGATATTGCACTAAATTGACGCTTGTTTTTCGAAAAAAAAAATTACCTCGACGATGGTCATGTATCGTTTGTACTCGCATGTCGTTATATCTTTATGTGGAGAATATTAAATTAATCATTATAATAACGATATTTTTGCAACGTGTCGATAAGCATGAGCATTCACTGTCGATGGCTATTAAAGCGTGTACTTATCAAGGCCGTTTTGTCAAGTTAATAAATGCTCAAAAAATGACTGCGTGAATCACATATAAATATAATTACGTGCGCTGCAATCATATTTCGAAGAATGATCTCGCGATGATTGATTCGGTTCTTAGAAGAGTCTGATTTGCTTTGATGGTTCATTTCCGTTGACAAAAAATCTATCAATTTTGATTCGGTAGCTTCGGCTCTGGCCGTAAACGTTGGAATATCGTCGATGTAACGGCGCTGCGGTTAGATAAAAACCCAATTAGTCGAACAATTTACGAGGTGTGTAATTATTGACGGCGAATCCACCACCCTTCGAGTTTATATGTAATATACAAGAGCCGGTCATTGTAATTAAATTCCGGACCATGTGAATGGAAAATCGGGTGTAGTCAATACAACGACAAAAAAATGATTCTCGATGAAGCTACAATTATTTTTACATCTAATCATACTTTCAAAACATATCAAATATCGATCAATTTTCATTTGATTGAATTCAGTTTTGAAGCAAACGAAACTGAAAGTTTTCTTAGCGCAATCGGTACAAAATTAAATTTTCAACATTTGTATGTGTATATTTTTACGCCTCGATTTAGAGATGTGGCAATGTTTTATATGCGTAACGCAATAATTCAAAATCGTCATTGCATTTAATAATAGTAGTTGCTCACGACTCGGAGTCGCTAGCGCCTACAAATCATTAGTTGTCGATTGGCTTCTGGTGATCTCTGACTCAAATCAAATATTTCATCTAGGAAACTAAGCTCATTCAGTTTTTGTCGGTGTCTTGCTTAAATTTTCAATTATGAACGCGAGTCGAAACAGATTGTAACTCATTTCGAGCAACCTTCGCAGTTGCACTACGACAATATCGCTAACATCACGACCGACAACTTCGACTCTCAAGGCTGCTTATTAGTAATCTAATTATTTCACTTTTGTTCTATTTAAAAAAATATTGCATGAATTCGTTTTTATTTTCGACCAGATGTCACAAAGAAAAATGCTTTCATGTAAATATATCGCAATGGTTGCCCGCCGCTTTTATGGGAAAAGGCAATTTGCTCGTACCTCTCTATTCGAGTCGAGCGCATACAAAATGTGGAAAAAATTAAATAGAGATCGTTATCATACCACCGGGTATAAATTGAATGTTGAAAAGTAGGTGTTTCTCTTCGAACAAATTGGGCTTCCTCCTAAGTATGAGTTAGGCGCAGAGGTGTTCACCTCGCAAAATTAACATACAAACACACACCCATGTTATACAATTCAACGATAAAATATTACAAGAATTTTGAAAAATAATCGGTTTGTGAATTAATTTATTTAATCGAAAAATTGAATAAACAACGTAACGCTTGTTTAAAAATTAATTTCTCGAGATATTTATTCCAATACAGCTTTGAATATTCTTGTTTATAATATGAATACACACGTTTGCTATCGACTCCAATTGCATTTTTCAAACGATTTTTTTTTTCTTTTCAACAGGTCTGGTTCCAAAATAGAAGAGCCAAATGGAGAAAGCAAGAAAAGGTCGGACCACAGGGTCATCCTTACAACCCTTATTTGCCAGGATCTACACCAGCTCCTCCAGCTCCTACTGCTTTGCCGAACCCTTTCACACATCTCGGATTCAACTTCCGAAAACCATTCGACGGCACGAATTTGGCATCATTTCGATATCCTCCAATGCATGCTGGTCCAGTGCTACCATCGTCGTATTTGGGAGCTGCTCATCCTTTCCACAGAGCTGCTCCGCCTCTGTTCCCGCCTGGAGTTGGTCATCTTTATGGTCCAGCAGCAGCCAGTTCATTTCAAACTCTATTAGCTAACATCTCTGCTGCTCAAAGGCCTAAACTATTGCCCACAGCAGCTCCTGACTATGTGACTCAATCTCCACCTTTATCTCCTGGAGGAGGAGGTGGTTCTTCTCCAGGAGCTCCAGATGTGGATAGAAGGAGTTCAAGTATAGCCGCTCTCAGACTCAAGGCAAGGGAGCACGAGCTCAAGTTGGAGATGTTGAGGCAAAACGGTCACGGAGATCTCATTAGTTGAACTCGTTTTTTGTCCTGTTACTGTTCGATCGACTAGAAATGTTGCGGGATTGTGTATAGAAAATATTATTTGGTGACGGTGGTAGTGATATACGTGCAATCCGCAATTATTGTAAATTTTCATATCTGTGTTAATTGGTTACTGATCCGTCCCATTTTACATTGTGTATGTACGTGTGCTCCAAAGAGGGAATCTTTATATTAACTTATTATATTGTAGACAGTATGTCAATTATTATTAAATTGCAATGAATCCGTCCTAAACAAGATGAGAGTACGTATTTAAATACAGTTGAATTATTTTTAATATAAATAAATTTAAGTATGAAAATATTATTATATAATATAACGAACACATTTTATCGTATTTTTGTTTTGTACCATCGCTTTAGATAATACAATTGAATTTAATGTTATTTTATTAAAATGTTTTAAATTTAAGTTAGTTTATTTTTTTATTGTTACGATGTAAATTGCTATAGATCTGTAATTTAGTACAAAGGCTATGATTATCTGATGATCAATAAAAAAATATTAAAACACACTTTTATTTTTGTATTCGATTCACTCACCATCAATGGAAGAATAAATTTTTATAGACTATTCAAACACACATTCAATTACAATTTGCATTCTTTTATCACTTTCATAACAACTTTTATGAGAGATCTTCGTCATTAATCTCAATATGACCTTGAATGAAACAAATGAGTTCGGAATGGAAGCTCGTTTATCAAAATTCAATTAGTTTTCTAGAAAAAGAAATTGATCCAAATTGAAAATATATTGTTCCGTTAAAAAAAGTGTCTATTCAAAGAAAGCTTGTCATTAAATTTAAATTATTTTGAAAAAAAATCGAAGCGATTTGAATATTCGTACGTGAAATCAATCAAAAATAATTTCAATCTCAAAAGAGAATAAAAACTATCGTATACGATCAGTATTTACATAATATTTAATAAAATATTTATCGAACAAAACGATATTTTTCCAATCAGTTTTATTAAATCAAAAACGAGTAGAAAAGCAATTTTCATTACCGTTATCGTTCGTTACACTATTATTTAATTAATTAAAAAATATAGTATAAAGATTTTTTTTCACGTTTTCGTTAAATAAATTTAATACAATCCATAAGAAAAAAAACCATCTAATTTATTGATAATTACTAGCTACCCATTCCGTTAATTAAATTTGTATCTCGTCGAGACTTTTTTTTAACGCATAACACATTAAATTAAGTAACATAACAGGTCGTTACCGAGAGAGCATATACCAGTGCATATAAAATACACACTCACGTCAAAACAAAAACACAGCCTGAACTTGAAAAAAAAATCCAAAATATACCCCTGTTTAACGTGATGTTGAAGAGACCCGCCCCCTGCCATCCCATCAGCCGTCATAGCGATAAATTTAAATTAAATTATATTTTTCGCATTCTTCGCGAATTAACTTTTAACAAGATCTCGCTACTCTTTGACGAATTGAAGAGCAGCAGCCTTCGGAGCATGAATAATGAAAGCGTAATTTCATCAACGCCGAACCGCTATGACCCCAGTATATGTATGTACTCTGGATTTTAAAAAATGATAAATTTTAAAACGTATTACTTAGTTAATACGAGTGGCTATAAATTTCAGCAAAGGTATCATTATGAACAGTGCGACAGGACTCATTTAAATTACCGTATGATTGATTAGTGGTTTTACTCGCGCGATCGACCAAATTGTCTACTGATTTATTCACGTGAATTAATCTGGAAAACGCTTGTAAAACGCGTATTAGTTTGCTAATATATAATATGCTAAAATTGGGCTATAAATTTGTTTTAATTTTATAATACGACATCGTAGATTATGGTGAAGTGTTTTTTTTTTACTCCGTTGTAATTTTATATAAGTCGTAAAGTTGTTGCTTTAAATAAAATTTGCGTAACCATAGCGAAAAGTAAGTTGATTAAGTTTTAACGCTTGGTCAGCCTAGCGTGGTTTGATTCATTCAAATGATGACATTATTTTCAAATTCGAATCGACCTATGAAATATCTAATAAATCTACACAACATAGAAATTGCGCAATCAAACTGTCAAATAATATGACTCAGAAAATGAACATCATAATAAAAAATATGAATCGTTTATATGCATATTATGAAAAAACCACTGTTTCAAGAAAAAAAAACGAAATTTTTACTTTCTTCTTCTCTCTTTCTTTTGCATTTACAAAAAAATATTCCATATGATATATTAAAATAAGAATTTTATTCATTTTCAGATTCTTCGAAAAGACGATGTAAAAAAAAAATCCTCGGCACTGAGCGAATTTAGTAAGAAACCTCTAAATACGCTGAGCTTAAAATGAGTATTCTACCGAAAAGAAAAATAGTGCTATGAATTGAAGCATAATAAATAAGCATCGTTGATAATTTCATGATGATAAAATACATAACCAAATAACGAACATTACAGATCGCAAGCTGAGCAGTTCACAGCACGTGTGTTCTAATTTTTCGGCATTTCGAAGGGCGGAGAATGGGCATGGCCTATACGCCCACCTTAAATTAAAACCCATTCCTCAGGAGTAGATACGCGTTGTTTATGCGTACATTAATATAAATTCAAATCGTAGACTCGAGAGAGACTCTCGTCGGGGCACGAACGTCTTAAAAAAAAAAAGAGTCGAACCTTCCGAATCGTGTGTTTTATAATTCGATGGAACTTGGAAGCCACGGATGAATTATGCCACAATACGTATCGAGGAGGAGCAGAACAGTAGCCATGTTTCAGGATTTAACTAATGGATTACATACGAGCCCCGAATGGCGGGTGGGTGGACACCGCACATAAATCGTTGCGTGTATTATTTTTAAACGTTTCGGGATCGATGCATTTATTAGCGCTTCGTGGAATAATAATATCGAATTGTTCATTAGGCTGGTTTGGTTTTTTGTGTTCTTTCGGATTCATTTGTTAGTGTTGCGGAGACGCCCACGCTCCTCTTTCTGTTGGTAAGTCACGTTATACGTGTACGTTATAGGGGATGGAATGGTTGGTTTTGGATTTTAATTGTTTTTTTATTAGGCGTAATAAAATTTTGATCGTATTGTTCGTAGAATTACTGATGTTAATTACATGGTCGATAAAATAAAGTTGAATGGTATTTAATGAAGCAATCAAATGAACGTTGACTTTTTTTAAACATAAAAAATATTGAACAAATGCAATTAATTATAGTCTTTTAGCTATTCATTTTAAGACCTTTACAAAGCTGAATAATAAAAAAGAACAATATTCAAATAAGTTGAATAAAAACATATGGCTCATTATAAATACAGTTGAAATATACACCTATTTAAAACGTATTAAAATTAATATGAAAATTATAATTATTGAAAATAAATTTATTTATTAGATTTCTCCAATCGATTATTGCAACGCAAACCAAACGCTCAATCAACGACAAATTCGAACGAAACAATCAAGAAACGGCCGCATTTTCGAGATTTCAATTTGAAAAGGAGCTTCGGGTGAAAAACGAACGAACAATTAATCACGCGTATATCAATTAGTTTGGATTATTTATTAAGCTGGCGGTTATTCCGAGGCTAATTGTCCGACGACGGGAGGTCTCCAATCAAATGGTGAACGAGGGTCACCGCGGCCAATATCCTCGGGAGTGAGGGCCTCGTCCTCATCGGTTCAGAGCTGATCCGGAGCCGAGCGCCAAGATTGAAGGGGAAAGTGCCTCCTGTCGAGGACCACTGCCAATCATTCATCCGGATAATGGCATTAGCTCGGTTCTGGCCTCTGAGTGCACTAAACTATTGAATCATGCTCATTATACCTTACTGATTGTGAGTGAAGATAGGAATGAATGAACTACGAATCTAAAAGGTAAGAAGTTGTGAAGTTCAGAAGTTATGTAGTTAGTTGGCTACACATGAAGCTGAGGAACAATTAAGCTAAGGATCAATAGAGTTGAAGGGTAAAATTATAATTCTAACTATTTGTATAAAAAAATTAAATGAAAATGTAGTTAATCTTAAATCAAATCTATATATTAATGAGATGGTAATCATTTGAAAAACTTAATGGAAATTAAATGTGAAGTAGATCTTATATTGGGGCTTCACTGTATAAGAAAAGGTGATCCCGGGAAGCCCCCCCATTGAAAAAGGCTTGGCTATGAATTATCGACTACGGACGTAAGTCGTAGTGTTTGAACGATGTTAAACGGATTAATATAATACCAGGATATCGGGTAATTTGTTAAGAATTGAACAAGATGTCCGCATGACGAATGTGAACTGTCAATTTTTCCATGTACGGAGTGATCGACGAACGTATTTTATTATGTTTCCTATGTTTATTGAAATTAGATTGATGGTTGCGCAATCGAAAAATAAATAACGATCCATGAATGAATCTGAGAGGATGATCTCGTATTGAAATATTGAATTGATTTTTTTTTAGTATTCATAGCTATTACTCATACTTTTATTGGGATTTTAGTTTCTGTATAAAACACAAATGATTTGTATTAATCATTATTTTTTATTAATTTAATTTGAAAGTCACAAATTATATTAAAAAAAATTGACATTTTCACTTTCGATATAAATTAGTTACATATATGTAAAGTTGTCCATAAAAATAATTTTCTTTGAATCCAAAAGATATGAGCTCGTATTAAAATAAGCAGACGACATAAATGGTGATAAAAATTAATTAATACACATTTTTCAAAGATAAAAAAATATGTTCAGAATAAATATTGATGATTCCACAAAACGTTTAATTTGTACTCGGGAAAAAAAACGTTTTGGTCAATAAATTTTATTGATAAACGTTGATTGAGGCGGCAGCTGTTTACACCATTTCCCAGATAAAACATCCCCTCGACATTCCACCGCTCTAGTGACCACATTTCACGAACAACACACGCACCAAATATAGACGATTTTTTTTTCTATATATCGTTTAAAAGCTCAATTTGACCCAAAAACGACGTATAAATCATCTTAACAGGTTATTACAACGCGGCGTTCTGCCCGATCGCTTTCGTACGGAAAACACTCTAGTGCGTACAAATATAAATCAACCGGAAAATTTGAATAATGTACTCGACTTTAACTTTTTTTTATTATAATTGTCGAAAGCATAATAAATTTGCGCAAATTGAATAAAAAACGCGCAAAATTGCGCTACGTGCATCGCGTAATTAGTGGGTGTTTGCACGAAGCTAATTCCGCAATTACGAATCGTAATAATTCATACGTAATTGTAAAACGTTCTAGACTGTCTGTTTAGTTGCAAATGCGATTTTCATATTTTTCAGTTCGCGGAATCGGAAAATGTTATGGCAATAAATTGAAAATGTTCGACGTCGATAAGTTATTGTTTTTTAAGCGTGAATTATTACGGGCATTAGGTTCTCGTGCGTTTTGTAGGTATCTTTTATTTTTTTAATTATATCCATATAAAGGTATAAATGAGCCAAAAATTAGGTATCTCTAATATATATTAATCATAGGCAGCTATAAATATCTAATGCGCCGAGTTCATCCGAATCCAACATATAAATTCAAGTTTTTTGTTAGCATTTCGGTATAGGTCGACCACGTATGCATTTATTTATAAACATAGTAAAGCATGAACCAAAATATAATATATTTTATTTATATTTAGGCAAATTCACTAACAATTATACTATTGGAAGCAAAGTTATTAATTACACAATTTGATGACATACATATTGCAATTGTAACATAACTAAATATGAAATTAAATGAATTATGTACTTATTTCAGTAGGTTATTTTCGATTCCGCGCCCTATAAAATTGAACACAAAATGTTAAGGACCAATACTTCAATCATTCGTCACTTGACTTGAGAGTTGTGTGACAACGAATAGAGCTTTTTTCCAATAGAGTTTGAATACTTTAGCGGAAAAATGTCAACACTCAATAACATGCTACGCGGCACTCGAGTTGAGTAACTAATGATTGAAAGATCGGACCTTAATATTTTGAAATCAAATAACACAGTGGAAATTGCATTGCTATCATTATTGAGAGCATAATAACTATTAATTTTACGTTTAAAAAATAATAAATCGAATCACTTGTATAAAAATCGTCCGATTCCCATGCGGACTCGTAGCCAATATAAAGCGCGAGTTTTTGTGTCTCAAAAGGCAGACGGGCCAAGACACCTTTTTGTTCAAATTAAAACGATAGATGGGCAGGCCGTGCACCCCCGCGGCGATAGACTAATGAAATAAGCCCAAAATCAACAGAGAAATTACTTATGGAGATAGGAAACGGATCCGAAATGATAAATGAAAGGCAGGACCGCGGGCGCGCTCTGCCCTATCGATTAGTACGAGATTGACGAGCTTTCGGTAATTGGTAAAACTATCTCTGCGCTATCGGCAATCATTCATACGAGTGTTGTGCTGGTAACGAATGATCCATCCTTCGCAAACAAACCATCGTTGATCATTTGTCGACGATTGTCGAACAATGCGCCACGCGGCGTGCATAGGATCCGGAATCTATTTCGATTTTTTTTTTTAATATATAATTTGATTCGCGTATAATTTATTGTATCGATCGGATGATTTCGTGTAAAATATATGCTGTTTAAATATTATAATTATATTTTGTAAAAATAATGAATTGATTAGTGTGATTTGTCGAAGCGATTTCGGAAAATGTCTATTCAAATTCATTGTGAATTAGAATGTATTTTGTTATTCATATCGATAAATTAAAGTTGCATAAAATTAGTAAATGTTTATATCTGTTATGAATTGAAATCGACAGGTGCATATTAAATTTATTCTGTACAAATCATGTTAGTTAAAGCAGTGGCGCCACCTCGCGTTATAAGCGAAGACTAAATTTTTAAATACTGAAATTCTATTAAAACTATGCAAATAAAATGTGATAGAGTCGTTAATTAAAAAAAATGCATCGTATACATATACAATTATCGACACTCATCATAGATACAAAGTATAATAGTATTTTTCATCAATTCGCAACACTGAGCATCTGGCAATTTTTAATCGTAAATTAAAAAACAAGCATCTACGACTACCGGTCTACTCTTCAAGTCCTCATACATTTTTTTCTAAAGCATTTTTTTAACCATCCTGAAACTAATTTCATTTAGACAACACTCACATCACAAATATCAAATCAACTACTTACATACAATATTAATTCATGAAAAAAAAATCACTCTAAATTAGAATCGAAGCAATTCCTGTCTAATTAATAACCTTCGAGCATTCAACCCCGAGTCCCATACAATCAATTAACCTTCGGGGAGACTCGTTAAAGCGCCATAAACAATGGCTTGACAGAATGTTAACGGATTCTTGGCGATACGTACGAAAACCGTTGTTGGGCGAAACGGCGAGGACCCGTAGGCGTGCGTAATTAACGCCTTCGTTAAAACAAGAACCGTCATCTTTCACGTTAGTGTAATGCTAAAGTATGTATTATATACGCCGTGTTGTGAAACGAACGCTCGTTACCGGTCCATTACAATATCGTTCGATGCGCTTTAACAATCGTTAAATGAGCGCAAATTAACGACGCAGATTGAAAATCGACAGCGCGGTCTTAAATTTGAACGTGCGCTTTTCGTCGAGGTGTGGGTCGTTAACAATCCCGAATGAGTAAGGTCCAATCTTTCAATTGCATTCACCAATTAGTTAGTGATAACAAATGACAAATACTACCTATAGGGAAGAAATATTAACACTTTGATAAGTAACTAAAGGTCGATTTATTTAATCGATAGCTGAAGATCTATCATTTCAACAAAGTAAACTACTCTTAGCATAATTAAGCTTTTTTTTTCTATATAAAGTTTGACGCTGAGAGTTCATGAATACATCTTGACAGCTTTCAAACACTATAGAAAAAAAGCTAGTTTCTTAGTAAAATGATTGACCCTTAGTTAAGGATCAAAGAAATAAGTCATGCATTGCTTAGTAAAGAGTCAATGTTCTTTTCACAATAGGTATAATTTGTCAGATGTTATTTCTAATTAATCGGTAATAAAATTGAAAGATCGGTCCAAAGTGAATATTTTTCTTTACCTAGTAAAATTCAACCATGTGAGTCCGCGAACACATGACAACAATAATCAAATTTTATACGAAAAAACGTGAACTCGTGTTTCTCAACACTAGCGTTGTGCAACTAACAATTGAAAAATCAGACTCAAATCGACTTTCATCCAATTAATTACTATCAAACAACGAATCGAGCTTCAACAAAAACTATAAAGACATCACGTCGCGTGTAAAAAAAATCACAAAACGGCGAGTTAAACGTTGAAATTAATAATTTAATACGTGTTGTACTCGAAGTCGGCATGGATGCAATTGATACGCGGTCATGATGGTTATCCGGCCGCGGTTACCACCCGTGATTGACGTCTACATCCATAACTCATGGACTCAAACGGCGGATGGATGGAGGAAAAAAAGCTCCATCGTCCATCCATCTAGTCGGGCGCCACCATTTAATGCGTTTCCCATATGAATAAAGGCTGTATAATTAAATTTAAGTGAAAGAAAAACTAATCGCGACTAAATAAATATGCGCTCCGCTCCGATCCGATGTGTTGTTTTGAAAATTTCCTATGCATAGGTTGCGCATATATAAATATTGTGGATCGGTGGATCGAATCTGTAAATTGAATAAATTTATCAATATTCATCGATTTTTTTTTATCATGAGCGGTTCATTTCGTAAAACTGATTGTTGCATTCGATCAAAATTGATAAAAAATGATGATGAATTTGAATATCCATTTCCTGCATGAGCTCGAAATCAATTTGTCAAGGAAAATTTCATTGAAATAAACGATACACCTCGAGCATAACCGTCACTTATAGCCGTTAACTGATGAATGAAAGAATAATATTAATATTCCATGAATAATCCGAAAACCTCAACTAATACGACAGCTTAACGAGTCCGCACTACAACCAAGCACGAATCCTTTCAGCAAATCCTAAAAATCTGTCCGAACGCATTCAATTAAGAAAATCCCAAATCTTGACAATAATTACTAGAAGTGGCAATCTCCTGAAGATATAGAGAAAGCCGAGAGAGACGAAGAGGGGCACCTCGTCCGCGACCAATCACGTCCATTCATTTGCTGTTCATTATAATGATTGGCAGTTTCAATTAACGTTGTGATCGGAGGTCGGACCTCCCATTACAGGGCCGAGGCACTGAAACGGAGTGGCCACGGACTCAAATTAATTTCACATCGGGCATTTTTCAAAACGCCGCGTTTTTGCCGCCGAACGGCGGACTCTTCGTCGAAGACCGCGAACCGTTCGAGAGTTCGTGATTGAGAAATTGATCGGTAATAATGCGCTTTGATTGGCATGTTTGCGTATTAGATTTTGTTTGATTGTTAAATTATCGTATTTTTTATCTAATTAGACGTTTTTCGGAAAATTTGTTGATGAAAGTTTCAGACTAACTTACGTGAGATGTTAAATTGTTCTTTGAAGTAAAAAAAATGTATTTGGATAAAAAATTAATTAAACTTCAATCATATTTCCGACATCAAATAAATAAATTGGGCATCTAAATTCGGATATACTATTATTGCATAAGAAAAATCATTATTGAAGATCCATAAAAAAGACGTTAGAATAATTAGCTTTTCCATCTTCCAAATTGAAGCTCGCTAAAAAAGGAATAATATTCAATTACGTATCGCGTATTAGTCCGAAATCGAATTTACAAACTGTTAAAAACATTTTCCATTTAATATCGAAATAATTGAACAAATAGACGTTTCGTCCTACGCGACTCGTTTTTTTCTTCATACGATACGATACTTTTCCATACTAACGGGCATGATTGATACGAGCGAGCGAAAAAAAAATCCACACACACACAAAGAGCAACGGTCATAATATTTATACAAGACTGGATGAGCGGCCACATTGTTACGATACAGTAACAAATGGCCAAAATTTAATTTCGTTTTAGACGATTAGCTCGGAACGCTGTTACACGTTACGTCGACCATTCGTCGATTGCGCACTCCTTTTTCTTGCCTTTAAACACATCTGGTACGCATTATACGTATGTATGCACGCTTGATTAATTCTCCTTAACTTAATGATGATTATTCTTCCACCGAAACGGAGCACCGTGTGTAACCGAGTAGTTATCGTCGTAGCAATTACTAGTTTTAATTACGGCCATTTGCCCTCATCTAATTTATGAATATCGATCAATCATGCGCTCGGTGCGCCCGCGCACACGAACAATCGCACCGAAGGAGTTCGATACGAAAAAAATCCGTTTCGAATGAAGAAACTAACGAAAAAAAAAAACTTAAGTTCCCGATTAACGTGCTCGCATAAAGAAGCGTGATGATTGTAAAAATCGAATGTCGAAAATCGGAAAATTCGAACAAATAACCCGTGCAGTCGAAGCGTGGTTTTTTTTTCAGTCAGACGGCGCCACGACCGAGCGTGACTGACATAACTCATTATGTAAATCGAGTTAAAAAATAAAACTTTTTAACAATCACTGAAATAGACTTTCTGAAAATAATATGTGTGTGCGCACGCGCAATGAGTGTTCGTATATTTTTTTTCAATCGCGTCAATTATGCGCGCGAACTAAAAACGGAAAAGTCGTTCGAATACCGAGAAACGATAACGCTAAAGATCATCATTTGCAAATGTATAATTGCTGCGAGTACATGTAAGGAAAGCTCATTATTATAATTGTCATTCAATTAAATCCATCCGTCTTCGAGAAAAATCGATCATTATTCGCACAATTAAACAAAAGTACATATTATTCCAGCGGTTTTCGATCTGAGGCATGCGTATCCTTTAAGGATAAATTCGTGATCATTCTTCATTCTGATTCGATTCACTGTAAATATGTAAATACATACAAATGATACACATCCCTAATTTTAAGAAGATTGAGAATTCCCATATTATGCAAATTAAAAATAATTTTCATAGAAGTAATCGAATCATCGTTTAGTATCACTTCGAGTGCATCGATTACGCAAAATCGACACGTGTATCCATAATAATATCTTCAACCGGATATCGTCGATGCGTCGAAGCGCATCGCTGAACAGTTTAGATACAAAGTAGCGAATGGACGAAGACGCAGCATGAGCAGCAGCATCATCATCGGCGGAATCCTGCGACTTATCGCGTCCAGTTTTATCGGTTCGATGTCAGCTCAATCATTGGGCCAATTGCACAAGATCGTCCCATCTACGGTCGGACGCATGTCTAATGACGCGCCCCGCTGCGATCAAAAGAAATATGGTGATGACTTTATTAGTATACATGGAGGAGGCTTCCCGCCGTGGTGATCCCGACATTGCGACTCGATCCCGACATCGGTAAAAAGTCTTCGATTCAAACGGAAAATATAAGTAGCGAAACGATTCCGAAAGCTCGACGTAGGAAAAAGCTCCCGAGAAGAACTTTATTGTCGATGGAATGAATTAATGATACATAATATTAGATCGAGACATTCTATACAATCTTGTTTGGAAGAAAACAATCTAAATATTTCTACAATATAAATCTTATTGAATGGATTAGCTAATAAATAACACTTCACGCGACACATCAAACTTCAATGGTGCATCGAAACGAAAGCAATTTTCTCCGATCGAACGCCCTCGGGGAGGAAACTGCGTAGATTGTGAGCTCGAGGGGCGCTTTAACACTTCGAGAGCCACGTTAAAATCCAGATCGAATTTGAATAAATCTCCATAATATAATTAAGGAAGGCCAGCGGCCGAAACGCGACACGCCCGAACCGCGGCCTCTCTCGCCGACGATTTATTATTTATTGCCTCGATTCGAATTCATAAACGAAAAAGCGTGTTGATGTGGCCAGTTAGCGTCCGCAGCATCGGCCTCCGATGGACGTCTTGTTCGCCAAAGATCTCAAAGCAGCACACACAATGCGCACCGCGTAATGAAACCCTTTTATGTAGCGCGAGGGAGAGAAGCCCCCGTGAAGCGCGCCTGTCCAAATATTATAATCGAGTTTATTCTCTATTGGGCATCTCATTAAAACGTGGATATTATGTGAAAAAAGATGGTACAAAAGGATCGCCGCGGCCACCGAAGGTCTGAGGTCTCAATCCTCCGGAGATCCGAAGATCGAGAGCGACTACCAGCGAGGTGAAGGACTCGAAAATTACCAGGCGATGACTGGCCGCTTTTGCCGGATCGCTCGTTTTGTTCGGCCGAAACAAAAGCGGCTCCAATTTTTTATAATTAAACGTGAAATCGATCAGTGAATCGCGGCGCGCCATTTTAACTCGCCCGACATTGCGTATAAACCGGGATCGTTCCGATTTAAACCGTTCGCTAAACGCGTTGTGATGATGAAGAAGAAATAGGGCTCACGTGAGGATGTTGTAATATAACAATGGTCCGTTCGTCTGTTTGCTTTCGTGTGTACATAGATGTGTTCTTGTAGATAAGGTTGGCCGCCGTCCTTTCGGCTGATTGAACTACGTGGGCGAGGTTCTTGGAAGCGGACCTGCTGCTTTTGCTTCCTATACACAGTAGTCGAGATTCGTTCGAATCGAGATCGAAATGTAATTTTAATAAATAAATATTGTGATCAACGAATTTCGACCGAACTCGAACGATTAATCTAGATATCTCGAAGTGTATCATATGTAGAGAGAACGAATGCAATGCTAATATATGAGACGTTTTCACTAGTATTGTCTGATGTTCAATTAAAATACCAAACGAATCTGATTTTATTAAAATTGAATCCATTATTATTCGATTATAAAATAAACCTAGCTTGATTTGAAAAAATGAAAACTATGTCAATGTTCAATTGAAAAATACTAAACTAAATCAAATTCATGATGAATGAATGAATGAAAAGTATTATAAATAAAAAAAGGAATTGTTGCATAATATGATTCACGATTCGAATACATACCAAAATCGAATTAATATCAAAAATTTGAAGCAAAGTACGTATACAAAAATCGATTTAATATCAAAAATTCGAAGCAAAGTACGAAATTGTCGGAAACGGGAGGCTCTACGGCATCGAAAACCTTACGGAATCCACGAGTCATCATCTCGGATCCAATCCCGGTAGCTTAATTAGATTTCCCTTTTTTGCCGTTCGCCTCCCGTTTCACCATAGTCATCATCGCTCATATCGAAAACTAATTTAGTATTATTTGGTCCGAGGCCGGGCCCGTTCTCATTACGGCGCGATTAAAACGGCCAGATTGTTGTTATTGGACGGGCGGTAACGAGCGCCCCTAATAACAACTTGCGCTCACCATTGTTTTTTGTATTAACCGGTAAGGATTGAGTTCATGTGGGGAAGTGCATATCGATTGACTTTGTTATAAATACGAAAAAAAAATATAGCGAAGACGCGAGGAAAATGTTGAAAACTGCAGAGTTACGCTCGCGTATTGTAGATCATCTGATTATTGAGTTTTTTTTTTTTGCAACATCAATGTTGAAAATTAAAGAAGATTTTCGATTCCTAATATAGACTTGAAAGCGATTTTACATACATGGATGAAACCACTTCCATGTTTGAATTCAGCATGATTGTGATTCATAGGTGGTTATTTCGGTGAATTTATAAAATTGAGTCATTCATAACATCAATTTCGAAGAATTATATAGTTAATTCGCTATAAAAACCAGACATGAATTATCTTTTATCAATTTGGCGCTCGTCAGAGTCAATTTGAGACGAGGAAAATAGTCAAAACTATCAGACGTGGAAAAAAAGTTCGCCAGGGCACGTTCGTAGTGCGTAAAATAGCACGTGACCGATCTGAGGCGCTCTTACCTTTAACACCGACGGCAATATTTCATCGGCGAATGTAATTAGATACTTTGGAGTAATTAGTTTTTATTGCCAATTTTCTCGAGGCGTTTCGGCGATATTTCATTTGTTTAAACGACGCAACAACACGTCGTACGTTAACCGGCCGCCAGCCACCGGGAACCAGTTCCATACAATCGACAGCAAAACGATGATTGCCCAGCGAAAAATGGCCACCGATAGAGATCGATCGACTTTATTCTTCACTCCTCGGATCAACAGCATTATCAGAAAAAAAAGACATGGGAAAAATCTCGCGAAAGTAATCGAAAATTTCGTGCTCGTTCCGTCGGAGTTACGTGAAAAATTACGATTTCCTCGCTGCGTTTTCACTGAAGTTTAGATGATTGTGTATTTTTTTTATGTATCAACATCCTATTAAAGTCTAAAATACACAAAGTCATTGAACAACAAACTCGGCGGTGAATGAGAATTATTGTTTATAATGGCGTCGTGATATCGCTGATTCATCGAACTATTCCGAGAGCGACTATCGAAAACTGCCTATAAGAATATAATAATTTTACAGTCATTATAATTAAAAATGATATGAACAATTGCTGCCGTTATATTTGTTAAATTTACAAATCACGATTCGACAGAAGATGTAATGTCTATCATTTTTTTTTTTTATGTAAAATCACATGAATAAAAATAGATGGAACCAAACAGAAAACATAAGGGTTCAGAAACGCACAATAACTTTTACTAGCGACCACCTATCCCATAACACACTGAAAATCCACTCTCATCACCAGCATCGATCTCGATCGATCTATAAATTTTAAATTTACGAAAATTGCTTTGGCGAACGAGTCAAAATTATGTCGGCTACCACCGGTCGCCGATGCCGCGCCGTAAAGTCTTCAATTTCACGTGCATTAAAAATAATGGATTATTCGTCGGACGCTGCTAAAATGTGAAGAGAGCACCACCGATTCAGAAATTGATATTGATTGCGGCCATCGCTAATAACGCCGGCCGCATTATCCTAATGATACAGCAGCACCCAGCAGCAGCATCAGCATCAGCATCAGCATCAGCTCGGGCCTCCGTATTGGAAAACTGAGACTAATCTGGCTGGGACGCGACGATCCGACGTAATCATTATAATCTGGTGTAATTGTCGATAAACCGAACAAAGTCCGGTAGTTAATAAACACACACCAAATTGTATAATAGGCCGTACCGTCGACCTGTTCTGTATGGATCCTTTATATGCGCCGACGTTGGTTACGTGTGACCTCTGGCTCTTGTGCAATGTTAACAAGTCGCTGAAAGTCTACTCTTTCAGGTAAAATGGATATAGAGTGTTGTTGATGTTGATCGATGGATGGATGTTAAATCTGTGAGGAAAATGCTTCGTGCGAGCTTTTTATTATAGTACAAAATATTCAACGTGTATAATCTTCGATGCAATGAAATAAAATTTATACATTACATAATGTAGCCATTTAAAGAAGCTAATGTGGTGTTTTGCTTCTTTGAAAACATAAAAATGAATCAATCTACATGAGATAGTATTATGTACGTTCTCTGACAACCCCGCGGCAAATTTAAAGATTAATATCGTATTACCGCAGTATTTTTATTCAAATTCGAGTAATTGCGACGAAAACGCAATTAGATCCCGTAATAAACGACACACCGTTTAGAAAGTCAAATGAAGATATTAAAGATTATCAACAGATTGTAACGACGAGTCGCTTCGCTTCATCACTTCATACTGTATGTACGAATAAAAAAACAATATTACGACACCCATAAAAGAGTATCGATAAATGCATAAATAATACCGAGCCGAAATTGTTCACATAAATTTTGATGAGTTAAACATCTATTATGATACATAGAATTTGTCAAATTTGAATTTCATATCAGGTAGATTTTTTATTTGAATCAAGTTGTAAACTCTACTATTATAATAATTTAGTTCGATTCTATTACAATATTAATCTGATTATGAAAACTAAAACTCATCGATACAAAATTAAAATTGAACAAATTCCGAAACTAAACCGATCACGATAGTTCGTAACAATTTTATATCGCTTACGTATTATTCAACGAAATTTAGATTTGTGATTCGGACACTAAATCAAAACCGATTTCGTTACACTATTTCAACGGCTTATCTTTTAATTATCGGCTACCGTTTTTTCGGTACGAGTCCCCAGATGGATAAGGCGGACGAGCAATAACAAATTAACAGTAAATTATATTAATAAATGTGTTTCTTGCAGCGGTGGGCGCTCCGCCCCGCCCTTCGCGGCCCTGCCCCGGTAACCGGCCTTAATTCGTTTAAAATAATACCTGTAAATTGGTTCTACAACCTAATTACGAGGCCTAGCATTATTTTGGTCTTTTTCGGGGGCCCCCGTCTCGAACCTGTTCGGTCCACCGCACAATTCGCAGCCGAAGGGCACCTTTGATTAACGAATCGCGGATGATGAACACATTGTTTATATACGCAATTATTTTCTGATGCCCTCCGTTCCATAATAAGACGCATGCCATAGGGAAAAAATCAAATCTCGTTTTATTTGTTTGTGTGATTTAATATATAGGCGGATAATGCAGCTGCCATTCTCGCGAATTGTTATGCATGTGAGGATTTGAAAAAATATCGTTTCGACTCTCTATTTCGGGTCTAAGTATCGTTTTGTATGAAAATTTTAATGTCTGGTTATTAAGGTTTTTTTATGTTAATTCTCATATCAATCATGTTTTTAATCAATCTCGAAGCAATTATGACTTGAATTTCACTTAACCGAAAAAAAAATCGGTACACTAAGTATCATGAGCAAAAACATGAGTAATATTTTCTTAATCGATTATCTTAAAAGGACACCCAATAAACCTTGAAATTAATTACACTCTAACTAGCACATTAACATGCACACAAAAAATATCAAATTAACCATCGATTCACACGTTTTTTTTACTCAAAAATTTCTCAACATCGAAAATGAAACCATCACATACTGAAGTTTTAATCTGAACGAACATCATATCTAGACATCTGATCTGAAAACACCATAAATATAACCATACATAGGGTTGAACAACTGTTCGACAATTTAAACACTAGTATAGAAATTCCACATTTTTCAATTCAAGTTCAATAATTTCCTTGCAATATTCCAATGAAAATTAAACTAAATTTGAAAAATATTTATCTTAAAATGAAAATTATTTATATTTGAAAATTTGTAGACTTCGTTTTTTTCAATAAATTTGTGTTGCTATAAAATTTTGATTAAATTAATATTCAAATATTTAAAAAAAGAAAATACAAGAATGTTCATATCAAAAATAAATCTATAGTCAAATTATAGCGAAACAGAAAATTCTCTTCACGTAAACGAAACGCGCGATGAACTATCGAGTGAACCCTCATGTTATTCAAATACGATATCTATGACAAATCGAATATCAACGTTATTTTAACGATAAGCAAGATATGACAAATCGAATCCGTTCGATTCACGGACGTACCGTATGTAAATAGCGTGATTTTTTCTCGAATCCCGAACCGTCCCGGTGCGCATAAATCATACTAACGCCGGATAATTTCAAATAGGTGCCTTTGCCCCCATTAAAGGCTGTAAATCATCGTCCCAATGAATAAATTAAATTATATAAGAGTGTGTAACTCGTCAAGGCGCGGGTTTCGGTTGACTTTTTGCGTCGGAGCCGACTTCTCCTTTTGTGATATCTCCGAGCGATGCGATCAAATTTTCCGTTTTATTTTCGTCATATGTTAATAAATTGATCGAAATAATGATTAAAGAGTTGATTATTGTTGAAAATCTTACTTGTGATTCGGCGAATCTGCTAAATCCCTCGTTGTTCTGCAATATGCATACAATGCTCGGTATGAATGTAGATTTGAAAGATTCGATGATTGAACACATTTGATCACTGATTTACACTTGTGCACTTATCCAATCACTTAAAATTATGTAATTAAAACGATATGAAATTTATTTTCAATCACTTTTTTATTTACGAAACGAAAAATGTGACATCCGAATCCGTTAAATTTTCACACTGTCTGAAAAAAAAATGAATGTTATAATTTGAATTTTTATTAAATTTCAAAATATTTACTTCAAATTGAAACGTTCGATTCACGATCGGCTGTGGATGTGTTCTTTTTCACAATAATTACAATTTCAATAAAATTTACAATTCGTGCGAAGAAATGAGTGTATTTTTCCACGTAATTTTATCGATTTGAATCAAAGTATGAAAATATGTAATATATCTTATTTTATACAATATTTTCGAAACTCTAATAAAAATAAACATATATCAATGCATATTTAATATAATCGAACGAATTAGCAATTTGAGCTGCAAAGGAACAAATCGCAAAGCGGATCGCCCTTTTGCATGCAATAAAACTAATTGCGATGCTGATAATTGCGGCCCGGTACATTGTTGATTTTTATTGCGTGCAACTTTTAATTATGTGTATAAGCTCGTAAAAAGCGTCGGGCTTCATTTAATAATAACACGGAGATTTCACGGAAATTAATACATTTATATTAGCGTCGGATTGTGCTCGGGTCGTAAATTTGCAATAACGTTTTACGAACATAATCGTTTATTGTCATTATGCGTAATGACGTTTAACTGCAAGACGCTCTCCCGGCAATGTTTCGTCTTTTTAATTTAATTTGAAATATATTTAATTATATTTAATTTTTCATCGAAATATGATATTCTTGGTGATATTATCGTATTATGTTCATACAAGAATTTTATCTACTGTACATTCTGAAAAATTAATATGGAAATATTACAGGAAATAAAAGAAAACATGAATACATTCCCGTTCAATAATTTAGTTATTCTGAGATTATTTAAACATTTTTAACAAGTAGATAAACTATTCGTGAAAAAGTGTACAGTATTACACTATTCAAGAAGAACGTGTTTTCAGATTTTTTTTTAAATCCCTTGAAAAACCGCATGAAAATGAATACAATATTTAGAATTGATGAAATATTATGCATATTGAAAAATTGAGGACACATAATTGGTAATATAAATATTAATCATTAAGAAATTTTGCAAATTAAATTGTTTAGTTTTCAGAAGACATTAACGCAAATAATGTAGGAAACCATATTGTACGAATGAATCCTATTTGAACTTTTCTATTTCAAAATATTCTCAAGCTTTTCTAAATTGAATAAAAAATATTAAAATAGGAAAATTTTGAATATAATTGTAAGCATATGAAATCAGCTTTATAAAGAAAAATCAATGATTCCATATCCATAAAAATTTCACGCCAATCAATCCATAAGAAAAGCTCTCACACATCAAGCAGTTTTCCGACTTAAGACCTGAATCAGACCTCAAACTCAATAATCGAAAACCAATATCATCTAAAACGAACTGTACAGAATGGTTTCCTTTACTTTTTGCCTCATCTCCGGATTGTCGAGAGGGAATATAATAATAATCGCAGCGTTTAGCTTCGGCCATCCATCGGTTACGACACGACGACCGTTTAACATTTAATGGGGCTACCGTCGGCCCAATCGCTCTCTCATGATTGCAAAGTTATGCGAGCCGAGGTAATTTTATTATGCAAATGCGGCATTAAAGTGTTGCCAGACATAATCGATCAAAAACTTTATCGGCGATGAGACGCGGACGCCTTTGTTCCGATCGCGATCAAATTGTTTATTGCTCTCGACGAGTAGGTAAATGGTACTCGTGCGATTCTATCTGACGATTTGTTTGTTTATGGCTTTTTGAGATTTCATCGTTTAATCTGATTGAAAGTTGTTGGAATTATATGATGATTCTAAATTTTTTATTGTATGTTATTATTTTGATTTGAAATTTTCACAGTTGAAAGAAAATAGGCACCTATGTATGTATTTCAATTGATGATTAGCAATTTGAGCATTTGTTATATCTATCAATTCTATAAAAAAATATATAATATAACTGACAAATGAACTTCTTAATAACGATTTATTATAAATACCAATTCATAGTTTAAAAATTATTTAATTTTATGATAATGAATCAAATCATTACATTTGAGAGTGTAAGAGGTGATTTTCTTACAATGTTTTTTTTTCAATTTAACATGCATTAAAGACAATGAAACAAATTGCAGACTTGTTTAATTTCAATTCTGATAATTTTAAAGGAAATATTATGAATACATAATACATAAAAATGTACATATTTAAAAAAAATCAATATGAAAACACACCAGCTAAGTATTGCTGATTTGTGAAAAGGTGCTAAATATACATTCATCCAATTCTTTTTTCATTACTACATATATCATTATTTAATGTTATAAGAAACTTATGTTTGCCATTCTATCATTATCAACCAACATCATTCGACATCAATCACCGAATTAATTCATCCGAACGACAAACCGACGAATAACTTCATTAACTAATTCCCAAATTCTCGAACCGAATCGATTCATCCGCATCTTCCAACCTCTAAACAGCACCATATGAAAATGAATTCAGCTCGCATCGTCGACAAAAACCACTCGTTCGAAATGGAAGAAAATACATATCACAGAGCGCCGATTCGGCCAAACCTTCGACTGTGGTCGAGCTCGGGGTGGATGAAAAAAACCACCCAACCACCCCCCGTCGTCGGAGCACGTCTTCGGCCGAAGATATCACATTAATTATCGGCATAAATGCATCATCAGGACGGAGTACGATCGGCGTTTAAGTTAACCGACCGAGATTGCTATCTTCACGCCGTCGAACGATTTTCATCGTGCGTTTTATTTATAAGGAGGCGTTCGCACTCCCAAGTCTCGATCTCGATTTAATAAGCCTGATGTTTGTAATTTTGAGGAGTTTCGAGAGGATCCTGAGCGGTTTCGCGAGGATCGACGGTTTCCCGGTCGGAGTGTGAAGAATCGAGCTTAATGGATTCGTTGGTGTTTGATTCGATGGAAATCACGTAGTTTGGAAGATTTTCGTCTTGGATTCACAAAAGCGTTCCTGAGGAACCCGGTTTCCGAGAATTGCCAAGGCACTCGAATGACTATCCGATTCTCGCGCGACGAAAACGGGTTGACGAGTCTATTAGTGAGAGGACAATGTGGAGTTTTTTATTCGTTCTACATATCTATTTTAAGCTATAGATCACGAAAATGTCTATATAAATACGTATATAATTTACAAATCGCTTCTCAGCTTTGTATATGAAAAAAACAGTAATTTATAGTGTGAAAATCATTGAAACATACAGATGTCAACATAGTAAAAGATTGTTGTACGAAAATGTTGTACGAAACTCTTGTAGGTATATTCTCATATATTTTTTTTATGAGAATACACAGGTAATCATATTAGAATATACAGGTGATCATATGAGAATATACAGGTGATCATATGAGAATATACAGGTGATCATATGAGAATACACAGGTGATCGTATGAGAATATGCAGAATTGAAAATTCGTGAATTGCGACCATTTGACGCGTTGCGATTTCAAAAGTTGTGAAGACGATTTCAAGCCTCGAAAGTCGTAAAATTTTCATATGAACGCCGGTTCGTATTAATCGAGTCGAAAATTGAACATTATGCATTTTCATCACGCACATTGCCGAGAGTGTTAATAAACTCGATCGATAATTTATGAACGAAGCGAGTTTGGAAATTTATTTCATAAAAATTGTATTCGGCCGCGACGGAAGACATATGTATTCACATCGTTAAAAACAGTTTTTTTTTTTTTGTAATGACGACTCAAATGTTTCATAATTAAACGAGTTATCATATGCGAACGATGCTCGAAGAAAACGTTGCCAGTGTTTCAAATGAGGCGAATTAATAAATTAACTATTTCCTTGAAATACGAGCATCGCCTGATTTTTCATTAAATTATCGTTATTTTCTTTATCTTGTGATACGCATTATAAGAATCGTTGGACTTTAATTGATAATGTTCTTGAAAGCGTGGATAAATTTCGAATTTTGCATAAGACATAATTCGTATTCCAAATTTGCAGTAGAGAAAATATGTAATATGTAACAAATTAAAAAAGTTCATTTACAATTAGTTTGATGGTTTTTAAATGAGATTCAATGAAGTTGCAGATGAAGTCAGTGAAACGTTTTTTATTATTGTATTCGATTTTCAATCAGTTGATAAAAGTCAATTATCGCGATCGGCCGTTTAATTAGTTGTCATAATTTCGACGAAAATTTTGAGTGATAATAACGATTTTTAACTGAATGTGTTTTAATCACGTGACTGTGTGTTACAGTGAATTGAAAAAAAGGCTTCATCTTTAAAGTGTTCAAGGTAGAACTTAATATTATTTTTAAAATACTCACTTATCCATCGAAAACATTGTATTCTATTTAATGACACTCACTTCGATCGCAAAATTAATTTAAATGTAAACGGAAATTCGAAAACTATACCGAATTATGATACGACGATGTCTACTCGAAAGGTGAGAAACCGATACTGAATCGATATTATGAAAATTTGACAACAATAATTAAAATTGTGAAATACATAATCGCTCTGTTTATCGATGGTGCATTTTTTGTGCACGTTCTTTCCAGTAGCTCGAGTTCGATTTGTGACAATTATTACTTTTTTATAATAATTGATAATATATTTTTATTTGTATCGATTGAAATATTTAAACTAGAGTTATCTATTTACAATCAGACTAGGGTGACCACATTTCTAAGCATCGTTCTGGTCATTTTAAATATTAATTTGAGGATTTTTTTATTGGTGAACGATTTTACAAAATAAAGGACAAATGCCAGTTTTCGAAAATAAATAAAGGACAGACAGTGCATCCAAATATAGGATTGTCCTCTGAAATAAAGGACGTCTGCTCACCGTATTACATTAAGATGACACAGTTAACATTATTATGATGTAATGAGTAATAGGTATAAAATATTTCAAATTAAAAAAAATATATGGTTATAATTATTTGATTCAATTCGTCGTTTTCATCTATACCAACGTTTAACAATGTCAAACTGTAAAACATTAGAACGAAAAAATCACCACTTATCAAATCAATTTCATAATAATCATTCATACAAGTATAGATACATACATTTTTATTCATATCTATGTATTAATGTTCATATGATTGTGTATGATTATGATGAAATCCCATTTTTCAGCTGAAATTCTCAATCAAAACCTACCAAAATTCAATCCAACCGAAACACTCAACAAATCGAAACACACGTATAAAAATCGATTAACCTTCAAAAAAGCTCAACGAAACAAATCATTTCGCTTGATCACATTAATTATCGTCGCATGAAGTTTTTCGTCATCATTTTCCGACTACCAGTTATCGAGAGACGTCTTCGCTTACAAATAACTCAATCTGGAGCCGTTGATTGGTGACGAAGGAGTACCATTCGCATTATTATTTGCGGTGCGTGCGCGCAGCACCAATTAGCCGGAGACCAGGAGGACCGGTCTGCCTGATGATCAGGAACGCAATCCTTGCCTTCTGCACTCGGTTCGTTGCGAAAAAAAGGCTTGATGTTGTCATTGAGTTGTGTGAGCTAGTGTAGGATTCGTCGTTTGTGTCGTACGGGCGTATCATTGATCTGATGCTGGATACATTTTTCATTGTGCATGATTTTTTTTTCATTGCGGTTTTGCGGTGTATTCAAAATTATAGATTTTAATGGCAGTGCATACTCTTTTCCATTTTTAGATGATTTTTTTTTATATAATATACGGAATGTCAGCAGGATCATTATGTTCTTCGTTTTCAATAATATATCAATATACTATGACTAGAATTGATCCTCACTAAAATAACGGTGTGTACCTACATACATGCATTGCATCCCATCAGTAATTTCAATTTGAAAAATATTTATTTTGATGATACAAATGCAACATAATTTGTTTTGAAATTGGTAAGCAACATGCACTTATTGGATTGGAATTTACATAAAAAATTTCGATTCAAATAAAAAATTTATTAAAGAAAGATTACATAAATACCATTAGAACGTTTAATTACTTGAAAAGGGCTTTAAATCGATTACGTATCATTTAAGGATTCAATTTAGATTCCTTTGCAGACTGAAGAGCCTGTGTAATATAGAATTTTGCTAAGCTTTGAGAGCAAAATTGCGATATATGCTGGCTGTAGGTATTTATTTGTCCAGCAACTATCATTGGATTGAGACGACCAGGTACCGGTGGCGGCCGGAAGAGTTTATTGAAATCTTCATCTGGGAGTGGAGGTTCATCTTTAGCGGCCCGCATGGCATTTTCTTGAGCACGTTTACTTATCGCTCTGTGTTTATCTTGCTGTTGTCGCAACACTACTTGTTGATATCTATTGAATTTGATAGCTTCTTGGTTTAGTTCATCAACTCGGTCCATCAACGTACGAAGTTGACCTGAATAAAAAGAATTTATATTATATTTATTTGAACAAATGGAAATATATTATGAAAATTGCAAATAAGACAACCTTCTAGCACTGAAGCCGTTCCTAGATCTAAGAATCGGCAACCATCTTCTTCTGGAACCATTTCCGCTAGTTCAGACATCATAATATTTGTGAGAGGCGAATTTTTAATGACAATCGGTACTTCAACAAATAAAGATTCAAATCCAATCTTAAGATTTCGCAAAGCTTCTGGTGAGAAATCGTTTTCTTTATACATCAATATAGCCTACAAAAAAAAGATCACAATTTAGTAGGAAATTAGACAGTTGAAATATTTTAATTAAATACATTATATTACTTGTGGAGTTAGTCTGTAAGCTTTAAGCGTTAAAAACCCACGTGCTGATTTTTTAGTGTCATAAATAACAACAACACTTTCTTCGATAGATGTTTGATAATGATATTGTGACTCTAACAGAGGTAAGCTTAAGAAATTGCCCACATCAGCGCTTTGATACCTATAAATAAAAAAATATATCTAAATTGTGCGAAACAAATAAAATATGTTCAATTTAAAACTAAACGATAACATACCACCCGACATGAAAATGATCTACATTGACACGTCTTAAACGTCTCATCATATCCAATTGATATTCTTCTTCATCCATACTATCGTCATGCTTGGGGAAAGGGAAACAATTGGTGATTTCCAATCTTTTGTCAACGACGAGACCCAAAAGAGCACCTTGAGCGACTTCCATATTACTACAGGACTCCTCATGACAGTGCTTCACAATTTTCATTGCCGCCTGAAAATTTAAGAAATTGAAATATGAAAAGTATTACTTTATTTAAACAATAATCATCAGGGGTCAGTTTTTTTAATGATCGGATAGTAGCATGATAATGGCGATATATCCGACTACAAAAAGAAAATGTTCATTGAATACACACTACTGTCGGGATAATTGTATACGAGCTCAACTAATTGTAAAAAGTACATTATGAAAATATGTAAATCGAGCTAATTACATACAAACCAAATCAAGATGCATGTGTACAAATTATGAAAACTATATTCAACTAGACAGGTATGTGCCTATACGCTCGAGAGTGATATAATTTCGTAAGACGTCATGAATGAGAATGAGGATGATGATACATTTGGTATCGACATGACTGCATACGGCATATTCATAAAATTCATCGCGCATATGGATAAATATGCGACCATTGTGAATTACAATATTGAGGTTATGACAACTCACCAATCCGTCGGCCTGAACGTAGGTGACGGCCGGCTCGGGCTCCGCGGCGCGTCTTTCGCTACGCCCTGCCATTTCTTCGTGGGTTAGGTTAGGTTACGATTGCAAATTTTACGGATTTCGCTTCTTCGATCGAAACGAAATCGTACGGAAGCGACACAAAAAGGCAGCACACGCTTCTCTACCCTAGAGTTGTCACTTTAACATTTCGATCTATGTTGCTTTACGTAAGCAGTTTTGATATATTTTCGACATCGAAACTATGTACCTATGTATTCGCCATTATTATTCATACTATTATGAAATAAATTTATTGAAAAAAATATCTGAATATAATAAATTTGTTATCAATTGAACGATAATGTTCAATTCGTATGTTTTTTAAGCACAAAACTGGTATGCGATGAGGATGACTTCCTTAATAGTGTAGGCTTACTTAATATTTTTTATTATCCTAGGTATCTTAAGCCTGAAACAGACCAAGTCGTGACGTCCAAGGTGAAAACACACTTAGGATGCGAAGTTTCATTGTCAGACCTATAAAAGAAAGATATAAAACCATTCAATTATTAATGGGGGCGCTTAAACACGCGCCCGCAATCGCACACCAAGTGAATGGATGTTCATCTCTTTCTCATTGTTTCTGAGACATAAGGGTTTCGTCTGTTTCAAACTTTTTTAACATACATACATATAATGGAGCGAGTAGAAATAAAACTTTCGAAAAATATCTAATGCCATTATTTCGCCATGATTGTTTTTCATTCATAGATTAGAAAATTAATTTAAGAATAATCGACTCATATGATAACTGTTAAATATATAGAAATATTTATTAAAAATTAACATAGGTTCAATATACTTAAACATTTAATAAAGAAAAAAGTATATTCAAAATGGAGTGTTCTCGGAGAATTTTCATTTTACATGTAAATAACTGCACAACTCTTCTGTTAAAGGACACCCATCAGGATGATTCTTAAAAAACCAACACGGTTTTTGAGTTAATATAGTACTTTCTGTACAATTTTTTGATTTATTTTTCAATTTCAATTTATTGATAACTTCAAATTTTGTACGGGGATAACGCAATTTTACATTTCCAAAATTCACTTCAAAGACATTGTGATTATTCCTTAATAGTGTTTGAAGACCACCGCATTCATTTTTAAGAAATTTCAACAAATCCGAAGGAATTATTTTGATAATTTCATTTAAAGCTATACAACCTCCACAATTCCAATTCCCATCTACAACATTTCTTTCTTTCAATAGCCTCGTAGATATTAATTCTACTATGTCTTCTATTACATTCTTTTGAATTTTTGTACAGTTTTGTACCTTTTCTACTGATTCCCGTACCTTAAAATTCAGATATATATTTGTATCGTCTTCAATTAATGTATTTTCATATTTTTTTGAAGTTTTTATACATCTTTCTTTTATGTAAGTATTTAGCTGTATTCGTTGTAATTCTATATCTTTTCGGGGATATGAACGAGTAGATCCAACAAAACATGTTCTTTTTGTACTAGGAATTTTCAATCTATCGATACTGGTATTTATTCCGCATACTCTACAAATTTCTTTTACATACTCTAAATATTCATTATATTGACTTTTTGAAGAATTTTGTCGTTGATATTTTTGACCATCAAATTCATATGCACAACAAGGAAGTAGAAAAAATCTGCAATCATATGAGCTGTTGGCTGCTATAACTGGAATCCATGGTGTGAGCTCATCTGAATGATTTCCAATTAACCAATCTACGTTATCATATACACAGTTTTCCGAAGGTACGATAGTCTCAACCTGAAAATATACATTATCAAATAAATGTTGAAACTGCAAATCAGAATATGAAACTGTATGTTTAGAATATGATAAAAATAAAGAATATGGTTGTATGCAAACTCAATGTGTATATATACCAGGTTAAGAAGAACCAGAGTTTTGCAACTGCACACTGCGCGCTGTGTGCAAGGAATCGTATATGCTGCACCACACCCCGCCTCCCAAAGCTAGCAACCTTGGTTGTGTCAATCACATATTTATGCTCGATGTATACAATCACCTGATATATATGGCGCATGTGCATATAATCACATCCAAAAATGAATTTAAAATGTTACCTCTAATTTTACAAAACTGGGATACATATCCCAAATTCCTCTTTTTCGAACATCTAAACCTCTTCCGATGTGACCTTCGCTGCATAAAATATATACTAAGAGTCCATTGCCACAACCTAAATCAATGAAAGATTGCATTTTGGAATTTCCAAGTCTATGTCGCTCATCTTTCCAAAGTAAAAGTAAATAAGCAGCAATAGCAACATCTTCATAAACAAATTTTGAAGGATCAGTAGTTTCAGGCCAAATCTTTAAATAAACTTTAAACTTCTAAACTTTTTTTAAAAATGCATATTTCACCCTATCTTCAATACATAAATATATTTTACCTCAACAACATTTTTCCCATACTTTATCTTAAGTTTTTGATATAAATCATTATATTCTTCTATAGAAATTAAATTTAATGATCCTTCCGTTAAACTATTCTTGTTTAACACATCAGACAATCCCCATTTCAACATTCTTGGATATAATTTTTGATTTAACCATACCATTGAAGCATCTTCAGCGGTATCTACAAAAGACAATATAAGATTGAATCAGTATTAAATATATCAAAAATAAATTGAATACTTCAAATAACACTTACTAGGAGAAGCATTCAATAAAATCTCGTTTTCAAATAATGTAAAAGAATAAGGAAAATCGGGGCTCAATAATAACTTTTCACCTATTTCACTAAAATTTATAAATATGGATATATCTGAGTGAGTATCTAACAAAATGATACGAAACGTTTCTTTGTATTTAACACTTTTAGGTAAAAGTTTTTGAACAATTAAATAATGGCAGTCGAAAGAAACTTTAATCATCTTGAGGAGGTCATCTTCGAATTGTTCTTCACTCAATTCAACACAACTCTGTTCGTATTTAATAAAGTTGAGTATATATTTAACATCTCCCAATAACACAGAATAGAAATCTGTTTTCAACAAATCCGTAATGATACTTTCGTTGCATGTTATATTGGATGGAGTTAATTTTAAAATTAACAATTGTAGAACTCCACTCAACCTGCGATTGACTACATGAGAGTTTTTCATCCAAATTCGAATCGATTTCCAAAATTGTTCTTTAGAAAAAGACATTTTTTTGACGAATTCGTTGACACGTTACTATATTCAAACTTTTTTCGTTCTAACCTCAAATTCGAACTGTCAAAGTTGATGTTTCAGATTTGGAAGATTATCAATCAGCAGATGAATATCGGCCATCGGCGAGTTTTCAATTTTGTTTTGGAAATTTTTTTTTTCAAAATCTGATTTTCTAAAACGAAATTAGAGGCAAAAAACCAAAAGGGGCGATCATGTTTTCTCAGGATTCCCTGCAGATAATTTTAACAAAAATGTTTTTTTAATAAGGACGGAACATTGTGTGTTATGTGCATTGTTGTGAAGTAGTGTCTTTGGTAGCGTCCGTTAGCTGTTGTCTGATAATTATGTTTGTTTATATGAGTAAAAAAGTAAGAAAAACTAACTTTTTTGTAATATTTTTACTTTAATTTGACCTTTCATAAGTATGTCTTCATGTATGTGTCTGCAAAACTTGGGTATATTCCTCAAAAACTATAAATATAAATCACTTCCCATAAGTTTCATGTCCCGTTACTATGACTACACTCTAAAATATTAAGTGAAATTTCGCAAAAGCGAGGATTTGTCGGTGAAAACTATAAAATGTACCTATATTTTCAGTTCTTAAATGGCTAATGATTGAAATTCGTCCCGACTTAATAAAACAGGAGAAGTAAATAAAAAACTAACCTAACTCTAATTTTGACCTTTAATCGTGTTAATTTGGGTGTCTGTCAATGGCATTGATGATTCAACTGCCATCTATACTACATCAAAAATAAATAGTTTGATAATCTCATTGTGAAGAATAACTTAGTGTTAAGGGACAGTAATTAAATTTTCATTGCTTAATCTTTGTGATGTATGCCTATAGTTCTATTATGTAAAGCTGATTTAGTAGTGTGTTATAAAAATGATTTCAATATAAGTACTATTATCAAATTCACAATTACTTATTTTTCCTTTGATACTCAATGAACTGTTCAATAGTTTTATATATGTATTAGAATTTATCTTGTTTAATCTAAGACTAAATTGATTTTTGCTAACTAATAATTAAATATTGATTTAGATAGCTATACCCAAACACACTTCAGTTAGTTGTTTGGCATGGAATCAACAATCTGGATATATTGCTGTTGGTGGAGACGATGGAATGCTCAAAGTTTTAAAACTGGAATCTGGTAACAATCTGTTCATAAATCTTTAAGACTGCTCTTTAAATAATTTCTCCTTTCATCATTATGAGTACTCAATTTTGATATGATAGGTGGAGGTGGAAATTTATCGATGAATTTAAGTCTCGAAGGGCATTCTGGTCAACTTCAAGTTGCTACATGGAATGAAATTCATCAAAAACTCACTACTAGTGATCAAAATGGAGTTATTATCGTTTGGATGCTTTATAAAGTATTGAGATTTAATTAATTTACTTAATTATATTTTATTTGTGTGGAAGCCAACTAGGGTGCGTACAGTGGGGGTGATTTTGAGAAAAATGCACTCAAAATTAAGCATGTACTTATTTGTATTAGGAAAGGAATGAGTGATTTGATGATATATTTCAGCACAAGTTTTGAAATTTTTTACATCTTATTGGCACCATATAGAAGAACATGTACTAACAGAACTTCTGCACTTAATTTCGAAAAATATGTCACATACCCCTGTTGGCTTCCACGTACATCATTTGAAAACATGTTAAACTATAATAAACTGTGTTTCTAATCAGGGGTCATGGTATGAAGAAATGATAAATAATAGAAACAAATCAACTGTAAGTGGAATGGCTTGGAGTTCAGATGGTCAAAAAATATGCATTGCATATGAAGATGGTTCGTATTTGTTGTTTTTATGTTATTTCATATTAAATTGTTTCATTAAAATATTTTGTATTTATTAGGTGCAGTTATTTTAGGATCTGTAGATGGATCTCGAGTGTGGGGCAAAGATATAAAAGGTCCTGGACTCAGTGCCGTTCAGTGGTCTCCTGATAACTCTTTGCTATTATTTGGTTTAACAACGGGAGAATTGCATATATATGATAATCAAGGAAGCTATGCTGTATGATTTGAATAAATAATGAATTTCAATTCAATATATATTTTTTTCATTATAAATGCATTAAAATTATAGATGTCAATACCTGTTCAATGCACATCAATTCCTTCTCAAATAGTTGGATTAGATTGGTACTCAGGGCAAACTTTACCAGAAAATCCGTCTTTAGCCATATGTTATAAAAACGGACGAATTCAACTGATGAAGAATCATAATGACGATAGTAATTTTTTCCATAATATTTAATCAATCTTTTCAATATAAATTATTTAACGATAATGTTTTTTCATTTCAGATGTTATTATTATCGATAGTGGACTTAGAGCCATTAGTTGCCATTGGAATCATAACGGTACTGTCTTAGCAGTTGCTGGAATGAGCAGTGATGATGCAAATGTTGTTCAATTCTTCACACCATTTGGAGAAGTCAGTATTCAATGATAGAATCTGGAAAAATAATCCATAAAAACATGAAACTCATATATTTACATATATTGATTTGTATTTTAGTTATTGAGAACGTTGCGTGTTCCTGGTGGACAACTTAAGGCGTGTGTTTGGGAAGGAAAGTCTTTAAGAGTTGCAATTGCAGTAGATTCTTTCATTTATTTTGCTAATGTCAAGCCGGATTACAAGAGAGCATATTATGGAAATACTTTAGCATTTGCCTACAACCAGAACACGGTCACATTCTGGGATACTTCATCAAACCAGGTAATAGTTTCTCATGAAACTATTTATAATCAGGCTTTAACTTATGAAAAAAATGAATAATATATATTTTTCCCATTAAAGGATTCATTTATAGTATGATTATTTTCACTCCATAATCAATTCAGATTAACTAAGATCCGTTTCATGTTAGACTTGTTCTTAATTTTTAGTCGTGGTTGAATCATATTTCCAATGTCGTCGACATGTGTGGAGTGAATGAATATTGTGTGGTTGCGACTACACATTCTTTGGTAGTATTTAATCAACAAGGGATCCAATGTGATGGTTCGTGAAATTATTTCACTCTCACATTATTTTCTTTGCACTAAACGTAATATATTTATGGGGCTTTGGTTTTTCTCTATGACTCTTTCTGCATTCTTTCCACAGCACACTTTTATTACTTTTATCTTAATGTTTATCTGTAGAAAATATGATACTGTTCACTATCACATTTCTAATATATTCATATGTAGCAGCATACCTTAGTTTTTCTACTTAATTTCAAACATATTTGATTAAATTTGAAATGAATGTATTTTTTTTTTTTTTGTAGCAAAGATAACACCGATGGAAATATTTTATGTCTGTATGAATTCAAATGGAATGGTGATTGCTGCTTCTAAAGATTGTTTTATGATTTGGTCTTTTTCGACATCCAAAAGCCAAGGTACATACATATTATACTATGAAAAAAAAAAATCCATTGAGTTCTTTTTTCACTTATGTATTTATTTATTGTGTATAGGTTCTAAAGAGCAAATATTTTATTCTGATGGCACTCCGTGTCTGGGAGAATTTCAAACTTCTCAAGATCCTATTTGCTGTATAGCATGTTCAGACAGTTTGTTATTAATTGCCCGGGAATCTGGAGATATACTGTCTTATAAACTAGATGACTTGAAAAATAGCTACAATTTTAAAATGGCTAATAAGCCGTACAAACTCGCAATAAATTCAAACTCTAGGTAGATATAAATATTAATCTCTTATTATTCTCCATATATTCTACTAAACAAATTATTTTTAGCAAATTCAGTGTGATTGATTGTTTGGGAGGATTTCATATAGTAGATTTTGATAAAAATTTATCTACAATTGTCAATCCACTTAGAAAAGACGTATGGGGAATGCAATGGGCTACGGATAATCCTCAACTTATAGCCATAATGGAAAAAGCTCGTTTATATATTTTGAAAGGCACTGAACCCGAAGAACCATTACCTGCCACTGGTTATTTATGCCAGTTTCAGGTATTTCTCTTTAAGTTTTATTATGACTTTCAATAGTTTATTTCAAATTAAAATACATATTGTACTTATCAAAGGAATTGGAGATAACTTGCGCAAAATTATCGGAAATAAGTGAACGTGGAGGATCAGAATATTTGGTAAAATTAGAAGTCAAATCACTTAGAGATACCAAACAACTATTAGAAAAAGTGGGTTTAAAAGAAGCTGAAGCTTTCATTCAAGATAATCCTCATCCAAAACTTTGGTATTTTGTATTTTCATCTTATAAAACTTGAAATTTTTGATTTCATTAAATTCTTATGCATTTTTTTTTTATTATCCAAATCAACTTATAATTTGTTCAAAATCAATTATTTATTCACAGGCGGCTTTTAGCAGAGGCTTCATTGAGAAAGCTTGACCTCACTGGTGCTGAATTAGCATATGTTCGTTGTGCTGATTATGCTGGAATCCAATTAGTTAAAAGACTCACGGCTTTAAGAGGCACTGCTCTAAGATCTGCTGAAGTGTTAGCATGCTTCAAACAGTTTGATGAAGCAGAAAAAATATATCTTCAAGAAGATCGCAGGTAATTTTATTTCACTACTACAATTTTTTAATCTAAATTTAAGATATGAAAATATGCATTTTGTTCATTGTATTGATAATTCTAAAATCAATTCCATCCATAGGGATTTAGCCATTGCTCTGCGACAAAAATTAGGACATTGGTTTAGAGTGGTAGAACTTCTTAAAATGTCTACCACTACAACAGAAGATCAATTAAAAGAAGCATACAATAATATTGGACATTATTATGTTGATAGACAAAATTGGTGAACTTTTTATGAAATCTATATTTTTAATATTTTTTTACATTTAATAAAAATAAATAATATTATATCAGGACAAATGCTAAAGAGTATTATTCAATGGCTGGAAATCGAGATGGTTTGATAAAGTGTCATATTGCGTTGGATGATTTGGAAGCATTGAAAAATTTGAATATTAGCAGTCCTAAGAATAAAAGTGTTCGCAAGGTATGATTCTTTTCAATATATTAGTTGAACATCAGAATCATAAAGTAATTAATTTTCACAGGAATCTAAACCAGGAGTAGATGTTAATGTTGGTAGTAATGTACCAATTTCTTTAACTTCAGCTCTTCAATTTAAAAATTCTGGAAAATTTTCCAATGCAGCTTCTGTTATTTACAGAGTATATATTTTTTTCCATCTATAATGTTTTTTGTTTTTTTAATGATTTAACTGTTTATAAATTTTTCAGCTAGCTGAAACTACACAAGAAGATCGATGTTCACCTATTAAAATGAAAAAACTTTATACTTTAGCTGGACTTCTTTTCCAAAATGTTAATGGTAAATATAAAATAAATTTACATTGATGTCTTTTTTTTTTTGTATTGTTTCTCTAATTCAAAATCATATAATTTTTATTGTTCTTCATGACATAGATATCGCAAATGCTGAACTTTGCTGGCAGAAAGCCGGATCTTGGCATTGGCTTTTATTGGCTCAAGCTGGAGCTGTATCAGGTCAAGAGAAAGCTTTGCGTGCAGCTACTCGATTAAGAAATAAACGCCCCTTTCCTCCACCAGGACCAGCTGCTCCTGCAACTCTTGCTCTTGCAGCAGCAACTGCACGTGCTTTTGCAACTTGTTCCGAAGCATTTGAAGAGTTGGAAGCATTGCCTGTATATTTTACAAATTATATTTTCGATAATCTACTTATAAGTCTCCATTGAAATTATTATTTTTATGAAAAATTTATAATTCACAGGATGGTGAGATATATGCAGACTTGGCTGTTGAGATTTTCAATAAACACGTTCCGATTGATCCTAAAGTTAATCGAGCTGAATGTACTACATGTAGCACAATGGTTTCAGACTGGTAAGTTTTGTATAAACTTGTTATTCAATAATTTTTTGAAATTATCGACAAGATTTTTTTTACAGTGCAACGAAATGTCCCAATTGTAATACAGAATTTCCAGGTTGTGCCATCAGTGGAAGTTCTATTTATGATTCTAATTCTGTATGGACATGTAAACAGTGTAAAAATACAGCAGCCCAGCAAGAAATTGTTTTACGACAAACTTGTCCAATTTGTCATACACTCGTTAAATAGACCTTTTTAGATATTATTTCATAATGGCTGTATAATTTTAAGTTTCACTTTGATTCTCAGTTTCAGTTTTGTTATTATAATTTAGTATTTATTAAATACGAATTATTCGAGTTATATATAAGTTTAGTGAAATTGTGATATGTTTTAAATAAGTAAATAGTTTTCATAGAACTTAGTTTACTTAATTTCTGTATTTTTTTGTCATTAACCCAATTTTATGATCATTTCTCACTTAATTCCTTTATATTTCTAGTTCATGAATTGTAACATGCAATCTAAGCAACTAATTGCTGATTTGATTGATCAACTATTTCATTTAGATACATTTCACATGATTTTCTTTCAATTAAGTACAAATATTAAGTTACATTTATATCCACATTTTCCCTAACTTTAACTTAAGTATAATTCAGCTAGCTTTTTTTTCTATGAAGTTTGGTGCTGTGATTTTGTGAACACGCCTTGACATCTGTCAAATTCAATAGAAAAAAAAAACTTTGGCTAAGTTATACATAGTTTGGTTAAGGTAAGTGCAAAGATCGGCTCTTAGAAAATTTATTTGTGGAACACGATAATTTATTAATACATATTGAAAATGAAAAAAATTATTAAAAAATAAAATAAAACAATGGAATATTTTCTAATGGTTTGATTTACAAAATTAATTTACAGTTGCACCTATATTATTATACATATAATTTTACATAGTTATATCATTTGAATATTTTAAACAATATATTGATTTGATCATCATGAAAATATAGATGACTTACCATAATTAATAAGTGATTACAACCTTTGATTTTCCCAGTACTATTGTTCAAATTCAAATTTATTGTATTACATATTCAGATTTAGTTAAGAATTTTTAACATAACTGATGCATATCACACATTAATATTTAAATATAGTCCCACATACATAAGTATTTAGAAATAGGTATAACATTACATATTAAAAAACAATGTATAATATTTATTACATTAAATTTCATTAAAATAAAAAAAAATGTATGTACAGTACACCTCTTGATAGCATAATAATAGACCAACTTAAACAAAAGTAGAAAAACTTTCAGAAAAAAAAAACATTGATTAATGTTTCCAAGGGGCACAAATGCAACCAATATAGGTTTTCCGTGTTAAATAAATGTAATTTTCATGATTTGATGAAACAACTTCATTGAAAATTACATATGTATTTTAAATTAAATTAATATGTATATCTTTTAGGATATCCAAGTTTGTGACTTGTCAATCGTATATATCGAACTAGAAGACTAGTTGTCTTCAAAGTGTTCAAACTGAGAAATCCAAATTAATTTATTTTGTGATGTATTATATTATGGGAAAACTCAGAAAACAGAATTTAAATTATCTTATCAGTTGTTATATATGCATATAATATAATAAATATACATACAACAAATCACATTAATGCTGATGATGGCTCTGAATTTTATAATCATTTATTCAGTTGAATTTTACACATTGATATGAAATACTATTTTATATTTAAACGAGGACATATTTAAGTAATACCATTAAAATTGATCAAAAAACAGTAAGTAAATTATGTATGGTTTGATGAAAGATTGAGATACATTAATTCTACATTTATCGTAGTATGCTATTTTTAATGACTCAACTGGAAACCCTTCGCACTTATATTAGAAAAAAAATACATATTCAACATACATTATGATGTATGAATGGGTGTGACATATCACATTCAAATTATTGATAATAAAATGGAACTTCGAAACACATATTGTGCAGGCACACAAGCACAAGGGTCATTAAGAATGTTTGCAAAAATACACAATATGTATGTATTTTTTTAATATGTTTTACATTAAATATAATACATTTGAATATTATATTAAAAGTACAATTTACTCGAGTAAATAAATTTAAACATAAATCACATTTTTACACAAGAATTTGAAATTAATATACATGGTAAAAAAATATTTGTTCTTCTTACAGAGGATTTAAATGCGTATATACGGTGTAAAAATTTAATCAGTGACAAATATGCGAATGACAAGCAAAAAATAATAAAAAATGACATTTGACAAAATATTTTCCATTGAAGGAATTGCGAATGATGATTTAACAATTATTTCATTTTACAAAACCAGCTTTTACTGCTTCATCGGTGGAAAAATTCAAAGTGCTATCTATAATGTTGAATAATTCTGGAGGATGCGGTATACGGCCAGTTTCAAGTTTTGACCAAACAGGTATATCGTTTAACGAAATCTCAAATGCTCCAGAAGATACGAGTTGACCCTCAATAGTGTTGGATAAGAAAAAGAGCATCATACATGCATACAGCTTATTCTCCATACACCACATCCACCAGGCGGGAGCTCGCTGATACACCATTCCGAATATTGGAGTGTTACTCAAAATGCAGACGATCAGAATCATTTTGGCGACACCCTGAAAAATGATAAAAGCATAAAATTATTCGATATTATGATAGTTGGTACATTAGTGAAATACATAAATATGGAAATTCTTATTTTACTCAATGGAGAATTTTGAATTCAAATTGCATAAATTTGAATCGTGCTCTAAATACGCATGTTTATTTTGTATTTTTTCAATACATGGTGAGTCACCGTGTGTATTATAGAAGCGTATTGCGAAATGTTCAGAATGTTCATTTCGAAAGATGTTTGTTTTTAGAATTTAGCCATATATGCACTTCTTCGATATCACAGTTTTAATTGTGGGCTTATGAACTTAAAATCTAAACTGAAATTTTCACAATTGACGCAATTTGTATTTGTTTAATTATTAGAAGTCAAAAAGAACAAATATCAATCTGAAGTGTAGCAAAACGGTACAACTCGATTTATAATTTTATTTTCTGATTCACATGAAAAACAATCGAAGCTTTGAGACTTAGGAATTGGAAACCTCGAGGTTTCAGAATTTTTGTATCAAATTTATATAAACCGAAGGCTGACTAGAGTGAGAGACGCGGTGTCAATTTTATGAAAAAATAAAACGCACTCAATGTAGGAGCGAGACGAGCGATCTGATGACATCTCGGCGTGGATTCGGAAAACGTTGATATGCTTCAAGAGACACCTTCAGTACTCAACTCGATTTCGAGGAAACGTCACTCCGGTCGACCGATCGGATCGTGAAACGTCATCTTATATACGAGTGCGTCAGCTAGTTTGTTCGAAGACGGGCATAAGAGCGTTTACGATGAAAGCGCCACTTACGATAAATCTAGATAGATGCATTTTGATTCCCGACGGTTGGTAATTGGCACCGTATACGGATATTTCGGGATATTTCTGTTGGATGATTCCGGCGTAGTCGTCGAAGACCTTGCGGTATCCGCAAGAATAGCTGCAATAATAAGAGAGACGGATAAAAATTTGGTTCGCTCGTAAACGATGCAATATGATATGTGGCGACGGTGAAAAAACGCTGACCAATATAAAATGTTGACGGTGAGCCTGCTGCCGAGGGTGTGGGGAGGCGACGCTTCCGGTGGGCCTCCGCCTCCGGCCGCGACTCCGCCTCCGCAATCGCTTCCTAGGACCACCACAATCACCAGAGCCAACGTCGACAGCGTTCTCATCTTACAATATGAATCGAGTTGCACTCGCACTGACAGCCGACAGCCGACAGCCGACAGCCGATTTTATTGAAAACTGAAAAATGTCATCCTATGTCTTTTCGCCGTATTACGTACTTGAAGTTAGGGAGACTCGATCCCCCTAAGAAAAAAAGCAAAATGGGGGTTTTTGAGTTCCTACAATTCATAGTATATGTAGGTAGATATGTAAAAATATAAAAAAACTAAACAGGATCAAGTTTACCTAATTTTACCCGTGCGCGCGTCTAGCGCTTAGAGTGCGTGTCAAACGTCAGATGATCGCCGCTGTCACTTTTGAAGGTTAAGCGATCAGATGCACGAGTGAAGAGGAAGGGAGAGTGAAGAAGGCGGGGAGAAAATGCAGCGGATCGTGGGGCGTACGCCCTCCCTGTGCCTGTGTCCCGCGGTACGCGTTCCGTGCCTCCCTTCGCCTTCCGTCAGATGCTACGAGCACTCGAAATGCGTTCTGGTTCCGCTTCCATTTCCAGTTTTGATTCCGGTTCGAGATCAGTCTTCTTCCGCGAAAGCGCTCACCGCTCGACCTTCCGCGTCTCGTCGTCGTCGCCCCAACAAGACGTTCGTCGAGCTCCTCGAAGGTTTTTTCCATTTATTTTTCGTTCCGATTTCCACGTTTTTCACTTTAAGGTTATGTGTTTGTTTTTGTTGTTTTCTCCTTCTAAATCTATATAATTTTACGTATTTTCTATATGAATTACTATATATCTCTCGTATTGTGTCTTTATCTATATAAATGACATCAATTACCTTCACATCGGTGAATACTTATATAATCAATCATCGTATACTAGGGTGGTACTTAACTTTTAATTTTTTTCAAAAAAAGACAAATTTTTAAATATATTTGACGATAATGATGAATACCACTCCATACTTTATCATAAACTACACTACGCACAATGTAAACATGTCTGTTATATTTTCAATTTTGAAATATATTTTTGTAATATTTTGATACATATTAAGATTTTTACTATGAATGGTTTTATCGATATCACAACATTATCTAACCTATACTGATAAAAAAATCTAATCTAACCTAACCATTCAGTGCCATTGAATATTTTTTCATTTAACTACGATCACAATTAAACACTAAAAATCTGTTAATAGTAAATATACGTGTAGACCATAATCATGTTGGATTTGATTCTATCAATTAATATTATATTATATTTCGTTGCTTAGTATTATTATTTGTTTATATTTCATTACAATATTTATATTTCGTTGCTTAGTATTATTATTTGTTTATATTTCATAACAATATTTATATTTCAGTGAACAAAGAAAAAATGACCGAAACCAAAGCTACAGTTTCCAAACTAAAAGCAAAGCATTTATCGAAATTCATATTGAATCCGAAAACATCTTTCAATCCATCATCAGTAAACAAGACCGACTCTGTGCAAACGAATAATGATACTAGTCAAGTTGATATGGAACTATTGCGAGACATTGAGAATCAAATTTTAGGAAAGTATTCTAAACCAAACGATTCACTCTTGAAAGAAGACGATCGAGCCATAATATTTGCATCTGAAACCATTTCTGATGTGCATAAATTTTTGGAAAATGAAGAAAAAATGAAATTAATCAAAGATAGTTATGACAAATTTCGCAGGGAAACATTGCGAGACCAAAAAATGAAAGATCTAATTACAGCTATAGATAAAGGTGTTAAGAGAAAATTCCATTATGATATAGATTTTTATAAAAAACAAAGCAACACTCTAGTCAAATCAGACACTTCAGAATCGAATATGGACCAATATTCAAATTTTCCTTCAAATAGCACTGACATTTCAGATATTTCTTTACCTATGTATGTAATTTTATATACACTGTGAAAATATTTGTATTTACCTCAATCAATTCTTTCATTAGTGACAATTTTTAATTTTCATATTTCCAGACTTAAATATAAAAATACACTTCCCAAATTGACTGATTTATTGGAAGAGGAATTTCAGGATGCTTCACAGAATCTCAATGATGAACCAGAACTTATATCTGCCATAGATGACGTCTTAGACCGAAATAATAAATTGTAAATTTTTATATATTGAAAATTCATAGCTTCTTTATATATATTTATGTATATTTCAAATATTTATCTGTTTTAAGAAATGTAAAAAAAAATACTAAATCAACCAGCAAGAGTAATAAGAAGAAAGTACAAAAAAATGTGAAAAATAATGATGAAAATGCAGTCAAAGCTAAAGAAGCCTCATTGATAAATTTATTAGATGCTTATTTGACCATGTGTGTCCACATGGGATTTTTAGAAAAGGTTCAAATCTTCAGTTTAATTTCAATTTTGAAATGTGTTTATTTCATTTTTTTAAATATTTTCATTCCATTTTAGGCTCCCAAAATTCTTATGTTTTATAGAAATCAAGGGAAAAAAACTCAAAATGTATCTATTCGTGATATTAATCTGTATAATAAAATTTTAACAGGATTTGCGAGAAAGGTGAATATTTAATTTTAAAAGAGAGGCAAATTTGTATGGAACTTGACCCTAGAAGCCAATAATAACGAAACTTATACTATTAGATAGCTCTTTTCGTAAATATTAATTGTTATTTTATGGCGAAAATTGAAATCGCTCCGTGAAAAGAGTTATAGCTGAAAAACTTCACTTTGATTCAGTATAAAACCTACCCACACAGTGAATACTATGAGTAACCGCTTCATCGCGCTGCTACATTTTCATCAAATATGCAACTTATTAAAAATTTTCAAATTATAATAATTCATATATTTCTTTCTCAAAATTGACTCTGTGATTTGTTTTGATTATACTTACTGCTTTTCAAATGAGAAAGCTACAAAAGGAATTATTTTTGTAATAACTAAAATAAACCACTGTAAAAGCTTTTTTCTGCTTTAACATTTTTCACAAGGCGGATTAAGATTTACCCCATAATATATAAATATTACGAAAAGAGTTCTCCAACAACATAAGACTAATTATTATTAGCCTCTAGAGCCAATTTGACGCTTCTTTACAATATAATCATTCATTTGTTGAGTTTTTATTAATTATTGTGAATATTTTGAATCCAAAATAGGGAAATTTCAAAGGGTTGAGTGATTTATTGGAAGTTATATCTGAAGATAAAATAAATCTTAACATTGACAGCTATGGAGCTATATTTCAGTGTATTGAACGGTCAAATATAAAAGATAAACACTTGCTTATTCGTAATTATTTGACAGAACTTTCTTCAAAAGTAAACTAGTTTTTTTTTTATTGAATCATTATTTTCAGTATTCAATTAATTTTTTAAATATTTTAGGGATACACATTAAATGATTTAGTGAATAAATGCATTTTTTTGTATGATGATAGAGAAGTTTTACTAAATGCAATTAAAAAAGTTCAACCGAATTTTGTTCCTACATACATAACACCTAATTTGAATTATGATTGTACTTTAGTAAATAGTTTGAATATTGATGGTGATAAGTCTGGTGTATATAGAACAAATGCTGAAAATTCTAAAATGAGAAATTTTATATGTATAAAACAATTAAAAGAAAACATTTCAAAACAGATTGTAAATGAAAAAAATGGTACAATTGAAATTAATAATATTGAAATTAAAGGAGAACCAACAGCATCAGTCATATATTACGTACGTATTTATCAGGAAAAAGAGAAATATTCATTTTGAATGTCTTATTTGATTTTATCAAAATTTACAGCGTGAAAAATTAAATGAAATGGAAAATGAATGGAAAGATGTAATGCGGAAAGCATTTACTAGGAATTTAAATACCATTAAAGCCCAAGCTAATGTATCACACAGTGTCTTAAGTATTTACCCATATTTAAGTTCTCTTGAAGTAAGTGCACAGAAATGTGTATTTATATTCTTTTCGAAGCTTTCTATTTTTTAATACCAGTTATTAAATTTTAATTTACGTTCTAGGTAGAAGATTTTGTTGATTTAATGATTTTCGAAATACGAAAAATAGCTCATGGCAGTGAAACATATAGTCCTAGCATTAAAACATTACAAAATGAACTTGGAAGTAAAGCTTTTTCTCGGTAAATTTTATAATCAGTGTATTTTATATTTATTCCTGTTTATTGTTATTCAATATATGAAAAAAAAAAAATTAGGTTTTATGTGAAATCTCTTGAAAAAAATGGAACTATGGATAAATTAGTGAATTTGTATCAACAATATGTAGACTGGTATATTGACGATAAGGATAAACATTTAAATCCTAGACAAAAATGGCAGCAACTTCTTTCTGAAAATAGGAATGGGGTTTCATTGGTGATTCATTCAATGCATATTCATCAAATTACATGAAACTATCCCAATTCACCTGTGTAATTTTTATATATCTTTTTTCAGAATGTGTGTGATGTAATTTGGCCCAATACTGTGAATGCCAGTGTTGGAAAATTTTTGTATAATATTCTAATCAACGATATTAAAATAGACGTTAACATATTTCAAAAGAATTCTAAAAAGAAGTAATACAAATTTCAATTGTTTAATTTAATTTTAATCTAAAATCATCTTGCTTTGCTTTATTATTTTAATAATTTAATTTTCAGAAAATATTTTCCAATATTATACAACATATATCGTGGAAAAGGTAGAATGATTAGAGCCGAAATAAAACCTCATCCGGTTTTGCCTCGTTTAGTGAGGGAAAGTCAAGTGCCTACTCTTATAATGGATACAGTGTTAATACCATCTTTGTGTCCACCTTTACCCTGGTCAAATGCTATGCAAGGAGGATATTTGCTAACAAAGAGTAATTTAATGAGGTGAATACATATTTCATATAGTACCTATGCTTTATTTCAATTTAATTTTACATTTAAATGTAAATTTTCATTTTTCATCGTTAAGAATACCAGGGAATATGTCAGAACAAACAAAAATTCTCAATGAAACGCCTTACCAGAAATTGTATCCAGCCTTAGATAGTCTTAATCAACTTGGTTGTGTTCCTTGGATAATCAACAAGCCTATACTTGATATATTATTGAGTGTATTTAGGTATGTGATTTTATCAAATGGAATAATTCGAAATGTACTCATCACTTGAATAACATTTGGAAATTACTTTTCAGAGCTGGAGGTTCACGGTCATTGAATGTAGCTCGTCCGTCAAGTTCAGTTCCGCAAATTCCTTCTATCTCAGCAGCTTTATCAAAACGTGAACGTTGTGTAGCTGTTCGTCAGCGAGCTGCAGTTGCTCGAGTACGTCAAGAATTGCATTCTTTGTGGTGTGATTCTTTATATAAGTTTTCACTTGCGAATCATTTCAGGTGAGATTTTTTCACAACTTTAAGCCAAAATTTGAAATATCCTATTATTGATCATTAAAATTTCTTTTTAGAGATGAAGTATTTTGGTTACCACACAATATGGATTTCAGAGGCAGAGTATACCCATTTCCGCCTCATTTATCTCATCTCGGAGCCGACACATCCAGAGCACTTTTAGTTTTTGCTCATGGAAAACCTCTCGGTCCTCGCGGACTGATGTGGCTCAAGTTACACTGTATGAATCTCACTGGAACAATGAAAAAAAATACTATTCAAGAACGGTAAGATGTAAATAGATCTATTAAATTTTCAATTTTTTCACATTATAATCGATTTCAGATTGGATTATGCTGAAAGCATAATGGACGATATCTTAGATTCCGCAGACAACCCATTGAACGGTAGAAGATGGTGGGCACAGTCAGAAGATCAATGGCAAACACTCGCATGTTGCATGGAAATTGCGAACGCCACACGAAGCCCGAATCATGAAGGTTTTCTAAATTATATCAATTATAGACATCATTTAATCAAAATAAATAGATTATAGATTTGTATGATGTTCCAGAATATATTTGTCATTTTCCAATTCACCAAGATGGTTCTTGTAATGGACTTCAACATTATGCAGCACTGGGTGGAGACAGTGCTGGAGCTTTTAGTGTAAATCTTGATTCAGACTGTCGTCCCCAAGATGTGTACAGTGCAGTTGTTGCATTAGTAAATAAACATTTTATTAATGAGTATTTAAATATGAATTTGAAATATAGAATTTTCTCGTGAAAATGAAAGGTCGAAGCTGCTAGAGAACGAGATGCTGCACAAGGAGTGAAGCCTGCGAAAATACTCGAAGGTTTTGTGAAAAGGAAAGTAATCAAACAAACAGTCATGACTACAGTTTATGGAGTTACGAAATATGGAGCTCGACTTCAAATTGCAAAGCAGTTGAAAGGTATGTGTTGTTTTGAAAGAAATGAGTAAAAATATACCTATAGCTAGGGTTACCAGATTTCTTGCAAGTCGAACCGGGACAACCCCACCCCTCCCTCATAACATGAAAATATCATGCAAATTCAGCTGATTATGCAAGACACATTCTTGTAGGACATATGGACATTTTCATGTGTAAATAAAAACCACCAACACATTTTTTTTTGTATTCGTTTTGATGTCAAATTAGCGATAGGGATCTTGAGTTTCTTGCAGGCTTGATTTCATATAAGAAATGACATTATAGATAATTGTTTACTTCCAAACACATTGAGATCTAATTGTGTGATTGGCAGCCATAGTAAATTATTGTTCTCCTTGATAAGATCTAGTTAACAACACTTCTATTATGTCTATTGAAACTGGGCGAAAATTTGCCCATTACCCTTTATATACATATTTCAATTCATAAATTAACTTAACTACTCACATTCACCGTATGTTTTTCTTCATTTCAGATATTGACGATTTTCCTAAGCAATATATTTGGATGGCTTCACATTATCTCACACAAAAAACATTTGAGAGTATTAGAGAAATGTTTACATCCACTAAAGAAATTCAAGATTGGCTCACTGAATGCGCGAAGTATGTTTTTTTTATTCACAGAATCTATTAAAAAAATAAATTTATTTAATTATTACTTTCAGATTAATATCTGGAGTTTGTAATGCTAAAATTGAATGGATCACACCTTTGGGTTTACCTGTTTTGCAACCATATTTCAAATTTTCAAGTCATAAATCATTAACTAAAGCGAATAATAATCTTGTCGAATATGTTTCAGTTGATAAATTTGAGTAAGTATCAATCTTATACATATGCCTGTGTAAACATTAACTGATTTGTTATAATATTTGATTGTTTTTATTATATTGTAGAAAACCATGCATCTTAAAGCAGAAAAATGCATTTCCACCCAATTTCATACACTCTCTAGATTCAACTCATATGATGTTGACATCACTTTTTTGTGAAGCAAGTAACATTACTTTTGTGTCTGTTCATGATTGCTTTTGGACACATCCATCAACAGTTGAAGTTATGAATAAGGTAATTGTTTATTAACTTAATGTTCAGAACATTATCAAACAAAGAAAAAGTATTATGTAAATATTTACAGATATGCAGAGACCAGTTTGTAGCATTACATTCTCAACCGATTTTGAATGATCTTTCTGAAAATCTTTCCAAGTTTATTTTTCAAAAAGAGTAAATATATAGAATATGCTAATTTCGTTTTTGTTTTTAAATGGATTTATTACTTGTTTTTCATTAATTTGCAGGGATTTCAAAAATGATGGATCTACTTTAGACACATCAAAAAAGAAGCTGAATTATTTGTTGAAAAGAGTTCCAGAAAAGGGTAATTTTGATTTGAAAAAAGTATTAAATTCTGTATACTTTTTCAGCTAGTACATTATTATTTAATTCACCTAACAAGTAAGTAAGTCAAAATTGAAAATCTTATTTCATGTCAAACTGTGATTTTATTAATATTGATTTGTGAAAATTTCAATTTTTTATTTTTAAGAGCAAAATCACTTTTAAAAATAGGGTAGAGCCCCCAGTGCCAGACACTGCTCCAATTTCGGACAGTATCAACTTTAAAACGATTTATTTAAGAAATGGTTAAATATAAAAAAATATGGTGTTTGGAAGTTTTTAGAATACTTCATGGAAACTCTAAAACAGCCACCAGCAGTTGTTTATTTAACGCTTTTAAATCGTAATCGAATTTAATGTGTCGACTTTTTTAAAAAGTCGCCATTCCTTAACAAAAACCTTAAGAAAAGTAGGTTTAGTCGATCGTCGTTATTTCTGGAACTATAGCGATTTCTATAAATGTTGTTATCTACAAATCATCTCAGATATATTCCCCAATTGGTGATTACACTAATTACTCGAAATATTAGCTAGAATTAAAGTATTTAATAAATGTCGGAAACTAGATCACAAAAAACGCGAAGCCCCAGTTCGGACACAGCTCAATATGGACGAAAATCGAGCTGTTTAGAGATCTGTCAGATCATAAAAAATCGTGACGCGTTATTCAAATACCAGAGGTTATCAACATTTTCGTATTCATCGGATGTATAAAATTGTATGTATTGAAAAAATGCCAGTATTTATATAATTTTTTTTTTGTATAAAAAAATAAAAATATAATATAATTGTGTTTTGAATCAAATTTTGAAACGTTATAGTAGTTTTAGTACAGCATGGTGTCAGGCTGTTAGATTAGGTCACACCAACAAAAGCAAAAAAGGTTAGGTTAGGTTATGTAATACTGGGTCAGGTCACATGCTTCGACCGGACGAAGTTTCTGTACGCGCGACGCATTCGAAAACAGCGATAATGACCATTCGACAAAATATACCTACCATTCAATATAAATACATACTAATAATTTGTATGCTAACCAATGGATACTGACATATCGTATTGAAATACTGAAATACCATATTAGAATACTGCCAAAAGTGGATTAAAATACTTATCAGTAATATACTAGCTGGAATTAGACTACAAAAAGTAATATATGTATACTGAAAAATTACAAAAGACTAAAAAAAATGTTGACGACCTCTGTTAAGCGAAACACATACACTCAAAACCGATTTTACGTAGAAATTTCATATGGCGGAAACTGGAGCTTTCTTACTGGCCGTTACTGGAGCTACAGTGTCGATTACTTAGGCTTCGATTTCACCCATAAAAATTTTGCACATAATCATATATATTTGCAAAAGTATTTCATCAGGTCTGGATATTACATTTTTTATAGTAACTAGAATGTTTATTTAACAATTCGGCATATTAATTATCTCTAAATTACGCTCCATAACAGAATTATGAATTTTTGAAAAACGAAAATTTCCTTAAACTGGCGCAAACTGGGGGCTCTACCCTATATTTTGTTTCACAAATAATGGAGAATTATGTTTTTGATTTATTTGTATTTGATACATATGTATTTCACAAATTCAATTTCTTTCATTGAATTTTATCAATGATCAGAAAAAAATGGTTTATATACATACATAGATAACAAATTAATCAACAATTAGTCATATTATGTTAATGGTTGTTATTAATTAAATAAAGTTTTCTGACGTTTTTATGTTTTATTTTTATTATATTAAAAATACAAAGTTAGATTATATTGTAATATTATGAACATTTGTATGTACCTATTGTAGAAAAGTTGATATATCCACCTTGAAAAGTAAATATAATATAAAGTGTGCGTTCACGTAATATGAAAAAGTTCGTTTAACTTGTCGATGTACTAGAATTTTTCGTTGATGCACTATGTATGCAAGTTCTAGGTCGGTTATTTGAATTGATGTGTGTATCAAATTCTTTGATTGGATTTTTTTTGTTTTTTCTCCTGCTGTTAGTTGATAATTATGGTTACATACATACACAATATCATTCTATAAAACACTCACATTGTATATGTATACCTTAATCCTTTATCTAGATCATTCAAATTGATTGTCAGATAATTAATGGGTCCTGAATTCTTTACGCGGGGTAGAAGTCCATTATGTATAAGCAAATCATCCATTAATATCTATAAAAATACAATATCTAATTCTACATGTACAGTTTAAAGAAATTAGTTGTTATTATCTTACACCAAATTCTTTAACACCACGTTTTGGTGTTTTTCCATAATTCCAAATTTTCATTTTTGATACGTAAATTGGTTCATCAAATATGAAATATATTCTAGAATAAAGTTTTTGATTGAATTATAATGTGGAATGTTACATAAAGTTTTACTAAGCGATTTTAAATTATTATAGTTACCTATTAGTAGTATTAGAAATAATAGGAGCTAACCATGAATTCCTTCCATCGCGAGTGTTATTTGTACCATTGCATAGGTTTGCCGGTAATCGTACATCTCCCGATACTCCTTCCAATACATTTACGCTGGCAGGATATGCACACACATCTGAAAGCAATTAAATATTTGTACCTATACTCGAAATATATATTTGAAATTATTAGAAATCAGGTTTTAATAATTTCCTATGATACTTACTCATTTCTGTGACAGGTACAAGTTCCGAATTTTCATCAAAGAACTCAATACCATTAAGGCCAATATAATATGGGTCTCCCCAAGTTGAAAATAAAATAATTTCGAAAACAAAACCTTTCAAAGCTGCTTTGTCAACAATTTTCAGTATTTTTGGATCAGAATATAATAAACATGGAATGAAAAATAATTCTTGAAAAAAATCATAGTTCCTGTTTCCTGGAGCTCTCCGTAAAGTAAATGGTTTTTGGCTGATCGAATTATTATCAATGCAAATATAAATATCTTTTACACCTGCATATGTTAATTCCAAATTATTATTATAGTTCCATATCCGGATACCTTTAATAATATCATATTTATTATTTTCATTTTATATATGTAATTTGTAATTATAATTTGAAAATGTAATGGGATATCCAAATACCTTTTATTTGCTGTTTTGTAAAATTTATTTTTACAGTTAAAAGTTTGTCTATAGTGTAGTTTACTAGTAACATATTAGAAGAATCGGTTGTTGTATTTAAACCATTAAATAATACATTGCAATTAATGGTTTCATCAATGGAAGAAATATAATTGTTTTCAATCATGACTACTTGATCATCTTTATCAATTAGTTCGATACCTGTAAAAAAAATAATATTCAATCAATTATTGTAAATGTTTCAATCAAATTTATTTTTTTCTTAAATTTCCACCTGTTAATCCTATAAATTTTTCATGGCCCCAGTTCGATAATAAAATTATATCTATCGAATCACATGTATAAATTATATGATTTTCAAAAGATGTAACGCTATTTGGAAAATTTTCCATTTCAGGTTTATAATCAGCTGTGGTTGGTCTAATTTCTGAATTTATTACATTTTTAGAAATATTATTCATGATTGATTCAAATATTGTATCCTCTTTGTATATTTTATCCAATATTTTTTTGTTGGTTGTGAAAAGAATTGTCTAAAAAATAATCGTTTATTGAAAATATGTTAAAATTTAGAAATAAAATTTGCTGCAATGCTCACATCTCCAAATGAAGTTGGTGTTCCATTGAGTTCACCATCAGCACGTGCAATTTCTCCAAAAAATATTGGATTATCATCTAACAATATCAATATGAGTCTTACTCCGCACGAAATATGAACTCGAGATTTGTTATAATTCTTTAGAATTAATAAAAAGTCCAGATTAAAATCATTATTTGAAGAATAATACAATATTATAAAATAATACAACTGTACAAAAACTTATACCCATATTCTCAACAAGCCCAATTGCTCACATTTATGAAACAATATATTAATTGTAAATTCAGTATCGTTTTCTAAATGTTGTAACCATAAATGCTTTTCGTCTTTTGTTCTTACAAAGCCATCAACAATGTTTTTGATATTCTCACTACCATTATTAGAATTCACCCAAACCTAAAAATGCAATATAATACATTCATTAATCAATAAACTTATCTCATACTTAATTGATAAAAAAAAATTCAATTTCTTTTTCAATTACTGTTTCTATTTGAGCTCGACTTCCAGAACTGGAAAACATTTCAATTCCATTCAATCCAACAAATTTTTTGTCTCCCCAATTATCAAGGATTTTAATTTTCATAAGTTTACCACTGGGTAATTCAGGAATGATAAAATAATCATCTTTATTGAAATGTGAATTTTCCTCTATTTTTTCAGTTGTGTTTAGGTTCAAATTATTTTCATTTTCAGCTTCTTGTAAAATAATTTGTTTTATTGATTTTTCTTTGCAACTATTATTTTTTGTTTCTGATACTAGTAATTGTGAATCTGGCTCACTTGTTTTAGTGTTGTTTTTCTCTTTATTATATTTATTGTATTTTATTTTATATTCAGGCACAATCACATCATTTTCATCTTGGGATATGTTAATTTTTATCTCATTTTCAGTAGATTTTTCAATTTTCATGAAAGGTGATGACAAAGCATCTTCTAGCAAATCTCTTTCAAAATCATCACTGCATTTTTTTTTCAAAAGATTTAATCCACTTGTAGATTTTCGTCTATTTTTCCATAATTTTACATCTTCTACAATGTTTATATTGAATTAATATGTTTTTATGATATAATATGTGAATATTTATTTATGTAATATATGAAAAAATAACAACCTATTTTGCTTAAATCTGATGAAAGTAATGAATTTGATTTATCGAGTGTTGCGTTATCATCAAAGCATCTGTAGAATTTGAAGTCAAAATGGTATTCATATTTCATTATATTAAATATTTTACATGTTTACCTGTTAGTTGAAAACGAATTAGATCGTTTATAAAATTTGTTTCTTTCAAGCGACATAAGTGTTTTTGAATAAAAAATAGTATAACAATTGATAAATTTATTTAAAAGTACATGGAAGCAACTTTAATTAATAATATTTAAAATTTACTTTTATTTTTAACGATTAACTATTTGTAATAGCTTACATCTAATACTATCTTAATAACATTTTAAAATCAAGGTTTCGAACAATGTTTGAATTTCGTTTCCATGGTGAAAGATCAAAGAACTCGCCTGAAAACCCTGAAACCTCTGATAGAATATTCACACGCATACTTACCACGTAAAATACAGTAGAGGAGTGTGGAGACATTCGATCCTCTGTGAAATTTTATCTTTCCTCCAATTTATCCGAAATTCTAACATCAAAAACATTATATTTTATACCCCTACCTATATTTAATTGGTACCTAAACTCAATTCAATTCCAAATGCTGCCAAGTATTTTAGCAACTTTTTTTCTAAGAGTGAATGAGAGGTAAAAAACAAAAGGGGGGATCAAGTCATCCAAAAGCATCAAATATTCACATCTTCTAGGTAACTGTTCACTAACGATTGGTAGTACTGTCAAAGTGACGTTTGAGCAAATACAAACGTGAAATAAGTCCACGTGTTCGTTTCAATCGAAAATTCACACAAAAATAAAAATGGAAGTTCAGCTGAAAGAACTGGAACGAAAAACACAATGTTTAAAAAATGAAATAGACTTGCTTCAGCAGCAAGAAGAAACGTCAGATCCAGAAGAACAACAGCTCAGAGAGGAAAACTCAAAATTGCGTCATCGGCTAGCTATAGTTAGGAAAGCTTTAAAAACTGAAGCTTCATTTTCATCTTCAACTAGTTTCGAAGATCCAGGAATAGACGATCCATCGGAGCCGCTTCAGGTCAGGATCCAGAGATCTTTTTCTCTAGCTATTCATTCAGCTTTTCCAGATGTCGGAGATCCACCAGTAATCGTTTCATTGTCTTCCAATCCGAAATTTGGTGATTATCAATGTAACTCTGCAATGCCTATAGCCCAGATGCTGAAGGCAAAAGGTCTGAAAGCTAATCCTAGAGATGTAGCAAATGATATTCTTAAAAAAGTTAATGCTCCTCTTTTAATCGAAAAGTTAGAAGTGGCTGGAGCTGGTTTCATCAATGTATTTCTGAAGAAGCGATGCGTTCAGGAAGTTTTATCGTGCATTTTGAGACGAGGAGTTTTGCCTCCCAAGGTTGATAAGCAGAAAGTTATTGTTGATTTTTCTTCTCCCAATATTGCCAAAGAAATGCACGTTGGACATTTGAGATCTACTATAATTGGAGACAGTATATGTAAACTTCTAGAATATTTAGGGCACAATGTGTTGAGGTTGAATCATGTTGGAGATTGGGGAACTCAATTTGGAATGCTTATAGCACATCTTCAAGACAAGTTTCCCAATTATAAGACCCACTCTCCTCCGATATCTGATTTGCAGGCTTTTTATAAAGAGTCTAAAAAAAGGTTTGATGAAGAGGAAGAATTTAAAAAGCGAGCTTATGATTGCGTCGTAAAATTACAAGCTAATGATCCAGATTATATAAAAGCTTGGAAACACATATGCGATGTGTCTCGTGGAGAATTTCAAAAGATCTACGATCGTTTAGATATAGTTATTGAAGAGAGAGGAGAATCTTTCTACCAAAGTAGGATGGAGAAAATGGTTGAAGAGATGAAAGCTTCTGGAATATTAGAGGAAGATAATGGACGGCTCATAATGTGGGGAGATAAAAGAGGATCTTCAATTCCTTTGACTATCGTCAAATCAGATGGTGGATTTACTTATGACACTTCAGATATGGCATGTATTAGGAATAGATTAGAAGAGGAAAAAGGAGATAGGCTGATTTATGTGACTGATGCCGGTCAATCGACACATTTTCAATGTATTCAAGCTTGTGCTAAACGCATAGGATATTTAAAAGATCAGCTAATGGAGCATGTAGGATTTGGTGTTGTTTTAGGAGAAGATAATAAAAAATTTAAAACGCGATCTGGAGATACTGTTCGCTTAATAGATTTGTTAAATGAAGGACTTAAAAGGGCATTAGAAAAGTTAAAAGAAAAAGAAAGACATAAAGTTTTAACTCCTGAGGAATTGAAAAAGGCTCAAGAAACTATTGCATATGGATGTATTAAGTATGCTGATTTATCACATAATAAAGTTAATGAATATGTTTTTTCGTTCGACAAAATGTTAGAAGATAAAGGAAACACTGCCGTGTATCTTTTGTATGCTTACACTCGTATTAAATCTATTGCTCGAAATGCTCAGTTGACTGAAGAGGATTTGAAACGTGCAGCAGAAACCACCGAGCCATCGGTGGAACACAAAGATGAGTGGAAATTGGCAAAAATTCTATCTCAATTTTCAGAAATCGTGTTGAGGTTGAGTCGCGATCTCAGTTTGCATCTGCTGTGCGAATATGTGTATGATATATGCACTTGTTTCACCGAATTCTATCATTCATGTTATTGTATCGAGAAGAATGCTTCAGGTGATATAATCAGTGTGAACATTGGTAGAATTTTGTTGTGCGAAGCAACTGCTATGATAATGGAAAAGTGTTTTAGTATTTTAGGCTTATCAACAGTTTCTAAAATGTGAGAAACCATAATTTATTTATTCAATGTGAACCATTTTCATTTCATATTTTCATTAAATATCTCTTTAAATATAAATTTGCCTTTTTATTTAATGAAAAAAAATATGATTTTTGAATTTATTTAATTATAGCAACACTTACAAAACATATAGTAAATTTCACAGAAAATATCTGATCATAAGCACTCTACAAATTATGTCACAAAAATAAACTTGTTACTTTATCAAAAAGTAAAATGTTGTGTTTACATTTCCTATTTAATTTTCAATGCAGCTAAATACACATTGGAAATTTGATTGAAACATCTATCACACATATAATTAAAACCTATTTTCTTTCATTAATACTTACAAGATTATTTTTGAGAGCAATTATCTAGGTATATATCAATCACTCAATATTTGAAAATTATAATATAAATAATTTTGTAATTCCTCTTACTCTGTAGACATTTCTTATTAACAGTTTATCAGTATGTAAAATTTCAGAACGATCATAGCATTCTAAAAGATCATAATGATGTTAGATATATTTGAAAATACTGTGTGGATCGTGTGGAATTTTGACTCAGAACGTAGCCGATCGAATTACCTAGACCAGATTTGCTTTGAGTGATCGATATGGTTTTCAGTTGTTTTGAATATAATAAATCCTATTTTTGATGTAGAACAATTATATTATAAAATAAATATTATTGAATTGATTTAACACTTTATTTTTCAGTACACTTTTTTTTTTTTTGAGTTTACGAATGAATCTGTTACAAAAATATTCGAGAAATACACATAGGTACCTAGTTTAAATAAAGAAATTTCAAGACCGTTATGGAGTTTCAATGTTAATTGTAAGAATGAAAATTGGTTTCAATATTTTTTTTTTATCTACTACAAATACACACTAATTTCATTGTTCCATTTGTACAACTTTGAACATAATACATACAATATATACATATGCATAAAAAAATACATAATATCATTTGTGAATAAGTCAGATTAAGCCTCTTCGACTTTAAAATGTCAGGTTATTGAATGATTGAGAACAGGAAGAAAAGGAGTTACATTGTACATTACATTTCTTAAAAATGGAAGATATTTGGCTTGATTACAGTATTAAGTGGTTTGAGTTATTTGTATGTGATTGAACTGAATTACAGAATCGTTAAAATATAGCAAGTTTCATTATGAATTACATCATACATAGGACACTGATTGTATTGTATTCATTGTCAGATGCATAGATACCTACTAATTTTAAGATATTGAAATATCAAAATTCATTGTATGGAAACATATATAGGTACAATACATAGTTTTTGATAAGAAATAAATTAAACAAAGCAATATGTAAAATTAATTAAAATAGTTAAGACATTGAGCAATTATAAAACAAAAAAAATCTAAATAAAATACAGTAAAACCTCATGAATGGGTATGCTTGCTGAAGCGGTATAAAACTTTCGAAAAAAGTTTAAAACTGTCTAATAGGTGTATACCTACTTAAATTAATCATAGTGTCGAAATCAAATCACAATGTTACCCCAGTTTGACTTCGATAGTACCTACAATTAATTTTAGTAGGTGCCTATGTATTTAAATGTTTGAAATATTTTACGAAAATTTTGTACCAATTCAGGAAGTGTGCCCGTTCATGGGATTTTAATATACCTACCTTTTATTAGTAGCAAAAATTTAATCCACTTTATGATATTAAGAAACACATAGTTTAAAACTAGTTGAGCAAAATAACATTAATTCACATAATCATGATAATGAAAATAGTAAAAATATTACTAATTAATATGAAATTCACAACAAATTTAGTATTTGACATGGATACAATAACTCCATACATGTTAAGTGTGCAAATTTTATACATGGCATAAGAATCAGTAAAATCCAAAGGTAAAAATGGTAATTGCAAACATTTTATTTTCTAAGTATATAAAATAAATTACAATACCTATTTTGGATGCACCTAATTACAAAGAGTAATAAAATACAATAAATCTTTTCATAAGCAAAGGAATAGTTGAGGATAAGGAAAAATATAGGTAGGTACACATTTTCATTGTTTTGTAGAATTGTTCCTAGCTAGACATCTTATGAAAATAATAATGTGGGTAGTTGATAAATCTACTGAAGTAAAATTATTGAAATTTTGGTTATCAATAGATATATTGCAAATTTGATCAACCAATTCATGATATTTAAAACTATTTTATTTTCAAACAGTCAAGGAGATAAGCTCAAGGTTAGTATGTTAAGTTCAAGGTCGGTTCACATTGGCTCTGTATTTTCCACACTCTTCAAATACAAAAAAAAACACGTTATTACGTAAAAAGGAGGTAAATACGTAAGAGCTGTATATCCATCTCCCCTTTGTATGTACATAGGTGTGTCTCTTCGTGTCTGAATGGTGCGAAAGGGCACAAAAATAATGAGAACCTGCCTTTACATCTAATTTTCAAATACATATACATACATATTTTACTCTACATTGGTAATTTTATAATGACTAAAAATTCTCAGAAAAATATTAAAATATATTTCAAATACATGTTGAATATAGTTTATTTTGTTCAATATTATGAGAGAAATTGAACACAGTAAGAGTCCGAACACTCGATGGGCGTTAAACGTGCGTTTTCATACAATTATCGTAATCCGCATTATGATTTCCTATGGAAACGCGTGTCAAAGGCCCATTATGCATTTGGGCTTAATTTTTTATGTACCTCAAGAATTATTATTCAAGTTTGATGCATGAACTATAGTAAGTTTTGGCAAAACACAGATGAAGTATTGTGACATTTCTATAATCTTCTAAATGCATCTTCAATCAACTTGAATTACCTAAATAAACTTTTGTTCATTTGATGAAGGTGAAAATATTTAAAATATTAATTATATTTTTATGGTTAATCACAAAGTGTATTAATATTAATAATGACTTAATAATAATGTGTAAATTATATCATGGGAGATATATATCACAAACATCACTAACCAAACATAATCTTGAAAATTAAAATGATTTGACTATGATTCGCACATTTTTTTCTATTATTCACTCAAAATACAGCAATTTTCAATACATTATAAGATTTCTGGAGTTAGTGATAGTAAAAATAAACTAATTGTAAGGGTCAATCTTTATACTGCTCGAGTTAACTAACAGAGTTACAGTGAGTACTTCAACTGAAAATTGTCGAAAATCCGCAGAACAGGGATAGACTTTAAATGTTTATAGTTGAAGGACTGTCTGTGACTCTCTGATAAATAGTTAACTAGAGCAGTGAAAAAACTGGCCCTAAATACATATTATATTATAGACACATTTAATAGTTAATTTACAAATATCGAGTAACATAAATGTTTTAATTTTAAAAATGGTAGAAAACTTTGATATAAACATAACTTTGTATAAAAAGAAAACAGTTGTGTTACAGCAAGATACATATTTTAAGATCTTAACATAAAGAAATCAACAGCTAGTTTTTAGACAATGTAAGAGTATTATGATAATTTCTTTGGCCTCAATATTTTGTTTTGTTTATTTTTATTTGGTGTCATGGAAATTAATCACAAAGACAAAAACTTGTATTCAAAATATATTATAACTAACAGTATTTTAGTATATAAAACACGATATATATGTAAATGAATGGCAGTTATACAGTATTCATAAATGAGTATACATTTATATTGATAATACAAAAATTAGAATACAACTCAATTTTGGCAGAAGGGAATCTGTAAATCAAGGTTTAAGCCAAAAATATAGAAATTTCGATTTCATATAGTAATGGAATTATTGAATTGTAAAGAAAGTACAATATTATTTAAATTCGAAAATTGTCATTTACTTATATTCAATGTAAATTTTAAAAGACACGTATAAAGTACAAAAACGTATTGTATGTAGGTAGGTAGTTTCAAAATTTCCAAAAATATTGATGAAATTTTAATGGTGTACATAATTTTATTGAATTGCTCATCTAAACTATTGTGATTTTCAACCAGTTAAGATATTTTAAAGACATATTTAGTTAACATTGAGTATTCTAATAGCTATTACAATTTGTGCAAATTCACATAATATCAAAAAATGACACTGGATTTACCAAACATTCCAATCTCTATACATACATACATATATTAGATATATCACACTCATACTTTTTATACCTAACCAATTTTTCGAAAAATATCTAAAACTCAAAATTTATAATGTCATGTTATATAATATTAATAAGTTTTAAATAATAAAAATAGATACATAATCACTGAATTATTCAAATTATTTCATTCAATTCACTGTTGAGATGTGAAGATAATTATTTAACAAGGGGAGAAAATAAAATATATTTCGAAAAAGATAATTAAGTTTGCATAATTGATTTAAATAATTCATTAATATTGAATCTGATCATAAAGTATAGGAGGGAAAAAAATATCACTGAATGTTTAGAAATAGTAAAAAAGTACATTTTTTTCAAAAACATGATACAAATTCTATTTTAAAAATACATACTTTTACACTTTTGGTTCTTTATAACTGGGGTATATTCTAATACTATCATCACATATCATAGAACAAAATATTTACAAATACATATAACAAACTACAAATATAATTAACAAATTTATTTTTCCTCAAAATTGATATAACACGTATATATACTTGCGATATATATATTTGAAAAATTAGTCTTCGTCTACGGGTAATGTCCTAGTAAGTCTTATTCATTCTAATAGTTGTATAATTTTTTTCAAAATATTCATATAGGAGATCTAACAAGTGTGAAAAAAAATGTATAATTATCTAATGGTATCTATAGGTAGGTATTATTTAAAGTTCATTTTTCCCTAATTTGATTGCGGGCATGTTGTTTCCTGCAGAAATATCCAAATCTGGATAGAGATGATTCAATATAGCCATATAATGAATAGATGCTGCAATGGCAACGAATACATGCCAGATAGCGTGAGCAAATGGTATACGTCCGTCGGATTTGAAGAAAAATATTCCTATGAAATAAAAAAGGCCACCTAATTTGAGTTCATCTATCCCTGCAAACCTATTCTGAAATAAGGAGGAAATAATCTATTCAGATCAAAATTATCACACTGTCAAAAATCTTAACAACATTATTGTAGATGAATTATTTAAATACAATGAGGTACTTCGATAACAATAAAATAAGAGATTCTATTGTTGGATAGTAATCATATAATGTGAGCACATGTGCATTGTCTGACATGTGCTTTGTTGTTATATTGACATATAAGGGTGATAAAATATTACATATACCGATTAAATAAAGTTTTGATAAAAGTGATAAAACTACAAAATTGATAAGACTGTTAGTAAAATTATAACTGTGCTTATCAAAAAAGTTTTCATAGACAATGAATTTGAAGAAATAAATTAAAAACAATGTATGACGTTATAAAAACAAAAATCATTATGAAAAGTCTGACTTTCATTATATCCACAAACCAATATATCAGTATTCATTGAATTTCCGATTTCAATAATCAATAAATTGGGAAATTTCTTATTTGACCATCCACCAAATCATACACAAAATGAAATTTCATTAATACATATACACATACCTACATAGGACAAAAACTTATTAAGACAGAGATTTTTTTTTTGGTAAGATCACATTATAACAATGACAAATATGAAATGAGAAGTATCATTATATGATCAATATATTTGAAATAAGGATTGAAAGAAGTGTTTTGAAAAGCTGATTTATCAGTTCATGGATATTGAATACAGTCAAATTGAAAATTCAATGAAAAACTTACACTATACAAGAATTTTGAAATAAAATTAATACATACATCCGATGTGATGATAGCTATTGAAGGACCTATCCCGATAATTAAGTAGAATATGGTTTCCAATTTTTTGTAGCGCTCATGGAACATTTGTTGATATGCTATACCGAGAGTAGCCAACAACCACACTATCCATCGCATTTCTTTTAAAAGAGCATCATTAGGGGAGCCTATAGTCAACCAAGGAAAATAAGATCCGGCGATAAATACATAAATCATAGCTCTATCACAACGATGAAGAACATGTCTCACATTGCTGAAACAATGTATTATATTGCATGAAAAGAAATTCGGCAGCTTTCAATAATAAAGATTAACAAGCATACCAATCGCTTTTGTAATAAAATACTGAATGAAAGGTGGTAGATATTGTAAACAGCATACTCAACGCTGCTCCATAGACTCCAGCGGCGATATATTGAGACATGTTTCCAGATCTATGGAGTAATATATATGTGGCGCTAACGCTTGGAATCATACAGACACCGTGAGTTATCACATTAGCTATATGCTCGACCTGAATTGAAAAAATATGATATACATATAAATAAAACGAAAAGAATAATCTGCACTTTGTCATTGTGACAAAGTTCAATTTTTTTTCAAGCGTGTACTGAATTCATAGAATATTTAAATGATAATAGATGATGTAGGATTTGAATATGTTTTATTATAGAAAATAATAATTTCAAAACAAGATTATGATTAATAAGTAAGTCTTTAAGACCCACTAGACAAGGTATTGGAAATTTAAAGATGTGGAAGTTCAATGATATTAGTTAGAACATTCTTAAGTATCATCCTGTTCACATATGTAATTACATATATCTAGTACATTTCAATTTTCGAAGAATTGAAAAAGCTCGAGAAATTTTTGGATACACGTATAATATGAACTTTGTTATCACATACATAATAAAATAAGCAAACAGTGGCGGACTATCACACAGATATTCTGGCGCATATCTGTGGCTTCCAAATTTAAGGGGCCTCCGAATCATTCTGTGAAAAATTGTATTTTGAAATTTCTATGCATTTTGCCATATAATATTGGATTTTATGACTACTTTTTGTGTAAAGTTCAAAGCTTTGCGATAATTGCTCTCGCCAACGTCAATTGTTTAGCATTTCTAGGTATATTTGCCTTCTCCCAATCCCGACAGAAAAAGTGGGAATATCCGCTTTAATCCGTTCTAGCTGCAAGAACAATATACGATATTTTTTTTATTATACCTAAAGTGACCATAGGTACGTCCCGTTTTTAGGTAGCCTGTCCTGTTGTCCCCTAGCATAGCACCGGGACGTCAAAATGTCCCAAAAGTCTGTATGTCTCTTTTACGTGCAGAAATTTCATAGGAATCGAAGGGACAGTATTATTTTGTTGTCGTTTTATATATACGCGTGTTTGTTACAATTCTGCAGTTCGCTCGTTTGTAGGCACAATTTAACGGGATATTTTAAAGATTTTCAGAAATTATGAAAAAAATTTTCGCCCGTGGCGCAATTTTTATTTCTTCATATACATACATACGTATAAAAAATATATTGGGAGGGGGGTGCACGGAAATTTGTTTCGAGGGTGCATAGAGTAATCCCTAGGTGTGCACCGCCTATTTTATCATGATCATATGATACTGATACTCAATCTTTACAGATCAATACAACGTGAATGAAATAATTGATAGTAATTCTTCGTTTTCGTTAAAAAGTATCTCTTCGGAATCATATTTGTCGACAAAATCTAATTTATTGGACAAGTTTTTGGTATTGGAAAACTACTATTTAAAATTACACATTATGAAATTGAAGATATTGCAACAAAAAATTTTCGCCTGCGGCACTAATTATCACATTTTGATATTTTATCGTTTTTTTTTGGGGGGGGGCTCGGGCTCTAAATTATGTTGCGCCTGTAGCCTCTGCAGCATATAGTCCGCCACTGTAAGCAAATATGATTGATTTTGATTGATCTGTTTATGAAAAACAAGCAGATTGAACACCAAAAGTCGACGTGTTACATAAAATATCATATTTACAATGTAAATTCTCAATGTATTTACATAATAATTATCGTTCAATGAGATAGAGTGAATGATACGACTGGAGTGTAAAATTTTACTGAAGTGGAAAATTTGACTAGAGTGGAAGATATGATCAGGGAGGGAAACGCAACTGAAGATACAATTGGAGTGGAGGATGGACTCGGAGTGAAAGATACGACCTGAGTGGGCTGATATTGTTGGTCAAGCGGAGCCTTGGTGTTCATCCATCGGCTGCAGTGGCCTTTAACCGCAGGTGAGGGCGAAGGTGGAAGATTCCCATTGGGATAAGACGCATGCTTAGGGTGCTCCGTATGTAGAGGGTGAGACTTGTGCGAGGGGTGTGCTGGCTGCGGAGGCGAGGAGGCGCCCATCCTGGATCCCGGAGACCACCGCAGCCCTACACCTCGCGTCCGTCCTCCGTTTCTCACTGACCGTTACGATTAACAATAAGATTACAATTACTATTACTTTGCGCTATACGTAACATGTGTTATTACTATACAAACGCACCGACAGATAGAAACTATGTACACTCTCACAACTGTGAATGACAGTAGCCGTCACTGACCGAATAGTCTGCTATCAGTCGAATTTCATTATTTATTCTTGTACAATTATCACCTTTGAGCATATTACGATAAAGCTTATTATTGTGCGTACTTTTATTAATTATTGTGTATGCTATTATGTGCTTAATATATTTTTTCATAAGATTTATACTTGCATACAATTTGAATTTGAATTCCTAATACTGATCTACAATTAAGCGCTGCTCAAACTTTGGTGCGTAATTCAAATAGAAATTATTTTGTATGCACTAAAATATGCTAATATCATCGATTATAATATAATCAAAAGATGGTTCATGTAATTCGATTTGATAAAAAAATTATCCGTCGTCTAAATAACGAAAAATATAGAGAACTTAACGAGTTTGAATAGCGCTGTTTCGTTGTTTTCTACTTTTAACTTTCCCCCGTCTAGATCTTCCATTTATAAACATGCTTTATAGAATCGATTCTACTTTCGAGATTCGCAAGCCGGTTTTATTTATGCGATTACTTGTGCAACCCATTTCTATCTTTCACTTCCTAGATTGGATTACGCAAAGAAATTGGATTTTCGCAGTTGAAGGGGTTTTCTGTTGTTAATTCTGTTTATTTTCGATCGTTTTTCACAGTCGATGCGTTATTTATATGGAAAAACTATTTTGTTTACTCGACAACCTTGTGGTTTGGAAAGGAAAACAAAGAATTGATATTCATATACATTTATTTTTGGTTTGAGACTTCAAATGACATTACATACAGATAATTATCACATTGTATATATTATATAATGCTTTAAACAATATTTGATTATCAGTATGACCGAGTTCGTATCTTTTTTTTCAGTCTTAAAAAGTAGAAGTCAATGTTTTTAAATTGAATAAATTAAACACGGAAAAACATATGTAATACGTATTTACAAATTTAAGGCTTATTATTCATTAAAATGAAATTAAAATACATAACAAAATTGACATTAAGATACGATTCTAAATAAAAAGTACTTAATTATACATGCAAATGCAAAATAAATTATATAAGGATCACCTATGTTTTGTTTAAAATATATTTGAGGTAGAAAATCCTTAGGTAAAGTCATACTAGCAAAGTGTGCAAAAAATACTTTAAAAAACTAAACACAAATTGAATCAGAGAATATAATAAAAATATCTAACAGACATTTTTTCTTTAAACTAAATAATTATGTATGCAATTATTATACTATTAAAAATAAGAGTAAACTATCTTTAAGTACAAGAAATTATTTGTTTTTTAAAGTTTTAAATTTAAATTAATCAGTCAATTTCACATTTAATTTAACAAAACTTAAGTTGAAAATCAATTTTATGAAAAAAGGCTCATTGAAAAGTTATCAGTCATTTACATAAACACACTACATTACTTTTTTTTGTTACCAGTCGTAAATGTATTTTACCTATTCAATAAGTTATTAAATATATTCGACGTTCATCTGAAACGAACTATAATCTAAATATTTGTCATGTTTAAATTTTCTTTTAACATTTTCATTGTATGTAAAAGAATATAACATTTATATAAATGGACCTGCTCATAAAGTGTGATTAACAATTTTATTGAGTATTTTTAACACTATAATATTTAAACATTTTAAGCTCATAAATATTTGAGTTTTTGCATAATGTCTAAAAACAAATATGTGTTTATAATGAAAATAAACGAAATTAAATCAAATTATAAAGTATCTAAAATTATTTTCTTTTAAGTGATTGGACAAAATTTTCAACAACTTTTTGTAAATCAGAAGGAAGCTTAGACCTATCATATTTCCAACTGTATGAATTTGTAACTTCTTCTAGTTGGTAATATAAATCAATTAGAGGCTTTAGTTCCGTTCCAACCAATTTTTTGATTGATTTTTGATAAACAGTCTCTAACTCATCTTTACTTATTATCAATTTAGTATCACAATCTGAAAAAAAAAGATATTATTAGTTAATTGTAAGCAAAAATAATTAACGATTGAAATAATAATTATAAAAAAAATAAAATACTTTTACTGGAATGTTCTGAATTAGATCTCCTTTTGTTAGGCGTGGAAGCATTCGAAAGTGAATTATCAGTGCTCGTTTTAGGAGAAGTAGATCTGTAAATTTTCACAAGATTTTAGTCAGATTTCAAGAATGAGAATAACAAAAAGTAGTACAATAAAACATACTGGTTTCTAAATTTGCTAATTTCAGTAACACCGTCCATAGCATTTGCATCAAGCATATCATCTTTATCAGGAAGCAACCGTTTATTTATATTATGATTATCAGCTTTCGATGAGTGATAATTGATTTCGTTACGATCATCTTCTGCGCATTTACTATCACTCTCATCGTTAGTTGGTGCATCGTTTGATTTACTGTTTCTAGTAGATAAATTGTCATGTTCACTAGGACCAGTCTCATTATCAGTCAACATAGATTCCCCATTTATAGGCGAACTACATATTGGTTTATTCTCTTTGGATTCTTCATCAGTAATGATTGGATTTTCCTATGGAATTAATAATAAAAAAAATATATATGTAGGTACATAGAATCTTTAATAGTCAAATACCAAAATAATAATATTTACTTTATGCATAACTTTGGACCTTTTGTTAACCATTCCTTTAGACCACAAAGATTGCTTCTTTTTACGCTTTCTTTTATTTATAGGTGTATTTAATGAGTTATTATTGGAATTTGTTTCAGCATCAGGAAATATATCAGGTGTGCAACTATTTGAGTCTTGAGGTAGATCTAAGTATGTATTAGGTGTATTCATCACAGTGGTAACTGAAAATAACAAAGGAATTGAGTAATTTTACATTTTGACACATGAAAAAATAAATGAAAAAATGAAATTTTACGCTTATGACTAGTAGTAAATATGAAGTTCGGTAAATCGTGATCTAGAACTGGAGCACCAGCTGCTGCTCTTCGATCAGCTATAACTCGACAATCATCTTCGAAATCGCTATCCATTTCTACTTCAACAAGTGCATATGCATGGTCACGAAGTGAACATGCTTCATGTCTAATTTGCTTGTCCGATGAAGTTCTAAAATATTCAAATTAATTAGAAATACATAAACAAATAAAATATATTAAAATATATATTACAAAAAGGGAAGGGTAAATGATAAAATAAATGATGGTAAAATAACCGAAAGTGAAAAGAAATATGTTTTGATTTAGCATACCTATTGATTCCCTTTGTTCTAATGAGAGCATGAAGGATGAATGATGTATCAAAATGAGAATATGAAATTGCAACAAAATTTATGAATTCAAATTATGTGAAAAATGAAGAAAAGAAAACTGATCTGATTATATGTGCCACAATGATGTAAACATAAACAAAAGCACAGTATTGAATGTATTTTTTATTTTTACCTGTCAGGATTATATTCCAATGCATTGGCACATATTAAATCAATATCTCGTAAAAAATCTCTAGCACAATTGTAGCGATGCATGTCTACTTTGGTCATCATTGTTTCTAGATCCATCGGCTCCTTTATAATTGTTAGGTAATCGGTAACCTGAAAATTTAAATTAAATTTCGTAATGTTCCAAAAATAGTAAATGCATTCCATCTACAATTAAAACAAAAACCTCTTCTAAATCAACTGGTTTAGTAAATTTATAAAACCGTCTATTGGCAGCAAGTTTTCTGCAAACATCTCTTAGAAAAATTCGAAGTTCTCTGAGCATATGAGCTTCTTTTCTAGCAGTTAATCTAAGTTCCATCGGAGTAGGTTGAGGAGGTGGAAGCGGTGGTGCTATTATTAAAAAAAGTTGTTGTAGATTGAAATAAAAAATGAAGAATGAAAATAAAAATAATTTACCTTTTGGCAGTTCTGGTAAAGGTTCTTCTATATGAATACTGGGAAATTCTAAAGATTTTACGAGAAACAGAGGTTTTAAGAAATTTGATATCTCCAATAAAGAGGCTTCTTTGATGTTGAAGATACAGTGTGTATAAACAGGAAAAATTGAACGGAGCTATAATGAAAAAAGTTAGATATGAGAATGTGTAAGGAAATTTATGGGAATATTAGAAAATCGAAAGTTTGAAAAAAAAAGGAAATAAACCTGTTGAGGTAAATCTTCATAACTACAACTGCATGTGCCTAGAAATAAACAATTCCCTGAAACAGATAATTCTTGCCAAAGATGCATGATAAGATTTGAACCGCTTTCACCAAGCAACGGCCAAAGCAAATCAATAGATGGGATATAAATAACACAACCATTTTCATTTTGTGAGCATCGACGAATTTCTGAAAAAACCTGAAACAAAAATTAACAGGTAAGTATTAACAGGTGTTAATTGAAAACCACTATCAAAATTTTGAGTAAAAATAATTACATTAAGTATAGCTTGTTCTGGGATTAATGCTACTCCTTGGTATAATGCAGATAAACTTATTTCTCGAATCGCACAATGTTCTATGTTTGCTAATAAAGCTGGCCCGATATGGGAAGATGAACATGATCCATTTATTAGTAAAGATGATGACCAATTATGATGAAATAATCTAAGAGATAATTTTTGAGTTAATTTTATGAATATTTATATGATTCATTAGTAGAAAAAACTTACCTGTTCTTATTATTTTTATCGGCAGGAGGAAAATTTTTCTTTACTATATTTAAAGCATTTTCTACGTTGGACGATAATAATGGTAATAAATAATTAGGTAAAGATCGAGCTGGAGGTGGTAAACAGCGAGCTCCAGCTGCAACTAGTCCTTTCATTGCTGATATAATATCTTCTTTTTTAACTTCAATCTGAAAAAAAAAAAAAAAATTTGACTTGAAAAATGATGTAGAAGTTTTGAATAGATAAAAAAGACACTCACTTTCTGAGGATCGATAAGCAGAGCATGTTCACATCTGTAAACTTGAGGATAAGTTCTTTCCAAAGCTTTCAAAACTGACTCAGAGCATAACGCCTTCAAATCAGATCCTAAAATTGAATATAAATCATAAATTAAATCAGAAATAACATTTTTGGAATCAATTAGCTTACCTCCATAACCAGTAGTAATATCTGCGACATCATTAATTGTTGATTCTAATGGTTGAGGGTTCCAATCGGATGTTAAAATTCGCAAAATAGCAGAACGCTGGGATGCTGATGGTGGAGGAAAATGCAATTCCCTATCAAATCTACCAGCTCTTCGTAAAGCAGGATCAACTGCATCCAGACGATTAGTGGCACCAATCACAATGATATCACCCCTTTAGATTAAGATTTAAATTAGAAAAATACGTACTTTGTACAAATATAAAACATTGAAATAGTTATACCTATCGCATAGACCATCCATTTCGGCTAGTAATGTTCCAACAACACTAGTATGCACCTGGTCTTGTCTAGCACTTCTAACAGGAGCAAGAGCATCAATTTCATCAAAAAATATGATGCTTGGTTTCATCTTGGTAGCCTGAAATATTTTTTAACCAAAACAGTTATTTTTATTGGTAATTAAATTATCAATCTTTGGATATTTCATCACCTGTTGAAATAGAAGTTTTATATTTCTTTCACTTTCTCCCACCCATTTTTTCAAACAGTCTGCGCCTTTTCTCATGAAGAATGAAACTTTTTGACCGCCCTGAATAGAACATTCATTAGCAAGAGCTCTAGCCAGCAGAGTTTTTCCAGTACCAGGAGGTCCGTGAAATAGAACACCTCTAGGTGGACGACTGTTGAATTTTTCAAACAGTTGAGGATACATTAACGGGAATAGTACCATTTCCCTCAAGCACCTTATGTGATTTTCAAGACCACCAACCTGAAAATATATGAAAACATTATCAAAAACATACTTACTGCTTGAATAATAGTTAATAACAATTAACGTACTGATGTAAATCGTATTTTTCCATCTAAAGAAACAGGCTGAATTTCTCTTAGAGCACGATCGTTGTGCTCACTTCCAAGAGTTTTGGATTTTTGACTGTAAGTTTTTTTTAGTCATGAATATGTGATATTAAGTAACAATATTTTGGTTTAATATAATTAATAATTACCGTGTTTTTGATTTATTCTTCACAGAGACATTTAATTCATCTTCGGAAGATGATGACGAATTTGAAGTACTTGGAGATTGAGCTACATAAAGTTAATCAATCATGAAAATATGTTACTATGTGGGAAAAATTAGAAAAAAACAGTTAATGATTAAAATACTTACATCGTACAATAATTTTAGGCTGTTTCCGTTCCCTTAGACTGTACGGCTTACTCATAGTGTAAGGTTTCTTTCGCCGTGTGTATTGTTTTTCTAAAAAAAAAAGATTATTAATAATGCTTTAGTCATTTAAAATCTAATGTGCACAGTAATCACCTTGACGAGAAGTTGATTCAATGAAAGTATCTCTAGGCTTTCTGATTCTATTAGAACTTCTTAACTGTCTTCTAATAACTTCACTGCCGGAGTCACTGGAGTTATCACTATCACTCTCTTAAAAAAAAAACATATTTGAGAAACAGTGGAATTTTTCAATTTTGAAAATATGAAAAGTTTCAATTACCAGACTCTTCTTGACTGTTACTGTCATTGTTCTTTTTGTTAACGTTTTGATTATTTCTAGGAGGAGGACGTCTACGTCTCAATTGACGATTGGTGTTATTGGATTTTTCATCTTTACTGTAAGTAGTAAAGGAAATTTGAAAATATTTCATGAAAAATAAAATTAAACATATAACATAGATACAAGTGATTTTGAGGTGATTTCAAGAAAAACAAACTCAAAGTTTGAAAGAACTTTGAATATCACCGACAGAAACACTGGTTTTTCTAATCCAAGGACACACTCCGAATCCATATTATATATATATATATATATATATATATATATCGGAACACGCTCTGAATTCGTATATACCCTTTGGCTATCAAACACATGAGCTTGCATAGAACCAATTCCTGCATTTACTCAATTTTGAAAAAGTCATATGTATCTCCTGACGATTACAGTTGTTATATAACATTAAGCTAAACTTTTACCTTTCTTCACATGTTTCTTTTTCTTCGTTTTCATTTTCGTTAAGATCATCTTTTTTTTGTTCAGGCTTATCTGAATCACTAGTTGATGGACTATTTTCTTCTTTTTGATTTAAATCATCATCAGTTTTAAAATCTTTCTTTAATTTATTAGGTTGAGAGTTTGTCTTTTTAACGTTGGTTTTTTCATTGCTGGGTTCTTCATCGGTGTGTGCATTTCCATTGACTTCCTTATTCTAAAAAAAAATGTAAATATAGATAATATAACTGTAGAGAATATTTATTTTTTATTTAATGAAAGGAAAAATACCAAAAGTTTAGGTTGCAATATTTCATCTTCTGATGAAGATTCAGAAAAAGATATTTGACTATTATATAGACGTGGATATCCTTTGACTTTGATGTCATTTGTGATCCAGCTTTCATTGAAAGTGTTGTGAAGCAATTTACGTTGTCTACTACTGCGTCTGACATCTGAAATTACGTGTCTATTTTTAAAAGGATTAACAGTATTACTAGTTTTCGTGCAGCCAAATTTAAATGATAAGAACTGTAAATTAATTCTGTTTGAATTCTAATTATCAGTCTTTACAGTTATGAAAAATATTTGAGACTATACACAATAAATTTTAATTACATACTTCTTTATTGAACTTTAAATTTTCTATATAATAAATACTTGATAATTGTATATAATGTTTAAATCAGTGGTTCTCAACAATTTTGAAGTCACAGTGCATATTTGACCATGGGAAAAAGTAGCAGTGCACCAAGTGCTAGCTTTAAGTTTTAAAATTTTCCTATACACAACTTTTTTCAAAGTACTCCTGCAATAAGTTCATAGTGCACTGCGGTGAATCAGTAGAAAACCACTGGTTTAAGTAAATTTTCTTAAATCAATATTAATTAATATTTGATAAGGGAAATATATATGTAACATTACTTACGACATTCAGTCTCAGGTAGAGGTTTATCACTTTCTTCCATATAATTATTGGGTCTAAGAGGTCGAAGTTGTCGAACAGACACACCGGAACGTTTTTTACTAGTCACTCTTCGAACTCTTTCTTCTTTTTTGAAAAAGACACGTACAGGACGGCGTCTTCTAAATTTTAATACGAAATTTAAATAAAATCATACAAAAAAGAACAAAATAATTCAGCTAAATAACGTACCGAGTGAATTTTTCTGTCTCCGAATCCTCACTTTCTGGATACATAATTCGAGGCATTTTGATGGCTCTATGTCTTCTGCTGACTACTGAATAAAAACAAACAACAAAATGGTTTAAACCTTTTATTTTTAAAATAATGATATAATAAAATTAAATTACACGTCGTCGGCCAATGCTGTCTTCGTGTAACTCTATAATGGCTGCGTAACGCTCTCGGAGACCATACATCTACATCCTGCAACGAAATTGAAAATTATAGATACGATAAAATTGAAGAATTCTTCAAATATAATTACAAAATCGAGCTTCATTGAAAAAATAAATAAAATTAGCCGATTGAATAAAATGATAAAGTTCAAACGTAATACAATCAGTTCTCCGATTTCGAACAGTCAAAAATCTGCAGAACTGAAACGGATGTATGTAGCGATAGGTTGTATTGTCTCTGTCCAGCGTATATTTTGACAGTTCATAGTCGTAGGACTGACTATACATGTAATTTGATATACTTTGTTTTGGATGCATTTTAAACACTGACTGACCTAGTTTAATGTTTCGCGTTTAAACGAATCGCGAGACTAGTATCGAAAGCGAAACTCAATGGAAAAGTTGAAGCTCTACCCTCGTAGAAGTTCACCTCGGCAAAACCAAATAGAAGAAAAAAGAAGTATTAGGAAGGAATCGAAAGGAGAAGCGGGTGAAGGACGACGAACACGAAGGGAGAACTCATAATCAGAAAATAAAACCTGACGTGCCGAGACTTTCTAGACGATGAATGACGGAAAGCACCTGCTGATGCTGATGCTGATGTTGATCACGGTAGCCGTGCTGGTGTTGGTGCTGATGCTGATGCTGATGATCCGAAGCGCTACGACGAGTCTTCACCATCGCCGACCGCCTCGCTGACTCCCAACTCTTCGCGTCACAGGTGGAACTCTTGGCGGATGGAAACGCTTCGGGCCACACCGCTCGCCGTTGCACCAATACACCAATACAGATGCCAAAACCGCACAACCCACTTTCGGGCTGCGCTTTGAAAGCACTGTTTCTGCACTTTTTCGGTGGCTAATTGTTATTTTCTTTCTTTTAAACATCATTTTACACAATAAAGCACTTTATTGCATAGTATAACATTATATATTGTATAAAAGTGTTAAAATATAATTGAAAATTACGATTTGTGTTTGAAACTTTGTTAAAAAAATTTGAACGTGTTATTTGTTTGTAAAAGTTGCGTGGAGCCTGCATAATATTTTTCTAAGCGAAGACATTCCAAAATATCCGGTTCTCGTTCTCGTCCGTTATAATTTGGGCATATACGCGTTTCAAATAAAATTGATTTTTTCATATTTTCTTTTCATAAATCTGAACATAATTTAGAATAAATTCACAAATAAAAAAATCTATATGTTTCAATTAATTTGCATACATTTTTTTAACTTTGTATTTTATGATTTAAAAAAAATACACTTTTAAGATTTTTTCTCAAAATGAATTATGCCTAACATTGAATACAATGTTTCAGAATTAGGTTAAATAATGTTAGAGCGTCAAATTTCAATTTTCCTGAACGATGTTCTGAAAATAGCACATTTCACGCTATAAATATCTAAAGTTTTCAGTTGTCGCATCAAAGCAGATAATTCAGAATGGAAAACTCAAATGTTGATAATAAATATGATATAGTATCCAACAATGAATTTGGAAGGTAAAATATAATAGTATTTCTATTTATAAAGTGTATTTTTAAATGTTTTCTTATTTGTAGATATTTAATTGCAACAAGAGACATTAAAGTCGGAGAGATACTCTTTAAAGATGAACCAATTATTGTTGGACCTAAACTAGGATCTGAAATCGTTTGTTTGAATTGTTATAAACAATTGTTGAAACAATTTCATTGTTGTAGTAAATGTAAATTAGCTCCCCTGTGTGGTTCCACATGTGAAAATATAGAAGGTATATTTTTTCATTATTATCCAAGCCATTTAGTCTTAGAATTTAAGATTACTTAAAATAAATGATATTTTAGGTTGGCATACAAAATTAGAATGCGAAACTTTTCTGAATCTCCATAATAGATTACCAGTACCCATGTTAATAGACATGTTTTATGTCGTTACTATTTTACGTTGTCTTTCACTGAAAAATTCCGATAAATTGAAATGGGAAAGACTTATGAGTCTTGAAAGTCATTTAAAAAAAAGGCAGAATACAGAAATATGGAACACTTATGAGAAAACGACTAAAGTGAATGTTTTAAATTTTCACAGTACCTATCTACCTATGTAACAACTTATCGTTTATAAAATTAATATTATTTCTTTAATAAATCTTTAGGTATTTAGAGATTTAGGTATTATAAGTGAAGAAGACGTTGAAGAAAATATGGTGCAAAAAATTAGTGGGATCTTGGATGTGAATAGTTTTGAGCTACGTGGTAATGACCATGAAGAAGTATTGAAAATTGGTTCCATTTGTGGCATATATTGTTTAGCTGCTGTCATGGCACATAATTGTGTGTCAAATACTCATCTTGCAATTGATGATAATTACACTATGATAATTAGAGCTAGTGTTCCTATTAAAAAAGGAGCACCCATCTTTTTTAATTATACTGATGTTTTACAAGTAAATGACAATACATACTTCATTAAAATCAAACACACCTATAAAATGATTATAAGTCTAGGTACCTATATATGAACTGAAAAATATATATTTTTCAGGGTACCATGAATAGAAGAGAACATTTGAGAGAAGGAAAATATTTTGAATGCAAGTGTGATAGATGTAAAGATCCCACTGAATTTGGATTGCATTTGGGTTCACTGAAATGTGGAAAATGTAAAAATTCACATGTCGTCATGGAAAATCCTTTAAAATCAACTCAACTTACCAAATTTGACTCATGGTGTTGTATGGATTGTAAGCATACATACTCTGGAGAAGAAATAAAGATAATTTTTAGCGAAATTAAACAACATTTATTAGTGCTTGGTAAGTTTTTTTTATTTATAAAGAGTGTCTTTTTGGATGAAATATGAATTATTGAATGATCGAAATTTATAATTATAGATAGAAGTGATTATAAAGAACTTGAAGCATTCTTACAATATGCATCGAACTATTTACATCAGAACCATTCTGTTGTATTGGATATAAAACATTTATTGGCAGGAATTCTACGCAATATTTTAAATCGTTCAATTCAACAATCCAAAAAACTGTTAATGAGAAAATTAGAAATATGTAAAGACTTTTTGCCAATTTTGGAAATCTTGGAGCCTGGAGTTTCTCGATTAAGAGGTTTATTGTTATAAGTAGCCTATAATACATTTTTTATTATTTTCATTTGATATAAACATAAAACTATTAAAAGTACCTACTCGATTTTCAATAATTTTGCAAATTTTTTAAAAACAAACCATATTTTTCAGCTATTACATTGTATGAAATTCATATCCCAATAGTTCAAATAGCAAATAAGGACCACGATTCGAAAGAGATCACGACTGTTGAATTATTGGTATAGGCTATTTATGTTCTATTTTTTTTTTTTAGTTTTTACCCTTTCCTGAATATTTTATAACATATGTAAATAATTAAGATACTTGCTCCGTTTATAAAGCTTTAGTCAAGTTTTACCATAATTCCCAACTAGATAGATTTTTAGAAGTTCTGAACAAATTTTTGATGTTCTATATCAATAAATATGGACTGTTGATATAAAATAAGAATTGACAACCCCTGTAAGTAATCAATACAATTATCCAATTAATTAATATTATTTATCTATCTAAAATATTATTGATTTACAAGTAAACAAAACATAATTGTGTTAATGTGTTATCGAATAACACATATATACATACTTCCATCATTTTGTGTGTCAATCATCTTTTTTGATGACTCAAATGAAAAATTTTGATTTTAATACTAATACTGAATGTGCTTTATTATGAAATGCTTATATGATCTTATTTACAAAAATAATCTCAACATAAATATTTAGCAAATGTGCATAAATACTATCTTGGTGGTTTTTAAAGTTAACCCAATAATTTGAAGTAAATAGTTGAACAATAAAAAAATCATCGAAAAGAGGTTGAGGTTTATGAAATATATATAAATATATACATGTAAAATGATAATATATCACTGTAATTTAACAGGAACGTCTACAAGAGTCTGAGATATATTTGAAAGAAGCCGTGCGACTTTTGCTATACGAACCAAAAGCAAGTCCTGAGGGAGCCTTGTGTAAGAGGGCCATGGACGAATTAAAAATGTTAAAAGGCGCTATAAACGAGGCTCGCATCATGGTTGAAAAAGAATCCGAGGATAAGAAAAATATTAGGATCAAGAGGATGAAAAACAAAGTGATGGAAAATTCTCACGAAAAACACGCTTATTGAAATCCTCGAATTTTCCTCTAACATAAGTAGTGAAATTGTTTTTGTTTTGTCAGTAATGATAAATTTTGTCAGAATTTAGTTTTTAGATTAGACGTTTTTTTATTGTTAGCCTTATGAGTGAGAGAAATTTGATGTTTTCGTCGATTTTTTAATTGTAGGTAATGGAATTAACACCCATATAAAATTGAACTACTACTAGTTTTCTCTCTCGTGGGAAGAAATATGTGTAAATTTCATTGAAATAAATAAAATTGAAAATATTCAAAACTTAATAATTTATTTCTAAATCAAGCATTTCGAGATATGACATTCTCGAAACGAGTGAGCGATATATCATACGAATCGAATTTCACACATTTCAGAACTCATTCGATCGGCAACCCCTAAACGAACACAACAATTTACACGGCGTAGTTCGAATCGCGTAAATTTTCGCTCAAATTCCTTCATTAAGATCGAAAGGCATATGACTGGTTTCGGATTCGGGAACACACTGCGCGATGCTCCGATAAGAAACATGTGACGTGTGAAGCGCGAACTCGGAAAGTGCCTAAGAATATATACATGCCTACGAGAGATACGAACGAAGCGAAGCATTCAAAATCTTCATTATGTAGTTCTAGTCGTATCCTTTCGACTGGATGATGCGATAATTTGATAAATATGTCGTGTGAATGCATATCGCTTTGCGTACCGCAGATCGGAAAATATTCGAATAGTGAACGCGTCACGAGGGGGTTACGCTTGACAAGTTATGCAAAGTTCTTTTGATTTTAGAGTTTTTGTTTTTGAACAGTGTTTTAATCGTATAACATTATAATTTGAATTTTTGAAAATTTTATCGATTTATTAAACGATCGGATATCAAAAAAAAATTTTTTTACCATAAGCATGAACTTTCAATCGTTATAGAGGACTTACCCGGAATATGGAACATGCTCTAAATGTGGAACATCTCGATATTTATAACTTACAGTTTCGACAATCTGATAATTTTGCATAAAATAATAGTGTCCATACAGTTAATTGACTGATTTTATGCAAAATTAAAAGAATGTCAAAACTGTAAGTAATAAATATCAAGGCGTTCCATATTTAGAACGTATTCCATATTCCGGGCAAGTCTCTATACCCAATTAGTTGATGATTTTTTTACCTATACATATAAGAAATTTTCATCGTTAATTATTAGATTTATAATAATAGGATGAAATACAGATACCGACTTTGACTCGAGCGAGATTGACCCATAACCTGTAAACACTGACTTATTAAACCTAAGCCTATTTTCGTCGTACAACGGAAAATAATATACTCGCGATTTTAATGGGCCTCCCAGGTTTCGGCAGTGAATTAATTCGGGTCCCACGGCGAAAATCAACCCTTTCGTTTAATGTTGACATCGTTCAAATGTCAAGGGTCCCTTTAGGGTTTAATGAAAATTCTCCCATCGCCGTCGGTGGCTTAAAAAAAGTACCATCACCGTAAAAATCCGAACGATCTCTCCCACCAAATTAGAATTATAGGAGCGATCTTTAAATGTGTACAATATTTGTAAATGAAGAAAATATCAGTGATCTGTCAAATGAGCGAATAAGAATAAATATCAGTCAGCTAGTAGTATTTTCTTTGTGTTGGGTTCAAATTCTGATGAGATTTCGTGAATGTATATTCTCAATTGTTTTAATGTTTCTTTCACACTTTTGAATTAAATGTATTGAATTTGTATCTGATGATAATATCCCAATCTTCCAATATAACAATAGTGAAAGTAATATGTCATTAGCGGATCTGATTCTTTCCCTTCTCATAATTTCATCATGCATTCCCACCGTGGTCGATTCTCAAATCAGGTAATTAATTGGTCGATTATGCATATACGAAATGTGTGTATAAAAAATGTAAATTTGAATAAAAAAGAGAGAATTTAACATTTTCTTCGCGTCTTTCTCAATTCGTCTCGAGTAATTGTCGCTCGGAAACGTTATTTTGTATGTATTCATCAACTGGAGAGGGTCAGCTCACGCGTTTCAAATTATATTCGTCGAGTTTAGCCAGGTTTTGTCGTAAGGATGACATTAAAAAAAATGGCGCACGTTGCAAAAATAAATTAAAAGTTGCGTTTTTTCCTTCGTCAAGTCACCCCCTTCTTGGGACGCAGCCTTCAGACGCGCACGTCTTACCCTTAAACGCATTGGTGGCGCAAACTTCACCTGAAAAATATTTCAGATAACCTACCATTTTTCAAAACTAGAAAATTACCTCCTTAAAATTCCATAATATCACATAAAAACATCGATTTAATAAGATTTTTTTTTATGTTTACGATATTGATTTAGTTTCGAAATTCGTCGACGAAAAGGAAAAGTATATATTTTTTTCATTATCGATTTTAATTTGTGCGACGTCACTGGCAGCTTCCCTCTTTTTTAACGAAAACGCGTTGTTTTAAGCCCTGCGAAATCTTGACTCTTAATTACTTTCCCTTGTATGTAAGGAGTGGGCGGCCGCCCACCGGGAAATGTTTACCCAGCTCCCACCAGACGGACATCTTCGAAATTCGACACAAAAATAAGAAGAAAACCCAAAGAGGGTTTCACATGCATAATCCTGAAAGCATTTTTCAATTGTACCTACTTATGTATAAGCATTAAAAAAACAATCGACTCAATTAATTGATTTTTCGTAAAATAAAATACATCTACCTAATTTTTTTTTCATAATTTTATTTATAGAATTACTAATACAACATAAATTATATTAAATAATTCTACATTTCAAGTTGAATATTTAGCATTTTAAAGTTCAATATTAACAAAACTGAATTAAACTGTTCTAGGATAATTAAATAAAAATAATTAAATTCGAAGAGGAAAACATGTTTTATAGATATAACAATTTGGAATATTCGTGAATCATATCGTAGTACGTATTGTTGTTTTTTCATATAAAATCTATTTTTATTTTCGAAAGCCGAAACTCGTTGATACGTTTAACACATTGAAAGATTTATTTTGTAAAATTGCTACACCCATCGTACGAATGATAATTAAAAAGGGGAGCAAAGACGTAAGAGTGCTCGAAATGAAGAAAACGCTGAAGAGGCGACAAGATGGTGCGTAAAATGGATTTTTTATTTTTGCTCATGAAGTGCTCGCCAGTTTGAATTTTATTATATCAAATGTAAATTTATTAATAAGGTAAAAATATTACATTTTATATTTGAATCAAGCATGAAATAAATTCATTGGGTAGTTATGTGAAATATTTCAATGAATAATTAATTGTTATTCGATTGAAAAAATCGTATGGAACAAGAAAATATAATAAAATTTGCTAAATTAAAGTATCATCATGTGTTACTTAATACAAAATAATTAAATTACTCGTAATGTATTGAGCTCAGTATTGCTGTAATGCAAACTTAAAACTGACAGTTACAGTTAAGTTACAGTTACAGTAACAGTTAGTTATGTTACAGTTACAGTTAAGTTACAGTTACAGTAACAGCTAGTTATGTTACAGTTACAGTTAAGTTACAGTTACAGTTCACATTACATTTTTCAAAAGTGAAGCACCTAATCATTTCAATCAGACTTTATTTATAGAAACAATAAAAAAAAGACGAAAACACACGATGCATATGAAAAAAGTGCAAAACAAGATCGAAAAATCGAGAAAAACAAGACGAAAGAGTTTTCCGATCGGGGTGTCGCGAGAAAAACCAACACACCCTCGCATGCATAATTACCAGACACCCTCGTTACTCACATACATACAAACAAACGAACATACACACATACATAAACACATGCACACGTAAGTACAACAGAAATAAGAAAATGTAAGGCGTGTATAGACGAATCTTTTCTTTTACGCGTCTTTCTTTCTCCGTCTCTCCGCTCCGGCGTGGCGTGGAGCATCCGCCTCAACAACACCTCCCTCGCCCCTTCCCCCCGCTTCTTTGCCCCCCGCGCCGCCGGGGGGCGAAGGACTCCGCCCCGCTTCGAGGTTTTTGCATGGGGCCGTGTCGTGTTCGCGGTGTGTTTTCTCGAGCCGGTTTCACACTATTGAATTTTTTTATTAATTTTTATTATTTATTTATAATATATTTTTTTATTATACAAGCGTGCAGCTAGAGTTGAGAAATTTTGTGATCTAATAAGAGACTTTACAAATTAATAATATTAATTGACGACTGAAAAGGTCAAGGGATATAAGCGACTTTGAGGTGATTTCGAGAAAAGTGCGTTCAAAGTTGACCATGTATTAAGAGGAGGTCGAGTGATTTGATGATATATCACGGCACACGTTCCGAATTTGTTTATTTCTTTTGCCACCAAATAAATGTGCGTGCATAGAAGCCATTTCTGTGCATAACTCAATTTCGGCAAAAATGTCACTTGTACCCTTTGGCCTTTTCGATCGTCAATTCGAATATTTTGAGACGAAACAAGGTGGACTTACACAATTGTAATAATAAATGACTCAACTGTGTAGATTTTTTAGAATATCAATTTATTTTATAACAACTCTATAAAATATTATCCAAAGAATCTATTTTTTGTGTTTAGAAGTATTATTATTTTTTGAAAAATAATCAGCTCATTGAAAATATCAACGTATACCTGGTAATAAAATTGGGTTTTTTTCAGTATTTGTAAGTTGAAGTAAAAGTATCACAAAAAAAACAAGATTTTCAGAGCCAAAGGCTTCAAATTATATCTACACACACGAGATCAGAATATTATAATATTAAATGCGTATGGAAAAGACCATCATCATGTCACTTAACCTAACCTAAAAAAAAAATGAAAAATCCAACCTATCCTAATTTAACCCAATGCTTTACATATCAATAGACTACTCAACAATTACAAATAAAAAAGCAATATTATATCAAAAATAAATAAATAACGAAACGAATCGGAAGCAAATTTCAGCAAATCGGTTCGAGAAGGCCCCCCTTCGCCCCCATCGTCCCTTGCACCACCCCCGCCGCCCCCTCGACACCCTCCCCCTCGGTACAATCCGATTAAGACAAGCGGGAGAGAATCCATCGCGCGTCCTTGCCGTATATAAGTTTCAACCGGGCCCCACGACGAAAAATAAAGCCTCGGGCGAGGAAAAACATGAAAAAAAAATCTGCGGCTGAAAGAAATTAAATTTAACCGACGAATCGAACGGGTTAAATAATGTACGAGGACTGCCATAAAGGGTTATAATGCTTATTTTATTTTTTATGAAAAAAAATGTTTGTAAGATAAATCGATTTTTTTTTAATTTGCTAGGTATCTATATTATAAATAAGCTAACGATGCTTGAAATTTTCAACCACAGCCGTGCCTCGAACCCGGGCGTTCAGTTTATTAGCCCGCGCCTTACACTCCGAACTACGCGTCGTAATTACGAAACTGCACCGCTTAATGTATTTAAGGCGTAAAATCTTTTTTTTATTTCACACATAGATGGCAAAAAACATATCCGTGGCAATACGAAATTTGATTAATTCCGAACAATTTTTTATACACATGCGCCTACTGCTAGTCTAATGTAAGTTCATTAAAAACATGAGAAAATAACAAAATAAAAATCAAAAGTTATAGATAAAAAAAAAAGTAATTTGAAGCATGTGAAATTATTTATTCTTACTTAAAAAAACTAGATGAGAAAAAAATGATGCGTAAGGTTTTGTAAATGAAATTGCTTTGTTGGTATGGAAAAGGGAAAAAATAGTAATTGATATTGATATCCGAAAAGTTATTAAAGTAAATTTCGAAAGTTTTTTTTTTCTCCTCAAAACGGTTAATTAATCATGTTCTTAAACGAACGCATTTCAGCAAGAAAGAGCTATTTTTCGAAATCAAAGGAGCAGCCACCAAAAAATAATTCTGTTTTCGCAATCGAGTGAAAGTTCGAAAAGCGTCAAAACCAAAATAGGCAATTAATCAAAAAACGACGAAAATTCGGTTCACCTTCTATATTTTTGCGTAATTAACTATCTTAACTCTTTAGCCGCCGAAATATAAAAATATATTATTCTACAAAAAAAAAAACCGACAATGAAAGTTTTTCCAAAGTTCGAAATATATAATATATCAGTGCGTATTTTCTTAATTAACGATTTTTTTTCGGCGAAAAGATGAAAAGGCAGAAAGAAACAAATACGCGGATTCTATTTGAATTTATAAGTCGGCGTGAATAATTTCGATCGTCGACGGCGTCGAAAGGCCCCGCTTCGCTTTTTCCCGCTAATTTCCTGCAGCGTTCATAATTTATATTGATTAAGAAGTCGGCCACACAACCCCTTGCTAAGATTTAAAACGCGCGATGTTTTATATCGGCCCTAGGTAAGCCCCGGCCCGAACCGCCCCAACTCTCCCCAAGACAGGGGAGGCTCCTCGTTGCGCGATATACACTCAGTTTCGTCAACGGTTGCTGAATAAATAAATAAATAAATAAATAAACTTTTTTTTTCTTGAGATTTTTTGGATCTTACTTATGTAACTATCTAACAATATAATAGCGCTATTCTGTGTGTGTGTGTGTGTGTGTGTGTCCGTGTAACGCTCCAAAACTGAATTGATATATTCTACAGGTTTATCGCTATTTGACTATATTAACAATTTTGTATCAGTAAATTTCTGTTTTGTATTGAATAAAATTAGTTATTTAGGTTATGATTTTTTTTCAATAGTTTAGGCGTTTGTCTAATTGAAAAATATATTGAATAAGTTGGAAAAATTACATGAATTAAAGTGGAAAGCATCAATTGTTAAAATGTTAATTTGTTTGTGTAAAAATTTATAAATCATTTTTTTTATTGATTAGATTTAGGAATAGATATGACAATTGAAAAGGCCAAGGGGTACAAGTGACATTTTCGCCTAAATTGAATTACATATGTACAAAAATCGCTTCTATGTACGTTCATATATTTGGTGTCAAAGAATATAAACAAACTCGGAACGTGTACCGAGATATGTCATCAAATCACTCAACTTACTCTTAATAAATGTAGTACATGCTCAACTTGGAGCGCGCTTTACTCGAAATCACCTCGAAGTCACTTGTACCCCTTGGCCTTTTCAATCGTTATATATGAATTACTCGAAGATGATTTAGGTAAAACATGGCTATAAATGAGATATTTTTTTTTTATTGATTTTCATAAAATTACTAATATCTATTGTTTTTATTTAATTTTCATCAAAACACATTTTGAGAAAAATATGTGCGGAATGAAAATTTTCTTAATGAATTCTCTACAATCGAATAATATTTAGAAATATTGATACAAAAAAAAAAAATTATGTGTTCTGAGTTTTCAGTTTCAAATCGAATTTTTTCAAAAATTCGAAATTTAAGAATAATCTTAACCTATTAAGCCTAGAAAATTTTATAGAATGATCGAAGTAAAAAACGATTTGATAAAAAAATTAATTAAAAAAAATCGATAATCGATCTCGAGCACGCACGCCGAAAAACCTCCCATAATAAGCCGTGCAATTAAGGGGTTATTTGTTCGTCAAGAGTTTCGCGAACGCGCTGTAATAAAAGGGGGCAGTTTTTTAGCGAGTGGCAGTCGGACAGGGGTGGCTCGGGGGGCGCGTAAAATTCGGGGAGCCTTCGGAGGGGGCGCCCCACACCACCCCCTCCGCTAAGACTCATCAGAGCCTAGCGGAGAAAATTCTTATTATTCTTACGTTATATTTTACATCCTTATATTCGGGTGTGGTGGGGTGCGTTCGTGCCCCGAACCCTCCCCTGCTTTGTCTCCGTACCCTCACCGCAGAAAAGATGGCGCCACTCTTCGATAAATATGTTGCCATACGTTGCGATAATTAATGGACGCGAATTGATTATTATTTTCCTTTGAAGGTTTATTTTCGTTTTCGCTTTGTGACTTTTTGTGTCGCGAGTGTCCGTCGATGACTGTTCAGGCTGGGGACACACTCGAGTGGCGAATCGTCGATTGTCGAAAATTATGTTTTAAAATATGCTTTTGATTTGAATATTTATAAAAAATAATAAAGTGTGATTTGATTAGTGATTTTTTTATGTAGAAATATTAAAAATCTGTTTTGTCATTGAACATTTGAAAAAGTTAACTCAATTCAATATTGATGCATCAAAAATGAGCGAAAATATAAATTACTTTTTGTTATATCAAAGTGAAAATTTATAGATATCAATAGATAGATCAAATTCTATAAGAAAGTAAAATTAAATTACGTGAAAAAAAAATCAATTATAACAATAATTAATAATATTCAAAGAGCTCTTATCTAAATTTTACTGATAAATCATTATCAATTTTTATTTCTAACATCCAAATATTTCAACTTAATCAGTATAAAAAACAATCGAACATACAAAATAATTTTTAATTAATTAAAATTCATAAAAAATATTGAATAGTGAAAATGAAATAATTGGCATAGCGATTCAATAAGAATTGTTCGTTCGAGTCACTTGTACGTATGCAAGGGGCAATGCATTCAGTTTTCGTCCCATTATCCACCCCTTGGAGTAGTATAAAACAGTTGATGCCTTCGTCCCGCAGATTCTTGCCACCCACCCACCTCACCACCCACCACCCACTAATATAAACACACACACACGTACGCGTGCAAACACACATTACGATTCATACTTTTCTTCGGCCCGTTTTTCCCTTCTTCTACTTCTTCTTCTGCTTCTTCTTGCCCGACTGATCCGCGAGCAACCGCCCACTCCTTACCATGCATGCGATTTTCAATCTGTGGGACGATAAATTGATTTTGTCAAGTCAATTTATATCGACTTTTCTATTATTTTTTCATTTTTGAGATTCTAGGTTGAATATATGATCAATTGATATGAATAGCACTGTGGTGAGTTAATGAAATTTGAAACATTACAATTGATTTATTTGTAGATATTTTTTAAAAACAAAAAATAAAATAAGAATTTAAATTTAATATAAAGAAATTAATGCTTTCAAACAATATATGATGACTGAATTTCACAAAGGACACAAGGGTCCTTTTTTATCGATATTGAGTTAAGTACAGAAAATAGTTCTATTCATGATATAGAATCGTTTTCTGTACTTAACTCAATTCCGATAAAAAAGGTCACTTGTGCCCTTTGTGAAATTCAGTCGTCAAATGTAAATATACTTTTATCGAAAAAAAATATATAATACTAGGCCATGGCCATGTTAGCTAAATTATTCAGTGGAAAATCTTAGATTAGATAACAACATTTTCTTGTTTAGGTAGGTATTTAAGTTATTATTTTTTATTGATTGAACTTGCCCAGGATTATTAAGGATAAATATTTGAATCATCCTTGTTCAAAATAAAAATTGGCGGAATTATTGAATTCGGTAATAGATTCTGTACTGAAATAATTTTGCACAATTCTATATGATGACTAAAAAGGCCAAGGGATACAAGTGACTTTGCAGTAATTTCGAGAAAAGCGTGTTCAAAGTTGACCATGTACCTACATGTATTAGGAAAAGGTCGAGTGATATGATGATATATCTCAGCATACATATAAAATTGTATTAAAGTATGTTGAAATGAAAAATATCGATCCACACAAAAATTAATAAAATTTTAACCTTTTTCGATAGAATGATATAAAAACAACCTTAAACTAAAACTTTTCATCAAAAACCCTTCTATTGAATTTTAAACGAATCAAAAAACAATTCAGAACCAAATTCAATTCAACTCCGAATAAAACACAACACCACAATCGACAACCGAACAAACGACCTGCACAGAAAAAACTCTTTCTCTGCAAAAAAAAAAGTTTGAGAACCTCCCCCCCATCCCTCCCCAACCTCCTCCGGTAATCCCGGGGAATACATTTTCGCGCACTCGTGCGGCCCGTTAATTACATTATGCGCATTGCCATGTCATTCTTCGGACGAGCGCGGCAAGAAAGAGTGGGAAAGAACCGAGCCGAGGGGGGGAGCCTTCGAGGGGGGGATGGGGGGGGGGACACGGGGGCCCCGGGGGTACGGGGGCTGCGGCCCCGGGGGCTGTTTGTCGCGGGGGCGCATACATATATCTACACGTGTGTGTTTGTGTGTGAACGCTTTTGTACGTGTGTCTGTTATTTATGCGCTTTACATTGTCGGAAAATGCTTTATTGTCTCTGTTGAGTTTTTCGCCGTTGGGTTGTTGTTGCCTTTCGATTCGAATGTTTTGTAGTTTGTGTTAATTTCGCGTTGGGTGCTGTGCGAATTGAATGTTTGACTAAGGTGATTGGATTCGATTGTTTTTTTTTTATTTGATAAAAGATAGTTGTTGAAAATTTTAATTGATTCCAATATTGAAAAGAAATCTCGTTGTAATAAGACTTTCTGGTAAAGTGAATGAAAATAAGTGATTAACTTATTTTTTTCAATTTTTGGTCTTATACCGATGATTTAATTAGAGGGAATAATTAAATAATTAGTACGAATTTGCGTAGTTTATTAAGAACGATTGAAAACAGTTATAAAGCTTAAACTATCAATCGTTAGATATTCAATTTGAGTGTTGGTTTATGTTTTTTTTCCTATAAAATTCTCATAATTAATATCAGTTCTAATCACTAACATGTTCAATTTATACTCATAGGGAAAAAAATCGATTAACGTTCAAGTTGAGCAAATAAAAATTGAAATTTTGATTTAAATATATGTATAATAGTCTCAACATTTTTAAAAGGCATAATATTACTACTCGTATTTTTGTAACTTTGTATTTTTTACTAATATTTAAATTAATACATATAAGCTATGCGACTGAAAGGTAAAATTAATACAAGACAATTTCATAAATAGAAATAGTACGTGTCGAACATAAATATTTATGACCGTCGAGCGAATTCGTATAGATAGTTTTTATTTCAGGTTATTAAATCGGAGTTTTTCAGAGTTCGCGCATACCTTAAATAATAATTTTCAAAGTTACAAGTCTAAAGTTCAACTTCTCGGTACGCATTACTTGCTTCATTGTTGAGAGCGTATTTTATTGCGCTTTTCGCGTTTCTTCAACATTATTACATTTTAAAAATGCGATATGCAAAAATTTTCTACGTAACGAGTATTTTTCTATTAAGAGCGCATTTCGAAAAATTTCATTGCGTCGTATAAATCTCAAACGATCGAAACGTATAATTGAAACGTTTCGAGCGATTGATTGATTCAATTGTGCGACTATCACGAATTTAAATGCCATGTTATGAAATTGAATATAATTTAAAATTTAACGAACTTTTAAACGATTCAATGAAATATGAAATCAATTTTAAAATTCCACATATGCAGGTCAATTTATTTTGTATGGAAAACTTTTGTATTTAATTTATATAAATTGGAACGGTTCACACGATCGTTTGATAAATTAAAAACAAAAAAAAGCTGTCACAGTCGTACAACAAAATCCGAAAAGCGACCGAATCGGTTAAAACGGGTAAGGGGGTCGGTTCGAGGGGGTTGGTCCAAGGCGAGGACGTGTCGCCAATTTCTTGCGAGGCTTTGCAAACGAGTGTATTGTCGTAGCTGTGAATTCTGGTCGGTTTCTTTCTTTGTGTTGAACGAAAGGCGCCTCCACACCGCCCACCCGCTCTTCAGCGCCCCCCCCGCTTCGTCCCTCGGCCCGCGCCCCCGGAGCCTGCGCCCCCTCGCCCCCCCGTCCGACTGACAACTCATTAGCGGGCGTCGAATAGAAATACACGTTTAATGAATATTGGAATTTAAAACACGTTCACCCCCCCGCGGGCCGCGCCCCCCTCGCGCGCGGAGCCTCCCCCGCCCGCGTCCCCCGCGCGCCCCCCTCGGCCCAGGCTCCGCGCACCCCTTTAGCCCCCCAGGACCAGTGCCCCCAATGAGTCTCGGCCCCCACCTCGTCACCCCCTCGGTACACCCCCCCCCGTCATTTCTTAGCGAGTTCTCTGTCCCCTTCTAATGTTGTCCCCCTTTTTCTATCTTTCTTTACGTCCGATGTGTTTATGTGTACGTGTGAGGGCTGCATCGCACTGAAAGCTTCAATCGGCAAAAGTTTCGTGTGAAAATTTAATTTGATTCAGGACTTCCGTAAACTAAAGATTTTCTATCGATTGATAGTTTAGTTGTGCTTTTTTCCTGTGTGTAGTTATATTTGTAATTTGTGCATTTATGTACAACTCAATACTGATTAAAGAGCCCGAATAAACTATCGGATTATAGAATGTATGAAATTTGTGGGAGTCCTAAGTGATATTATTCTTGAGTTTTTTAATAGAAATTTTTAAATTTAGCTTTAAATTTAATGAATATTCATGTACCTTTCATTTATTTGTTTCATGTAAACATAATTATTTTATAATGAATATATCAACGCAGTTTTGGAGTGTTATATGAACACATGGACTCACAGAAAAGCGCTTTTATATAGTTAGATTTGAATAAATCAATGAAATCAAAAAATATTTCACTGAATTTTAAAACTATCAATTACCTCCCAAATGAAAATGATTGAAAATTTCGTGTTGCTAATACGATAGAAAACTTTCTTTTGTAGTTTATGATAAATAAACTATTTTAAACACGCAGCAAAACTAATAATGACAAGAAAATTTCAACGAAAATAGTAAGAAAAACTCAAACGAAAAAAGAAAATTTATGCAAAAAAAACTTTCGATCAAAAACTGCCAAGTTTACAAATTTTCATCCCACCGACACGAAAAAAACGGCACAGCATCAAATCGAACAAAAACCACACAAAACGACTGAAAACCTCCCGAATTTTCCCAAAACGAACCACGAAAACTTTAGCAATCAACCCCTCACAACCCAAAACGGCTACCGATCGAAGCTTTCGGTGTGAGGTGGGCCCAGTGAATTTATGACACGTGAATTTGCGTGCGTGTGGCTGTTTGTGTGTGTGGGCGTGGGCGCGAGCGTGCACACGCCGGTACTTTTCCTTCTTCTTATTATTCTTCTTCTTAACTAAGAGCCGTACTTTAAGACGTCCGTATTGATCGGCGAGCATTTTACACCGACGCCGACGCCCAACCTCGTTATACGTGCTTAATTCGGACGGAGGCGCGTGTGCGTGCCGCGATATCCATACACCGACCATTTCGGTGTCTGCGTCTTTTTTTGGACTCCTCTCGTTTGGACCTATCGTCTTTAGTCCAGGTCTATCTCTATGATTTCACATGTATGATTGTATTTCTATAAGATCATCTTTATGAGTCCACCTCTGTGAAAGCACCTCCATGAGACCATTCCGTGAGACCATTCTGTGAGACCATCTTCATGAGACCATCTCTGTGAAACCACCTCCTTAAGACCATCTCTATGAGTCCACTTCTATGAGTTCACCTCTATAAATCCACCTCCACATCTCTATGAGTTCACCTCTATAAATCCATCTCAATTAGTCCACATCCATAAGACCATCTCTATGAGTCCAACTCTGTGAATCCATCTCTATTAGTCCATCTTTATGATTCAACTTCTGTGCATCTATGTCTATGAATCTATCAATAATATTTGACCACGTCTTTTGTCCTGATTTTACATATACATCTTTGTGAATCTACCTTTATAATTACACAACTGAAATTCGCTTTCTCTGTTTCTACGAGTCTATTTATTCATACGAATCCATCTAATATCTGATCGATCTATCAACACAGTCTAAATGATCATACTTTTATTACCACATCACTATAAGCTTTTCATCTGTATGAGTGCATTTCTATGATTACTTTTCTATAATTTCACTTAAAATTAAATAAGATAATTTATCCCCATGAATCGATCAATTTTACGAGCCAATTCTACAACTATACAATTTCATTTTCATGAGTATATTTAGCTCTACGAATCTATCAATTTGTGTAAGTCTACTTTAAAAGATACATTTTTATGAGATCATCTCTATGATTTTTACTCTTAATTTTCACCCTTCAGGTTCACCCCCAAGAATTCCTGTGGGATTTTCTTTCGCTTAGTCCATATGGTTGACCGCAGGCTATGACCTACATCTTGAAGGTTTGTCCGAATAAAGTCCACCTGTTACCGACCGCTCAAGATGGGTGTTTTCAGTCGAGAAGTTTCAGTTTATGTATGGTCAGGTTGTTTGGTTTATGTGTTGTTTTAATGAGGTTTCGAGAGTAGGATTTGTATTTATGTTAAGATAGTTATTATCAATTGATACGCATCTACGTTATTAATTAAAATTAATATGCGTTTATGTATATGGAAGAATATATTCAAATCGTATCACACTGTATACTCGAAGTTTCATCAACATCAAATCAACCGGGAAACATTTCCCCGAAAAAAAGTTCAATAAAATAAGGTATACGATTCGAACAAATCGTCTTTGCATTTCACACCGAACGAACGGCACTAAATCAAACAGTGTTCTCCTCAGTTCCGGAAAAAGCGAGCCTCGATAGAAGGTGAAAAGCTAAATAGCCTAGACGTAGGGGTGAAAAGTTTGTCATTTAAAAGCCTCCGAAGAGGGAAAATACTACACGTCTCCCCACAAGACGCAGGGGTGAAACGATTCGAGTTGCGTATATTGAGGGTGTGTAATCAAAGTCAAGTGTGTGAAGGAACGTTTGCTTTTAAAAGCCGTGTGAAGTTTATTGACGAAGATCGAGCACAGTTTGATTTCGAACTTCCCCCTCGACTTTCCTCATGAATCACAATGGAAAACTCGTATTGTCGACCGAGAGCTATCCACTTTTTTCCGGATCCGACGAAAGTCAACTTCGATCGATTGTTTCGATTCGAACAAATTGTGCGTTAATTTGGCTCGCGGGTATTATGCAAGGTGTCGGAATCGAATTAAACGGTGGGTGTGAAGTCTTATATGTATGTATATGAGAAAGGGGGTGATTGGGTGGTAATACGCGTGACGTAAATCTGGCGACATATTGTGTTCGGAGCTTGGCGGCTACCGCTTGTTTATGTAAGAAGAAACTCCACTGCCACATGCAGAAATTGTTCAACCGACTACGATACGTCAGAATGAAACCTACAAAGTGCTTTCGCAATAAAAGTTTGATGAGTTTTTTGTCATACTGTTTCGTTAGAAAACGCTTTTTTACTAATTTAATTTAATTTAATTTAATTATCTAATTTAAACTAATTTTCTTCGTAGGTCATTTCGTGTACTTTTCAAGCATTTGTTTAACAATTGAGGTACCAAAGTAACATATACAATTGAATAATACACGTCTCGATTACTATATACAAAATTAATGATTTAAATTTAAAATTCTCAATAATGAAAATCATTTACTTTATTTCATGTTTTTGAAAATGTTTTTTAAAAGCATAAAAGAATCAGTCTTATTCGTCCCAATGTAAAGATAACGTCAAGTAATAGTAATTTTTCAATGCATTTTTATAACACTTTAACTTATCACTAAAATTATATGTACCATTGTTCAATAGTGATAAAAATATAATATAATTTATCGTAATATTTTACAAATGCAAAAATTAAATCATAAATCACCGAACATCCAGACGTAGTATACAAGAGACACCGCTTATCAGTTAGCGAGCAGTACCACAGTCGATATTATTGGTTGTGTAATAATATAAGGAAACGAAACGAGTGTGGGGGCGAATCGAGGAGAGGGGAACGGTGGGGGGAGGGGGGCTGAGCCCCGGGGCCCCCAGGAGCCTCCGCGGGACAACCCTTCCTCGGCGACTTGCAGATACCGTCGTCCCATGATATTCCCATTAGAGTCGGCCGATTTATTGTGCTGCGAAGCTCACGTGTCTGGCTGGATCTTTTCAAAAGGCTCGCACGATAAGACACTCGTCAATCGCGAACAGAAAGACTGGGGATTATTCGGCGGGAAAGCCGCGTTTTGAATTTTTCCCCGGGACGCTCCCCTTATCGGGATTTCGACTAATTGCGCGTGAGACTGAGCGCGGATCGATTGTAAAAAAAAAGTAGATCGCATTGTAATTTAAGTTTCTGAAGTGAATTTGAATCAAGCGATGCATTATTGTTGAAGCAAATAAATAAATCGTTATAATAATATCATACATTAAAACGATTTTTATAAACAACATTTCACTTTACACGTACTTCTATGAGCTAAAATTGGCGCAAATCAACTTGAATCTAAAATCGACGTTAGAGAAATGATCACTATTTTAATACATATGAGAAGAGATAGCCAAAAACTTACACAATATCAAAAAGGAAAGAATTTGGTAGAATCACAGGTGTTGTACTACTTTATAATTAGATTTCGTTTGGTACCTGCGGTGAAAACTTTCTGCTTAGCACTCAACCTAACCAAATTTGAAAAAAATCAGAACTAACTTAAGCAAACCTAGATCATTTTTAATAATTATTTAGTCCACAAATATCATTTCTTTCTCAAAAATGAGACTTTTTCAATAATTAAACAAAAATTTAAGAATGATTTCAAATTCATCCCGATAATAAGATCAAGCAAACAAAGAATGCAATCGTGAATAATGATTAAAACCTCACAATGACAGGTTCAAAACTATGAATATACAGCAATAATAATAGCAACTCATACAAAAAACATTCATTTTTTTAATATAAGACCTAACATAACACGTGATCACGCATCGCCAAAGCGAAGGGTCCACTCCTTCCCAGTTTCTTTAATTAATCTCGAGGAATCCCCCGCTTCTTCGCGCTGTCTCCACGCACTTGGAAGCTTTATTGTACCACACCGGTGCACCCCGTGGGGTATCGGGGTATAGGGGATGTCGGTCTGGGGGTTGGTTCAGGGGTAAGCAAAAAGAAGGGAACTCATAAAAATCTTGCTCTTCGTCGTCTGCGAGTGGACGAAGAATCAAACGAGGAATGTATTATACATTACGAGAAGTTAATAAGTCGTTTCGTTGCTCGGATGTTGCTTTAACATTGTATCGGATTGCGGTGGATTTATTTTGAATTTTTATTATAGACTGTTTATTGTGGATGAAATAAAAAAAAAATGGGTATTCAGCTGTTGTATCAACTTTAATTGCTTATCTTGGTTCGATTTAAATTTAATATTAGTCATAATCCAATGAAATATTCAATTCTCATGTAGTAAGTAAGTATTAGGATCAGTAGTATCGTTTCTATAATAACTAGCAGTAGGCGCATGTGTAAATAATATTGTTTGGAATTAATTGAATTTCGTATTGCCATGGATGTGTTTATTGCCATCTATGTGTGAAATAAAAAAATAATGAAAAAAATATCCCATATATACGTTAAAAGTTGCAATTTCGTAATTACGATGGTAGCTCGGAGGTAAGGCAGCGGGCTAATAAACTGAACGCCCGGGTTCGAGGTATGGGCTGGCTGAAAATTTCGACCATCGTTAGCGTATTTATAATATAGATACATAACTTAAGAAAAGAAGATATTAAAACACAGATATTCCATTTCAAAGCAAATATTTTTTTATTCATGTTGAGTACTAAAGAAAAAACATTTCAAGAACATTTTGACAGCGTAAAATGTTGTAGTTAATTAAATATTAAGATAATTAGAAGATCATATTAATTTGAGAAATTATTAAATTTGAATGAAAAAGGTGCTTGTAGAGTAGACCACTGACACGTTTAACCTAACTTAATTTAACTCATCGAAAGTTGTGACGACGTTCTGATCCACAAACTATAGAAAGTTTTCAACATGAATTAAAAATATTGAATCAGAAATTATTAAATATAAAATAAAAAACCTTTAATGAAAAAAAATACAATTAAAAATCGTTGACAACCCCGATTCGGGTGGTTGGAAGAAGGCAACGTCAGATATCAGCACGCACCGCAACCACACCGCCGCGACGTGTGGGGATTTTTGTACGAGAATCTGACACCCGAATGCCACCCCCATTTTCCACCCCCACATAACCACCCATTTTTCCGACCGCCACCCCCCGAACAACCGAACGACACCCGCCCCTGGATCCCTTAGAGTCGCGGCCCGTATCGGCGAAATGTAACCTACTTGTGTACCTACTTTTCGTACGTGAGCATGCAGATCGGCTCGTGCCAATGGAAAATCGTATTTAAAAATTTTAAGAAAATTAAATTTTAATCGATATACATTGTATTTTATATTTCTGGATTAGAATTTTAATGTAATAAATTTTTTAGTATAAAATAGTTCGAAGGAAATTCACTTACTCACTTGTTACATAGGCCTAGGAATGGTGATATCGATTACCGATAAATGGCCCAATTTACCTCTAATTAATAGAAAATACTACTAAATTGCAATTCTACATGTTCTCCACTTAATATCAGCTTATTAGGTCGATTCATTATTATTGAGCACCAGGAATACTAAGCAAAACTATGGGCACCGGTATTCCCATTTATAGGTAAATAATTTTATATTTCTATTGCAAAAGTCAGCTTTCTGATAGTTCAAGAAATTTTTTTATGAATCGATATATAAATCGATTAATTTTCATTGGGGTATAGTAAATAATTTGAATATAATTGATGTTGATTTCATGATATTATAGGTTGTAGTGATGTATGCAGTTTGTTTCATAAGGTTGGGAGTGTTTACGCAAAAACTGTCATTAACTTAAGAAGCGAGTTTTGTAAATATTGCTCGCATGCGTTTAATATGAATTTCCTTTTGCGGTTTGAGTCTGATTAATGTTGATTGATGGTGTGTAGTGTATATGTATGATGTGAAAATAATTGAGCAGATAGAGAAAATGAGAAAATTTTATTAAGAAAGATGATTTTTTATTAAAAAAATAATAACTTATAATCAATTCATATGAAAATATTACATGCATGATATATATTATGTATTGGGATCTTTGAAAAAATACTTATTAAAAACTTCTATCTATTTTTTAGATAACTTTAAGATGTTTTTTACAAATATCAAAGTGTATTTTTTTAATTTAAACTATTCGGAATTTAATGCGTTTAGCATATTTCGAATGTGTCTTCATAGCATTGACTCAAACATATTCAACTACAACTCAGACTCATTATTGCGGCTTAAATCATCAAAATAATAAAAATTAAATAAAAAGCAACTTTCCCCAAGCACAACCGATCGAAAATGAATTGTGGTCGCGCATAAGAAATTGTAGAAACAGAAGAATTTCCTCGCGCCGAGTGTTAAACACTCGTGTGTCGGTAGAGGCGCGTTTCCTCTTCCTCTCTGTTACCGACGCGCGTTTCCCGCGCTTCGCAAAGTGCTCCTTTTTTGCCACTTGTTTACCAACTTAATATATTCCCGAGACTTGCGGCCGGGAAAAGCAGCCTTTGGAAGCGGGAAGTTCCCGGGAACGAGCGGCACACACACAGCGCGGGCTTTTGTTAGGCGTCGCGACGGGGGTGGGTTTTTCGCGGGGGTTGCCAAGATTAAATGTATGTAATGCGGCGGAGGGAAACGTAACTGATATGGGGAATTGATGTTGAAAAGTGTCAAAATGATTACGACCCCGAGGAGAGTGGGGTGCGCTCGTGTATTAGCATAAGCAATGGGAATCGCTCTCGCGAGCGAGTGCGAGGGACGTGTATAATTCGATTGTTTTCCTCGTTTCAGAAATGTCAGATTATGTGTTGAAGTTGTCGACGATTGAGTGGTTTTTTATATTTTTAATATGATTCGTATTGAAAAAATATTGATTAAAAAATTGGACTTGATCGTTAACTCGTATGTTGACGTTTTGACGTTTTGACGAAGATGTTCAACGTGTTAGCGTTTTTCTTTCTTCGATTGAATTTGATCATTGTTATTGCTAACTAGTAAAAAAATACTAATAAGAATCGATCTTTCACTAAACTAGAGTTTGTATTTTTTTTCGATCGACTTTGATAACTGTCAAGACATGTTCGCGAACTCACAGTGCCAAACTTTGTAGAAAAAAATGCACTAGTTTAGTTTACTAATATTAATAATGAAAAGGTCAATCCTTAAATATCAAGCTTAAATAATTGAAAAATAATAATAATTGATTTCTATTATCAGTTGAGTATGATAAAAAAAATTAATGAACGCAATGAAATATTGACGATGAATACATATAAAAAATTATATTGAATATTTCAATACGAATAAACTCACTTCGATTTCAATATTAATGCTGTTCATAAAATTTCATAATGTTACGTTGAAATCGAATAACCGTAAGAAATATAGTTATCTCATAAACGTAGATAAAACTGATAAATTTCAAATTGATTCTGACACGTTCATTTTCCATGCGTTTATGTAAACCCGTTGCGGTTTCTCTGACATTCACGACGTTCATAAAGACGGGCAACGATTCGATTAATTATTTTCGATTTATCCACAAAAGTGGCACATGTTGACAACGGCGTACAGCCTTTGTGAAATAACGCGGTCAAATTGTATAATATTTCGAAACGCTCGTATCTCTTAAGCGTTACGTTCTCTCTCTGTGTGCGAATTTCATTGTTTCATCTTTTAGAATCGATTTTTTTCCTCTGAGCTTTTTTTTCTGCCAGTAGAGATATTAAAGTCGTGATCCTCCAGTTTGCAATAAATACAAGTGCCGTTGCAACCAGTCGTGTGTGCAACACAAAGTAAACACGTGAACATTAAAGCGCTGTTAAGTGTTCTAACAAAACTCATTTCGTATGTACTGAGAAAAATAATTCGATTAATCTATTTCGCTATCAAATATCAACATCGAAAGGTATTTTTAAACAAACTTTAGTATCAAAATATGTATTTTTTTCGTACAAAATATTTTTAATTATATGAATTTCAATTCATGTAAACTCAATTTGCTTTAAATCGATCGAAAATTGTAATGTATAAAAAAAACATCCCTACGTATCTTTGATTTCTCAATTGCGTTTCTCACACGCTCGGAAATATTTACCCACTCTAAGGCTTCTCTTTATTTATATAGATACATTTGAAATTATAGTGCACTCCCAGTGCATAGCGAGTGCATTTGATCTGTTCGCAATTGTTCAATCGTGGCCATCGTAAACATGGTCTTGAAACGTGTGTAAATTTGCGAGGTTGCGTGATGCTAATGGCGGCCGGCGAAGAAACTTGTTGCTCTCGGGATACAGTTAACTCGCATAAGTTATCTTGCGCTGAAAAAAAAGCTAAACTGAAAGCTTACACATCCGAGGCTAAGTATACGTTGGCCGCGTGCAACAAAAATGAGGGAACGCGCACGAGATAATTTTCCTCGTTGTAGTTCAAAGTCATGACCGTCGGTGAGGTTCGGATGGGATTATTTGCTTGCTTATATCGAATCCGAGGAATTCCGATGGTGACGAGATTCGATAGTGTCTTAAGTGTATAAAAAGTAATATTTCATATTTTTGAAATGGGAATCTGAAGCAATCACCCTTTTGAGCTTCTTTGCATCAGTTTTGATAAAAATATGTGATTCCTATTGAAACTGTTTGTAAGTAATAATGCATCTCGAAAAGATGATTGAAAAAAGTTAAAAATTTGATATGAAAATTCAGTACAGGACTTTCAGAGAAAGAAAGGTAAAAGAAGTGATTGTAATTGCTCAAGAATTTCAAGAAAATATTTAAGATTCCTCGAGAATACTCAAGAATTCAGAATCGCAAGATAAAAATTTATGAAAACAGTGTTCACAAGCATTGGCATTCCGCATGCCCCCTGGAAAGCTGTCCTTCGCGATAGCTTTAATAATGATTAAATGTAGAGTTCCCTATTAACGTAAATGTGGCGCCCGTAGTTTCGCCTAGTTTTGCTGGTACCCAACTAGGCCGGCCTAACAAGCTGACATAGAGTTGGGGTGCAGTTAAAAGGCGGGATGGTGGGCTTCCCTCGTTAGTGTTCACAAGCATGAGACAAAGTCATAGATTTAGATTTGATGTTATAATTGACGACTGAACTTCACAAAGAACATAAGTGACCTTTTTTTATTGAATTTAAGTTATGTTTAAGAAAATTGTTCTGTATCATATATAGAACCATTTTCTGTACTTAACTCAATATCGATAAAAAGGGTCACTTGTGTCCTTTGTGAAATTCAGTCGTCAAATAAAGTTCATGAAAATTAGCGATAGAGCGTATGAAAAAAATGTTTTTAACATCTTTCTGAAAGAGAAAATACAATTTTCCACGAAATTCGATTAAACTGAAAAATCGCCAGCCTACCAATACGAGATAGACTCGAAATCCAATCATGAGTGAAAAGTCTTCACAATTGTACCATCCACATTTCTATTACAAAAAATAAGTCACGTTGGCATATAATGGGTTTGCGAGATTATGAATGTGAGCAAATTGTCTGCGAATTGAATGTGCAAGGTTGCTGAGGTAGATTTAGAGAGAGAGAGAGAGAGAGACGGTGTGTTGGCGACATCGGCAAATTGAACGAGTGTGTTGTCGAGTTGGAAGTGTTACGGCACGAATGTTCGTGCAACCACACGGAGGGCGCACGAGACGCACAAAGGCGTCCGTGTGGCATTTGAAACCGCAGGATGTCATGAGGTACCCACCCACATGCATCTCTTCGCCAATTTCACTCCGAGTACTCTTTCGAAAGCCAACACGGTGGCCTATCGCAGGGATATGCCTGATAAAATGTCAATTTTTCTATATTCAAATGTTTGAGTCGAATTTTTATTTTTAAATTTTTTTATTGTGTGGGAAAAGTCGGAAAATCAGAGTCACATGCTGCCTCTAGTAAGATCATGAATTGCAAAGTGTGCTAGATTTATATAAAGTGGGTCTAGTATTCTTCGAAATGAAAATACTGCATACTTATCGATGCAAATATTATATAATACAAATATTTCGATTTGCTAGAAGATAACGTGGTAACGAAATTCTTTTGGAAGCAATAAGTATACGTATGTGTATGCAGAAAAATTTGAGAAAAAATCGAAATTTGGATATAATTTCATTCTACTGAAAACTATTCTTCTGGAAGCGGAACCGAAGATGAAGAAGAAGAATTTCTTACCATTTTTACAACTAGATATTTTCGATTTTTTTATTCTAGTGGTCACATATGAGAGTCAAATACTAGTTAGAGTCTAGCTAGAAAAGAAAATCGTTCTTATTTGCATTACATCTCCGATCATAACTATTCATTGGATTGAGAGAAACTTTCAATCTGCAGCTTCTTATATCGAATCACCACTGACTTCTAATAAATTTTACTTTATATTCAATCGAAATATAATAAAATTTCAAATAATCTTTAAAAAAAATCAATTAATAGATTATTCAAAAACGCATCCCTGCACTCGATGTCAACACGACTAATTTGCCCCGACCGTTGCACGACAATTTCGCGCATCCGCGCTGCAAAAACAACGCGGAATAAAAACAGACACGAGCTAAAAGAAAGAAATCCGCACAGAACTCTAACCGAAAAACATAAAAAAAGAGCACACGAAGAGAAAGAGGCAACTGAAAAAAAAAGAAAAAACCGTCGTCGACATTAAAGACGTGCGATGTGTAATGAGGCTGCGGAAGCGCGCCCGCTGATGGCTCCGTCGTCATCATCATCTCGTGGCCTCCTCATCTCCGTTTTAATGCGCGACATAATTGCGCATTTGCCACCATATTGTCTTGCGGCTGACGGGCGCCATTGTTACGCAGCCGGCGACGCGGAAGACGGCCGCCATCTTGAGCGGTTTTCGATTTGGCGCCAAATTCGATCGGGGTTCGGAAAATGCGTTTTTTAGGTTAACGAAAACCTCGTTTATATGGTGGTCAAGTTCGTAGTTTATATTTTTAAAGATTGTGTTCGTGGAAGATGAGAATGTCTCATATTTTTAAGGGTTGCTTTATTATTTCAAATATTTTTGTATTTCTAAATGAATTTATTTGATTCTGCAATTGTACGCGTATAATTTGAATTTTTATTTATTTTTCTTGAAAATCTGTGCAAAATTTGATTTGTAATTTATAATATTCATTCTCATTAAATGGAAAATTGAAATCTATCGAACAGAAATTGCATTTTTCACCGAATAATAATTTTTATTTTTGACGCATAAATCAAAATATGATTTAAAACATTTCGTCAACTTATATTATTAATATAAATAATAATTTAATCATAATTTGTGTGAATAAAGCTTTTTTCATAACTCCATAGGTGGCAGTAGGATTTGTTTTCTCGATTCAAGCTATTCGAAAGTAAAATAACAAAGACTTACGATTATAAAAAATAAATTAGAACAATCATTATTTCAAGCTTATTTCAATTGAAAAATCGATCAAATAAAATAATATAAACATTAAATAATTTGCAAAAAAATCATTCCACTAAATTGTGCACTCATCATCACTTTTCCTGAACCATTACAAAGATCGAACCGTTACTCGAAACACATAAAAATCACCGAACAAAACCCTCACTAAAAACAATCGAACTACACGAAATCATGAATCGACAGACGATTTCCTCGATCGATTGGAAACCGACGAAAATTTCCAACGTGTTGAATAAACAAGACGTTCGTTCGCGTGCAAGGCAAGACCGTGTCATTGTTCTGTGGATCGTAATTAATCGATTGATTGCGCCGAACCGCGATCTGTACGTTCCCACGTGCACGGACTGTTAAGCTCGACAACGGTTAAAATGTTAAATCGATCCGGATCGGATCGCAAGATCCTCTTCTGCTTTCGAGAAATCGCGATTATTTGTGTATCATATTGTATTTGGTTCGTCTTTGAATGAAAAAACGGTACGCACTCATCGATGATCGTTTGCGCTTAGGATAGTTTTCCATGGTATTTGGTTGAACTTTGAATGAAAAAACGGTACGCACTCATCGATGATCATTTGCGTTTAGGATATTTTTCTTAAAAACTTTTCAAGGTGGGGGTGATTTTGTGAGTTTATGACATAAATATATTATGAAATGTAATGAATTGTAGGTAATAAAAAATGTATTTCAGATATTGATAGAATATGTAAGAATGATCTCACAATTGAAAAATGTTTATTCTGTCGGAAAATCGTTGATTTCGATAGTGATTTCTGAAGTTTTTATCACTCTTTGCGGTTTTTATTTTATTCTAGAAAGTTTTGCAAATTTTATACAATGTAGTATAAAGTATCGACACTATTGACTGTCAGATTGTTTTTGGATTAGTGTACTCATTTATATGGATGGTTAAACAACGATAGAAGAAAATCAATTAAACCTTTGAAAAAGTTTGACATAAATCTGAACTAGCTTCTTGAAATATATTGAGATAAAAATTTCACCTATATATTTCAATAATTAAAATGTTCTTTCATGTAGGAACATTGAACCGTAAATATCAGAAAAATTTCTTTCTACATCACTAGAAAATTCGAATCGTTTTTGACCGAAGTCTTGAGCCTTTATTGAACAAAATTTCACCTAATTTAAGAAAATTTGGGAAATTTGTTTCTAAATAAATATTAATTAAAAGAATAAACGTTTCAGCCCAAGATATTTTCATCGCAACCATTTATTAGAGAGCAAAACGATCGAGCGTCCATTGCGCGATCGATAAGGCTCCCTCGATCGGCAAACGATCGAGATCCACGTGTCGGTCCGATTTCCAATTTAGCAGTCGGCATTGTTCGAGTGAAGCCACAATGGAACCGGGCCCGGTATTTAATTTAAAAGCTGACCGTCAACGACGTTAACAAGATGTATTCGGAGGAGAGGAGCAAGTTAATATCGCTCCGCTCACAGTCATCGTGATGCGACCTTTTTCCTACACCGAAAACACCGAGATGTTAATAACCCTAACAATGGTGGATGCGCACGGGACACATGTGGTGGTCGTCTTCTGGGATATCGCATCGTGACTGTACGTTTGTTGTGCGGGATTTATTTAATTCTGATCCGCATTCTGACGTTTCTTTTGTGCTGCCCGGCGTCGATTATTGTTTATCGATTTTAGATCGTTTGTGCGTCTCGGCGATGACCGCTCGTTTCGCCTTTCTTTGTATGAATCATGTGTGGATGAAGTGTTTGATACGAATGGTTATTTTCCTGTTATCTTGTCGGTATTGGAATTCGACTGGGTCGATTAGGTTAGGTTAGGTTTAATTTCAGGTTAGGTTAGGTTGGGTTAAATTTTAGGTTAGGTTAAGGTGGGTTTTTATTTCTTTTTGAATGTTCGGTCAGGTTGGGATATGTTTTAAGTTCGATTAAGTTAAGATGAGTGTCTTACCTATTGAATAACACAACTGATTTTTCAAGTTAGAGCATGAAAACCGATTGATATATATTTTTTGATATTATTATGTGAATTTTCGTACATTTCGATGTCATTTGAAATGACTTGTTTAGATTCAGCCAAGAAATCTGATGGAATAAGAACTATGTACGGCGAAAAATTTTATTTGTTTTTTGAATAATTCAGTAATAATTTAAAAAAAATGAAGATAAAATCACAATTTTCTACTAGATAAATAACAATATACATACATATTTTGATTAGGCATGCAAAATTATGTCTTGAAGATTCATTTTCGCTTAATTAAGACTTAAGTCTTTCGTTTAGGCGTTAAGTGCAAACGATTTTAATTTTATACAACCTATCGTTTTTTTAATTCATAAACAACTTACAATTTAACTAATCAAACAAAACAATTAAAATTTGAATTCAAAATAAATATTTTTTTCAAAAAAAAATTGAACCATCTAAAAAACAAATGCATCTGCAACAGCCGCCCGTATGAGCAAACACCCTGCCTAAAATTTTTAATTTTCACACCACACAATCATTTTAACACTCTGAACATATGCTGTATCACCTTCACAATACGAATATGTCCATTCTTGTCTGTATTAGCTTCCAATCATTCGAAGTCCGATCCCGCAGCGCGTTATCGGCGAACGCTATCAGCACACACGCGCTCCGCACAAAAGGCGAGAACGTCCTCGGCATCTCACCTCTCATCTCTATGGTCACTCTAACACCTCTTCGACGGCCGCTCTTGTTCCTTTTTGGTGTTGTCGAACTTTTTCGAGATTGACCCGTGCCGATGACACCGTCTCGATAGCGCCGAACAGATACGCGGCCAATAAAATGCGGTTCGATGACGTTCAGAATCGGCGACCGGGCGAGGATCGCTTTAAAGGATTTTTAATTATTTTTTTGAAAATTTTATCATATGAGCTGTTTTTAAATGTTGCATGTTAATTAGTAGATTTATAGATATGTTATTTAAAAAAAGTCACTTTTGTAAAATTTTAATTTGAACTGGCAGTTGCTTCAAGCGAAGTATTTTGTTTGAATACTTCGTTTGTTTATTTATTTTATATTTATTTTTTCAAATTTATCACATGAATTAAAATTGAAGTTAAATTAGTTACTATTTAATCAGTTAGTTATAGTTTAAAGTTAGAAAGAAATCAGAAAACTTATGTTTAGGACGAGTTCATATGTCTGCAATCAAACTGAAACTAAAACCAATAGATAAAGACAGACCAATATAGCCAAAAATATGGCCATTTAGGTATCTTGTGTATACATATTTGTCTCTGCCTGTTTTGATTTTAATTTCGATTTGGTAGCAAGTATTTTCATCGTTTTCTGTTTTCGACTCTCCATGTATTTTTGGACAATTTATAGAGTTTGAGGCAAATTGATGAAAATAGAGTTTTATAAGGAATTATCGAACGTTTTATTTATTTTTTTTTTAATTTTATTTTGTCTAAAATACTTAAATATTTCCTTAACTTATAAACTTTTAAATTAATAAGTCGGTTTGCTCAAATTTTCTATAACTTACCTATCTAGACACAATGAACCGTTCAAATTCTCGCATATCTTTTCACACAAAATCAAAAAAATCATATTTTTTTCCGTTCTAACAAACAACCGATTACACATGCCACATAATCAGATGAACCCGTCACCGGACCGTATCAAAATAAGATCGTGTATGATTCGAGGCGAATGTTAATTAAAAAACAGCACCGTAACGCGTCGAATCTATTGACACGTCCAAATACACCGGTCGTTCCCGATTGAGATACCATTCGATCCGTAAATCGATTTCGATCTATAGATCCGCGTCGATCTGCGTCTACATAGAGAATGCCTTATAGAAGATTAGACGCGGTCAGTTATCGTGTCCAGGTGGACACACGTGTATTTTTCGTTCGGTCCTTAAAAATCGAATTTCACTCGTGATGTGTTTGCCGTGTAAAAATGTAATTATTGTGCATTCGGTTCGGTGTGGTGAGGAAAACCTGGGAAAAAAGCGTGGTCGCTTTGATATGACCGAAAGCCGTTTTGTCCGTAATAAATGCGTTTTATTTATTAGGAAATAACCGATCGTGGCGTGGAGAAAGATTTAAAGTGCGGAACTTTTCGATGTTACGTTCGATGGATCCTTCTTCTATTGTCGAAGTTGATTTGGAAGTTTTGTATTGTACGGTATGTGATGCGAAGTCGTTTGAATGCATTTTGTATTTGGTTGTTATCGTTAGTCATGTTAGTGAGATTTGATTCATTTTCAATTGAAATGTAATATACATAATTATGAAATTGTGTAATGTGATATATTTTATGTTTCACCTGTTTTTTTTTTTTTTTTTTCTCTCAACAGGCCCAGGGGCCCAATTCCACATCAATCAATATTCGCCATTATGGCAAAGACTACTCCGAAGAGTAAATTTGGCAAGACTACTCCGAAGAGTAAATTGCAAGACCACTCCGAAGAGTAAATTATAGTGTACATACATAGATGTCACTTAATAATTCGAATTACTCGAAATATGAGATGTAGGTGATGATCATTTGCGGAGCCGTTTCGTAAAGCGTTAAATTAACACTTTTATTCGAATCAAATGAATCCAAACATTCGAAAGAAACGACCGTGTCTCCATATCAATTTTTATCAATTAAGAAAAACGACATTTTGACACTCGCCAAGATAGGACTCGAACTCACGCATCCCAAGTATGCTGAATCGACACGGCATGCACAAACGCTTTATACCGCTGCGCTATCGGCTGGCTTGATTGTTTTATTTAAGTCGATCTGAGAAAATTTACATTTTAGATTTGTAAATTTAGGGAATTTAGTATTATATATGCGCTGATACACTATTACATTTTGTTCCTGGAAAGTGAATTTATCTTCAAAATAATCTATTACACGATCATTCACTAAGGTGCTTTTGAATAAAGTATTCACTTAAACCATGTTATTAATTAAATATCCAATCTAAGAGATGAGCGATTACTAAATAGTTCCATAACAAATATCTTCGTTTGACGAAATTCATCAAAGAACTTACATTTGAAAATTCTCAATAAAAAAAACAGTTTCAAAACATATCAATCGAAAATTTTTAACAAATAATCGACTTTTAACCTTAAAACTGAATCAATCAAAAACAACTCCCAATAAAACCCAATCAATCTCAAAATCAACTACACAAAACCGAACCAAATCCACAATTACAATAACTCGCACAACCGATCCGCAGCATGAAAAATCGAGTGCATAGCCGCGGATGCAACCGCGTCGTGACGATGCACACACACATACAACCTTATATCTTCAGCAATGAGAAGAGAGAGAGAAGAAGACGAAGAACAGAAGAAGATCAAGAGGATCGGTCGAAGAAGGGAATCCTCGTGAGCATCTTGGGCGTTTGTGCGAGTGGCTCGATCGTGCCGAAACGCGCCGCTGACTTATTGCCACACACAAACGTTATAATATTGTATTTAGCTGCTATGTCGGACGTGTATGGGCTGCGTGGATGCGCTTTCGGAACACTGCGTCGATTTTTTTATATGAAATATGTGTTATTTGTATGAAAATGTGGATGGAAGTGTCTGATCTGATGAGTGATGGTCGGAAAAGTGGATGATTGGATGAAAATTATTTGTAAATTTTTATCTAAAATATTGAAAATTTTTGATTTTTATGAATGAATGTAGAATGGTGAATTTGTATTTGACAATGTTTTTATGTATAGTAGCTTTTGGGTAATGTACACTATTTGGTACAATATCACGGACACGAGAAGAAGAAGAAGAAGACACATTACATACAGATATATTACATTAGACTCTAATATCAGACTATTATATTTAGTTTTACCAAATTAAGAAGTGATATCATATATGAATTGTGATAAGAGAATGATAATCTTAATCAAGTTCGATTTTTATATAAATAATGTATGGATAGCATCGACGCACGCGTCTGCTCCCAAAGATATCCGCGTCGAGAGCGTGACTTAAACGGACGTTTTATTACCATAATTTAAAACAAATATCTGATTTTGTGTTTGTACATTAAAGTGTTAAACTGAACCTCTCGGGTTACCGACGGGGTTGCCTTGCGCGAAATGAAAATCTTCGAGAGAGAGAGAGCACATGGGAAACGGCACGTCATTCCATCACAAATGAGACTCGCCTACTCGTAAATTACGAATATTATGACAAACGTGCACGCTCCACTGAATAACGCATTCGATAATATATCATATCTGAATATTAAATTCATCATGACAATATCATAAGCGTACATTCGGGGTGCTCATTAAAAAAAAGCTGGTGCACATAACGGGTGTTAACTGCTCAATTGTTTTTGTATTGATCAATTATTTTCATTAACTTTAATGTAAATAAGTGAGTAGTTAAGGTATAAACTACGAAGAGTGGTAACAATTTACATAATAAATTGATCGAATTTAATTAATACAAATCACTTTTTGGAATTGTTTTGAAAAGTGTTCAATTTCAATTTTTTTCGAATCAAATGGATCATACATGTATTCGAAAAAAACAATCGAGTCTCCATATCAATTAAAATATCAAAAATGTCGATATGTGACATTCGGTTTAAGGACTCAAATCAAGGCATACCAAGTATGCTCAATCGACGCAGCATGCCCAAACACTTGAATCGTCTAATTATCCTTTCATAAAATCGAATTACAAAAGAAAAACCCAATTCATACAATCAAAACACGCCCCATTAAACACACAACCGTTCGAAAATAGAAACCGACCACACTATTATCCATTGTTCCGCGCGCATAAGAAAACGCCAGAACACAGCGTCGCGAAATCGCAACTCATTTTTTCGCCGATATATTTACCCAGAGACCTTATTATGTGATTCAATAAGACGCTCCAACCCCACACCGAAAGGGGGTGGTTAGAGTTAACCCCGAACCACCCCCTCGGTAATCCGAACGGCGGCTGCGCCCACCACTTCGACTTTACCGCTGAATAAACACGAATGCAACGCCGACGAATGCAAATGCACACAGAAACGGAAAAAATGCAAGAAGAAGAAGCGAAACAACAAAACAGCACCGCCGACACGGCCCCGGAAATAAAAACGTGAAGTAAAAAGTGCGGCCGCTTACGTAGGAAAAACGACCGTTGATGGTGGTTGGATATTCGTGCCGTTGATTGATTGGTGTTGATTTTTTTTTTAGGGTTGAATAGATAACTTTGCTAAATTTGGGTAAATCTGAAATCTGTGAATTTGATTTTTTCAATTTTAATGAAAAAATAATGGTCTGTTTAAACAATAAGAATTGCTGATAGTGAATAATGTAAATTCATCCTCGATACAGTTTTCTCAAAACATAGATGGAAAGTGTGTGAAAAAAGTCGAAAATCTCAACAAATTAAAAAAAAAACATATTCAATGTATTTTATTATGAGTAAAGTAAAGGGGTATAACTTCGTTAGGTTAATACTGTGGATATAATTTCTTCGAATTGGATAAATTGAGCAATCCCGCATTTTTTTTTATATTCAAAATGTTTGACGAAAGTGTTTATTTTTTTTAATATTGAAGAATATAGTCAATATATGTGGAATAGTTAAATTTATTTAATTTTAGGAAAACCTGACAAAGTTGTATATAGTGACAAAGGACTAATACGCTTACCTTAGTGTGTAAGCGGACCAAAATTGATTTGTTGACTGTAAAAAAAGCATTTTTATTGAACTTATTTAATTGAAATCGTATAATAAAACTATAAATAGAGAGATAAATGTAATTTTTTTGGAAGTTAATTAATAAAAATTTAATATGACAAAGTATTTCTAACGATAGATCATAGCAATTATGAATGTAACCCAGTCTGGGAACAATATTACTAAATATGAGTTGAAATTTTCATATCAAAGTCTAATAAGACAGAATCGCATATATACCCTGATGGGAAACTACAAAAACACAAACCGAGCAGATAAAAATCCAAACAGAAAAGCAAGCCAAAAAAAGTGAAGAGCAAAAGTCGCGCAGGCTGCGCGGCGTCCGTGTACAAGTAAGTCTAGCTGGAGTTCAGCATTAAATATAATTCGACGTCGGAGTTGCATCCATCGCATCGGAGGCCGGGACTCCGCAGACAGAGTAAATGAATGTGGCTAAAAATCACGTTAAGACTTCATTACGCTCGGAGGATATTTGTTTAAAATTTAGTTTCGCCGGCGAAGCCTCGGAGGAAATTTAATGGGCGAGCGGAGCACCGGCGCCGGCGACGAAGCCCCACACTACACACAAATCTTCCAAATTAAATATGGCATTCGAGACGCGTTGATTACCGTTCGAAAATTGCCTCGGGTTGTTCTCAGGTGGGTTTGACTTGCGTTTGACACGGTTTTGATGTCGTATTTTGATTTCGTCGTCGGAAAAACGGACCCCGTTTGTCGGAGAGTTCTCTTACTCCTCGTCGTCGACTTCCTTGGGCTTGATCGAATTTCAGTGTAATTAAAATGAAAAATTAAATTATGAATATATTTTTGTATAAAATCCATTTTCATTTAAAACACTTATTAGCTAAACGATTGAATTATAATACAACACATTTATACAGTTGATTGTCAGAATGTTCACGAGTCGATTTTTCCATGCATCGTTTGTGTGAAATTTTGATTAGTTTAAGTCCGAACTTTCAATCGTTGCTTGATAGTTAATTGATGTTTTTTATCTATAAAATTTGAACCCGATATTAGGTAAAACTGTTAATAGCGATAAAAAATATATAAAGAAAAAAAATCAACTAATGTAAGTAACGGTTGAGTCGAGAAACTGACGATTGAAAGTTCGAGCTTTAACGTATCAAAATGAAAAAGTAAGATGGGCTAATTGATAAATTTCGCTATAAAAACAAAAATTTGTAATTTTAAGAATTCTTAATGCATGAAAATTAATTTAAGTGCTAATTACGCTCTTGGTATCCGTAAGGATTTGTTTCGAAACTTTTTGGACAGTCTCCGGCGCACACTCATGTGCGGCGAGTGTATGTGTATAAAATAGAAAGAGCCACTCGTAGAAGTAGATTTAAATTAGCAGAGTCGAGTGGATGGCATGGGGGGTGGGCGACGGGGTGGCAACTTCCACTAAATAAAGCCTTCGGGCTGAACTCTCGAGTTAAAAAGTTAAAATCAATTAACTCGCGGAGCGCAAACGTCGATAAACGCGCGGTGCCGGAAAAAACAACGAGAAAAAAATATACACATAGAAAATATTTAGAAATTCGCTCGTATATTATAAACGATAGTACCTACGTATAATTATAGTTGTTTCACGATTGCGAAATTAATCAATTACAAGGCTCAATCTGTGAACGCTTTGAGCGTTTAGAACGTGTGTATATTGTCGAAATAGAATTGTTCGATTTCAAAATGCGATATGTCTATTTCATCAAATCAAAAGTTAAAAAGAAATACTCAAATCTAATGAACTTTCGTTTCATTAGAGTTTTCATAATGTTAAACTTACTTAATGTAACTCACAGTTTGCTTGAGAATTTTTTCTGTTGAGTTTGACAGCTGTCAAGGGATGTTCGTGAACTACAGTGCCAAATTCTATAGAATATAAAATGCATGCTAATTTCGATTCAGTTATGGTTACTGAAAATATCAGTCCTCAGTATTGCAGACAATATTGAAGTGTATTTCACATCGATACTATCGAGCAACTTTTGAGTGTTCAAGCATCTGCAGATTCTCGACTCATTCCTTAGTCATACACGAAATATGACAAACACGGACTTACAAACTCATCGTTGCACAAATGTATCGACATTACATTCCTATATAATTTCTAAAAGCATTTCAATACTAACTAAAACCGGAAACACCTCGTTTCGAAGCTGGCCGCCCGTTTCCACAATCCGTACGATATCCAGCGGTCAATTCGTACTCAATATAATATCTTTCTTCGGCCGTAACGCCGTTAACCTTTGGCTGGCCACATACGAGAATGCCGATTTAGTACAAAGGCGCCGATCGGTCCGATTAATTGTCGGCATGTTCGTTTTGTGGCTATGGACGACCATCATCCATCAGCGGCGGCCCAATTAAATCACACACTCGAGACGTCTTAATATTTGTTCGTGTTTGACGGTTGGCACGATTCTTCTACATACTTTGGCTAAACTATCATTAGAGTTGTTTTTTTTTTTATTAATTTTCCTTCTACCGTCAAGAGATTGAATTCGCCGTTTGTGTTTTGTATGATTGAATCTAATTGTACGGTTTATTGATTAAATTTCATATGATAATTGAAAATTTCGTTGTGATTTTTTTGTTCGATTCGATTGAAGATTGGATCGATTTTTTCGCAATGTATGATCGCTGTATGAAACAATTGTTTATATTTTTGATAGAAATTATCCGGAAGATCAATATTTAAGATGATTTGAATAATATATTTCTCGAATTATGGCAAAAAGGCTGATTGCATCAATTTATCTCAAGTTCGACTAAATGCTTATGTAAAGCAACAGTACTGATTATACATTTTCGCAAAGAAATTATAATACTATATTATTTGTAATAATTTATTTAAATTTAACATATAGGAAGATGGGAAGACTTGGTTCTTCTAGAAGATTTGATCCCATTTTCATTTTTCACTTCTATCTTCTTTTGGAAAATCGTAATTTAAAAAGAATCGTTTCAAATTGAAATTAATTAAATATGAGTGTATCGACACATTTTTTTAAATACGATTTTCCAAAAGTAAGTTAGAAGCTAAAACAAAATGGGAATCACGTCTCTCAAAAGAATCAAGTCTGTACAAATCCCCATATGTATAAATAGTACCTTTTATATCATTAATGAAATGTTCAATTTCAATTCAATCGATACACAATTTAAACATTTCAAACCCGATTTTCGTCCAAAAACCTCAATTTTTCCTCCAACAAAATCGAAGCACACAACATTTCGAAACCCAACAATACAAATCAACACGAATTAAACGCATAAAATTGTATCGAAGCTCCGTAATAAATTAGAGAGGCCCGCTCGGCGTTATCGCGTCGCATGGGGCCAAAAGCGTGATGATGCGAATCACATATGCGCTTCGTCGGTAATAACCGCTAAACGGCCATCAATCGTAACGCAATATCGTTATTATTTTATTTGTTCGCATTTTTACGTATCGATTGGCCGACGTTATTAATGGCCGCGGTCTGCGCCCGCAGCCACAACTCGAAGGGGATACGTTGGTTAACTCGGCTGTGTGTTGTATGTACGAGTTCGGATCGCTCTCGTGTACCGAGAATTGATCTTATTGTTACAAGCAATTTGCTGGATATCTTGATCCACGGCTGTTTGTAATATCGAAATATCTATTTGATTCGGACGGGGCGCAAGGGCAGTGTCAGATGAGGAGTTTTCATTGGTAAACCGCGAGGAAGTTCGATTTGTGGTGTAGTTTTTTTTTAGTTATTTATATTGTTAGAATTATAGAATTTGAATAGATAATATGTAATTAAGTGTTAAGTGACGACCGTTAGTCCACTGATGAGGAATTTTACTAGTGGCGAAAAAAAAGAATATGATTCCTAGTAGTTAATGTGACGAAATCTCAATTTCCGTCAACATTATCTTCATTATCTACCAAAAAACTGAAATTTTGTCAAAGGATCCCGAAAATGTCTGAAAACATTTCTATGATAATTTAAGCAATTATCTGCATTTAATTTAGAAAAAATGACAGAAAACCTAGATTAAACGGCTGAATTGTAGAAATCAATAAGATTAAGAATGATACGTTGACTTTCAAAATATAATAACAAATTTCAATGGAGAAAAATCTTAAAAAATATCTCACTTCGAAAAACATGAAATCTCACGAAAATTGATGTGAAATGAGGCCATTTTTTTTTAATCGAAGTTATTTTTTCAGAAATATATTAAATTTAAGATTATCAATGTCATTGTGGTAAATATTACCATAAAATTTTCAATCGTTCATTCAAAAGTTCAACTCATCGTCCGTTTGAGGCTTCGAATGTGATTGCGCAACCCGCTCGAACGGAATGTCGGGTATTAAGAGGTCGTTTGATAGATATCATATTATTATTCATTGCCTTTCATGTTATCTGTTGCTGATTCCACATTAATTCCATACGCCAAAGAAGAAAGTTTATTGTTGTGCGATCGCCTTCGCGTTTTCGTGATTCTCACACGCGTTCACCTCCATAAAAGATCCGCTATGCGAAATTATAATATCGGACGTAAAGCGCCGAGGAAAGGATTACGGAGGCTGCGTAACAAACTCGGACTTATCTGTCAATGTGGCCGACGATAAGTCAACAACTGTCGGCAACTGATACCCCGAGACTCCGGCAAAACTTGGACTCGTGGTGCTTTCGCAACAAACAACTGGCAGGACGCGAGCAACCGTTGTCGATACTCCGAGATGGACACTTCACTGTCAGCATCAGAAACGTATCGAATTACTCGCGAAAACAATGGAGAGGATGTTCGCAGCAGACGCCGTTTCATAAACTTCGATAAACTCGTTAATTAAAATTAAAATATTTTATACACCGATCCGAATATATTATTATTCGAAATATACGAAGGGAGTACAGTAACAAATGTAGGCGCCGTCGAAACAGTACAACTTGTGTCTCCAGCCGGGTGCGGCTTTCCAACTTCCAACTTGAGGATATCAGCTCCAGCCGCTGCTAATCTATACACAACACCCCATACCCGAAGCGTACCGTTTTGCCAATAAGTGTGTCCTGCCAAGTTTTACCTACGTATTGTATGATCGATCCGAGTCTAGGCGGAGATAAGCCGTTCCACGCAGGCATAAATTCAACGAAGCGATACCGCAACACCGCTTAGTCCTTACATTGTTATATTACCGTTGATTTATATATGTCCGGTATGAGATCCGACTGACCGGATTTCCCGTTGGTAACGCACAGCACCCACACCACCTATTTTAGGCCATCCCCAACGAAGGATACTTGTAAAGAGCCCCGAGCCCCGAAACCCAGGAAATATCTTAGATATTAACCGGACCCACGCAGAGCTAACTTGCGGGGTGACCATACATTCGTTCGACAGATATCGCCCTCTGGTTTTCGATTATTATTCATGCCGGTTTCGTTCTTGAATTCAATTTCGATGGAGATAAAATTAAAGTTGTGTTAAGTTTATCGTTTCACATATTGGAAGCGATGTAGGGTTTTCTATAGGCTCGAGAATGAGGTAGAGGTCGATGGGGTAGAGGTCATTCCTGTCTATACCGATATTGAATTTACCTATATAAGCCTCGAGAAAAGGGATCTAGCCCTGGGAACCTTCCTGTCCGATACTTATTCATAACTTGAAACTACCGAGCGAAATATATAATGTTATACAAATAGCCATTGTTTTGCGTATTAAATTTGTAAATTTAATAAGCGATTTTTTCATTTGACATTCTGTGTTATTAAGGTCAACAATATCTCGAAATAAAGAAATGATTATACAATGAAGCTTTTATCGAGCGCTTTCGTTTTATATTTACATTCTTGTTCTATTTGAAGATATCTTATTCATGGAATACCACGTGTTGTCACTAATAATATGATTGTTTCATTATTTTTCGATGCCATTCAAATAAATAAATTTATTAATAAATCGCTTAAAATAATCATAGTAGATTTATATAAATAACCCGAACGACATTCATTCCAGTTATTGATAAATCGAGATTACATATTTGAGAATATATTAAACAGAAAATGATTCGAATTAATATCAAACAGCGATCTGTATCGAGACGAAACGACGCATGCAACATTGATAACTCATCAAGATCTCCTCCGATACGAAATATATATGACATTTGCACAATTCTAAATGTAAATTTTGCACACAATGAGAATTTCTTACGACGTGAGGGGCTATCTTGGCAATTGTATACCTTAAATGTGTATGTGCGGTCTCGGACCGTGGGAGGAGGTGGGTCCTTGGGTCACTCGTTATCTGTTTCCACGTCCCGACCTGTGTGTATTTGGGATCTGCGAATACCACCGTTGGGTATTTTGAAATATTGACCAAGTTTGGAAGTCAATATCGTAGCGGCGAACGGGGTGGATTAGCGCATCCCTCACGTCTTATTTAATGCCACTTTGAAGAAGGGTATAAATCAACCGCCCCACGGTCCGAAGGAACGGGAGCACTCCCTAGAAATTAAGGGCACATCACACCCTCGTTGCCGAAATCGACATGATTTATTAGAGGCTGAGATTTTCCGCAGCACGTGCATAATCCGACCGAAGAAAAATAACGAGTGTATCTAATGTACGTATGTAAGTGTCTTTTCGATTCGAATCGAGTTTGGGGATAGTTTGTTTTAAGTGTTCCGATGATAAATGCGAGAAGAGGGTGAGTTGGGCAAAGCTCGCAGGTAGTAAAAAGGTGGAAAACAGGAAGTTGTGCGGAGAAGGGTGAGCTCGGGTTTTCGGACGCAACTTGCCCATTGTCTTTTGGAATTGTCGGGGATTTGGAAAACCCTTCTTCGTAAGTTGAAGTGAATGTGGTCAATGGATGCGCATTCGAGTGCCACGATTAGTTTCGCTGTCTAAAAAAACTTTTCAATTTTCTTAATATAACGTTGTTCAATTATCTGAAAATTAAATGAAACATTTTTAAATACTATTTTATTGACATTCATAATTTTCAATAATATTCGTTAATATTAAAATAATAATCAAGATTCATTCGAACGAGACAATCGTGGGTCACCCTCACCCTACCTAAACATCTATCCTCCCACACATTAAAAAAATATCGTAAAAACGAACTCATTCAAATAATACACATCGAAACACTCACTAATATAACAATTTCTGGCAAATCGAACCGCTATCCTACAACAGCTCCACCACAATAGAACGTATAGGCTTCTTTGGGGCAGTAGCACAGTGGTCAGTTGGAGCGTGCGCGGAAACCACACAGACGCACACTGTCTATTTCTGCTAGTGTGCGTGCACACCTACCCATACATATACGTATCGTCTTCAATATATGTCGAATATATATGTGTGTATTAATGTATATATGTATGTGTGTGTGTCCGCCCCTTGGACGGTTGCGTAAGGCGGGGGCGGCCCGCCCTTGCGGCCACTCCCTACAACGATAAGGTATTGGCAGTCGGCTATACAAAACACTGACTTACGAGGGCGCGTCTTAACCCTTTTCCTACTCTAACGCCTTTTTCTTAAATATTTTTATCGATTTGATTCATAAATTTCAGATTTTCCGGAAAATTACCTAATTTTTCTATCGATTTGTTTATGATATTTTATTACGTATTTTGATAATTGATTGATCAAACTAATCACAGTCAAAATCGGATTTAAAACATCAAAGGCTGACCTTTTCACTTAACCGAAATTATTGTTTTTTTTTCCTATCTATGTGGTGTGAGAGTTGACATAGTCTGTTCGTTGACTTACGATATCCAACTGTATGGAAAAATAAAACACAAATTAACTAATATGAGGATTACTAACGAATAAAAAGATCAGCCCTAAAATCTGGCAATTCATCTCAGTTGAGAATTCAAATATTTTCCAATCTTGGGCGCTACAACATCGGCATGACACTCGATAGATTAAATTAGATTGACTTAGGTTTTAGGTTGGGTGACGTTGACTTAGGTTTAGTGTTAATTCTCTTTCAAATTTGAGAAGATCACTTTAGTTTGAAATATGTTTTTAATTAGATTAGATGTAATTACCATAGTATTAAACATAAGCATCAATCTATATTATAAATACGCTAACGATGCTCGAAATTTTCAGCCACAGCCGTGCCTCGAACACGCGTGTTCAGTTTATTGGCTCACGGCAATAAACACATCCGTGGCAATACGAAATTTGATTAATTCCGAACCATTTTGATACACATGCGCCTACTGCTAGTTAGTAAAATTTACATGTGAATATGAAATACAACCAACTGTCGTTTTAGTCACTGCGCTATCGCACCCATTCCCGCAAAAGGTAAGAATTTACCCTTACCCTTAAAGCGTGGGCCGAGTAAGATGAGGCATAAATGATTGCCCACAGGTCAGCTCGGACGAAGACAAATGACATCCGATGTTGAATTGTTTGGGGAGGGCGGGGCGGGGCGGGCCACGGTCATCACGGGCCCCCATGACCACCCTCCTCTGGGTCCTTCTGTGTTTTTGACGGGGTGGGCTAAAGGGCTCGGGGCCGATGGGATAGGGAAGAAGAGCCGGCGGTTAATTCCTCAGTCAGAACTAACTTCAAGAAGTTTGCATATTTCCGGCAAAGGTGGCCGTAATTTAACGGGGGAAGATGGATGGATGGACCGCGGCCGAATGGAAACGTTATATTGTTTAAATGCGTACGCTCGTCATGCTTCATTTCATGCGTTAATTTGACCTGTAAATCGCTTGTGTGTGCAACTGAGGATCTAAGATATTTTTTTACTATTGAAATCGATTAATTTTTCCGCCACTTTTTTGCGATTTTTTGTGTCCAAGTTGCAAAAAGTTACTTAATGTTGATTTCACATCATCTTTATGAAATATTTAAATGGACTTTAATTGATTTTTCTTCAATCTCGTTTGGTCGTCATCGTATTCAGTAGTTTAGAAGACTTTGAAAAATATTGAAAATCTTATTTCAATATTTAAAAAAAACTGAGTGAAAAAGATGAAAATCACTGAAATTTTTGACCCATATTGACCTTAAGTCAAACAAATATTTCAAATGATTTTTAGAATTATCAAAATCACTTCATCATATTTTGTTTAAGTACAATATTAAATAATGAAAAGTTACACGTATGTTAACGGGATGATACTCAAATTCATCTAACCTAACCAAACTTAAAACGAAATCAAACCTAAGTGAACTCGTTGATTATCATGCTATCAACTTTGCTATTGTGTGCCAAGTGCTATATTTTTTGGATTATTTTAAATATTAAAGTGCAAAATGATCAATAAACGTTCAAAATCAATTCAATAATGAATCACAACGCTATTAAAATTTTCCAAATCAATAATCACACATCCAACAATATTCAAAAGACAAATGGGCGACATATAATAGGAACACACATACCAAATCCCATCGTCCGAATGATCGAGTTCACTACACAATCGCAACGAGACACAAACGAGCAAGAACAGAGGCCTCACCTACTATTGATATTAATGTACAGCGAGCCGAACGGTGACGGTGTGGATTTATCAATATGAAATTGAAGCAAAGGCTGAGGCGGCCGCCCATGGGGAGACTCGGTTCGCCCCCCGGGTCAAAAGAGCCCGCCCAGGGGGTGGTGGGCGGCTCCGATGGGGGTTGAGGTGGACGTGAGGGATCCGTGGCGTACGCAGATTTGTTTGAGGGAATTATGTGCTGACTTAATACGTTGTCTTAAAACCCGGGCAACACTTAGTGCCCGAGGGGCGATTCTCCCGGCCGAGGGGCGGGTCGGGGATGAAAGCCTTAATTATTTTCTTTTGCTTAGCCTTTTTTCTGTGGAAAAATAATATATCGGCGCGCGCTAAAGCTCAAAGGACGACACGGAGATGGGAAAACTCGTTTGAATTTATGAGGCGGTTGATTAGAAAACGCGCGCCAAAAAATATTAAGCGGGCCGCTCTGAAAGGATTATCTTCAGCGCAGCGAGAATGTGTTGGTTGTACGTGATTTTTCACTTTTCAATTATCAACGTCGACTTTTTCATAATATAAAATCCGTACTTACACAACGCGAGCTTCAATACGAATCATTACAAAACAAACTTTCTCCCGCATTCGCTAAATTACACAACGGATCCGATCGATCCAAATGAAATCAAATCTAATTACCGACCGATTTATAAAATATTCAGCTCCGAGCAGAGTTCGCGTGACTTTCTTTCCGATCTTCCTAACGGAGACCAGTCGAAGGGGTTAAAGCTCGTTATGCGTCCATCGTGTGACGATAATGAGAACGGTCGTACGAGCCTCTCTCGCGTATGAATAAGCAATGGATTAGGTTAGGGATCGAGCACTGGGCACTGGGTACCACTGGGCCTTTACTCCTCGAGTTGTACGGTCTTGACGTCAATCACACCGGCACGAAGTCACGACCGCTTGCGAAACCTACGACCCCTGGTTCGAACAGGCCAATTGTCTAATTGTCGGTGCTATCTAACCGGAGATATTTGCATTTTAGTTCGTGGATGCTCTTACGTCGACCGTATCATTTTCAGTATAATGAAAAAAATCATGAAAGTCGATTCGAAAAGTAAACGCGGCGATATGAATTTCATGTCGAGACGAAATCGTCGTATCTATCGTATTAAAGCGTCCGATCGAAACTACATAGTTTTGTATGATTCATTGAATTTTATAAGGTTTAAAGGTTTTCTCATTGTGTCGTCATCGTTACGAGCGGTCATTAGATCGTTCCGGTCGTCCGCTGTTTTACGATCGTCGTTATCCTCATTACAATTATTACCGTCGGATTACAGACGAGTTAGATTGCCCTAATGTGCAAACAATATAGCGATCGTACTTTATGGTCGGAGAACGACTTTCGCGTGTGTGAACGTTTTAAAACGGAACCCTCACTAGAGAAATTTCAAACCGCCATTGTAAATCTGCCCGGTTAAGCGCTTGCGAATTATATTTCATTGCTCAATCTTTCTATAGTGCTTTGGATCGATTATTTTTTTCAATTTATATACATTCCAGTGGTGGAAAACTAAAAAGGTACTTAGAGTTTCATTATTCAGACTGACTTTTATTCAAATTAATAATGTAGATTCAGTTTACGAATCTTAAACTAATAATAAATTCAATTTAAGAAAATTTTCAGATGTGCAAATGAAAATGTTCAGAATTTTTTATAATAAACTTTAATTGATTATTTAAATTATTGAACTGATTAAATTTACAAATTCTATTATTGTTTTATTGAGATGATTCAGTTCTAACACTTGTAGTAGTTGCACTACGTCCAATTAGTTGATATACATATTTTTCATCAACCAACGATTAAAGTCTCTCAATGATTTTTCACCTGCTATCGATCTTACATGCAATATACACATTTTATTTGTATAATCGATAACAAATGCTATGGATTCGAATGACTATATGAGACATCGCAATCTGACAAAACAAAATCTTAATAGAATCATCACGACATACGGTAAACTTACATTATAATACGTACGTAATCACACACCACCCGTTACGTCCGATCTAATATCCACATCTGATGACCATTACTCTCGCGCACATTCCAATATTGACCGAAATCAATACAAATACCAAAGAATAAATCGGCATCGATCGAGATTGGCAGGAAGTCGACATCGGATCGATCTGGTAACGTACGATTTCGAAACGGTCCATCATCATTGTTGCCGGTTGCGCGGGTGGTCAACGGCCAACAAGAATGTGACGAGCACACGGAGCCGCGCCAAAGTTCATCATTTCCATCAAAATGGCTGTTTGTTGTACTGGCTGTTGTTGGCCGAGGAGCGTGATGCTACATTTTTATTATTGTCAAGCGAACCTGCGGGCCAATTACTTTGCCGCGCTCCGAAGATCCACGGATGTATTGCTTGCTGCAACTAGTGCTCGAATATAGTTCACTTCACACACTTGTTTGATGTTGTTGTTGTGTAGGGTTATTCTGGATGATGGTGATTTTATTGGGCGGCGGATGGGTCTATTGGAGTTTTGCTATCGATCGAATCCGAAGCGTATGGTGTTTGATTTAATGAGTCGTACGAAGACTGCAATCATAAATATTGAATAAACTTTAAATTGTTGCTTATTACGCTATTTTATAAATGTTTAGTGGTCGCTTGAGTTTTGAAAGTAAGATTTTTGTAATCGGAGTTTGATGCAGCAATTAAAAATTTTACGACTGCATAGAAGCGAATTGAACGGCTCGATTAATATCATTTCGATAATCGCTTTCCGGTGACTTTTGATCGCGGGGGATTGTGAAAAGTTTTTCGAATAAAATGAGAATTTGTACAAAATTGCACTCAATCTGTGCAAAGGAAAGTTTTACTGGGGCAGTCGAGCACTTTGAACCGACCTTGACTTTATAGAGTCGTTACGACAATATTTAACGCCCCCCGGACAGAGGTTTTTGCCCTCTTGGAAAACTTCACACTTTGTTCGGCGGGAATTCTTTCGAGAGAATTTTAAAGACGCTCGCGATCTCATCCCAGATTCATTTTACATCGCCATGTCATTACGCTCAAAAATTAAAACTCAAAAATCCCGACTTGTCTGTGACATTCAGATCGTTTGCATCGAATGATTTGGGCGACATCTATCAGTAGCCGAAACTTCTATCTATATATTTTCTTCATCTGGTGTGAGCTGTTTAAATGACTTTCATCAATATGTGCTATTTAAGATCAATATAAGGAAGGTATATGGTATTACAACCTCTAACCAAAAAATAAGCATGGTTACGATACCACTGAAAAGCGGACGCTCAAGTCCGAGTCAGATTGAAGCGATAAGGAAAAAATAAAAATGGGAGAATCGTAGAATTTGAAACTCTCAATACACGATTCGAACGAGAAAATTGGGAAACCGATCGTTGCCCAATGGACCGAACTGCAGAAGAAGCGCATCGCAATTATTAACGTTGCACAGCGGCGCATTAAAGTCATGAAGCGGGTCGAAGTCGTTGCACGGTTTGCACTTTTGATTTATCGGAATATCGGCGTTTTCCGAACGCGTGTAAAAATCAAATTCGGTACGTTTCGGATGGGAACGGAACGGAGTCTTGTCGAGTGGTCTATCCGGAGTCGTGTCGGTTTTATTGGTGCTCGAGAGAACGTCGGTTACCGCACGCGGTACATTTGCAGCAGGACGTACACTTATACTATGCGAGAAAAATCCCATAATGTGTTTGCTTTACAAAGTATAGGAGTCAAGAGTCAAGGGGCCGCTCGCTAGCCAACTCACTAAAGCGAATACGAATGCTTCTCAAACCTCACATTTTTACATTTTCAATAAAAAAATTGAGTTGATCTTATCATATGTATTTTTCTTTTTTTTTCAAATTCCATACTAATAAAGGTATACTATTGACAATTGAATTTCACAAATTGCACAAGTGACCTTTTTATTAATATTAAGTTAAGTACAGAAAATGATTCTATTTATGTTACAGAACCAGATAAAAAAGGTCACCTGTGCCCTTTGCGAAATTCAGTCTTCTATTATAATCTCTCTTCGGTTCATGATAATTTACTATACATATAAGAATTGATGTTCATTCGTAACAATTTTAAATACATAATAGGAGTGAGTTAGATTGAAAGTTTTGGGGGTAGATTTTTCGAAAGAATTATTTTTTTATGAAAAGTATACATCTATTAATATCACGTGAACAGAGAAATGACTTGACAGAGGTTAGATTACAGAAAAACTTCAAATAAATTCATTAAAAATTCGAAAATGGCTCTTATGGAGAAACCATTGGCATGATATTTAATTTAACACAATTCAGTATAATCAATTCTGAAAAAAAACTCACCTAACCTAACTCATTGAGAAACGTGTCTATAATCAGATCCAAAATTACCTGGAAAAATTTACAAACTCACTAATAAAACCTCATATGAAACACTCTCATCGAGTATCATGCATATATCTAGAGAACCCGGGCGTTCGGTTTATTAGCCCGCGCCTTACACTCCAAACTACGCGTCGTAATTACGAGACTGCACCGCTTAATGTATATAAGGCGTGAAATCTTTTTTTATTTCACACATAGATGGCAATAAACACATCCGTGGCAATACGAAATTTGATTAATTCCGAACAATTTTGATGCACATGCGCCTACTGCTAGTCTGTTCTAAAATCACCTCGAAAAATCTACAAATTCACCAATAAAACCTCGTATGAAACACTAGAACGATCGACAAATCCGAAAACATATTCTAAAATTTTGCGCATTGCGGTCACCGCCCAATAAATTCAGTTTGGTTAACGCGACGGCATTCGCACGGACCGTCCCGCAAACTAGGAACACCGGCCGGCTGTCAGCCTCGGATATGAAGTTAATTAGTTTCGGTAAATTGGAAATTTTCATCCGAGATGAGGGTGTGCAGATTAGGCGACGCTGGACCGCATTATCTGCGCGGGGTCGACGCCTAACTACCGCACGCTAGCCAAACAGATAAACGCCCAGTGTGTACTTTGCAAGACTTGGACTTACGCGGTGGTCGCGTATCTCGAGTGCCCGGTGTATTTTAGTGTAACTTATTGAATTTTGATCTAATTTGTAGACTCATATTGGTCTCGATGTCTTTATTGCTTATGTACTTAGAAATGAGTTGATTTTTTTGTATAGAATTTGATAGTTGTTATCGCTCCGCTGGCATATAATTGAAAAATTGGACCGAAATTACATAAAGTGAGAATATATGACATTGAAAAGGCCGAGGGGTACATGAGACTTCGAGAAAATAGCGCTCAAAGTTGAATATGTACCTACATGTATTAGAAGGAGGTCGAGTGATTTGATCATCTCGATACACGTTCCAAATTCGTTTATATCCTTTTGTCACCAAAATATATGAGCGTACATTGAAGCAATTCCTGTACATAGTTCAATTTTAGCAAAAATTTCACTTGTACCTCTTGGCCTTTTCAGTCTTCATATCGAATTCATAGTGAAATAGCAATCCATTTATTATTGTTATTTGGTATTGCTTGAGACTTTATAGACATTAAATGATCGTAGATTAATTATTGAAAGTTGAAAAAATAAATTGAATTTAAAAAGTTTGTGATTCATATAAACGGAATGACTGTTTAATTTCAATGCTCAAATAGATGATATTAAATTTTTGAATATAATTTGAAATTTTGTATATGAATGTCGTTTTTTATATCGACAAGTATGTGTGTGTTTTCAGAGTTTCGTAACCACAACAACTAAAATCAACAAATATATAAATTTTAAATATAATAAAATATTGAATTTGAATTCATTAAATCAAATTTCTTTTGCAAGAACGTTCATTTTTTTTCATTGAATTTTTTATCACTAACTGCAAAATTTATGAAATCGACTCGACTCCTAAAATAAATCAGGTACTACATTCTTCGATCCTTTCAATCGTTAATTCGCAACTCATCAATTCGATAAACATTTTTTTCCGACATATTTCACAGAAACATCGAATCGAAAAACTAACCGATCTAACAATCAGAACCACCGATCTTCGCAAATTGAATTCACCTTCCACACCACATATCCTTGGTTCGACATCTAACGACGTATTTAAGTTCGACATTGAAGGCTGTGTTTATTGCGTTTCGTACGGGGTTCGTATGCGCTTTCAAAAGTCCATTTTGCACTCGCTCTCGATAATGGCATGGTGGTTTTAGGTGCATCTCGGTCGTGATGGGGCGTACTCCCAACCACCAGGAAGGATCGGACACATCTCTTGCACTGTGGTGTGGTGCATGCTCCTCCGAAGCCAACAACATCATCTCGAGAGTGGTCGATTTCGTACGGCGGATTCACGTTTTATATTATACGTATGTAATCGGTCTCGAGCGGACGTTTAATTAAACATCAGAGTCTAGAGTTCGTATTTGCTCAAGAAAATTGGATGTATGTATTTTTTTTTGTTGAAAATTTTTCTTATAATGTATTCGATCGATGGCAATATCGCACGAGTAGGGGTTCGATAAAAACGGGGACAACCGATCGCTCTTGGATCATCGAGGCTATGGCAATTATTCAAATGAATCGAATCGTATGCCATCGCGGTCGAATTTTCACCATTTGCATAATAAGCTCGGTGTCCTTTCTCTATTTCGACGTCAGGCGGTGGGAAACAAAAATTGAAAATTCGCTTCGGCTATCAGCCTCCGTTTTCTAAACGTAATATAGTCCATATAAAAAAATCTTTTCAATAGAAAATTATCTTAAAACAGTAGTAGATTCAGCATAGTTGGGATGCTTGGGTTCGGGTCTTGTCCACATGTCTTTTTCTAGATATGAAAATTCGATTCTTTTTATCGATTATTTGATTCGGAAAAAAGAGTTAATTTATTGCTTTAACGATTTCGAAAAACGATCAACACATAAATTGACTTTGTTGATTGAATTTGATCGACTTAGAGATGCCCTATTATGTATTCGAAGTTTCCAGCTTAATGGCTCACCTTTTCAATTAAAAAAATAATGATATTAATTGAAAAATATTAAATTTGCGTAAAAATATCAATAATGATGAATAAATAAATATGAAAATTATGAGTGCATGTAGAATTTTCAAATCTGATGATATGGACGGGAACGTATAGTTAGCGAAAGAGTATCGTATCGTATCGTCTCGAATGTTCCTTCTCTCTATGTGGGAAACGGTCGTCGATCGTTTCGCATTCAAATCGAACCAAATTGTCGGACGGGTCGTGGAGCTTGCTCGTAAATCACTCAATAAATCGGATCGTCGACACGCCCACTTGTGAAGAAACTGTTTAGCTCTCGATGTTTGCCGAAGATGGTCTCGAATGTTGCGCGGTCACGTCTAGTGCATATACATAACAGCGCACCTACTAAATGTGATGTTTTCATAAAAGAAAATGATTTTCATTTCAGATCCGTTCACATGGACTAGGTGCATACCAGAGGTCTCCGATTTTGACGGAATTTGGTGAAAGTAAAATAATAGTGAAGGTTGTTAAGAAAAACATTGTAAGTCAATTTATTGTAGTTAATATTGGTCAAATTTTATTATATTTCAGGTGCACATTGAAATGAATTATATGGATTGTATTAATACATAGGCAAAGGAAAAAAATCAGTAATAATTTAATTCGCTACACATTTTTTTTTCTAATGAAAATTCTCAATAGTTGCATTTTTTTAATTCACTATTAATTTCGAATTGCATACTGAGATGAAATTTCTGTTAAATCGGTGATTAGAGGTACCTGTATGTACATAGATTCTGCTTGAGAAAAACTAATGATATGAAAAGATTAATTGAAAAATATTTCAGATTTGACACGTATTATGATCATGTACAGATTCGTTTCAAACTGAAATTCATTCGATTTTTCTCGCTGAAACAACAATGTGACACAATACAAGAAAACTTCCATTCAAACAGAAACCCCATGCATTGCATTTCAATATCATTTTTTATCGCACATAATACACTTTTCCGAATGATTAACACACCCGAGCCGAGTGTTTTACGTGCGAGCCGAAACGATTTTCCCGTAGAATCGCAGACAAAATGTATTTTCACATTACAGCCACGGGTACCGTCCATTGTATGGAAATATAATTTATTTGTCGGCGGCCTTCCGACCCGGGGGGAGGAATTTTCTTTTATTTTCAACGACCGCTCTTAATATGTGCTTTATTGTGTCTTCCCACCCCCCAGAAGCCTCGGCTAAGGGATGTATGATCCAACCGAGGCAGGTAAATAAGCGTCAACCCCCTCGACGAACCGCGTAGTACACATTACGAAAGGTTGTTATTTATGAATTTATCCCATTCCCGTTGAAAACGAAAATTTATCGCGTCCGCTAATGTGGACGACGCGACTCTTGGGAAAAGTGTTCTTTGGAAGTCGCTAAGTATCGTATTTATAGAAAAATAAAATTTTAGATATGCTCGGTTTGCGTATTGTATGTGTGAGTTTATCCTTGTTTTTGATTTGTGCGATGGCCATCTTTACGCTCGGGTGCTTTCGCTTATTCGTTTTCGAGAATCTTGTGAAAATTTCGAGAAACCGTTTTCAACACGCAAGTTGACTTACATGTGAGAAATGTAATGTATGAACATTATTCATGCGACAGATTCGGATTGGTATTTAAAATTACGTTTATTTTTATTTAATTCAAATCAACGCGAACAATATTATTTATTTTGTTTAACATTATTTTCGTATTGATATTGCCGAACAGTTGGTAATAATAGTAAATATTATGCAGTTGCTTAAAATGAGTCGATGCACGCGTTGATTTATTGTTACCGATTCGACTCATTGTCAAGTAGAAGCTCGCATCATTGTGATCGAAAATTGACAGTACACTCAAATTAATATGTTTCTTTAATTGCAGGTTAGATTTTTTATAAATAAACATCAAAACTGTAAAATTAACGAATTCGTCTCTAATTTCAGAAACTCGATCCGGTTTGAAGTCATACCTCGCAGCATCATTCGTCTCATAACCAAAGTGACTTCTCGTTTCGAACGATTGTAATAAAATTACGCAGTCAAGTAAGTGAGTGCACATTTTTTTTATTTGGCTTTCGAAATTCGTAATCGAAGCACACTTTTCATTTTTATCGGCGTGTGAAACGATGTGAAAATATACGGTTATTTCTCGCATTTGAATAAGTCTGCTTTTTGTTTCCTTCCACGATGCTCTAGTGCGGATCTGTTTGTGTATAAATAGGTTTTGTCCAAAATACCACTTATCTACGGTAATTCAATTGTTTTTCGTGGCAAATTAGTGTTACTTCCTGGGTCATCCATAAAAAAGATTAGGCCGACAATTTCGAAAACTGTTTTACATACATGCTATCAAATAAAATATGTCTTCACCGTTGCGATCGGATCACATTTGCTGGGCTAATATAGCACTTTCAATCGAAACTAACAAAAATTCACAAACAGACTTGATTTCTTTTCATATTTTGTAAGATAACGTTTTTTCTCTTGGTGTGTGCATATATTTTTTTGAATTTTTACTCATTGTATGGAAATATTGTCGACATGACTCGCAACAGTTGAATTTTTATTACATAGAACATCTAGTTGATTGATGAGGACTTCACACTCTCCAATCTTTGCCTATTTTCTGAGTTAAGATCGTTCTTATATGATAACAAAATTAGGAATATTATTACAACGTACATGCACGTACAAGCTTATCATTTCAACACGTCGTTGTGCGTAACCTGCAAGCACTAACATTTTTGATTTTTAACCCGAAAAAAATCCAATACAAATTCACTTAAAAGATTATATCGAAAATTAACTTTATTTTAATTAGATTTAAAAATACAGCGATAGTAAATAGTGTGATCTACGAAATCAATTAATTTTCAAGCCACCGCTAAACGTCGACACGCATGCATGAATCAACCTCATTATTTATTTCGTATGATGCAACCACTTCACGTACTTAGAATAATCGTCAAGAAAACGCGAAACGGACATGCATGCATACATACATACATTGAAAAATCTATTTATACAATGGGGGAAACAAGAACAACGCACGAACTTAAAAAAAAAACAATGGGACGACGGTAATGGGCGAATCGAATGGTGCTTCGCATGAAAAATGATATCAACATATCATCATCGCATTTCTACGCTCCCAATGACAGAGTCCGGCCCTGATTTCCTTATAAACTGCCTCCGGCTCTGTAACTATGGGAAATCGCGCCCATTGTTGTTATGTGTGGTCCGAAAATTCGGCTAGTGAAAGGCGAACGAATGCGTCGTTTCAAATGACCATATTTACTAAAGTCGTATGCGAATTTCATATTCTTTTTTTATTTTTATGTATAATAATATTTTCGTTTAACGTCGTTCGAGTCTCTTTTGCTTAATTCCGTCTTTATGATGATGACCGTTTCGTTGAAACGGCGCAATTATACGCACAAGTACATAAAGATATTATTGTTTTAAAACGGTCATACGCATAGGTAATCGCAGTCATGAGACTCGAAGTTTGGCGAATTTATATTTTTCCGACGCATTTTATGTCACGTAACAAAAGCGCCGTTTTAAGTGCCGGAGTTAAAAAACACAGTTACGGCGCCGAAATATAATTGGAATTGAATGTATATTTAAATGAACAACGAGCGAATAACAATAGCTTTCCATACATTTTTTTTTCAAGTCGAACGTTTTATAAGTGTGGAAAATTTGATATTCACATAAAAAAAAAAAACGAAATAAAAACGAAAACGTTTCTTGCAAAAATATCAGCTCTCTTAAACGTATCACAAAATTCATATCCTCACTTTGCGCCCCATTTCCATAAAGCGCGCTCATCTCACACACACACTCCCCTTCTTCGCCGTTTTAAAGCGACGATTTCATATAACGCGCGAATAATTGAAATAAACGAATTCCTTTCTTTTTGCCGCGATATACACACAACACTTACCTGGTATACACACAATACGTACGTGAGCGAGATTGGATGAATTTTTCCTCATAAATCACGTCGGATATATTCATCAAATCACGTCGCTCTTAATCTGTTAGTACTGCAGCGAGCGCGGCCCGAGGGGGTGTGGAGCCACCCTTCTTCTGGGGGTCCCCTCTTCATCCCCGCCGCGTCTTCCTTCCTCAATTTATATTTCTTAATTTCTTATTTTTACGCTGCTGCGTTCTTAATCTCACCGGCTGAGGGGGGCGCAGTCTCCGTCTCCCCCTTTTCCTGGGCTGGGGGGGCGCGCGCCCTTTTCCTCGGGCCCCCTTAGCCCTCTTTTCGTTCGACGAAGGGTCCGCAGTTGTGGTAATGAATGAACGTGCCTTCGTCGGTCGCGAGGACACATCTATTCATTCATGAATGACCGTTTCCGGACGGACGTTGTAATTGTTTGTAATTGCGTGCGTTCCTTTGGTCATTTTTTTTCCGATCGGTCGTGTAATTTTTAATGAATCGTTTGTGTTTAAATATACTTTATACAAAATGGAGTTGCATGATTCTATCGAATTTAATCTGGAAGTGAACTATTGTATAGTTATGATATAAAATTTGAGCACTAGTCATAAAGTTGAGTATGAGAAAGTATTCGGATAAACTGTTCAAGGGAATGTAGAGTACAGAAATTCGATAGACAGATAGTCAGACTAATAGACATACATAAAAATTCATTTTATTATTAATATGAATTGATATTGAAGAAATATTCCGTTTGGATCGTAGAAGTTTTTGAAGTCGCTCTCGATTTAGTTTTTCAGTATTATCTTCGTGTTAATCTTCACGGAAGATTACCCACATAGTAGGGTTAATGCTAGTGGGTTAACGGGCCGTTATCGGCACACACGATCGTTTATAATACATATTTGAACACGTATTTGGACCCAACAACGCGTGACCCTTGACCAACCAAACCACAACGACGACGCAACCAAAACACAAATTGAAACTTTACTTCCACTCTAATATCACACAACATTTCTTATATCAGATCAATGAATTTCAAATGAAAATTTTCAAATATACATTCAACTATCCAGTTTTTAATGTTTTGCTATAGTTCTGATTTAAAAAAAATGCAATTTTGAAACATCGATTCAACAAACAAGATAAATAAACCGAAGAAGCCTCTCATCTCCGATACGAGTTAACTTCGTCCTTGCCCGCATTCACTTTCTACAGTCCGTCGTGAAATTTGTTCAGTTTTGTGTTAGCATTTTCAACACTTGAGATCGTATCTGACCCCCGTGGCTAGTGAGCTGTTTAGCGTTTGTTCCCCGCACAAAGGTCGTGACTGGGTGAGCATAATCTAACATGTGCTACTACATCGGCCTGCCGTTCGTTATTAATCTGGCGTTCATCTAACGAAATAATATTGTAAAAAGATGGATAAAAATGCGACGCGAGACTTTCCGTTCTCATGAAAAATTAATTTGTTGCAAGGTGTGTGTGTGTGCTCGAGATAAAATCGCTGGAAAATGTTAGCGACCGGACGTTGCCCAAACAAATTGTACAAAATCTGATACGTTATTACGCGGCGGTAGGTTATTATTATGCATTATTTTAAGGAAAGACGCGTTATTTATGTTTTCGGAAATGTGATTATATTATTGATTTTGAGACAAAGTACATATTTTTAACTCGAGCGGTCTAATTTCGACATCGTTTCCAAATATAGATTTTGATCAAACGAATTGAAAATAAACGAAACATTAAATTTTATATCAGATTGAAAATCGTCTCAAAAGGACTCAATTATTGAATCACAAAATAAAGGTTTTCTACTTCAAGTTGAACAATTTTCATTTAAAATCCAGTCTTTTTTCACAATACTCAACTTGAAGTAAAAACCTCGCATATAAAAGAAATTTACATTCATTTCTTTTCGTAATACATGCATGAAGACGTCGAGTCGAGAGGGTCGCGCGAAACAAAGAAAGCACACATCGAATTTCCACCCTCATCCCCTAGACGGGCGTCGCGCACATCACACAATAATAATACATTAAAAAAACATCGTCACCGCGAATTTCCCGAAAAAATAATCATTTGTTTTTTTTTTCGGCCGCCCGTCTGGTAATGGACGCCCGGCAACTTCTCGGATAACATTAATTCCGGGGTGGGACGACGCGGTGCGTGGCAGTTTACCGTGAGGGTAGGAGCATGTGGGGACACCCATCCCCAAACCACCCCGAAAACCACCCCAAAGACCACCCCTCGAAAGCATCCCTTTTCCTCGGCGCCCCTCGTCCCCGGCCGAGACACGAGGCGGCCGAATAATGTATACGTTAGAAAGCGCGGGGTAAAAAAACTAATTAAAAAAGCAATCAAGGCTTTTCTTGGGTGAGCGTTCCTATCTGCTCCGCGTGCTCGGCTACCAGCCACCCCTTGCCGTCGCCCCTGCTTTCTTCGCGAGCCCCCATTCTTCGCGGGGCGGCATGGGGGGCCGAGTCCGTTCTCGTGAGGGAACCTTTGAATATGGAGATAGCACTCAACTTTCGACTTCTTCTTCCCTTGCGTATTATTATTGCGAGTCGGGTTGGTGAGGGGAGGGGAAGGGGAGGTGAGGGGGTGGTGGGGCCAGGGATGTGCGATTGGTTAATTGAACCGCTTTTGTCGTTTTTGTTTCTGAGCGTCGCTATTCCTCTTTTTAATCGAATTTCTCCCGCTTCCGTGACGCGGGTTTAAATTGATGGCTGTGGCGCTTTGTATGGATACGACCTCTTTCTTTGCCTCGAATGCTTCTCTCTTTCTCCAGCTTCGCTCTCGACTCCCTCTCCACCGCCGATTTCTTCTCCCTTCATCTGGAGGTTGTACGAGAAAAATAAGAGTATGGAAAACTCAACCCTTTACCCTTTCTGATGCTTGTCAACTACCGGCAATTAGTCAGGCTATGGATATTCTCTCGGTGTATGTATGTATGTATATTCGATTTCTTTTTCGTCTGCGAGTAAAAGGATGTCTTTTTGATGGGGTACAGAAGATGAAGTCATTTGATGTTAATTACGTGAAATTTCATCAGGATATTTAAAAATATATATATTTTATAAATCGAATTTCGAAGAAATTCTACACCGTACTTTCAATTTATTAAATATCATATTTATTATTCTCAAATTGACATTTTCAAAAATATAAATTATATTTACTTTTGATAAATTTAGAATAGATAGAAAATTTAAATTTACAGTTAATTAAATTATTATAATGTATTATTTCAGTTACAAAATTGTATATTTTTAATGCACGGATAATTCGCAAACTACCAGAGTAAATCCGCAATCACATTATTGTGAGACGTGACTTCACTTCAAATTAATCGATTTTTCAAACTAAAAAAAAAAAGACAAATTTTATAAAAGAAATAAATATATCATCCGCAAAAAAATAAAATCCACATGAACTCCGAATATTAACCGTTTTCAATTAGGTACAGCCGCTATCGAGAGTAAGCAGGCGCCGAATTTACGGCATATCATTATCACTTCCGACGAAGAAAAATAATGACGCGTTGCGACCGCGTCCCCCATTATTTCAAGTCCCGAGGATTTCCGACCAGATGAGATAAATCGACGGGACCAGAGAAAGTCTCGAAAATCCCACCCCTCATAAGGGGGGTGGTTTGGGCGAAAAAGCCTCAAAGAAAAACACGTACCGTCATCAATAAAACATATATCTGCGCCGCGCCGTAACTTTCTCCTCTTTTACATTTTCTAATTATATTCGGCGTCCCGAATCTCTCGACCACCTCACTCCTCCTTCGACTGTGTCTTCGACGAGGAGTCGAGGGTGGATTTTTAAGCGTGCACCCTTTTTCGCTTCTAGGGGTGGGCTCGTCTTCGGGGACGTATCTGGGGCGAGGGTAGCACGCATCATAACGCTTTAGTGTCGATGTTTGCTGCGTTGCGTTGTGTGCTCGCGAAATTTGAAATTTTTCAAATCGGATATGCCGAGCGCGTCGTTCCGAGGGTATATTGTGTATTTAAAGGTTGCTTTTTTCAGTTCGGTGGGTTGAAGGACGTTTTTTGGGGTCGTCGAGTGACAAAAGGGCGTTTATTGTTGAGATATGTTCGATTTGAAAATGGGATGCAAGTGCATTTATTTGATTGCTTCATTATTATAACATACCTCAGAAACAGTATGTAGATCAAATTCAATGCTTTTTAAATGATCGATAAACGTATAAAAAAATATAAAATAATTCACCTCACTTTTGTGAAGATTAAGTCACTAAAATGCCAAACGATAGATTTATAAATCGATATCATTGCACTAACTTACATCAATTAAAATTCCTCTATTAACGAAATATCAAAAATCTATAAAAATGACGAAAGATAGAGATAGACGTATGTACATTACATACCTCTGTCTATGTTTTTCGTCACATTCGCAGATTATTAATAGTTCGTAATTTTAGGAATGAGTATACTCGTACGTCGGAATCGTTTGATTGAATTACTTTCTCAACAGTTAGAACAATTATTCGAATTTAAATCAAAATTATTTATTTATTTTTTTAATAATTTTCAATTCACATATTATTTTAGTAAAAATTTAATATATTTTTTCAAATATAATTAAAAAAAATGTTGAAATTCTTAATTAATTGAAAACTCATTTCGAGCGTTGCAGCCTTCTATTTTCACACTCGGCAAACATTAACGTGAAATGCGTTTCCTTCGAAAAAATTCGAATCGAGTTTTGACAGAGCGCGGCACATAAGTAGAAGCGTATTAAAAATTAATTAAGCCCAGCTGGAAACGAAAAGGAAAACATTCCCACTTAGCGCAATTTTTCTCGGAGCGATCTTATCGTACGTGCGCGAGCTCGAGTCTCGTCCCGGAACGAAAATATACGAAAAAATACTTATAAGACTTGGAAAAAAATCGCTTCCAGAAAACGAAAAGGAGGGTTCGAAGGAAATATAAAACGGGGGGAGACTTCGTCCACCCGTACGTTTGTACGAAACGCCGCGTATGGGCGCCGAGCTTCGTGACGTGCGTGGGACTTAATTAAACGGAAGAGAAACGGAGAAAAAATGTATTAAGAAGGCTCGAGACTGACTTGAAATTTTTTTCCGAATGTGCGGAAAAACGGAATGGAAATTGTATTTATTTTGCGAATGTTTGATCGTTCGTCGCGTTTATGTGTGCGCGAAAACGGTGAATGTTTTTTTTAAGAATGTTTCCGTTTAATGTGTCTTACGAGAAAGTTTTTTTGAGATTTTTTTCGGATTCACTTGAAAATTATTTAGCATACTTTTTTTTAACTTTTATTGTATTTTTATTTGGTATGTGATATCTGAAACATCAACCTTTGTTTCAATTTCAAAGCGCATGCAAATAAAATATTTAAAAATACTTATAAATCAAGCCGAAAATATATGATTTCACATTATACTTTGAGCACTAATGATAGTAAAAGCTAAAACAAAGGAATGTATTCTACATTCGAAACGCAAAAATTTAAGTCCAGCGCTAAATTCCGCATTCTAGGAATGAAATAAAAAAAAGCCAAGAGCAAAAATGAAGGAATAAAACGAAAATAAAAAAAGACCCCCAGACATCGGGAACGTTAATTTCACGCGCGAGAATTTTAACTGTTACGGCTCAATCGGGCGGGCGCGCTAATTAGCGGGAAAAACTGCGTCCTTTGATTGCGAAAGTCCCTATCCCCGGCTCTCGTGACCCTTTCGTGAAATTTCGCTGAGTATATTAAAATTCCCGGGGTGTTTTTTTTTTTCATTCGGGGTGGATTCTCTCCTTTTTTTCCCTTTTCGTTTCGGCCTTCGCGGGGCCCGATCCTCGAATCCCTTTGAAGGGCCGCGGTGAGCTCTCGTAAGCGATTTTTCGGTTGCTCCTTTCTCTTATCGCACACTTTTGCGTAAATAGAGCGAAAAGCGAACGATTTATGGATTCTGGGTTTCGCTTTTTATTCTAAGAAACGAAAACTTTTCTTCGTGCCTTGTTGTTTTTTTTTTTTTTTTGGTCGACGTCGCTTATTTAGCAAAAGTTGTTATCGAATTCGTCTTCAATGTCAATCTGGTTAAAAGTGAAGAGTTGACGCTTTCGAAAATGAAAAATTTAGCTTTTATATCATGATTTATGTAAAAATGGTATTATTTGATCGGTGTGTGCTAAAAATATGCATTAAGGAATGCATTATCGCTTGAATTAAAATAATTGTATCCTCGCGATTTTTTCCACTTTCGAGTTAATGATACAATTGCAATTTTACACGTGCATCGTACACTTGTCACTATTCGAAGCGCGCCATTAAAATTAAGTGGAAAATGTACGGTGCGCGGAAATCGCTAACATTTTCCACTGCTCGCAATTAAATTTACATTCAGACTTAAAACATTCTACACATAGTATTCATTCGTACATATATTTTTTTAATGTAAAAATGTTTCCATCTATATTAATTTTTATATAAAATTCATACATTTTTAAAAAGTTCAATTGTGAAAAATTTATGTTCGATAATTGTAAACAACTTTTTTTAGTATAAATCAATAATTGAGCATGTTTATTAAAGAAAAATTAAATTTTTGACTTTCGAACTCTTCACAGTCGAAAATTTCAATCAAAATCACGTCAAACTGTCAAAAATTACCTAAAAAAAAAACTGAACAGAGAATTGACGAATGAAAATCCGGGCACACACGCGATCCGCGGGAAATTGCTTTTTGAATGGAACACCGACGGCGACAACTCGTCTCGTACATCATTAGATCGCGCCTCGTATTAATTAAGGAGACACCGCGGGCTCGGGCCTTAATTAATAAATTCACACGTCATTACGAGAGACACCCCGAAGAATGGGGACGTACGTATCCATTTAGTCTCGAAACCGGAATGAATGCAGCCTGTCCACGTGCAGGGGTTCGTCGTGATTCAGCCAGTTTTCCAATGGATACGTACACTTCGAATGTATAATGTGTATGGACGATGTGTGCTTTCTTGTATGAGTGTGTTTGCAGCTCGACAGGTCCTCGAGTGTGTCGTCGTCGTCCTCGCAGTCGTCTCGTCGGCAAACATTTCGAAGAATGGCCCTTTTTAATCTATATGCTGATTGCTACGTGGCTTGAGTGGATTTTTATCTAATGTGACTCTCTTCTTGATGGGGTAGTTTTGAGTGTGCGAGATACGAAAGCGAGTTCTCGAGAATGCTTTTTTTTTCATACGATGCTTAATTAAATGACGATGCAGAATTTTCATATATGAATTCGAAATCATAAATAAATACATAGCCAGTTATATCGGTATTCATTCATGTTTTTAATGAAATGATTTGATGGAATTGCTTAAAATTGATCAGATTTAGTGACATCCCTCGAACTTAATCTAGCATTATTCTTCTAGCACTAATGATAGAATGACTGCTTTTTTATAATACTTTTCTTTTCTTTTGATACTTAAATTAACTCTAACTTCCCCTATCTAATGTGAACGAAGCTGAAGCGGATAGTTTTTGAACAATTTTCATCTTTTGCAGTGGAAGCATTCGATGAATTTGACTGTTTCGAACAGTCAAAAATCCACACGCAATCCGTTCCTTTCACACTGGATAAAAGCCAAACCCTAAATGCTGATTTTTACTTAGGTGATCTCTCAAAGTGTAGTGTGTTCCTAGCATCCTTTTACTGATCTTACATGTATTGCACGTACAAATACGATTATGTCGTGAAATCAGTATTGATAAATAAAACATAAACGTTTATGAAAATGAACATTTCGATCGGATTTGTAGCAAAAAGCGATTCACGACGACCGTTACATCGGCATCGGCAGCCTCATCGAGTCTAATCCAATCAACGTGTCCGTTCACGATTCGGCCACCGACGATAATCCATCACGAGCGTCGTTCTCACGAATCGGAAAAGCGGCCCGAAAAACGTTTGCATGTCGACGAGAGAGTGCACTTTCGCCAGGGTCACTCAACCTCGCCGCCCGATTCTCTTTTTACGAATCACTTTCGCGCAAAACTTCGCAAAGGGGCGCCAAATATTCAAAACGACCCCCCCCCCTCGTTCTGTCTCATCGTCGGGTAACTCGGTGAAAAAATAATTACTGCAATATATACGGATTTTTTTTCGACGCTGTCTCTGTTTCGTCTCTGATCGATTCGTTGCAAAAGGCGATATTCGTTTAAATTTTCATCATGGATTAAATGTTTTTATCATATTTTGTTAATATTGATAAAATAGTTTCTTTAGAACCAGAAAAAAAATGCTTCACGAAGATTTTCAATTTTCATTAGCATCGAGAAGTTTTTTTTTAAACGAACTTAAATAACGTTGTATACGAGTAAATATATCATTGATATGAACCCATTTTCGTATGTATTATAAATAAAAATATATTAATATTCTTATGAAAGAAATCAGTGTTATTTAATATTCCGAGATGATAACTATAACTTTTATAATTTTTATCAAACATTCAATTTGTTTTTCCATTTATGAAAATTGCACATTTCTTATATTTATTGCACATTGAACATTTTAAGTATATATAAGTTAATTTTTTGTTTTTTCAGATCAAATTCAGATGCATTTCGAAGAAAATAACATGGTTTTACCTATCATATTCAACGCACTCTATATCAACTAGCCAGCCCAGTTAGGTACCAGCAACTCAAGGCGAAACTACAAGTAAGTGCATTTAATTTCAAATTAAAATCTTTCCACGAAGAATAATTACAAGCAGCTATTACGAAATGAATTTCAATTCGTCTCAAATACATTAGAATTATCGCTTTTCGAAACTAACGACCATTGCGAAGAACGAGCGGCCGGCGCTCGCGTCGCCGTCGTCATCTGCAATGCAAAACGTGTGGAATTTCAAATTTGGCAATGGCGACAATTTAAAAGTGAAATTCGCGCGCCTCAAAAAACGCTCGAGGGCCCTCCGCGTTTGTGGCCACGGCACTGCGCCCTCAGAGTCCGCCCAAAAGCACTGATTGTCGCCGCCCAAGCAATCCTCCAAACCCCGGATTCTTCGCGGCCAGACATACACACAAACAAACGAACGGACAGACAGACAGACAGACAATCACTTTATAACGATGTCAAAAATCGTCGGCGCATACGAAACGCGCCGTCGACATTTGCATACGGAAAACTGCGGCTCGTTCGATATAACGAGGCGAGAAAACGGCGGCCCCTAATGAATCGGATCGGGTGTAGGTTTTTGTCAGTTTTTTTTTTCAACCAGTGGTTCGTTTTCGCGTTCTGTATGTATGATATGGTGGTTAGTGATGATGATGATGGAGAAATTGTCGAGTGTGTCGAAATTGCGTCTCGATGTAAATGCTGGGGGAGGTGGTTATTGTTTGGTGGTTTTGTGTGATCGGTGAAAGTTTTCTCTTGGGGTTTGGGGATTGAAGTTGTTCTGTGTTTGTTGCGTCTATTCGATCGCGGTTCAATAATTTTTCGATTGATTAATGTAATCAGATAATTAGAAATTAATTAAATCGATTATGCTCATATTATGATTTTTAACGACTTTCATATGATTGTTTCAATTTGAATTTTTGATCAATAGAAATTATTTATTCATAGAAATAAATATGAAATATTGGAGGCCGGTCTTCATTATCGTTAATAATACTCGTGTTTGTTAACTTGCATTTTTTTTCTACAGATTATGATAATATGAGTTTGCAAACATGTCATGTCGAAATATAAAAAAAACAACATAAAGTGTAGTTGAGTGAAAAGACCAGCCATTATACTATTTAAAATTTTCAACAGATTTCGTTTTATATATCTTTTCACAACATATTATACATTCCATTCTATTAGATTCATTTAAGAACCCTTTGCAGAATATTTATTCGTCATTGCGACAGACAAAGAGCGAATTTCACAATACGACAAAACCCGAACGTCATTCAAATTTTCACGAAAAAAAAAACCAATGAACCTCCCCCCCGCGCACAATGCGAAAGAACCGCCACAGTACGTATCGCATTATATTATATCTCACGGCAATATTAGCGAACGGTTATACGCTCATACATTTTCGTCTGCGATGAACGAAAAAAAAAACGCTCGATTCCCGTCGGATTTCGAGAGGAAGGAAACGGTCGGGTTGCGCTAGAAAAGGGTTTTTAAAAGCAGACACACGCCTACGTATATATATATTGTATATGGGCGATGTATAATATTTCGGATACGACGAGTCCTCCTAAGAACAATGCAAGAAGGGCCGGAGCCGCTATTTGACGGTGGGCCGCTTCTTCCGCTCTCATTAAACCGCGGAAAGGGCCCGTGACGTCTGCCTCTGGCCTGGACCTTCGTTTCCATCTAATACCCATTCGTCCACGTTGTGCAAAACTTAAAAATTCGTTTGATATCTATTTAAAATTAAATTTTTCAAAAAAAATCTCATTTCGAACGATTGCGGGAAACTCGTCTCTCTCATAGTGGAAAATTGTTACGAATTGTTGTACTTGTGTATTATTGCATTTGTACAGTATTTAATGGGTTAATTTTGGTTAGGTAGGGTTAAGTTTGAGTTTAATTTAGGTCAGTTATTTTCAAAATTTCATATCGAGCTAGATTCGATTACTTTGAGTCGAGAAAGTATCTATGGGATGTACATGAATGCCAAACTTTCTAGATGACTTTTAGTAGAAATTTCAGTAATGAAACTATATAATGGATGATTTGAATGAACATATGTATTGATTTTCATTTCTTGGAAGTTCTATAGGATTTCATGAAAAAATTCTTATAATTCGAATCACAAATTATATGAGTGTAAATCGTAGTATAGCATGGAAAATTTTCGATCTATTGAATATCTAAATCTGTATTTAATTTTATTCAAATTAAAAGCTAGTTTATTTGAAATAAATAAGATTTTAAGTAAAAAAATATTTAAAATTTATTCGTTCGTTCGTTCAGCGTGGACTAAAGTAAGGGTTAAATCTGAGGTCGCAATTAAAACAAATTTTGGCGACTCAGTCAGACTGCGGTCGTTTGGATATGTCGTTCTTTCTCTTATTATTATTTTCTTTGAGATCTTTGACATGTTGAATAGTACGTCTGTATAATTTTTTTAGCCGTTGTTTTTCGGTACGTCACATGCATCACGCTATCGTCAAAGTCGACCGTTCGCTGACAGTGTAATTTTTCGTTTTGAAATTCGACTTTGCATACGTACATAAAACGATACGTAAAAATCTCGAATCTCATTAAAAAAGATGAATAAATAGACATGCTTCGTAGAAATCGAGTTGCTTCGATTCATCCGAGTTATTTTCAATTGAAATGCGATAACGAGACATAATGCGGCGTACGCGACACACGTTATTGGTTATGGGAGGGAAATGTGGAGGAAATTGTCAAAAGATTTTCCACGGAGCGTTCGAGTCGAGATATCGCACGGTTCAGATTTAACGACTCGAGGCATCGTCTACGTTTTGTATTTTCTATTTTCCTTGCGGATTTTATGTCGAATGTATGCTTCGTTTGACTTGCGAGTTTTTTTTTATTGTTGTTGTGTGTCATCATCGGAAAATTTATGGTTAATGGCGGAAAAGTTATTCAATTTGATGATAACGCGAAGTTACGTGCGGTTAAAATTGATTTTTATTAGAGCTGATAGACGTGTGTGTATGTGTATTTATGTTGTGTGTGTGTGTTTGTATTGATAATTGGATATTGAAATATTTAATTTTAATGAAAATTTGTCTGATTAAATCGGTGCTCTTGAAATGCATAAAGAACTGACTTTCGTTTTCATAAAAAAACTTGATGTATAGTCAAGTGTTTGACTTTAAAGTAACCCCTTTTTACTTAACCCCTAACGATAAAACAAAAGAACTTGCTTCGGAATTACTACTTAAGCGCACATCAAAATGAATACTTAAGTAATTACGTGAAAATATAGTTTTTTCTCATTTACGAAATTCAATTCAGTTAATAAGTACATTTTATATAATCTGCTAGTTGGCATTTATTTTTTTACTAGTTTTTAACAGTTTTTATGATTTTTATTCAAATTCATAGCTTACTTGGAATTCGTAAGTATTTAAATTAAAAAAAAATGTAATTAATTTGAATATCGATGTTTATCATGCAAAATATTCGCTAATAGTATTAGTCTCACCTAGTGTTGCTTGTGCCCTACTAGGCAGGCCTGAAGAACTGACATAGTAGAAGTAGAACGAATGAAACTTAAAAAATGTAAATCAATAAAATCTATTCTAAAAGCAATAGCATTCGAGTCATATAATTGACAAATAGATTTCCTAGTCAAAATATATAAATATTTTTTCAGATGAAGTCAATTTTTTGTTCTGCATTCATATGTTAATGAGTTTAAGAATCATTCGAATACGTTCAAATAATACATTAAATCGAGTACCCTACAGACAACCCTTCCTCAAAACACACAGAGACAGACAGACACATAAACACATGCATGCATACATTGCGAACGGTAATTTTTGCGGTAATGCGGAGACGTCGGCGAGAACGCGACTAGTACCCGCGTCTGACGCTCGAGTCCGCAGAAACGTTTCTTTGTTTTGCTTTTGCTTACGTCATTAAGGGTTGCGATGCGGCCATGGGGTGGCTGCACGGGGGGGCGAAAAAGGGGGCGAAAACAACCCCCCTGGCCTCGGAGCCGGAGGTGGCGAACGGGGACCGGGCTTACGGCGAATGCAAATACGCGTATTAAGACACAACTGAATTTATATACGAGTGTGTATGTATGTGTGTGTGTGTGTGTGTGTGTGTGTGTGTGTGTCGTTTGATTTATTTTGGTGATGGATGCTTGGTTGTTTTCTATGATGCTCTTGTTGTATTTTTAGGTTTGAATATTGTAGACTTTTTATAATGTATGTAACTTAGTTTATATGCGAGTGTGTGTGTCGTTTTAATATTTGTAGTGAATGTGTGTGTGTATTGAGTGTGTGTCGTTTGATTTATTTTGGTGATGGATGTTTGGTTGTTTTCTAAGATAATCTGCTGTATTTCGAGGTTTGAATATTGTATACGTTGTATTTATTATTATTATTTTCATTTTAATATTAACTAATTAAGAACTTTTGTTAGATAATATTTTTTTTATTAGGAAAAAATATATTGTAGTACGTCGAATATTTTGCTATTTATATTATGCGCATCTATAAACTTCTTATGAAAAATTGCATAATCGGATCAAAGGTTTTTGTGCAATTAAATATTTTTGCACTCTTAGTAATTATCAATTGAAAATTACTAAAAAATGCAATTAAAATTTCACAAAAATAGAAAATTTCGTTAGGTGAAATTAAAATGTATGGAATTTACTTTGAAGGTTTTTTTTGTTGTAAATTCATGATTTTGTCACCCTTCAGATATTCGCACCCTTAGAAAAATACTCTGTTTTTTAATGGCTTTGTATGTATCTGAATCTGATTACTTACTATTATAATCATTCTATAAATCATAAGCTTGAAATAAGTATAAACTGTATGAAAATATATGAATCAATTATATTTTTTCGAACAAATATTTTTCGAAAATTATAAAATATCAAATTGATACATTTCAAGCAATTCAAAAATATCTCAAGCACACATTCAAACAAATATCTCAAAAATGCAAAAATAATTTTCATAATTAATCAAACTCCCCAAAACCAACTACCCATCATGCGATATAAGACACGTCCCAGACAGTCCATCGAAAGCCCACCGACCATACAAAGATGACATTTGGTCCCCGAACGTCTGAACGTATACTTATACATACTTCTAAGGGGGTGACCAAAGGGGGTGGCAACCGGAGCGGGTGGGCACTTCTTACTTTCTTACTTACAGTCGGGGCGTGAGCACCCCGGCTGGAATCTGCATACATTGTCTGATTGAATACGACGATGTTTGTGTATTGTGTGCTCGCCCGCCTCGTTTTATTTTTCTTTATTAATGAAATGCTCGTCTTGATGAGGAGACGGTCGCCCATCCCTTATTTTTCACCCCCCTCGCAGCCGCAGGGGCGCCGTTTTTTATTTATTTATTTATTTTTTGTGCTTCTTCGCAGAACCGCATAAGAAATGTTCATGTATCAAATGACGCCGTTTGTTCTTTATGTGATGCGTTTTTTTTTTTTTTTTGTAGTTGTTGCGAGTTCGTCGACTGTGCGATTGCTTAAGATCGTAGGGTTTCTGAAAATTCAATGAATTTAAAATTAACATTCTCAGGGTTTAACGAGTTTTAAATCGAACATTAAAGATTTTATATTTTTTTGTAATATTTGAATTTGACATTTTGCACCCGAATTAAAAATTTTGACCATGACTAAAATTCTAATCGAGCAGAATTTAGAAATTAACTAAATAACAATATAACCGTTTCAATTAGACAATCTCAACTGTTTTTGTGTAGATCTTTATTGATGGTTCATCGATTGCGAATTTGACACGCTTCTATTTATTTTTGTTGAAACGTTTCTGTTTCGAGGCGCAAAAGTCTCGATGCGCCATTTTTTTCTAAGAAGCGGAAAAATTCCTTTGTTCGGCTCAACCGACGAATTTTACATCCGAATTAATTAATACGCAGAGCCGCTAAGCCGAGACTTTATTTATTTTACGCACGATAATCAGATAATCGGAAGCCCGCCGAAAAATATCAGAGTATAGCGCGTCTCTTATTAAAATAAATCGACATAAAAAAAAAACAACGTTAATTGATGCGTTAACGAGTATAGATTTTTCAACTGTTGGCTCCGAGGAGAGAGATCTATCCGAGGCGTCGTCGCTTTGTGCAGATCTATCATACCAATTAGTGTCAAAATGGGACCAATTTGCAGATTGTCGCCTTTTTTCTCTCTCCTTATCCATTCTCCTTAATTTCATAGCCGTCGTCGCCGGCGAAAGGGTGTAAAATGAGGGTTCTTAGATTATTTTACAGCGCTTGATCAGAGGCGATTTGATAACGCTTATTATGAGCGTGTTAGCAGAGGCGCGCCTTTAATTGTACGTCCGCGAACGCTCCTTAATGAACTGGAAAGGGGTAAGGTTTCGAATGGGGGTGGGTTTCTTATATCATCCCCGCAAATAAAGCGAGGGTTGATTCGGCCGGGAATCGAACGAATTATCGATTGCGTGCTCGTACAACGAACACTTAAACGTCTGTCGTATTTGGGTTGGTTGGATTCGCGTGCTCACGTTCCGAATGTATCAATTTCTTAATTAAAACTAATCACGAATGCCCGCCGAATAATTTATTTTGATGTTGCTTCGTGCCGTTCAGCGAAAAACGTCCGATCTTTCTAATGAGCGTCGTTCGAATATTAATTTAAATTACTAAAGGTCGATCTTTTCACTTTTTTAGTCCTCGAGTTGGTTAACTACACTAGTTTTTTTACGCGTGTATATTATTAGTGCGAGACAAACTCGGTGGTTAACTAATTCGAGGATTAAAAAATTGAAAAGATCGGTCCTTAAAATATTTTTGACTTGTCCAAATAAGATAGCAATCGAAGTTGATCCGCGAAAGTTTGTCGGAGCTCGAGCGGCATACGTTCCTCTCTAACATATCGGTTTATTAAACGACAGTCCCTCGAGAGTATGGAATGGCAAGAGCTCTGGATTTATCTGCAAGAGCGGTTGTTTTATTTTAGAGAAACGGTAGAAAGAGACGTCTCCCGGCCATCTTGAGCATATCTCTCGTCTAGTTGTCTGCTTTGCTCGCAGACATCAATTGTGTTCGAGTCCCGGTCGCCTGCCTCAATAACGTATTCTATATATGCGATTGTATGTGTGTATTTTAATATGAGAGTGTCTTTATATGAATCTGAATATTCGTCTGTGTGTTGGAATGTGATTTGTGTTAGTGTTGGTCGCCTGGAATTGATTGCTGAAACAATGCTCGGCTTAACGATGAGAAAAACTCGAGACAACGACGCTCGCGATTCTCGTATAACTCGCGGCATCGTTTCATTTGCTCATTGAATTCGTTTTTTTTTTATTATATTGGAAATAATTTTAAAGTCTATATGGTTATTGATACTTCGATGAAATAAAATATCAATGTCTTTTTCGTCGAATTTATATAGATATTTTTTTCCGTTTTACGAAGCGGAATAATTATGCAGCTCCATACACGTTTATATACCGAATCGAACAACTTAAACGAAAACATCGTCCGAAAATAAATAAATAAAACGAAGCGAGGTTAGCTCTCAACAACCGCACGATTTTCAAAAGAGTACCACCCAGAAAGAGTACCAGAAGAGGAATGAATTTTCCGCGAAAGTTTTCCTCGGCGGTTTTTCCGGTCGAGGGCGCTTTCCAATAAGGCCCCCGCGAATTAATTTCCACATCGGCCATCCAACGCAACCCCGAAGAAGAACTCAACACCAATTTCACAACGGGGGACCTTTTCAATCAGGACACTTCAATATGCGACGCAGACCACGTCACTGACTTTTTCTTGGTGCTTCTTTTGCACTCATCTACGTTTCATATTATTCTAAACGTAAAACGTATGGTATACGTTTTAATTTATTAATCGAGTTGTCATTATTTACAGTTTTCAAATGCATCTTGAAAGTATTTCATAGAAGTAGCATTAAAAAGTTTTTTCAATTTAAATCTGTACGAGCAGATTCTGTATTTATAAATATGAATGGAAAAATAAACACGTTTAAAAGGGAGACGATTCGAATGTATGTCGAAGCACGTTGACCCAATGCGCAAATTTGCCCTCCAGACACAAAATCCACTCATTCTCGATACACAAGCGTATGAAAAGCTTCAGTGGATGGAATGAGTCGCTCGAGGGTGGTTTTCGCCGAATGCGATACACTCCCTATATTGTGTGTATATTATGTGTGTATTTTTTTTATCTATCATGCCTCTAATGTAAATTGAAGTGAAAATGTATTTCCGATGTGGTGGAAAAATCGCCTCACTCCGATGCATGGAAAAAAATCGTGGGGGTGGAGCTTCCAGATCATATCGGTTTTGATGCGGTGTCAATTTCTATTACCGCTCCACTATTGTTTCCGCAAGGGGATGACTTCGATGAAATATGCTTTTTTTATGCTTTTTCGATCGCATCCCCCTATAACTTGTGTGTGCTTTGTTTGTAGGGTTGTTGCCATCCACCCAAATCGAATTTCATATATTTATATTCGATGACATTGCTTCATTCGATATCGTTAACTCCCATCTAATATCAAATCTATTCGATAAACAAACATAAATTGAATGAAATACGACGACAGTTGAAAATAACGAACACAACTCGAATCGCTCGGATTATCCTTTAAAAATTGCAGCAGTTTTGAAATTTCTACCGTAACGATCTTTTCCGCCTTTTTTCCGCCGGCGAAGACGAATTAAGGACGTCTCGCTCGTTTTTGCGTTTTTAGCGAAATTAACATTAAATCTAATGTTCACGTTCGTCGTGATAAACGGTGTGTGTGCTCTTCTGCGCAGAAACAACACCTGGATCGTATCTGGCTGATGTATTGCCCCCACGGTCCCTACACACAGAATAAATTAAGTAAATAATAGCAAGATTTTTTTTTTACACGGGCGGCAAAAGTTATGAGCTTAACACGAATTGTTGTTTACTCTGCGCGTATCGCGTAAAAAGCTTTTAAATTGATCGCCGCGAACACCTAAATAATAATAAAAAACGAAAAGAAAACCTACGAATGTTTACGCTAGTGAAAAAATACATTTACGATTCGTGAAAATGTTATTTTTCCGATCGCGCGTTAAATCATATTCGAATCGAATTTAGAAAGTCTTCCGATTATATTCAAAACATATATCAATTTGAGCTCACGTATGATAGAAATTCATCACACGGTTCTGAAAAAAAAAAGGAAAATTGGAGTTTTCACATTGACTCGGCGCGTCCTTTAAATCCATTTGGATGCACGAAAGGCATTTGTCTGATTGTTTTCCGTTCTATGTGGGGGGAGAGGTGTAACATCGGCTTTTGTGTTTCTGTTTGTGTTTTTTGGTTCGATTCGGGCTTCGTTTTGTGTTGGAAATGGGCGAGGCAGTTGCGGTCAACGCCAGAGACCGCCATTTAACAAACGGGGTTGCCTGAAAAACGTTCAACGTTCAACTCGAGCATTCAAGTGACATCCCTTCGTCAACAGTGCCTTGGCCTGAATATCTGCTTTCGACATGGAAAATAGTTCAGCGATATTTTGTTAGATCTAGAATATGGCTATATGGGTCATATGAGTTTCGAATTCGAATCCATATTGAATCATTTTTAAAATTATATATTAATAATTAAATTGAATTCATGTGTAGAATATTGATTTTTAAGAGTTGTATAAAAATTTACGTGAATTTATGCATTTTCGTCTTTCAACACGTATACGTCAAATGTACATGTTACGAGAATTGGATGGATGAAAGCTCGCCACTCCCAAATGGATGGACTTTCACGCGAACCAATGCGAGAACGAATGAATAATAAAAAAAAGGAAAATAGAAGAAAATAACCGAACGCCGCAGACGTCTTTTACAAAACTAATTTGAGTTAGTTAAAAGTTAAGGGAGTGGCCTCGAGCCACAATAGTACACAACATAACGCGTGTATATTTAAATCGTCTTTGATACTTTGATCAACAATGAAACATACTGCCTATTTCTCTTGTACGAAAAAGTTTTATTGAGAGGGGATTTTTTTTTGTGAATTTCGTGCGAGAAAAGTTCGAAACGTCTTTTTGCACTTTCCAATATTTGAAAATGCAATATGTACAGATTCATTTCATATATTCAATAGTTGAATTTATTGAACGGAAAAACAATTTGCTATGAAAATCATGAATTTGTTAAAACATTTAATAGCGACTGTTTTTTTTTAAGAGCCCCGTAGACTGCAAACTTTCTGTCGACTGATTGTTTAGTCAGGCACTTTTTTAATATAGAGTTGTAATGTGCACACTCCCATACATTTCCGTACTGATTAATTAATCTATCTAAGCTATAGGCTAAACTAAATGCTCATTAAGTGTTGTTTTTCTTCCACTGTCTTCGATCTTAGGCTAGTTTCGATGATGAATATTTAGCTACATATATCAACATGTATTTGAATCAATATCTAATCAAATGAATACGTTCAATTCGAGTATATATGACATGCGAAAATTGCACTAGTCGTGGAATGCTCGAAATGCAACGAGTGTCTTCTCAGACACGTAGAAGGCGAGCAATCGGCCAGCACTGCGAGTCTAATGAGCCGTGAAATGGCTGATAATCGCACTGCACTTAACGGACAACCGGGACTTGTTGCAGTTCGACATGTAGGAGAGGATATCGCCGCACTCGCTCTGTGTGGTCTATGGAAAACTGTATGGTGTGTGCGATTACACTAATCTCAAAGTCAACTCGTCCACTTCGATCGATGTCTGGATTGTGGAAATTGTTGTGATTTTTAATTTGTACGGTCTCATGTCGGTGCTTATGTTAATCGCTTTTGTCTCAGATTTCATTCGGAAGTTTTCGATGTATGTATGTATGATACATACATTGTTCTGTTGCAAGTAGAAGTATTGCACTTTTATAATAATTTCATTTTGAATGAATAAGTAAATTTTCTAATTGTCTTCAACATTCATATATCTGATCAAACTTCACGTAATAACTCCCGAACCATCCAGACACATTTCACACAGCTACGATATAATATTAGTCCGAAATCGCACAAGTTGTATTAGTGGCCGGTCTCGTCCAGGCCGGTGATATTTGCTAAAGGCCAACACGGACCGAAGTTTAAGTCAACTGAAAGCTCTTTGTGTTTGAGCTTTGAGGCCAACATTCCGGGCGCTGGATCTGGGCCGTGGGACGGACGTATGATATGTTAAAGTCGGCCATCCCAGGACGAGGAGGATTGGAAGGAGTTCGGAAGGAGGAAGAGTAGCTCTGACCCAAGAGTGGCCACGTCCCTCTGACCGTAATTCAATTTTACAGTTGACTGCCGTGCTGATTGGGTTCTGTCTTTCGGGTGTGCAACTGTGCCAAAGGAAGGGCCAACTCGCTCCTAACAACTCGAAAGAGTTAACGGCTCCTCTCCATCTCTTAGTATAGCCGAGGGGACTGTTTTGCGTATTTGCATCTTCGGGTTATAATTGGAGGCAAGCTTTTTTACGTCTGCGCGGATCTAGACAATGTCTACCGTTCACGGGCTAAGGACAAAAATAAGTAATTAATGCTCACAATGGGCACAATGGAGACGGCGCGGGATGACGGGTTTCGGCGTGGAAAAAACGCGAGACAAAAAATATGGTTAATTTGCGTAATGTTTCGTACCGCTTCGTCGCTATTAATCATTGCATTGATATTTGAATATTCGAATGGAATTTCAATATTGCGAAATTTGATTCATCAGCGAATTCTGGTTCCGGGCGAAACTAGTCGATATGTAGATGTAGTGGAAGCAACACACAATTCGATTTTCATTATAATTTCGAATAAAATTTATCTAGTTCAAACTTTTCGAACGAGTCTCGTTATATCACAAACAAAACAATCGAAGCATACAGAGTTGCGCTATTGAACAAGTGCAACGATTTCGTAGTTCACGTTATCTTTTCTCGGTAATGAGGTACCCAGCGGGAGTACGCACCGTGTACGCCCACTAATTGAAATAGTTATAACCCACAGTGAAGGTGTTAAGCGATACGTGGTCATTACAGTGCTTCGTCTTATTTTTTTTATTCGTTTCTTACAGCTCTGATGGGAGCTTTAGTACGTCCTCCCTTGATGAGTCAAACGTGACTAAGCGCTAAGGAACGGGCCTTCGGAAAATTCACTTTACTTTCGAAGATTGCCGTAATGTGATATTCAGCTCATAGCCATATTTGCGAAACGTTTCTATTAAAGCGTTCTATAATCATTATTGAATTGTTTGCTCGCGTTTTTAATCTAAATGTGAAAGGGTATTTTCGATATCAATTACGTTATGCCTACAGCGCGTAGATATTATTCAAGCTCGCATTCAATATGGAAATCAAATGCAACTTGATATATTCTAATAATAATTTATATAAAAATATATATCTGATTAAAGGCCAGTCTTTTGACTCATCAATAACATTTGTATTAATTAACGTAAGGTCGACCTTTTAACTAAAGTATAAGTTACAATTAGATAGATTTTTTTTCTATATAGAGTTCGTTCGTTCGTGCCATAACAACAGTCAAACTCTATAGAGGAAAATTAGACAAACATCATTTGAGTATTAAATTTTTAACATTTTCAGACTGCACACGTGTCTAAAACGATCGCTATTGAGATAAATCGAAAGTCGCACACGTACGCCGCAGCAGCACTTAAGGCTTAACATCTAAATGTGAGGTTTTTCTAACCTTTCGGATCGGCCGAACAACAATCGGCATTGTTGGCGATCAGGAAGTAACTGGTTATTGTGCGGATCGCATGTCCATTCGTGCCAACTAAATGCCACACGTGTTTCGAAAGCCGGTCAACGTAATGGCAGCCAATGTGCAATGCAATGTGCTCGCCCGGAGAAGGCTTTCACGGTTCACGGATGCAAGTCGACAACAAAAATACCACCGCACAATTGCACTTGATTCCCGCAAGATCGACTATCATTATAATATTGTGCAGTAATATTCGTTACAGTCTCGCTCGGAAACGGATTTTAGATTTTTCCTATAATTTTGATTTAATTCACATTCATATGCATGATGTACGAGGCGCATTTTTTTTTTAAGTATGATTTAGGAAATTTTCATTTTTATATGAAAGAAAATTTCATTGATATTTTTCAACATAGTTGAAAAAAAATTTCAGGCATAAGTCGTAACGGGAAATTAATTTTTTCATATCTCATCATAGAGAGTTGTTGCAGTTGAAGTAATTGATAAACATTGACGCGCATAAGACGTCTTCTTTTATCGATGTTGATTTGGTTAAAAATACGAATAGGAAATTAGTGAAATCAAAACGATTCCAATATGAAATTTTCATTATATTTCAAAAAATAGATTTGAATAATTAATGTTGAACACTAAATTTGAATTTAATTTTCTTCAATGGCTCAACTTTTCATGAAGAGACACGTGAAAATTGATTTTCCGCTACGACTAATATCCGAACGATTTTTCAACTGTGTAAAGAAGTGGTTTAGAAATGTTCTTTCATACAAAAACAAATTTTGATTTGAATGCGTCTTTTCAAAATTTATAAAAATAATAATCGTATAAAGATTGTTATCAAATGTAGCTCATAGTCATTTCTTTGTCGGTTCTTGTAATTGATGACGTCTGAGAAAGCATTCGCAGATGTCGCTTAAATAATTACGAGAGTTTTCTCTTGTGCGGTTTTCTTTGTAAGAAAAGTCTTGCGTGTACGTGTACGCTTGAGTATGTATGCATGTGAAGTAATAAGTAAACGAAGAAAATGCAGAAAAGCGCAGACAAAGTAATGAGCATTTTGATGCGGTAAAATGTATTCATGAATGTACACGCTCTCGTACATATAATACACGCAGAGAAAATACTAAAAACTTCAGACGGAAAAAACGCATATTATTCTCCCGCGTATGAATATAAATACTTTCAAACAAATTTCAATTTTAATTCACAATCGAGCTAAATTCATCATATTAAAATTTTCATCAATTTTTACATACATACACGTCAAAATATTCAAATTGAAGCATTCCTTTGAATAAATGAGTCACTAGATCGCACGAATCGATGAACCGATTTCGTCCCAAGGCACCATCCCTCCTCGCCATCGATTCGAAGCCATAAAACAGTGCAGCATGGGATAATGAGACAGGAGATGTGCACGTGTGTGCAACATGCACACAATTTAATCAGAGAGAGACATTTCTTTGTGAGTCGTCTGCGGCTAGACGGTTCATTATCCCCGTACTACGACGGAGCTCCCCTAACGAACACTTTGCGGCGTTCGTCGTCGTCGCATCGGAATCGCGATATTTTCCACGTCGATCTCCCTTACATGTGTATTCCGTTATTGTCCTCCGATCCATGGGGGATTATTCGATTTCGCTTGTGCGACGGGAAGTTGAGGGAAAATCGCGACTTTTCATCAGCGCCTCGCGAAAACTCCTACACACGAAGCGAGGAACTTTTCAAATTCGTGCGAGTGCAATTTCTTTTCGATGCGGATGCTTCGGTTCCATTCAATTTCGCGATTTTCACGTGTCGTCTCGTATTAATCGCGGTATCTTGAATCGTATTGAGAATTTGCACTTTGAAACTTGACGAGCCGGAAAGTTTGTGTGACTTTTATAAGTAGACTTTCGTATCATTTGTACGTAGTAAAAATACTCACAGAAATAACATAGTTAAAAAGATTAATATAAAATCACATTTATTGACTCATTTATTTTAATTAGATTTAGCATCGAGAAAATTGATTTGTTAAGATTTTAGAATTGCTCTTTTTTGTGTTGTATTTTTTTTTTTAGGAGAGTTTGACAATTTACATGGCATTTTCGTGAACTCAAAGCATCGAATCCTATTAAAAAATGCGAGTTAACTTACATGACTGTAACTGATCAACTAAAAGACCAGCCCTAAAGCAGATATAATACGTCCAATTATTACTAAAACTTACTTATTTATACATTTCGAATGTAATTTAAAAGCATAACATTAAAAATATTGAATTGTTTATAACGAAAACACGTATAACGAAACCTTCGCAAATTAAAATTCAAACGAACAAAAATCGACACGATAAAAACAGCACACCCGACGACGACACCGACAACGACTACGTAAGTAAATCCTGAAAAGGAAAAAACGCCACGATTGAAAAAGAAAAATCGCCGGTTCGAGTTTTCCGAGGATTTGTGGCCGACGGCTGTGTGTTGTACTTACGTACGTAGCTCGATCCCACGAAACGCAGAAAAGCATTATACAAACACGAGAGAAATAAAAATCGTACCAACTAAGTAAAAAAAACTGCAATAATTTTGCGAGCGAGTTGCGAGAAGAGGTTCGAATCCGAAAGTTGAGCTCATTACCGGGTGCATTCGAAGACTTTTCGTTATACATATATATGTATATTTTTTCAATATTTTCTACCACCCTAGAACCACCCCGCAATAAAAAGTGTATATTGGCTATCGGACGTATTGGGTGTTTGTTCGGAGCGACGCTAATGGAAAAGCCGCGGGTCGGTTATTCGCCGACGACGACGACGGACCACCCCGCTCTCGGTTTTTGCGGGAAATGACTTTCTGACTCTTAATCTCTCCAGCAATCTCATTAAAAATTCATAACTCAACTGCAAAAAATGAAAATGCTCCGACCGCACCGGCCGGCCCAGAACTCTCTCCCCAGCGTCCGTTTAAACTTGGCGAAACTCTTCCGCGGTCCGCGATGAACATTGCTAATTTATTTATAATGGCAATTATTCGATGTCTCCATTTTTAATTTGATCAAAATTTATCAAATTTTCAATTATTCAGTAATATATTTATATTTCTAAATTACTTTATTGGTAAACTAACTAATCGATTTTATGTTTCAAAGCACCCATTTCTATCAATAGAACCAAAATATATTTATTCATCATATTAAATTTCCAAAATAATTGAATCTATTTTAACTTTTGAGCCGATGGAAGACTTATAAATTAATTGTAACATATAAATTTCAAATCGTATAAGTTTTAAAATTGTATCGAAGTCAAAGCAATATCAAAACTCTTCTAAAAATAAATACCAATAGTTAAAATATGTTTGACAACATTTCTTATAATTTATCCATCATTTTCGTTTATAAATTTTTAAGTTAATTTTAGTCTAACAATAAAATGATTTACTTTTGAAAAGAAATATCAATTCATGTTCTAATCTATAAATCCATTTTTTTATAAAATTTTTAAGTCAATTCTTTTTTTATGATTATCGTTAAGTATAGATTGTAAAATTTCTTTGATTCCATTATTTTTTTCAAATAGAATGATTTTCATAATAAATAAATCGAAGGAATTCTGTATATTTTGGTCATTCCGTACGCGACGAGTGGGGGCAAATAGCACTGCTTAAGACTATGCAATGCTTGAAAAAAGAAGACTACTCTAAATACCACGGAGCGCACCACCATCTTCACAAGTGACTACCTCCCCAGGCTAGCCGTCTTCTCTTCCACCTTCAGCGCCTATCTTTCCACCATTCTCATATTCGCTTCAGCGAAAGGGGTAGTAGTCGAGGATCGTTCATCTCGACGGGGACGAACGCTCGCGTATCCACATAGAAACAATACTTCTGTGGAAAAAAGCAATAACGATCCTTCGACGATTTATATACGTATGGGTGATTTCTTTTTCTTTTCGTGGAAAAAAAAAATATGTCGCGCTTATTTTCGGGGGCACAAATCGCGAACGTATTTTCGGTGTGAAAAAAATTGCGCGAGGGGAAGAAGTATTTTGCGAACTAGGGTCGGGCACGTAAGACAATACACAGACGTTAAGGCACGCCACAACTTTGTGTTTTATTGCATCTCATTCCCAACATAATTATTGTTGAAAACTGAGATATTTTTTCACCGACGCGGAAAACTTTTCAACGAGTTATTAGATTGTTCGCCAAGTTTTCCACCTGACGGCGAAAAGACGGCGCACTGTTTTACGGGTACCACACGTACACACTCGTACACGTAACTGAGCTTATTTTATATGAAAACGAAACACGCTTTTTTTCCATTTTTAATTCAGAATATACGTTTCGCATAAATTCGTTTTTTCCACAATACAAAATATGAATATTATCTATCGAAATTATTATTATAGAGCATAAACGTGTTATACAATTCGCAGTTGTACGTACCGAAGTCGAAGGTCTGTTTCAGTGTCCGGGTATAATTATTGTTCGAGTTAAGTTTCTCCCGAAGGGTAGACGAAATTAGCATGTTGGCAATTGCACCCTTATAAGTCAGAGGGTGGTTCGATGCGTATAATGTTACGGGCGGGCCACATGCGCGTGATAGCTCGTCCGAGTTACGGTCCTCGAATGCGACACAACACCGCAAAATCGACTAACCAGATTATTTTATTGTATACCATCTTGATTATTGATCGCCAGAAAACTTTAAATTCAATATATTTCAAATTAATTCAACATTAAATTTAAAAATATTCATTACATACTGATATCGTAACGCATCAGTAGGTTATCAAGTTGTAAAAATTATTTAGACATAATGTGATTTCTTTAGTTTCAAATCTTCTCTCATTTGTTTCAAAATTAACAATCAAATATTTGAAAAATATTTTTGTTGCTTGTCTATAATATCTCTAGAGTTGTAGCTTCGAAATATGAAATCTGCATACGACAACGACAGCAGTGTACGGCCACCTTGACAAAAACTTAGTGCACTGTCTTCAACCCTCGACCACCACATATCACGTCAATGCCAGACGTGTGATTATCTCCTCCTCTTCCTCGGAGAGAAATCCCATTCTAAAGTAAAGACAATCGAGTCGGGTTGACCATGTGTTGCGCCGTCAACTCGGTCCGATTGTTATTATCGAAGGACCCACGAAGACGTAATGATAATTGGCGTCTTAGGCCCATCGGCCGAAGAGGACGACCCCTTAAACTTGGACCCTTAATCGAGGCGGACTGTTATTAATTTAAATGCGCAATTAGGTCCAATAATATGACTGACCATTACTGCGAAATACCGCTCTGCCGTACACAGTGGGATTTCGACGATTCGAATACATACATTCTTAATTGAATATACATAGTATAAAATATATTTCAAAGTATTGTAATATGAAGTGTGTTCCAAAAATCATGAAATATGTTCTTTGTCAATTGTAAAAAGATCAAAATAGTTGAATTCAATCGCCAGAATATTCCGCTTTATAACCCATTCAAAATTAACCTAATCTGAATGTGAATTAAGTTAAATTAGCTGATTTAGTGCACAACTCTTTTGAGATTACATCATTCCCAAATTCCAAATCGAAAGATTCCAAGCATTGACCATATATTCTTTTTGTTTTTTGAGCTAAAAATTGAATCAAAATATCTAAATTTGTTATTATTGAAACTAAGTGGCTGTGATAATAGTTAAATAGAAAGACCCTCATCTCAATTTCCTATAAGACATATCAGGCATGAAAGAATGGAGGAAAAATGTTAAGGTGATCTAAGAGATTGAATAAAATTGACCCTTTTTATAGATATTAATTGGATATTTTAGAAAAAAGAAATGTTGAGACTTTTGGGACACGCCTTGTAAATACTTTTACCCACATCAATGTGGAGATCACAACGTGATATTAACGTGTGATCTGTGAAATTGTGCCCGGGATACGTGTGGTCATACTCGAGTGCATCGAACAAAGGAACAATACTTTATCGTACGTACATTTGTTGTACTGGACATCAATCTGGTGTTGGACTCGGTGCACATTTTCCATACACTGCGACCCGGTTTGCAATTAGGCGTCGGCCATTCATCATATGCGCACAATGGATAGTTAATGCAGATATATCGGCTACCGGTTATCTGGGGTTGCTGATTTTCTCGGAAATCGTTAGCATTTTCACTATATCCGTGACGTATAACTGTGCTGATTCAATGCTTATACAGATGCGATTTTCAATTACGTCTTGCTTCAGTTAGTGTTTATGATGAATAATTGTATTATGATATAGAACACGGTTTCTCAAGCTGTTTCTACAATGGAATACTAGGTTGACTTAAAAAAAATTAGTGAACCTTTCAATATTAATCTTTTTTTTTTAATTTGCATTTGCTTAAATTTGTATATTTTTTCAAATTGGAATGAAACTCTTATTCAAGCACCACAAAACCTTGAGGTTGCTTAGAACCCAGTTTGAGAAACCTTGATGTAAAACAATTGAGAATTTATACAATTTCAACACAATCAATTGTTTCATATTTATATCGCTTCTTTTCATTACGTCCTATGATTTAAACGATAAAAAACCAAAACAATCAAATTGAAATCATCGATTCGAATTCAAACAGACTTCACAGTCTTGATTGTAATTCATACGAACTAATGCAGATAATCTAAGAGTGTTCCGTTATCGTCACGTACACACACCTCTCATATTTACACACGTGTCGTCGCCGGAATCCTCCGAAGGCACGAACGAGTCGTCTCACAATTAATTCACCAACAAATCCCTATAAAACGAACATGTACCTGAATGAATAGATATTTTGCAAACACTCCCAGTAGTATCAATGTACGTGCGTCGACCGGTTGCGATTTGCGCACACGTGATAGTGCGTCATTAGAAAAGCCCGCGCCGCAATTACTCCGGATACGAGATATACGTTTCCAATAATAAATCGATGCACTTATAATCTCGGTAGAACCATTGGTTCCGCCGTTTTCAAATAAATCGAGAATCTATTGTGCCGATCGGTTACTTTCTATAATAATTCAGTGCGCGCGTGTGCTGCGCGACGCTCAACCTTTTCGCATCCTGTGCGTTGCGCCATTGAATTGTGAATTTAAATTACAAAAATGTATTGATTAATAATATTATTATAAGCTAATTGAAGTATATTATATATAAAAATAGATGAAATGTTAAATACATTTCACTATGATCGTCAAATCATTGAAACTTGATAAATATTCCATTGTTAGGAATTCTGGACACTTTAAAAATGCTGGAATTTTTTAGAAAAATTTCACTGAATGGATTCAATTTTTTTTTATATAATTTAATGACTAATCAATTACGGTACTCATTGTTGAATTTCACACTTTTGAATTGAATTGATTTGAAAGAAATTGAATAGAATTTCTACATAATCTGACAACTATTGCACAGTAATCTCATCCGGTTAATTGATTTTTTTCTGCAAAAATCATTCCAAATATTGATACCAAATGCCACATTAAGAACCGTGATTGATTATTCTATAAATCACAATTGAAACTAAGAATCCTTTTAGCAAAAATGTTATAAAAAATTATAACATTTCTGGAATTCAATAAGAAAAGTGTACAGAAACAATGTATTATATTGAATCAAGAATGTGTATTGATTCGATTGTGAATTACAAACCGATTTAAGGAACAACTCAATTCTTAAGTTCAGATTTTCTGATATTTCACCATAAATCTTTCATGCACGGTGTCGCATAATTGATAATGCGTACGTAGGAGCGCGACACGCGTGCAAGTCGCGACTGACCTTATCAGGGCTCACCAACCTGCGACTCTTTACGACAATAAAATCATAGCATAGCATTACTAGTTGCATTCGATAGTGAGACGTGGATATGTTAGTTTCGTTTTATATTATAGCTGTCGGCTGCAGAAGTGGATTCGCAAGTGAGCAGTTAAGTGGGCGTTGCGGTACCTAATTGTGCATATACGCCACACATTCTGCGGGTGCGACCTTCTTTCTTCCTGGACTCGATTTGAAGAAATGAGTCTTTGAAATCGATATATTCATCTTTTGAATCAGGAAATGTGACCCAAATCATTATTAGAAGAAGTTTGGTATCTATCGAATATTTTCCATTTGGTACTAAACTGCTAATAATGAATGAATTCATTATTTAGATCAATTCATTAAGTTTCTTAAAATGACTCGATTTTGTTATAAAAAATATCAAATTCTTTGGCATACTGGTCACATATAAAATACGTGCAGTATAAAAAGAGTACGCCTATGCACGTACCGGTACATCGGCCCTTGCAGATACTTATTAGAAGCAGATTACCTCAGCCCTTTGTCCGAGTCCGAGCCGACAATGCATGACGATCGAATCAAATCTCACATACGTGTGCCTTTTATTATCCCGTTCGTTCGATTGTTGCGTCTTTGCACCAACAAAGAAAACGTATTTCCTTCGACGAAACGCGAATAATATACGAACGATTCTACGCTCCGAACGATTCTGCGTTAGATTGACTCGATCTATTCGATTCTATGTCTTTTTTCATCATCGTCCTTTTCTGTGCGAGATTGGAATTTCAAGCGAATAATATTAAACTTTTCAATCCGATACATTAGAACGCATTGATGTGCAAATCTGAAAAAATGAAACGTTGAATAGAATCTCGTTTGTTTGCAAATGTGTTGAATATTCATGCATTATTATGAAACACTTAACACGTTCGGTGAGAGCTGTTCAAACACGGACGTAAACAATTATGCAGAGATCATAATGAAAACGATTTGAAAGCTCTCTCGGAAATTGTATCATGCATTTTCGTCTGCGTTATAAACACGCTTTTAATACTCGAGCAAATATAAATTGTATAATGCGCATTCGCACCACACGATCGCATCTCCACGAAATCGAGCATTATGCTCAAATAATAATAAGGACGATAGTTATAACAATAATAAAAATAAGAAAAGTGCGCTCGAACGAGTGTGGAGCAATAAAGCATAGTGGATACTCATCTCCGAGTAATATGAAGTGCTCGAGACTGATTTAGTTTTCCGTGTTCGAAAGTGCGTTCTCTACGCGAAAACGCATACGAATTCGATCGAATCGAACATGCACATATATAATCATTTATTTATACAAAAATATCAATACACCTCTATCTAAATCGCGTCCGATAATTGTACGAATCATCGAGCATACACGTGAAGCACAATTTCCCAACGGAGCACACCGATCCATCGGATCAATCATCGATTCCTCAATTCGATACGCACTTATTGATATATAATTTGCGGTCGTGATTTGAAGCGCATACAAAGTTGCGACCGAGAGTAATCGCATTTGGACCGCGTATGTGCGTCGTATCGTATGATGATTGCCAACGGGGTGGAGAACGCAATTACCCCCGTTGCAGTTTCGGTGCATACCATACACTGTGTGGTGCACTTTCGTATACACACACAGAGATGAGGGCCAGCGAGAGGCAATGGTAACGATCTGCAATAATTCACTCGGGCAAAAAGATTCGCGAGAGGATCACGACTCTGGCGCATTGTGGTGCACGTGTGCGCAGACAACATTATAATATAATACATCGTATCCTCAACACGACACAAATTGTCCGACGAGAGTAACCTCACATACAATATAATACGATTCGAACGAAGAACGAACAAATTGTATCTTATATGCTCGCGCTAATGTTGCACTTTTCATTTTTTAATTAAATGTTCGTTTAATTCGATGTTTCATTAAAAAATATAATCAATGAGTCAATTCGTGATCTTTAGAATCACCATTTTCTTTCTTTCTATTAGCTGATAATTCAGCCGAGCTCTTTAATTAGTACGAAAATGTATGAAAGTGGGCATGTTACGAAAATTTTATGTAAAAATGTCTAAACTCAAATAAATTTTCGCATCGATCGTTTATAATGTCTCATACGTATAAGTCCAACACCAATTCGTTCTGCGTACACTTTTAATGCAAATGGTCGAAATTATTCCCAAGTAGTTTCGGTACGGTCGTTGATTATTCGAATCACATACAGCGTGGATAAGTTAACGATTTGTTTAAGTCCCCGCAGCGTCCAGAACCCTAAACCCATATCAAGGATATACTACGTCCCTCGTTCACGAGGATATAAGGGAAGAGGGTGGGATCGGGTTGCGGACGACTCACAGGTGCTTCCCAAAACCATAATATTAATACAAACTAATTTACATATGGGTCTGAAATCGACATATTGCCTTACCATTGCGAAACACCCACGAAGGCAAGTGGGAGACGCGCACGCTTTTCCGATATTTATGCATGCGCCTTATTGAGCGTTTCAATTTATCTCATTTAAATTATTCATTCGATGAATATAAATTTGTCCAATGAATATTCTTCATATTACACAAATTATGATTTTCGTATTTTTTTTATTTGTCGAAGATGGTATCGTTATTATCTAGGTCACATTGAATTAGTGATGGATCCGAATTTGCAATTTTCATTCGCACAAAGGTATAGATGAGTCTATTTAAAATTTAAGCACGGCGTAGTGATAGGGGTTCGTTTCGCAGGGTCGCGGTCGACACATTAATTTATATGGAATCCCACTCGCACCTGATATGTTCGCTTACAATTTTACTAATGCGTCAAATTAGTTTAGCCGGATGATTTATCTGTTCCACCAACTTTATTGTGTATCCGATTAATTAGTACAGTTTGCGATGTGTGAACTGACTATCGAACTTTCAAACCCTAAACTGTGATACAGCATCATAACTATGATTGGATATAGAAACGAGCGAAATCACACCTGAATACGCGAGAGTTTCGGATAAGTCTTCGGATCCAGCTTCGTATAATATAATGCACAGAACAGACTTCAACCATAGGTGTCGGTCGGACAGACATATAGACAGACGAGCATACAAAACAATCTCACAGACGGACAGATATTCTATAAACAGGCAGAAATCGCAGCCGAGATATGGACCGTGTGCAAACTAATGTATGGGCAGGGGTGGACAACAGACGGTCCACTACCAACGAAGTAGACGTTCTCGATTTAGCTCGGAAACTTCGATACGGAATGTGTGTTGTTCAGATTATATTGATTGCTATGGAAAAGTGGCGGCACGAGCTCACACGCGTACCGTAATAATCTAATATTCGATGATTGCATACGATTAAGGAGCAATTGTGCGTTTTTATGCGTTCGGCTCTCTCGTTCCATCTGCGTGAAACAATTCAACGTAATTGAATCGACATCAAATTAAATAAGAATATATCAATAGAATGAAATATTTCAATCCGATGAGAAATTTCAATCCGATCCACGTTTAGCATTCATACGTAACGTGCCGTCCTTGTACACTCAATCGAGAACATACTGAAATATATACACAGAGACCGCTTCAAATATGAGAGATCTAAATTAATATCCACCGGCCGTATCGCCACCCACCCACCCAACCACCCACCGGGTCATCCCTCTTCGGTGGCGCACATATGTAAGAATGAGAGGCAGGTGGGCGTCCTCACACCCCCAAAGCCCTAAACTTGGGTCGAGAGTCCGGTAAGATGGAATTACCTATTAGCCGGTTCTCGTAACCAAGGAGACTGAACGTTTTCGGACCGGAACCTCGGGCCGATGGACCCGTCCCGGCCAAACAACGGGATGGACTCTTTCGCGAAAGTGTCCATTCCAAGGCGACCATCGAGGATGTCGAGGTTGAGGCTATTGAATGTTTCTGCGGTTTAAATAGGGCTGAGATTTTTTATATTGATGAATTCAATTGAATAAAATTAATTTATATCGGGATCGTTTAGGTAGATTATGAAATTGGTTAGGTTTATCGAGGAGGAGGTCGGGATGCGATAAAACGGTAGGTGAACATGTCGCGTGCCTTATTACCAACGGGATATAGTGATAATCGCATACAACAACAATATCGTCGACCCTCGCCTAATCTGTTTACCCACACAATTTGGGAAATTTGCGCCGATGTGAAATCCTTTCGTTATGTGACCCGCGTATATTAATTTTCGGGTGGAGTGTGGAGTGCGCTTCATACACCACCCCCATACCGTAATAATTCGATATTCGCCGATATGTCTCATCCCATATCGTAATACCCCACATATTGAATATATTATGCTGTAAACATAGTATTTGCAGATATTTCACATAGCTCTTGCACTAAAATTTTATCACTGAAATTTTCATATGAATGTCAATCATTTGTTATATAATCTTATACATACATATGTATAATAATAGATTGATTCCGTTTGTATCTGCTCGGTGAAACATAGTATTGCGGTGATAACTCATTTTTTTACAATTTCTATGCACTTACGTATCAAAATTAAGGATTTTCGGTGGGCAGTGATGATTTTTGTTACTCTATAGTTCGACGTCTTTGGCTCTAAGAGTATTACTTTTGGTTGATATTTTTTTCGACATACAGATACTTAATTCTAACCAAGTGTACGATATTAAAAAAATAAACGAAAAACATTTCTAAAATAACATATTCCGCACAGACATCAATCAGCCCCTATCCACAATTGTAACGACCTCCTCGCTTTATCGAAGCAGATCACGCATCTGTCGTCTGCTCGGCGCATACGTGGGATTGTCTCGATAATTCCGCAAGACGCCGACCAAACCACCCCCGAAGCCACCCTCCAGATTAGAATTCGCCACCGACGTATATACCTGCCGGATAGGATTGTCGACAGCACCCACACCCACCCCAACCACCCACCACCGACCACCCCCCGGCTCGTATTGTAATGTACAAATTAGATATTCCGAATGGACACGCGCGGTCGAAATAGGGGGTCGTGGATGCTGGATGCTGGATGTTGGGGTGGGATAAGGTTTTGGGGGTGGTATGGGGATGGAACTATTCCGGCCGCCGGGCTAAAGTCAAACTCGTGTCCGGCTAGAGAGGATAGGACACGTGTGAATATTCCGTTTATGGCTACGCTTCGGGGGCTATTTGAATATCAAGAGGATTTTCGTATTTCGATATTTCATAATGTATATAAATTTGTATCAAGTGTTTTGTTATTATTATTGAGGATTCCATTGGTATTAATGTGACGAGAAATTATTGGAGTTTCTCTATTTTTGAGTATGAAAAACAATGTACTCACGAGATCGATGTTTTCCAAACGAACATTGTTAGAGCAAGAAAAATTCTCAATCAGTTCATTTCTTAGGTCTCAAACTTAGTTTGTTTCGTCCTAAAAGCTTTTATATGGTAAATACCGATTATAAAAGTCAAGAATTTCATTCTATCCACATACATTCATCATCCGAAAAAATATATTTTTTGTTCAACTACTCTATTTTCGAATATTTCGATATTTACCCACATATCAAAAACTAGTTTCATGCAAAAGTATAAATCCTCTCATATATTTTATATAAGAAGAAAACATTGCCTTTCTCATTGATAATTCAAATAAATTAATTTCATATCTTATTTTATTAAACCGTACAATGATGATGGATTATCTCGACAGGCTCTCACACGGACTCGATTAAGTCTGAGCAATTCGCGATTCGACGTATGTAAATCTTTATTTAACAACGTGTTGCACAAGTGTGCGATGATTCGAGATGAAAGCTCGTCGATGCTTCGTACCCCGGGATGCCATCGAATGTCTTCACGGCATGATATATGAAAGGAGGCATCTCGAAGCATTTATATGCGAAATTAGTGTGCGAACATTAATCAAAAGTCATGTATGCAACGGCCATCTGTCAGCGCCCCTTTATCCGGCGACAGCTTAATTGGCATATGAAGAAGCCGCACACTATAGCCCCATGCTCCTCCTTCTCCTTCTGATGCTGCTTGCGAAGTGCATTCAGCCTCTTCTGAAACATTCAGAAGGGGGGACTGTTGAGGACAGACGAACAGACAGATACCGACTGGCAATAGGGTGACCCATTAATCTTCACGTTGGGTCCATCTCACATATGCCGACTGAAATTACTTTGGTTAAATTCAACTGTTATATGACGACGAAATAAGTTGAAAATTTTCCTAAAAAAGTCTATGAATTGGTTCTATGTATTCACGTGTGTTTGGTAGCAAAAGGATATAAACGGAACGTGTGCTCATATGTATCATCAAATCGCTCGTCTCTTTTTCAATACATATAGGTACACCTTCAACTGTGAGCGCGTTTTTCTCAAAATCTGATGATCTCCTAACATAAACCTATTTCATCGTCGTATATATTTTATATGATTATAGAACGTATTCGACCTTAGAACAATAAGACGTTTCAAATGAAAGCTGCCATATTTACACGGATGACCCATCCCGGGGCTCGGCGTAGCAACCGACTTTCACGTACAACGAATCGATACAAAGTTTTGATTAATCGCAACAGGAGTATCCGAGGCGACTCCTTCGAGGAGGAGGGAGGGCGGGTTGACCAACAGTAGTTAATTTGTGCGCGATTTAAGTGTATAAAGTGTTGTTCGCCATCATCGTAGTCGCCGTAGCCCGGTCCGCTCGTGAATAGGGGCAAATTTTGATTTACAGCGGCAAGTATTCACAGAGATTTGTACGTGAAGTTTCCAGCTGGAACTATTATTGGGTAGGCGGTCACCGGGCGGATGAGGTGGGTGGTGGGCGGTGGACTGCCACCCCGTTTCTCTGTAGGTGGTTGAGATTGTGGATGGGTGGCCGGTGGGCCATCGTCCAGGACCGTTAGGAACGCACGAACAATGCTATCCTAACTGACCGCCGAGAGGAGCAGATATGAAAATCATCTCCTATATAGCTCTGAATGTCTTATTCCCTCGCTGGACTTACGTAAAGTTATCGAACGGCACGGTGTGACGTTTTATTTCACTATTTCTATATATTTATTTATTCTTTAAGAACAGGGTCTTCAATAAATTACTTTTGTTTTCAAATGTGTAACATTTATCTATTTAATAGCTTAGTAACCAAATGTATTTTATTTTAAATGATCATGGAAAAAATATATTAGCATTGTGGTTTTTGCTAAAATACTCAAAGTTTATATAACTTTATAAATATTTTGATATAGAACAACGTCTGACAAAGCGTGAGTTTCACTTCGCGTTTGGGATAAAGTAATCTCACCAAGTTTATGTGGAACGGAAAATTAGCTCCGAAAAAATAATTTAACCGGACAGTAATGTCAAGAATCTACTTATGAAAAATTAATATGAAATCGACAAAAATACTAATATTTGATTATAATTCGCTAAATTATCGACATGAATTGAAAATGATAACTCAACCCAGCATCAGCGTCGTAAGATTCAAATGCGAAACCGTATCGAATCGAGTCTGAGAACACGTCGAATTCGAACATCGAGATTGTGGAGAGAGCACGACCGAACCTCGAATGCCTTATACGCTTCAATACAAATGTACCTATTAAATTATGGATAGGGGTGCCGGCCGGGCCTCTGCGTGGCGACCCCCCCAACAGCCCACCGGCCCCCATCAGCCCCAATCTTACGCTGTCCATCCCTCGCACCTTACCCCTATCTTGGTCCAGCAAGTTGCCCGGGGGCGTCCGAGCTGCCCACGCGGCTGACCCTCCCCTCGAAGTCCTTCATCAGGCCCTTCTTCGCCCCCGGAGCCCGGGACAGGCTAGGGTGCTAATGGGGGTCGGAGCTAAAACCCACTAGGGGGTGAGAGGACCTCTGTCCGAGCTCGAGGGTGGAATACATTCAGCATAAGACGTCCGACCTGTTTCGTGTGGTGTCTTACCACCCCCTTTCGCCTGGGTATGTATTTGCTCGCGATTTGCATGGGGCGCTGCATTAAATTGCGAGAACGCGGAATCGAAGCGAAAGGATAGCCTCGCAGTGGCTGCAGCGGAATTATCTCGCGTCGGTTGCGCTTGTTTCTTTTAGGTGGAAGACTCGGCTTAAATTCCGAGAAATGTCCGCCCGCTTTTCATGCGAAAGAATCAACACAATAATTAATATTAATTTTATTTAAATTTTCCACACTAATTTGTATAAAATTCATCGTTGAGTAGTTTTATATCAATACTTTTTTTTATTTATAATAAATTAAAAACTTTTAAGAATTTTCAGTATTTAAATGCACTATGTATAATGTGTAGAGTTTGTGGAGTAATCCTTGTGTGTAGAATTAACATGACACGAGCGAGTACCTAAGCCGGCGTCTTGGCTTTGAGGCAATCGTAACCAAATATTATATTATTTGATATACATACGCGTGCAACACAAGCAGACGATTCCTATGATAGTGGCCCGAGGCGTCTAACTACCTGATCGCGTATCCTTCCAATATATCCTTCGGGCTATGAGCAAATGTATTGGATTCGCACGCGAGACCCGTCACACGATACCTTCGAAATGATATCCACCTCCTTTCAGAACGGTATTCCAGTCTAGAATTAAATCTGTATATTGGTGATATTATTTCGCTATAATTTCATTTCAAAAATAACCTCTATATACCATTTTCAATATAATATGCTAACGAATTCTCACTTGTACCCAATGATTGTATAATATGCATTCTTATTATTAACGAATTTCTTAATTAAAGTCATAATTTGATGAGTTAATATGCAATCATCTTAAAATGTAATCAGATCATTATATCCATTAATCGATTTAACTTTGTGAATTTCTTGTATTTATGTAGTTGTGTTCTAGATTTGTGTGTACTATAGATGCCCTACGTACATACATTATGATTGCTTATATGGCGTTTACATTTGTCTGTTGCTGTTAGCATTTTATATCTAACGATGGAATTTAGCTCTTTATTTCACATACGAATAATAATGACAAAGTGAGAAATATACCAGCTACAAAGATAGCAACAGCTACGTGTAAACGCCTAAATAGATAAATTTATCAAATTATTGGTTACGTCAACCAATCATGGAGTATATTTACTCCGAATTAAAAGTAGAAGTCTATATAAGTAATTTTGGTCAACAGCAGCTGGTACATAAATAAAATCATATTCCTCTCCATTGAAATGGTAAAAATTCATGAACGCTTCGAAGGGGTTGAAACACCGCAAATATTATCGTCGGACAGTACTCGTACGTAATAAATAACCGAACTGGGGGTTATATATACGAGGGATGAAGGGGATGACAAGTATGCGGGGCAGCGGTATGTGATTGTGTATTCCTCGCGTCCTCGCCATCTGACCACCCACATTCTCCACTCGGAGGAGACCAGTATCTCCTGCTGGACTTTCCGACCGGGTGGTCCTGAGGGTGTTCAAGAGCGCGAAGGTTGGGGTGGATCTGGACTACTCGAAGGGGGTGTAGGTCTGGGGGACTAACGGTCAAGACTTTGGACCAGCCATCTCCAAACGAGAGATGTTTACACATAAATCAAACATTGCACGTACTAATTGTCGACGTGGTTTACTCTTGGAGGATTCGTACTGCTCTGGATTGTCTACGAACGAGATTGTTTTGCTCGCAAGATTTATATTAAATTTTGATGCGCATTGATTTGAAAACGATATAGGACGAAAGTAATGAGATCTGGACTATCGGAACATGAAATTATTACTGTTAAAATTTCGAAATAATTAGTTTTTGATTGAAGATTTCTATGTTATTGAAATTCATTTCAGCTATACATATATGAAATTATTATTTTTGTTTTTAAAATTTCAAATATTTGAATTTAAATATTCAATTCGAAGTTTGATTTTCACACTAGTGGACATTGAGAATCATTCATTATTCCATATACATAAGTCGAGGGGGTTTCGAAACACCACCTAAACTTACATTCGCGGACATACGCCACCTCACCCCTAGAAACACTCGGCAAGGGGTTGGATGTGTTTGCTCAGCAACGACCCTTAGTTAGCATATGGAAATAGTTCCGAACGATAAAGACGTTTGCGTATGTGTACAAGACCCGATCACACTCCGACCGACGACGGAATATGGATATTAAATCCTGGCTCAGAGTCGTGCACAATAAAATATTGATCGGACGCCGAGCCCACATTTAATGTATTAAAGTGTTTAATGTCAAACAGATATACGCTAGGACTTCGGGTTTCGAGGGTGGCTTCATCCCTTATGTAGTAGGCACGTATGCCTCCAGGACGAGGGTACGGGTCAGTCCAGGGATGACCTTTCAGCGTGCCAGTTATAAATTAATATGTTCCAGCGAAGGTCCGAAGATTGTGCAGAATGTGTACGTGTTGGTCGAAAATCGCGTTCGGCTCGTTAATTGTCCGGCTGAAAAGTCGGAAAATTAACGATGGAAATGTATAGTGTATTATAATGTGCAGGAAAAAAGTTGGCCACCGCTGCGACGGTGGGTAATTGATTCTATTAGTCGTTTCGTTTTCCGGAAGTTTGGCGGGGAACGGAGTTAAAAGGTTGCATAAAGGGTTACGAAATTGGTCGTCAAAGAAGTTGCGGTGCATCGTAAGTTGATTTTAAAAATAAAACTTTTTTCAATACCGATCAATAAAACTGTTAAAAAATTGATTCGATTAATTTAATTTCAAACTTCATTCAAAAGCTATTTGATATACCATTATTATTAATATTTGAAAAAAATATATAAATGCGAAAATAATATTCGATTCCAATCAACGGGCGGAATAATATCTTTATAACGAGCCGCGCTCGTAAAAATCGGTATAGATTTTTATCGAGAGCTTGCAGTTGTGTCGCGATCTTAATAACTCATTACGCATTGCGCGGGAGCAATTAAACCCAATACAAAGTATGCGGTTTTCGAAACGAGACGAGCACTCTCACATAACATACTCGTTTGGACTCGTTAACCGCGCGAGTAATAAAAATCGTATTCCAGCAATCGTTAAAAAATCTACATCGATTCGTGGAAACCGTTTAATTAACGCTGCGAACAAAAACACAAAGCCCCGGGAAATAGAGGATGCATTTCTGCTATAATAATAAATACGTGTATAAAAAAATCGAGAATTCTTCATTTATGGGTTATGTTAACATGTTAAGTGCATTATTTTACGTGTTCGTAGCATGGAAGTCCCGAAAATGAACTTTCGCCTAACTTTATCGTGTAGAATTTGAACGCTCGAGGTGTTCAACTTTTGTATGAATCATGTTTGATTTATCTTTATCGCAGAATTACTTTCAAATGTGAAAAATGTGCAGATATTTTATTAAAGATTAATCATTTATGAATACATACTCAATATAAGCAGTTTCATTGAAATTCAATAGATTTTCTCTTAATGGTAAACGATGTAGAAAAAATTGATTCAATTTGATAAATATTTCGAAACTTGTTGTATTGATGTGGCCAAGTTTATATAGAAAATGGGAAAAAGTGCATGTTTTTATTTGGTTCTTGGTGCAAAATCAGGAAAATTCTCTAATGAGCAATTAGCCCCGACCGTTCGACTACACTATGACCAACAACTTACTTTTCATAAAAAATATATGTAATAAAAAATGAATATTAATAATCATGACTGAAAAAATATTAAAAAATGACATGAATTAATTTTTTTCAAAAAAAATTTTTTTCAATCACAAAAATAAACACCTAAAACATCAAGATTTTCCCAAACACCAAGTACCTCAGAGCGAAAAGAGTTTTCCCGATCGCTCGGCGCACGAACGCGAACGAAAAAAAAAACTTAGCAACCGAGCAACAAAAAGAAAGCGAAATGTTATAAAAACGCCTTTTTTCCAACCTTCGCCGCAGAGAATTAGTAGCGACGCGAACGAGCGAATCGGGGTGGGCAGCAGCTCCCGCTTCATACTTCGAAACCTTCAATTTTGCCCGTTTTTTATTTTGTTCCCGTTACCGTTCCCGTTTATTTTGCGAGACTCGTTTGCCGGCGCAAACATGCGAAACAAGATGTAATACAACGAAAGGATAGTGCGGTCGTTTTGTGAGTGTTCCGCTTCGGCGACCTTTGAGTTTTTCGAGCCCGGCCGCTCTTCTTTTCTCGCCGCGTTTCTAAGTTTTCGAGTGTGGGCTCCTTCGGGAACTATGGCTCTTTATGTTGTTTAATTCGTTTTTGTAGAATTTTGTGTATTTCTACGTGTTTTTTTTTCGTTTGAGTAGGTTTCGTAGTTTGGCTTTTTCATGTGTCTGAAGTGTGTATGTTGTGGTCGATGTCTGAAGCTAGGATCGTTCGGGAGTCGGGCGGTAATTTCGAAAGACTATTGAAATTTGATTTGTTTGTCACCTCTTATCGTCAACTTACGATTGAAAAATCATGATGTAAAAAAAACATATGACGACTGAAAAGGCCAAGGGGTACAAGTGACATCGCGATGATTTCGAGAAAAGCGCGTTCCAAGTTGATCATATACCTACATGAATAAGGAGGAGGTTGAGTGATTCGATGACATATGACGACTGAAAAGGCCAAGGGCTACAAGTGAAATTTTTGCCGAAATCGAGTTTTGTACAGAAATCGGTTCTATGTATGCTCATTTATTTGGTGGCAAAAGGATATAAACGAATTCGGAACGTGTGCCGAGATATATCATCAAGTTAGTCGACCTTCTCCTAATACATGTAGGTAAATGGTCAACTTTGAATGCACTTTCCTCGAAATCACCGAAAAGTCACTTGTACCCCTTGGTCTTTTCAATTGTCATATATCAGTACACGTTCCAAGTTAGTTTATATCCTTTCGCCACCAAATATATGAAAGCACACAGAAGCAATTCCTGTGCATAACTAATTTCGGCGAAAATGTCACTTATACCCCTTGACCTTTTTGATCGTCATATAAAGAACCTATTCATTAAGTGTCAAATTTTATGAAATAATGATATTTTTTAGTGATTCAGCATCTCAACATACACTTTCTAATATTTTTCCATCGACATGAGAATCCACCGCATCTAAAATAGAAAAGACTTTTTCTAAGTCTGAGAAAACTTTTTAAGTGGCAGGTCAACTTCATATAATAGAATACAGCAGTATAAAGTCTTTACAAATCACGTTCTTATAAAAGTAGCATGCATGCGCGATCCATTATTACAAAATGCTCTATTTAGACATAAATAATTGTATGTACTGGAGCCATTTCATTTATATCATCTTTATAGCCTCGTTAATTAATTTATGCGATTATGCGTATAGATCGCTCGATCATCGATCGCCCGTTTGATTAACGGCTTGATCCGTAACGTAAACGTTTGTGGGGGCGCTCTCTCGGTCACGCAACTCGATATCTTCATAGCTTCGATGAAGCGATTTATCAAAAATATTGTGATATATTCACTCTCGAATAATCAATATGTTTAGTGTGCATCGAATAAGTAAAGTTCTCAAATCGCAAACTCATCATTCGTATACTCGAATAAGTCTTCATTCCGATCGCGGGTGGTTTTTCGTCTGATGCGTAATGAGCCGATAAAGATCTTATCGCTTATCGGTCACAATCGAATCGCTTGAGCGGAAGAATGTTGACCGTGGGGGGCGATGTGAATGTGAGTCGAGTGCGCGTACACTACGTTCAATTCAATTAAATTTTTAATTATATTATTTTTATGTATGTAATCGAATCAAATTAAAATGTGATTGTATTTTTTGATCGCAAATGTGTTTTTGAAATAAATATGTGTGGTGATTTTTGTTTTTTATACGAAAATATTTTAAAATGAAAAATGATTGTGAATGAATGTAGTGTACGTATAAGGCACGTGACCTGTGATTATTGAATGTGTGGAGCACGATTAAACAAATAAACTATTTATATTAATGAATGGATCTTCGATTCCACGATCATGCATGGGTGTATTCCATATTATTAAAATGAAAAACATTTTCAAATCACAATAATTTTTCCAAACAATATGAAAATCAAACTCTTTGATTAACAATCCCATTTCATCGACAACAAACCTATAACAAGACTGATTTTATAGATCTTTTATGGATTATTATCGGATTAGCACAATTATCATATAGGATTATTACGATCAAACTCTTGCATAGAATCGGATCTACGTACTTGGACTACACACATGCTAAGTAGGAAATCATGAAGTTCTCATGGGTCGGCGAGAGTGACTCGGATTCGGCTCTTTGTAGTTCACCGCCGATGAAGAAACACACACAGGCCGCCCTGTCAAAACACGAGAGGTGCAGTCAATATCTGCACTGTGCAATAATAATCGTCGATTATATCTCCGAGTGGAAAAACGAACGAAAAAACACCATTGTTCTCGATAGTCGCGAAACAACGGACCCTTTATGCCCGCGTCCCGTACATATGTACGTGTGTACCCGCTGCAGATTGATTTTCGACCGTAACGATTTTAATTAGACGTTTTTTAAGATGTAGTGCACGCGAGGGGTGATAATGCATTTTAATGATTTTGTATCGTTTACATTGTATTCTGATTTATTTGTAGATAAATGTCGCGGAATTCGTAAATCTGCGCGATTATGAAAATTGTTTCGTAAAATTTCTTCTAATAATAACCGCTGTTGTTATTTTAAGTTTTTTTCGTGGGCGTAAAAAGTGTTCCTTTAACGAAACATTTTTTATGAATAAGTATCTCATTTTCATTCAACTTTTCTAATGATTTCTTTCATGTTGCATATTACGTTCGGTTGTAAGAAATATAATACTATTAACATATTTTCACAAAAACACATCTCAATAATTAAGAGTCAACATACATTGAATATATTTATAAAAAAATGATTTAATTTACATTACTTACGTAATTTTATTTAGCATCACCAGTTTAATTTTTTTTCCAACTATGTAATCAATCCTTATAAAACAATTTCGATTCAAATCCTATTATAAAAAATATAATCAAATTATAAAAACCTCGATTAGAAGGCTTTGAGCTATTCGAAATTTTCCGACATGCATGCATGACCATAAGGCCACATTTGCGGCTTTCTCATTAGCCTCTTATACGGTTATGGAAAAAAAATGTCCGCGGACATTTGTTCGTGGGAATCGTGCAGATTCCCGCGGCGAAAACGACCCGAGAACATGACGAGACATTTTCGAGCACGCGTCACGCGGACGACCCGAACCTCGATGGATGCGAACCTGAAAATGGCATTTCCTAAAATACCCCGACTATTTTGGGACTCTCTTGTCGACGGAAAACTCATGTAATAGTCACACATTCTTATTTTCGCTTCGATTCATGGATAAATTCGGAAAATTTGCGGGTATTTGATCGTTGGCAAATTTTTGATCATGTCGCCATTTTAACTCATTTTATATGATTGTGAGACTATTTCAATAAAAATAGCTCTCGGTAAAATATGTATGCTTATAAAAGCATAAGAAAACTCAGAAAAGTGTAGCTATCACTATCGACACCATCAATCCTTTCGTGCAACTCTCTGTCCATTTAACACACTAATTTCAAAAATTATCAACTTTTAAGTGTAATTTCATTTAATTCTGATGATTTCAGAACAAATACAACCTTTTTTCATTAAATATTCTACATGTTCGTCCCGAATAATGAATTTGTCATCGAATTTGATTGACGTTAGTTGGTCACTTATATTATTTTCATCTAAATCAATAAACGCACGATAATCGTTCACGATCGAGTACGCATAGCTCAGTATTCGTACACGGTCTTTGTATGTTAAACCCATTATTTGCATACATCAGCCACATCCGATATTAATTTCTCTATATACTAGTTTATTACGATTACAAGTCATCTCTAAAGAAATGATCATCACCCCATTCTTACATTTAGAATCTACTAATTCACTTATCTTGTCTGATAGATTAATTAACCATTCGAGTGCTCAAGAGTGCGGTGGCGCTCTTTATTAGTATATGACGACTGAAAAGGCCAAGGGGTACAAGTGATTTCGAGAAAAGCGCGTTCAAAGTTGACCACGTTCTTATATGTATTAGTAAGAGGTCGACTGATCTTATGATATATCTCGGCACACGTTCCGAATTCGTGTATATCTTTTTGCCACCAAATAAACGAGCGTGCATAGAAGCGATTCCTGTGAGTAACTCAATTTAGACAAAAATGTCACTTGTACCCCTTGGACTTTTCGATCGTCATATATATTAAAAAAATGCTCAGTACTTAAATGGTTGATATAATTTGTGCACAATAATTGACAACATTGTCATTGATCACGATAAGCCGATGTGAACTAACTTAACCCATAACCAAAATATAGATCGATTTCAAGCAAACCGTATTATTTAGCTCACGTACTATTCACCATACATTTGCATAAAATAAAAACGCAATAATGACGATGTGGAAGTAGTACATTATGGTGTAAGAGTACATGTCCCGATGAGCTCGCGGCGTAATGAGTCCTCGCTAATGAGGGACGCGCTTTGCGAACGTGCACGCTCATTGATCGCAGTTAGGCTCGCTATTAAACAATATTGATAGGTTATCGTTAGGGATGCGATTCGGAGTCAGCTCGTCGTCGGTTATGGCTATGGACGTCGTGTCTTCTGAGGGTCGCCGATCGGATTTTTAGCGGGAAAAGCGTGGGAATTTCACCGGTGGCTATTAGAACGGGGAGGTTACTCTCGTGATGGTCAACGATGATGCTGAATTGTCAGTTGGTGGTTGATCGAATGTTGATTCTAGATCTAGGTAATGGGTAATCGATTTTCGAATTGTTTAGGGCCGGTCTTTTATCTGCTTTAGTTAACTTACCGGAGAGCTTTAGTCAGTTCTTCCACTATTAACTGTAAAAAATCTCTGTTATTATTTTTTTTTTTATATAGTTCATAGTGAAAGGATTGACTGTAATTTTCTGGTTAGTTAACTAAAGCAGTGAAAATACCGACCCTCATATGTTGCTTGAGATTTTCCAACATTTTATTATATAATTTCAAATATTACTTTGAGTATACATAGTAATCAGTGAAAAATAATTATTTTCGCACCCATCAATCGAATGATCAAATCATTTAATTTTAACTAAATAAAAATAATAAATTAAATTAATTCAAATTATAATCGAAAATTTTCATCTGAAGTCATAGATGGCTCTATAAAAACAGAACGAATGCGCCCAAAATATTTAACAGTTTATTTAATTCAAAAATGCGATGATCGCGTGCATCGAAATAGTCAAAATCGATCCATCGAGCCATCATCATCATCGTGAGCTGATCTCTCTATCCTATCTCTTGGAAAGTATTATATTACATGCTCGCCATCATCCACGTAATAATCACCGCTGTCGCTGTTTATTTTAACAACACGTAACGACTTCGGCAAATGTGCATTTTACGATGCGTCCTGCGAAAATAATAAAACCACCGGTCGTCCTTAAGTGTGTATAGACGAGTGCAAAACGCATGCGATGGTTGAGAGTTTCAGTTTCAAGTTGCTGGTACGGTCTGATCACGATTTATGTGGAAAACTCTCGTTTTATAATTTTATTTCATAGAGAATTTTATTTAGTTTCGATTAATCTTTATTGATAGATTTTCATAAAAATTAGATGAGAATTGATAATTTTTTTTATATGTATATCCAGTGCATTTTCAGATTTTTTTTCATTTGAGCTTCAGCATAACCGTACACCTTAAAATATGAAATACATATATGAAGTTGTTCGTGAAAATTGGAATAAGTTGCATTACATCGGATAATTATTTTTCATCAGGTTAGGATTTATGTCGAGTCGAATTGACTATTGAAACAAATCGCAATAGTGGAACTAATTGTAGACACTTTTCATGAACATGTATCATATGAAAATGTCAACAACAAATTCCACTTTTGTAGAAAATGTATTTTAAAAGAAAATATATATTCTATTTTAAAAACACAAAATTCATACTATCATCATAATGATAATATAAATAATTTACTATCGATAATTCGAAAATTCTCCTATTACTACCACTTTTCAACGACATTATCACAGGCTACCGCTACATTATTAAAGGACATAAATCGGCGAATGAGTGTACACATAATCCATACTCGAGCATCGTGTCTGCATAAATCACAAGACGATAAGATAGATAGATAATTGAGTTATTAGAGAGAGTCGGTGAGAGGCAGGGGTCTTCATCCGAGGGCCGGTCGCACCACGAAGACGCATCCCTTATGCGGAGAGCGCACGTGATCGCACATTTTTGTACCAACGCGAACCGATGCAAATTGAGACGTTCGTTGCTTTACGGTTTCTTATTGACGCTTCGTGATCTACACACTGTTATGAGTTTCAAGAGATTGATTCGAGAATTGGCTTGATGAAAGTTTCATTGTATATTTCGAAAGAAATTATGATTCAGTGTATTGAGTTTTACACTGTTGTAAGGAATTCTGGATACTTTTGATGAATTCGACGAATGTTACATTCTCATGGTAATTTTTTTGTTAATTAAGTTTGTAATTTCTTTTATAATTTGATGACTGATCAAGTTTGGTTCTTTATATTGCATTTGATACTGATATTTGGAATGATTTCCATGGAAACGTTCAATTAAATGAAAACATAACTAGGAAAAGAAAAATGTCGGGTGTATAAAATTAATATTTTGTAAAATAAATCTCATTCTAATGCACCGTCTTGATTGATTTAGTATTATTAATTAAGGAATATTTTCATACTCTTTGACTCTGCTACGTAATAATCTTGTTCGAGTAATATTTTCATACTTTTTGGACTCTGCTACGTAATAATCTTGTCCGAGTAATATTTTCATTTATTCGAATTTTTCATGAAAATTATTTCAAATATCGATGGCAAATGCAATATTGAGAACCTTACTTAACCAATCTTTAAATTATAAAACACACCATGAACCCATTTAATACAAATTTTACGAGAAAAAAAACGCAACATATTTCAAATTTGTTAAGAAAAATGACCAGAATTAAAATCAAAAGTGTATACGACTGTTTCATTATTAATGACACAATCAACAACCGCAATTATTGCATCGAAAGCAAAACATATTCTCTCATAATTGGCCATAAATTCAATACACATCATACCAGAAATCCATAAAACATTTCACACTCGATTACATCAAACAATACAATCGGAATCCGAACGACTACCATACATAACGCACTCTGAGACCAAACGAACAGCGCGCGGTCGCCAAAAACGGCAACCTCATTACAACACCCACATACCTCATGTCGACTCCGCGCATTTTTCAGCATCCTTCAGCCAAACGGCCAGATGTCAATCTTCGGCACACGGGGTCCGCGGATTTGTGCGTTTCGCAAACCGCGGCATGCATTGCAGTGTGAAAACATCCGTGTGGCAATTCCCCGCCGATGCCTTATAATACAAATCGTTCGATTAGTGCGAGTCACGACCGTGTAATGGTCTCCGAGCGGTCGTCCCACACATGGAGAGCGGATCGTGAGATGCACACGACGACCTGCATATATGCTCGTTTCTTGCTACGAAGTCGTTGTGGTGCATGCATCTCTCTGAGATTTGTTGGTTCTTTCGATAGTTTGATACGTTCTGAACGAGTCGAGTTAAAAGTCTGACTCGAGCTCTCGTTCGTTTCGATAAGTTTTCTTGTGTATTGAAGTTGAGTCATTGAAATATAGCATGCTATTTCATAGCACATAAAATTATGTTTTGAGTTAGATGATGTGTTATATCGACGCTATCAAGTAAAAGGAGGTTTGGAAGTGGTTTTAGTGTGTGTTATTCACATGCTGCAATTGCACCTTGAGCTGTTATTGCCTCTTTGCATTTAGCCCTTGCATGCCCCCTTAGCCAATGACAGCACTAATTGCATTGGCACCACGTAAAAACCATCACCGAAAATTATTTTTGAACCAACCAAAGAGTCTATAAATTAATTTCCAGATTTTCATCTCAGAGATACATATTCTGACACTTTCGATGTTTCCTCTCGAATGCGATGAGACAAAAATCACCTAATAACCTTATCAGTATTGACATTACAAATCTGGTAATGATACCTTCTAAATAGACTTATGGATATTGAAGTCTGATCCTTCAGTGGTAATCGTACATTAAGCTACCTAGCTACGTTATAACGTCTTCCTCTCTATAGAATTTGACAGCTCTCATTGCTAACATACAATTGAAAGATCTGATCTAAAAGATCACCACCTTCAATATACATATCTACCTAATATACACATTCTATAAGAATATGTAATTAAATATGCAATTATTTATCAAAATCCACAATTGACGACACGAACCACAAGCAATTTGTGTCTGAAGATATAAACGCATGGCGCAACAGACTCTCGGATGACTCTTCGAAGAATGCATGTAGATTCTCATGTGAATGCATGCATGTGTCGTCGTCGATGTCATGAATGAAAGGTGAACCATGGTGAAGTATCCACCGTAACCTTTGAACGCCATGGGTGTGGGCCAACACGCCGCCACTTTGAGACATTACAATCTTAATGGCATCGTATAGGGACATGCTTCGCGAATATAATATCTCTCTCTCTCTGAAAGTTTATCGGCTCGATCTTCGTATGCACGCTCGGTGCATTTTATTATGCGGTGATAAGAGTGCGCTTTTAATTTTTGAACTCGTGTTGCAGTCGATTCGTGATGTTTGTTTGATGCCGTATCTATTGTTGTGATTTTGCGTGCTCGAGAAAGTGCAGCGATTTATTATAAATTCTAAATGAAAATATTCAAAGTTAATTAATTGAATGGTATTTCTAATTAGCAATGTCGTGAAAGTTAAACCATCGATTTGTATAGCAATTAGCATACATTAAAATGACATATATTATTTCTATAGTTCGATTAGCAATAAAATTGATCGTACCATTATTGAGGTATGGCTTCTTAAAGGTCCTTACAGATTTCGATGAAAATTTGTAGAAATGTCGTATGAGTGAAAAATGAAATAGTTATGAAGAATGAAAACGCTACTCTCAAATATACCAAACTTCGATGACTCTATTGAGACTATGAAACTCTATGAGACTCTATGAAACTATTGTGAGTTTTCTTTTCGTTTTTCAAAACTGTTTTAATTCTATACATTCACTACAATTCAACAAGTTTTCATAGAAATCGATGCGAACAATTATGAAACCTCAACCTATCATATCTAAAGTTGGTAAATTCTTACTAAAACAAACAAAACGCATCTCTCATATCCACCAAATCGCTTCGAATAACCCGAAAATTCGAAAAAAAAAGCGCAAGTGTTAACGATTCAATAAAAGCGTCCGAATCGCAATCGCCGCATATAATAATATTTTACAATATTATAACACACAACATTATGCGGCGGTAAGTTATGTACGTAGCACGGCTCGCCCACCGGCCGTAAATCATGTCCGCCACTAAAGATTCTTAGATACGGCGCTAACTAGCTCCAACAACCGTTACACCTCGGCGAACAATGTTGTTGCGACAAGTGCTGAAAATTTCTGAAACCGAGCTTTCGGCGGATATCGTAACTTTGCGAAATCGCACACTGTGCGAACACGCAGCAAAGCCGAAGCTCGAAAGCGATGTGTTCGTTTGAAGGTCGATTTCGAGATTAGCAAACGTTTCGTACTCGATTGACTTTTATATCGACTTTATCTGCTCGTTTTCGCGCTTTTTTCGTTTTATGGTCGAATTTAATATCTTGAACTGTTAAAAATTAAAAAAAAAGTAGTCAATTCTTGATTTTTATATGAAAAAAAGACTGATAAGAAATTTTCATCTAAATTCGTATTAGTAACACTATGATTAGTATAATAATGATGATAATATGAGTTAGTGCTTAATATATCTATTTTTTTCATGAATAATTTGATGTATTAATAACTTTTAGACGAAAATATTTTTCTTAAAAATGTGTCAAAATTATTTAAGTATTTTAGTTTTAATCACAAAATTAATTATTATAAAAATTAATAATATGTTAGCGTTAGATGAATCACTTCTATTTTGATTATATCGATATAAGGAGCAGAAAATATGTAAGCAAGTCCAATGCGAATAGTTTTCTAATAAACTCACTCTTTTACAGTGTATGCACTTTTATGATATTGACCATTGCGAGCTGTCAAAAATCCATATGCTGTCCATTTCGTTCGTAGTGAATAGCAACTCTCATTGTATCAAATCTCAAACAAGTAAATTACAAACTCAAATGATTTCCATTCAAAAAAATAAATCAAAATTTTCAAACAAAACTGTTACATTATCCAACAAACAAAATAAACGAATTAAAATCGCATCGATCGAAAACGACAATCGCGCAACAACACGCAACGGATCACGTCGTGCAAACGAGTTCTATGCAGTCTCGGCCATAGGTATAATATGAAGCGCCCGTTTTTCAATTATGCATTTTTAATCGAATCGGCAAAAAGTGAATCGATCGGAATCAATGAGGAAACAATCTCGGTTCGATTGTCCGGGACAGTTATGTGTGGCCCCGTGAGCGCGCTCGTATCACCTCTGAACTATCACGACTGTGCGCCAGCCGCCGCATTCTGGCTCTCGTATCGAAAACGACCCAAGAAAAGGTCTCATCTAATCAAAATTGTACAATTTTAAGATCGGTTGACAGTCTCGATAAGATCTCGATTTGAACGGATGAGAAATTTGGCTGGGTTCGCGTAGATTTTATCGGAAACGTGAGCTTCGTACCAACGTGTGCTTCTTTTCCTTGTGTGATTTTGATGAATTTCATTTGTTATTGAAAATTCGTAAAAAAATAATGTGAAGTGTGCTTAGTTATATGTCATATAAATATTTCAAATTTTGATGATATGGGATGTTTCATATGAGCTACGTGATCATTTATTTCATTGGTGTGAATCTAATCGCATGTAAGATTAAAATATTTTCATGTTTTCGAATTTCAATGGAAAATTATTTTTGAAATCTCGATTATTATTATGATCAATAAACCAATCGGCTATATTGTTTAATAATTGGAAACGATGAAAATCATAAAACATTATAGTGGCAATTTTACGTATCGTGACCCATTCACTAATATTAAAAGTCATGAGTCAATTGACAATTTCATGTATCGTGAAATATTGATTTCATCGGGTGCTTGAGATTTATTTCTTATATTTCGCAATATATTCTCAATTTTTACAGCCGTTTGTATGAGGAAATGTGTTCTTGATATACGAATCTCTTTGAAACGGGAGTGTCTCGCAACTACGTCCGATTTATTACCATTTTAACAACATCATTATTTTATCGCATAATAGAACAGTTCGAAAGACACTAGTCTAAAGTTATTATCCATCCTGCATGCTTAAAAGTTTAGTGCATTTTATTATATGTACCTACTCTAATAAATTATTTTCAACGTTTTATTAATTTCGAAAGGTGAGTTTGAACTTTTATTTTGTATGCAAGCATATTGATGCGATACTCCACTTTGCATATAGGGGGAGAAAAGTTTGCATCATAAAACGATTATTGCCGAGATTTTTAATAAACATGAACGTAAAAGTCATAATCTATAACAAACGTTGTTAAAATGGGGTACTACTACGCAGCGTGTACTACCGACTGAAGATTTGCATCTTTATGATGCAGGTATGTGCAATTCGAGCAATAAAAAGGTACATAACGCTAAAATATAGACAGGTATTTTGAATTTGAAATTTCATAATATTTATTGATTTTATACCGTATCATAAATTCTCTCAGCTAATAAGTTAAATACATCTTAATCGATTCGTATTTGAATGATTATAAAAGCATGAAAAATATATCAATTGAATATTTTATCACATTAGCACTAAATATCGGATTTTTTCATTCAATGAATACACCTGAAAAAAAATAAACGTGCATCATATCCGCTAAGAAATAATGTGAACACAGACTCTCGCGGTACATGTCTTCAACGCGGTTTTTACGAGGGAAAATATAACATGAAAAAAATCTCTCACCGAGGGATTTTTTTTGCTCTTGTACGTAGTTTGTGCGGTTAAATTACTTGACAATCTTGATAAGCCAAATGGGCGTATATGTGTGTATGTGTCTCGAATCGCGGATGCACTTTACGACGCAATATGCGTCCGAGTTGTAAATTTTATCACACGTACGTTTAAAATTGCATCATCAGCGAACCATTAAGAAACAAAGTGAGCAAGAATCGAGCACAATGTACCGAAGGCATTCTCAATTCTAAGATGCGGCTCTTTACTCTCCGACTTCTCGTTTAGTAGTAGTATAATAAAATTTTTGAAACATTGATACATTTAGTAATGATGCATTTATTATGATTTTTTTCATGCCATATTAAAAAATATATCGAAAGGATCTTAAAAAAACTATGAAAAATATTGTGCCCAAAAGCAAACAATTGTTAATCTTGATTGAATGATCAAAAAATATATGATGATGATATGATACTCATTAAATTAAAATCTGTTATGTAACATGTAATTATGAAGGTTACAAGTTGAGGCCCTGATGTTTGTTGATATTTTTTAATTATTTTCATTTTCTAAAAATTTTCAAATTTGAGTCAAAATATTTTATCTTGCCTCGAAATAAAATATTTTGCTTTGGATCAAGTTATCACTATCTTTGAAAAATCAAATCGATTTAAACCAATAATTTCTCTCTATTCACACCTTAAGGACTGCGTAATATTCTATTATTATTTAATCGATTTTAACGAATTTTCCTAAGCTTACAAAAAAATGCTCTTCAAGCGAAGCTGAAAAAAACGCAATCGACTTTACCCAACCCGCACAAATTCAAGACCCATCTATGAAGTGTTAACAAAAAGAAGCCTAGATTTTAATAACACACTCACTTACTAATCACACTTGATTGGCAGTCAATGCGTCGATCGTCTCCGGGGTTGCCCACCCCTGAACCGGAGGCTCATTAGCATAGTGCATGGTGAGCGGAACAAGCGTGGCATGTTGCAGACGGCTTAATTAGTGTTAACAAGGCTGCACGCCAAGGACGCAGCGGGGTCCGGAGCCGCAGGCCTCCACGACCTCCAAAATAAATTTATATAACAACAAAACGACATTAATATGAAGATTACGAACGGAAAAAGCTCAAAAAAAGAATCAAGTTGGGTCGCTTGCGAAGTCGGTTGTTAACATTCGGATCGACGCTGTTGTTTGAGGTGTTGAAAGATTTGTATTGTCTGTTTGTGTATGTGTTGCTGTTTTGGAAATTTAATTTATTTTTATTTATTTTTTTTTTGGTGAGGATGTTCATTGTTCGTGCGATTTGTTTTGAGAGCGTTTATCATTCGGATGGAAAAGTTTAATATCGCGTCCTTGCCATTTTGGCAGTAACGGATTGTGCAAATTGTAGGTTTTAAATTTTATTATTGTATTTTTATTAAATTTACGTCTTGATTTGTAAAGGTATATTATTGCTTCAGGATATGCAATAGAAATTATGCTAGCTTTTAAAATTTCAATACTTCAATAATATTATGATTAAGTACTTATAATATTTTCAATGACACTGGGAAATGGAATTCATTATTTTTTATAACAAATAAACGAAATAGTAATTTCTGAGTTTAGGTCAAGATTTTGAATTACTTTCATTAACTTAGTTAGATATTTTTATTTTTTCATGTATTTTAATTACTTTTTCATTGTCAGCATTTGTTAGCTACTGTTGAGTAAAAACTAACGAAGTTTAACTCTACAATGATTTCTTTAACAAATCAGCACAAAACAATAATTCCAATCAACCATAATATGCTCATTTCACATAATCAACAACCGCCAACAAAAAATCAAATAAATATAAATCAATCAATTAAATTGAAACACACATAGCTACATAACTGACACCGGTTTTTTCGCACGAGCGACACTCGAACCGGCATCATTTACACTCAACTCGGATCAGTCTCGTTAATGACATCATTAGTTGGATCTGATCTGCTAGTTGATTTATCGAAAATCAGTCGATAAAACACGTAGTCGACGACACGTCCGATATAATTGAATCAAACTCGAGCATGGGGTCGCAGTCGAATCGCTAAAGGTACAAGATCAGTTAACGAGTCGGTCTTATATGACTTGCGCTTGTCCGTTCATGTGTTGTGTTCAATTTGTTTTTATTACACACTCGACAACACAATGTAAGACAATACAATTGAACACCATTAGGTCCAAGGCATGACTTGCACGAGCTCTCCGGTGCAGGTTCGTTTTCAATTATTCAACTTCCGCCTTTCGAAATCGCCTTACGAGTCGAAAAATTCACCGTTTTCTTCACACGTTGATATGTTTCCAGACGTTTCCACTATCGCTTAGTTAGTGAGAAATGATGTGCCTGCACTAATTTATTCGGTCGCATTGAGATAACTGATTGGACACTGGAAGAAATTTTCGTGGTTGAAAATTGCTATTGTTTTCGTGTATTGAGTTTATCTCATGTGGACCACGTTATGTGTAGAGAAAATATGTATCTAAAATCTTATCAATTTATCGTTTTCTCAATATATTAACGCTTCGGTGTGAAAAATTACTCTGCAAAGTTTACAATAAGCAAAAATATTTTTCAAATCCTATCGAAAATCTAAATAAGTGGACAACATAAACTAAACTTGAGATTCGACCAAAATTTCACTTCACGTCTAATCGTAAGGACAGGTTCCACATTTGCATATTGTACACCTACAGCCAATCACTTTTTTCTACCATCGCTTAAAATGCATCTAATTGCACGATTTTGAATGTTTCATTAATATCGATCAATTAATAAAAGAAAAATCGTCCTTAAGGTTATAGTAATTCCTACTATATTTCATTTTCGTGACATTCTCATCACAAATTGAATTCACAAAATAATAATAATAATCATAAATTTTCATAATCAGAAATGATTAAGACGCGTTCGTCGAATACAAAAGGCATTCGTTTAATCCAAGCTCAATTAAGTCGCTACAGCATCATTGTACCATTACGGCAGTCGACCTTTAAATTGACGTATGCAACACACGTCTGATATATGGTGCATGCGTAAAAGAGGTCGAGTGTACACTATATCAAATTGTCCACAATTTATAGACATTGCTGGTCGTATCGAACATTCCAACGGGTGCACACTCAACGGATTTATTATGGTTGTCATCGGCGAAAGCTAAATCCACTAATATATTACGCATACGTACACTCAATCACACGTTTGCTCTTATTTATTCGATTTACGTTATGTACGCGATATTGCATCGTAGAGAAGATTCAGACGATTTCTATACATCAAACGATTTGAATTTGTGATGTGAAATACCCATTTTATTGTGCGCCGTATGTGAATCGATGTCGCACTGTGAATAATCTGTTGTGAAATATGCATTATGGATAAAATTATTTAATATACGACAATTTTGTGTGAATTTGCTGTAAGGCTTTGTAGCGAAATTGGAAATGTCGTTTAGCAGCCCAATTTGTCTTTTTTTTTCTAAGTTAGTTCTCTCACGGATGTGCATTTCGTTCGAAGGCTTCTTGTCGCCTTGGTTGTCCTCAACAGCATATACGATGATTGATGAAGTAGTCAAGTTGGTATCACGAGGACTTACGTGGGTTACGTAGGTGGCCATTAAGTTTGCCCGAAAGCCGCTCACGGATGACTCTTTGAGATAAACATGAGAATTGTCGAGCTTTTTGTACGAATCTAAAACGGCGTGCGTCGAATGTTAAAAAAAAATATTTTTATTAAATTCCGAATTTTTTAAAATTTCATACGTATTGGGAAAATTTTATTTAGCTATGCATAAAAAACTAACCTTATTATCGATACTTAAATATAAAAAAATAATAAATTTAATATAATAGATTCAATATTCAAGTGACGCACGGTTCCAAATTGAGCAATCTGAATCTAAACACGGTTATGAACTTTGTGATGTATGGAAAATCTCTTTTGCCATTACACGCTCTCAGCTGCGTTCCCATATTAATATCTATCAAAATCGCTTAGCATAGTACAAAATACACGTTTTTTTTATCAAATCCCACAATATATAGTGATACATTGGGTCGTTTTACGGCTGACAAATCACTCATGCTGTTATTGTTGTCGCACATAAACAGATTGAGTGTGATGTATGAGCACACGACTCAACGGTTTCGAGGGGCGCACATGGCAGCTTTCACCCCCTAGACATAAATTTTCCACTTGTTAGCCGAAGGAGGAAAACGGTATACGATTTTTCCGGGCAATATTTTCTCACGAAACTATTTCTATGTCAGAGGAGGCATCTCTTGGCGTGCGGTTTACGCAACAGGTGGCTCTTCCCTTCATGTAGGAAAAGCGCATATGAAACGCATACTCACATATGTTTATACAATACATTAATTTATTGATCATTCAAAATGCGACTTAAATCAATTAATCGAATCATGTTATATTCAGTTTCTATTCATTATTTTTTTATATTTTGATAATTTTTTTGATTGTGTTAGTAAAATTTGTGAATTATCCGGTTAGTATGATACTCAACGTGTCAGTTAGGTTAGATTTTAGGTTTAATTAGTTTATTTCTTGTTTCATTTAAGGTTAGATTCGATTAAGTTATGAAAATATAAGGTCCGGATAGATCATGTCAAATGACATGTCAACCAGAACCTATTCATGTAGAGGAGCATGGGGCTGCAAGCACCAGAATGAAAATATTAATACAATAAAAAAAATATTGATTTGATCAAATTCGATAAGATTCATCATTTATGCCTGATATAGGGTCAGTCTAAGAGCTGACCACTCCTAACAAAAAAAAAATAACTCATATTTGAGAAACTGTTTAGAGGTGGAAACCTTGATCAGATTTAGACTATAGTACCAAGAGAAGAAAAAAATCAGTCATTTATTGAAATTTCAATGATTTTCACATGCAACTGGAAAATATACCCAAGCAGACCGCCATTTTCATACGATTCAACTGGCACACGGCATCAGAGGGTTAAGTCGCTACACTCCACTCTACATCCCCGTAGCATACATGTCTCCCCTAGGCACACATCGGCCTCCCCCGTCTATGTCCCGGGACCCGAAGCCTCCACCCGCCCACCCTTATTTCAAAACCGCCCACCCTGACTCCAACAAGTGTTGCGGGGCCCGCGACAATCGGGTTATTTATTCATATGCCACTCACGGTCGGGCTGAAAGGTGGGGACGTGTGCTTTTGCGAGAAAAACGAGGCTTTTAAGGGTGAAATCAGATAAACCCGCCCTCCGCGTCGTTTATTACGTGTTTGCGACTGTGTCGAAGCCGCGGGGGATGGAACGTGATGTCTACATGTTTGCGCGCTGATTCGGGTTATTGGCGGTTCGATATTTTTTTAGAATGTTGGGGTGGTTTTTTTTTTACATAAATTGGGTTATATTGGTTCGATTTATTTTATATTTTATAATCAATCAATATTTTTTTAATTAGTTACATTTTTGAAACTGATCTTATTGTAAGTTTGATGATATGCAGTAGAATCTCGACACCCCGGATTTTTGATTAGCCGATTTGCTGATTTCCGATGAATTTTACAAATTTTCATTTGAAAAATCATATGTAGATTTAAAATAAATGTTGATTTAGAAATATAGCATTAATGATATTAAAGATATGCTTAAATATAAATGAACGAAAATTATTCAAATTAAATTTAATTGTAAGTCTCTTACAATTGCATTTCTTCAATAATCTAGATTTTAGATTATTCAGACTATCTTCATCCCCTATCAATCGATTTAGATAATCAAGGTTCCATTGTATTTTTTTCATTAGTGCGATATATGTATATACATGTTTAGATAATCTCAATTCAAATCATAATCAATAGTTATAATTTAATAAGATAAATGATAAATATAATGCATTAAAAAATAAGAAAATTAACTTTCCATTACATCATCACTATTAGCATTATTTTCATAGAATATTTTTACCTCTTACTATAAATTTTATTTATTATTATCGATTATGAGTTGTGCAAAGATTTTGCAGATACAATGTATCCTTCATTAAATTTAAAATCTAGGTATGTTATATTAAAAAAAAAATCACAGATTTGTACAACAAATCATATGTAACATATGAAAACATTATAGATATATAAAGATAACACAAAAAGAAATATAGAGCGATAGAGTCTGTTGTGTAATGCCACATAATGACGGGTGTGCACACCGTCGTGCGGGATAAATTGAAAAATGGCGTGTTGTGTAGTGTTGTGTTGTGTTGTGTTGTGAGTGTGTTGCGCGGGATAACCTGAACCCGGTGACCCCTCGTTATAAAAACCGTGACTCGGTCGATCGATGTGATTCACAAATCAATATGTTACTTAACGGATACTTACCGGACGATAATTTTCATAATTCCATGTTTACTTTTTCGATATGTCGACGATACGCCGACGGAGCACACGCAGACCGCAATCTCGATGCGCGTTACGTTTCGTCTCTGCGATTTTTCAATTTTGCTCATAGTGAAAGTTTGATTTTGAGATTTTTATTATTTTTATAGGTATAACTATCCAATTTTTATATTTTTTGATTCATTCACTTTTTAAGTGAAGAAGAGAGCTACTAGGTAAAGAACTCCATAGATTAAATAAGAACGCACAATAAAAGTGTCGTTAGATCGATCAAATTCAATCGATACAGATAAGGTTGACGATGATTATTTTTAGGAATTGTTTCTTAAAGCATTAAATAATACTTTTTTCATCAAATATTTGAAAGAAACGATTGAGTCTCCATATCGAGTAATCAATTAAGAAAAACGTAATATGGACTCTTTACTGAATTTAATGAACTCGAATCCATGCATCTAACATTAAGTATGCTGAACCGACATGGAATGCACAAATGTTTTATACTGCTACATTATTGGCGGGCTATTTGATATGAATAAAATGAATTTTAATATATCTAATAATTTGATGATTTATTTATATGCCAGAATTGAATCGTCTACTCTTATTTTTCACTCTTATAGAGTTAAATTTTAATTAATTATATTTTAGCCATTGCAATGTTTTATTTTGTAATTGAAAATATTTAAGTAGTATTTTTGTATTATTTTCTAGTCAAGGTGTAGTAAATAATGATGGGTACGGATCTTCTCGATCCGGTATTTTTCTCGTATATGGACCAATATGGCGCAACCGTAGATTACCGACTGTTATGTTTACTCGTGTGGTCCCTAACGTTTGTGAATTTCGCTCCAATTATCAAAACACACACTCCATAGAGTCTAGATAGACGGGGCGTTCGTTTATCGTTTTGTACAAGTCAAATAATACGTTTGAGCCGTGTACAAGCACGAGAAATTGCCAGTTTTTTGCCAGATCGTGTCGTTCGGTCGTGAAAAACAGATCTCTCATACAGCCGATGTGCACATTTCACGTGCTTTTTTTCATTTTTTTTTGCGACTAGCTGATTTATGATTTAATTCAAAGCGATTAGTTTTTATCATGGATTTCTTAAAAATAGCGATTGCGGGACATTCGCGTTTTAGTATCGTTCGTTAGAGGCACTGAAGGCGGTTGCCGTACGTTTTAACGGGCAAATTGCATAATACTGTTTGTAGATAGGAATGAGATATCGATTCTATCAAATGTAATCTGTGTTTCGTAGGGTAATGTGGATTATGATCGAGTGCGACTAATAATAAGGTTGACGATTTATATGCATATTGCCGGTCTAAATACTATTTCGCAATCGATCTGAGACGGTTGCTTAAACGTTTTTCTGAAATACTTCGGTACAAAATAATAATCAGATCATTATATGGAATTTCTATCTAAATTGGAGCGATAAAGCAGCGCAATTTTTATCGTATATAAATAATATTTAAGTATGAATCAAACTCTTGTGATATCGCGAGTAAAATCTTGTAATAATAAAGTATCGTAAATGATAGGATAGTTCATGCAACTCGACACCTGAAAATCGTAAAATCCGCAAACACTCTATCGAGAATGACCGTTTATGGTTTTCTAATAAATTTGTATTTAGTTATCATATGGATATACAACAGCATACAACCACTAATAACATTCAACTAGATTGTTTTATGAAAACGTTTTCATACGGAAATTCATTCGTTGTGCAATTCTCCAAATGACGCGTTTCGCTATGAATAACTGGCGGATTAAACAAACTAGTTCTCATAAATATTCACATACACAGAACGAAAACGATTCAAAACTAAATAAAGACACAGCCTCAAATAGAAATTATTCATACTTTCCTATCGATAACGCAATAGATTCGCCCGAGATACGTTCTCGAACAAATCTCAAAACACACAAACAAATATTTCCATCGAATCGCGTTGCACAGATAAAACTATACACACATACGTAACCGTATAATTTATATAAAATATCATTATAATCGTGTCACGCATTCGTCTATATCACGGCGGAATCGCATTTTCTACGGCAATTACTGTATCAAGCGAACACAGCCTTACGAACCCGGCATTATCGGATCGAATCTGCGACCGATCGAAGCCTTCGGTTATAAACCTCACAATTTCGTCCCACATATACACGAAATGATGACAGGACACTTAGATAAACAAACATGAATTTCATGCGAATCTCTCGCGACCTCCGTGTCGCCGAATTGTGGTCGATTTCAACGCGGAAATCGAGAATCTCGCAACGAAAGGTAAAATCACGATTCCGCGGAGTTGCGTCACATTTTTTATTACTATGTTAGTTTTGTCTTTCTTCAGATGTATTTGAATCTCTCTAAATTCTAATTCTGAGGCGGGGTCTTGTCGACCGTTCGTTCGTACTGCAACAATACAATCTCTATCTCGATATGAGCCGCACAGTGCATAAAGTTATGAACTCCACTTTTTGAAAAAAAAATAGATTAAGGATGGTCTTTTCACTGCTACAGACCAATTTGGAGAACAAAGACAGATTTTCAAAGCACTGACTGTAATTCTCTGGTTAGTTAACTAAAGCAAGTGAACAGACCGCACCTTAAATGTCAGATTAGGTACTTATAATTAGTATAGTCATATTTTTTTCCCAAAATATCTTTCCTGAATAATGATTTTTTTCGACCGCCGAATAATAAATCCTTTATTTCAAAAGTCAATATAATTAATTCCTTACTCTTATATGAATAGACCATATCATGGTTTTTCATGACATTTGTTTTATGGAGTTATTCAATTCGTGTACTGAACGGCTCATATCTGGATCACCTTAATTCACTGCGTATGGGAAATTCGTTCGAATGTTCATATTTGAACTATAATAGACTGTTTCATAATTTTCATGAACGAGCACATACAATATTGCTTATAATAATAGGATCATATTTGTGAACGTATAGTGTAATGTGCTTCTAGCGGGTCGATGCAAAATGATTCGCACATTGAAATGTGAATGTTGCGATACAAATTGTAAATGTTGCGATTTTATCGTCGGAAAGTTTCAACAATGGAATGAAAGTGTGGTACACTTGTTTCGGAGTCGGTTGAACACGTATATTTTTTTGTTAGCGGATGTACTTGATTATGTTCCTATTATATTTTCGTACCTAAGGTTAAGTGATTGTGAAAAAAGTTTTAGCTACCTTTTGTCTGGATTCTAGATTGAAGGTGCAATAAAAATAAAATAAATATTGATCGCGTTTACGCATCGCAATCAAATTAAGAAGTCGAATAGTTTTCTTTTTAGAAAAAATATACGTCGGTAGTTAATTGTGAGACAAAATTGACGATGAAAATAATACATTTTTGGTAATCATCCGTGAAATATAGCACAACGTTATTTAGTCTGTAATAGAGTTTTTCATTAATCGATCGATCGAAAAATAATAAAAGCTCATAATAAATTACAATAGATTTGAATTTAATTATAAGCGTTTATCTATAGCGCTTAAAAATATTAAAAATACCAATTACAATATTAATGTGCCCGAAAGCTTGAAATTTATTTTTGACGATTTTTCATTGTTCGTGACCGATTCACTAAGATCGTTCAACTTTTCCACGAAGTTAATTAAACTCATCGACACGTCATTAAACGGATATATTACTCGCCGAAGAGTGTTCGGAAAAAAGAGTTAAAACCCGCGTCATTCAGAAGCCAGAAGACATGTAGCGATTAGTCATCCTCAATGATACCCTCAACGTAGCTGGGATTGTCAACTCAACAATCAAAATTTAACAATATATGATTTATTTAATTTGAAACTTTTACATTATCAAATAAATGTTTATTATAATGAAAAGGTTCTATCTATAGACTTTTTTTATATTGAAGCCTTGCGACTCGACTACGTGTTAGTTGCAAATAGATGTCGCGAACTTTACAAGATCCTTTCGAAGCAGCGTCAAGCGCACTTGTAAAAAATCTAATTTCATCACTAAAAAGCGAGCTTTTAAGAACTTGAAAGTCTCTGAGTCGTACGCAGCGAGGTGTAGCGAAGAGTCGAAACGCACGTACACCGGTCTGGTTTTTCGTTATATACAATCCGCTTTTTTTTCCTTTCGATTCCTTTTTTAAAATCGTATTTGCCTCCTTTTCGTCGGATTCTCACCGCGGCTCATGTAGGAGTGGCGAGCTGTGTTCTTGCGCTCTTTGTGCTCCGCGTCCATGGGATTTCATTCATAAAAGTGTCTCGGTGGTGATCGCTTTTTGTTGCGCCAGCAAATAAATTGAGGATGTAGGTTATATATTGGTCGGTTGCGGTTAAGACAGATGCTTCCAAAGCAATTACCACGCTCGAATCGATCGATCGCTAAGGCTAACAACACACCGACTCGCTTTAATGTCTCACCGTAGGGAATTACGTAAAAACCATTCTTGGCTTGTATTGTTCGACGTGTATGTGGTACTTTTCGAACATCCCACCGAGCACTGGTTCAAACCGAGCGTTTTCACCAAATCAGGTTTTTAATGATTTTAGAATTGGTATTAATCTATAGTCAATTTGGGGGTGAGCATATTTTTTTGCTAAATGTGCGATTTGATGTGTAACGTAATGGAAGTTATAACTTGAAAATCTGTTGATGCGTGTATTGAAAATAGATACATAAATTAAATAAGTGATTACATACATTTTGTAGCTGGAAAAATCAATATGATGTTTATCCTACATGCAATTTGCATTATGAAATGTATCTATTGGCATCTCTTTTTGATATGATATTGATTTAGCTCAATGAGTTACTAACAATTAGTTGCTCATAAAATTAGTATGGAATATAGCTCACATAGATTGGCTCGTATTTAATTCTAAGTTAATTAATGAATTCAGTTTTTTGCGTTTGTATCGAAAAGCAACATCGCTCATTTAGAAACTACAATTTTCCGCAGTCGAAAAAGCAAAATTCGTCATACGACAAACTTCAAATGGCAGTTTTTACCGATCGAATTAACGAAACGGCGACGCTTTTCATTTGACATGCATTCAGAGCAGCAATTCACAATTACGACAATCGTAAAAAAGGCATCATATGAAAAGCGTTCGATTTGTCGCTTTCGCTCCGAATCCGGAGTGGACACGAAAAATTTCGCCGTTCGTTTCTCGGACGATGGACTTTCATCGACCAGATCTATGAATGGAGGCTGGAAGCACCTGTGCACAAAACACACTCGTTCGTTCGATTTTTCACGCTATTTTTGTTCGGAGCTTCCATGTCCGCTGTGGAGGCTTTTTCTTGTGGTGTTCTTTGAGATGGTCTTCGTCGTGTTCTTGTACGATTGTTGCATACGTGTGCGTGTTGGCCGACCGATGTCACGCTTAAACGGCTTCGAATGGCTAACTGTCCATATTTCGTATTGTACGTTTTTTTGTTCGGTACACATCGTACAAAATGAAAAAGATCCGAGCGCTTCCGCTTCGCAACTCATCCGTAAAAAAATCTATAAACTGATGAAAATTACCGTAAAGATGTAAAACGTATTACGTGTTTCGTTTCTTCTTGCAGCGTCGATGATGTTCTGTTAATTTTCTTGAATCGATTTTCTCAATGTTCGATCGGTCACACGATAATCGAGGCGATGAATTTATGTGAGAAAATATTATAAAGTTCACATTAAATAATAAATCTAAACAAACTTTGAATTTAATCATAAAATAAATGACTAATCAAAAAAAAAATCGATCGATATAAGTAAAAGAACATTCACTAACAAGTTATTTTGATACTATTTAGTTTTTCCTTCAACTATCATTCTCAGGTAGGAGCATACACGAGAAAAAATTAATCATATCGGCTACATTGAACGGCGACTGTCGGAAAAACTTTGTTAAAGTTTCCGCATCAGCGCTTTCGAAGGCGCTTCTTATTTTTTGCTCTTGTGTATTGAACTTGATATGAAATCACATATCGTCACGCCGTTTCTTTGATGGATATTTTTTGCTGCATTCTGCATTGCAGGCCATTGCAAACCTCGAACATACGTGATCGCGGCGACTCGGACACGATAATGATTGCGACATCGAATTCTTGAATGTGCAAAACGACACCGTGGAAGCTTTTCTCAAACGGCGATTATTCGCAAATATCTCTCCTATTCTATAAAATATACCACATTCCATATTTCGATGTGAATTGCGATACGAATTCAGATTTTATGATATGTAGCGCGTTCGATTTCATTTATCGCACCGTGATTTTAATCGTGCGCATAAGTTTGATTGATATTAATTTTATCTATTAAACGATTTAATCATATTCATATGCCATTTTGAATTGAATAATTTGAATATCAATGTAAATTTATCATATTATACTAAAGTAATAATTAAATTTTAGTTAATTTGAAGAGTTGGACGTAACAGATGGAATTTCGTTTCATCATGAAGAACAGTTTTCCAGGAAATCTCAAAGATTTACAGACTCATCGATACAAAATGGTAAGTGCAAATTGATTTTTACCTAAAACAGCGATCGAAAATAATTAAATCAGAAACATTAGCCATTAAATTTAAATAGTGGCCGACCGAATGGACACTTGTAATGGATGTAGGGCGTGTCCGCGTTGCAATCACATCCGCGTGCCGAATGCGTGTGTCCATTTTCTATTTTGCAGCGAACACAGAGAACCCAAAGTGCATTAGTGGTATTATATTATATGAAATGTGCAAAGTGCACCGCGGGGGGCATTCGGTACGGCGACCTGCGAGTTGCACTCTTGCGCACTGCCCACGCTTCATGTCCGATTGAGACATAAAGAAGAAGCCACTTGTGCGATCGACATTCGCGATCGATCGATCATTTTACTATTCAGCACGATCGTTATTGAATGATCGATCTAATCTCGTATGGAGAGGTTTTATGAAGGTCCTTGTAGATGTCGATGAAAATTTGTAGAAGTGTATAGTATGAGTATTGACATGAAGTAGGTAATTGTGAAGATGGAAAATGCAACTTTTAATATTTTTTTCAGTTATCAAAGGTCAAATTTAGGTGTATTTGTTTGGTGAGTCGACTAATTCATGTTTTAAATGAAGTTTTTTCTCAAGATTTGTTCAAAATATAACAATATTATTATTGATGATTTTATCCCTTTGAAAATATGTCAAATGTTTCATATAAATACATATTATTTGTTTAATGGAGAGCGGACAAATATACAAAATTGACCTGCGATAAGAAAAAAAATATTGAGAATTGCGATTTCGTTCTTCACTATTTCATACTTACACTTATTTTTTACAAATTTTCATCGAAATCACTATGAACCTTCATTAAATCTTTCCATGTCAGTTTAAAGTGTACGTCCATTAATAACGGTCAAAATTTTAATTTTGAAATGAGTTTGATTCGACATAAATAGTATACATTATACGTTAATTAACCTAATCGAGTCGGCCCGTTGCGACATTCAGTCATGAAAACTAATCCAATTTACATACGAAAAACCAATTGATTATACACGCAATGCGAGCGCGACATTTCGCAAAACACATTTTCAATCCGATCGACATAATAAACGTACATAGTAACAAACGGCTCCGGCAAAAGCAGGCTGCATATAATTTTTACAGTAGGTGCGAATGCGTGTGTGCCCAGTACCGTTGTGTAATAATAGAGGTGCATTAACTGGTTAACAAACACACTTATATATACACATGTATTTGCTTAAAAATCGCATCTAGTCCTGTGTCTCAGGGGTGGTCAACATCATATCGAAGTCACCAACACGTCACTATATCTTATTTGTGTATGTAATAAAACGTACCTACATACGTTTTCTAAATAGAATTTCTGGAATATTAATGAGTTAGATCGTATTTTTTTTTCAAACTATCTAGAAAAACTATTGCATGACTCAAAGTGACGAGAACCAAATTCATAGTACATATTTTAGTGAGTATTGGATAGCTGATTCATAGCTCTTTTTTTTTCAAAGAAATGATTTTTATTGCATAGAGCTTTCCATGTGTACAAGATTTGCATTTTAGTGATATATCAATATTTTATTCATATATTTTGGAAAATGGTGCTTATATGTTTTATGCATGTTATTATTCTAACTTTATCTATTCTTTATTCTGACTTGAATTAAGTCTTACACTAATGAAAAAATATTTTTTAATATAGATTAACTTTAATACAGCCCAACATATTCGATTTTTGGCAATGATCTGGACATATCGCCTTTTAGAGTTACTAGCTTTAGTTCTGTGTCTTTATCTATATAGTTTAAATAGGATTCTTATATGATTTTTAGTGACTTTTGGAATGTGATACAATGCAGAAACAGTACTCTGCTTTTCGAGTCAGGTACTTCTTGAAGAGGTGATTATTGTTTCATATCCCCGATGTTTAGCTCACGTATTGAAAGCAGTTTGACACTGTATGATTATGCACACATGATTGGCATTATATTATCGGAAAAGTGCCGGAAAAGCTTTCATTAGGAGTAAAAATCGTTGCTTTGAATTTATTTAGATTTTTCATTGATTCTAACGAATTAGAACGATTCGATTGAGCATACCTGTCGTATATGCACCAGTGTATGCACGCGCGCGACACGGCCGTAATTTAAGCCGTTCAAGTGGCCAATCAGTGTCTCGGTGTTGCGGAGGACCGGTTGCGGCCTACGCACCGAGCCGATTGTTACGGAATTCGCCGAGGCACATGTCACGAGACCGAGGACGCCTCTGCAAACAGATGGCCACGATTGAGACGTCGACGATGACGAGCCGAAGGAGATGTCTCCGATGGACAGATACTGTGTGTTGTTCTTGTCGGCTGGGAAGAGGCGGTCGTCGACGTGGATGTCGATGAGGTGTTGTTTTGATGACGAGCCGAAGGATGTGTATGAAGATGAATGTGTTGCTCATGTCGAATGGGAAGAAATGGTTGTTGATTCTGTCTGATGAGGTGCTACTTCGAAGATGGGAGAAGTGGTTGTCGGTGTGGATGTCGAATCTGTTAGATGAGGTGTTGTTACGATGTATGCGTCGTTTAGTCGAGATGGTTGGGTTGTTTGATTGATGAAATGTTTCGAGTTTTAATGCTAGGGATGTGAAGTTCTTATTTTTTTAAGTTTTTTTGCTTTTGTTCTGAACTGAATTGTGAGTAAATTTAATCAGAATTAGATGTACTCGTATACCTCTTGGCTTCAATGGTTTCCGTATGTGATTTTCATTAATCTTAATATAGCACAGATCTAATACAAAACTGCTCAAAGAAGCATTTGTTCTAGATTTACTGGTTTAAAAAAAACTATTGAAAGATTATACACATTGTATATGAATATGCTGAAATTTATATCCAAGTAATCATCACTTTGTGTGATTTATATCCCATAAACTTTAATTGAGTAGTAAAGTATTTTAGATAATGAAACTTGGCTACTTTTGCAATTTGGCTAAATTGAGAACAAGTTGACATTAAAACAGGAAAATTTTATAGGATTTTCCTTCTTTCATTCGTGGTAAAACCTTTCAGAAATTCGTAGAAATAATTAGCATATTGATGCAATATGAATGAATCTTCACATGCCTACATCGAACTTTCTAATTAGATTTTAAACGTCACGCATTGAAAAAAGATACGCAATTATTTACGATTTAATCTATATAGAAAACGTACATAATTGAATCATAAAAATATACGAATAGATCATAATTTGTCCATTGAAATGCGAGCGGACAGTATCGGAGCACGGACACAATTTGCACAATCGAAAAATGGTAGAGCAGCGCGCGAAGGAAACGAGCGACAGCCACCCTAATTATAAATACCAGTTTGACGATTTCAATATGTAGTCAATCATTGTGAAGCGTGTTTAACGTTAAATGGACAATTAAACGACGCGAATTGCATCACGTACGCATGGAAGTGAAATAAACGGCCGATATGCGAGGAATTTCTGCATGCAACACCGCACACGCCAATATGTGTAAAATTGAAATAAACACAAGATGTGAACGCTCAAATGCAGCAACTTTCATATTCTGGTCCATTCAGATACTGTCAAAAATCTGATATAGAACTTTTCACGATCTTTTTAAAATTTACTAAATATATTTTTATTTGTAATAATTGAAAATTTTGTTAGTATGGTAATGAAATTTTATTGTTTGGTCGAAGGTATGTGTGGATATTCCTTTATAGTAAAACCGTTCTTGAAAATGAGGCGTGTATAAGGGAAAGTTGTGTGGCCGTTGTATATCGGTAAAACTGACCATTATATTTGTTATCTGCAATTCAATACGAATTCCATTTGCAGGCTTCAATTGTACGTTTTTATTTCGCGGATATCGATTCGTCTACGTAGAGTTAACGATTTGTTTGTTTATTTTCACTCTACGTTACATTACGTAAAACTGCATTGCGTAAACGTAACAGTTATGTATACTTTTTGTATGTAAATGGCACTGCGTATTTTTTTTCTTCAATATTTTAACGCGACGATTAGTCACAATGAGCTCACTCACCTTCGCGTTTACATAAAAATTAATCAAATTATTCGGTCAATAAGTTTTCTTTCATTTAAAGATTACAAGGTCCATTGTATGTGAATTGTGCCACACTCTTCGATTCGTGCATAAATCATATTGAAATGTATGCAGATTGATCTATTGTGTTTATTATATAATAAAAAAATTACAATCGTGTTAGACACGATAACCGATATGACTGCACAAAAATCAAATAAAACTCCGATAGTTATGAAGCGCGTAAACTTGGCGCTGAAACGAGATTCCTCTTAAGGACTAGCGTTATTTATATCGCACATTCGAACATAAATAAATCAATTTAACAGTTAATATCAATCGATCTTCCGGTGCTGTCACACTCGTTGTATATCAGCGTTTTCCACTGTTGCTGAACGTTTTATTTAGCGTGCGTTTTATCTAACGATTGTCAACGGGGGGTTGTCAACGATTGCCGACAACCGTACCTTGCTATGTCTATCGACGTTGCGGCTCAATTCAAAAGTATAATTATTAATTACATGTCAAGAAATGGGGAAAATTGAATATTAGAGTTATCGTGGCTTATCTAGCGGTCGACGCGCATTAATGTCTGACAATGCGATCGTGTTATTCCTTTTCGAGTCCGCCGATATTAGACAATACGATAACTGTATCGGTTGAAATCTATAGGTATTCAATTTAATTATTTTGAATGAACTTATGTTTTAATAATTGACCATTTAAGGTTCAATTTTGAAAATTTATGTGAGTAAGTAGATTGCTCAACTTAACTAATTAAAATTGATTGCTTCATAAGTTTTTAAGAAAATTTTAAACCAAGCAAGCCGAAAATGTAATTAAAAGTTAATAATATAAATATAAATTCAATTAAATTAATTATTCAATAATAAAATCTTAAATTTGACATATCCTTGTGTCATGCATCCGATAAGAACTTTTCCGACTTTCTCATCACTAAAACTAGACCCAACGTGAAACCTCAAAATCTCTCACCCCAGAACAAACCCATTAACATCGGCAGCATCAAACCCAATTACCTAAGCAAAACTCGCATATAATATCACTTGAAACAATTTGCAACAGTTCATCGGCGATAATTGCCATCGGACCTCGGTAGCGGAAACGCCATCACACACTCGGCCCTCGGGAGTGCAGAGAGAGGGCAGAGCACAGGCCGAACTCGTTCATATAATGTGCACATGTATGTCTCGCAATAAAACATAGCACATAACGGGTCGGGGCACGCGCCAAGTTCAAGAACCACGAGCCCCCGAAGCGCTGAATAAATCAGCGTGTGGCCAACGTCGGGTGACTGACGGCGCCGTAAAGCTGTCAGGAAGGAGGACCTGCCGCAATGGTTCAACTTAGGGTTGTCAATCCCATGATCGATAAGATTGAACTGCCTTCGATCGATCTTCGATTCAATTTGATAGTCCTATGTGGGCTCTAGCCTCCTGAAGAATTCTCATATAGGGTCTTGGCTATCTAGCTCCTGATTGAATGGTTCCTTAGATCTTGCAAAAACTAATCCTGACACCTATATTGAGGCCTTTTCACTCTGTCGTCTTTAGGAATTTATTTTCATCCCACCTTACTATAGGCCTTGGCCCTCCAGTTTCTGCTTGATATGGTCTTCAGATCACACTAAACATCAAAATCAAGACCTCTCCACTCTTCTCTTAACAATCCAAATTCTAAAACATTTACATGCTGCCTCTATATCAGCTGCATATCTTATGATATTTTCATGAAAGAAAGCTTTTCATTCAAAGTGTGGTTATTAATATTCGACAACCCTGTTATGACCGCGAGCAACAGCAGCAACGGCAATGGCGACTGCCAAGTGGTGCTCCAACAGCCGCCGTTATTGATGGCCATACTTCACCGTGTGTGATTGATGAAGTCGTCCACCATTCGTCAGGCTAATAGGCCTGTATGCCTTAGGCGTAACCCCCTTTCTCGTCAAAACAACACCTGGACATCCCTACTCGACGAATTTTCCTTGGAAAATCTTCAATTGTTCTCAGAATAAGTGATAAGAGGGAAAATCTCTTTTTTCTCATTTTCAAACTATTTATGGTGAAGCTATATTAAAATTCATTTATGAACTAACATTGACAATTAACGTTAGAATCGAATTTGAATATAAAAATCTTCGTGATGATGTCAATGAAATTCATTTTTTTTTCAAACAAACGACTCAAGGATTTCGATGCACGTGCATTAAGCGCATGTATAATATAATTGCACCAATCGACACGCACACATCTCATTTTCATCGACGGATTTTTCTCACAGTTTTCTTTACAACGTAGCAAATTGCAATATGCCGATACGTAATTACGGTTCGATCTCAGGACGATACAATTGTATGGATTGTGTTCAGTGGTGTGGTACAATCAATCCTTATCGGATGTCCTTTTTATGGCCGGGTATATCGAGCTCGAGCGAAAGTTGTTTTACTGGTACTGTGTACGCCAATTGCGTGCGGAAGCAATAATCATATCCAGAATTATTTAAAATATATACGATATGCAAAACAGACAGATACTAAATAGAGACACGCATTAAACGTCATCGATATATCAACTTTTTAAATGCATATGCACAAAAATTTATTGCGCAGTTGTAATAATTTGTATATATGACACTTGTGAATAAGTGATTTATATCACAAACCATTTTGATTTATTTCATAATTTTCATATGAGAATTTTACGTAAATAAATTCCTCTACTTTATTTCTATTTTAATTGTAAAAACTGCAAATGTGTTCATCGCCGGTGATAGATACGTGACGTGAACTCAAAACACATTCACCGACATTATAAATGAGACGTTATTGAGACAAATCGATTTTAAAGATATTGAATCAGCAGTAATGAGCCTCCGTAATAAATCATGAGTCAGGACGTAATGAAATTAGTTAGTGGCGAACTGCACACATAATGTGATTTTACGTTGACCGTACAAGGAGATGTCGTAAAGCTAAAAGCTCTCGACTTTTCTAAATATTCATAGCGACTTAAAGATGATGGTAATCTGTATTTAGCATACGTGCCATCGATTGCTTCAATGATATGCAAATTGTTCTCCTGCTTAGGTGGACTATACCCATAAATGATTTTCAGTTCTGTTTTGACGCGCATATCGATACAGGTTTCGTAATCGTTAATATGCGTTTATGCGACCTAGCTCAAAGTTCACATATAGGCACTGCTGATGTACTGCAGAACATTAAATTATATGGTAAACATCATTCATCTTGCACAATCGCAACGAGAGTGAGTTTGATCGGAACGGACTTCACTCGTTATTATGATCTCTAAGAATCAATCATGTTCAATCAGTGTGTGCTGGATGATTCATGAATCATATTTACAATAGTTTGTTGAAACAATTTGTATGTTAATTACACTAAAATTTAATAAATTATATATTTTTTGAATTAATTTAAGAAATATAAGACTTTTCCTTATAGTTACAAGTACATGAGAGTAGCTTTTAATAGTAACATTAGCGAACATAAATTGTGGAATCCAAGCAACCTTAACGAACATGTCAACATAAACTGACATTTTTTATGGATAACCGCGGATTAAGATAGTAGTAAAATTATATTAAACACACGAGAAAACACTGCACCAGTATCTTATCCGCAATAAAACCGATTTTATGCCGAACCGGTCGAAAGGAAGCGTTTTGCATATAACGCACATAGATTACGGTATCACGTATACGTATGATTCGCGATCATTACGCGCATGATGAATACATACGTGCACTAGGTCCTCCAACTACGAACTGTCAAAATACACACGAGTTATGAAATACAGAAATGCATATACAAACGTCCTACGTCCACTCAGTTTCAAGTCACTTACGTGAATCTTTGATGATTCGTAGTTAGAGGACTGACTGTATTCGTAAGTTTTTTAGCATTTCTCGAAGATCGACGACAATCTAATGCTTCTCTCATGCCAATGTGTGCCAAGGACCTAAATGAACGAATATCTCGGCATCCACACGCTAATGAGACACATTATCCTTGCCGCCACGTAACAACGTAGACATGCATGAGTCCATTCCGTCACGTAAACAGCGAGTTATTAGAAGCAATCGAGATATAATAATCCGCAACGAAGCGCTTATTGTCATCGTTATTACACATTTTTTTTCAATTTGATATGAATATTGTATGTTGAATATGTGATTCATCTGATGAATACAAATCAACAACATACTTCTTAAGAATACCTATGTTCACATCGTTACATATTGTAATAATTTTGATTGAATTCTAATCATAATTTTCACTCTAAAATAAATTATTTGAGAGATAATAGCAATCAAATTCAAAATTTAATAAAAAAATCGACAATGAATGGTCTCGTAAATATTACTATTAAGCAAGATTTGAATCGGCATTTATTAAGCTAACTAATTTTGCACAAAACTCATTCGTAGAATAGATTCATTCTTTCTTGAAAACTGCTGTAAAAATATTGTGACCTAATTTCTATTGATTTTATTTATCAAATCGGAATATTTGATGATAACATCTTATTGAATTAAATTTTAAGCAGTCACCCTTATCCATTCGCACGGTCTCCTCGGGGTTTTGACCGCTCGAGCTGCATCTCTAACGGCATGCACGCATATATATTAACGGACTTTAATGGCGTATAAGGAAATAATAAAATGCACCAAGAAATATACTGCCGTTTTAGTGTTTCCTGCAATATTTTGATATGCGCTAACAAGCGTTCGCATCATCGACGAGCACGCGAATATAACATAACAAGACGATCTTAAATAAACGTAAAACTCCTTCTGGTCTCGGAGTGCTTCGACCGATTTTATTTTTACTTCGTTATCGTTTCCCACGATTGAAGCAACGGCGTCTTCAAAAGTCTACCTCGGTTTCAGCCATAGGATAATTTCATGCAAATGTCCTCGCGGAACGATGACCAGAACCTTCGCCCCTCAGAGCTACCGTTTAGCTAAAACTAGAAGCAGTTTCCACTTAAATTTACATACGGTTCGCAATTATCGACGTCGATGCGATAACTTGCTCACGCACTCCAGGATAAAAATAATAAGTGTTCTGCACAAATTTCTTCCATTATTTAAAAAGCTATTATTTTCAAAGTACTCACACGACGAGGTTGGCTCGCTTGTGCTCCCCGCGGAAAATTGTTTGTGTGCGCGTTGTCGTTAATTAAAATTGTTGAATAAATTAACTGTCGCAATTTTCACTTACCACGTAATGGCAATGAATACTACACGTTGCATAACTTTTACGTGCCTCAGATACAAACGATCAATTAAGCTTTCATAAATAATGTAATAACCGAGAAAAAGTTTTTTATTTGCCCGGTTCGATATGAGAGTTTCAAATTAAACAAATTTAATTGAACTCAAACAAAATATTAATAAGACACAATTTCCATTAATAATCGAATAAATTATAGTTCAAATCACAAATATATCAATACAAAAATCCAGTAGCCGTCTTCGATATCATAATGATCTACTAAACTACAACGTGCCGCGGTTCCGGCGCGGCATTTTTCAAGTCGCCGCCGTTTTTTCACCTAGACACAACAATATACGTATATCGATCATCACAAGTGTACATATCGAAGGCAATAATAATTTGTTTTCGATTTGCGGCGAGGAATAGCCGCTACCGTTTTCGTCGGACCGGTTGTTGCGGTCTGAGACCGGTAGCCAAACCGAAACCGCCTGATTAATTCGTCGAAAAGACGAATGTCTTGTCAATGTGATTTTTCCCCTTGTATCTCATTCTAGATGATCATAGTTGTTCGCTGTTATATTTTAAAATTGGCCGTTTCAAAGAAATTTATCGATTTTATAGCGCAGTGTTTAGAAAAAAAATGTAGATAAAAATAAATTAATATACATTGAATGGTCTATTTCAAAATATTCGAATATTATAATTTCAACTGCTTATCGCTCGATCGATCGATTATAAAAACATTTCATTAGTGAAATTATTATTTTTATACACAAGTCGTAACGCGCATAAAACACACTCAGAGATAACAAAGCAATTATGTATTTCACCATTCGAATTATTGTTGTCAATTATTCAGAATATCAATTCAGTATCGGTCGTAAACGATTCGACTGAAGACGTGAATCTAACATAATATATTTCGCGATTCGGTTTTTTTGAATTTCGCACCTATTTTGATATATATGAGAATATATTTCGTGATCGGAGTAAATATCATTACGATAAAGATGTGTTCTCAGTGTATAAGTGAGTGTTTGAAAATAATATAAAATCCTACCTTAAACACCTTGAAGATGAAGTCGTTTTTCTCTCGATTCCTACCTTTAATGTCTTGGAGATGAAGCCTTTTTCCTCTCGATGCACTAACACTCGCGTAATTAAAACAAATTCGATTGAAATTCATTATTTCCACTCGAAAATCTCGTTAAAATTCGACAGTTAATTAATCAACCGATCGCGACGAATAATTTTTATCAACTGATTAAAAATCGAACGTGACGATAAAAAAACATAAATGACACGTGTAACAATATTCGTGAAATCGAATTAGCAGAATTTCAAGTGAGTTTTTTATATTTTGTTCAACACTAATAATTTTAAAAACAAATATTATTTTATTTGAATTTTTCATACTAACTATTTTTTTAAATATGTATATTATTTTTAATATGAATCGAGTTTATGACGATTCTTTTTTTTTCTAGATTCAATCATGTGATTTAACTGTCATTCGCAACCGAGATATTTCTTCGATTTTGAAGGGTTTTCTGATCCTCAATCGAAAAAGAAAATACTCAAACGTAAGTAATTAATCTATATTTACATTTTAAACAAAATGAATGCAAAATTGACTGTTACGTTAAAACGTCTATTAGGTACATCAGCCGAGAACAGATCGACATGGACTTTTTCAATCAGCCTCATTGGAACTTTCTAATGTAACGGACCATCGAGTGCCCTGCAAGTCTATTTTACACCAGTCACACAGGCGTATCAAACGTATGTAACTATGTATGACACGAATTAATCTCATGATATATCGATCACGCCCATTTCCCATTATTACTGCCGTCCGGCGCCTCATATGGAAATTGTGTACGCGATAATGCCGTACAAGAGCCGCAGTACGTGAGCTACGAACGGACACGTATCGAAAAGCTCTTTCCCCGGAATAATTTCACACGTGTTAAGAGCTCAATAGAACAAACATTTATTTTTGTACGAAATTAAATTATTCGACCCTTCCCTGTTTACGCTCCATTGTGTGTCTTTCGGACGGCGGACACTCTTAACGTAGATTTCACGCTGCGTACTGCGTTTCGTATGGGACGATGTTAATCGAACGAATTCTAATTTTCATTATTCGAAAAATAAATGGATTTCGTAAACGGAGATTGATTCGTATTATGTACGCTATAAACTTTGATATATCTTTGCTTTATTTTATATGTATTATTATGTGTATAATCATCATTCTAATTGTTTTTATCAATGTTACTATAATTATATCCTTCACAATAGCTATATTGAATGATTTAAATATAGATGCTAATGTGAATTTGGTACCCGTAGTTTTGCTTACAATTAGTATTGCTGGTATCGAACTAGAGTAATATGACATTTAGAGTGAGGTGTATGTAAAAGATGGGTTTTCATTCGCGATCTTCGTATCATCAATATTGTCATTACAATACAAATTTTATATTATATTGAATAATTTATTGATGCTTTCATATTATTAATGTAAATTCTAGAATCTAGATGATGAATGTTGTACGTTATAAATAATCACCGGAGTTGAATGCAGAAATTGTTTGCGAATATGTTCATTTCGAAAATGGTATCAATGATTTTGAGATATGTATTGACAAATCATCGGATTGCTCAACAACTTCTTTAGTACTTCATCAATTATGATTGTTATTCAACTCTTTGAATATAGCTTTCTTAAAACTTTGTCTTGTTCGCTTACAGTATTTAACTTCTTGGTTTCTCAAATACTCTAACAGCAGTTCCAATCTCTTAAAAAAAACACAAAATCATTTATTTATAAACGAAAAGTCAGTGACGGATCACCGTTGACGACCACACGCATCCCGTCCTCAATAAAAAACAAATTATCGACCGCTTAAAGAGCATGTGTCCTTCCGAGGATCACTCCGATGAACCGTGGCGAGCATCGCTCCGTCGACGTCGACATCTCGACTCAGCGAGAGAAAGACACGATCCGTTGGTCATCGGAGTCGACAAAAAGCCTCACTACGAGACCGAAACGATCGGGGATATTCGTTCGATGGTTTTTCGAAAATCTCTCACCTGCCGGATGCGAGTCGGACACGACACATTACACACACCTCCGGGAGTGTCGATAAACTTCGATGATCGTCCGAAGACGACGACGACGGCCATTGTCTTCGGCGGTGTGGTAACGCGTGCGTAACATCGCATCGTCGGATTACAAGCCTCAGATTATAGCATACGAATCCGATTGTGTCTCGATTCGAAGATTGCTTCGTTTTTGGTTGATCGGTTCTCTTTTAGTGCTGGGGGAACGAGGATCGTTCGTGCTTGTAATGCGTCGCGAATCGGATGTTTTATTTTGTTAATATTGTGTGATTTTGAACATTTTTGTTGGTATAGTATTGCTTAATGTCTTCAGCTATTAGCAACTTTTTGAATCAAATAATTGGTTTTTGTGTTAATGTGGAATCCAATTCCAGACGAAAATCATGATTACGGAATTTTAATTAACCAAATTCGAGATATTATTCTAATGATCATGATATTGATTTTTTTTTGTAATTTCAAAAGTATTTTTTATTTAATATTTATTTTATCGTTCAAAATGTGTCATTAATTGGAGTCGTTCGATCATTTCATATATCCCCTCAAATCAAAAAAAATATTTTCGATCAGATTCAGTTTTTAATTTGATTCGAATATTGAAAATTTTTATTTTAAATGGAAATCATTTTAAATGAAGTGCCTATGTAATTATATATTTCACGCATTCCTCGATTGAGCTTATAATTAAAACGTCCATAAAAATGTCCGGGGTCCCGATAAATCAGAACCTCAAATCGGATTTCAAACGCATCCCCATATGATAATTTTTCAAATTTTCCCTCTTAAAATTCCTACATATTATAAATTCAACAGCTTCTATCTAAACATACATAGATAACAAACTTCAAATATTTCACACCCACCCCCCTCAAAAATCACATACAGCCTCCCACTTTAATAATTCCGAACACAACGCATATACGTACATACGTACGTGAAAATACGTTATATTTACGCACAAAACTGGGCGTAAACGTAGCACCGTGGGACGAGTTCTGATGTGCGTATCATGTGTGTCGTCATGCGTCATACGTGTGTCTGTTGTACGCATGTATGGAGGGGTTGGGTCTACGGCGAAATGGGGGCGCATGTGCGCGCAACCCTCTACGGAAGGCCGCCACGTATGGCTACGTACGTGCACACGTGTGCGTGCGTGTGTACACGTGTGAACGTGCGGCACATGCGGCCTACGACTCATGTGTGGAAACACCTACGGGAGACCTCGACGGACGGGGACACCTCAAACCTCGCACGTGTGAGCTTTCGATGATCATATGTGAAAAAAAATGTTTGATATTAAGTTTGGGGTGTTTTGTAGTTTTTTCGGGATATTTTGATGGAAATTGTTGGGGTTTGTACGAATATGTGTTTTTTTAGTTGTCGAATTCAGATATGTACCTATATATTCTCAATAAACTGATAGAAATCACTTGTTACCAAAATACATTTTTTATTTTAATTTATTATGATTATTCGTAAAAAGCTTGCTTTGCTTAGTTCAATTTTTTAATTTTAGCAACAAATCATTTTATTGGAATTCAATTCTAATGTTTTTTGAGCGTTGTAGGGACTAATTATATAAATCACGTCGAAACTTTATAATTTCTTCAAATCACTTTATATTCTTATCGTTATTTAATTCTACTAATAAAGTTTTTCATTTAAAAAACTAGCTGTCGAATTAAACGAATTATAACTAAAATCTAAAATTTACATCTGACAAACCAAGAAACGGGTTTCGTCCCGGAAAATCTTGAAAAAATATTAAGCGTGATAAAATATTGACTGATTTTCTTTAAAGATTGATTTGATTTTGCATTTATAAAATCGTTTTGAAATGGTTTATTATCATATTTGTATTTATTATGATCGTATTCAATATTACATTCAGCTTAATCGAATGCGTTTGAAATAATTTTCGAATCATCGACGTTTTATCACCGACATATTTCACACATACGATAATCGTAAATATCCAATTTAATTACAAAACTCAGCATAATCTAAATAATAAAAGCTAGGACTGGTTCGTATTCGTAAAGCGACATTTACGGGGCGATATGTGGGAACGAGTCGTGAACCACCGCGCATGCATACTCCTCGAGCACCACGAGCGAACAGCTCGGCAACTCCTACACTTTTGTTTTCATCAAACAATGAGAACCTGTTCTCGGATTTTTTCCGACCGGTAAATTTCAACGCAGAACTATCCCGGGGCGAGAACGGCGATCGATTTATAGGTGATTGTGTGCGCTCCTTGCCGGACCGACTCCTTTCACGTGTGCGATACCATACGAAACGAAAAGCATTGAGACATCACCGTTTTTATGGTGTGATGGGTTCACGATCTCTGCTGAGGATCCGTCTTCGGATGCTGAAGGTCGTGGGCGGCTAAATATCATAAAAATCAATCATAATCCCGATGTACAATGGGAGAAAAACGCTCTCGCGTGCCAGTCCGTTTGTGCGCTTTCGTCTGTTTCGTGTATGGATTTTATGGGTTTTTGAATGTATTGTTCGGATTTATGGACGTTTTATGTTTGCGCATATGAATTTTTAAATAGAGCTCCGTTTTATAAATTATATGAAACGAGCGTGGGTTTATAATATAATGAACAGTTTATGTTTAACTAGAGTCATATATTGACTGAGGATTGTTTTTAATTCATGATTTTAGTGAGTAATATTTTTTAACAATAGTATGGAAAAAAATTCCAGTATTGTTATTTATAAGAAAATGAATATTTTAGTTTTGTATACCGAGATTTCTTTGAGGTCAGTTAGTAGTAAAGGAAGAAAATTCTTTTTTAATTTATTTCAAAAAATGTTAGTCGTAGCTTGATCAAAAGTTTTCTTAAGGCATGAATTCTTTGTTGAAAGAAATCTCAAGTGATAAAAGTTAAAAATCAAGCACCAATCCGGGTCTTTGAGTGGAATAGCATAATGTTCGTTATGGTTTTTCGCAAAATTTACATTAATTCCAGGAACGTTAGCGATATGGAAAATTAGCATTAAAAACGTTCATATGTAAACTTCACATTTATGATTTTATTGAAATGGGTCAAAGCTATCAGAAATAAACTATCCGACTTTCATTTTACTGTCCGGTAATAATTCACGGCAATATGAAGCCATCTTCGCAAATGCATGTAGATCGAATCGGACGATATTGGATTGCGGATCATTTGAATAAAATATTCGAAGGCCGTATTCACCCCGTCGCTCCATATATGCACCATTCGAGGGATAACTGCAACAGTTTACAACCCGTCATTAACAGACAACGATAAAAATATTTGCATAATCGGGCGTAAAAGGCCAACGGCGCTTTACACAGAAGGGGCGAGCTTTAATATTCGCATCGAAAGTAAAATCGAGAACGATTCACACATCGCGATTTCAAAACGAGAGAACGGTAATGCAAATTAGATTCAATCTGAATATATGATTACACATTTTATAAACAAAAATATGTGAGCGGTGCATAATGATCGCGAGAACTATCTGATTCGGAATGATTGCATGAATTATTGCATCTACTTCACATTCCATAAATCATGATAATTTGGATTGATTTCACTCACATAAGTGATTTTTTTAGATACTCAACTCGATTATATCTTTAGAAAACTTTCAGTAATTTATTAGTTTGGAAGGCAGTTGATTTTTTTAATATCTCAACTATTTAACTTTAAATCTTCAATAAACAAAAATTTGGGAAAATATTGGAAAAAAACCTTAAATTGAACTGCAACCCAAATCAGTAACAATACACGGCTAGCAAACGAGCAGCCTAGTTTGCACATGATTTTTGCACCCGACGTCGACACGTAATCGCCATATTTTCCGACCATTCGCCAACAATAATTACGGTCGCAAATTGCTGCGCTAACAAATCGTCGTCTCGAGTGATTTACGGCCACGAGAGCAACATACACGCGTGCTGCGAGATAAAATAAGCCGCCGGGACCGACCAGGAAGAGAAACGTGGCCATTGTGCAACTCTTCCATACGGTAGATGTGCACGTGTGCAGTGCCGGATTGATTTGACGATTTTCAGCACACTTCAGCATCTAGTGATCGATGTGCATTTCAAAAACGTCTTCAATCCCGAACGAATACTGAAAACCATAGCTGTGACTTAAAATTTTCTCGTTCGTACTGAACATCTTTCAAACTTCTGAAATATCAAGTTTTCAATTCTATCTTAGTATTTCTCAATATGGGTTTCGTGGAACCTAAATAAGTTGTTTCTCGACAATTTAGATGAAATATATGGTGCATTTCTTTAATTTTAAGTTTAAATTCAAACGATGATTCACTTACATGTATTCTGCTGATTTTCATGTGATTAATTTCAACTAACGTGAAAAACTATACCTATTCATAATGAATATTGGTGTTTTATCGAACCTAAACAGGTATATTCCACAATAATTTGAATGAATTCTTACATACGTAAGCTGTGATAAAATTTAAGCTTTGTTATTTTTTTTTTTTATTCATGATATAATTGTCATTTACTGGAAAAAAATCTCCTAGAAAAATTGTTTTAAACATAGCTATTGAACACATTGATTTTTATAAAAAAAACCTTTTTTTTAATACAAAATTGTATACATTTTCATACTTGAAGCAAAAGTTTTGTCTCTAGTATTATTTAATTCTCCCTTCGAGTTTCAAAAAAAAAAATTATTGGAGATTCTACAAAATCTTTGAGGTGAACGAAGTGTGCGTCGCAGATAATGTTCAGAAAATTCCGCTCTATTCCACATTAAATTGATTGATATCAAATCGATCAATCAGCTTCTATAACAATACCATATCATCACTTCACTAAAATGCATCAATCCGACACTGCACATATTACAGCATTGCCGAAGAGCCCTAAAGGATAGATAGGCACGGTAGTCGCACCCACGTGTGCACGCATTACTGCACGCCCATCGAACGGCCACTTCCTCGGACACCTACCGTATATTTTATGCGCATACGTGTTCCGGCTTTATCTTCGGCTCGCCGTTTCAATCTTTGTCGGATAACGTTCTGAGAATGTGTGGGAATGCGTGCGATGAGGAGTCGGATCGTGCTCATGGGTCGAGGGTACTACGCATGGTCTGTGTGTGTAGTCAGATCGCGAACGGAAGATAAGAGACGTCGATGGTTCTTGATGAGGATCGATTTGAATAGATTTGCATGTTCGATTGAATGTGAACTAGATTTTGATTGGAAAATTTGCTTGATGGGAAAATTTTCTAGTTAGAAATGTAAGGATCCAGTTAGATTTTTTCTTTGAAGGGAGCTCGATGGAAAATTTGTCTGGTTAGAATTCCAGATATTTTATTTAAAGGAAAATTGTATTAATTTCATAATTAATTTTTTGATACTTGCTAATGTATATAAGTATAATAATATATGATCGACGTGAGAGTTAATGAGTCAGATTAAGTAAATTAGGTTATCTCAGGATTTGACATGTTGAAGTGGATCCAGTTATTAAGGGTCAGGTACTAGGTTAGGTTAGATTAGTTATTTGAAATTTTTCATTTTCTTACTCTAGTGTTATAATTTAGAGTGAAAAAATGAATAATACCCGTCCGAAATTTAACTACAAAAGAAAAACATTCCTCCTTGACAAAGGGGAACTCACTTGAAATAATCTCTAGTTAGGTGGTATGTTGCTTTGATCGAATATTGCACAAATACCAATTTTTCTATATGATTTTATAATGGAAAATCGTTGTATTTTCAATGAAAAACATCTCGAAGATTCATTTCACATTGAAGTTGTCACATAACGGCCATTTGAAAAATATCGAATGCATCTCGTATCCTTTGAGGTGTTGGAGCAGGGCCGCTCAACGAGGGCCCGCGGCCACCGGTGGGCTACCGGTTGCGTCAGTGCAGACCAGCCCAGATAAAAGGATAATAACACGCCTCGCTCTTATGTATTATATCTGCGAAATCATAGCGGCCGTTTTGTCGGAGCGTTGCGCAAGAAGGCAATCGCTCCGCGGCCGGAATTCCCATATCGACTCGGCGAAGGTCGCTGAGGAAAAACTCGGGTGTGGACACGTGTAATTTCGCGAGATTGTCAAGTGCTGTACGGTGCTAGAAAACGCCGTCGACTCGAAAGAGAAAAATAACCCGCGAAAGTCGACCTGGTGCGATAATGGTCGCCACACAGTCACCGCGCGCCGCTCGGACAAATCGGCATGCGTAAGATAAACCGTTGCTGTCTAATTAGTTGAATAATTGTACTATCCGCAATGTGTACTGGTTGTAATTGTTCGTGTGGTGTTGCAGCTTTATGTCGAAGCGTACAAGTTCTATATAATTATATTCGTCTGTTTGTTGATTTGAAATTGGAAGTTATCTCGTATTGCAGAAATGTTTCGATGTGTCCCATTTTCTTTTACTCATTTTCGTTTATATACTTATATATCTGATCTGAAATTATTATTGCAGCTAATAGTTTTCATATCTAAACGATTCGATGAAAGTCATAAGACAATGAATTCCCAACGGACGCAAACAACAAATGCTGCAAATTCATGCTGATATAACACAACATACGTTCTACTGGCATTTATAAGCTGGTAAACAGCAGCACATATAAGCGATAGCGATCTTTACTTCGATTCAACTGCACAATCGCTGAGGTTTAAGTCATGTTCGCACACACATACATATATTTATAAGCCATTTCATACAATATGTGCGATCTTATCTAAGTGGATCCGAACCGCTCGGGGGTCCCGGAAGCTTGATTTATAGCGACATGTAATCATGCCTAGAAGGACATGTTCGGAGGCCGGAGATCATGTGTCATGAACATTGCCTGTAAATAAGTACAAGAAGTTAGAAGTGTGTATCGAGACCGTGATGGACCGTGAAAGTGCGAAATTTACACGTTTTTCTATGTAGGTACACCGCGCACTTAAACAGTTAGATGCGCCATTGACGCGTAGTGTTATGGGAATCCGGGAATCGATCGACACGCTTTTTTTACGACGATTTTTTCATAACAGTAACAGTTCTTCGCATCGTCGACAATGCAAATCACAAGCGAGACCATTGAGGAGGAAATGTTCGAATTATAGTTGGAAAAAAATAAAACGAACGGACGCGGTTCGAGGCGTGAGATTCTCACTGAAAGTTGTTCACGTACGAGTGACATATGATAAATTGCGAAGCGACCGCGTTTTGTGTCCATCGAACCTCGTTGAGATTTTTCGGCTCTGATTAGATGATTTGAATGGAAGATGACGGATAACCGAGACTCTAATGTGGGCGATTATCCGGCAAGTCGATTCCGGATAGGGGACGGATACTAATGGTATGGCGATAGTTGACAACCACCGATTAATTGACGTCATTTGTAAGAATTAACGTATGATTTTTTTAATGCTTAAACTTCATATACCATGATAAGATACGAGTAAAGCAAGAAAAATATCTTAATGCTTGTATGAATAAAATATTTTTCACATTAGAATTGTAAATACAGTATAGGTGTAATACGATAAAACCATTTGTATGCTCGCATAGAAAGTCGTTATCTAGTGCACTATTAAATAATGCGTAAGTCGCTTATGCATTACAGTCGTGGTGCAGTAAGTTAGCATTTTTACACTTGAGAGAAAACGACAAATGGCTCGATCATTATTACGCGTATAAAGTAAACGTTATCGGGCTTTCGCTCCGTTCAAACGTAAAACGTTAAATGCTAAACTGAGATTTATTGATCGGTCGGTTCGGTTAAAATAAGCATTACACATACTACATTTATTTGCAAGAAACGAATTTTGCGTATTTTAATGTCTCGCTTGTGCAACTCCGGCTATTATTAGACAACTTAAGTGCTCATTCCATTTGCAAACGTTATATGCGTTTGCGAAGAAACAATTTACGTAAGAATTTATGTGCAGCTATACGAAGATGATTAATTTCATTTCATAATACAATAGTATCGAGTATCGGTTGTCCAATATGAAAATAACAAATGCATTGAAAAACATTTTCCATGTGTATGAGAATACTCGTACGATGAAAATTCAAGGTTTTCCATGGAAATTATATTCGAAATTATGAAATTGCATCTGTATCGTATACCATCGGTTGTCGACATTATTATTTTGCATAATCGAGCGCGTCTCCCGTCGCATGAAATATGGCGAGCAATATGTTTGGTTTGCGTCGTCGCAACCGCGCATTAAACGGCCATATTTACTGCCAGGGCTGTGAGGGCTACTGCGTCGTTAGAGGCCCTAACTCAGGCCTTGTCAACGAGGGATCGAGGCCCTAAGGGGCCCTCACTCGCTAATCGCAATTGCGGTAATCTGCGCTTGTTTACTGTGGCAGAAGCCACTCAACGACAATCGTCATTCATGTCAATATAACTGATATCTTGTTCACAATAATAAATATTGAATCATCTTACCATCAAACAACAATAGATTTGTGAATAGTTTTTTGTCACACACAAAGTATGAAAAAAGTCGATTCAAAAAACCTGCTTTTGCTTAAGGTATCGATATATTATGAAATGTTAGTTTTTTTCGTAAATGTCGAGTTTTCCTCTGGTGATTTTGTCGGTTTAGTTGTGGCTATGAAGTCCGTTGACACGGTAGGCTTTCGGGGCGTTATAGAAGGACGTATTTTGGTGTAATTTGTGTTTGTTGACAAGGCAGGTGTGACGGTGGATGTTGACAGCGCGTGACGGGCGGCCTCCAGTCGCCATTGGTCGACACACAACAAGCTCTCTTCACATCGTTGACGTTTCGTGAATGATTCTCAAACTATCAACGTTCATAAATCACACGTTTCCAATATCGTTCGATGATAAAGTCAAAAAATACAATTTCACTTTACAAACAATCTGTGAAAATGAGTCATTTTCCACTGCATGCAAGTTCATTTCATCATTTTAGAAGTATGAAATAATTCGAAAAGTAAAATATTTGAAATACTTTGCTTGATTTGTTGTTTTTAAACGATTTACATCTACATCGATTTAAATAGAAAAAAAAGGCTTTGTTCGAATATTCGAAATTCGATAGTGAAACCTTAGATATACTCGAGAAACTCATTTATTTGGAATTAACTCGTTCTCTTAAGACGAATTGCGTAATTTCGTATCGATCTGCAAACAACAACAAATCATTTAATAAACAACAATTCTCAAATTTCACACAATATCATATTTATCATCAAAACGATAACTCAAAACCATCACTTTTCCGCACCGAAAAAAAATTTTGAAAAAAAAAATCGCGCCCCACAGTTTGAAACTTGAGCGCGCGACGTATACGCGATGCACATGAGCCTCTCACATGTAGTACCCCTTTATCCACGCGAGTCTTCCATCTCTTTTTAACACATGTGTATTGTATGTTGGCATCTCGCTCTTTCGCGGCCCCTCCCCCCGGCCAAGCCACGCCCCTCGCCTCGTGGTGGGAGTAGCAACAGGCCGCCGCAACGAAACGCAACTAACTCGGTGCAATAGTTGTGCAAAAAAATAAAAATAGTGCAAACCAAATAAAGCAGACGAGAGACAAATCTCGCTATCGATCTGTCAACCGCTCGGATTATCCGCTCCGCATTTACATGTCTGCCGTTTTGAAATGGAAAAATGTAAAAGCGACGATTCTATCTGCGAAAATTAAGGAAAAAAATAATAAACGATCGCATAAACTTCGGACTGTGAACTTGACCCGTTCGCAGAATAGCCGATGTCGCTTTTAAAAGCTCATGAATCTGATCGATATTCTTTCCTTCGATTGGAACGTTTAGGTTGTTTTAAAAAATCTTGACCACCTGTTGTTGCGACTTTTAATGTTTCTATCGCGAGACGTCTTTGTGAGTTTTTGAGTAATCGCAATAAATTCTAAATTTTCGGTATCGTGATTGAAAATTGTAACGGTGATTTTTTTCTTTCTTCTCGTTTCGATTATTTCGAAATTGGTAGACGGATTTGCGAGGTCGTTTCGCGTGTGCGAAAATCAAAAACAGCCGGCTCACCGGTCGCGAATTAATTCGGCGTCCTGGCGACATCGTAATTTTTCATTTTACAGTCTAATTTTACGCAAATGATTACATTTTATTTGCGTTGTAAAACATTCAAATGAAATTCCGAATCAAATTACCGACGATTCAAAAGTAAATGTCCCGGAATTTTTTAATATTCATACTCGCGAGCGCCGTATTGAATTTTTCAGCGCGGACGCAAATTGTTTTCACCTTACCGCCTTTTCCGTTTATTTGTCATCTGAAAATAAAGCTGCGGACGAATTTTCCATCCGTCTATTTTATTCTAACAATAAAAACAAAATACGCATATTTTTAAAATTATTTTTACATCTAACTATTCATACTAAAATTTTCAATAGTTCAATATTTTGTAATACTAAAATAACTATCATCCTCGAACATTCATTTGGTCCTATATTTTCTTGATTAAATTGTACAAAGCAAATATTTTAATGAGTATTGATTATTCGATATTCATTTGATCCACATATTATACATGCATAGTCTATTCCCATTGTGCTCGCCCTCGTTATATCGCCATGTCGCCATTTAAAGGGCTATTAAATACGACCACAGGTAAAGGACACAAAGCAAGCGGTGGTTTAACATTTAAAGTATGGGACACATCACCCATTCGCCCATAAAAGTTTGCCGAGAGTTCAGCTTAAATATCATCTTTTCGAGCGCGCACACGAAACGCGTGGCCGTGAACTAAAAAGGTTACTTTATTCACAATTCATCCGCCCGGTTGCATAAGCACAAGTTTTTCAGCTTGATATTATAACGGGTTCAGTCTACGAATAATGCTTAAGAGGCTCGAAATTTTATTTTTCCCGCCCCATGAAGTTTTTTCCCGCTCGAGATTTTTGTCGAAAGGGGCTAAACATTTCTCAGATTCGATAATTAATTATTCCGTTTGATGTCTCGCGCCGTGTTTGAGCATTAGCGAAAGTGATGATTTATTTCGGAGTCGCTAGAATAACTTTTTCACGCGAGCGTCCGCGACCTTCACCTCGGGTATGAAGGCATTCATTATCCGCAGATAAAATATCGTCACGTGCCTTTGCCTTTGGGAATCGCCATTAGGAAAAGCAAAGACAGAAAAACGCACAAAAAATTATATTATACGACTGGTGCGTATAGCAAAAACACACAAATGAAGCCGAGAGATTTATTTGCTGCGACAAAAACGAGCTTTCGTATTTGCGACCCGATTTTCAACAATGAGTGCAGCGACGTAAAATTTTCTTCTGCGAAAACGATAATTGTGCGCAAAATGAAAAATTAAATTCTCATCATTTTCACAATAAGCGTATTCGCATTGAATATTCATTCGCTCGATGGAAATTTTCGACTCATATACTATGAGTATTACCCACTCGTCACTTTACATAATCGATGGATTTGACCTACATATGTATCGATAATAAAAACTGTGATTTTTCTATAAAAAAGGGTTTCATATTTTGATAAACTTTTTCCTAGAAAATGAAAGTATTTGTAAATGATATTAATACTAATCGGAATGTAAGATTTTTAATCTAACAAACAGTGAAACTATTGTCGCTATCAAAAATTTTCCAAACTTTAGAACACTTTCTAACTTTGGTCATATGAATTGGCTATTGATTTAAGTTGTCTCATGAAAACTATTAAAATCATTTCCATTTTCATAATATGAATTTAGTGAATCTTCCTAACTCGACTTCAATGAAGTATAATAGAACCTATGTATGTATGTACGTGTGTATATGTATATATCAAAATATTTTAAATAATATATTATGCAGCAGAATTTCGTATAACGAGCGATCAAAATGTGTAAAAAATGTTTGCCAAAACAAATTACGTTACTGTATTGTGATATCGTATGCAATATCTCGGCTTAAAAATAGTGTATCGTTTAATGGGTGATTCACATAACGAGTAAGATTCAGAACAAATTATGCTTGTTTTACGAGGTTCCACTGTAGAAAGAATGACTTAAATACGAAACAACGTATCGTACGCAATTCATACATCTACCAAAGAGCGAGTTGACAGATTTATCGCTCGTATCGGGCGCGAATTTCAAAAATCACAAGAGTGCCCCAGTAACCAACCCCCATACTACGTCCAGGGGCGTCGTTTTCCCGCACTCGAAACACGGCGAAAATATATTATAAACGATTTCTCGTTGCAATAAATTATAATGAGCCGGGCGGGCATTATTTATTATGCCGGGCGTGTATCGGCGGCGGTGGCTCGCGCGCTAGTGTGTGCAAGCCTTCGCTTTCATTACACGTATATAATTCGGAAATATACCTATATATTTATATATATATAACACACGTAAATATATTTACGTACGTATACACGTGTCGTGCGCGTGTGCGAACCGAGGTGTTTTCGAGGAGCGGCCCGTAACGCCCTCTACCTTCGCAGAATTCTAATTACTTTTATTTTATCTTCGGAAAATTTATTCCCGGCAAAGAAGAAAAGAGGTGTACGAGAGGAGTGGACGTGCCCTCTCGCTTTTCCCGGATGCCTCGGTGGTGGTGGGCGGGCTGGGCGGACTCGAGGAGTTTCGGATTCGGCTTCGGTGTGGGCGGACTCGGCCTGGAACGGGGCCCACCTAGTGGAGAATGACTAATTACTGTTTGGACTTAATTTCTGTTTTGACGACGCCTCTCGAAATAAAAATATTTATACTGGGATTCGGGCGAAGGTGGGTTACGCTACAAAGGGCCGATGTTTATGCGTGCTGCTGCGTTACGGTGTCGCCGTTTCAAAGGGTTCTTTTTCTCCTCGCGAAGCGTTCTTCGGCTTCGGATTTCCCGCCCATCGCTCGATGGTGTCGTTCGGGTTCGAATTTTAGACGAGTCGATGGTGAAATTTGAGATCGTGAGCTTGTTATGGCGTTATTTGAATCATCGGAGAAAGTGATGATTGTTGAACTTTTTTTTTTCATTTTTGTTATTTTTGTACTTTTCGATTCATTCATACGTAACTGAACGAATCGTATCTGTACTGTATCATGCTATGTTTATAAATCTATAGAAATCAATAATATGATACATGAGATAGAATACTATAAAGTACGGATACGAATCATACAATCATATGCAAACGAAACCTCATATATAAAAAAAACTCAAAGTATTACTTTCAATAATTTTTCTTCGACGATGAATATCTACATATGAAAAAAAAAACATTTTCAACAACTTAAATTAAATCACAAATACTTTTTAACGCTTACTTACTAGATATTTCGTATAATTGTGTGTTCCTTTGTTATTTTATTCGACTATTGTATGTAATTACATAGATTAATTGGCGAATTTTAGAAAAGTAGTCTAACCTTTTGTGTTGCTAGCTATGAAGTCATACATTCGTATCATGAATAATAGAATAATTGATTAAAAGATTAGGTCGTGTGAAACGCCCTTTGTAAAGTCAGACCAGCGCAAAGTTGTCTATAAATTCAAACAAAAGGCCAAGAGTCGCCACTGACAATACAAGTGCTATTAAAATAATCCATATAGGTTTTCGAATACTTAATTATAAATTGCATATATGTAAATTAATCGTTTTAAATTATTTCGAAATAAATTCACAGATTGATTGACGATGAGAAATAAAATTTATTAATGAGAAAATATAATATTGAAAAAATACATGTCTGTTTATATTCGTTAGACTTTATACGTGCTTTTCGAGCGAAATTGAAATTTTATATAATTCCTCACCGACAGATCCAACCGTAAAGTGTTGAGTCGTTCCCGTGGGACACATTTTTCAAAACCCTTTCGCGCGATTCGCCTCACATCAAAGGTGCTCCGAAACGGGGCAAAGACGAAGGGATCGGAGCAGAAGGGGCCGTTCGCTAGAAAGGGCGCCAGAAAAGAAAATTTCGCGAGCTTTCGTCACTTATCGAGTGAAATAATTTCAAAAGCTTTCGCCTCAAATACCCTATGGCCCGGCGAACTAAACTGTGAAATTCTTTTCAGACTCGGTCGCCATTAACATGTAGGGGGTGGGTCGGGGTCGAGGGTGCAGGTCGCCCTCGCCCTTCGCCCACTTTCGCACAGTAAATGAAGTTTTCCGAGAGAGAGAAAATGTATAAGAGTTGTGTAGCGAGAGTGGAGAGTGCTGTGCGCAGATATGCCTATATTTTTCGGCGGCCCTACCCCTTTGAAGAAAAATATGTAGAAAGGTCTCGGGGATGTGAATACGCACAGGGTGACTCCGCTGTTTTGGCATTTTTATCGCGGTCATGCTCGGTTGAAAAAAAACGTCCAAATTGTTGAAAGATGTTCCGTAGTTCAGTAGCTAGAAGATTTTATGTTTTTGTGTTTCACGAGCAATCAGCCCGTTGAAAATGTCAGCGCGAACTTGTTTAGAATGAAGTTTTTGTGTGTCAAAAGAAAAATAGCTCATATTATATTAAGGATGTAAGTCTAAAATTGTTTAACTTTTTGGTTTCAAAAACTATCACTACCCACCGTGAATCATCGATTGTAGTTTGTCAATGTATCTGAATCGCAAAATTGACTTTGGCGTTAGTTTTAATATAGCTTTTCATTGGACAGACACACACACACATACATAATTAGCATTTTATAATATCTGAATTTTATTAGACGTCTAAACTATCAAACATCTTCTATTAAGAGTCTGATTTATTACATTCATAGTACATGGAAACAATAACAGTCATAATAATTGTATTCAATATCGATACATTTATTGAAATGACACCTCAATGCGAACCTCGTACATTTTTGCCTATCGTACGTAAAGGGAAAGGTCGTATTCGTTCGAGCTCGTAAATCTCACGAGTGAATTTTGATTTATCTCTATAGAGCGGATTTTCACTAGATCGAGCGCGCTAAAAGTGAAAATAGAATATAATGGAACGTTATGTGTCGACCGATATAAAAGGCGTTCTTGACACGATTATAGTGCGCGGGGCGTTGAGCGTAATGTATGCGCGTTTTAATTAATTAGAACCGCTAGTTTAGACTAGTTAAGAGCGTACGAATCAGCTCTAATTAAAACGTTGTTGTTGTTGTTGCTGCTGCCGCCACACTCGCTATTATTTATTACAAATAATAAAAAATATAATGAGTTTTGACAGTGTGTGCGTGTATGTATGAGCCAAGACGTTTCCCACCGAAAACGAAATAATGGTGAAAACGTTACAATTCCCATTTTTTTCTTCATAGTCTTTTCAATTTTTTTTTTCGTTCGCTCGCACATACACGTAACACACATAATTTGTATTCAATTAGTACGTGCGAAGTACTAAAAAATAATCTTAATTAATTCTAACATCCTTTCGTAATTATATAGCGCAAATTAAATTAATTAATACCTCACATATTTATACATATAATTATACATCGACGACCGAAATTTCGCATCTCTTTATTCGAATTCAATTTTTTTTTCGGCCGAGAAAAGATTATAAAGTGCGTGCGTATCAGTTTTTGCGTTGCCGGGGGGTAGACGCTTGGTAGTCACCCGTTAAATCTTAAAAAGGAAAGGAAAGGGTTGAAACTGAAGGAATCGCCAAGGGTGGGCCGTTCGAGGGTGGCGCGAAAGAGGAGAGCGGGCAAAACGGGGAGTGGGCGTCCGCTGGGCAGAAAGGGGTGCGGGCCGACGGGTGTTTTCGTAAAAGACGAAATAGGACGAAAATAAGAACATACCTAGATGAATATTTAAGAAAAGAGGATGCCTACGTAGTACCCCGGGCCGGGCAGGATTATAGGGGCCGCGCGCGTTCGGGGTGTGGGGGCGTGTGGAGCTCCGTTACGATTCTCTCCAGTATTGATTTTGCAGCACGAGGTGTCTTGCCCGCTTGCTTCGGCTGATGATGAAGAACGAGCACTTTGTCATGCCGTTTTTAATTGCGAGCAAATCTCGCGGCCCCGCCCCGAACGAGGCCTTTATGCGCGCCCCGAGACGCTTACACTCGGCGGCCCCTAGTCCGCTCGACTTCTTCTTCTACTGCTTCGCGGATTCTTCGGTGTCTCGTTGATGATGGATTTTTGGTATCGTGATTGTCTATGTACTAGGATTTGTCGGTTGAGGGAATTTGGCTGTGATAAGTTGAATTTTCGATGAAATTTGATGAATTTGGCAATCGATTTTTCATGAAAAAGAATCATCATTAACATTGATTAATAATGCTATAATTACATAAATATATTCATAAGTCGAAAATAGTATGAAATTTCTATGTAATTTTCATAAAATGAAACTTTTTTAGAAGAAAAAAATCAGTCGTAGTCCAAAAAAGATAATAAAATGTGTTCTTTTATACGACAAAGTATTGTATGTAGGGCAATAAAAAAGTTTTTCGTATTCATAGCGCAAAATATTAATTTATCATACATTTTATTATGTGTTGTATAGCTGATTGTTTCAATAACAAACTCTTTAATGCTCGGATTCGTGCGGTGTTCATATCGCTATGAAAAAACAAGGAATTAACCGTAATCGAATATTCAAACAAAACTTTGCCGTTGTGGTAATTTGAAATACGATATCGTTGATTGTAATGAAAATTACGTATTCACAAAAAGATTTCGAATGTCTTGCGTTTCTTGGTCGTATCGCATAAAAAGTTTGGTTATGAAATCGCGTTCGGCCAAGTTATAACTCTTTTATGGGATGATAAAAGCGCTCTAAATAAAAACGGGCAATGAAACTGAACCGAAAATATAGAGAATACAAAATCATAATAGGGAAAAGTTCCGATAATTCAAAGGTCATTATAATATTCATCGCCCGGCGCGATATTAATGCAAAATGCAAACGAACAACAGTTTTCGTGGAATTTCCACCGCGAACGACTGCCACCGATACACGATTTGTTTACGATGTACATAATTTAACAATTTAATACTTTTTTTGTTTTAATTTTCTCCCGCCGAGGGAGCAACAATAAATCGACGCGCTCGGAGGCTGCGACGTATCCTTTGGAAAATTCGAGTGAAATATGCGTTGTTGGTCGGCGTATTATTTTGGAGCCGCGATATTATAAATCAGACGGTGGCGGCCATAAGTTAAATATTCGCCGCTAATAAATAACGATAAAAAATTAACTGAGAAAAAGCCGGGGAAAAGTGGAGTAGCGCTGACGTACGCGCGCGCGCACGAGTTACGCAACACGTGCAAAAGTGTTACGCGCACCCCATACCACCCCATAGCCCCCTTTGCCTCGAAGGTGACCATCGGTTCACGTGGGACATCTCCGATACGAGCCTCGTATTGATTTATCGCCTTTTAATATCGAGACAGGCTCGATATTACTAGTTTTGTTCAAATATTCAAAGAAAAGTGTTTGTTTTCAATATTAACAATTTGAAATTTATATTTGAATTATTTGAAAAATTTAGTTGCTTTACATATGAAATGAAATATTCTGCGTTGAAAAACGCAAAATTTCTATTTCCTATAATATAATGAGGCGGATAGTGACAGGGTGCTATATTACTGATTCAATAGACATTTGTGAACATCACGAACATTCGTACATCATTCGATCCGATACCTCAAACACAGCTAAACCTAATTTGACTTATTTTGGAAAAATAAAAACAAACTTAGCCTAATTTTAAAACTTTTAAATTTAATCTGATCGAATCGATAGTGAGTCGTATTTATGGTATTTTACACAAACACTTATCATTCGATAGAATCATATGAATTTTTTCTCACCCCCATATATGTTTAATATGATATTTATGCATTATTTGAAATATAGGTATATAATAAATACATAATTTGAGACGTGATTTAAGATGCAAATTAACCTTGTTTTTCATATAACATTTTATTCAAATTTTCGTACATGTTTTCCAGCAGCTGAAAAAAATGTGACCCATATGTTAATATGCACCTTAAATGTCATTTAGCTGCAATATGATCTGAATAAGATTTTAAAGAAACGCATTCGAAATTATATTGATTAAATATCCATGTATTAAAAATCAAAAATTTAAATAAAAATAAATCGAGAAAAACGGATGGTCGCAGCAACCTTCTCTCTCGCGCGAACTCAAAGAAAGAGAGCCTATATAAATAGGTAATATAGAAAAGTTGTATAAGAAGGCGGCGTTTCTTATACGCGCAAGAAATAAATGTGTAAAGAACAAGAGTGGAAGAAAAGGGTTGCTGGAATACCCCGTGCTCAAATTAGGGATGTTTTTGTGAGCCGGGTGGCCAGGGGGGGCGAACCGCCGGCCCCCGAGCGGTCGACGGGGGCGCGGGGGGCGCAGAGGGGCTCAGCCCCCGGGTGGAACATCACGTCTTGTGGAGATCGGACCTGGAACGGGGAACAGGGTCGGATAGGAAATGGTGTTCTAAAGGGTAGTTCGGAGCGGTCCGCGACGCTTCTTTATGTATCGAATACGCACGCATACGCTTTTGTACTTTATATGTGAGTGTGTATGTGTGTTTAATTTTTTTTTTTAATTTTGAATTTGGTCTGTTTTTGTGCGAATGTGTGTTTTTCATATGCGTATTGTTAAATTTCAGTAGATTATACGCGAAGTATAAGTTTTGATTTTTGAACCCAGTGTTTCTGATATTATCTAATAATATACATATATAATAATATCTAAATATAATTATATTATTATATTTAGGCAATGCAACTTTTCATGAAACATAATTGATTTCATAATGGAACGTATTTTTGTTACTTCAACTAAATTTCTAATTGATACAGATTTTTTTTTTAAATATAATGGGTTTTCATCAACTTATTTGTTAATGTTTGGTAGTTTTATTTATATATATTTTTAAAGAATTTTTATTCGTTTATATTTATTTTCTTTCTCAAAAATATCTTTATTTAAAATCTTTTATATTTCAGATATTCCATTTCGAGTTTTATACCAAGAAAACTATTGAATTTGATTTGGAAAATATTCAACTTGAAGAATGATATTTACTCGAATTCATCAAATGAAATACATATTCATCATTATGTAAGTACATACGATACTATTTTTTAAGAACTATACACTCATACTTTTATTTACGAACTGTCAAATTTCCGCACAAAGAAGTACGTCCGTCATTGTTTTTCGATACTCACCTAGAAATTTGTCAGTTCATAAAAATATAGTGTATATTGAACGATATTTCTATATTCATTCAACTATCAAACCGATCGATCGAACCCCGATTTTTCAAATCTCGACCACCGTCCATCGACAATCGTGACGTCATTGACCGCGAGCCTCAACATAACACTGACCGAATTATTCGGTCTCGGGCATAGAGTTAAGGGGTGGGTCGAAGGGTCAGGGGTCGGAGGGTCGTCCTTGGGGGTGTCCCTCCTCGGTATCGGGGCCAGGGTTGGTAGTGACAGGGCCCTCTCCTCCGGCGACTGAAGAAGACTGATTGTGCCCAGGACACGGCGCACATGCCTCTCGTCCACCTTCCGAAGAGTTCCTCCTTCGAAACCCCATACCATAACCAGAAGGCCTAGAATGCCTCATCCCTCTTATCTCTTTCAGTCGTCGAAGACTGCCTTCAATCTCACGAGTTTCTTCAGAAGACCCTATCTCGTGTTATGTTTCTTCCATGTTCTTCTTCTGCTGATCTCTTTTCGAAGATGTGTCGCGAAATATGCGTCATCACGCTTTTCTTTGAGTTTCTACGGTGGTGCGTTTCGTATGACTATGCAAATTTTGAATGTTCAATATGCGTGTGTGATCGAAATAAAAATAAGCATGTTCAATAAAAAATTGTTTTGAATATAAGAATGAATACGCGATGAAAAATTATGTATTCAATATTCACAAAACAGATCTTCTTTAAGTATCAATTTGCTCACATGTTATATTGGACTCAATATCATCATACTATTTTTTTAGAAAAATGTATACTATTAAAAAAAAATCGTGCAGTATTTTCACTCGGAATGTGGAAAAAAGGTTTATTCGTGCATTTTTTTCTCAAATATTACATCATCTTACGTGAGATGGTGTACAAAAATTTAAGGAAATCATGTTAAAGAATTTGAAGCACTCACACTACCGTCCGTCCTTTGAGAATCCTTTGTTTTGGCGTCAAAGGGTGGGTTGCGCGCAGGGCTATTCGACGCCTAGCGGGCTTCATAAATAAATTAATTAAATTCTACGTTAAATTAAGCGAAAAATGAATTTGTCACACCTCTGCGTCCGATTCGAAACAATTTCATCGTTCGCCAATCTTCGGGAAAAACAAAAATTTTTGTTCGCGAAAATTTGCACCGCGACGTCGACGTGCGTACGCATATGGGGTCGAATATAATTATACAAAAGAAAACACATGACTAATGCTCATTTATCGATCGTTCTAATTTTAGGGGTTGATTTTTTTTTTATTTAAACTCACTCATCCTCGAATTGGGGGAAGATAATAATCGTCGGGCGTTCGGTTGCCCTGCACGGCTCGAAAGCGCACTCGATGACGTTGATGCATTAATGTTCGGTTCGTATTCTAGTTTTAATGTTTTGTTCCACGCACGATACAAGGGCAAGATATGCATGTTTAATTGTGTTTTGTATAATGATTTCGTGAGTTTTTTTTTTAAGTGTAAGATTGCGTATTTTGATATTCGTGTTAGTTGTTGATTGATGCGTTTAATTTGAGTGTTATCTTGTTGTCATTCAAAATTATCAGTGTAGTATTATTTGAATGAAATATCTATTATTGTTGATTTTAAATTAATTATATGAAAATAGCAATCATTTTTCTAATATAGTCATCTTTTTTTTTTTTTGAAAAAAGTTGAATCAAAAACTTATAGATCCATAGTTACATCAAATCATCAATATTCGTGCATTTAATTGTTGATATCCACACGTTAAATCGTCATTATTCGTATGTCAAAATATCTAAGACCTTAAGTTTCTATTAACTATAATTGTCGATATATCTATTGAACACGTAGTAAAACACCTGAGAATTAAGTTTTATTTCTTCTGGAACTTCTATTAAGTATTTATGTATAATTATTGTGGATATTTTTTTACTTAGATGATCAATATGAAATTCTTCTACGATCAGTCAGAATCGGATTGCGAAATCTAAAAGTCAACTCAAAACAAAAATTTCAATACAATAACATTGAAATAAAAAAAAGACAAACCATCGAACTCCGCGCTCACAATTAGCGAAATCGAAAACGTACACGTGTCGGCGCGAGATTTTCAATTAATCATCGAAATGCCAATTTCCCCGCAGCCCGAACGACACGCGGCCGCCCGCGCCCCAGAAAGAGCGAAAAGACCCGAAAGAACGGGGAAAAGACAAAAAGACATGTACGAACCACCCTCGAACCACCCTCCCAGCAAAAACCCACCCTCGACTTCGGCCACCCACCACCCCCGGCGACCTTTCTTCGTCGGCGCGCGAGGCGACCCCGCGAAAGCCCAACGGGGGTGGGCGCCTTACACGCGTCACATAATAAAAAGCTCGCACGCACCGTTAATAAGTAAATTTCTATAGGACGCCCCGCCGAAAGATGAGTATGGATTTTTAATTTCACCCCCCAACGTTCCCTCCTCCACCACTTTTTCCTCGCCCCTCGCCCGGTCTTTTTTCGGGGGTGCTTTCGCTCCCGTCAGATTTCGGTCTGCGGCGAGGTGTGGATGTGGGCGTTCATAAAGGGTGGTCTGTGGGGGTGGTTTTCTGCGTTACCCCGTCACCATTACACCCTATTATTACACCCGCTTATTTGGTCGTTTTTTTCTTCTTCTTCTTCTTCTTCTTCTTCGGCACGGTTAAGATTTCGCAACGAGACGCCCGAGGCATGTGCGCGCCCTCACACCTTGGCTGGATCGCGAGCCAACTTTCCTGGAATTATTCAATTTGGAGTGTGCATAAGTGTGTGGAGGCTTTTTTTTAACGTTGTTTTCTTGTGCTTTTTGAAGTTGTTTTTTTTTACCGGGTTTGTTTATGAGCGTTTTTGATTTATTAGCGGATTTCGTACAAAATGCGAATTTGCATGTGCGACAAATTGCTGCTGTTGGGCTTTCGTTGAATCGTATTTTATCCGATGCGTTAAAAATATGTTTTTATGTTTATCAATAAGGCAAGTGATGTTGGTTAATATCTTTAGAGTTGTAATTGCACCAATTAATTAAAATTTGATCGAATGTGTGTTAAAGAAACCACAGATTCAACAATACTTTGAGACATAGATACCACTAGAAAATGTACGAATTAAACATTATTGCAATATTTTATTCGATTCTTAGGCCAGAACTTTGTTAGCTATTCAATTTTGTTTCATTTTTACATTTTTAAATTTAATTCTTTAATTTGAGCGAGTTGACGATGAGATTTTTAGAAGAAAAAAAAACGTTAGCCGATACTAGAGTTTAATAACTAACTATTGGATGTTGGGTTTGTAATCATTCTATGCTTGGCTTTAAAAACTGAATTAGTAAAAGCATATTATGACAGTTAAATTCTAAAAGATACTTAAGAGTACGTATTAAGTAAAGTTAAGTTAAGTTATTATACCTATGGAACATCATTGCATATTTCAAAAAGTGCATAATTCAAATTACCCGTTTAAAGAATTTTATCGCATTCCTCGATATTCACTAGACTTTCGCGGAAATTTCAACGAAATATAAATCAAAAACAACTCGAATCCGCCGAGAGAGAGAGAAAAAAATTAACTGACAATCAACTCGCATCAATCTACCTAAGAACGAGAGACGCACACAGCGTCGCAAAATGTTCCGGCGCGTCCCTTTGTGCCAAATTGTCTCGAATTATGGCGCGCGCGAACTTTTCGATTGTGGGCGGCCATTTTCTTCATTTCGCTTTTTATCGCCGCCGCCATCGTTTGCGCCTCCGTTCCGTTCCGTTCCGTTCCGTTCCAAGCCAGGCCAGGCCGACTTCCAATATCAAAATTCGGTTACGGGGCACACGAGTGCCTGCCGACATAATGGAGTGTAACGAAATGTGAGACGCGAACTCCGCCGTCCCACTTTGCAGAGACAATACACGGGACGCTTTTAAAATTGTCACCACCACCACCATACCCCCCGCGAAGAGTCTTTACTTTCTTCCAGCCCCCCGGATGGTAATGGGGTGTCTTCTTGCTCCGGTTTTAACTTCCTCGCTCCATCATCGTCGCTCTTCTTGGACGGCGGTGGCGATCGTCTTCGTTTCTGATCGGACGGTGCGTGGGACTCCCTTTGCGCTCGTTTGGGATCAAAGGTGTTTCGTTTTCGAGTGGAGAGTTGATTTTATTATATTTTGTTATTATTTTATGTGTTTAATTGCTCAAATTAGTACTTTTGTACTGTTCGATTAACGCAACACTCGAGCTGACCAAATCAAACCTTGAACATAAATGAGCTTTACACTTTGACCTTATATAAAAAAAAAATATCCTAAAGTATATTTGAAATTATATCAATCTTATAAAAATATAACCTAAGTCAACCATAACTAATCTAACTCTTTAAGTATCTCATCAATAGTCATAATCAATCTCGAATCATTTATATTGAATCTTCGTCAAATACAAATTTGACGATGAAAAAATGATTGAATAACATATGAAATCGATTAAATATTCATAAATTTATTTTTATTTACACGAATGTTAGTTAAATGAAAATGGATCAATACATTTTTCAACACACCGAGCGTTCTTCTCATTTCACATGCGTACACAACAACGCACGCGTTTAATTTGAATCGCGCTCGCATTAGTATTGAACGAAAAACTACCCCAAGACATCTTTTCGCCCCTTTCGAACCCCGAACGAAAAAAGCGCATTAATTAAAGGCCCGATTGTGCGAAATGAGATGAACGTACGACGACTCTAGTTCTAAGTAAGCGCACTTTCTTGCACACCCTCACTCGGTTAAAAACTTCCCTTCGTTTCCTGACTTTCTTTCGTTTCATTGCAAAACCACCCCAACCCACTAAAAAACTCACCCCCTATTTTAACCCCCCAACGAAAAACGGCAAGCACATCTAAAGAATCGTTCACGAGCTTACGCGCATATTCCATTTGTTTTTTAAACTGCGTATACAAAGGATTCTTAATTAATTTACAATTCATTTTTTTACTATAGATTTTACTAAATATTTGACGGAAATTATTTTCACCAGATAATTTTGATAAGAAAATAAGAATTTGATCAGTCCATCTTATTTGTTTTATTGTTAGTACTTGAGGCTCTAATTAATCATCGATTTGATTTTGATCAATTGTTAGATTATTTTCACACACTTTGATGTGAAAAAATGTATGTATCTCAATTCAGTGATGACTTGACTTTTTTTTGTAACGTGTGGATTACAAATTTTAGTGATATCAAAATATTAAATCCTATTTTGTATAAAAAGTGTTTTTTTTACATAATCGACTATTTCGAAAACGCGAATAATGTCACAGGTTAGAAAATTTAAGTTAGTATATGTAGATTTTTCATGACAGCTATTCAAGATAGACACAAAACTATTTAAAATTTGTCAATCTGCCTTTGTTCATTGTAAAGTGTTGAATTACAAAAGAAAGGGGAAAAGAAACCAGATGGTCCCCGAAGGAAATTTTACATCTCCTACGCATCTTCTTCTTAAGGATTCCTGAAGCAGCTCGTTGAATACCGATACGCATTACGTGCAATTAGTAAAAGGGATCTCCCTCTATAATTGTGATCGTAACCCTTCTTTTTCGAATGGAAAAACTCGCGAGAGTGCGAGTTGCGTAAACTTTAATTTCGCCTTCGTCGCTAAGAACAAAGTTGCATTAAATTTATGGCGGAAATTTAAATACGCATCATAAAACCGAACGGCGAAATTACGAATGATTTTAATCGGCAATTTGTTTACGCCAGTCGCGAAAGTGTTGTCGTTAATCACTAGCCGCTCTAGGCCCCTCCTTTATATCATTTCACCGTTTACATTCATAATTTCGTGCGATTGTTCTCAAAAGTTACTTTTTATGTCGGCATTACGTATAATAATATGTCGTTAGTACCGAGAAAATGGATTTGTCAATTTGAAGAAAAAAAATGTTGTGATGTTTGGTTTGTTTTTTTATTATCAATAAAATTTTTAAAGAAGAAATTTGTAGGATTTAAAAAAAATAGACTTTTTGCGAATACCGAAAAATTGTATTATTTTTCTTTGTTAAAGTCATCAATATTCATGTCGGAAATCAAACAATGAAATTTATGAATGAACTGAAAATTTCATGAAATTGAATCGAGCAAATCGACTTCTTTCACTTATCGATCGTTTATAAACATCACACGAATCAAATTACACAAAACCGCTCGAATATTATAGCAACTCGTTAGAAACGCATCTAATTAGTGCGCGCATTTTCGAAAAAATTCAATTCAATTTTTTAACGAACGTCTTCGAAACGTCCCCAAATTGCCTCGTTTTATCTTCGATAATAAAAAAAAAAAAATACAATTTTTAACGTCGGGCCGTAAAAGCGACATTGCGGCAAAGGGGTATACACGCGTGTGCCCTCCCCCGATCGGCAACCTCCCGGAAAGAATGTCGAAGAATAATTCAAGGAGGAAGCCGACCCGGGGGACGACCCCCATCATCAGCCCCCGGACCCCGAAAAACACCCCCGTTCGGCCCGAGGCCCCTAATCGACTTACGTCAATGTCATTTAAAATAAAACATCGGAAGGAGAGGAGGCCACCTAGGCACCGCGACGAGAGAAAACGAAAGTGTCAGAAAGTTTTACGCGAATTTTCAGAGAAAGGGTTAACGGCGGGCGGACGCCGCCGCCCACTTTTTTCGTCTCCACTTACCCGCCCATCTCTTCGGGGCCCTTAATGAGAGCTCTCCCTTTCGCGCCCGAACGTTTTCCACCGGTTTTGGGCAGGGCTGTTGAAACCGAGTCGGAGTCGTGGAGTCGCCGCGTTTCGGATGCGGAGTCGAAAAATTGAATGACTCCTTTTTTTTTTTGGAAAAATCTTTTTTTTATGAAAAATTAATTATGTTGTGATGAATGAAGGTGTGTAGTGTATGAATGAATGTTGAAATAGTGAATATGTGAGCGCAAGAATGAATTGAATGGCGTATGAATATAAAACGAGCTAAGACAGAGTTACCAAAATTCAATTCATATAGATATGTTAACGCAAAAAATCGGTCTCTCTTTTGCTTGTATTAAAAAGCTAGATCGGATTCATACTTTATTTGTTATTTGTAACGCATATATTAATTCATTCGATAAAATACACTTTTTTTCATAATTCAATGTCTCTCATTGGTTACATCTGTGTGTCATTGCGTTAAATAACATACCTATACGGATTATTTTTGATATCTATGCTTGATTTTATGATTAAGATTACAATTAATCTTGATACTTTTATGTTTTCCAGTCTGTAATACACTCATTCTAAAGCTAGGTTTTGCATATCGCGACAAGCAGCAAGTAGCACGCGGCAGCACCCAAGAAACAGACTCCATTATTAACTACATATGTTACGTGTAGCATGCTCCTTGCTGCATATCTCAATACATAAAACCTAAATTAACCTAACCGATCTTAAAACATAGCCCAACCTAACCTAAACTCTAGCCCAATCTAACCAAAGCAAACTAGAGTCACCGACTAGATAACAGAAAACATCAAACTTTTTCCAATCGAAGTCGCGTTTTCGGCAAATTTGGGAGTCGGAGTCGAATTTTTTTAAGGACTCCCCAACCCTGGCATTATATCCTACATATATACGTAAGGACGGTGTCCTCTGTGGGCGTTTTCCGTTGGATGCGTGTGTGTGCGTGTGCGCGAGTGCTTTTCGGCGGACGGGGGCACTCTGCGAGAGACACTTTATTGACGTCATTTTTGCACAACAAGAAGAACAAAAGGCGGAAGGACCCGGGCGTCAATCACGCGGTGGACGCCGCGCTCAAAATCGCTTTCGCTCCTAGGTATGGAATGGATGTGGAAGGCCTCCAATTAAATTCGTCCCTTTCGCACGATCTGAGGTCTTATTATATGTATTGTAGGGTTGAGATGTTCAATTTTGTTTATTGGCTCGAATGTCTATTTTAGAAACGTTGAATTTGATGTGTTTTTTGAAATATCAGAATGTATATCTATACCAAGGATGATAAATCATGCCATTTCGATTAGTCCGTTTTTTATTGTCAATTCATTTTTTGAACAGTTATAGTCTATAAACTATAACTTAAAGTAGTCGATTCTTTTTAGTCGAATTTTATGTTGATATCGGCTGCTTAACTGCTCAGCAGTAATCAAATGATGCAGACTGAAACTTTCAATTGTTAGTTACTCTACTTGAATGATAGTTGATATTTTTCTATTGGGTATAGAATATGAATGCATTGGCAAAGAGAACTGTCATTAATGATAAGAATTTTATTAGAAAAAATCATCAATCGACACTTGAGCTGAGTAACTTACGATTAAAAGCTTGGACCGCAATATGATCGGTTGTGACTCTACATATTTGAATTTATCAGTATTTGGCTTATTCTAAGTAAATTTAACATAAGATATCTCAAATTAACAAAAAATTATCTAATTATCAGAATCTAGGAATTACTTATTTAACAAAAAGAAAATAATTAGATTTAAACAGTTTAGATAGCAACAAAAATTTCATGTGTAACAATTCATTTCCTCATATCGAATAAAACTTCCTATTAACGAAACGAAATATTTTCCATATGAAAATGAATTTTAACACAATTAGATAACTACAAAAACATTCCCTTATCAAAATTTCAAAAAGCTCATCGAATTCGTCGCAATTCGAAATGCCGAAGATTCAAATTTCACTCGATACCGCTCCGGCGGAATTCGTTCGCCCAAACGAGGTCACTCTTCCTCTCCGTCGTCTTCGAGTCTTCGGGCGCAGTTTTTCAACGGGGTTCGGGTATATTTCGCTAATTAATTTGCGAAACCTCGCAGGTTCGCCGTTCGCCGCTCGGGTTTCCTCCGAGGGACACTCGGGCCGAGGGGGGCGGGGAGGGAAGGCCCTCGCGAGGGTGCTGCGCCCCCGACAATGGGGTGGGGTCCAAGGGGGCGCAAGAGCGGTCGTGCGTTCACATCCGCGCGCGTATGAACGGCCTTTCAAATTTTTAGAGGCTTTTCTCGGCCTGCATGGTGATTGCGAAATTAATTTTAACCGAAGGGAAGGAGCGAAAGGGAAGCTTCTTCACGCTTGCGCTTTGGGGTTTTACGTGTTTTTATTTATTTTATATGTGTGTGTTTGTTATGTATTTGTTTTGTGTTTAAATTGGTTGTTATTTATAGAAATGTTGAAAGAAATTGAATGTTTGTATGAAAAATTAGGTTTTGAGAAAATAGATTGAAAAGAAAAATAATCTGTCAAATAATAGAAACTCATATTAAGTTTGTCATGCATTATTGAAAATATTCATTTGTTATGCAAAATATCAATCCCATTGATTTTTATTAAACCCCATTGAACTTTATACACCTGAATGAAGATTTACGCAAACTTTTCTTAAATCAAAATATTTAGTTTTTTCATACGTATGTAAACTTTTTCTAATCAATATGAACTACTTAAAATTACGAATATAATAATAGAGCTATCATCGTTTCAAAATATTTTGCTTTAACTCTGCATTTTTCTCTTATTATAAGTATATTTAATGAGAACTGTGTATGATTCTTATTAAAACTTAAAACACGATACAATGCAGATAGAAATAGCTCGAAAAGCCGATTGCTCCAGATACTTGCATAAAATAATTATTTCGATGTAAAAAAATATCGTTTCAATTCATAAAAAGCTAATTTTGAAATGAAATCAAATTATATAGAAATCTAAAAAACTAATTTCAAAGATTTTTTTTATACATATTTTGATTTTATACATAAATATTTTCAATAGAGATCTGGAACAAATGTATTTTCAAGCTACATTTCTTCAAATCTATACCGCACTCAATGTAAATTTAGTAAAAATTGTATATAATTCAAAAGTCGGTTTTCCCTAGATAGTATGTTTTTTAAAGGAAATTTTCGGAAATAGCTATGGCGTCACTCGATTATACACACATCGAGCGATTTTCATTTTCGCACGCATTTATGCGAACACGGCCGTTTCCGAAGAGTGCCTATATCCCGACCGGGGCGCTAACTGCTCATTATCGTAGTGTATTACCGCGGCCAGGGGGTCGGTTTCGAAGGGGGGTCGAAGGGCGGCAAAGCGAGGCCGACTCCCCATAATGAAAAGTGCCAAAAACGAATATAAAGAAGCAGAAAAAGCCTGTGCGCGAAAAACGAGCTCGCAAAGTGGGAAAGGGGCGGCGACTCGCCATAACCCGCGCCCCGAGAGGAGAGAGTCTTCAAAACACTCCAAGCGTTAAGTCCCAAGAAAGGGTACGGCTCTTATATATTATAAGAAAATCGCACGGAAACCGAGGGGTGTGGGGGTTGGATTCGCTTCGGCCGCTGTCGACGGGCTAGGGGTGAGGGGCGAGGCTCGGTTTAACGTTTCGGCAACGGGATGGAATCGGGGGTGGGTTCTCCTGTGTGTATCCGGGGCGCCGCTTTTTGAGCTCGTTTCGCCATTTAGCACGGGTTTTAACCATTTTTATGTTTTAATAAATGAGACGGTATTAAATTGGGCAGATATGGAGTGAAACAGCCCGCGGCGCCAAATGTAAGCAATCTCTCAATGGATACGCTTTCGACCGCCCACCCTTCTCGTTCTCTCCTTCTCTTGTACTGGTCGTTGTCTTTGCCGTTGGTTTTCGGTGAGGGTGTCGTTCTAAATTTTTCGTCTTATCGCATTTGTGCTTTCTAATTGTCGGTAGTGTTTTCGCTCATTAAATGTGATGTTATGTGCTGATTTTTAAATATAATTTTTAAATTTAAATATTTATTAAATTGTTCATCAATCTATCTTTTTTATGAAATGAATAATTAGTGTGCACATTGATATAATTTGAAACAATATATTCATAGATGAATAACAAAGACGCTTACAATTTTTTAAGCGTCCGCGCGTCTCGGATAAAGACGATATTGTTTTCCATCATTATATCAAAATTCGCAACAACCGAGAAGCTTTCACGCAGCAAGAAAGAAACCCGAGGACGGGTGAGGGCGGCTCGAAGGAAAAACGAGCGGGGAGGAGTGTTCAAAATTACGAATGATCAATTAGCCATACATTCATTAAGCGGCCGCCGACGCGGCTCCTCCTCGAGAAGAAAACCGACCCCCCTTTCAACCACCCACCGTTCACCGTTCGTCTCCGGTTTTAAAATGGCGTTTTCTCCAGGACATTTGTTACCCACGCACCCCCCCCTTGAAAAACCCCATCTCCGAGAAAACCCCTAAAACCCCCGTCGGGTCGGGTCGGGGGGAGTGTTGGCTGGTCGGGATGTCAGCTAACTCCTCGGCTGAGACACACGTCTCCGAGATAAGAACAAGAAAAAAGGGGGCAAAACAAAGATGGGACGTCCCCGTTGCCGGCTCACCCTCCGGAACTCGCGCCACCACCCCCTTTAGGTTGCTTGCCGTTTAACTGTGTTTTTCGAGACGGCCGATGGGTGAAATGGGGGAGGGCCATGGGGGTGCGGTGTCCCGATGGGGTGTCGGGAGGGCGATCTTCGTCCCTTTCGCACGCCCTGTGTCCGTCCCATTCTATTCTAATTATCGGTTTCAGAGAAATGAGTTAAAATACGTAGCGGAGCATTCGCCTGTACCACGCAGCTTTTTCACATACAGCATAGTATAGCGCGCCGAGCTAAAGGAGTGCGGACGTCGAGCGCCATTTTCCTTTTTTTTTTTCACCCGACCGCGAAAATATATATTTGAAGAAATGTATTGAAATTTCGATAAGACGTCTCGATCGTAATAAGATTTTTCGTATTATTTATAAATCGGCGTTCAATCGTTTTTTTTTTTCGAAATAAGATAATAAAATTATTTTACGATTTTACTTCAAACAATGAAGTCTTATGAAACTTTAATGTCGAATAATCTTAATAAAAATACTGACCTTAGTTCTTATTAAGTCCTACTGGCCTAAAATTTTATTGTCTTCATTGATTTTTAAGTTATTACGATTTATGATTCGTACATATTTTGTATAGAATTTGAAAAAACTTAGGAATAAATCGTTGCGAAAATAATTATTTATTGATGAATAGACAAAATATCGACAGCCACATCGCAGCCGTGGCGCAGAAACTCAACCGTTCGCTTCTGAAAAAGAAGAAGTTTCCTTTTTCGAATAATTCCCGCGAATATTCATCCCCATGGCAAAGGGGTAAGAAGAAACAAACAGAGCCGGGGAAGATAAATGAAAGCCGGGAAAGGTGGCGAGCGGTGAAGAGGAAAGCTCGCGAAAAAGTATCGAAAAGGTTTTATATTACGTTTTTCGGTGAACAGGTGAGGAGTGCGGGGCGAAGAGACGACTCCGAGGGTGATATCACACAGAACGTAGGGGGTGCTCCTCCAACCCCATGGGGGGTGGTTTGAGAAACAGCGGTGTCTTGTCCCCGCCCCGGTATTTATCAGGTATTGGGTGTATTTTTTAGTCTTGTTACATATTCATTATTGCTTCTCCCGCGACGTCGTTTAATTTCAGTCGCAGCTTTGATCTGAACGATTCATTAAGACTCGAGCCCCCCTCGCGCGACGAACACTCGTATAAATGTATGCTAACTTTCGTTTTTTGATGCATGTGTTTGTTGTACTTATTGTTATAGACGAGATTGTCAACGGAGACGGTTCGGCGTCGTGTTCGAATTGAGAATTTTCGGTATTGCAAATTCGTATTATGCGAAATATGTAAATCGAGTTTCTATGCAAAAAAAGTTTGGAAATAATTTATTTTGATGATTTTTTTATGGTTTCTCTGAATAATGTCTGTAATAGATAAATATGTTAGTAAAGATTTTTATATAATCTGATTTCATTTGAATTTTATGGAGATATTAAAAATGACATATTTTCGGCGAGCTTATAGAATGAAAAATAAGAAAAACAATGTTTAATTTGACTAAATATATTTCATTATATGTATTTTCATTACTGAAAAATGTGAAATTTTTTTTGTAGTAAATGGTTTTGTCAATGCTCAAAGATTTCTGAAAATGTAACACATTCAGAATTTTCCCACAACTTTAAATTTGATCATATAGAACCCAAATATATTGAACAATTATATATTTTTTAATCACCGAAATTCAAATCCTCTAAAAAAAGAAAACTTATCAATTAAACACCCCGCCTCCGCAACAATAGCGGCACCCCGAGCTCAAATGCACTCGCGACCACCGACCCACACACCGTTAGAGAAAAGCGTCCGAGAAACATCCACGCGGAGCTTATTTTTCCTGTAGGGCCTCGGGAATAATGGTTGAATGGCATTTTTTCATTAACCTTCTTAGCCGCGTCCCCTCGCTTAACGAAGAACGGGCGTCCCCGTTCCAATTCCGCGAGCGTACACACGCGGTGTCCCTTTACCCCGAAAGTGCTACTCCCCCATTTCTAACCCCATACCCCGTTATAACCCACACCGTTTCGGTTTGCGACCCCCCCTAGGCACATTCGTTCGCATCTTTTCGCGGGGTATTTAAAAAAACCTCCGACGCCTCCACCCCGGGAGCCGGAGCGCGCGCAGAGTTTACTTTGTATTACTTCCCCTTCACTAAACCTCGTGGCGTCGATCTTTTGTTTCTTAATTGCGAGGAGGTGACGGGGGTTGGGTTAGGCCGGCTGTGGGTGTTCGGGGGTGGTTCGGTGGGGTCGCCGAATTCTGCACCCACACTCCCCTTTTCGTCCCGGTTCGGATGACTCCCGAAAAACGGGCGGTCGGCTATCGAAAGAAGAAGTAGACGCAGTAGAAGTAGATGCGGAAGAAGAAGAAGAAAATGAAGGAAAAAGCGGAGAAGAAGGGTAAGGAACCGTCGATGCTCAAAGCACGCAAATGAGTCCGTCAAGTTCGGCGGTTTCGACGACGATGCCGAATGGAAAAGTTTTTTTTTCTTACCCGAGCGTTTTTCAAGTTTTGGCTTTTGTAATCTCTTCTGTTGTTTTATCTGATCGAGATTAATTCGTCTCTAATCAATGTTTTTTGAATATGAAAAAAAAAAACTAAAATATGTTATCGTTCGAGTTTGCCATTTCGATAGTTTGTAAATCGATGGATTTTTTTCAATTTTCAAAGTATGCAATTACTTTCATTTCCGATAAAAAAAATCTATCGTTTGAAAAGTATTAATCAAATTCACTTCGATTGATTTGAATCTGGTAATGTCGAGATGAATAAAATCATATCGAATCAATTCTTATTAACATCTTATAAATTCTACAAACCAATTATAATAATCACTTTACTTTGATTGATTCAATACATTTTTCACCTCTATTCTACAATTTAAAAAATGCATGACAATCGAAATCGTCAATCAAAGCGAAGAGGCACCTCTCGACGAATAGTTTGATATTATCTGGTCCGCATCACTTTCCACCCCGAAAAAGAGGTCTAAAAGGGCCCCTTGGCCGCGCACCTCCACCCCCCGAATCCACCCCTTTTTTCACATCCCCGACCTCCCCCTCCATTGAACCGAACCTCTCGTTCGACGAGCCATGGAGATGAGGTGAGGGGGGGCCGGGGCGGCTAAAATAACCCCACTGTCTTTGGCCTGCCCGTGAAAAAGGGGGTAAAAATAACCCTCCTTCTTCATCTAAAGGGTGTGCGCGGATTAATCATCACCCCCGCCGTCTCTCCTCAACAACCTTCGTCTCAGCTACCCCTCTTCGCCTCACCTCCCCTCGCCATGGTTCTGAAATTCTCCACCCGCCGAACCATCCCCAACCTCCCCATCTGCGTTCTACCGACGTATTAACGATATTGGACTTAAAGAATATCTCAGAAGATTTCGAATTGAGATTTTTTCAGCGAGGATTAATAATAACGCGCCGGGGAAATGGGCACCTAAAGCTTTCGACTGGTGTGTAATTATAATAAACGAGCTTATAAAGATATCCTTTCGTTTTATGGTCGTTGTTTTTTTTTTATGTGTGAATTTGCATATGAATCGTTTGACCTAGTGAAAGTGTGCTGAAACTTAAAAGTTTGATAGTTTTTATCTTTGGTTTCACTTTCGTTCTTAAGTGAAAAAATAATTGTTGAATTAAATTTTCTTTTATGGAAGCTATTCATTATTATTTTTTGATCAATTGAATGTTTCAAATAGAATAAAAAAATATCTGTTTTACATTTGTATAAAGAATAAAAAAAAATGCAATCTACGCAATGCGAAGCTAATCAAACTTTATTAAAACTCCCCTCGCGAAGTTGATATGAGCAAATTGAATCAAGCTTATTTTTTCAAAGAACAAAGCAGCACACACGCCTACAAAAACACATGGCACAAACGAAAACACCACACAATAACAATTTACACGGCAATGAGATCGCGAAACACACTGTCGTATCGTAACACAACACAATAAGCAAGAACAGCAGCATCAAGCGATAAGAGATTTTGCGCACACACCGCGAAATCCTCCTACAAGCGCTTTTTCCATTCAGAATCGAATCGTATCATACGAAGTTTAAAAGTATACCGACTTCAAAGCATCGGAAAGTTCTCCCCGAAAGCCACAAGCTTTTCGAATGGTCCAAACTTTGCTGGTCTGCGGTCGTCGGTCAAACGATGGTCCGACTTGATCTCGAGTTTAAATATATATGGGAAAAAAATCAGATGCAGAAGGATTCGAAACGTGTGCTGTTTTCCTTCTAAGTTGCGTGTAACGAGTGTTGAATTGTTATTTGTTGTGCGTAACGTGTGTTATTTCGGCTTTGTGACGTCTGGTAATTTCTTATTCCTCTTGAGTTCGCGCGGTACGCCAAATGTTCTCGCTTTATACGAAGGCAAACCACATGTATGAAACTGCCAAATTTCACGTCAGTGGCGTTACAATAAATAAATTTATTTTATATAATTGAGGCCTGAACTTTCAATCGTTATTTTCTCAATTCGAGCATTAGTTGATGATTTTTCCTAATAGAATTCTTATCGCTATTGACAGTTTACATCTCTAATGCGTTCAAATTTCATAGATAAAAAAATCAACTAACACTCGGATTGAATGACAAACAATCGAAAGTTCAGACTTTAAAGACAGTTGATATATTAAAATTTCACAAATTTAGTTCAATGAATGAATTCGATGATCAGTGTGAACGATTCCATGAAAATCGCGATGATCGCACACCGCCACTGAAAATCATGGTCTTCGCCATAATACGCGTTTGTTTTATGTTTCGGGGTCACCCTCGCGTAACAACACTTCTTACCAACCCCGACGTTTGTGCGTGTATATCGTAATAAGGGTTGTTGGTGAGCACACGTCTCGCCGTTATTTAATTTTATTACAGTTTAGCTCACGCATGTGTGAGAGAGCGCACACCTTATTGCTTAATATGCAAAACACACCCGCACAACATTTACACCGGGATTATACGAAATTATTTCGAGATATACAACCTGCATAACACAATTCGTCGGATTAATTTGATTTATGGCGAAACATTGTTGCCTTACGCTCAACGATACGCGCGTAATGCGCGTTTTGCGGCTTCGCGAAACGTGCGTGTGAAAATTTGTGCGATTTTCATTCAACGGCTCGCATCGTGTTTAGATATTATCGATAAACGTATTTTTTCGTATAATGAAAATTATGAAAATTCTAATTGATCGAATAACATCATACATCGATCAAAATATAAAATTCATTCTAACATGAAACTTTTATAATTTTGAATATTCACATTTGAAATATACACTTGATACTCATCATCCCCTGAACTTTATATACATACGTGTCTATAAGAGCATTTAAAATTCAACGCGTAATATTCTTCGCCCTAAGAAACATTAATTTCGCTGCACGCTCACGTGCGCGTATATGTATCTGTTAAAAAATCCATAAAGATTAGTCATACATGTACATACACACAGACTCATACACGTTGGCATTTTCCCGTACTAAATGTATGTACAGTGTATATTTATGAATGCTAAGGCATGAGGATATCTGCGCACACACGCGCTCATTATGTTTACACACACTCGAAGATTTCCCCTAACTTCTTTTTTTCATTAAGCTCCATAGGAAAACTCGTCTTGGAAGCACAGTACGTTGCCCACCACTTTAAATTCATTTTTTTCCTTCATATACGAGACACGTTGATTATTAGAATTTTTCCATATTATAAAAAGGATCTTGAAAAATATTCATTTATTTTATTTAAAAAATCAAATGAAATGGTTATTTTCTAGAATAATCATTTGAAATTTCAAAATTTATCATTTATTTTTATTGATATTGCTATTTTTTTAATATCATGTATTTATGAATGTATGAGTATGTGTGTTGCAGTTTGAGGACAGGGTGCAAATGTAGCTAAAGAAATTAATATCTATAAAAGAATTCTATTGAAGTTTACAAGGGGACACGGATTTAATTCAATTGCTCTTAGGTATTTTCATAAAAATGCATATTCCACGGCAGATGAAAATTTGCTTTTAAGCACGCGAAAGTCAAAGAACACCACATATCTTCGACTCAAAAAAAAATCGCAGAAAAGATTTATTGTAGCAGTACCGTGTAGAGAATCCAACGTGAGTGGTTCGCAGACGATTTTTTGCTCATTATTTTTAAATGAGAAGAAAATTTTGAACACACGCCACGAGCTGCGACCTCCTCGTACTCATCCTCAGTTTCCATCATAGTATTTCACCCACCCGCAGTTGGACCGCCTAATGAAAATTTACTCCCCCTTCTTCCTTGCCAGAAATATTTTTATTCATTAATAAAAAAAAAACTTCTCCACATGCCTCCCCGCCATGTCGTAAATTAAAATTATTGCACTGCGTCATATCTTCCTCGCAGACTTACATGCATGGAGATGGGGGTGTCTTAAAAAAAATCCTTGGTCCCTGCGAGAACCACCCCCGAACTGGGCAGGGGTTATCTCGAATATAACACACAAATTTTATTTCAATTAATCAATATAATTAATATTAAAAATAATAAACAAAACTATTTTATAGCGTGATGAATATTGATAATTCTTAGTATTCATTAATTAAAAAAATATATGGTTGAATGAATGAATATGAATTTTTTATCAGATTATGTAGAATTAAAAAAAAATATATTTAATTTGTATGTTGTATTTTCAAAGATTTCTTTACTTATTCATGAGTGTATGGTATGTTTTGATAACAATGGTTATTTTTTAGGTATGTACCGAAGAAAAGTGATTGTCTCCGAGTTGAAGAGGCCTGTCATCCGCACGTAATGTTATATGCGTGTGTGCGTGTGTCATGTGTTCGTGTGTGTCGTGGTCCGTGTGTGTATTACCAAAAAAGCGCCCTTTCTTTCTTAAGTCACTCAGCCGTCTCGCGCCACCCCTGCCTTGATGGATAAAGGTACGTCCACACTCATTATACGATTTTAATTAAATTATTTTTGATTAATGAACACATTCGTACGGAACAATCGTTGTTTTTCGTGACGTGATTCCGTTTCGACTAATCACATTTTTTTTACGTACAATGAAAATACTCGTAATGAGAAATGGAAAATTGATAAAAATGTTTGTACAAAATGAATCAGCAGTGTTTTTGTAAATGATTTCTGTTATATTTTCGCAATCAGTCGATTAGTGAATTGTGTTATAGGTATATTCGAATATTGCAGCTTTTTTTAATTGGAAACGTAGTAGGTAATCAAAATATTTATGTACAGTACGACAATTTAATTTTTCGAGTGTCTTACTGATAATATAACACCCAAATACTTAATTATCATTTTAATCATCTACCATACGTATTGATTTTACAACATTCAGGCCTGACTATTCAATTGTTGATTAATGATTAGTTAACAGTAACAGCTGTCAAACAATATAGGAGAAAAAACGCTTAACTATGGCTAACAATAAGTAGATAAATCAATGATTAAAATACCGTCCTTTAGGTGACTACTCATTTCTCCACTTACGAACCAACGAGTTTCCGGACATGTGTCGACGAACTATGTCATATTTTGTTCAAATTAAAAAAATGAGAATTTTTTTATCTAATTAAAAAAAATAGATCTTGTGTGAATGCAACTTTATTTTGCGCCCATAAGGAGAGGACATTCAGCACACAAGACAGGCCTCTCTCCGTACGCAGATGAGCGGGACGAGAACTAGGTGGTATCCGACCAACAGAAGACAGAGAGAAACAGTGGGCGGTCGGGGGGAAATAACACCACCGTTGCGTCGGTGGGCAAGGGGTGGTAATCAACGCACGAAATCTTTTCAACCCTTAAAAGTTTAGAGTCGGGGGAGGCTGGAGGCCGCCCGCCCCCGAGGAATCCGCCCCGGCGCGTAGTGGCGCGGGCGTGTGCTGCGCTAACGGCTCTTATCTGGAAAACTGCCTCCGGAAAAACAAATTAAAATGAAAATTCTGACGGTTCGCGGATCGAAGGGGGCTTTCCGAATCGGCACTCGGAAAAGGGGCGGCGAAAAGGGGTGGCGGTCGCCGATGACAGGTGCGCGCCGAGGAACGCGCCAAACTTTTGTGTCGCGTTCGCCCGCTTCTTCTTCTGCTTTTGCTACTTCTTCTCGTGTTGCTTCCGTCGGTGCCGTGCTCAAGGTGGAGGAGGCTTTCGGTGAGTGAGTAACTTTTATTTGCGAATCGAAACGCGCCAATAACGCGGCTCGCTTTTCTCCCGGAACGACCTCAGATAAAAGAAAATGCTCGCGAGTTTGGCTCACGTTCGCGAGGTGCGCTCGCTCTCGGGCATCGGTTATCGAATCGCTTTCTTTGCTTCGTAGATATTGGCTCGGCTATTGTTTCCATCTGCTCTTATCCGATACTTTTTTTTTGCGTTTTAGAATGTGTGTTGGGTTGTGATTTGATGTATGATTTTTTTTTTTGGTTAATGTTGAAAATTTTGAAATAAATATCGTTCATTAAGGCTAGATAGTTGCTCAAGTCAAATGTTAGTTGATGATTTTCTCCCTATAAAATTCTCATCACTGATGATAGTTCTAATCCTTAATGCGTTAAATTATATGAAGTAAAAAATACTAATCAGCACTCAAGTTGAGTAATCAAATATTGAAAGTTCGGGCTTAAGTGTTTGACATTACTTATTTAACTCTAACGATAAGTATTTTTTTATGTGTAAGATTTTCATAATTATGCATAATTTATTTACGATTGTCTGAAAGCTGATATTAAATTAATAAAACGTCGAGTATGAATAGTTTAATGTCACCACTTTTATATTTATTTCTTCATCTGAACGAAAGTGTTCAATTCTTTTATTCGCAACACTTCAAGTCAATAAATAGTGTTCATTCGAGCCAAATTTCGTATTATGAACGTATAAAATATATTCACACAATTCGCATTGCCACTTTCAATTCGTTCTTTTTACGTTTACGTGAAATTTTTAATATAGTTCTGAATAAAAATTCAATTTATTCCAATACAAAATACTGCACCCGTTTGTAAAATTTCACTTGGCGCATTAAGTTTTATGATAATCCTCCAAGTGCCAGGAGATTCACTTTAGTTTTTCACATTGTCTTTTCTTCGGCGGATGCATTTATTGCCCCCCGGTGTATCCGAGCGTGCAAGATTAATGAAAATCTTATACGTATACGAAAATGCACACAGAAAACCCCCCCACACAGTTTTCTTTATTTTCATTTCACTCATTAATTTCTGCGGAGCGCGCACAAACGCCACAGAACGAAGCGCAAATCGATTAATCGAACCCGAAAAACAAAACAATCAACATCTAAATATACGCATACACAAAAAATATTACAACCCTGAATTTTCATGCGAAAGCGGAAAACTCCCACGACACAAGAGAGGCGATATAAGACCGTAGCGCGCAAAATAAAATAATAAAAAAGGAACGTTTAAAAATAATGCTCGCGCGCAATCCACCCCTCTTAGCCACCCCCCAGTATTAAATTTATTGCACACATAATAACGCGAGCGTCAACCGGGTCTTTCACATTCTAATTGTAGATTCCCTTGAAACTCAAGTAACCCAAAGCGATGGGAATGTGAACGGATTAGAAGCCGACCCACCCCGCGCGTGATTACGTATGCAAAAGAAGACGCGCTCCTTTTTTTAACTTCATACATATTCGGTATAATCACCCTCCCTTCTCAGGGGTGGTTTTTCGGTTCGGTGGGAGGGTCGACTTGCCCCACCCTCCTCCCATCTAGAGTGTGGTGGGTCTTTCTTTGTGTCTTCCGCGTTTGATATGTGTACGGCGGGATCGCTCCGAGGTCCACGGTTTAAATTGTCGCTAATGCGCGTTTGATTCGAGTTTATTCGAACGAATGTTCGGCTGATTTAAAGTTAACGAGTTTTTGCGAGAGCGGGGATTTCGAAAATAAAGGTTTTCTCTAGAATGGATTGAAAAATTGGTTGTTTTTTAATATAAATGGATAAAAATTCGATTTGATAATATGATATCGCATAGTGCATTATTTAATAATGAATATTCATATTAGTCTATTTTGATTATAATATTTTTATCTATAGGTGAAATGGTTAGTAGAATTTTAAAAAAGTTGGTAAAATTACAAATGTAATGATGCAGAAACTTTCCCAGACGTTCGAACAAAAATCTGGATAATTTCACTGCCAAAGAATCAGTCATTGAGGAGTCTTTAAATGACATGCAGACATGAATTCTACTTTATTTATATAGAAAAAGATTTTTTTTTCATTTGATGAAAATTAAAATTTTGTTTGAATTCAATCTTGCCTTTTTCTGAATCGTGACCATTAAAAAAAAGAATGATGATACCGAATATGTGGAGGTTGTCGCTTCTCCTTGTACACACCACCACCACCACCATCAAACAGAAACCTCTCGAGAAAATTCATTAACCCCTCCCCCTTGCCCGGCCTCCGACGACGAAGACGACGACGCAGCTTCCTTGCGTAAGTAAAATAAGAAGTTCTTTTCTTTGCTCGCGATGGATCATAGATTTTTATGCGTGTTTGTTACTGAGACGAGGGGGTGGCGGATTAAATCCTATTTGTATGCCCCACCTGAAGCAAACATCCCCACACCATTGCCTCTGATCGTGACGCAAACACACGCGATTTTCGACAACTTCGATACTGTTCGAACGTATAAAATTGTTTATGCTGCAGGTATTTCGTATATTTCGACCCACGCTCGATGAAAAATCAACGCCGATGTCCTTTTGTATAAGTGCATGTGTCAAAAGGATAACATTTCTATTGCGATAAGCCGCGTTTCTGCCCACTTGTTATCCGCAACAGTGTTGTGTCAAGTGCATTGTACGATTCGAACGGTGCATATGGATATGGCTTTCGCTTCGCCTTCAACGTGTACTTATTTTCTTGATTTTATTTGCTATCGAGGCTAATATTTCAAATATCTCATTGTGTTTTGCAACGATTTCAACAATGTTCTTACGTTTATCTCTACACGTTTCGATCGCATTTTTATCTTTTGGAAAAAGTGAATTGAAATCGCAACAATGATAAACGAATTTCATGCAATCAAAATCGCATAACCAACACGTTGCACATAATTATTCCATCGAAACTCACATACACCTTAATATATATACGCATTCGGGGCCGAGTGTATAATTTCAATTTATTTTCGCGATATTTAATTCATATTCAAAATAACATGGGAGCGAGACGTAAATGGATCTCACAGGCAGCCATCACATCAGGCAAATTTTAATTTGAGGCCGGCCTGACGTCAACATTTCCATACGCCCCCTATGTAGATATCCCAGTCCACCCCTGGAGAAAAAACGCCCAGCCACCCACCGGTCTTCGGCATCCTCGTTTCTCGAAGACCACCGACACAGCCACCACACATCGCAAATATATAAAATTCATCTCGCATAAAATGCTAAGGGTGCGTTTTCACATTCCCATTGAACGTTCGGTGCATATTGAAATTTTCTCTTTCATTTCGCTCCTAATTAACATCTTTATATGTGTTTCTTGCTGCACAATAGAGTTGCTCTAATTTCTGTAATTATGCACGTCTCGTTTGAATGCGCGTAATTTGTGCATTGACACCTCGCTGATTCAAATGTCGTTTATATATGTAAATATCGTATGAATTATTGTTCTTTGCGCATATAAATATGTGCATGAACTCTCTTGTATTAGCTCGGGCATTGTGAAAACAATAAATTTAATGTAATAGCTTTTGAACTACTTTCGATTCCTTTGTAGCGGCGGTACGTTGTTATTTACTGATCGCATATTGCGAACGACAATAGTATTGTGTATCAAAATGTATTATAAAACCGCTGCAGTGTGTTGTCCTTTCACGAAAGGCTTACTTTCGTACTCTGTTCATAATCGTATGTGCACGATTATTGCTATGCACTCGCAGGTATGGCACTATAATTAAATTTAATTAGATAGCGGATCGGATTTTCTCGCGAATATTCGCCGCATTTAAGTGAAACTAATTACCAATTATAATGTGGTTTATCTAGTGCAAAATATTATTATTTTCATAACGATTCGCGGCGATAATGTACATTTTCTCCTTTGAGATTCAGAGTGGCGTTCGGGTGAGTGTGTTGTGTGAGTGTCCCCTCATATACAATATGTAAAATAGAAAGAATGAAGACGAGACGAACGACGGAAGAAACTCTGATAGAGCGAGACGAGGCTTTAATTAGCGACATTTGCGCGAAAGGGACGACAAAACGCTAATTAAGAATCCAGAAAAGAAAGGGAACAATACGAAGAGGAAGCGGGAGCCAGCTCCCGATCAGTGGTGTACTTCGAATTTAAACTCATCTTCGCATTCGAACGGTTTCGTTTCAATTTCTGATGAAAATAAAAATAGTCTGCATCTCATTAGAACTTAATATCGAATATAATCGAAGTAGCCCACAATATTGTATTTATGCGCGGATACGATTCGTTTTATGCATTGTATAGGCACACACGTGAGAGGTGAAGTGCGGCAATTTAGCTTACGCAAATCCAATTTGAAAAGCAAATACGCACCATAACAATTTGTAACAGATCTCGGACCCATTTTTCATTATAAGTACATAAAGTTTGCATACTTTCGCTACGCGGTAGCTACGCCCCTGGGCACTCGCGTTGAATGCATGCGCCAAAATCTTTATTTACTCATTTCTTTTTTGCTCGCAAATAAAATACGAAGCGGCTACAATCGTTAAGAGGCTTTCAACACACGCACATAGTGTATACGGATTTAATGAAACGCATTTTATATTTATTTCAATCATAACGATTTTCTCGAGCAATTAGTGCATCCTTCAACAACTATGTACAAACGCAGAGAGAAAACTTCATTATACATATAGTCACTCGCATAATTTAGTGAATTTCAATTTCGTGAATGACTGTATTTACAATATATTTTATTTGATTTATTTTTCCGATTTTTTTCTTCTTCTTTGTATTACAATGTCATCGGACATTCTAAGCTGCACTTGCATTTCCTGATCTCGATTCGAACACTTGCAGGACCGATATCTACTTACTAGCGTCACATTCCGCACGGGAACGCCTTACGTGTCGCACATTATGTCCACGGTATGCTATGGAGGCCCACGCAAACGTCACTTGTAAAGAGACAATCCGTTTCAGATAAAACTGCACGTTTTTATCCACAGGTCAAAGTTGCGAACGTATTCCGTTCGCCGGACGTGATTTATTCCCCGAGACCTAATCCATGTACGGTATGTAAAAGTAACACTCGAAATTGAAAGTTTATCGTATGAATTATTACGAAGAAATGGTAGGGTTCTAGTCTGGACGATATAATATTCGAAATTTATCTCGAGACGATTGAATAACATAATCTACATGTAGCACACATCCGAAGTTTATTCACCGGTTTGAGTCGAATAATTATCATAAATTCTGAAATAGCAGTTGCAATAGCGAGCACAATCGCAGTTGCGCAATCGCTATATGAGAAAGCTGACAATGGCGTTCTTGAGCGTTTTAACACTTAACATTTAGGGTTAACGCGGCACAGAATGCACGCGAACATACGACACTTTTCCCTAAAGAGACAACGCGTTCTTCCTCCCACGTCCCAATAGCGGTTCGATAATTCAAAATCCTCTATAGTCCGAGTCGAGTTCGCCTATAAAACTAAAATAAGTGAGTGGTGAACGAGCGCGGTTGTAAATTTTCCTCATGCAAATGCAATCTTCCGAGCGGCCAAGATAGATACGCGAGTGCTTCTATCAATCATGCGTAAATAAAGCAAACAAGTTGATTAATATTCTGATTTATTGTGTCGCGTTAGAAACGTCACATGTGTGCGATACATATGTATAATATGATATAAACGTCGTCTTTCGTAAGCCGAGAGAATTATGAAAATCGAACGTGCCGTTTTCAATTTGCAAACGCGTCGTCTCATTGTTATCTGCATGCTGATGAATTGTAAATTACATATTACCATTCTAGCTAAAGTCGTTTTCATTTTAATTTCATAATTATAGTATGTCGATCATACAATGATCTAGAAACACGTATGATTGAAAAGAACATCACCTTTATTCCAATTGGATTCCATTCAATTTGATTGACTCACGGTTATATTTGTACGGATTGAATTTACCAACAATTCATTGATTAATATTATCAAAAATTAAATGATAAATATAGGTAAATAATTTTCAGTATGTTTTTTCATGTTTCGAAACTTCAGACACAGATTTTTTGAGATTTAAAAAAATCGAATTTTCTTAAACCTTTGATACGACATGACACGGATATCGCACAAATCGTCACCGTATCCCCGACAGTCGATATTTCACGATGTGTCCCCATACGAGAGAATAACACACCGTCGATAATGGAATATAAATTATCCCACTCGTGCCGGTGCAGTCGGCGACCTCCATTTGCGCATATCTACACCATGGATTGCCCAGTGCATGTGTGGCTCGTGGTACATATAATATGCGGTTGCTTCCATAGAACCTCTCTCTCTCTAGAGGCTTTGGAGTGGCTCCGTTTTGTTGTCAACTTGTAACGGGGTACTCTTCGTCATACATAGCTGGTTCGCGTGTGTGCTCTCGTTGGACTGAGGCTGCTTTAAATGGTAACGGCCTCGTGTAATGTCCAAGAGTTGTACGCACGTGTGGGTCATTATTGCTGTTAGGGTGATCTTGAATTTCTGCTAGAATAAGTAAATTAATATAATTCAATTTGATAGGTGTAATGTGACGTTTATATACATATACATAGCTGATGCCATTCATGATGTCGACTATGTAGTTTTTCCTTGCATATTTAATAGTGAGATAGATTCGATCATTATAACAAAAAATGCTAATTCAATACGAATGGCAATGGTTATATGTAAACTCCGCATTGTATTCAATATAAGAAAGTTATATTTGCAATTACTGATGTTAAATTATCTTAAACCGCTTCATAATTTGATTGGTAGATCAATTTGCTACTGAGCAGTCTATGACTTTCAATTGAATAGTAATTGAAATTATTTTTATTTTTCTTTATTTCTTTGTATTACACGAATTAGATTCAATTACGTTATCGTACGATTTATATATCAAATTATTATCGCTTCTACGATCATTTCCATTAATTGTATCAGTGTTATGATGATAAATTATTTACTTCTGTCTCGCTGCTGACAATGACCCGTGTTGTATACATTGTTTTACAAATGTTCTTATATATTATTTGCATATTTCTCACTTGACAAATTGGGGTTAAGGTTTTATTGCGATTAATTTTTTTCAATAAGTTAATGAATAAAATCTAAATGCATGCATAAAAAATGACACAGTTGTTTTCACACGCTCGAGCTGCTACGAGAAATTAGCAAAGAATAAGACTTGGCTCCATTATAAATTATTAAACTCATGCTATTTTAATGATCATCTATAATCATTATTCAATTTGGATTCTCTTTTTAAGTAAATTTGCAGCGAAAATTACATTCCCGAATTGTTTCAAATTAAATGAAGACATTGTTTATTTTCCCAACATATTAACGCGAAATCTTCATAGTCACCCTGACTTGGACGAGAACACACACATTGTACCCGTATACGTAACGTAGCAAAATTAATAGGCAAAGATTTTATTGAGCGAGCTGGTTCCGGATACATACAGCGTATCTCTAATGAAGATCGCCCTGCTGTTGGCGAATAAACACTGTACACAGATGATCTACGTCGACAACGAAGTTACTGCGATCCATATAAGAAACAAACACATGCATGCATAAAATTACGTATAATAATAATATAAACATATCATGAATATTGCATATTAAATATTTTACAAAGAACCTAGAGATGCATGTTAATAAATTCCCTATATTTGTTTTCACCTTTTGTCAGTTTCGATTGAATATGAAAATCATTGCTTTCAAGTTTATCATATGAATAAAAAATCTTGGCATCTTCATTTAGGCACGCCATTGTGTATTACGTGTGATTAATTAAATTTGTGATTGTTCATTGTGTGCATTTTTATGAATATGGCCACATTAATACTTGTATGAATATTTAACACGTTCATTGTCACGTAAGATTTTCTAATGGGTGTGAAAATTTATGAACATTTAAAAATTACATATTGTTTCGGCTTCCCATATTAAACACGAAAAAAAGCCTCGCATGAGTTATGTCTGAATTTACATTCCGTTTTCGTGCAGAGTCGTTAATTTCATTTTATATTATAAATCTGACTCGGCTCTTCGTTCGTTTCGCAAAAATATGATATTCTTAATGTGGATAAAACGGATGTGGTCATAAAACATTCTACGGTTCCACATTATAGTAAATTATTAACGATCGATTCGAGATATCGGATAAAACTTAATTGAAAGAGGTAAATTAGCCGTTAACAATTTATTATGATGACATCATAAATTTCACGAGCGTATTTCTCCCAGTTTGTCCTCAAAATTTTGATAGTTTCCGCATATGCAGATTAAATGTACAATAAACAAATCAATATTATTATATATTCATGACAGTATTTTTCCAACTATCTAGCTACGAGTACATTGCAATCTTAATTCAGGTAGTATTCATTATGCAAACGAATCGAAACGAATAATCGTTTATTTTACCGTTGGGATTATTCAAATTTAATGAACACGCTTTCGATATACAAATAAATAAATGGGTTAACTCGGTTTTGACTGCATTTATTGCATGTTAAATGAAATTCAGCGAAATGCAATCACGCCACGTACGGGAAACATTGATTCGTCTATAAAATTGTGCAATGTGACAGTAATAATTTCCATTAAAGACTACATTATACTTTTTTAATGCACCCATAATGAATGCGAATTCTATATGTATGTAATAAAACCGTTACACTGCACCGTTTTACGAATAAACGCAGAAATCGATATTTAAATTGAAGTTAAAATCGAACAGTTATGTCACATTCACATCAGAGATACTCAACTGTGTTTTATCGTGCCGCTGAACACTTAAGTTTATCAATCACGCGAAGAACATCTGAAATGGGAAAACTGTTATTTTTTTTAATTATTTCATTAAATCATATATTTGGTTTGATTAAATGAATGCATAGAGATGATACTTTCTTACTTTTGATTCAATTTCAATTAAAGTACTTCTAAAATATTATTTTTTCTATGATATGGAAAAAGATCATTATTTTTTTGGAATTCTGTTTTTCAAGCTAAAATAGACTCTCAAAAAGACAAAAAAATCTGGTCCACACCCGGAAACACAAGAGCCACTAAGGTCCTAAATTGTATGAAAAGTGGCCCACTTTGAAAGTATTAAACTTTCATACAGAACACTTAATCAACATTCAGTCGCCACAACCTCAATAATCAATATTCAAACAAACTCAACCACCTCCCAAGCATCACTCGTGCACTTCTGTCAACACCGTCATCACTCACAATATCGATAACCCTCATCTTCGTAAAACCCAGCCGCCCCAATCTCGACCCCCCAACCACCCACCACTTGTTTCTATCTCTTTAACAACCAAGATTTAACCTCCACTGACTAATCGAGTCTTCAGTGATCGTCAAAATTGAACTTCTTAATATCTAAAATTTGAAATTTTAAAAATCAAATATTCAATAACAAAATCAAATCATTACCGACAATACCGGTCTTCCGCTAATTAGATTTGACTTACACCACTCTTTCCGTTCTTTCAGTCAACAAGATCGAAACGTAACTGACAAATCATATTCCATCGGTAAAATTGAACCTTCAACAATAAAATCTCTACTGGCTAGATTTGACTTCCATCACTCGTTTTCATTCTTATATTCACCATAATAGAATCTCTATTTACAAATCGAACCTCCACTGATAAAACTGACCCTTCGGTAGTAAAATCGAATCTTTACCGCAGCAAGATCAATCCTCTATCAATTAAGTTCAACTTCCACCACTCATTGCCATCCCTCTGGCCATCAAGATTAAATTTCCTCTGGTGAAATCGAATTTTCACCAACAAGATCAGTGCTTTACTAAATGGTGGCTCCAAGACTCCAATGATTCCACGGTGGCCACCAAGATCCAATCTTCATTGTCAAATCGAACTTCCATCACTTCTGGCGGACCTCCACCGGCCACGTCGGACTTCCACCGGCCAAATCGGACTTCCACCACCACGAGCGACAATCCGAGAAACACCTGTTGAGAGGCGGTCGTCGTTGCGCAACGTCAACACAATAACAACTGTGGCAGTCGAGCGGAACGAACCCGATCGCAAAAATCACTTCTTGTCCGAGATATGTGGGCCAGGGCGGGCGCGTGACTCGACCCGAGACATTATTTATTCGTACACATTTTATATTCGTTCGCGCACTTTGTTCTCCACTCGGATAAGTAAGGTTTTTGCGTGCGACAGAAACGAAAACCGTGTCTCTCTATGCCATGCCGCTTGTGTCCCTTTGTCGTCGACATGGGCGTGTTCTTTGCCTATTGCGCGTTTCGTTATTTTAGGACGCGTGTCTTGTCCGTTTTCATTATTCCGAATGGGTTTCGTTGTGTGATTTATCGGGCTTGTTTCTTGCTCGGTTCGTATTTTGTCTGGTATAACTTTATTCGATCGGTTTGGCGATAAATATTTTCAGTTATTGAAAATTCATGAAAAATATTTTTTCCTTTGAGTTGGATTTTCCATGATACAAATTGAAAGAAGTAGTAATATCTGAATTGTATTCAATATCATGTTTTATACAACAATGAAACAATTAAATCAATTATTCTGATGACAGACATATGTGATTCATATTTGCAATAAATAACATTTACATAACAATCTGTTCTAGATCATTCATACATAAATATTTAACAAAATAATCAAATTGGAATCGCTTTGATTTTTCAGTCATAAATTCCAATTAGGTCAGTAATTAATAAAGATTATTTATGACGTATTCGGTAGCGAACGACGATCGGTCTATTTTAAAATTAATTAATTTACGATTTGTGTGTTGCGATTCGCGTGACGACACGACACTGCGAACAATGCGTAACCGTGAACGGGTCAAAATCGCAACTCATTAGTGCCTTACGCCGACTCTATCTAATGTACCTATTATATTATACATATACATAAGGCATTTTGCGAATTTTAATCCAACACGCAATTATTAGATACTTACAATGACGTTTATTAATTATGGATAATCCTTGAATTTATGCTGAGTTTGAAAATACTAACTACAAAAAAATCGATTTTTTTGTTTGATATATCGTTAAAAAATGTCTCTGAATGTTGCTTAATGTTTTAGTTATTATATATCTCTGATAAATCACTGATCCGCGGTCATTTTCGCGCGTAACTATTAATTAGGGGTTTTAGATTGCGGCGCGTCGAAGTCGCCGCGTTGTCCGAGCGGTTTACGGACCACATTCTTGCACTTATGGAAATTAATTGCACACCATTGCATATTTGTGTGCAGGAATTAAAAAAGTGATCACATATAAATATGTGTATCGTGACTGCAATTGAAATTCGCTACCGACGCCGCGCCGTCCCGACGATCGTTAAGCACATTCCGCAAAAGCTACGCAATTCCGAATTGTATGCGATGATAGTTCAATTAATACTAATTAAATTTACACCTTAACGAGTATGAGTCCGGTTGTGTGGAGTTTCTTTCTCGGACGTGTAATATGTTGATGGTTATTGCATTGCCGATGCGTGATGCGATTGACAATAATTGTTGTTGGACTTCAACGTTGTGCGAAGTCATTGAAGATCCTATTCCGGTTTGATACAAAATAAGATATATCTTTAAAAGATAACACATCTATTGTTTTTCAGGTGATTACGTTTATTATTATGTGTACATATTAATATCGGAAAATTTTAATTTGAATCGATAGAAAAAACGTTGACTCATATTCTTAATTGAAAACGAGTAACATTACATTTTACTTATTAGTGGATTAACAACGTTTTTTAATCTTTTTTTTTTTCTTATGAATAGTTTGTAAAGCAAAATATTCATAAAATATTAATAAAATTTTTAAACACAATTCACATTCGAGTTCCAAAGACACACTCACCTCCCCACAACCGAAATTTCCCATCGTCCCGATCTCGAAGCGCATCATCCCAAAGCCGATACACTAAAATAACGATCGACAATCGATCGGTAATCGCTTAAACGACCGGAATCGTCAGATAGAGCTTAAAAGCTGCGATGTCTTCGGGCGTGGCGAAAAGCGTCCCTCTCGCGAACGAGCCGATAACAATCCCACATGAGCGGACGCGATTCCATTATACTTAAGCAGATAACCGATCTCTCGGCTCACTTAAGCGCATTATATTTATCATATCGTATTTATATGTCTGTATTGTGTGTGTGTGTATTTATTAAATTGCATACACACTGCTAGCGTCCGGTGAGCAATTGGTATCACCGCGGCGAGTGACCACTTTCGTCGCACTCGACGATGTTTATCTCGTACCGAGCACACTTCTCTGTTCACAGTTCGTTCTCTAACTATTAATTAGGAAATAAACATATTATTTGAATATTTCATATATAAAACTAGCAGGTAGAAAGTACTTGTGCATGCAGAGTCGATTCAACATACTTGAAATGCTTAGACTCGAGTCCTGTAGGTTCTGACAAATCACTTGTCTTTTTCCTTAATTGACTAATTGATATGGAGATTTTAACATTTCTTTCGAATATTTGATCAAAAATGATTCAAAAAGTTTAAATTTAATGTTTCACGAAACGATTTTTAAAAATAATTTACAGCCATCTTATTTGCATCGACTAAATTTAATCGATTTGTTGGTTTCGTTGTTACAACTCTTTGGAGTTTTTATCCTCTTGGTTCACTTTAAATTAAATGATATTGATTGAAATATAAAATAATAATATCTCAAAAAAACCATATAAAAACGTACAATCAATTTGCATATTAAATGAAGGAGGATAAGTAAGTGTAAGAAAAATTATATCAGAGAAACTTTGTAAGCTGGTGTACTGTTAGAAGTATCCAATGCGTAAATATGGCACCCGCAAATACCGATGCTTAGAGAGTCAAGTGTACTTTACAGCTTTATAATAATAACAACTAGCGATAGTATGAATTTATGCGGTGCACAAATACGTAATCGCAAAAGACTAGGAAGTGCAAAAAGCTTCCTACCGGTAGCCAGAGGACTCTTATGAGTTTCTGCACTGTAGGATTTGCTAGACGTTATCTTTAGCAAATTGCCGCCGACGAACAATAATGCGTAAGTGTGACTACGGTTTCTGCCCTTTCGCGAATCCGTAATCGATGTTTGTTCGCAAACAGGTAGATGTACCTGTAATGAATGATAATCTCAACGTTGTTGTGTAATTTCGTCATAATGGTGTTTTACGCGCTTTCGAAATTAGCTTATCACATCGCGCGGCGAAGATAACGACTACCCTTAAGTACAGGCAGGAACATTTTATTTCACTTTAAACACAATGTGAATTATTTTTTCTCGATCAAAGCTATTGAAATATGACCTTTTATGAATCTACTTGAAATCTTATAAAATCACAATAATTTTATTATGAGCGTGCTATGATATAAATTGAAATTTTCGTACTTACATTACTTTCTCAAGTGAATCATATGATGACGAAATGAGTCAAGGGGTACGTCTTATACGGTGGCATCATATCAGATATACCCCTTGTCTTATTTCATCGTCATATATACTTTTTTAATAAAATTAATCACAATAATTCATACCCATAGTCCAGCAGTAGTGCTGCGCTAATATCGCTCAGTTATCTGCCACCATCGGACCGCGGAACAAGTTGCCCACTTGCATTATGTGATATTATATTATTGCACTATATTCGCTATACACATTCGTTGTAAATACGTAAGCAAAACGCGAACTCGGTCCCGGTCGTATCGCGGTGTGTAATCTTAATTTGCATTTTATTCATATCGCGTACGCCCCGTACGTATAATATAAATGCGACTACGGAAAAGAGACAGTTCTCGCTTCGACGTCGGGTTAATATACGTTTCTGAAAATTGAGACGTTAAAGCGAAACGGTATGATATACGACCGACGTAAATCGTTTGCCGTTTTCAATTTAGACTTTTCGTATATGGGGCGCGCGAGAGTTACGCGATCGCTCGCTTCGATAGAACATAGTGTGATTTGATGACTTTTTTAATGAATTTAATCGATTAAAATAAGTCTGCTTTCATAAGATAGTCGAGAACACAATATAATTTAAATTGGATACAATAATCGATCAACTATTGACAATATCGAACGAACAATCTGAGCATTGTAATTTCTGACTGAAACAAGACATTATTGTGACAGCTCATAGATCAGTCAATTACAGATCTCATCTGAACGAAGTGAATCGTCAAACGAGTGATACATTCACTAGATAGTGTGTAATGTGACCGATTCGCCATCCTTTCCGGCTGGTGCATTCCATCGGCTCGTTGCCAACAACCACTGTTCCAATAATTGACAGCGTGTCCTTGTAGAGAGTACATTGAGAGCGATAGCGATACCAATGCTGCAGTATCACTATACGTATGCAATATCGCGAAACTCCGTGTAAAGCAATCGGCGAAAAGTCCGGGCGCGGTCCTACTGTTAAGCAATATTGCACTTAAGTGTCTTAGAAGAAAATCTAAGTACAGTCTATTCTATGTGCAATTGAATTTTGAGCAAATAATCTATTCTCGTTGAAAGTTCTATGTGAGTGGATAAAGTTGAGTCCGTGAAAAAAAAATCTCTATGCACTGGATGGTTCAATTATTAATACGCTTCAATGATAATGATGATATTATAAAAGTAGATGTCAAATGTAATAGTTTTGATATCGAAGTATACGTAAATCGGTGTTTGCGACACGTTGTACGGATCTTGTCTTAATTAATAGCGATGCAATGCGGCGAAGACATTGGCGGGTATCTAGCGCCCGCATTGTCGTAAATTCGAACGATATTTACGATCGCGAAGGAATATGTACGTACGAATAGAGCAGACAGGAATTTTAACTTGACGGTTATGTGTTTTAACTTAGTTAACGGTGCGTTTCGCTGTGAAGAGTGTGTTAGAATTTAAAATCGAACGCTTTGATTTGCGATATGCATATGCTTAGTTGAGATATCTTATAGCCGCGAGACTATCTATATAATTGATTAAATTTCATTAAGAAGATTTCTGAATGTATTTTCAAAGATACTAGATAAATTCGAAAACACAATTTCACATTGATTCATTTGAACGAAACCATTAACATAATATCGTCTATCGTACGTTTATTAAACCAATTATAACTGAACATCATCTTATATTTTCGTAACATAATCAGTCGCAGGTCATATTATATTATACGTTCGTCAAACAAAATATTCCATGAGAACATTTTTTCAACAATCTCACGTACTTTCTTCGCATTTGGATAATTACATGCTAATCGTGTCTGAAGAGGAACCAGTTGCAAAACCGATCTCGTTATCAGCCAATTAATGCAGAAACAAAATTCCCCGTACACATAAAGAAAAAACAGCCATTTTCAGACTGATCTAACGTACGGATAACATGCACATATTATTATTAAGAAGAATTATCATTTGCGATCTTAACAAAGGTCTATTGTCGAAAGCATAATTTGGCGATTTACATTGTCGAATTTGTTTTTCGTCGTTATTTTTTGTTTGTCTAAATTAATTACGACGCTGCAATTACTTAACGAATATACGAGCATGTGAGATCTGCGTTTGATGAATAGCGTAATTTTAACAAAAATCTGTAAGAGAACGATGCAAAAAAATGGTTTATTATTAAGACACGAAGTATTTGATGAAAAATTTAGATTTTTTTAAAATTCGCGTATCTAATACCATAACTTTCTCGAGGACCACACAACACTGATTGTGTGTTGTTCACATAACCGTTCGACAAGACACAGTGTGGTCTCCTTGCGAAAACGATTCTGAACCAAAGGCGTGTTTGTCCCGCGAATGCAGAACATATTTCCATGTCGCTCATAAATATCGAATGGCTTTTACAATTCCTCAGATAACATTCGGTAATTATTCAATTTGTGTGCGTGCGCGTAATTGCGGGCACGCTGTACCGCGGCAGGGAGAGTTGAGGACATTTCATTACTGGGTTGTTATATCGATCGGCATTCTTTGAATGTGACTTGCAAATTATTTGTTGTGATTGTGAGATTTTGTTTAAATTCTATATAGATTGAGCGAAATTGTGTTTTCTGTCCGGTACAGGTGCAGCGTATGAATAAATATACTCGCGAATGATATGAATGCAATTTGTTCGTGATCGTTATTTTTTTTATAATGCATATTATAAATGCAAACAAAATAATGTAACTAAATTTATCATCGTTATAAATATAATTTTTACACGGAAAAACAATAGTGGAACAAATTATCGATACCGATCAGAACGGGAGTACGAAATTTGCAAAATTTATTGTTCGAAAAAATATTCTCACAATTAGCGAAAACACATGTTACCTAATCGCTTTGTTTCACATAACAAACATTAGAATTAAGCACACGTTCATATATCAGCTGCTTTTGTTTCGAAGTATTAAAATATGGTAGACTGAGCAATTTACTACGTTAACCAAAGTGGATATGCACGCAATGTGTTTTTCATAACAAATAAGATAATTGAACAATAATTCAAGTATGCGGTCAACGCGAATTTATCTGCGAAATCTATCAACACGTTCACTTCCGAGCGCGCGGTTTATCGACGTATCGTTAAGTAACAGTGCAACGTATCGTAAAATTTAATTGTGTCTTATTACGGCACAAGAAATTTTATAACTATAGCGAAATTCCTTCGGAGCTTTTTACGTGTTTACCATTTCTATTTTCCACGTTCACTTTTGTTATACGAGCGGGATTGCGACACGGTCGTAATTGCTGAAAAGTCGAATCGACTTTTTCGTTTATCATTCGACTATGCATCCACGGAACAATTAATCGCAGCTGTGTGCAAGGTGCATATTTCACATTCGTATCGACGAAAGAAGGGTTCGCGTGACCGGTCCCCGGGTTTTGTTCTCAATTGTCACATAATCACGACAAATTTACGACTGGCTCGCGATACGAATTGCGCTTTCGATATACCGCAACACGAATAATGTGCATTTATACGCTTATGATGTACGTATTCGATGGATAATATGTAGGTACACTAAGGGCGAGAGAGCGTTGCGTAGTTAGTTTCAACAATGCGATGCGAGCACAACCCGTGACACAACACGGCTTTTAACTTACGCCGAGATTTTGTCAGAATCGCGGTTATTGTTGAACGAGACAAAGAGGGGTGCTTACATTATTAGCTGTGCTCTACCTATGAGAGTCTGCCACGCCATACGCACAGATTCTGACAGACGAATGCCGCTTTGTTGCCCCGTACAGCTTTCGGGATTCATTGTACATCTTTGTGCGCGAATCTTGATGTGTACATTGTCTTTTCATTCAAGATCTGTTTGCAATACGGCCGAGATTTGAGGAAATTATAAAATCATAATTTGGATGAATTTTCATATTAATTACTTTGAAAATATTATAATTTATTCATTTGTCTGGTCTCTTGTTCGGATACATAGATTTTTCCTCCAATTCTTAATTCCGATCAATATTTCTGTTACATTTTCCTCACGTCACTTATCGCCTCATTTTACTGATTTATATGTATGTTTATCATTCAATATATTTTCATAGCATTTATTTCAAAGTCAGATCTGCAGCGAGTTCCAAGTAGATTCAAACAAGAATAATGTGATAATATTCTTACTAGGATCACGGTGTGGATCGGAGTCGAACTAGTTGCTCCAGATCAGATTTGTATTGCAAGGATGTACGCTTATCATTATCATAACAAGATTTTTTTTCTTTTTTGCTCACTTCTAATGCGATAAATGCAATAATTTTTGTCTAAAATCTATCTAGAAAAGAAAGGTTTTCCTTCTTATAATACATCTTTACTCCATATCTATGTTCAGCTCTACAGAATAAGTCGATAATAAATGAATGCAAAATCCATAGCGACCTCATCATCTCGCATAACCCCATCACTGTCGCTTTCTTCGTACGACGAGAGGGAAACGACAGCGAACGCATGTATAACGTGGCAGATAAAGCGTGTTAAACAATAACGCACACACGGCGAGCATCATGCACGACAACAATCCGGTCGTGCCGGTTCAATTATGGCACACGGCGAGGCTTTCGAGGAGTTCCTCCTTTGCCACGATCGCTGTGACCCCTCGGACCAGAACTAGGGTCGGGTCGGAGTGAAAGAAGTGGAAGTCCGTTGCGAAATCCTCCCCGAGCACCTTTGACCCGCTCGCTTGTAAACGATGCGTGTTTGCTGTAATTGAAACTGTTGCAGTTCACACGATCCGTGTTTGCGTTGAAACCGATCGGGTCTAAACGGTTGACCTTACTAGGAATGGATGTGCTGAAAAAGTCAGTCACACATTGAGATGTGGTGTTTTTCTTTTCTAGCTGAATTCTAGGCAGAAATTATTGTCTTTTTCGCACTATATGCAAGAGTTTGAGCAGGAAATACGATAACTTATACTTATACAAACGATGACGTTCTCTTTGCTCTGCATCTTTAGGTAAAAGATATAGAATTGTTGCATGAGAAGATATGCTATTATTTTCTATCTGTACTCTAGCCAGATATTATTGCCTTTCTTACTCTAAATGTAAGCACTCGAACAAGAAAGGTAACAATTTCCAGTAAGACAAATGAGTGTTCCACCTTACACTACATCACAACGACATGATATGAACAATGATGTAGTGCAGGAAGACACTCTTATCATCTGTACAACTCGATATTACTGTCTTTTAGCTTTAATGCTTACACCTAAGACAAGAAATTCTACATTTTATAGATAGTTTAGTTAGAATAGGAAAGCCCCTTCGCATCGCACATTTGGATATGAACTTTCGCGATGAAATAAAAAAAAAACTTTTCGAATGAGACATAAAATGCAACATAACTTTCTTGTAACTCGATCGGATTTATGGACTGTCTGGATTTATATTCGCATAATCGTTAAGTTCTTGATATTGAATATAGTTGGCGTGACACGTGCGTGTTGTCCGGTGCGTGACACGTGCGTCAAACAGCCTACCGTTATAAATCGAGCACAAATCGGAAAAGTCGTCCTCGACATGTTCATTCCGTACGCAAACGAAGCGGCGATCTAGAAAAGCGTTTCAGAATTTATATCATTGTCCGGACCGTTGAGCCAGTCTCGGACTCATTCCATTGTGAAACTCGTTTGAACTAAAAACGTCTCTCGGGTCCTGACTTGTGGACCGCTCTGTGTGTGCTCAGCCGTTTTGCATATACGCAATTCTGTATAGTGTGTAAATTCGTTGATTTTATGATAAAAGTTGCTCGATTCATACAATGTATGAAATTCGTACAAAATAACATGATTAATCCACCTGCTATGAGTCTATGTTGGTTCATACATAATATGCTTTTTGTGTGATGCAATTGCGGATTATGCTCATTATAATTATTATAATAATCGGCACATGGCAGTTAGTGTCGTTCAGTTTTTCCGACATCTCGATTTGTACTCTTATCGTTTATTTACAGTCGCGAGCCAGAACTGTAATTATACCCCACCAACAATAACGTTTAATCGAATAAAATATGTGCGCCACTGAACGATAACAATCGCCCTATATGTAACAAGCTCAATTCACTTTCGTCCTTTCCTTACCGACTTAACTATATAATCCTTGTCTATTTTATTAAATAAATTTTACACGATCGATCAGAAAATTACGCCACGGAACCTATAGTTATTTTATCATTACTGTAATCGATCACTTAAAAATCAAATGTATCACTTTGCCGATATTCGTATTACGCAATTTCCTACATATACCTACACGAAACACAGCATTTCACACATTTCCAACGAGTAATAAAATTTCCCTGAGTCGCGAAAGCCTTTTTACGACGTCCATCGGCGCCTTGCATATATGAACAATCGACTTTCGTACCACGCAGAGTTTTAGAAGTCCAGATTTTACAACATCATAGAAATATATGATGGGCACCAGTATTAAATGAGCAGAGTCGGACTTGTACCGGTGGCAATTTGTTAGTGTCGCCTGATTGTTATCTAACAACGGGGTCCGCTACACATAATGAGATTTCGCAGATATGAACAGAAATTTGTATGTTTGCACAAATAATGTTGATTGTATTTAAAGATATATGTTCATATGCATATTTTTTTAATAAGAAAAATTTCTTAATACCAGGTGTGTCATTCTAAACAAATCGTTTCAATTCAATAAATTAAATGATTTATTGTAAAATGAAGTGCATAATATTGGTGTCCACATACGTTCGAACGAAAGGATTAGATCAATTTGACCGATTTTCGACAAAAAAAGGCTTTCTTTTGTTCGCACGAAAAGAAAATCATTTTTTTTTTGGAAAACTAACAAATCTGATCTTTCGTTCGATTGAGTGTGGACCCCCTATATCTTTTCGAGCTACTTTGTTTCAAATCTGCATCATATTCTAAGTAAGTATCGTGTATGATATCTATTTTAATTAAATCTACTTGGTCCATAGTGCAAATCTGAAGCAATTTAGTTTGAAAAAGCGCTTGCTACAGCCTACAGATCCCATTATGAAAATCAGAAGTATAATAAGCCGAGTAAATAACACGTTATGTGCCTGATACATTTTCGCGAATTTCATATCAGTTCAACGTATTCTCATGCGAATTTTTCGAATGCATAATTCCAAAGAGGCACAATAAAACTGCACACATGAAAATTACACAATTGAGACATCAAAACGAAGCCAAATTGCGCTCGTAAATCATTAAAAGTGAAATTAATCGCGTAAAATAAGAAGCGCGCACAATGGCCGAGCGCACGCGCTGCGCATTTCCGCTCTTTACGCCTACCCGCGTATTCATTTCCGTTTTTTTCCCGCGCTTTTATTTTCGATTTTAATCGCGAACGAACCGCGAAACGGGACTCGCTCGGCATAAAATTATCAATTGATCAATAAAAACGGATCGGTCTTCGAGTGTCGGTTTTTACGGCGCCGTAACGTTTTATACGGGGCGCCCGGTTATTTATGCTCGCGGTCCGGACTTGCGTAAATTAACCGGAGACATAAGGCCGATTATGCTCGCCGAATGCAATTAGTGCGTTTCGCCTTTATTTTAAGCGAATGAGGGAAGTGCATCTCGGCGTGATTGATTTATACGTGCGTTTTTGATTTTAAGAGATGCGAAGTTCGGACGTGGTGAATCTACGTGTTATTGAATAAATTGTATTGTAATGCAATTTTGTAATTTTCAAGTTAGATACCACTTTGATTCGAATATGCACAATAAACCAAATTGATTCAATAAGAATCCTATATAATACGTTAAATCTATGTATTTGGTAGCACAGTACTCTATAACAAAAAAGCTCGCAAAAACTTTAGATTTCTAATTTTCGTCTTACATTAATTTCAATTGAGATTTTTTAAAACTCGTTTTTTCATGAAAAGTATCTTTGTTTTATTTTCCTTTTGGTATAGATTCTGTAAAACATGTTTTACTCAATATCTAAATTACTTGTAAACAAGGTAAATTTATGATTTTGAACCCACCATAATACTCCATATTTGCGTTCAATGCAACTCCATATAAATTTACATAAGTATCATTAATGAACCGATATATTCTCATAAATTGATTGATATCAATGTTGTGTCTATTGACAATTTTCTTTACTTAGATTTAGATATTTTAGTACATAATTAATAGATATATCAAGAAATAGACATTTTCTAAGGTGTAGGTGTACTGATCATAATACGTGGGTGTTTGTATCTAGAAGATTATTGCACAATGGCGCCAAAATGATCTAGATCTAAACACTCATACATACATTTGAATACAATATCATTATCAACGTGAACTTTTAATATCAATTTGCAAATTGACGATGGTGGTAATGAGCAGACAATTGAAAGTCAAACTGAAGCAGTATACGTACTTCATTGCGAAAGCAAACTTCAAAAGGTTACCTATGTATGTAGTTTGCTCCAGTTGAACTCACTAGGCATAACTAGCTTAAAAGTAAACGAAGACAACTTTTATGAGTTTTTTTTTTTTCACTAAGAGTTTTTGAAATGATATGAAACAACATGTGAGTTTGTACATTAAATTCAAACGAAGTCGCGTGATCTTTCGAATCATGTAAACCTTTTAGGACGGATTTTTGCTGAAAACTTTCAGCTAAAACGGCCTCGGGAATTTCGGGAGTCGCTCGTGTTCTTATCTCGAATTTGCGGTTGTCGTGTCTAGACACGGTACGTCAACGCTGACTTCAGACTTGCTGTTGTCTGCTGAAATGCTGAAAGATATCGCGAAACATGCATGCATTCGATTTGTTGACACTGCTCTTGCATAATTTTTACATATCGGATGTATTCTGCTGCTATTACACTTTCATATTATTGAATCAACATAATCTAAATTACTTTCTCTAATTATTTTTTTATCGATATAGTACCGAGTTTATACAACGTTTATCGTATAATGGAGTCGTTGAGATTTGTCTACAAAAATATATATTCACGAGAGGTCTATAAATATTCATTCGGATGATATTTCGACACAGCACGAGTCATTTTTGTATTGAAAAAAAAATCTTTAATGATGGCTCGCGCGGCTGAATCCACCCCCGCTAGGAAAACGACTCTGCGGGGCGCTCACTTTTCGGGGTGAATCTATAATTGCTAAAACGGGGATGAATTTCTCCAAATTCGCGAAAAGAATTATTTTTCTTCTTCTTCTCGCTAAGCGTTTCATTCATGAATTTTCGATACAGAAAGATTATTCTATCAACGTTAAACGATATGAATTTATAAAAGTTTCATCGATCGCCATCAAAAGAAACTTTTCGATAAAGCCGCTTTATTTATAACATTTCGCATTCAGAACGATATTAAATTAAATGAATCAATATTATTCAAATTACAATTATAAAAATTATTTTCAAATTAGTTCGATTCATTTAATATAAAATTCGAGATTGGTCTTAAATAATACCAATATCCATTGAATTTATCTTTCGAACAAATTGAGAACCACAAATTAATAAATCGAGTGTATGAAAGATCAACAACAATCACCTAGCACAAAATAATCAGAATGCGGCCCAGCAATCTCATGTTTGCGGCGAATAAACAAGTAGAGACAACTCGCATAAACGAAAGATAAATTCACATGCACCGAAACTTAACCCCCGAAAAAGCTTAATTACTCAGCTCCGTGCCGCCCCCGTTCACATTATACTTTGTTGTCTGTGCTTTCTTCGTTTGTGTGTGCACACTTTACATGCTCGCATAGAAAATATATAAAGTACACATAAAGAGAGAGAGAGAAAGACCGGGGAACACAAAGCGAGCACTTTTGGTACACTTCAAAATGCATACGTGCATCTCTTGCTTTATTGTGCTTCGCGAATGTGCGGTTATGATGCGCTATTTCCGTAATTGAGTTCGGATTAATGCAGTGAAATTCGCTCGGTGACGTTAATTTCATTGCTTATCTACTATTTAGGGGTGTATTTTCGTTTAAAAATACATTTTCGTGCAATTTTATTATTTTCATCTTCATTTTCTATAGAATGTTCTTTGAAATCTACATTATTCAAATCGATGTTAAAATTCGGGAAAATTCAGAGTTTTGTTAATAATATTACAATTTTAAAGATAAATGTGAATTTCATTGAATAATATACCCAAATCAAATATGTAGTGCAAGAGAGAATGGAAATCATTTATCTAATCAGAAATTATTGCATTCATTGCTTTAGAGTTTGCAATAATTTCTAGCTGGAGTCTAGCTTGAAAAGAAAAACGTTCTCCCTTGCACAACATTTTTGATTCTAATGCAACAATATTGAAAATTCGGATGAATTTTATTTACGAATCTATTCGACTGACTCAAGTTATATGATACAAATTTTCGAAGGATACAGAAACGTTTCTCGAAGTAAAAAATGCTTTTTATGATGTCTATCAGATTCTTAAAACCATTAGATCTCTCTCCAAATCTAGAATAATTTTCTTCAATCAATTTTTTTTCAAAAACTCATCGAAAAAACTGTCACAACAATGACTAATTGCCACCCGAAAACAATTAAACGCCGCCAATCAAAAATCACACAATTCGCCCACCGTTAAAAAACACATGCCGAAAATCACACACGAAAAGCGAAACACATCAAAAATGAAAATCACCGAAACGGAAAACTTCAACGAACACATATAATATAATAAAATGACTCACCCCCGAAAAGTTGATGCGCCATTCGGCTCCGAAAAAGTCGTGCACGTGTGTGCACGTGGAGGCTTACGTGCGCGCACACGTGAAGTATTTAATTAATGTCTCCCCCCCCCAGACCCCCGCGTCTCTCCCCGCGGGGCTGGGCGAGGGGCTGTGGGGGGTGAGGGCGAAGGGGCACTTGGAGGGCCCGTACCGGCGGGTGCCTGTCTCGGGCCGGGACCGCGGGCTGCAGGGCCCCATTTGGGGACCGAGTGGCCCCGTTGGATTTTTTGGTCGGGATAAGGGTTCTTTTTTAAATTTAGTGATGTTTAATTGTAATTGAGTGTATTTTTAAGGTTATGTGAAAATATTGAGTGGATTGAATTAATTTTGGTATGGTTAATTGAGGAGTGTTGCTGTGTAGTAAGTGTATCTTGGCGATGTTGTTATCGAAAAAATTGAAATGTATGCTATCGAGTAATTGTACTATAATATTAAACTCAGTAAATGATCCTTTTTTAATTATATTCGTTAATATCTGAAATATTGACCACTGCTACATATGCCCCATGAACTGTACTTATCTCAACCGATCACTTTTTTATATAAAATATTGTCTACATTATAAATTTCGTAAATTTTGTTGATTTATTTAGACGAAATTGATTTATTTTGGTATATTTAACAAAAACAATCAATATTCATAGAGTTTTTTTTTTTCATAAAGGTTGAAATGAGACCAATATATCGATCGATTTATAACTTATTATTCATTATGAAAAATTCGGTGCATAGAGAAAATTAAACGAAACAATTTATTGCATTAACATACGTACGTTTGATTAATCTTTTTTTAATGCTCACATAAGCTCTTAAATTCTCTTTATTTTAAAATCTAAATCTAATAGGTATAAAAATTAAATTAAACATCATAATTATCGAAAAAAAATTTCGATATTTTTCGATATACTCGTGAAGAAAAGTCGATTTCATCAAAATACAAACTAAAATTACATCGATTCATTTTTTTCACGATACATACATCCATCAAATATGACCACATGAAAACGTATCAAACCTTAAAAAATCCATTCGAACCACACTCACACACACACACCACAATACTTCATTCAACAAAAATCCGACAGTTCGAAGAGTCACATCGAAAATCCACCTCGAATCACACGCATCAGATGATGACTTCTTCCGAAGCCGCAAAATCAATTCGTCCCAATCCGAATCGAGTCCATTCTCCGTTCCGAGAAAAGTGCGAGATGACGCGTCATCTTACAGAAGACCAACTCCCAAAGAATATGGATGCCGAGTCGTAACAAAACGACTCGAATGTGACTCGTCGAAAATCGAACGGGGACGTGCGTGCGCGTTTCTAATGCGTCCCTGCATTTTAAGTTACATGATAATTGCATGTTAGATATAAATAAGCCCTATCGCCGGCAGACTCATTTTGGACTAATGGCTCATGTGTATGTGGCCCGCCTCGCGAAGGGCCCGGCACGAAAGTCTTGTACGACTCGACAAATTAATGATTAATTGAAACGATTATGAAAATTAGCATATTGAGCGGTTGTTTTTGTCGTTGTGCCCGCTAGATATGGTTGCGTATTTAATTTTTCGGTAATATAAATGTCGCCGAGTCGCGATAATGATATTTCGTAATTTATATTTTCATTGTGTTCGATGCTCGCGATTAACTATCGGGCTTTGTATATTTTTAGTTTATGAGATGTTAATTTTATTTTTGATATATTTACTGTCGAAACACAACGAAACATTGTAAACTTTCTATGTATTTTATCGATCAGTATTTAGATCTATATTCTGCACAACTTTATAAAACATCTAACAGACATAACATAATAAAATACCGAGTGATTTTTTTTTTGTATATAAATTATTTAATTTGTAATCTTTTAATTAAAAACTAAGTCACATTTCAAATTGAATATCACAGTAATATAATTATGGAACTATGTTTTAGTAAAAATCATTTGTGTCCATACTTTCGATTTGGCTGTATACAAATCAATGTTGCTTTCGTACCAAATTGCACAGTAGTGGATACAATTATCATATTTTCCATTTGGCATTTAATATTTGAAAAGTGGATACGCTACAAATTTTCACAACAGAACGTATACAAAAACTTTCTTCTTTTACAACCTGAAATGTTCGGCGAAAAACGAAAACAGTTTTTAGACAAACAGACTCGCAAAGCGTGATCGCAATACAAACATACTTTATATACAAATTGTCATATTATATACTATGCCTTAGTTGTTTTTTGGCCGAAATCGTTAAACTGTGAAAAGTATAAATGTATGAATGCGGAGACAACTTAATGTGTGTTCGGATCCCCCTAATAAAACGTGGAAGCTCGCCATGTTTATTAATACGTAAAGTCGATTCAAAGTCGAGGACATAAAAGCTTGTTTTTTGATGCAAACAAAATTTAAATAACGGGCGTCGTCTTATCTAAAACATCAGGATTCCGTGTTCGCTGTATAGAGTTGACATGATTTTGTGATTTCGACGGCACAAAGTTTCAGAGACAGACACTGAAATGATTAACAACCATCAACATCATCGGCCTGAACAAAACACACAACAGTTTCTGTGTTATTAAGGGGTGTATCCTGAATCATCATTATCATCAGTGATAATATCTAGTTAGATTTACAAAAATTGAATCTCACTAAAATATTATGAATTTTCAATAAACTATTTCTCATTAAGTAATCGTAATCAAAATATATTTGTATTTATGTTTATTATAGTAATTTTGATGTATGCAAATAATGTAAATAATTATTGAGATATTCAAAACAATTCCAATATAAATATTTTATACATCACGTGGAAAGGCCACCATCCCATCCATCCATCCATCTTTCATACAATAAACAAAAATTTGATTTAATCAAACATGTATCTACATGAATTTATTCAATCCAAACATCGCTTTTAATTAACTTTTTACTAGTTAAGTATTCAAAACTATTCATACAAAGTGAAATTCACAAATCCTCAACAAGGAAACATGCGAAAACCTAAAACGTGACTACGCCCGATATAATAACCCAACTTCTGGTAGTATGGGGCGTCTCATACACGACGCAGATATCCTGTCACGGCGCTTTGGTGACAATTCTTCATTCCGTGGGAAATTGATGGCATGTCGCCGGATATTTAAAATTTTACGACCGAATCGCGGATTAATTTTAGGCGATGGGGCGACATGCGAGCCCGCCACCATCCGAACCCACTCTCCCCATAAAACCGCCCCATCATTAGCGTCACAACGGACAGAGAACACGACAGACAGGCGAATATGCTAAGAATTGGCAGTGCAAAGTTATAAAATTGCGACATGTGCACGTGGAGTGCAGTTTTAGAAATGTGAAATTATTCCAAAGTATCGATATGTTAGTTGGATTTCTTATTTTTGTATAGAAACTTCTTGAAGATTAAAAAACTTGCACATTTTTCCAATGATTTTTCGTATGAAAAATATTTGTTCCAGTTAATGTGATTTTCGGATGGAGTATTAATTTATATGCAATTGCATTTTCTAGCTATAAAAAAGTGTTAAATCTATGTCAGAACAAGTAGATATATTATTTTTCATAAAACTTATACTAAAACCTTTCCAAAATTGGACTACAATTTTCCGAATCCTTAAAAAGTCTTTCACAGATTTTAATTTGAATATAAAGAACCCAAATATATGCACTCTCATATAAATATAACAGAAAGTTAATCATCATATATTATTTTTAAATAATAATTTTAATTCGAATATCAAACTGTTTGATAGGGATTATAATCGCATATTTCATTGGGAAACCTCATACGTTACTCGATAATGTTTGCGGAAACTGCTTTTCAGTTAGTAGACAATGTTGCTTAATATATTGTATCGATTTGAATATGAGGCGTGCTCGATTTAGCAGGTGGTTCATGTCGTTTTTAAATTAGCTGAAAATGTTAAATTTAATAGTCGGCACGAGACGGCATCGACATGTCAACCTGCACGGCATTGCGTTGAAAGTCATGCTGATTTTATTTACGTTCATTTGTACGTTAAGCTGTACGATATTTGCAATTGCATATTAGATTACCGCCATTTGTATTGAAAGTTTTCATGGTTATTTCGTTTAATTGTAATTACCGATTCGTTCAGTTTATTGTCATATATAAAATGATTTAAAATGCAGTAATAATTTACTGTCATTCATCCTTCATTAGTTAAACTCAAACTTTTTATATAAAATATATTGATTTAATTTATATTTTCAATTATTTCATACAAATGTATTTACATTTATACATTAATTGTGCAATTTTTCACCGCTGTAATGCATGTTCCACACCCCTTGTACAAATACGAAGAGTTTACCGCTCGACCATTCGCGCGGAAAATTCGCAGCATTTACCGCGCTATGCGGATTTTTCGCTTAGCGTTCGTTTTTCGTATAATACATCACGTATGCTACGGTTCGGCTTATTCGATATGTATCCAAATATACGTGTGTATGTGCGCTTCAATTTTGTACGTAAAGGAATTCTTGTGTGCCTTTTCAATAAAAAAAATGACTGTAATTGAATGAAGGTCGGTCGACTTGAATGATTCGACCGGAGTGCATGCAAATAAACCGCAAACGTATCTAGCGATTTTATTTTTCATTGACTTTGAAAAAATTTTGACATTCAATCACGAAACACTTCTTTGCATGAGTAGATATGTGAAAGTTAAAATTCTTCATATTATATGTAAGCGACAATGCTTTTTTTATCTCGTTTTATTCAATCGTACGTTGCTGCTGCTGCAAAAACTATATTTTCATACAATTCTAAAAAGCGTTAATGATTCAAAATACACTGACAATGAAACTTAGATTTATTTCTATATAATTTATTATAAAGAAAAAATCATTTTTTTAAACAAATAATGGTAGTTCGAACGGAACGACCAATTAAATTCAAACAGCAACCGATTTTAATCAGACTAATACACAATATCTTGATTGGTGTTGACTTTATTTATCGAAAACATAACAAATCGAAACATTCAATTATAGTTCCGTTATTGGAGTGCAAAATTTCAGTTCGCCTCGTTTATTTTGAGGCTGAAAAAAAATCGCTTAATAAGGTCTACCTCGGCCCGTCCGTCTGCATTCATACGAACACAATATAAAGTTGCACACGAACAAAATTCGAATGTGTTCGTGTTTGGATTGAAAATATTCGGGGTGTGTACGGCTTTCCGACGATCGATTGTCGTTTTTTTTAACAAGTTGTTTTTCAACTGCAGTTAAATTTTCAGCGGTTTCATTATGGGGTGGAGAGGGCGCGCGGAAACTCGAGGAAAAGTTTCAGCAGTGCATCTGCGTTTTTATTATTGTGCCGTGTTCCTTTTTCTATTTTACTATAACTATTTTTTCCGGGCAGCCGCAATCGAAAAACGTTGCTCAAATATTGAATGGAATATCGGGAGAAATTTGCAAGCTAAGAGCGTTCGTTTCTGTAGTACCGAAACTTGTGTACCGCCAACAAACACAATGCTAGCTAAATAACAGCGCGTCGAGCTAATGAACCACTTTATATTATTTGTTTCAACTCAAGACAATGCAATTTCATTAAAAGCTATTAAAAAGTATGCTTAAAGATTTTTTCATGCTTAAATTGCAAAGTACATACTCAATAACACTTGAATAAAATCAGACGAAAGAACATGTGACTAATTTATGAATTTTATATACGACTATCACATTTTTATTTCGATTTTACCTAAACAAGTTCTAATATTTCTAAATAAAACAATATCCGTATCCAATTGACTATTTAATTGGTAAAATATAGTGATTTTTTTATTATAAAATCTTCATTTTTCATATGCTTATTGGAATATATTTTGTATAATTTCAATAACTTTATTAGATTTGTAATATCATACCTTTATTGACTTTGAATATAATAATTCCACGATTTCTCATTTCAGTTCACAATATTTTTTAATACGATTCAACATATTTCTCCCTTTGTGTTCATTGAACAATCGTCGATATCAAAGAATATCGAAGTATAATATTATAAAACCAGAAACTATAGAATGAAAATGCATATTTTTTCCGATATAAAATACGCTCAAATTGTGAACAATTCAAATTTTTCGCATATTAGCGAACCGATGGGAACGAACCATCAGAAAAAGGAACCAATATTGCACGCTCGTTTAAACCTTCATATCGAATCGTCGACTGTTTTAAGTACGCAATGAACTTTCGATCTTTCGACTCGGTACAGATTCAATATTGAGGTTTCACTTTTTCGGTGCGATCGGCTCGCCAATTCTCATACTTACACAAGCCAAATTTGACTTCAAATTTATTAAATTACGATTTTGATTGATGATATTCAATTCTTATTAAATGAAAAGAATAATCTATACAATTTTAATAAGAATAAAATACGACGTCGAGTATTTCCCGTACATGTCTCGGTCCTTTCGTCTGGCTTCGTACCGCTCGCTTTTTGTTATTTTTCGAATTTTGTACGTAATGGAAGGACGCGATCCGCGGTCTCGGTAGGAAACCACAAATTGGCCCGGTCATCATTTGTGGATAACAAAACGAATAAAAGATCACTCTGGACACACGGATGATAGAACAATACGTATGGTTCGATGCATTTTCGTACGTGCACACTCGAAGGCCTTCGCGCACACACGTACTTACTTCACTTTACCTGTTCGATACGAAACGATTCGTGCGGAATTGGTAACTTATGATTTCAAATTGCTAGACGTACAAGATACAATATGTTATTTATCGTGTACAGCAGCCGCAGTATTGGTAAATTACATATCTCAATCCAAAAAAATGTACACTATTGTAAGTAAATCTGGACGATTTTGATAAGTATCAAAAATGTCGTATTTATTCAACATTTTATAACTGAATGGGTTCATAGTTTCTTTTATAATTGGAAGACTAATCAAATCAATATATAAAAAAATATTGTAAGGTTGTATAAAATAAATACTTGACTGGTTAAATGAATCTTGTTTTCAAATCATTGAGTTTACAATAAAATATAATTTTTATTCACTCCAATAATTGTTGCACAGTAATCTCTTCTGAATCATGTTTCCGTTTAATCAATTTTTTCTATGAAAATCATCTAACTATATAATAGCGCTATTCTGTGTATCAGTGTATCTGTATGTTCATGTAATGCTCCAAAACTGCGTTGATATATTCAACGGGTTGATCACTATACCTAATATTGATAACAGATGCAATATTAATAACCATACTCGATAGCTCTATAGATTATAAAAGAAACTAAAAAATCATTTAGAACAAATTTTACCAAAAATTGTAACATTTTTTAAATTCATTAAATGTTAATAGTGTACATTTTTTAATTATGAGCCAGAGTTGAACGCTCGTTCTGTTTTATCGAAATCGTCAAGTTTTATATAATTCGCCACAATATAACAAATCTTTTCCGTATTGAACGAAACAATGATGAAGAAAGAACGTGGCATTTTTTCGAAATGATCAGCGAAATCACACGAAGGCCTGATGATCCGTGTCGTCCGGTGAACAGTTCGTTTTCACGCAAATCCGCTCGGACTCTTTGTTTACGGTTCGACTGATCCGCGTTCGGTTCCACATGTTTCGCATGAGATATTCACATTTCTCTTTTCCCACCGGCCAAAGAACGAGAAAACAAAAGCCCAAGAGAGAAGGGAAGAAGACGGCGAGAAAAGGGAAGAACGAGAAGGAGGAAAAATCGAAAAAAATACAGAGCTCGGTTTGAAAAAATTAGATGAAACGACCGGAATCAAAGCGGCCGCGACGAAATGACCGTACAGAAGTGACGCGCCGTGAAAATTATAAGACGGACGAGAAAATATATACAGGCAATCCTCTAACTGCGAACTGTCTAAAATCCACGTGAGTGATGAAAAACAGAGACGTCCGTACATTCAATCGTACATACGAAATACGTCTGTTACTGTCTATCGTCACTCTGAATAATTTTTGATAATTCGAAGTTGAAAGACCTAGTGTATAATACATACAAAAGACCACGTGGTCTTTTGAAGATGTCTTTCGAACTGTGGGGCGCGACCCCTTCGACTTTAACCGATTCGTCACACTATCGATCGATAGTAAAATAGATTTTTGTTTGAAACTTTCCCACTGTAATAAAATATAACAACACTCGATTTCTTATGGTCGTTTCTATGAGGCGAGCAATGAAATGCGTTTTGCTATCGATCGTGTTTTATATAAATCTTAAGAATATTGTCGTGGAAGCAGCATAATTCTGTAAATAATCGCTAATTTTTATTACTGTTTTATTCATTATATTATATTATAGTAATTCAGAGATTATATTTTAAAATTGAGGACGCAGATCTAATGAGTCTATTTATCATAAAAACTATCGAGGACAGCTTGATGATAATAATTCCAATCAATGATGTAGAAAGTATACGTAATTGCTATAATGAAAATACATAATAAGAAACTTTTTACAAACCAATATTAAGAAATTTTCTAATAAATCGATCGATATAATCGTGTCTCCATTATGAAAAGTTCGAGTTTTCCGTGAAAATCGGCACGACCGAAAAACGGCCAAAAGGCGCGAAAGAAAGTCGAATGTTTTTGTTTAATTATTTCCTTTTTGTCAACATATAAAACCGAAGTTTGTCGAACGATTTGTTCTACGTGTTACTTCATTAAGCATTCAGCCGGGAGTGCAGTGGAACTGGTCGACCGCAAAAACGGATGTCGCTACTGTTCGCTGATCATTACGGTGCCGTTCTTTTTTGGTTTGATACGTTTTCTATCTTTTTCGATTAGGAAAATCGCTCGAATAGCAAATTGGTCGAACGGATCGATTCGGATTTGTGACGGCGGGAAAAAGTCGAGAAAAATTGTGAAAGTGCGTCGTGTCGTCAGATGTGGTCGGTTCCCGTTTTGTTCCGGTGGTTTCGAACGATTCTGTGAGAAAATCGTGTATCTTTCAGCGAATCATGCGTATTCGATATTTCGAACTAAATATGAAAAGAAGTTGTGTTCGGTCGAGATTTGAATATGGGAATGTGAAATGAGCTTTTGCGTTATATGTGAAGAAACCGATTTATCGTCCGCGTGTAAAAAAGTTGCAATAAACCACATAACGAGTGGTCGGTCGGGATGTCTTGTTTTTGTTGCAACAAAATCGATTATCGTTCACGTATCAACCAGTCATACACACCTGCACTCCTCGACGGAAAAAAAACGCTTTTATGCGAAAATTTGCGGAAAATTTGTAAGTTACTTTTTGTTCTTTTTAAAGGGAGCGAGTTTTCGAAAAAACATTTCTTGAACGCCGACAAAGTGACTTTGCAAACTCGACCACGGTGTACGCTCGAAAAAACATTAATACGAACTCACATCAAGGTTTCGCTTTGATTCATAAAAATATTTCGACGAAGCGTGACGAATTCGAACATCTCAACCTCAACACACATCCTTCTTTCGACAATTACGTTGTGACAGAATAGAGACAGATTTCTGTGTAATCTTTTATGGTTCGACTGATTCTTGCGTTTACACTTGCGCCGCTTCTTTGTCCGTTTTCGGTACCTACAGGTACGTGTTTACGTCCTGCTGTAAATCAACCAATGGATCTCTTTCATAAGAAACAATTCAATTTGTGGATGCTGCGAATATAATCGCCCGAAGTCGGCTTTTACCTATTTGTCGGCTACTTTCTCAATTCACATGTAGGTATTTACAACGGTCAAAAGTTTCATGTTAAATACACGTTTCGGAATAACAACATAATGCAGTCAGGTAAAGTGCACTTTGCGACGCGACGGATGAATTTAGGTAAAAAAATAATCCTTGCGTTTTAACGGTTTTAGTGACGATTTATCCATTGATATTTTTTTTTACTGTGGATATGTGCCTTTTGAGTGAACAGATTAGACATGATCCTTTTTTTCCATTTGCATGTAATGCACCTACCTGTATGTATTATGTTTCTAGAATCAAAATTCAGGTTTCAAGGAAAGGTCGATTCGTCATCGCCAACGAACACGTATCGTTCGCATGAAACTAAATATGTACATATATTCAAACGTTCATACAGATGAAATAATAAATAAATCATTACGATATATCATCAAAATATTTACTTCGATACTAAGACAATAAATATATCCACTACCTCAAATAAAGCCTCCCTTCCTCCCCTACCAGTAGTCCCAAGTTCTTCATTGCTTCACCGCGAATTAATCCAGACGAGGGATGAGGCCAACAAGACATTCAAAGCAACAGGGCTGTCGATTTCATTCAATAAATATTAAAAAATCAAACGAAGTTGCAAAAAACACAATACTAAACAATTTCATCATATAGTCATTGAAATGTTCAGCAACAAAAATCAATTGTTTTCACATATTTCCTGACCTAAATTATGGAAAATATGATTTGTATTATACAGATTTATTGTTGATATTTGAAATTAATAATTAGTGTACCAACCCTTAATACTTTGTATGTGGAGTGTGTATGTATAATATGGTCGACGTCTGTGCGGCAACTTATCGATTCGGACGGTCATCTCGCAATTTACATTCGCATTAATTTATATCTCAAGTGGATAGAGAGACGCTACCCACGTCTTTATCTACCAAGGGTTAACGTGGGGTTGAAATGTGGGTGGTGGGTGGAATAGGTGGTGTGTGAATGTATGAAGTTTCCCCGTTTTGTGTGTACAATGTGGACACTCGTAAACCCTCGGACTAAACTCACGTGGATTGAAATATACTCGCATAGTTGAATCCTTAGTTCAAATCAATTTAGAAATTTATTTCTGAAAAGTGACTGCATATAATAAATCTCACCTGTTAAATACTCTCGGCCAATTTGAGCAATGTCGAACTTCATCTGCGACAAAAGCGTACACAAAAGTCGATTCATATTCAGACGAAAAGCTCACTACACTGAATGCAGAAAATAAATTCCCGACTAAAATAACGAAATAGAAGCAAAAAAAAGTACATAAAATGCACATGCAGTCGCTGGAATCACAATCAATTTACGACGTTCCGAGATTTGCCTTCAATAATCCGAACCATGCATTCCTTTTTACATGAGGTGAACGTCGAGAGGGTGGAAAAGTTACCCCAGTGGGGTGTTAGGGGGTGCATCTCACCGCTGCATACATTGGGGTAGTCCAAGTTAGCCACCTTACTCTCTCAACCTTATGAAAACGAGTGCTCCTTCAACCGCTAATGGTTTTATGAAAATGCTTATTAGCATTCGAATGCGATTAAATATTTTTTAATTTGAATTTTTTAAAATGAATAATTTCACTTAAACATGTCATGCTTAATTATTACGAAAAATTGTTGTAAATATCATAATTTTATCGACGAAAAAATATTTTTAAGATTGAATGATTTTGAGTCGATTTTTTACGGTCGATTTATGCTTGTTCTTAAATAAAATTTTAAGATATTCAATTTAAAGTATTTTTTAATCAATTTAAAATATTTTCCGTGCTTGAGAAGCGTCGAAGACGTCTTAAGAAGTACCGATTCACATTTGCGAATGTTTTCCGTAATAAATTGCAGAAATGCCCGGCGCACGTGTGCTGGTGCATATGCACACGCGTATATTTACTACCACTGTATGAGAACTCGCCCGGGAAATTTACCAGCCTTTTTCTATCTTTTTCATTTTGTTCTTTCATTTTCCTTGCAATGCCGGTCGGAAAATAAGACATTTTCTTCGTGCGTCATTCGTATAGAATAATTAGAGACGTTTTCCATGCACACAGAAACACGTAGCTTTATGCGAAATAAATTTCTCATTCGCTCCGACAACATAACGAATATTATACGAATGCATATTAAAAATAAATAATTTCATAATATTGATGCGAAATATTAATACCATTTTATAGCTTATTTGATTCCCGTAATCCATTTCTTCAACCCCTCGACTAAAGAGAGCGGAAAGGGAACTTCCTCTATCATTCTTCATGACGACTTTCACTTTTCACTCCCACTGTGAATGTTATACAAAAACCTACACCGACGAAATCACAATGAAACTTGCATACGATTAAAAATTTTCGAATATTTAGCACTTAACCATGGAAAAAATCAATTTTTCAATTCAAATTTGAACATTGATCCACATCATGAATCCGCTTTAATTTCGAAACTTATACATACGAATTCTTAATACACATTCATGTGTCCGTGTTATATGAATATAGAGCATATTTACCATCAACATCCGAATTGGTAAAGGGTGAAAATGCGATATTTGCGTTGTATCGATCGACGTGAGGTTCGATTTTCCCGCCGCGAAATGGCGAGTACGTTGTTTTGCCGACGGGGCAAAGACGCCCTCTCACGCACACACTTTAAAAAATACCCCTTTTTTAATGAGACTTTGAAAAAGATATCGACTCTCTTCCGTCCAATGGAAACGGATAGGGAGAGCGAGCGAGCGAGATGTACGGTGCGGGGTTAATTTGCGCGCTGGGCAATTATGATTTCTGGGCGCGAGCTTTCGCGAAAGCGTGGAATGAGCGGATCAGGGGTCGATAAACGGTCCATTTTTTTTCTCGATTGTTTTATTTTTTTTATTTTAATAAGTCATATCGTATCACTCTGTTATGGGAGTACCTATATTTTCAAATATATTAGGTTCAAATCAAACAATTAAACTAATCAACTAGACAAATTGTTAGGTTTCTTTTTTTTTCTCAATTTTGTTCAAAAATTTTAGATATAAGATTTAGTTTGGTTGGGTTAGGTTTTAAGCTTGATTAGGTAGTAATTTTTGTACCTTTTTTTTCACCTCTATATAAACTTATTTTAATTCATCATAATACTCGTACATTTGACAATCAAAGCTCAATCTACAAAGTTTATCTTCATAAAAATAGTTTATCTAAAATTGAAAACAAATTGCTGTTTTCATTTCAATCTACACCCAACTCTCGTTTTATACGGTTTGAAAAAATGAAAAAAATATTTTTTTTACACGCTTTATTTGGTTAAAAACGGTTTGTTTGAACTATATAATGAATATCGCGCAATAAAAATGTATTTTTTCTTACACGGTTTTTGCTGGTCCCTATCCACCGTGTAAAACGAGAGTTGGGTGTATTTAATATTGAAAGATTTTAGATTTTTTTTAAATGAGTGACAATCTAATGGACTCAATAGAGCTTTTCTTCAATTGCGCAATATTAGATTAATTTATTCTTCTTAAGACAGATTTCATTAAATTTTCGTTCACCTACCGAAATTCATCACATGATTATTTTTAAATGTTATTCCGATTTTATAGCCAAAAGAAAACCTTTCACCAATTAACTCTCGAAAAAAACACACATGTATGCTACCTACCTACTCGCCGATAAAAAATCGACAAACATCGTTCGCACACACAAAGGTTCAACAGGGTCATCCAATCCATCGAAAGGTACCTACAACGAACATAACATAACACAACATACACACAACAATCGAACGGACGTCGTAAAACTCTCAATAACGAGCCGGCCACCGACGAAATTTCACGAATAATAAAACGCTCAGCGAGCGGCGAGAAAGAAATTAATTGGTCTCGGCTCGCGGACCTCTCGTGGCGAATCGCTTCTTCCGTAGAGTTCAAAGAATCGCTGGTGAGGACAAGTGAAGAAGCTGCGCGGGAAAAGAGTTCCGCGGCGATTCGCCACCCCTCCCCACACCCCCCCTCGGAGCCCCCGGGGGGCGAAGCCCTCGGGCCCTCGGCCCCCTCGCGTTTTAACCTGCCGGGCCCCCAATTCCACTTCTTCGGTGGTTGCATCGCGAAAGAAAAAGGGTTCGTACGCCCAATCTGCAAAACAAATACGTGCTCTCTGAATTTCTTCGATTTAAGATTTAGCACGTAATTGTTCTAGATTTGTATATGATTTTTGTTTTGTTAAATTTCGTAATGTCTCTCTTTTTATTTGCGAAAATAATGCATGTATAAATCGACTAATAATTTTTGAAAAAAATCGAATTATATTTTATAAAACTTATTCATTCTTTAATATATTATATTAAAAAACGTATTCATATTAAAAAATGTATTGTGCGATAAATGACATGTCGGTTCATACGTGAGAGAAATCTCGATTCGTACGTGCGCTTCGTTTTGATTTATTTTCACAATGGCTTTAATTCATGACGATTTTCTATACGTTAACAAATAATAAAAGATCGGACGAAAAACTCGATCGATTCGTCTCACATATAAGTCATTCGACAATCGAACTGTACCGAATTGTCGATACACGAGGAAATTCGTTAAAATCGCCGCAAAGTTATGTCGAATTCGACAACTTTCACTGGGCGCGCGGACGCGACAAATAACGCGAGCAAAGATACCGAAGCACATCTAAACAACGAACAAAAACGAAAGAAAGAAAACACATAAAAATAAAAACCGATCAAGAGACTCGGATCGTGGAAAAAGTCACACTCGACCGTTTCTACGCTGTTTGATTTTAGTTCCGTTGTGTCCGCGGCTCTTTCTTTCCGCCGTTCTTGTTTCTTTTTTCAATTTCTACATTATTTTCATTCGCGGCCGATACTATTCTCGTCTCGTTGGTCGTTTTGATTCGATCGACGACGACGTTTCTCATGTTAAACCCGAGGAGAAAAGGCGGCGTGCAGAATCGCAGCGAGCGCCTTTTGTGGACGCGATGGCACACGCTTTTTGCGCGCACCGACCACGCTTTCACGCGATTCGATTGTTGACACTGAAGGCCCAACAGTTGTGGCCGTTCGCTATCTGGATCGGAATTCACACATCGCGAAAATCACGAGCCGATCGATCGAGGATGACTGTCTCGGGCCCCCGAAGATGACCTCTTCGACACAATGGCGGTCAGTCAAATGTTCCGACAACAAAAGACGATGCCGTCGATTTTAGATAACGTTTTTGAGATTTCTTCAACATGATTAGCTTAGGGATGTTTCGAATCGATGATCGAACTGCATACGTGATTATATACTGTTCTTTGCTTTTGTGTGTTGAAATTTTGCACAATTCGCTATTTTATATGTTCGCTCCAGAGTCGCGCGTGAATTCACCCGCGAAGTTCGAATATGAACAAAAGAAACCGCGAGAAGTCATCCACACATGCGTTTCCCAGAATTCATATGAAGATTAAATTGCACAAAGGGCACGAATGACCTTTTTTATCGATTTTGAGTTAAGAGCAGAATATATAGAACCATTTTCTGTAATTAGTTTTTGTAAATTTCAGTCGTAATATATTTTCTTCGATATTCAATGAAATGAATTTGTGCTTAATGTGCATGTACCAAAAATAAACTACTTGTATTTTCATGTCATCTAAATAGATCTAAAATTGAAAAATTAGACATGGGTATATTTCATTGAAAATGGTTTTTCCGAGTTAATGTTAGATCACCAAACTTTCCCAACTTTCGAATATTTTAGATTCGCACACATTTCAGGATACCCATTACATGTCAATATAGAAGACCTCCTGCTTTCGATTTTTTATCTGCGATAGAATGAAATTCTATAAAATGATATTTATTATTAAAAAAAGTATCAAGACGATATCGGTCGCCATTCAATAGTGCACATCGAATTTGGAATACATGACGATAGTTCGTCGAGCGTGATGAAACTCACTTTCGCACAGAGAGCGACGTTCACGACATTTTTTCGTGGCTACATGAGATGCGAACGAGAGCACTATGTCCGATTCAGATTTCCATACACGATCGATTCACGGGAAAAGATTAAAATCGAATCGTGCGCTCCATTTTCCCGCCACGGCCACAATGGACGACGACGAGCGCCGACAATAGGTGTTTTGTAGGGATAAAGGACGCGTCATGTGGCCACGCATTGTCCACGAATAATATAATCGTGATCGCTCTTCTAGTGTCCGTCGAGGCTTTGATAAAATGTTGTGATGAGTCCTGAACTTGATTCACGTCCGAGAGAAGGGTTAACGAGTCGTCAGGGTCGTATATACGCAACTGTGAAGTACTATAAAGTTTTGCAATCATTGTCGATTCCGTAAAATAGAAATTTTCAGCGGACAAAGTAATATTTTTATGATTCGCTGATTTTTCGTCGCCACGTTTTTGTTTTTTCGAGACCCATCGATTTAGAAAGTTTTCCGCGTCTACTGCGGAAAAAAGAGACGTCGATTAATTTCATGCAGATTGATCGGTCGGCGGGTTTGACCCCTCAGAAGATTACAGTATGATAATTGTCGATGATTTGTCACGCGGCAACACGAAACATTCCACGAATCCGATCGCTCCAATCTCACGGTTGTCTCGGAGAAAATGAATTTTAATTAGGACTATGGATTGAACCGTAAAATGGAAAACGCCATCCAGACGTGAGAGAGTCCGTTTGGAAATTGCCGATTGTCGTGCTTCAGTTGGCGCGGTCAAAAAGCCAATATAACTAACGCGTCCTGATATCTTCGGAGCTATCAGAAACGAGCGTTATAAATGTCAGCGACAAGGTCTATTGGCCAGAGTGTTCTCTGACTGGAAAATGATTGGTACAAGTGCAATTTTTCCGGCGACGATTAGACAATAAAAACGTAACGGGTTCGAATCCCGGACTCGCTCCATTTCGTCGAATTGTCCACGGCGTGATTGAAACAAAGAAACGTATTTCGTGATGTTTGCTGTTGATTTCAGCATTTTATGACGCTTCGTTTTCTTATATATTTTTTTTCCGTTTCGGTTTTCTTCAAAGTGTCCGATATTAGTACATATTTACGTCGCGCACAAAGAAACACCCTTCGAACACAAAACAACCTAGAACGGAACCTGTACTAATGCGTCTTTTGGCTGTCGAAATGTTTTATGACTTTATTGCCGTTTGCGAATTGTTCTCGTAGGTGTCCATTTTCAGAAAGCCGTCGTTATCCCATTTTCAAGAACTGCGCTGTCGTAAAATAGAAAGCATCATTGAATCCCATATCTTTTGAAATTCCCGACACGGAGTCTACATACTTATCGCACACGTAGTGCACCTTTTTTTACTTTGTACATATTCATATATATGACAAGACACACAAAAGCGGCCTTGAAGGAACATACGATCTAAACGATTAATCAAGGCACTTGAATTTTCAGACCGAAGTGTTGAACGTTGCGTTCAAAGCATCACGCCAACTAGTTAGATCGCCAGACTGATTTCTAATCAACGTTACGTGTTCGCACATTGATACGATTTATAGGCATTTTCAGCACTCGGATGACCTATATAATCGGGAAACCCATAAAAAAAATCAAACGAAAAAATCCTCAGATGATAAATACGCGAGTTATTATTGACCGAACAGTAAAAGTGTTATCGGCACCACTCTCATAAATTCAACGTGAAAAATTATCTGATTCATCCTAAGTGCTTTTACCTGCAATTAATAACTTCGAAGAAGTGACAAACACACAAGCTTACACACGTAGAGCACACGATCGCATTCACAAAACCACCCCTCGAAGCAGCCCCGTTTTACAGTTTAATTTCAGCTGACTATTTTACATAGATTAGAGAGTGAGCTAGAGAGTGTGGCAACCTTTTCAAGTAAATTGTAACATATTTTACAGCATGTAGGTGATCAAGATAAGGCGGCCGTGTGGCACGCGAGACTCGGAATTAGCGTGGACTTCTAAAACCAAATATCATTGCCCACTCTCGAGGCCCACTTCTTTATCTCAGGGGGATCTGCTTGTGGTGGTGTTTGGGGTGCTTTATGGGGGAGTGTGGGGCTCTTCGCACCACCGCGAAAGATACCCGACCGCCTCACATATTTCACTGAAATTTTACAGCTGAAGCGATGTAAAAAATATAATACACACGTATATCGCGACCGTTATACTCGGCGTGTTTTTTCGTGTGTTGCGTTTTATACGTATTTCGTTGAAGAGCTAATTTTTTTCTTGCTTACGCGATAAAACGTGTGAAATATATTAGTTTTTTTTTCTATACGAAATATAAAAAAGAAAGAAAATACATGCGAAATGAAACGAACTGCTTACAAATTAGTCTTTTAACGTGTTTTTTTTTTCGTTGAAATATATGAATTAATTAATTTTGTTTTGAAAGGTCGAAAAGGTTATATTAGTAGTAAATTCAAACATTTTTAATACATTTCTAGATTTGATCGATAAATTCTTTATTTTTCATCAAAGACCAATTTTTTAACCAGTTATAAGTTAAACTGTTTATCACATTTGTCAATTACATTCAATAATAACTATCGTTAAAATATAAACGTTGATTGACAATTGAGTAACCGACCTTTATTTTTATATTATTAGAAAACTATTGTAATAGAAATAATACAAACGATTCACTCATATAAATATCATCAAATTTGTACTATTTTGAATCTCAAAAATATTTGACACAAGTGTATTCTTTCGAAACGAAATACACCAGTTCAAGTTGAGTTAGATTTATTTCCATTTTTATTATATTTGATTAAGTTAGACCGAATGTCATGTCTATGGAATAACACAATGAGTAGGTACCGAATATTTTAAGAAACATGATTCTGCATTTTCATTCATATCTGAAATACACGACGATACGAACGAATATCACATTCGAGAGATGGGAACGTCGATCGTCCGTACCGGAACAAAACCGCAAATTGCGTCTAAAACCACCGGAAACAGTGGCCGCTGCTGGGGCTCGTTCGAGTGTGAAGTCCATGATTGCGTCCATCATCGTCGTCCGCGATGTGCGGGGCATCTCCTCCGCCGAGGATGGACAGCTGTTCGCTCGGAGACGGAACGCTGGACACCGATTCGTGGCTAATACCATGTCGATCGATGGACGATAACGGACGGTTTGGCTTATGGGTTGATTAATTTTTCAACTTTTTTAAGTGAAATGTTTTCATGGTGTGTTGATTCGATGTGATTTGAAAAGAATCATAGACGTGTTTCGAGAAAGGATTGGATTTTTTTTAATGGTTATTCCGAAGATTTTGTGATGATACGTGTATGATGAAATGGATTCTGGATATTTCGATGACACATAGATTCGTTTGTTTATCTGTGTCAATGCCAGAATACCTGGGTATTTACTTGAGGGTTCTATACGAATTACAACGCTATGAATAGATTCAAGGCAAAGCACCTAATTTCTATGAAAGGATGAAACTAGGTAAAAAAATACTCACATACAGATTCGAATTTCACGAATCTAGCATTTCTAACGATTTAACAAGTCCAAAACACGTCTAATAAATTTCATTACATAAACGAACATCAAAACAACCACACTCAAAACTCCAATCGAACAAACGAGCTATGGAAAAATTCAAAGACAACCCCTCGATTCGTCTTAAAACGAAACACACGTGTACCTATTACCCAACACGCATTAAAAAAATACGCTTTAAACTGAAATCCACGCATAATACGAAAGTTAAATCACGCGAGCGAACAAAGCAGCCTACATCCATATAATCGTATGTTTATTGGCCCCGGCGATTGTGACAGTTTTATTTTGTTGCCTCCCATCAATAAAACATCCCCACTGCGAAGAGAAAGAGGTGTATGCAAATAAGGACCACCCCCTCGTCCTTTCGGGCCTTAATTTCCTTTCGACGAGTGGGTGGCACACACGCACCGCACGTGAGCGCGTCGATCCCACGTGTCCCGCCGCCAGTTTTCAACCCCCTCGAAGTGTCTAAAGCCACGTTCACATGGCACTCTTTAAACCCCAAAACATGAAAAATCAAAAAATCTCGATTATCATATAGAAAAAACCGTCAAATTGAGTTTTTCGAATTCGAGATTTTTCGATTCTCATGTAATGTCAGTATTTTACTGACCTGATGCATGAAATTTTTTTTCTGTGAATGGTGTTACCTTATATTAATTTTTGAAAAGGACAGTCTACTTTTGAAGCAATGTTTGAGCAATTTGTCTCCGAAGAAAACTTTGTGACAATAAACTTTCTATTTTTCTGCAGAGTATTGGAAATTTCTGAATTTAAATACATAGGTGTTTTTAAGTCGTTAGGAAATATTTTATACACTAGTGAAAATTTAATTTGATTTGTTAAAAAATTTCAAATCATTTGAAAATAAAATAATTGTTTTGCAGGCTAAAATTATATAGTTTAAATATCATTTCGCCTATTATTTCGAGTAAAATTTTTCATAAATATGTTTTTGAATGAAAATTTTAAAAGATTTTCAGAAATTATTAAAAGAAAATCACATGCTTAAACTTTCCCAACACGGAAACAAACTCAAAATTTTTGGACTCAAGAAGTTAATAAACAAAAATTAGCTTTTTTTTTCAAATTAATATGTTATTGCCCGAAAATTGAAAATGAATAATCAAGTGTTCACATTTGGAGAGAAAAATAAATTGAAGGACAAAGAAAAAATATTTAGATTTAGATATTTCCTCAAAGCTTGATGCGTAGTCAAAATGTAGAACTATGTAACTCTATTTATCTCAGTTTCAGATTTAGATGTTTCCTCAAAGCTTGATGCGTAGTCAAAATGTAGAAGTATGTAACTCTATTTATCTCAGTTTCAGATTTAGATGTTTCCTCAAAGCTTGATGCGTAGTCGAAATGTAAAACTATGTAACTCTATTTATCTCATTCATCTCATTGTTTTCTTTAGCATTGAATAGCAAAAATACAGTGTCATGTGAACCCAACTTAAGGCTCGAAGAAAGGGGGTGTCGGGTGGTAAAACGGTGCGCATGTGAGACGCCCCGCGGGCATTATCACGCTATCGCGTTTTCATGCGGATAAATACTACGGTCGTAATGAATCAACACGTGGAAAGGGAACTTTACTTATTATTATATATTAGTCGATGTATTGTAATAACGTATGCACACACGTGGACGCTTCGTTTCGATGCGTGTTGCGATTCGATTATGGAAACTTTTTTCCGTGAGTTTTCTTTCTCATTTTTTTTTTGGTTCATTTCAATTTCTTTGTTTGAAAATTCGTTTTGTTCCGTGTGTGTTGTTTTCTCTGGTGCGATTAGAGTTTGGAAGTGAAATTGATTGTTTTTCTTTGCTTAATTGTTAATTTATTCAATTCGTGAATGTTAAATTAAAACCACCATATGATGATAACAATACAAATAATAAATAGTGAACACGATTTTCACTTGTTTCACATGACGAATATTTCAAAATGAAATAAAATATGTTAAATTGCAGCTCACATTTCAATTGGATTTATAAACGCATGTGCTATGCTAATATCACCATAGATCTATAATATAAATGAAAGATTAATTATCGAATGAAAATTCATAATTTAATCCAAATTACACTTAAATTATAAGTAATTATTCAAAAATCATTATCAGATAAAAATTTGCATCAATCAAAATCTCGACAAAGTTTCATTAAAATCAATTAAACTCACTTATCATTAGATAGAAATTTCCCAACACAACATACATACATAACATCTACAACAGACAACGAAATTTTATTACCAAGAAACCCTCCATAAATACGAATTAAAAGAAAGATCGATTCTTAGAATCCACCCTCACTTTTTAATCACACACCGAACGAACCATCTAACGCACATTCACACACACACGCGATACTAAAAAAAGCCCTAGCTGACTATTTGATTGCGTGGCCGCTAATCTACTGTGCATACGTGGAAATCTTCATAACGTCGGCGTTGTATACGATTACGGACAGCAATATCGCGTTCAACACCCCCTAAGAACCACCCCTTAAGTCTATGGGGGTTCTCCGTGTCCCACCCTAGGATTGAGTTGGGGTGGAACGCGTCTGATTGTCCGCAATATGCATACGGGTAGTTCCGAAAACAAATCGTAATAATCGTAAAAAAATAACATAAAAACCGCCAAGTCGCATACGTACACTTTATTATATACTAAGGGGGTGAAAAAAAATCCACCCTAAGGAAAGCTCATTATTTATTCGCTATCGTTTACAACATAATTCTCGCACAGAATGCGTACATAAATTCGACGTCGTTATAAATAGGCTTTAATGAACACGTGTGCGTATGTGTGTGCGCATATCATCACGCTAAGTTACGAAAATTTGGGCCTATTTTTTTCTTGTGTGACTTGGATTTTTTTCTTGGAAAAATGAAACACGCGACGTACTCGATGCTTACTTTCGAGTCCTTTATGCCTTGATTAATGCACGCGATGAGACACACGAATCCTGTTTACGGAGATGCGAGATTTTCTTCTCGATACGGCACGGTCTCGCCTCTTGGTAATACGTAATATAAGAGATTTGTGTGCAGCAGGGATTGTTGAAGCAAATTTTTCACAAATACAACTCGAGAGTGGGACGCCTCGTTAAAAGAATGAATAAAATTTGAAAAAAATCGTTATTCGTAGACTATACAGTATTTTTGTGAATAACGTGTGTTCAAATATATATGATGACTGAAAAGGCCAAGGAGTATAAGTCACATAGCACGTTCAAAGTTTACCATTTACTTAAATGTATCAGGAGGAGGTCAATTGATTTGATGATATATCTCGGTACACGTTCTGAATTCGTTTATATCTTTTTGCCACCAAATAAATGAGCGTGCAGGGGATTCCTATGCATAACTCAATTTCGGCAAAAATGTCACTTGTACCCATTGGCCTTTTCGATCGTCATATATTTTTAATCATCGTAATCAAAATCATATATGAAACAAACATACACTACGATCAATCTTGCATGGGATGCGTTCAGATGACGGTGAATCATCTGTTGTGCAAATAATTCAACTTTTTTTTTAAATTAAAATCTCATAAACGTTTTTATTGTAATATATCTTAAACTCGTTGAAAAAAAGGTCCACATTTCATTACACGATCATGAAAATTTTCGCCGCGACCATATAATTATCCAATCATGTTTTCGCTCGCGTTCGAACAATCTGAAGCACGCGGCTAATTTACGCGCACAAACGCTTTAAAAACTTACACGGGCTCTGATTTTTTTACACGACATGTACCTTGATATCGATTAGCCTTTACTGTAATAATGCGAGTCCATTCTTACACACGAGGGGAAAACTGTACGGACGTGCATAAATAAATTACCCTACCGAGAACACGTACGAGCTTACGTTATTAGACCGCGCGTGATTTGATCTTTACTTGTTAGTACAAACTGCTCGATCGGTCTTTTCAATATAATTTATTAGTTCGTTTATTTATTCGCATAATAATGTACTTATATCATAGATTAATTATATTCGAACGTTTTTGTGATAAAGTTAGTGCGAATTAATGTGCAGATTCAAATATTACTGGAAAGATTTGAAAAATAAATCTATATAGAGGGAATGAAGGCTGGAAGTTTATAGGGGTAAGTTGTTCCGAAAAGAATAATTTTGTAAAAAAAAGACAGTAATATCATGTGAAGGGCATAATGAATGCATCAGATATTGCACAAGTCGAACGACTATTTCAATTAATCTAAATTATAAAACAACTTCGGCACAACTTACCCCCAGATCCTCCAGTCCCACATTCTACAATCAAACGAATCATACATTCATCAACTAAGACGACTAAAAAAAATCTAAAAACCCACCCAAAAATCCCTCGAATATCGCACAAACGAACGAAATAAGAACTCGAGAGCCGAAAGCACGAACCTAACAACCGCACAACACACCCACATATAACCGAACGGCAAACACACGTCGTTTTGTCTGATGCCGTCATTAAAAAGGCCCACATGCAAGGCACCGCAGCCCTTGGCCCTTCTCTCCTTCGGCGAGCATTTAAGTTTCATTTATCGATCGGCCCACCCGCCCTTTTTATATACGCCACCCTCCGGCTCTCTAAACTTTTCAACATGTGTGCTCGGGGGGTGGTTCCATGGCCCAAGCCCAAGAGGATGAGGTTAGGTTGGGGTGGGACGCGTAGGAAATTAAGAGGGTTCGTGAGTAATCAAAAAGAAGCGATATTTTCGCCTCCCCTTGGCTCATTACCGCCGAGCGTGTGTGTGCTAGAGTTGGTGTTGGTGTTGAGATTTGAATTTTAAGATTTGGTTAGGAATCTTCGTATGCTTTTGAGATGTTGATTGTGTGTGTCTCGAAAGAGTTTCGTTTGATTTGGAAAGGATGTGATTTTTTAAGGGCAGATCTTTTCAGTTTTTCAACCCTCGAGTTAGTTGACTACACTGACTTCTTGAGATACGTATCGGTATTTTAGGCAGAGCTATTAGAGCGAGGTAAACTTAGTGCATCTCGTATCTTTGGGAGTCAGTGTAGTTAACTAACTTGATGTTTAAAAAAAATGAAAAAATCGACTCTTAATGATGTTTTTGTATGTCTCGAATCAAAACTCTCAATAGAGCTTCGTTTAGTTTTAAATAGGATTGGTTCCTTTAAATTTTCGAAGACCTTTTAAATTGCTCTATTTACAATTATTGGAACTTCAAATTCTGAACTCCAAGCTTAACTCTGTAATAACAATAAACGCTGATGCGATTGAAAGCGATATAATATCTAATCATTATGCAGCAAATATTTATTGTAACATGACTAAATATAATATTAACGATAATGAAATATATGTTAACAATAAGTTAGACTTGAATAAAATACTAATTACTGATAGATTCTTATATTCGAATATGGTTATGTATAATTTTTCAATATCTCATTGTGCGGTCTGGGAACTGAACACAAATATGCATATTGTGATGAAGATTCGAGAGGATCAGACGACAGCTCTGCATGGAAAATCTTCGTGAAAATCGGGAAATTCAGCTTCGCCTCTTCTGACGAGTATCTGTATATGACATGTGCTGACATGTCTATCTCTTTATTGATGCCAGCGCGCATTTGCTAATATAGAAGACGTATATACTTGAGACATGATAAAAATAGAGTATCGATTCGCGGTCGACTTTCTATGGAACGTCTTATCTCTTCTTTTTTATAGTGAAATGCTTCACAAAGTCCGATACATCCATATTTTACGTATGCATTTGTTAAGTATGGATTTTATACTATAATTAGGTTATACTTTTTTTGAATATTTAGTCGAAATCGATTACAAACTTACGTTTATAAATGAAAATAATCATAATGGGCAAATCGATCGAATTTTATTTCGTTAGGCTAACGAGTCGATGATTAATATACTCGTACTACATATTCATTTTATCGACGTAACTGATCTGGTTTTAAAGAGAAATTAATTAAAATAAAACACAAATTAATTCAAAGCTTTCAGCGCAACTCAATTCTGTTAAAGCCATTACCCGAAAGCTTTGTACTCGTTCTTTTATTAATCACTCCGTACAATTCAATTAAAAAAGTATACCGACGTGTTTATATGAGCGCGTACGAGTGCGCGCATTTTGAATTAATAGTTTTGAAAACTTCGCAATTTCATCGTAATCAGATTTAGAGAATCAAACGAACTTTCGCTAACGCAAGTTGGATGATGGATTACCGAGCTACGTACGTGTATTACATATTTGCGTTTGAAGTTATATTTAAGCGAGAGCCCATTTTTTTCAATGACATGTCACGGGATTATATTTTAAATGTAAATCATACTTTTTTTTCTAATTGTGTTTGTTAAATTCATTAGAATCGATTTGTATTGAAATTGGTCGTTCATTGTTTTGAAAATATTTATTCACATCAACTAGTGTTCTTTCGATTATCTGGAATGAAGAAGACATAGAAGTTAACTTCAAAAGTTCAAAAATCTAACATTCCGTATATTCAATTATCATTCTGAAACAATTGTATTTCTAAAGGCATGAAACTAAATGAAATCATTTTTGGTTAAATATAGATAATTCAAACGAAAATTGATAAAGCAAAGACAATTTCTCGTAAATGAGTAATCGAAAGCGCACCATATCTTTTACATATTAAATTGAGTTGCAATATTTTCGCTTGCATTTATAAAATCAGTTAAACTAACTTAACTTTTGAATACAATTCGACAGCATTAACCCATGATTGAAAGATCAAATCTAAACATTTTGAAAATAACTCATTTTCAATCATTTTTTTTTTTTGAGGGTCAGTATTTCAATTGTTTTATCGTTTCATTCTCCCTTATAGAATTTGACAGTTGGTACTACTGACTGTCAATCGAACCCAAACGAACATAAATTTCATCAAAAATAAAATCAATCGCATCAAAAAAACAACTATTTCGACCAAAATATAAAAAACCAACCACCCGATCTGACAGCTGATTAAAAAAGAAAAACATGAACAAAAATGTGGCCATAACGCGTCGAAACGCGTCCATCGCACGCAGCATCCGCACGTGCACTGCCGGTGTGGGGCGGTCGCCTATGCTTCGCCATTGGCCGCGGGTGGGCCGCGCGGGGAGGGGCGAGCGCGGAGGGACGCGGGGGGGAGGGGCGGGGAACGAGCGCCCCTGCCCCGCGCGCCTCCGCCCCGCCACTGCCGCGCCGAGAGCCTTTGCGCGCGGACGGACAGTGCGAGTCGGCCGGCCGAGCGGGCCGCACGTGTCACGCGCCACGCGCACGCACCCCGAAGGAGACTGCGCCCCCGGAGAGCGCGCGCCCCCGAACATCATCCGTTCGCTTCGTTGTCGTATTGAATTTTTCGATCGGAGCGTTCTAGTATCGTATTCAGTGCGCGAGAAGATAGTCGTCGTCGTCTGAAATATTTTTTTTCGAAAAGGTGTTTGTTTTTCGTAGATTTATTTTTATTGCAAATGGTGATTTTTGTCGGAATTTTAGTGTTTAATTGAAATCGTCTTTATTCGATATTTTCGTTTTTATTGAGAAAGTCGAGAGTGTTTAATTTTTATAAAATTTTATCGTCGCGATTTAGATGCTGAAAATTTGTATGATGATATCAATTTCATTTTATTTCTTGGTGTTTTCGTTTATTTTTTTTTAAATGTGATGTTTTGAATTGTTTTAATATGATTCGTTTGTTTTTGAGTTGTTTGAATGAAATAGTTACTTGAAATTGACAAATTCGGTCGTCGCGATTTTGCTGCTGAAAATTAGTGTTGAAATTATTGGTTTTGTGATATGTGTTCGTGTTTAGGATTACATATTTTTATTGTTAGTTTTATTTATTGTGATGTTTTGCATTGTCTTACATTTCTTGAGTTTTTAAAATGTTTATTTTATAATATTTTTTTCTGTTTTGAATTAAGTTTTTTTTCGTTTTGTATTCGATCATACATTAGTTATGTAAAAATCGAGCGAAATAAGATTACCGCGAAACACGTGTCACTTTGACATATTTTCCAATGAAAACTCGCTATATTGATTTTCACTAATATATTACATATTATTTTTTAATAGGTTTTATAACGATTCATTTCACATTATAAAATTACAACGGTATAATTTAGATTGAAAACAAAGTTAATAATTCAGATATTCATATCATAAAATTAACGCACTATCATTCAATATTGTCACATATTAATAAAATTTGATACGAATTTAATATCAGTACAATGCGGAACGTCACAATATCCACCATTTTTCTTATAACCTCAACATTAATCCGAAAGCCAATAAAACACCGTAATAAACGAAACTACCGCGATATACAAATTCAATTTTAGATCCTTGACATTTACTTGGAATCCTATCATATTTCGCACCGACCTTCTCCGTTATCGGTTCATCATCATCGTCATCTTCACATTCGAGGCTCTCACGCTCCCTTCGTCCCAATCGCGAATCCAGACTAATTCACTAAAGTGGATTTACCAATATTTTTTGCAGATCTGCGATAACGTTATGTGCCGCCGACGATAAAAATCGAAAAGTGCATCCAGCTAAAAGTGATCATATACGATTTTAAGTGTCGAGAGAACTACGGCATAGAGAACCGATCAGTGTCCCGAGGATATTTTCAGTTTTCGAATCTGAAACATATAAAACTTATCGTAAAGAGATTAGATTCGAAGAGCGTCGAAGGAGTTATCAGCGGCCGACCGAACACTTCTCATACGAAGAACGCGTGAATCAGGTAAAGTCAATTTTTTCACCTCGAAAATAATGATATAAGAAAAAAATAGAATCTGTGTGCGAGTGTGTGGTTTCGTTAATAATTTATAATTACAGCGCACTGTCACTATATAGTCGAAATTCCATGTGAATGCGACTAGAAAACAATGAGTTTTTTCAACTGTTTCGTATTCGGTAAGATCGGTAATTATACGGTTGTTCTTTTTATATGTGTGTACACACGCATGTACCCCGGATAAACTATTATGTTTTTGAAATTTTGTTCCTAAAAGATTTTGCCGCTCTTTATAATTGGCGAATCAATCTGTGAGTTCTAAATAATTTGCGATTTTTTACGGGATACAATTTGTCTGAAATTTAATAATTTAAGATTTGGATTTATATCGTTGTTTATTTTAGTGGCTCGTTTATAATCTAGAATAATCTAGAAATCGTTTATGATTGATTTCAATTGTTTCGCATTTTGTTGGAACTAAACGGAATTCTTTGTAATTATATGAAATACATATGTAAAAAATTATATGTATCATCAAATACCAAGTCAATTGATTGTTGAAATTAAAACAATTTGCATGTATTCGATTATTACACAATTTTATTGATTAAATACTATTTCATAATAGTATAATTACATTATTATGTTTTGCTTAACTTATTTTTCAACTAATGATAATTCGAATTACTTTGATTGTGATACAATATACTTTAATTTCTACGTAACATTCAAATTAATCAGTATAATGCGGATTTAGATTTCTAAATTTACTCATAGCGTAAAAATATCTTAAAATTACGTTAATCGATGACTAATGAGGTTAAGAAAATATGTTTTTATTTTCCAATGTTAGTTTCGTCTATTAAAAATATTTGCGAATATGCTGTTTTTTCAATAAAAAACGTCTTAACACGTGTTTGTTGAGCAAACTTAAAAAAAATTACACATGTAAAACGAAACTCAGCAAACGACCAACACACACGACGTTGACGGAAAAGAATTCGCCGATTTCGCCAAAACGTCAGAATCTCCGATCGCCGCACTTTCATTATGCACGATTTTTTCTTCCTGTAAACGAAAATTAAATTAAAAGTCTATAATAATATTTTATTCGATAGAAGAAGCAACAGGTGACCCGAATTTTTTACACTCATTCTTTCCTCCCCCTATAGAACGGTCTGAAGGTCTCCCAAAACGACCGCGAGACTTTCAGAAGTCTTTTTTAACGGTTCAAAAAAAATCTTCAGCGAACATAAAAAAAAAAAATACACACAGCACGAAAAACCTCCCTCCGACACAGCGAAAAAAGAATGCAACGATATAATGAAAAAAAAGTACAATCGACCGATAAAGTTACGATGATAATTTTCGACTGCCCGCGGCGATTTTGAAAACGCCACAAAATCGTTCTCAATCAACCTATAATGTGTGTGACTACGTGATTTTTCGCACATGCCCACCTCGTTAATTAGCCAAATGATATGACTTGTGTCATCACATGTGCATATGACCAAATGAATGTAATTCGTAGAGGTCATCCCGCGATTATTGCATTCGATCGGTGGTTAATGGTTTCTGTGCACGCATCCTATGTCACGTACGCCAATTTCATTTCGGGTGTTAAGTGCATTTTTCAAATTCGATTTCGATTTGTGGCTATGTGGGAAAACGCGTTTGATAACTTTCTTCGACATGTGATAGTGATGTGAGCAAGGTTGATTGCGATAATTGGGTTTTTCCTCGTCTGATGATCGAGGATGTTTTATAAGTTCTTGTGTTTTCGGGTCGATAAGAATTTTTAATCATGTAGACAACATAGACTAATAACATAAGTAATACGATTAACATGTAGTTTTACCAATTATTTTTACAAATGATTATTCTTTATCTTAATGTGTGTTCGGGAATAATATGAAAATATTTTGTATTGGGCAATATTTAAAATATGATGTATTCAATATATATTTTGGCATTTGAATTCAATTCGCTATATTTAATATCTTCATTTCTATTATCGAAACGAAAAATATCAAGGACTCCGATAAATAAAAATAATAACGTCGTATCGAATTTTTAGATTCCCATTGAAAACGAAATCGTAATTTAATACACAATGCGATTATATCTCAGAACACACCCTCAACATCGAACCATAAAGAAACGTGATTAAAACGACCTTTTAAAAATTGTACAGATATTTTTTACGCGCCTCTCGAAAAATCGGGAATTTCGTACGAAATTTCATACAGAATTCGCATCGTATTCGACAACAAGGGGAGACAGAGTAAAAAAACGCATTGTTATGCCAAGATCAAAACATTCTCCATACAACTTTACCGAATAAAGAAAGCACGAAAGCAACCTCGTCTCCGTTCTGTGCATAGCTCTTTTTTCGGTGCATCCTTTTTTTGGCGCATTGAAATAATTTCAGACGTATGCAATTCGCAAAATACTACCCTCTAACTTTTCAAGACAATGCACTCCTCTTTCTGGCGAAAACCATCCGCTGAAACTCATTAACTTGTCGACATAAAAGCGGTTTTGTTCCACATAATGTGGGATTATGTATATGTGCATACGTTGTAAAAATATGAAAAATTTTCCATTCAAATGTGCCTTATTTTGGTGTAATGGTTTCGGTGATCATAGGAGACCCCCTGTAGGGCAACAATCGGTTGTTCGAGTACAGTTTCTCGCACATAAAGAGAATAGCAGTCGCCGGTTTAACCGGTTATAATGAGATCGCACCATTTAGTATGCAAATAACCCATGTGGACCAATTAAATAATTAACGATAATGCGCTCGATGATAATAATGGGTCTCGTTTGGCGCTTTTTAGATTCTTATGAATGAAAATTTTGATAAGTTTCGCTTTTTGAATGAATGACACTATGCTTTTTTGATGTATGAGAGAATTTGCATATTTAAATTGGATCCGTTTTTTCGGTTGTTTCTTAGAAAAAAAAAGCTCCAAGCCGCCGCAGTGTGAGACGAACGAGTTTTACCAGCTCGCATTCATGACTTCCATTTTTAATGAATGGATTACTCACTTCATGAAAATGTTTCGAAATCTTCGCATTCATCAGATATTTATGTTTGTTCAGAAGTGATATAATTAAATTGGATATTGTCCGATCGAAAGAATTCACATACTTACATATTTCGAATGGGATTATCGTCTCGAGAAACTTACACATGCCCGTTTTCATTCATTAATTTTTATTCATTCATAAAGAATGAGAGTCGCGCTCGTTTCGACATCTCAACAATGCGCTACACGAAAAAAGTACAAGTTTTTTCATAATTGATTCGATGAATTTACACGCATTAAGTAATTAATCGCAATTCCAAATCATACGTATTATTGTGAAATAATATATTTCAAATTAAATAATCAAATAGCATCGCATCACCTTATACATTTCGAAAGCGCTTTTCTCGCACAATTCTTTCAGCGCATGCAGATTTTCCTCAATTTTATTTGACTTGGATCTCAGACGAATTAAAGCTTAACGTTGAAGGAAAATAAGATTCATTTTGGCTCGACTCGTTTCGTATCTCGAAGAAGCGCTAACGTGTAGTTTTGTCTCTTGTTTGTCAATTTGTCGTGTACAAGTGCGACAGAGACGTGCACACTTTTTGGTATTGTCGCTTGCTATGAAAGACGCCCCGCGACTGCCTTCACTGCTAATTTAGTGGTGTTCAGCTTTACAGCGATGGTAACTATTTAAGTTAAAGGTTTACGTAATATATTTTTTAATCTGTGAATACGTTCTGTTATGATTTATGAGCGAAATGCTGATTTATCGCCGCTTTCGTATGTTAGCAAAATCGTGCGCAGTGAAATTTGTATCTTGAGCGAGAATAAAATATGCCTATTGTAAGTAAAGGATTCGTTTTATGTCTATTTTGTTTTTGAGATAAAACGTATAACTCAACATTGCGAAATTTGTATAACGATCATTTATTTTAGCTAGATATAACAACAATCGTTCGTACGAAATTGTTGAACATTCAGAAGAGACATTCTGCAAATTTTTACGGATGAGATTTCTTTTTTTCTCATTCCTCCATTAATATTTAATATCTTGTTGATATCTCTATAAACATAGTTATATTATCATAACGATATTGTAATAGTAATCTGAAGCAGCTCGAATTTGATTTTTCAATTAAATCTAATAATTCAATTCTAATAACAACGATTGCTTAAGAGATAAAAAAATGCATGTTTGTGAACTATACGTGATTGATACCACAATTCTACTTAACCCGAATTTAAAACTTATCCAAACCTTACTATATCTAACATAATATAAAATAAAAAAAATAACCTAAGCCGACCTAATCTAACGAAACCGATCAATGTAATCTAATACAAAAAAATGTAGCGCTATGGGGAATGCTTATATTTTCTAGTTAGACTATAACTTGAAATCATTTCCTTTCTAAATGCAAGTACTAAACAATTAAAATTATTTAAAGTCAGATAAATGATGATCATTTTCCTTAACAATACATTTCTGATTAAAAATTCCAAAACTATCAATACTAAATTCAAAATTTTATACGATCATTACGTACATGCAAAAGAGCACTCGATAACATTCCAAATGCTCAGAAAAACGGGAACAAACACGACGATCGCATAATAGAAATGCACCTAGGAAAATCCCCATCCAGTTTCCACGACCCTCCACTCTTGAAGCCCTTCTGACGTCACTTCCCCAACCGCTTAACCCGGTGCAACTGTCAAAGTGACAGCCAACCGGCTGGAGGGCGCGCGCTCCGGGGGCGAAACGGAAAAGGCTTCGTTAACGACCATATCGCATCACGATTCGCTCGATATTAAAAATACTATAATGTGTGTGAATATGACGTTTGATCGTGGGCGAAGTGAAAGTTCCACATTTCGTATCGAAAAAGTGATTTATCCTATTCGATTTTTTTTTAGTATGTGTGTATTATATTTTGCGAGGTTCTCGCGCGCCGCTATTTTATAAGCGTAATAAATAACCAATAAAAACAAAGCGCTGTTAAAACGTATTGTTGAAATATTGTATCGATTTTTTGCATTAACGATTTATCGATGGGTTTCGGGCGTAAAAATATTGGTTTAGTTCTTCTAGTCGAGAGTCGTGAATGAGATGTTCGAATATAGCACAATCGTATTGCGCGCAATAAAATATGTTTTGTTAATAACCTTTGTAAATATATTGTATTAGCTAATGTTGCATAAAAAAATATCGAATGTAGTCTGTTTATAGTGTGTGATTTCTCAATTGTGCTCTGTTGTTCGGTGGATCTTTTTGTGGTACATATTCAAATTTTATGTTTTATCAAATTCCATTTAGATTTAATAGATTTTTGTACCATTCAGTGCAATTACACATCACTAATGTGATCTTAATTATCGTAAAATTTGTTTGTTTATTCGAAACATGTAAAGAAATTTATTTTGGAATTCCAAATATGTAAATTTTTGTTCATCAAGAGAAATATTATGTAAGTTAATGCTTTCACGATAACTTTTGCCGATATAAACTATGTACATTGTAAATTTTTCATAGTTAGTAAAATATTAGTTGCAAAAATAGTCCTTTCGATTAAATATATGCAAGATATTTAAAAAACTACAACTTCAAATTTAGGATTTATTTAATTTAGCATAAATAAAACATAAAAAGGTAACATTTATAAAATTGCAATCATATTTGACGACCTGACATTCACGCAATATTTTTTTAAATATATTCAAATAGTTCTTTATTTTTTAAAGTAATCGCTCTTATGTGTCACATATGTAATTTATGTGATGACAAATTGGACACATTCGTGCGCTTGTCAAATTTATCTAAATCAGCATTTTTATGGCGTATGTATGACATTGCAAATTAATGTTTTATATGCAGTGAAACGTTTTTTTTGTTGAGAATAATACATATGATTTTTTTATGTAATTCAAATTTTTCTTGCTGATTTGAATTATAGAGACGTAATGATTTAAGACTGGTATTTTAATTGTTTTTTTGCTTGGTATTAACTATGGAGTTTTGACAGATATTATCGCCAACTATTTGCTAAAATTAAATAATCAGGTCTTAATTTTATATTTTAATTGTACGAATTAGCTTTATGTACTTTATTATAAATTTATGGCACGAAACCGATTATAACGAAGTGTGTACGACGGACTACGGATATGAACCGCAATCACGTATTAAATATGTCACTTCCTATTCAAACAAAAACTTAAATGAAAATTTTGTTTGTTTCAGCGCCATCGTCAAAGTGGCGTGGGAACGTCCTCCGGCGGGGGTGCTATGGTCGTCGGCGGAGGCTACGCCAGCTAGGGGCGCCGATATGGCCCGGCCCGAGGAGCACTACAGCCTTCGCTGGAACAACCACCAGCACCATCTGCTGAGGGCGTTCGCGGCGCTCCTCAGGGCCGAGGCCCTCGTCGACGTCACGCTCGTCTGCGCCGAGGGCAGGGTGCGAGCGCACAAAGTGGTCCTCAGCGCCTGCTCGCCCTTCTTCAGGCGCATCTTCTCCGAGAACCCCTGCAAACATCCCGTCATCGTGCTGAAAGACTTCCACGGCTGGGAGGTCCAAGCCGTCATAGACTTCATGTACAGGGGCGAGATCAGCGTCGCTCAGGAACAGCTCAAGATGATCATCAAGGCTGGAGAGGCTCTGCAGGTGAGGGGACTCGTCGAACAGGACGGGATGGGCGCCGACAGAGACGGCGTCAGCCTCGGAGACGAGACACCCTCACCAGAGCCGACTCTATCCTCGGACGGAGGCGAAGAAGCACAAGTTCCGGGACCTTGCGTGAGTGGGTCACCGGGTTTGCCGGGTGGGGGCGTAGCGCCCGTTTGCTGCTCGCCGTTGCCGAGACGCAAACAGGCGAGGCCGCGAAGGAGGTCCGGCGAAGGACCGCAGGACCTCTCCTTGGGGGGATCTCGTCGGGAGCCTCCGCCTCCGGCGCTGAAGGATGTCCGCAGGCCTCCCATGAGACCCGATGAGGAACCCCGCGGAATCAGCCCCGATTTGCCTCCACCGCGGTTGCCGCCACCAGAACCAATGCCGTTTCCGCCGGCGCCGTCGGTGTCCGCACTAGCTCTCACACCTCCCCATAGTAAGTTCATTAATTTTTCATTTTTTAAATAATAAGAGTTGTTTCATTTTCACTTACGAGTTTTGCATAGAACATAAAAAAGTGAATACCCAAATATAAATTGAATTAGCACAATTCATACGGTTGAATATCATTTGAAAGTAATATCTGTACACCACTCATCTATCAATTATTTTCGGTATTCACTTTTTAATTATTTTTGAAATCTTGAGTTTTTATTTATCCGTTTTCATTTTTTATATCACAATTTTATACATGGCTATGTGTATTCAAAATCTGCACACAGTTCAAACATTGTATGTAAATCTAAAATTTATCGAATTATCTGAAGTCGATTCAAATAAAAGGAAGGAAAAAATTCAATAAATAACAACTCAAAGAATGATCAATCATATCATAATAACGATGTGTGGTAAAAACTCAGCCTGCGACAATCTAATTTTCATACATATATCATTCATTATCAAGATAAAGCGACATCCATCATCCAGTAGCTTATCCACATGTGATGTAACCGAAGACGGATATTACTTTTTCTCTTCTATACTCATATATCAAAAAATTCTCAAAAGTTCCGAGAGTCGCTCACTCTTTCGTTTTTCTTTTTTATTTTATCCTCCGAATAATTTTCGATTTTATTCGGACTTTTTGCACGAAACGAATAAAAAGAAAGAACTCACAGTTGGCGCACACAAACCGATAACGAAATTCAAAATTGTCTCTAGACAAATATCGAGAAAATTACCGATTCGCCAGGCACAAATGATCAAACACGTACATGTTTGCACTGTTCCACTGCAAGAATGCACATATGTTATATGCATTGTGATATCGACACACACATTACGTATGTACTTATGTGTTTACTCAATTTGGTTGTCGTTTCGATTCGCGCAGAAAACACACACGAATTAATCAATTACACGTCGAACGCTACCGACGCGAAAAAGAATGCCAATTTTACAATTTTCACATCGATTATTAATTCAAACATATTTTTTTATGAGAATAACTATGTATCACACGTAAAACTCAAAAACGATCGTGCTCTCGAACGTATCATTACACACCGTGCCCGACCCAAAGATGTAACGAAAGTGAAGGCCAATAATGTCGTTATAAAAGGACCGTGTACGTAATCATAATACGGATATGCCGTTATTGTATTATACGATACGTATATAAAACTTTTTTTTCGGCGCACATTCTCATGCATCGCGAACTATTCCATTATTATTGATCGCCGATCGAGATCCCTTTCACTTCGAATCTCTAACCTTTGCTCGGCATCGACCTTGCGAAATTTATTAAATATTACGGTTTCGATTGTGTGTATCCACGTTATATAGTGTTCCTTGCGATTTTTTTAATAATTCAATCTTTTGGACCGATGTCGGGCCGTGACATTCGTGGCTCGATCGATCCGATACACTTTCAATTGTACGAATCGAATTAATAACTCGGCCGGCGGTGCACGAATTGCAGAATCTCGTAAAGTCGCCGTTATTATAAAAGTGCATCATCAGCATATCGACGCCTTCGCGTCGAAGGTTCTGCACTACGGTATGCGAGAACGAATCTTGCACATTTATGAAAATTTAATTGAAAACTTTGCTAGTTCGAAAGAGCGTTCGATTCATATATTTCTTACGTAACTCTACGGCTGAACAATTTTAAGAATTCATGTCATATTTGGACGTTGACATTTACATAGAATTAAGGGTTCCGTGTCGAGATTTCTAGTGTCGAGAATTTCAATAATTTCTCTATCTCGATTCCCGAGAATTTTAAAAGTATTTGTATCAAGATTTTTTAAATTATAAAATACATAGCAAACTTTTTTTTCAATTTTTATTTATCGTTCGAATTATTTACACGCAGTATTAATTTTACAATTCGAATTAAAAATAATTAATGTCTCAATTCCCGGGAATTGATAGAACCCAAAACTTCAAAATCCCTACATAGAACCAATAGCGTGATATTTATATTTTCTCGCATTATGCAAGACAGATCGAAGCCCTACATACATATTTATTTCTTTCTTTCTCCACATCGCCTTTTTAACATCTCACGATACAACCTAAACATAGAACGAGATTAGAACAATCATCGAGCGATAGCGACAGAAAAATAACCTCAACCGTATCGTCAATAAAAATGCGCGATTCGAGCGCATGATTTATGGAACGCGATCCTAACCATTTCGTACGGTATCTGTTGCCCAACAATAATATGATCGGTCTTCGTGAGACATCACGTAACACGGGAGGGTAACGACGACCAACAACACCACAAGAAGATGACCAGAAGCACTAAATGTGTCCTCAGATAAGACCACTTCACAACCGAGGGGCCATCAATCGTCCGTTACATATCGCGGCGCGTATTAAAAACGCGCTTTCGACAATAATTATTCTTAGATTAGGGCGCAACACAAAGCGGGGGAATTCGTTTGCGTACCACGCACATAATGGTCTCGTCTCCTATGATATTTCCAGTTGTTTCCCATGAGCCGTTTAGGCGTTTAATAGAGTCGCAGATAAGGCCTCTTCTAGTTCGAGGAGGCTGCACAAAAAATGTACGATTCGATCGGATCCGTTACGGTGGTCCGGTAAATCAAGGAGTCGGAGATGTCGCTTTTTTGTGATTTTCTACAGTGTCTCGATTTAGTATCGATGATGCTGGGTGTGATCGTTTTTTGTTATGTATAATTTATCGCAATTTTTTTCTCTAAAAAAATATTCATAAACGATTCTCATTGAATCTATTTTGAGCACGGTGCAGATTTGAACCAAAGAAAAAAAACTTATTAAAATTTTCAACTCATTGAAATCCTAAATATGATCATTGTGCAAAACTAAGACAAATGACTTACGAACGTTTTAAATCTAGATACTTATCGAAATATAGTATATTTAGATACGTGTATTATTATAATATATTCTCACGAGAAGTAATTTTCTTCAATAGCAATATTATAATCTTAATTGCGATACACTTTAGATACACAATTGTCAATTGTTTTCGTAGTTCAAAACGTTGTGTCTATGATGATTTTATTTTTTCGTTCTCGTGAATGCCTACTTTTGAAAAGTCTCAAAATTGCCGGTTGATTTTAACGACTTTTTAAATTTGGATTTGGGGCAGCGTCGTTCGGGGTGGCGTTTGCGGGACGTCCGTTTTTTTTATTGCCGATACTTAAAATGGTTTATCACAATTTTCACTTTCACCTTAGCATTTATGTCCTCGAATAAAGAGTAAACTTAACGAGCTTTTCCATTTTGATTGCGTTTATCGTTTTTTTCGTGTTAAGTTTTCCGTTATCTGAATATAAAAAAAAAAAATGATATTTTTAAAGTGATTTAGCGAAAATCTAAAGTTAAATACATCCTTGTTTTAAATTAGGTTCGTATTTGATTTGTATTTTTCATGAAGATAAATCTCATTTGATTAGTGTGTAGAGTACGAAATTTCACAACACTTATCATACATTCATATAGAAAAATAAACGATGCAATTAAAAATAATTGAATTACAATAATTTCGTTAATTAATTAAAATTTAAGATCACAGCTAACGAAAAATGTGAGAAACTATAAATTTCAGCATACGGTCCGATATTAAGAACAGAATGTGTGATTCGCGCGAGCGAAAATGCACATTCTACGCAAATCGCCGAGGAAACTTCTCACGTATATTTTTTATGAATCGCAGGTTTAATTAAATCGAAATTATTACATACACACGAAAACCTGTCACATATATGTACATAAAACATTTAAAATCTACCAAAAGAAACAATCCAACGCATCCATCCATGTAACAAATTAATCTCGATGCGAAACAGGCACAATCGAAAATCATTACGATATAAAAATTTATGTACATAAATCGAATTAGACTCCATCCATTGTTGCGTACGAATCGTTCCCTATAGTCATTGGACACGGAAAATTGGTAGTTGCGAGATAAAATTCAATCACTTTCTACGTGGATGCAATTGATACGCGATTATTTAACGTTTTCCAACTCGAGTGCGGACAATGTGTAATTCAAGCACTAATGCCATGATGACAATAATGATCTTGCATGTGTATCGAGGTGTCGACAAAAAATGACCCAAATGGTAGCGAACGACCTTCCTTTGTCGCGCTCGGGGTGCGTAAACAAGCCTTGGAAATATTAAATCCATTCAATGCGATGTAGTGTCGTTCTCACTTTTTTTTCGGCATATTCCAACTTAACAATTTGTCTCGCCATATTTTTCCGAACGAGTGAACGACGATTCCGAAACCGCGGGTCGCGTCGTATTTTCCGAAAAATTTTCGCGTATACGTACTTATGTATGAGAGCGGCGAATTCGGTAGGTTTTTCTTTGTTCTTATCGTATTGTGGTGATATGGTTTTTTTTCTAATTGTTTTGTCATATAAATGGTGCGATTAATTGTTATTTTTTACTGACTTGCTTCATTCGTTTGATGTTTTTGTTTTAAAAAAAATGTTGGTAACGCAAGCGTGGCTGATTTCATAATGTAAGTCATTATTTTACGATCTGCAACAGTCCTTGAATTTTCTGATAATGATTTCAATTATTTTTACTTTTAAACGATTCACATTAATAGGCGTTTTTATTTATTTATATTTAACTACACACACATTTCTTATTTCATCGACATTTTTAATTTTTAGCAATTTTGTTCATTAAATTAATACTGTTAATTTTAACAAAAGATTGAATTATCAGTTTTGTTTTGATTCACATCTATATGAATTTCTTGTTAGAAACGACATGCAATTAGAGCAAATTAAATACTCTAGTTTGATATACGGGCGGTTATGGGAATGAGCTTCGACCGGCACAAATTTCAGCATCTCTTTCAATTTTTGCCTTCATTTAATTGTAAGACCGTGTGTATTCACGACATAAATATAATTAACGCGATAATAACCCGCGGTTTCGCGTTACGGTTCTTTGGGATAACGCGCACTAACCGCCAGAGTAGTTCTCATTCTACTCAGCATCTCGCTTTTACATGGTCTTCCGAATTGACGATCAAATGAAAAATATCACTTTAGAATTGTATATTTTCGAACTTATAAGAAGATTATTTATCTTTTGAATGTGTTTATAAAAGATTTATATGTCTAGTTTCAGAAAATTTCAGATAAAATTAAAAAAACTACCAGATTGATGAAAACTACGAGATTTAAATATCACGTGTTTTTCGAACAAATGCAATCGCCTCACTTGATAAAATTTAATTTCAATTTATGCGATGAAAATCGGATAAAATTCGAAATTCGGCTCGAAACGAATTATTTTATCTGGGCTAAAAAGCTATAAATCAACTAGACCCCGATGCGAAAGTAAGTAACAACGGAACGCTTTTCTGAGAGGAAATTGTTACGTACATCACAATTGGTTTACTAATTAGTAAAGAATCAATTGTATGTGAGTTTTACGGCTTGTTCACGTGTCTCGTGCGTCTCGAGTACTTTCCAATTCCCAAATCCGACCAAATACATAACATAATATATTTTATATTATTCATGTGTGATCCGATCGTTATCTGGATCTCGCGTGTCTCGCCTTTGTTGTATAGGGAAATCTACATTTATGATGCAAGATCGTTCGAGAAAATCTCATACGATTACACGTGTCCACTTATAGCATGTGTGTAATTTTCTTGTTGTAATTCGTTTTGTATGCTGATTCAAAAAATATATTTCACAAAACCGCAACATTCGTTTGGATAAGTTGGTTTGTGTCTTAACCGTGCATCGATCTCACTTTATTTTTTCTGTCATTTATTATTACGATTTTGGTCGTTAGATAAAAACGATAAAATTCTTTATATAATTTTCGATAAATAAATACATATACGACTATTGATTGATTGTCGTATCGATATTTTAAAAGGTTCTGTACTTTCGAGATCGATGTGGTTATCGGTCACAAAAAGAAGCTTACTTTGTAAAAATGTCATTTGGCCATAGGTCACATTCTTCTAATCGTCTTTCATAATGTATTCTATTGTTCTTCGATACATAAATGTCAAATTTGCTTCCCTTGCGATGTATCGAGGGAAAAAAGCGGTAATGTCAACAGCTTCAAACTCGACCACTTAAACTTTCTCAGTCGTAAACTGATTAACAAGTGCAGATATTTTCTTCCGAAATACTCATAATTGCTATTCGCATTGTGTGCGCACACATGTAACGATTTACGCGATGCAGTTAGTTGTAAAAAGCAATTACAAAAAAAAGAGAAGAGTGATTAAGTTGGGAGCAAGAGTCACATCTCTCACCGTTACGAGAACAATTGTTTATATGTAAATTATGCACTCGGTTAAACAATTATTCATTGCGTCAAAACGATATGTTAGCTTCTTCGGCGCACAATATCCCATACCACTTCGCATGTTTTATGCGAAAAAAATTTTTATTAACGATTCAATCTCACACACTGGATGACGCGTGTCTTTATGGTTTTTTGCGCAAGTGCGGCTATATTGCGAGCGAGCAGCAATCATGACTAATTAAAATATGCGAGCGTTTTGCGCAAAAGTCCATTCTCATGAGATACCATCGGAGAAAGATTCGTTCGGAATCTCGTGGGTATTATTATTACGACCGATCCACGTATCAAATTTTTATGCGCTCTTTCGTATTATTGTTAGCGACAAATTAGCGCGACCTTCTCGTACGTACGTTGCGAGAGCGAAGTTTATGTGCTGAAACTATGCCAAAGTTCTAAGGGGGGGAGATATGTACTTATTTGAGTGCGAGTACGTTCTCTCTCGTAAGTTTGTTCGACAACTTGTTCAGAGGGTGGATTTTAAGGATCCCCTCGACACACGTGCACCTCACGTCTAGACCGCCTCCTTTGAACTATCGAAACCCTTTCGCTTTCGATGAACTCGACGAGTAATGTAGTTATTTCGATCGGTTTATATTTGTAACGAATTCGATTTTAAAATTCGAGCGATGTTTAAAAGTTTTTTTTTTGTTTTTCTTTTTAGTAAGGGATATTCTGAGATTGCCCGCTGCCGCTTTTCCTGCGCCGAACTTAAAGATGAATGACGGAATGGGTATGGGGATTTCAATAATAGCTTAAGTCGCATGAAATAACGACACAAAACCAATTCATTATACAAAGAGACTCTAATAAAATAATCGTTGACGTGCCACTTTGACCGCACGAGCCTCGCACGCAGTTGACACGAACGCCCCGAAGTCGACCGAAAGCGATTTAGTCAAAACCAACAAAGGGCACTTTAATCCTTTAAGTTTAAAGGACCGCAAACGGCCGCATTATCACATGTAACATCTCGCATTAAAGATCTGCCCTTTCCACAAGCACTTTAGATTTATCGCGCTCCGAAAATTTTCTAGACGCGTACGTTAACGACATCTCTGAAATTTCGGACCAACAATTCGGAAAATTCCAAAGGAAAAACTTATTTGAGATTCGTTTCGGAATTGCATATCGCAAATTGCTCTGATTCGATTGTATTGAATGCTAATCGTGTCGACTAACAGGATAGTTTAGTCGAACCGGTTCCAATGTGCATACGTTTCAGTTAAACAGTTTTATTTTCATCGATTTACCATGAGTGGATTGTAGATCCTATCTCTGTCCGTGTGTCTTGGTAGATTTACACGAGAAAAGTATTAAAACATTGAATTCGTGTACGAGCGAATAATGTCGTAAAAGCTGCAATGCCATAAGAGTATTATTGTAATTAATTACTTCCTTCTTGATAAACACGTAATAAAAAAAAATCGGCTGTACTGTGAAATTTTAACAGCTCTAATTTGCCTATGAAACGGTGATTCTTTTTGTGTTGCGCGCGGGAAAACGAATTCTATAAATTTCATTTTACAGCCGAGTTGTCAAAATTTATTCGAGCTGAACTTTACAATGCATTTCGTCGCCCAATTACTCAGAAAAAATGTTTTACGACGTTTCGAATCATACAGTTTCGAAAGCTGAATCGACTCACGATGTAAAACAGAAAATAAAATCGTGCAATTTTCCCCTTTAAAATATATATTCACCGAATTTCATCAATAATACGAATAAAAATACGTGTGTGTGTGTGCGCTTTATCCCGGGAAATCTTGGTGCGATTTTATGATAGTACATGCGTCGTCAAATGAATTTTGTATTTAATTTTCAGTGTTCGGGCTGGACTCGGGATTGGGGCTTTTTCCCCCAGGAATGGATCCTGGAAAATTGTATAGTCCGCTGATGGAAATGCCTGACCCACGAGCTCCACCCCACGATCCTCACATGTTCTCTAGTGTCAAGAAAAAATGTAAGGAAACTCTCTTTACGAATCAAGCGTCAATATTTAATGTTTTTTTGTTAAAGCAGACAAAAATCGCGCATTTTCTTCCCACAACTTCATTTTTCAGCTATAAAAAAAAAATGATTTCTTGATTCATTAGGTACACTGAAAAATTACCTAACTTGTATACAAAATTATTCAATTCTATTTGTGGATTAATCAATCAATTAATTAATTTCAATTAATCATTAGTTTAAATCAATCACGACAAATATTACTTCATATACTTCATATACCTCATTATTTAATTAAAATCTCTTTCCTTAAACTAATAGTAATATATTATCATGTTTGAGAATATTTCATTTTTTGGGAAATTTTAACATTTAATTTGAAAAAAATAATGCTAGTATTATGTATTGTTTATTGTACAGTTACTTAAAACGTATTGACATGGTTTACTAAATATTTTCAGGGAGACCAAAAGGGCAGCACAGTGCGCCTAGGGGTGGGCCCCCGAGGTCCTGGACAAACGCCGAACTGACGGAGGCCTTACAACACGTATGGAACAAAAAGATGACCACCAGCCAAGCGTCGAGGATATTTGGCATACCGTACAACAGTTTACTGATGTACGTAAGAGGAAAGTACGGCAAGAGTTTAAAACTGGAGCAGTTGCGCAAAGACTGCATAGGAGGGCCACTGGACATTTTGACAATGGGGCCAGGAAGCAATAACAACAATAATTCCACACCGAAACACCACGTCAAGGACGAGCAGAATATGAACCCTCTGAACCAGAGACCAGCTAGTTCCGAACCGGATTTGATGTCGAATCCTCTATTCAATCCATTTTCCCAAAGTTTCTATCCGGAATTCCCGCCTGGGTTTCCGATGCCGTTGAACATGCTTCATCTGCTGCCACACGGAGATAAATCAAGGGACATTTACGGGCAGACTATGCCCCTGGCTTTAGATATGCTCACAAACAAGGAGGACGATTGCAAAAGCGATCGTTCCAAGGAGAATTCAGCCGATGAGGACAACGATCACATGTTCAGGCCACCACCGTTAGCTAGGGACGAGAGAAGAGAGATCCTGCAGCAGAACGGTCAGGATTGAAAGACGGAGCATCTGTGATAAGACGACAACCGAACCAAAGTGTTATAGACATTTAAAAAAAATAATAATAAAAAAATTAAACATAGATGTTGCTAAAAGCGTAGGACCCACGTACAGGCGATTAAAATATGCATTTTTGATCTCATCTTTGATGGTGTATGTGAATGGGAAGATGTTGGAAAAAAATATAACATAGTTGAATTAGCTTCTTTTGTAAGTATGTATGATGAAAAAAAATGTGTAGTAAAATTATTATTCAAATTTAGTTTTATTGGAATAAAGAAAGAAATGTGTGTGTACGCACATTGGTGCGTTTAAACGATGCGCCAACATTTAGAAGACTTTATATACTTACATGAATGTACATTGTGATTTTTAAGTGCAAATTTTTTAGAATTCGGATTCTGTTCCTTTGTTTGTTTTATCTGATTTATAGTGAAATCAACAATGATGATTTGTTGAATCACATTGTTATATACAGAATGTGTAAATGTGTTAGGGAACTGTGAATAATCAGGCATTCAATCACAATCAGCAGTATATAATATTTGTAATTCATCTGGTTTCAAAAACTCGTAAGCGGTTCATTCAAATGCAATCTTTATAACTAAACGTTTATGAAATTGCGTACATAGTTTTTGCAAACACTCCATTATTTTTAATGAATTTTGTTCAACTTCAAAAAATATATTTACAGGGGCTATTATAAACCAATAAAATTTAATCATTTGTAAATATTCATTCGTTTAATAAACATAATTAAATGATATTAGAAAATTGTGATATTTTGTGATTAATTTTATCATTAATTTATCTTTTTTCCTCTATAAAAACATATCGAATAATTTTAAATTTTTTAAATGAATTACCCCTGACTTTTGGTACTTTTTCAATAAATGATTAATGGTTTTATTAATTTTTTTTTAATTTATATGTTGAAATTGATTTGTTTTTCACTCGTTAAACAGAGTTTCTTCACTTTGTTACTTATTAGATTCATTAATTCTATCGTAACACGTTTATGTTTTTTTGACATGACTTAATAAGTAATCTAACATGATGTGTGCAATAATCATATTTAAATTAATGTATCAAATTTGGAATTAAATATTTAATGAACATAGAAAATACAATTCATGTTGTTCTTTGTCACATATCAGTTATTTTTAAGTATCAGTTGTCTTTTCACAATTTGGCACTGGATACATTCTATACCCAAATGATTTGTGTGACTGCAAAGAATACATTTTCCAAATTTATGCATACTTATGTTAAAATGTTAGAATTGTGCACAAAATATGATTAGATAAATATTTTTGGCATAGTTTTGTTGAAATCGAAGTCATAAAGCGATTGATTATTTGTTACATAGATATTATGAATAGTGAAATATAAAATGTTTTAATTGACCACTGTTTATTTACTGACTTATTAAGTTTCTATGTTTTCCATCTACTATGATTAATATAGATATATGAAAAATAGATTAGAGAAAAATGATTCCATTCAATAAATAAAATGAGAATATAATAATTGATGAAATAAAACATCTTGCACGGAATGTTCAAATTTCAATGAGCTTTTTTTCTAATTATAAATTAAATAAATATATCTATTTAATGAAATAAATATGTATATGTACATTGTAACAAAATGGTGACTATAAAAAAAGATGCAATTGTAGCAGTTTTTTAATTGTTTTTCTACAAAATGTTAACCGTGGTAACCTCACGAAATACTTTAACTTTCTTAAACAGTTGGAATAATATACATGTATTTCATAGGGTAACATGGCCTCGGCCATCATGACACTTTCATAGATTTCAAAAACAAAGAAGACTGATTCGTTATTTATCTATATATATTTTTATATCACATGACAGCAACTTTAAATGAAACAGTACCATATGATTATAATGAATTTTTATAATTTTAATTCTTCTGGAATGGATTTAACAATATCCACTTGCACTTTATGTATATTAAATTTTCCAATCACACTTGATTTACATATGATTATATTTGAACATTTTATCTTGATTTCAGAATATAATTGAATCTTATTTGAAAATTTGCATTTTTTTTTTCATTAAATTGAAATTATTTTATTATTATTACAAACAAAACTAATTCTTAACAGTTCCTTCAAATTGGTGATTTGTTTATGGTTTAGTATTTTAATCTCTGTGAGAATGATAGATTTTTAAATGTATTTTCTCAATATCACTTCATTCTCTATTTTTTAATACATCATTCATTTTATAAAATATAAACAGAAAATATATTTACAATAACCGTATCCTAGTATTCAGAACAGTTTATATTTTATACAGCTTCTTAAAATGGTTGTGAAATACATGTTACTAGTGTATTTTTTTCCGTTGATTTGCACTTCTATCAAGTTACTTTTCGCAATTATTGGTTGTGAAAGTGTTATATTTTTATTGTTTTCCATTTCAAATGTGATTTACTACTGTATAAATCAATGACAGGGATGATAATCATCTTTTTACTTTGACTTAAAATGTTTGAACTTACATTGAAATCTTCATCTATATGTTAATGCAGTAAAAAGCAAAATTGTATTCTTCGTAAAAATGTTGTTGTAAATCATAGGAATGATGTCTGATGTGAATGTAGATTATTTTAAATAAATAAAAGCATGATGTCAAAAATAGTTGTATACGGATTTTCAAATAATTAAGATGTACAAAACGAAAGAAAATAAATAAATCATCAAATGTCTTCGATTGTTGTTTTGGATCTTAAATATGTTGAAATAATTTTAATGTTTTCAGAATTAATGGTATATCATTTCTTCTACATTCTTATTATTGATTTTCTTGGGATATAAAATCAATAAACATTAACATCAATTAATTGTTCATTGTGTTATGTGTAAGAATTTAATATTTTATTGACATATTTCTTTCTATAATTTGAATGTATCCACCTATTTTTCAGATTATAATTCTATATTTTCTGGCTGTGTTTCTTTACTTTTTTTTCATGACAAGGTCTATTTGTAGAAATTAACACACATTCCACATCAGGGTATTACTACTAGACAAATTAAAATTTCGAAAATTCTTCAATTTTTATAGTTTCCTGTACAAATGGGAATCTCTTACATCAGTTACAACATTTTGTGAATGGCATTTTTTCTGATTTTCACGTTATTTATCAAAATTTTCAAACATATTGAGAATATACTTAAATAGAATGTTGAATCGAACACATGTTATTGAAAATTTTGTGACAATAATACTTATTATATCAAATATGTGTACATATATTCAATGTTTGAAATCAGAATGTTACCATATTGACTAACATTTGCAAGTGATCAACTATACAAATTCATAATTTTATTCACTACCAGTGTCTGTTTTACCCTTGTTCAATTAAACAAAAATTAGTATTATCGATCTTGTTATGAATCATAAATTTTTAAAATCTTGTCACTAATTTTGGGTTAATTCTTATGTGAATTAATTTATTGAATTATTATTTTTATTTGTATGACATCTTCAAGATTTATACAATATGTTCCTTTAGTTAATTTATGATTATTTATTAGAATTTTTACAATAAATAATGATTTTGTTTGAAATTTTTGTAACATCAAATTATTTTTCCCATTAAGAAATGGGATATATTAGTGATAAGGCTTTGTAAATTAAACATAAATATATTATTATTAAAATATAGAATTAAAAATGAAAAAGTTTATGTTTAATATATTATATGAATTTGGAAAAATTACGTAGACACATCATTTTTGGAATTGCCGATATTATTCAGTTGTCAATTTGATGAATAAATGAATTGGTGTAAAAAATATGTATTTGTTTTATTTTCTTTGAATGTAATGTTAAATATAATAAACTAAATAGTTAAGAAAACAAAATTCCAATCTAATATACCTACATATGTAAATCAGGGGAGTGTTGAGTTTATCTTTTGTTTTCAGATTCTAATTTCCTTTTTGAAAATAGTATCTTGATAAAAAATAATGTCAAAGCACAAATGGGTTTACAATATCTATGTAAACACAATATGAAATAGTTTTCAGTTTTTGTAATGAACTCACCAAAATGAGGATGTAAAAATGTTTTCAAATCGTACTTATGGGACAGTTGGCTCGATACACTTTTTAGGGGAATCAACACACTAACGATATTATTCTCCTCTATTCTCCTCGTAAGCTTTATAGTTTTTGTTTAGATTCTTACAATTTCATTAAATATAATTCCTGAACAACTTTCAATTCAATGAATTAATTATTTGGACTTTATGGTAGTAGCGTTTTCTATGCATTGAAAAGCATATATGTACATACGTGTATGTGTATGCAAAAGTAAATATGCATCTGTAAATGCAAATATGCACTTTTAATTGAACCCTATAGGTCATTTTCAAAAGTTTTTTTTTTATATTTTAATAAAGATTGAAAAAAAGTTTGTAGGTTTGTTAACAGATGTCACAACAAAGCAAATATGTTGGGAAAAGTAATTCCACGATAGATTAAATATATATGTATGTAAAATAATCCAGCAATTGAAATTAAAAACCGAAATAATTGTGAATAAAATACATCCCCCTTTCTTCCCCTCCTAATAAATTACTTCAGTATCCTATCAAATTCACAAAATGAAAAAAAAAGAAAAAATGTTCAGGCAAATAAAAAGAATTTTTAACAATTTTCAGCAACGTATACAGTAGAGTCTCGATTATCCAGATCTCGATATTCATCATCATCGTTAATATTAATAGTATATTTTTCAAACAGATAACCTTTCACACTGCCGAATGTTTTTTTTTTCAGAATTCTCAAGATATTTTATTTCTTGAGAAACGAGAAATCGAAAATTCATCAATATCTCGAGATATTCTCTAGATAGAGTATTCGAGCAGAAACGAGAGAGAGAAGAGTAGCACACCAGCTCGGGCAGGTAATTGGCGCAGCATCATCACCCCATTGGATCGATTATCATCAGACTGCACCATGTCGAACATTAAATTTTATGGCTCCTAATTTCCAATTTGTCGCCCGGCTTCGATTATTATAATCGGGCCTAACTGCACAAGCTGCATTCGATTTCGGCGCCCATTCTCTGCAGGGTTGCCACAATATAAAATAAATTTTCTATACAATGTAATAGTGTGTTATTTGTCAGGTAATTGTGTGGCTCAAAATGTGATAGGTTCTTTATTTGTTCATGTGCACAATTCTATGCTGATAAATACATGCCAATATTTAGGTTATATTAGGCAATTTTTAGAATCTTTTTTTTTTTCATCTGGTTAGAAATTATATTGAGTTGGGCCAAATTATAGTACAATGGAATATGTAAAAGAATTAAAAATAGATTTCGTGCTTTATATATTCGATTTGAGGATTTTCATCAAAAATTGATATTTTTATTGGTAACAATAAGTCGATGTCCCTATTCGATGCACTAAGCTTTCTGTGATCATTTATTATACGTATAGCGATAGATTTACAGCTCGTTTTCGAGAAGATTATTTGTGAAATGCGTTGACCAATTAATTTAGAACATGAACGATCATTTTAGCTTTTAACTTTACAAGCATATTATGTGACTTACAACAAACACGACGCTATTTAAGAAACACGAGTATAAATCTTTGTTATCGATATTCTAATGAAGGTGCGATTTGTAATTTTAATTCTCCGCTACACCGAATCCATTGAAAATGTAAAAATTTGCAACTCGCTATGATCAAGTGTTTTTTTTTTTTTTTTTATAAACATTGTATTTGAATTTTTATTCCGATTGTTGTTTTGTAAGAATATCACTACATAATTCTTGTTTTGTATAAGGTTTTCCAAATAGTCAGGTTGTGGCGATCAAGTTCTTTTGCCTCAAATTACTAAGCCAAGTACACAATTCAGATTTTGTATTTTTTAGAAAATTTTTGTTTTTAATATAGTTTACCTAAGAATTGACTATAAAACTTGCGCCACATGTAAATCAGTATTCTGTAATCAAATCGGGAATTTTTTATTGATGAAAATGATTTTGACAACCCCCAAGCTGATTTTGGTGCCCAACAAAGTATGCTCTCAAGATATTTTAAAAAAACGAACAGTATTACAATTCGGAATTGAGAACTGAATCGATCGCCTATGCGAGATCAACGAGTCTTTTTTTTCCTCACTGAACGTTACAGTTTTCAAACAGTCCCTGAATATCAAATGATGCACGAATGCATAATTCCACCGATCTGTTGTCCTATCTTGATTTTTACAGTGAATTCGTGTGCATTTTTCACAGTTCCGCAACAATCGCATCGGTGTATGGTAATCGGCGGACGACAGGTATTAAACGAGACGGGATATCACTCCACGAAATGCATTCAAATGCAATTCCCGCGAATTTTTCCACGTCAGAATTGAAATTTGTCCATTTTGTTCGCGGCTTTATGCGAGTTCCGAGTTCACTCGGGATGCCGATGATTTTTTTGATCGATTAACGCCGAAGGTCAAAGATTTCGTTTGCCTCTCATGTATGTCAACTAAATGGTACATGGACAAGAATAAATTACACAGAGATGAGTGTTTCGCAAATGAAAACATTTTCAGATCACGTAATGATGTATAATTCCTGAAAAATAGTTTTCTATGTCCGATTTTTCAAAATTTCATTCGGTCTTTCTTTCGATTAAGAGACTAGGTATTAACGTGTTATTGTGTGTATGTGTTGAATAATATTTAAACAAAATAAAGTTTTATTAAAGAATATCAAATTTAGTAAAATAGTACATCAAATCAAAATGAAAATATTAATGAAATTTTCTAAATATTTTAAAAAATAACATTTTGTTTTCTTGTATTTTAGTCGTTTAAAGAGTTCTTGTATAAATGTTTAAATAAGTACATTGCAAAAATTACAGTAAAAAAAATCAGCATCCGTTCTGAAATTCAAATATTTTCGTTTTATTACCATTCGATCTGATGTATAATGAGTAACCTGTTTCGCCATTTATGCACTTTTCTAAGCTGTTGAAATTTATACGAAAGAATACGCAAGCAGTATTCTTATAACATATATTTTTTTATATTTTATTGATATTTGTAATTTCATATGATTTACTACTGCACAAATACGAGTTGAATAAAAATAAACGAAATAGTCTAAAAAGGATACATTTCAATCGAAGACTAAATCACTCTTTTCTAAACCTAATACAGAGAGAAATTTTGGAAAAATAATTGATTCTTCGCATGAAAAAATCTCCGAATAGACAATTCAACATCATTAGAATCTCACAAACGATTTCAACATCGAAAAAATCCAACATCGCGTACTTCATACATTAAAACGACCGATCGGACAAAAACGTCCGCGACTCCTTCGGCAAAAAGCAATAACAAAACGATGCGACGAAAAACAATTTTCATAAGGAAGATTTATATTTGCGGAACGTTTTTTGTCGATTGACATGCGCCGATAAATCAGCCTTATTTATTTCGGCTATGGTCCGGCCAACAGGTTGACGTCCGGAGGCCCGACCCTCCATCATCATCGCGATTCCAAGAACCGTCCACGACCAGAGGATCCAAGAGAGATCCTCTGGACGCTCGATCGATGATCCGCGATATCCTCGATTCGGGATTTACTGCAATGGGTGTTGCATCATTAGTGCTTCATTTTTCTCACGAGGTGATCTTCATTAAAGTCTCATTTACGTTTGAGGATCCTAGAAGTCAAGGGGCATAAGTGTACATGACTAAATTATATGTAAAATTTCATTTAAGTTGAATATTTCTAATAATGAAAAGTTGTTAAATGATCTGATCAAATATGTTACTACCATTTGTTCCACACCAAATATGTAAATGGACACTTTCTGAGCCAATTTTGCACAACTATAGTGATTTCAATTTATCACTTACACTAATTTTAATTTAAAACTTTCTGAAATATTAGTTAGGACGTTTAAGGTTGAATTTTATATCGAGATTCTATTGAATTAAGGTTCTATTTTATTTGCCATATTGAGCATCGGTGTAACTTTCTGTCGCTTTATTATCGTTCCAGGATTGCTTTTAGTGTAATTGAAGATTCTATATATACAAAATCGATTTACTGATAATAAACACAACAATAAACAATGGCGTTAAACTATTTATAGAGAAAACTCGCCTATTTTGCGATCGAGGCTAATTCCAAGATAGTGATATTAAAAGCTGATCTGCGTCATTACGCCTACGTTCTAAAAACACTTTGCGTGAACCATATAAATACGAAATAGATTTTGTGCACTTTTTCTATATGAAAAGTTCATTTTATTATTAAGAGTCTACATCACGAAAAAGTAGGTATATCATAAAACTAAAAACTTAATACCAATTTTGATTATGGACACTGAGTGGTATGCACGAAATAGTCGGGATGGTGGATTTCTCTTTATAATACAGTCACACATTTTTTTTAACTGAATAATATATTTTTTCAAAAAAATATGAACAAATCAAAGTCTCTCAGAATCGAATCGTACCTTAGCACCAATTAAATCAAATCACAGAAACAAAGCCTCCGAACAACCCCGCACAAGAGCCGCTCGACAGACCCACATCTCGGCCGTCGTGTATAAATCTAACGAAATTCGTATATTATATACAACACGAGAGCGGTTCATTATCATACGATACGTATAACAAAAACGATCCGATCGGCGTTGTATTCGGGTTGTATTTTCGAAAAAAGAAACCGACTAAAAAGCGATGTATCCTCTCGTTGTGTGCACGGTACGAAATGCCGAAGCGCACGGGTGGCCCTTCAATCACGTCAATCGGAAGCTGCCATGTCAACATCTTGTAATTGATAATATTTTTGAACCTCGATCGGCATGGGAGACCATAAATAAATGAACAAAAGTCTGCCGAAGAGTTGCCGTCGTCGTCGTCGTCGATGGCGACCGCTCGGTCTTTGACCATCTAAATTATTCCGATTTTCGGGAAATCGACGATTCTCGCCCGATTGATACGTTCACCCGAAAACGACAAAAAGTGAATATAAATAAATAATATATGATTTGGAAGGAAGGTTTCCGCGTACGTGAGCTTCGTGGAGTGCGCGGTTTTCGGAAAATTTCTCGAAGCTTTCGATACGAAGCTTCGTGAGAGTTGTTTGATGCGTAACTTTTAAATCTCTTGATGATTTTTTTATATTTCATATTTTTTTATACAAGGTTTATTGATTTTCAATCTATTTTCTTACTAATATTTCATATTGATCGATTCAGATTGTTACTTATTCTGAAATGATTCAGCATATACACGAGATTACTTAAGTACCCTTCTCTTTTTTTAATTTCATTCTAAATTAGAATTGAAAAATATGATTTTCCGAAAATTTTCATGATAAATTTTCTTAAAATTATCGAGAAATTAAATATCTAATAAGAAAGTACACATTATTATGAAAGAAGCCCACCATCCCGCCTTTTAACTGCACCCTAAATACAAGTACAAATACATTTCTATTACTATGTAGAATCCAATATTTCGATCGTTAGATAACAATTTATTAACCGAATATATCTACATTCTTTTTTAATGAAAAATTGACGGTAATTTTTGATAAACTACTATGTATTAATCTAACGATTTTATTAACAGTTTATTGTTGTATAATACAGATTAAACCTAAATCAAAAGTTTGTTCGATTCACAATAATATCTCCCGAAATGTTCGATCGGCAGTTCCCCATTCATTCTTCGATAAAACGAAGAGAAAGAATCTCTCGTGTCTCGAATGATCACAAAACGAATCCAATTAGAGCGTTCGCCGCAAATCGAATCTACTCGTAAATAATATTTTTTGTGCAACGCATTCGAAACCACATGTTACGCACCGCTGAGCCATATTTGTAAGCCGTCGCATCAATGCGAATCATAATTCATCGATCATCGATAATGCAGAAGTTCTCAACACACGATGCACTTCCGTTCATCAAATTTTCATACACGAAAATTCATATTAGATGAGATTTATTGTATTTTTTTTCGATGAAAAATGGAATCGTAATCTTAACAAAGTCGTAAATCGTCCGTTCACAAATCATTCTTACGCTTAATTAGCTGGCATACGATTTTTTTCGCGTTGTGCATAGATGAATAAATTCCAGGACATGTGAAAGTGAATTTTGTGTGGTCATCCTTCACGGTTCAGCGATCATTAAAGACCATTAGTAACAGTTCCATGGTTCGCTCATCTATTATTATCACAGTAAAACGAAACGGATCGATATATTCGCCGATCGATCCTGAAACGATACTGGGTTTTCCACATTTTTTTTCAATTTATTTTAGATTCATTCGAAAATGAGCATTAATGCTCGTCGGATTTTTGCGATGTTTCAAAGAACGCGAACAACATCTGTTCGGACGTAAAAAAATATCAGGTTCTAAATTTCCGAGAACAGTTCCTGGATTAAGGCAATTTAGAATTCAACCCTACTAATACGATTTTTTTAATCATATTTAAAAATTGTTCATCTTGTATAATATATTTTTTGGGTATAATATCATTTAACTAACACTTGAATTGTAATCCGCTCTACTTTGTTGCAAAAATTGCATATAACAATCTATAGGTATATCAAACTTGTAATCATTACAAAGATAGACGATTTACAATCGAATATTGGATAAAATTGATTCGAGAGCATATTGAGAAGATAATATTCAACTAACTGTATTTTTAAATTTTAGTGCAAATATAATATTATAAAGCATTTTTTCAATTTATTTATTTTTCATAGTAAATTCGAAGCTATGATACTCTTCTTAATTATCGTAATTTGAAAAATGGCAAATAAAAAAATTTGAAAGAGCACAAGTTGAGGGTTTGGACTCGGGACCTAAACCACCTACTTACACAGATTGATCGCCGCCAAAAGGGGGTAAAAAAGCCAATAACGAGCACGTTCGTGACTCGATGTGCTTTTTATCCAATTTTCTCGTCGTAACGGTGTCAGTGCAGATTTTCTGCTCGTGGCCGGGATTCGAACCAGAGACCATAGTCTGGAGGCGATCTACAAAGTAGGAGGTTAATGCCACCAATTTGGTCTGTGAACTTGACCGGATGAAAGCTTCCCTACCCGCGAGAAAAAAAGCTCAACGCGAAAAAAGCTCCACGTACAAAAAGTCCCAAACACAAAAAAGCTCCAGGTACAAAAAGAGCTAATGGGCTGCACGTGTAAATTGCTCGCGTCTCGAACGCCCGTCGTAAAAGCGAACCCGTACAAGCTAAGCGTTGCATAACAGTCGAAAATGAATTATGGGATTAATAATTCATGCTCTATGATACGACGTTCGATTGTCGGTTCGAAGAGAAAGAAAAGAAAACGGTCGTTGGCGGAACTTAATTAAGGGCGGTTTGTTCGAGGCTTTTCTAATTGGGAAAGCGCCGCCGATAAATTTCCGGAAAATTTACGACCGGCCGGATAAATCATCCGAGTTTGATGAATGTGTCGGCTAATTTTTCTCAATTTATCCGGTTCAATTTTCTAAAACGACACGCTACACAACCACCTGCGTTTCGTGACCGAACCGAAATTTCCCGTCGATAAATCCATCCGTTTCCATATGTTGTGCGTCGATATTCAATCATGTTTTCGTGTGCGGTGAAAATATGTGCGTTCACTTTTTCATTCGCCGATGGAAAAACATAAACATGGCCTTAATAATAATACAGATAAAATTTTAATAATGAAATTGTTGTTTTTCTTTGACTGAGGAAAACATCGTTAAATTTTCCGCTACGTAAATATATAATGAAAATTTATACATTAGGTACATATATTTAGATTTTTTTCAGTGAAATAATTCTTGCTTAGGTTTTAAAAATATATGGTTCTTTTTCACGTATGTAAGAAAAATACAAAGTGATGATTATTTCTCCCTTGACGACCGTTTGTTTCACTAATCTTAAATTTACACGCATTTTCCATACACAAAATAATGCTTTAAAAAAAATGAAAAACTTTTTCTTTCAGAATTACCTTTTTCAATGGTGATCCTTATGATATGTGAAACAATATTATTATAATTCGAAATTATTAAAATAAAAAGATTATTCTTACGTAAAGGCATTCAAGAACAACATCGAAAATGATTACACAGAATCATAATCGTGCCGAATTTTCAAAAAGGCGCCTCTGCCCTCAAACACACGATTAAGCGACCTTCCGAGTTTCAAATTGGCCACATCGAAAGGTCGTTCACAGCTATATCCATTTTCATATTAAGCAAACTTCAAAAGCTCACGAGGGCATATTCGCAAACATAAGCACCGAGAAAACCCCATTGAATTTCCACGACACAGAAAAGTCTAAAATCTCATTTTCAAAACCAAGTTCTTATCATCAACACATTGCAGATCAAATAAAATTTGTTATTGATTGACAATACAATTTACCGAAATGAACCCTCACAATATTGAGTCTAAAACAGTATGCACGAATAAATATCTCATTGGGTTATTGGTTATACTTTTTTTGAGTAAATTAGGTCTCATTTGGAATATAATAAAAGGACCGAAAAGGTGCTTTAGCGGCTTCCCTGGCTGGGATAAAGACGTCTCGATCGTGTGAGTTCGTTCATAGTGTTCTCGAAATGGGGGGGAGGTGCGTGTGAGCAACGATCGTTAACATCCAAGGGATGATAATATGTATTTGGAAATTAAACGCACAATAAAATAACGCGAGAGGTGTTGCCGCAATTTGGGCGTTTGCCGTGCACCGCAATTATCTATAGGCCCGGTCGGACCCCCGGGCGCCGAACCAGTGGCACCCCTCTCATTTTTTATTATTTTATTTATTAAATAATTTCAATATAATCTCTAAAAATTAAACAAACAACTTAATTTTTATTTATTTAAATATTCATACTTTATATGAACGCTATTAACTCAAATTTGCAATACTGTATGTATCTCCAATTGAAATAAGTTTGAACCGAATTTGACCTATAAATTCACAGAGATAAATATAAAATATACACTTATGTGAATTATCATACACATATGTGAAATATGTTTGACGTCTGAATTTCATAAAGGGCACAACTGACCTTTTTATTGATGTTGAGTTGAGTACAGAAAATGGTTCTATATCCATATGATACAGTCCATTCTCTGAACTCAACTTAATTTCGATAAAAAAAGCCACTTGTGCCCCTGTGAAATTTAGTCGTCATTTAAAATCATATTATTTTTATGAAACACTCCAACTTCATTGTGCGTCATATAGATGAAATTTTCATAATGAAATACATGAAACATCAAGGAAAACTTATAAAATTTAAGAAATTTTCTTATTTGATTATCGACACAATTCTATATTAATGAATCTCTGTCAATATATAATCCAAAAAGTGGCTATAATTAAATTTTTTGTTTCAAAAATTTTTTTTTTTAATTTTTACTTAAGCAATCACATCGACTTGTTTACGAGAGTTAATCAAGATTATGACATTGCCATGTGCAAAATGAGAAATTACAAAATTAAATTCATTAATATTTAGATGATATTATTCTAATATTAAGCATGATATTAGGATGCAAAAAAAAATGCATAAAGTCCGCCTCTGGTGCACACCTAGAACCTCGAAAGTATCGCCGAAAGTGTGCAATCAATATGCCAAACGCTTCAACGACATGCGGTTACGCCCAAAAAAATCAAACTCACGAACCGCCATTGTCCAGAAACGTCAAAAACACTCGATGGCAAATTATGCACTCGAAAACGCATCTTACGTCCGAGTGCATAATGCACAATTTCGATCGTGAGCGTCAACAAATGCACTTATTTTCCGGTCAGATACGACGATTTCACACGCGGCGCACTTATTATTAAACGATAATCTCGTAATAATTTCCGAAACGTCGTTATTTCGGAGATCGACGCGAAACAAAATGAAATTAAAATAAAGGATGAAGGGAATAAAAAATAAATAATAATAAAATTAAAAAAAAGGGAAAGAAAACGACGAGTAAAGGGCGCTTGCAATAACGAGCTGTGATTAATGGCTTGCACGTCCGCGCCCATACCACCGAAATTCTACAAAAAAATTAAATAAAACAGAAAAATTAAACCATCTGCGCCTCTGAATGGATCATAGTGAAAATCGATTAAGTTTATATAATCTTATTATCCAAGAGGATAAGCTTGAAAACTGTATTTTCATTTCAGCCTCTCGAAAATTTATGAAAAAAAAAGCTAATGTGTAAACTTATTAGTCGATTCGAGGATTATTATTCGATACTCTTATTTTCTTGATATGTAAATTCTAAAAATATATAAATAATAAACATGCAATTAATAATAACTTATATATCTATTCGAAACTATCTTGCGAGAATATTGATTGAACATTCAACTTTGTTATGAATTATTAATATTGATTGAGACTAGTAATTTTTCTCTGCGAAGAAGCGAAAACAAACCTCCCCCTAAGCCTAACTGTGCAAACTACTGAAAGTACGAAAACAACTATGTACCAAGTTGTTCCAGAATCGGCAATAAATTAATCGTATTTACGATTCCGCATTTGAGTCACGTATACGAAAAACGAAAATACGCAGAAGAAGGGAAAATTCGTAGACATAATGCAGCCGTGTTCAACAACAAACTGAGAGAGTATACGATAAATGAATACGAGAACATTGAAATATGCGAAAAGTTACGAATTTTATACGCGTAGTTGACAAACAACACAAGGTTGAGCGTAGTAGCGCATAATTTGCTTAAAATTTATCATACAATTGTGCGTATGTTATTAATTAATTTAGTTTTCGATGTAGTAACACGTGTTAGTGAAAACGTTTAGAACGAATATCGGAAAATTCTATTGATTTACTGGTTGTATTTGGAGTACGTGCTTAGACAAGATTCAATATTTTTTTGATTTAGATTTTTATGATACTTGAAAGTTTTCATTATATTTAACAATTTATTATTGATTTCAAAAACATAGAGCATTTGATGCTACAACAAATGAAAATATTATTTAGTAACTGAATATTTATAATCAGCAAAAAAATATAAACAAGTAGAACAGATTTCAATAATTCCTCCAAATTGTCAAAAACTCGCACGAGTGTTGAAAGATTTAATAAAATTATGCCATTCTATAAGTGAAATGTTTTTCTTAAAAAATAAATATGAATACCATAAAATAACATTTTTTTTTGCTGCCAAATAATACATAATTTATTTCAGAAGTCATTTTATAAAAAAAAATATTATGTAGGTACTCTAATGTGAACTGACCATATTCATAATTTATAAACAAAATTTTTATGCTCATATTTTCTGAAAAATGAAATAAATATTGAAGGAAATTAAGAAAACTTTGAAAAACGCATTCATCAGGTTTGATTTTTTTTCTTGACTTCATACATTATAAAATTAGTCACGTTTATCTCTGAACAACTCATTTTACATTCACTCAGAAAGTTTTTTATGCATATTTCTATTTTCAAATCGATCGAAAAATTAAATTAGTTTAATTAATTAATTAATTTGATTAAATAAATTTTGAAATAAATAAATGAAAAAATAAATTGAAACTCAAACAATCCACACACACACTCAATCAAAAAGACCCACTCTCAAAATGAAAAACGACCACCCACACGAGAATTTTCCTCTCGAACCTTTCGAGCCTCGAAGCGAAAACGCAACCACGAAAACCGCAACCCCGCCGCGACGCCCAGCGGGGCGAATTGGCGCGGAGGCGTCGCGACGCCCTTTTCGCCGCATCCGCCACCGCCGCTTCCTCATCGTCCACCTCTCGTCATCCACCTCTCATCGTCCACTTCCACGACCAGCACCGCCACCTTCGGCGCAGAGAGAGCGTCCTGGAGGGGCGTCCGTGGCCGCGCTCCGGCTCGAAGTCGGCAGTCGCAGGCGGCACGCGACGCGACGCACACGCCTCTGGTCTGACGTCTCTTGTTCCTCGTCTTCGTCTTCATCATCGGCGTCGAAGATACAGTAGAGTATCGATTTAAAGTGCAGTGTTCGGCAGGCGGTCGTTTCGGATAGAAGAGGGAAGTTTTGGGGGAGAGTTCGCGCGAGAGGATTCGCGGCTCTTGAAGAGGATTCACTTGTGGATATAGGAAATGTGATTCATTTTTTTTTATTTCAATTTGAAGTAAATGTCTTTTCGATTTATTTTAATGAATTTATTCGGAGTTAAGTGCGGAATTGGTTCGAAAAGGTGTCGTTCTGGGTCCTTGCTCATTATTATGTATTTTGTGCAGGGATCTGGAGTGAATGCCTTTAAGAATTTAGTAAGATTCGTATAATATTGTATCTGTTTGAAGCGAAGTAGCTCGAAAAGACGTTTGCTCCAAATTCTTGATTTTGTTTGTGTTTGTGTTTTGTTAGATTCGTTGTTGGAGTTAAGGATAATTTTTTTTCATGACGTCGAATCATTTTGATATTAGTAATTTTCATATTTTTATTGACATAATCACATTTTAAACATTGCATTTTTTCAACGTAGAGAGTTTTTAGATTAAGATATTTTTAGTTCAATAAAAAAATATTGAAATTTTCAGTATCAAAAGTAATAATAATCATCGTTAAATTTTCTTGAAAATTGTTAATATTTCATATTCATGTCAATTTTCAATTAAAACTTTTCCTATTATTATACCGATCATTCTAGACCACCCGGTTCGTTGACAATCCATAAATGGAAAAAAATAAACAATTAAATTGAATCGAATTTATTTTTCAAATAAAATTCATCCATGTTATAATTTACAGCAATTTACCCATCACCTATTTTTATGACTCATAAACTTCCAATTGTTTCTATAATAAGAAAATATAAATTTCATTTTTAAAATGGTAAAATTATTAAAAATCGATTAAATCGAGAAAAATACATTTTCGAATTGAAAATAACGCATTCTTAATTAATTTTATATCATTTGTAAGAAATGAAAACGAAACCGTGTTTTCCATCACCGATATGAGTCCAAAATATCGAGAGCACACCGCCTTCGAAATTATCATCTCTTTCATGAACCAAACTCAAACTAAAAAAAAAAACAATATTATCGGAAAACAATATTTCACAAATAACCGCACTCGTCCACGACACGAATATAAATTCGTCCCCGACGATCGCCTCTTATTGACAAGAGCTTCGAAAACTTTCCTCCCCTAACGAATCCATTCAAAGCCTCAAAAGCGCATAAATCACGAAGAAGCACAAGCGGCCCGAAACACATTAAACTCCAATAAAGCTCACGACGAGCTTTTTCGCGCTAATTTCGAGCGAAGCGGAAAAAAACGCCTCAACAGCCTCGAATTATGCAATAAATTTTCGCGAGTGCATCGAACGAAAAAGCCTCTCCTTCTTTTGTTTCTAATATATGTAACGTGAGCACTGTGTCAAAGGCGATAAGACGAAAACCTTCAAGTTCCTCTTAAGGGAGCGCTTAATTAGTTTTACACGTAGCTTACATCGTTTTACACCCGCAGACAGCTTGTAATCATCCCCCTTAAGCTTTCGCGTATCGCCGCGATTGTGCGACTCTCTGAATATTTATGTGTGAGCTTTTTTTTATTTCAAATGTATTTCGTTTCGACTACGATCCGGCATATATAGTTTTTGCTTCGGATATACCGCAATGTGACCGGAGTTTACGGTTGAACGATTTAGGTGAACGCTTAAATAGCGGAAGAACCGAAATGTGTCTTCGTGTATAATTCGCGCTTTGTCTAATCGGGTGTTCTTTTGATGTGTGTTATTTTTTTCTGATTGATTTGTGAGTTTTGGTATGTGTGATTTTTCAGGGATGTTAAATTAAAGTTTAGAATTTGATGATCTCAATAATTTTTCATATATATCGATATCGTTAAGCATTAGTAGGTTCGCGAATCGTTTTTGTCATTTACAAGGTTTGATTTATCGATATAATCAATTATAAATTCAGTCAATATTTTTCCTGAAATTTCTTTCATAAAGTAAAGAATCGAAAACAGATTTGAATGTTAAATATAGGAAAATTTGAGTTGAAATTTAGAATCAATTTGTATTTTTCGGCGAGCTTCGCAACCCTAATAGATCGAGCGTGTGTTTTCGCAGGGAAAAAGTTTTCGTCGGCACTAATACGTTTAGCGAGAACATAAATTAATTTATTTCGTCGGGGAACACAAGGAGAAAAGTGCACGAATACTCGCGAGCAAATAAAATCACTCAGACACGGCCGGGAAAGCTAAAAGGAAAACGCCGAATGATTTATCTGAATAAACGTATGAAAATTGTCTCTTTCGCTTTTCACTGTTCGCACGCAATTACGCGCACTGACTGTGCAAAACACATACGCTAATTCGAAAGATAGCATCGGCACAAATTCCATAATATATTTATTGTATTATATTTACATATGTATCTATTATACGCGTTCGTTTCGTACGTTTGCGAATTTCGAACAAAGGAGCGAAAAAAAGAAGAAACAAATTTATTCGCTCATTGTTTCGAGTAACTTTTTTACGGATCGTAAACTTTTTCAAACTAGAACAACTCATGCAAAATATTGGTCGTCAATTTTTTGCGACTGCATTCGGCCGCCGCACACAGCAACGAAATGAGATCGTAAACCTTCAGTCCGTATTTTTTTTCGATATATTTTATTTTATACACACGAGTGTTTATTTATTCGTTTTTTGAGCGAGTTTTTTTTGCGCGGAACCCTCGTAACGGACGAGATTTTCTCAAGTTTCTTAGCGTTGAGCAGGTCGGGAGGTACGCCCTCCGATGTTTTCGAAATCTTAATTATCCTCCGAAGCAAAATCGCACAAGATGCTTGTGGCATATACAAAACGAAAAGCTGCACAATGTGTTTATCTGAACCGCGGGGAGATTGCGTCTGTCAGTTTCGCTTAAATAAGGGGCGAAACCGCGACCCCCGTTTTTGTTCTGACAGTTGGTCGCGACCCTTGTTATCGTGGCGCCATAGATTTATTATTCTGGCTACGCTTTTCCATATGGAAAATTTTCGTGGTGTCTCCTTTTTTGCCAGATCATATCCCTTCACAATGAGAAAATAAATTGATAGCAAAAAAAGGCGACGCGGAGCGAATCTTAAACAATGACTGATGAGGTCAACGTTTACGTACGTGCCTAAATGCTTGTTTTATGAGTGAACGAACAATACCAGATAAAAATATAAAGTGCATTGCCGTTAAATCAATACAACAAACAACTATAGTAATTCGATCCTTATTCAATTTTCTTTCCCTCATTGAAATCGGCATTGCATGAATCGAAAATTCCTTCTGAATTAATTATGCGGTTGACTTATATGGCTAAAAAATCGTGCAATTTAATTAGTTTAACGTGAAAAAATCGAAGTCAGACAAGGTCGATGTATTGTTGTCGACGGTGATGACACATCAGACGAAATCGGACTCCTCCGAACTGACCTCGTCAATCGAAATGTGCAACTCGTAAAAAAGTAATTGAAAAGGTGATCGCTTTTCTTTCAACCAAAGAAGAAAAATCGACCTGAATCACACTGGGGAAACAAAGGTTTCGTTGGCACGCTTTTGGCACGTGCCAGACATTAGTTGCACTATCGTTGCGTTGTACACATTGTGTTCAACGAACAATAAGCGATGAATTTAAAGATATGCATGTGTAACACTTTTCATTTGGAATCGTCTGGTGTGCTTATCGAAATGTACCTACGTGAAAAAGAAAAAGCCATCTGAAATTTCCATGTAACTTTGTATATTTCTTCCAAACTAATATAAATTCAACCGCAATACGAATTATGAGAGAAGCGCGTTTATAAATGAGATACACGTATACATTGTATTCTCTCCTAATAGTATTCCAAGAGTGATAAATTATTCAAGTTATAATTAAAATCGGAAACGCGCTCAAATTAGTCGTGAAACTACCAATTACAACTAGAAACTCGACTTAATTAAGTTAACCTAAATTAACTCGACTCCGACCCAACAATACATCTCTCAAGACATTAATCTACTAATAGACGCTGGTTTTTATCGATGCTAATTAACACCACATTTCATCCGAAATATTCACGTGTGTCTATATTTTCAGATTGCGAAATGATCCTGCAGTGGTCGATAACCTTACTCTCGTTTTTCGCACACATCATCGACTCGACTCCATTATCAGGTCACCGTCAACCCGCGACCCTCTCGCCGGACATATTGTTTCAGCAAACCGGAATCCTTCCGAAGCAGCACCAGGTTTCGGAGTACCTCAGGGTCGGCGAGACGAAAAGGTAACCAAACCCATTCGAGGAAACTTACGCGACTTTTCACCCGTGAATCATCGACGCACCGCAATACATCGATCAATCATCCGCAACGATTGAGGCATAAGAGATTTGGCGAACGTTTACAATGTTGCACATACGTAATAATTGCAACGCGTTCGAGCTCCCAACGCCGTCGTTAATCATTGTATCTCGATTTTCTTTTTTTCGGCGCGTTTGCGAAATGTGCGAACGTATATAAAATTGATGGATCTTCGCATCCTCGGAAGCTTGATGGATGACGACTTCATTCCGCACACGATATTTATCACCGGATATGCCGCTAGATTGCTCAAATTATTCAACATTCCCACGAACAACCCTCCGACGTATCATATAGACAAAATCATAAATAATAGCCATCCGATATCGCAACGATATATGTATGTGTTGGGATCAGTGTTGTCGTTATGCTAGCTCAACTTCTATTGGATTGAGAAAGTCACATGTCACTTTTTTTGACTGATTAATTGATATAAAGATTTAGCAGATTCTTTTGATTATGTAATACGAGAAATTCGATACATTTTTTTACGAAACGAATCTGTTGATATAGTAAATTCAATCGATTTTAGTGTCAACTTTGGTTCTCCAATACTTGAATGAATAATTAATTAGAATTCATACAAATTATAATGATTCATTCAAATTTTCTCTCTCTTCCGATATTTGCATCAGCTCTAAATTTATTGTTTAAGCAATCTTTCGATTTGCAATCTTTCTACTATCAAACACACATTATTATATAGAAAATCACACAAAGCATATATTCGACACGAATCAAACTTCACATGTTTACACAAGAGACACAGAATTTTCTTCCTAAACATACATATCCAGTTTCAAAACGAATCGATCGGCTTTCACGGGGAAAAACCGAATTTCGCAAAAAAAGCCCGGTTATCCATCAAAAGCTCAAGGCTTGACGTTTATGGCGCCTGTAAAGCGGTCGCGTTTCCTCGCGCAATGTTCGCGAACGCATATCGCGCGTGAAGCGAACGTGCAATCGTTTAAATGAGCTTATGCTAAGCATGCATGTATTTATGTATTCGCTTGTCAATCCGAAGGAGATTTACGGGACGCACTTAAAAATCGAATTGTCTGTCGAATCGGAGTCGCGGAGCCGACGAGGAAGTCGTGAAATCAAGACGTGTTGGGTGTATTTGCGTTTGAAGGATCTTGTATGTAAATTTACGTAGGGTGGTTTTTTCTAGTTCAGTGTCTTTGTTTTTTAATAAAATGTGATTTATTTGAATAAATTTTGATTTTAGGTATATAATTTTGTAGGAAAGTAATTTCATATTATAAATATGTACTTTACTAGGATTGATTTTTAAAATCGTTTATGTGTGTGATTTTTTTCGGATTTAAGTACATTTATTTATTAATTTATGAAATTTTAGTATGAAATAAATTCGGATTTAATTAAATGATACTCGTAAAACCTCTAATAAATGATCTATGTAGATCGGTCAGTTGGTCACCATTGTCATACAATTTGACACTTATAGGTTAGATGCATGAGGTAAATAATAAATCTTTATCAAGTAATTTGATTCAATTAAGACTATATAAAATAGCAATTTAGTTAAGTAACAGTACCAAACGATTCATAAATTAGACTCCCAGAAATTGCTTCTTATGAAATATTGTTATGAGCCTAACATACCTACTCAATGTCCTTTTTTTGTTTTATTAAGAAACAAATACACGACCATACAAAAAACACATCTTAACTTAACCAACTACAATTCAAAACCATATACAATCAACACAAAACACACGCAATTAGAAATAAAGCGTTACTCACCTACTCTCGCTAACACCAGCGACACCCGTCATTGAATTCGAACCGCCCATTTTCCGTCCAAATCCCGAGTTTTATTTAATCATTTTTTACACATTTTTTCCGTTTCGAGACTCTTGTTCGCTTAATTTTTTGCGCTTTTCGTCTCGAGTAGGTTGGTCGGCGGCTGTCATTCGCGTTCGTGGAATCGCACATTCCCCTGCGCCAACAAAGACTGCATAATTTATGTGCGCAACAATAGTTGCACCGAGAGCCGACAGCAAGAATGCAACGTCCCATATGAGATTTCATTAAGTGGAACCAACCGTCCGTCGAAAAGCAACGAGACTCTTGTGGACGAGCTTCCGAGAAGCGCGATGGGGAATTTTCCGCAATCCGAGATATTAATTTTGAACGTTTATTTTAGTGTTTCTATGTAGTAGTTTGATGCTCGACTGAAGGAATGTGATGAATTTTGTTTTGAGATTTTTTTTTTGTTGATGAAGGGAAAAATGTGCTGTGGAGGTATTTTAATGAAAATTTGTTGTAGGGATTTTTTTGAATCGTTTTATCTAGGAAATATTATGAATGTTAAATTAATATTTTATACTTGATTTGTTCAGCTATTTATTAATTTATTATAAAATTTGAAAGTAATTGAAAGTAATCCATTAAGAGTTGATCAATCAAATATAGATATCTAGCTATCGATTTGTATTAAAAGTATAATATCTGATCGAAAGACTGGTACTTTATTCTATTTTTTAGTTATCATCGTTTTTATCACATTTTAATGACTATTTTTTTCCTTTTACTATTATTTACACATTACTAATTGCATGAATATTCGGTCTCAATCTAACTCTCGAATACACTGATTATTTTTCATTTGTAAAAAATATAATGGAGGGTCAATATACCATACAATTCTTATACATAGTAGTCAAAATTTTCTAGAAAAAAAAAATGTTTAGAAAATTGACAATTATTCAAATATTTAACATCTAGATCAGCATTCATAAATTGCAACTATGAAAAAGTGACTATCCATATTACATTAGCATCATTTCAATCGATCGATATTAAAACGATTTCACCACACATCCTAAAAAAGTAAAAAACTTCAATCCAACCCAACCCAAAACACCAAAACAGACCAAAAAACAACATCATCACATAACCAACCACTTTCTTACAACAATCGAACAAATCGCCACCCATATACCGTCACCGTCCCGAAAAACCGGCAACGAACGACACCCTAATCCCCAAGTTTCCCAAGCCATTTTTACTTTAAGTCCTAAACGCACACACACACCGATCAATCAACGCGCATCAAGAGATAAATCCGGGCAGAATTTTCGTCCGCTGCAATAACCGGAGTGAGTGCGTTTTGTCCGCGACGCCGGCTGACAGCCCGGTGATTTACCGGTGCTCCGGGCCCGGAGTCTGGGTGGACCTCGCCGAATGACGGATGTTCAGCATTCCCGAATATCGGGGGCTTACCCCCCTCGGGGGCGCCCCGAGGACGAGACGCGTCTCGAACGGTCGAGAGATTTATCGCCAGGTCTCCATCTCGCTCGCCTATGGCCATTTTCCTCGCTTTTCTATTCTCGATGCGGAGACGTTTTCGCTCTGTTTGCTTGTTTGTTTGTTTGCGGTGTGGTTCCTTGTGGGAATTCGTATTAAGTGCGGGGATCTGGAGTGGATATGTAGTTCAAGGGAGTGCTTTTCTTTTCTAGTTGGATTCTGGTTGAAATGGTTTTCCTTGCTCTAGATCAGAGGCGTTAGTGCAAGGAGACGGTTATCGTATGTCTGACTAGAAATTATTGCATTTCTTTTCTAGTTGGATTCTGGATGGGAATTGTCTTTCTTGCTCTAGAGCAGAGACGTTAGTGCAAGGGGACGATTATTATTTATCTGACTAGAAATTATTGCATTTCTTGCTCAAGTGCTTTCATATAAAGTGATAATTTCTAGCTAAATACTAAACAAAAGCGTTCCCCTTTCACTATATTTCTGTCCTAGAATAAAAAAGCAATAATATCGTTAAATCAAACTATCAAGTTTGTATAAAAAAAAACATATCGAACCGATAAATCTATCCAATGATCAAAGATCTGCTTAATTGAGTTTAAATCATCATAGCAATATTTCATACGATTCAAAGTAATAATTTCTAATTGGAAATTTTCCGGATTCAGATCAGATCGTTGATACATTTTCCATTGAAAAATTAATTCAATGTTGAAAAAAATGTATGTTAGATGCTTTTGTATCGTTTTGTATATTCATAGTGATTGTTTTGATGCATTCAGATTTGTGTTCCTGTCGGAAAAACCTGAAGTTCCATTGTCAATTGCTGTCACTCCATGTTCATCGGTTATCATTTGGACTGTGTATTTGGCACCGGAAAATCGCTCATTGATATCAGGTATTTTTTTTGTATTATAAAACACAATATCATTATTTTCAACAACAATCACATTATACATGAATCAATATATTTTATATTAAGTATGTTTAAAAAAATGCATTTCGATAATATACCTACATGAGAACTGTTATGAATCAATATCAATCCGTTGAACCTGCATTTATGCAACAATGTATATCTTATGAATGGATAAGATATGTGTATTTTATTATCGCGATGCAATAACGGCTCGCATCAGCCTTTCTCGCGAATCGATTTGTATTTTTATTTCGTTTTCTGTCAAGGTGTGAATGGAGCGAAACTCCTTCAAGAGTTCACCAGCTCGGACCTGGAAATATACAAAACGACATCGTCCGAAACCGGACAGTACATTGTAGAGGTAATACGCCACTTTTATTATGATTTACGACACTCGAAATATATTCAAACGTGAATATTGAATTTCGGAACAGATGCGAACCTTGGATCAAGACACTCACGTTCAAATTTTCGTCAGCGAAGAGCCTCTACCTCCTCACTCGACAAGGATGGCCCAAAAGCCGAAATTACGATTACAACTGAAGCAAAGAATACACAGAATCACCATTAACTGGGATGAAACGTATGTAAAAATGATTTTTTTTAAATGTATTATACAAAAGTAGGGGAATATCCGATTTATATTTCGAATTCACGAAGCGGAGTCCCTCGCGTCCTTTGACCCAGTTCTCCGTCTCGATCTCGATCTATGGCTCGAAGGCTTCTCGGGTTTCAAACTGGTCTATGCGAATATTTAAAAAGAGTCATAAAAAAGTGACCACGGTCATAAAAAGCTACCGGTTCGTGACCAGCACAACTCGGCTGATTTTGCGCAGGACTTTCGAGACGGAACGTGCTCTTTATAATAACAATCGATCCATTGATCCCAAACGGACCGGTTCTTGATTTATTTATGAATTTGTTTGTCGTTTTTCACCTGCCACCAATTAACACTTGCCGAAGAATGACTCGTGCACACAAATCGATACCCAAAGGAAGACGCGTCCTAAAAGCTTTCCGAGACATTGTATCACTTTGTACGGATAGAATATTCGCATTTTTCGCTTATTATTCATATTATGATGCAACGAGATGCGCAATTTCAGAACGAAAAGTTCGCCGAGGACGTAAATCAAAACGAATTTAATAGTCGACTTTACGACTGCATACTCTCGTGTTTTTCACAAACGAATGCATTTTTTTGCATAAGCGTTCGGAAAAAAACGACATAAATCCCAAGATCATTGGACATTTTATGGGACACTTTAATTCGTTTCAGTTGTGCGAAAAATTTTCCAATTAATTTCGTTCGAAATCGCGGCTTTAATTATCCTAACAAAACCGAGAAAGGATCAAAAGATCAAGAGATCGAAATGCATCGATAAACACGCATAAAGTACCTGGAAGCGATTTCGTTTCGAAGGCTCTCTCGATGAAAACATATATTTAAGTTCGTATTTATTGAGCGGAAAAAAGCGGGTGTGTTCGTCATTTCTTTAAATTTATGCAATTCATAAAAGCAACAATGTTGCACGAGTGTTTGGGGAGTGTATCGAAAAGAAATCGTTGTCGTGTATGCGAATCGTTAAAGACCCTTGTAAAACGGTTGCGAAATTAATGAAATATTCATCATATGCATATCTCGCATATGTGAGACTAATTAACGATGTCGTAAATTAATGGGAGTTAATCGAATTTCGGCCAAATTAACAATATTATAAACGATCTTCATTCAGATTGAATCGTTTATTTACATATGTGTTTGTTACAGTGAGGTTATGATAGCAGTGAATTCGTGTAATTATTCATGCGTTTTTTATGAAAATGAGTAAATAGATTCACGTATTCACTGCTGTAATGATTTTACTAAAACACAACGATCCAATCTGAATGAGGTTGATTTGCTACATTGTTAATTTTGCCAAAATTCAATTGACTCCATCGATAAAGTTACAAGCGCATTTTTTATTTCAAATAACCAATGATTAAATATATTGCACGATAAATCGACTTCTCATCATATATTATTTATATAAGCGAGTGATATAAATAATTAAATCATTGTGCACGCCACGTTACGAGTTCTTCGCGAGTAAACGAAGAGATTCTTACGAACGCTGAGAGTGTCCGAGCGCCCTTATTAAAATTCATCGATAGCCATGGCAAAAACTTACACTTGCCATCTAAGTGCAGCCTCCTCGTGCATCTAGTCGGCTACATATGGGTTTGCCATCATCGTCGGAAACGCTTTAGCACAATATCGATCAATCACAATGCGCAGGATTCTCTATTGCAACTCGAGCCGGGTTCACACAGTCCGTTTTGTCGAAAAATTTCATACAATAAAACTTTAAGTCAATGACATGATATTCGATTGATTAGGTCGGGTTGTTAGTTAGGTCAGGTCAAAAGTTATTTTTAAACCTGTGAAATAAACTATCAGTGAATACACGAACCTGACTTATTCAAAAAAAAAATAACATTACATTGATTTTAATTACCAAGCCGTTCAGTATCCAAAGTAAATAGATCATACATTCCCGTGTGAATGTAACCTCAGTAGATAGGGTTGCATATTTTTATTATAAATATGTATTTTTCAGATCCATAGATCCTCACGTGACCGAATACTGCCTGGTTATGAGCACGAGGAAAAATTATACATCCTTGTGTGGCGCACACGGAGACAAGTATGGTCCTTATGGACATGGACTTGGTACTGTCAAAGGAAATACCAGTAAAATGAGTAATGTTAATTTTTATTCAGATTGATTTATTCTTCATTACGTCGTTATAAAAATTCATTAAAAATGTTTTCAGATAATAACGCAGATCGAGAAAAAGGAAATGTTTTAATATCGTGCGTTGGATCGAGAAGTCATCATAATATTGATAATTTAAAACATGGCAAAGTAATTATAAATTATTTACGATTTTTGTACGAAATTATATGGAAAATATAAAAAAAAAAAAACATTTCTATTTCAGTCATATTATATAAGTTTATTTGCGATTAATAAAAAAAACAATCTTACATTCCCATACGGATCCAAGCTTGTCGAATATAATCAAAAGTTCAATCAATCGAAATTGAAAGATGGCAAAATCGAAAGTGTGAACCTCAAGCAACTCGACGGGGTGGCAGTATTCAAATTCAAGGTATTTCTTTCAACATCGGCGACATCAACATGAACTTTGTTAATTAATTTCAATTATTTTTTCGAAGGCGGGAAAGCACACGGACGAAAATATGACAGTGTCCGTGATGCCATGTGGAGGAGCCGTTGACGTTTTAATCATCAAACAAGGAAAACCAAGAAAGATTGTTGATCAGCGTTTACGTCTATACTCTTATGGGAGATTATCAATAAACTCGGTTAGGAGAGGAGAACGTTTCCGCATTGAAGTGGCATCGTCCAATCGCGAAGAGTTGGAGAGGACTACTGGAGTAGAGGTAGTAATTAGTAGATATTTTTATTCAAATTTCGATGGGTTGTTGAAAAAGAGAAGAAATTTCTTCGCATAAAACTTCATTATGTTTCTTTCGCAACTATCAATTCATTTCAGTCTAAAGATAATGGTAAAATTAAACACGAATATAAACATAATGATGGATAGTTAATTATGAAGTGTGATTCATGTCTTCTGGCCAAAAAACAACGTAATCTATCATAGAATGAACATAACGTAAGGTTTTCAGTTTATAATATTTTCACAGTACTTTCGATAAAGATACAAACAAATTATTAAATTATTAGATTGAAATTTAAAATGATAATATTTTTCTCAGATTCTCGCAACTACAAAAAAGAGAATTCCGCTACCCGAACTTCCTATTGAAACAGACGTGAAGGAATATACTTCGATGAGGAGTTGCCAATCTGTCACTGTTGGTTGGTTGCCTTCACCTGATGCATCCTCTACCAGGTAAAATATATTAATTTGAAAATAATATACAATGTTAATAAGGTAATTTTCTATTTCATGCGATTCATTGCATAACTTTTATCCCAACTCGTCATTTTTTATTATAAACAAAATCTCCAATCAGAACCAATTTTCGCCTATATGCGAATATGGATTGAGTTTTATTGGTACACGATGATCAAATTGGAAAAAATCATTAATAATATTAATTTGTTGTCATTTTTAAGGTACTGTGTTTTGACCAGAGAGGTACATAGAAAAGAAATGGAGCTACGTCTTCCCAATCAATGTTCGTTAGATAAAAGGCTTAAAAGCAACAACGCCGCGACCGTAACTACTCAATGCTTTAGTAGAAAGCAAAACGCTGAAAAAGCTGGCGATAGGTAATATAAATTTCTTTATAATAAATTTATTTTTTGATCAACCTACTAAATATTTTATGTCACAGGAAAAAGGCAATCACACAACAAATCAACAATTTGAAAGCGAACAGAAAATATGTAGTTCAAGTCATAGTGCAGAAAAGTACCGGAAAATCTCTTTCCTACAATCTTCTTACAGTTCAAACAAGTTCCGAATGTACGTAGAGCAACCGAGAGTTTTACATTATTGAAAATAAAATATTGCAAATCAGAAAATACTAATAACAATACAATTTAATATAAAAAAAATACATTTAGAATGTACAAAAGAATATAATTTATACTTTATGTGCCAATTTTATTGAATTTTCTTCATGTGATTTTCGTTATGTTATAGAGGTCAAAATTTATTGAATTTATTTTTAAAAGTTGAGAAATATTTTGTATATAATTTCCATTTTATGAAAAGTTTTTGTAAATAAAATATGTATTTTTATACTTTATTCATATCAGGTGTCAGCTTATTTTTAAATATGCTAATATTTCTTTAATGTTAATTTTACGTGAAAACGAAATTAAATTATTTCTCTTAAAAATGAAAGATCTCTCCATTTATAAAACTTGTTTGTATTCACTAACTTAACTTTTGTAGAATTAGGATTTTTTTTATTCGATACATAGTCATAAAGTGAATGTATTTTATATTTATGTATTTATTTAAGTCGCACTGTGGTTATATTATAGGGTTTTAGTGATTTTATTATAAAAGTAAAATCATTGTTAATAAAGTATTTTGATTGAGTAAGTTTTTTTTTCACTTATAAAAAAAGAAAATACATATGTTTTATCAAAAGAGTTCCATATATTTTCTAATAACTTGAAGTTGGGGTATATAAGATTAGCTAACGTTAATATTTTTTTAAATTTCATCGATATCGATACCAGATTCACTTCGGTATTTACCTATGATCTGCATCTACCCCTACTAACCTTATTAAAAATACATAAATAACAGTGAAGAAACCTGACAACAATTTTAAAAGTATGAGAAATAATCACCAAAAACTTAAATCAAAGTAAAAACAAAAGTTTTTCAGGCCTGTTAAACAGGCCAAATTAATTCGCCTGTGCTATTAAAATTAAGATAAGATTTCCTAAATAAAAACACCGTAACACATGAAAGTTTTCTTCAACTGAAGTGCTCCGAGTGTCCCAAAGAGCCCAAGTAGGTATCTCCAGTTCACCAAAATTTTCAATCAATATTATTTTTTTTAAATGTGGCAGCACTGACTACACAATACTTGTTGACGTTTAATTTGACGTTTGTTCGTTGATTGAGGCTTCGCCGCTCGAAATATAAAAATCGTCGATTCGAAGAAGATGTCGGCAAACGCGACAGAAACCAGATCGATTGCGGACGAAGACGGAAACTGTTCGCGTCTCTCAGTGGTGTGGAGGGCGTCGGAGTACGTGAGGACCGTGACCAGCGCGCTCTGGACCCTCCGCACCGACGACTCCCTGGTGGACGTGACCCTCAGCTGCGAAGGTCAGACGATACGAGCTCACAGAGTGCTCTTGGCGGCCTGCAGCCCCTACCTGAGGGACATCCTCCAGGACAACCCGTGCCGCCATCCCGTACTGATATTCCGAGATCTCCGGCACGACGATCTCCTAGCTCTGCTTCGTTTCATGTATCACGGGGAAGTGAGCGTTCCTCAGCATCGTCTCGCTTCCTTCTTGGCCGCGGCGGAGACTTTACAAGTTCGCGGGTTCACCAACGAAGACGACAAATCTCCCGTCAAGTGCCCCGAAGGCGAAGCAGACGCCGAAGAGCAGCTTCGCGCTTCGCCACCTCTCAAAAGACGCAGGCTCTCGTCCGTTCCTTTAAATAGCGTCGAGCCGATAACGCAAATTCAGGACGTTATCTCAATCGATCCGGAGAACTCTGACGATTTTAAAGAATCACCGGATCGCGACAGAGCAGGCATCGTGGAGGATGATGATTCCGTTGACGATCCAATCGTGAAAATCGGATCTGACGAAATTGATATTGTAAAAGGTTTGTTTTAATTATTATTTTTTCTTACTAGGGTACATGACAGTTATCGACGATACAAGTGTTTTTTCTGAGCAAGTACCCTTACTAATTTCACAATTATATTAAAACGAAACATGTGTATATTTTTATTACAGAACCTTCTGACCTAATATCCATAGATAATTTATCTGAAGAAGCTAATCAAGGTAAAATCTTTTTTTAATGTATCTTTCATGTATTTATACCTTACATTATTTCAAAATTATTGATTTCAGATGATGATTCTGTAAAATTTCGGTGTCAATTATGTTTGAAAAGTTTCAAACATCCCATCTCATTATCGCTACATAGAGATTCACATACAGGAAAGACACAATGCCCAATTTGCCATAGATCTTTCTCTCGATCATATGACATGCGATGTCACGTCTCAAAAATACATCAGGATCAACCCGATACAAAGTTAAAAATTTCTAAAGCTTCTATTGAAAACAATACGTAACATCTGAACCAAATAATGACCTCATAAGTGCCTTTCAATTGCTTTAAGACTGATTTAATTTCAATAATTTATTTATTTTTTTGACTGGATCAATAGAATATTTCAAAAATCTTTTGTCAATTTTAATGATTTACAAGAACTATTTATATCCATATCGAAGAATAGATGCAAACATAATGAATATATGCACAAAACGAGTCCCTCTGTTTGTATTATTATGTACTATTAAATTGTTTTGATTCAAAATTTTATCAAAAACTTGCTATTATATACCATATTTTTTTACTAAAGGGAAATAAAATAAGTGTGTTTTGCACATTTATCCATTATGTTATGAGATTTAGGAAACTGCATATATGTTTCCATTTATATGATAGAAAATATATTCATCAAATGGTTTCATTTTTAAAATAAAACAACACATTCTAAAAAAAACAACTGTTTATTACTGTCTCCTTTACATTTTTTACATTTAAAGACCAGAAATATATTCAAAATGAAAATCATCTCAGCATAGCAGTTTGCATCTTCTTGATTGATTTGTCTCTGGATCCAAAATAACAAAGAAGTGTTTATATTCCATCGATGAGAAATTAAATTGTTGATATTGTTGAAGTCTTCAAAAATTTATCATTATATTTGTAATTCTCTTCTACTACAACATGAACTGGACTCATAATAAAATGGCAGGAATGTTGGTAAGGTGCCCTCCCGTGTCAGACAAGTGTCAATACATATATAAGATTGCAGCGCATGATGTAACTGAACGAAGAAATCAGCTGGGCTTACAGGCTGAATATCCCATTACCCATCTCGACGTGCGTTTCCTCGTCAGGCCAACAGAGGCCTGATAGAATATTGTCAAAACTAATTATTGAGTAAGAAACACAGTCTTGTATATCTAATCATAAAATCACACCTTCAACTAAATGAAAATTAGATCTCATGAGATAAATATAAAAGACAAGCCTTTTGAAAAAAGCAAAATTTTAATGAAGGCATGAAAAAAAATTATTAAAAGAAGGATATGAGAGAAATGTGAATGAGGACCAAATGATATATTTATATGAAGAAAGAATTAGTTTAACACATTTTTCTGAAATTATTTTTAAAGGATTTTTATCAATGTGAGTAGATGATATAAGGCTATTTTAAAAACATGTTAAACTAATGAAAATTGTTAAGCTGATGATGTGGATCTGATAATCACCATTTAATCGTGAAAATAAAAATATTTATAGAACAACATTTAAAAATAATTTGGAATCTGCCTCAAAGAATTAAAAAAAACCCTTAAGAAATTTATGAAAACTCTTGTCAAAACAAAATAGTTAACTTGTTACTAAATAAAAATTATTCACTGAAAATAAAACTTTTCTGTAATTAAAAACTTAGCCTAATATTTGTGAAGGTTTCGAAAAGAGGTGAATCTTTAAGGAACCGACCATAAAGAGTTAAACTCTTCTGCAAGTGATCTGCAGCGACCGTAGACTACTGTCGTATAAGGTCTCTACGGTGACCTTATCTATGCCTGTGACTTGACGTATGGTGTGATGTGTGACGAGCCATTCTGTGCTCCTCGGCTGCCTTTCGCAGCTCTTCCATACGTCTTTCATGTTCCGCCATATGCTTACGTCTCTGTTCCTCTTTTATTAAGATCTGAAAAAAGATTATAATTTATTTTTACTTATTTAAGGTTGAATTAATCAATTTTCCTAGAGAGCAATTTGTTTATGTATTATAGGTCACTAGTGATCAGTCCACTGAAAATATCTACTAACTCTTTGTTTAGTCAACTAAAGCAGTGAAAAGACTGACCTTAAAATATACACCAAATTATAGGATTGTCCATATTCAAATTTACAAAACTTACTGTTTCAGCATTAAGAGGTAGCCAATATATACAGGGAGTAGCTTTGGTTTTTTTAAACAAATCATCAAGCAGTTTCGAAGGAGCTTCCTCTTCCTTCTTTTTGAATTTACGGGCTACAAGAAAAAAATAATATAATCTTTTGTACAATGCTTGAATATTAAAAAATAAATTCAACTCACCAGGAGAAGGACTACGTGATTTTGTTCGTCGTTTTCTCCTTTCTAACAATTCATTTCCATCACGATGTCTATTATTTGATCTATCTAAAAATTCATCTTTTCTTTGATCCCATTTCATCTCATCTCCTTTCCCACGATCCCATTCTCTAACTACTGTCCGTTTTTCGAATGATTTTTCATCCACTTCCTTCAAAATAATATAACATAACAATTATAACATTAAATCAAAATTAATCGAAAATAAATAAAAAAAAACTTACCATTGTAATGACCTTAGAATCTTTGTTAATAGAATCTTTCGACCAACTGTCTGCAACAGTTGATTTATCTTCTTCTGTAGTAGCAAGAGCTTCGTCCATAGCTTCTTTTGAACCAAAATCAACATTGAGGGTTTTGGGATTCGAAACTGGCCAAGTAACGCCATGCAAAGCGTGTCGAGTTTCAATAGCTTCACTGAAAAATAAAAGTTTTTAGACAAGCTCCAAATTATAATAAACCAATATATTAATGAAAATAATTACTCTTCAGTTTCATATTGGACATAACATTTAGACTTGATCTTATCAATCCAAAACCCATTCTCTACAATTCTTCCAGTTCTTTGTAACAAGTTTTTCAATTGTGGTAATGTAAAAGGTCTTACTAAATTCGTAATATACAACACCGTGGAAGATTTATATTTTGGTGGACTCGGAGGTGAATGCAGCTTGGTAATCTCGTCGTTTACGATAGATATTTTACGGTGCGATAAACTACCCACTGCATCTTTGTCGACAGAATTTTCTGATACACCATATTTACCATTAGGCTTCAAAATATCATCTAAAACAATTTTTTTAGGTTTGGACTCTGTGGGGTCTTTTGGTTTTATGTCTGAAAGGGCTTCTTCGGCGCTTACTGGCTCAACATTAGATATTAAATTTTTTAAAGAATCGGTGGATATATTAACTGAAGGAGTTTTAATGAGTTTGGGTCTCGAGCCCCACTTTCTCTTTCTAGAGTTATTAGAAGAACTATTTTCAACTGAAGGTCTAGTTTTTTGAAATTCTTCGGCAAGATCATCTTTACTGCTATCTGAAAATTTATCTTTGTGTGTTACCTTAGTGTGTTGTTCCTCTTCTGTTGATCTACGCTCCGTTTTTGTAGGAGAATGCGACGATTTGATTTTGCTATCCTCACCTTTAATAGGTTCGTTGTGATTCGATGATTTGACTTTCCTTTCACTTATTTTTTCCGTTTCCTTAGAGGTTTCCGATTCAATTTGTTTGAAATCATCCAAGACAATTGAATCAGTGTAATCTTCATTAATCATAGAATTTGAAACGTCTACCGATTTCAGTTCATCCTTCTCAGATTTAGATTTAGATTTTTGAGCTTCCAATTTCAATTTGTTTTCATCGATCTCTTTAGGTGTAAGAGGATCGACAGTCGGTGCAGATTCTTCTTTCATCGTTTGGGAGATTGTCGTTTCTATTGCAGGAGGCTGAACTTCAAAATCAGCTTTATTAGTTTCTTCTTCTGACTGATGAGACGGCGCTGCATCAGTGGAGTTTTCTGACATCTGCTTAGTTATGGGAGATTTACTGCTAACGAATTGCTCACTGATCTGATCGGACGATTCAGGTTTGTCTTGAGCGGAAGAATCAGACTTTTCAAGAGTAATCACCTTTTTTATATCAGTATTTTTAGATAATTTAATATCCGATTTAGGTTCTTCGATTGTTTTTAAATCGGCTTCGTTCATAGCTTTAGTTGGTGACTTGATTGAAATTTTAGAATCGGTTTTCACTTCTAGTGTAGATGTTATTTCTGATTCAATCGAAGGGGCAACTTTTGATTCGATAACGAGTGGGACTTCAGGTTTGGTCGCCGTGGACGATTCCAATTTAGATACTTGTATATCGGATTTGATAGCCGACGGAATATCCAATTTAATTTTAGGAATGACTTTAGGTATCGGCGTAAAAACTATCTTACGTTCCGACCTAATCGATTTCATCTTAGAATCGGCAGATTCCTCCGATGGCGAAATGGGCACAGAAGTATCTACGGCAGATTCACATTTAACTGCGTGAACGACTTCGGGCTTGGATTCGATGGGAATTAAGACGGCGGTTGGAGATTCGGACTCAACAGGAAGAACGGTATCGGCCTGTTCGGAAACGATCGGTTTTAAATCGGACCGTTCAGAATCGGTCAGTTTGGAATCGGCCGGTGTCGAGACGATCGGTTTGACGGATTCCGCCGGAAGTTTGAGTTCGACCGGAGGTTTGAGTTCGATTGAGGGCTCGGGTTCCACTGAAGATTCTGGTTCGACTGAAGGTTCGGGTTCGACCGGGAGGTTACATTGAACCGGTTCCGTTTCGCGGGTGGCCGCCGCTTTGGCTTTAACTTTCGAGACGGGTTTGACTTCGACAGTTTGAGGTTCTTCTTCGGGGATAACCTCGGGAACGGGAACGGGCTCCGGCTCGGGCTCGGGGTCCGGTTCCCGGTTCGAACCGCGCCTCGAGCGATGGCGAGATCGCCGTCTTTCGGGTTCCGGTTCCGGTTCCGAGACGGTGGGCGCGTCCCTTCTGCGCGTGCGCGTCTCCGTATCAGAAGAACGCTCTACCGGCCTCGACAGGCATATCTTGAGCTTATGAGGATGTCCGGGCTCTCCCGCCGCAGCCTTGACTCTCCACTCCCCCTGGTCTCCGTCCTGGTGCTGATCCTGGCGCGCGTCTTCCGAGCCCGAAGCGCCAGACTCGACTTCCTCCTCCTCGGTCGAGGACTTCTTCCGCTTACGCGACGGACGCCCGCGCTTCGGTTTCTCCTTCTCCACTTTCTCGGGCGAGGCTTTCGCTTTGTTGCGTTCGCTTTTACGTCTCATCTTCGAGGAACGGTCGCAGAGTCGCCGCGATTCAGATGCGTAAAACGTAAACCGCACACACGAGAAACGACGCCGGCCTCGACACACTTCTCTCCCCCGTGTCCCCTCTTCGGTAACCTAAACACGATAGAATTGCCGCGAATCCGGCACCGTTTTTGTAGCATCGTTCTCAATTTCTTTACGTTATTCCGTTTTAACGTATAATTTGTACATTTATTATATTTTAAATTATCAATACGAAATTTAATTATGAAAAATATGGATTAGGGGTTTAAAATCCATCGAAACGAACGATCGATCGTATTCATGCGGAGAGCTAAATTTATAGTCATAGTTGCCAATCTAAGAATTCAAAATGAGTTTTATCGTCAAAATACGACCATACCTACCTACACATTTTCATTCGGCTCGATGTACCTACAAGTTTTAGATTTGAATGATATAAAACGAAACCGAGAGTCGATAATTAAAACTAGTTGCAAGTTAATTATGTTTATTTTTCATTTATAACACATTAAAAAGTATATAAACTAGCACGCTAGCAGAGTGTTCCCTTTGAATAATTTTCAATATTGCTTTAATCTCACAAATAAAATCCAATCGATCCACATTTAAGAAGTGTGCAGGACAAAAATTAAAACGAAAAAAAAAATTAATTCAAATAGCTTCTCTACATCGAGTTAAGTATAGATACATGTTTCAAAAATTTCAATAAATTGTATACCACATAGCAAACTTCCCCAAAACTATGAGGTTCAATGTTGAAAATATTGAACACAAGATTAAAAACCTTTATAAATAATAGATTTCTTTTCATAAAATTGCCAGGAATAAGATCAATAAACAAAAAAAAAATCAATTTCACAGTTATATTTTGCCATTTTTAGCAATTTTGCATCATGAGAAACATAGACAACATGCAAATATTACATAACTTGCATAAAACTGTTCTTGTGAAAAAAAATTAAACAAAATTATTCATTAGACTGAATTCGAAAACTTGTAGCTGTTCCTAATGAAAATATCAATTCACAGTTCTAGTCATAGTATACAAACATACATAAATAATAAGAAAAACTACAATAGGAACTGTGTACTAAATGCATCAAATAATAATTTTAGTCATTTAAGAATATAGATTGTTATTGTCAAATGAATAATTTTGTCTAATCGATTTCCATAATATTCATTAAAAAGAAACGCTAATTTTTATTGCAATAGATCTGATAAAAAGTCATTTTATATACATACATATTTTGAAACATAAAGGAGCCAACAAAAAACATATTCTTATCACTACACATGGAAAAAATACACCATTTTTTTGTATGGTATCCTTTGTTCCTTTCGTGAGAACTTTCTCTCCAGATGAGATAAGAATATGTTACATTGAGCTCCATTACCAGCATGAAATATTTTAATACATGTTACGAGCAATACTGTTGGAAACAAAATCATCTGAAAGGAACATTATTTTCTTTTGAATAGTTGAAAAGTTAAATGGTGTCATGGAAATGTAATATTCCCTTTTATGTTTGCATATAAAACTAGGTAGCACACTGAATATAAATATGAGTATGTCAAAAATATTGAGTTAAATAAATTCAATGACAACAAAACATATTTCGGTGGATATTCAAAATGAAATTAACACTCAAAAGATGGGTATTACTCAACTTCAAATACACAATGTTTTTTTTTTTTAATTTACAAATTGCTTTTTCATCACTTAGCCGTATAACATTGCTAATTTCAACATTAATAATGAAGCAGTCATTTCTGCGACTTTAGCGAGTCATATAAATACACAATATTGTCACTTTAACACTTTTCACTAATTCATAAGATATCATTACACTTATAAAAAAAAATTACTAAATATTTTCATTCGACAGCATAACACTGCCAATACTCGATACAAAATCAACTCAACATTCAATGATATAACAAAATAGAAGCCAATGACAAAAAAAGACAAGATGGTTTTATTAAATTAATTAATTAAGTCTTTGGTACTAATTATGAAACTATTCCCAGCTTTGGTCACTGTCTTGATCATCGTCCGATATAGTGCCTAATTCTAGATAATTGTCTTGATTATTACTTATCGCGTGTATGTCATGCGACATTTTGCGCTTTGCACGTTTGGCCTGCCACATTTCTTCGTCTTGTGGTGTCCTCTCTTTTCTAAATTCGTAGACCAGAGGGAATATGCGTTCTATAGCAGTTTGCACATCCCCTACGCTCCTAGCTGGAAAATTTATGCAATCACACTTAAAATTTTACTCACATTTTTTTTTTCATTAAAAATTAAACTTGCTGCTTACCAGTAACAGTTACACTGCCAGTGGAGAATATTTTTAATGTAGCTTTGGGATTAGTTAACCTATAAGTTACACCAGGATGCAATTCTGGCTCATAACTGCAAATAATTATTCACAATAAATACCCATAGTCAATATACAGAAAAAAATATGATTAATTAACTTACTCTGCATCTTTAAATTTCTGAGAAAATGCAGTGATCTTAATCGCAAATGGCATAGTGCACGTCCCCAGAACATTGACTACTCTAAAATTGTGAAATCTAACTTTGAAACCGAGTTTCTGCAAGCACCTCGCATACCGCCTGGCTGCTACCTTTGCTTGAGGTTCGCTAGTGGCTCCAGTGCAAGTTATACGACCCGACGACCATATGGACGCTGTGGTGTAAGGTCGCCTCAGTTTCATTGTGACCATTCCGTTTTCGCGTCTAAACTCGACGTTTACTCCTGTGAGCGCTATTTGTCTTAAATTTAAATGACACCGTACGCTGAAGCTACAGACTACATTATTGATAATAATGTCGATTTCCGGAGCCTCTTCAGTCTCTTCGGATTTTGATTCTGGCTGACAGTCGGAAACTGCCTCACTAGGCTGAACTTCCATTTCATGGTTGGTCCGATCGGCTACTGGCATTTGATGAGGATGCACAATTGAAGGATTATTACTTAAATTTTTGATTCCATTCTCTTGAATTACCGTAGCCATAACAAGGCACCTGAAAACGGCAGATATTTTTTTTCAAAATTATTTTTTTAACTTTCTAGTGTGATTTTGTACTAGTATGAGTGAGTTTAAAACTAGTAAGCATTAATTAAAGTTGAATTATTTAAAAAAAAAAGTGTTATATGAATTTCGAACGTAATCGGGCACATTATTTTCAGTGTTATTTCAAATAATTGACTTCATAATCACAAAAGTTATAATTTATTCGATCTAGATAAGGATTACAATCATCATTATTTGAAAATTTACGTAGAGGAAATGTCACAATGGCTAAAATAAAATACATATACAAAAAAATTCAAAACTCTCTTATGTTATGTGTACCGATTCCCGAAAAACACCCAAACCCAATCTCAATTCAATACAAGTTCTAGCATGAAGATAGTGTTTTCATATAAAAAAATCTTTAATCAAACCCAATATTTGATATATATCGACAGAATTTTTTTGCACAATTATAACAATAGTCGAAACAGGAAAGATAATAAATATACAATCGCACATATAAAAAAAATCCTTATGATTATTATGGATCAATCAATAAGAATGAAAATTCTCTTTTATGTTGAATCAAAACATACTCTTTGATTGAAGCTTAAATATGAAGTAAATGAATGGATAATAATCGAAGATGAATGAGAAAATAAAGAAACTGCTCGAGTTAGTAGTTTGGTTTATGTTCATATTGTATCAATGATGAAAACAAAATATTTAAAATGCATTGTAACTAATGTTTTTGTTTCATAACACATTTTCATGTATGATTCATTTCAAAATATAAACAACTCATCAGGAAATAATATATTTTTGTATGGAATTTATTGTGATATTTGCTCCAGATTTAACAAAAATCATGTCATTAATAAAAATGAATACCAGTTTTTTTTAAATTGGTTCAATGAAAAATGGCATTTAATGAATAGTTCATTCAAAAATTTAAGTTTTTTGCTAGAATGGTGAGTGCAATGCAAATTATATGAACAAACAGAAAAAAATTCACACTTCAAGCTCAAATTGAATCGTAAAGATATATACGATCAAACATGAAATAAGTTTTATGTAATACATAATTAGAATAACAGCTTCTCAGAGTTAAGAGGATGAAAATCATAATTGAAATTTGTAAATTGTCTTTTTTTTAACAAAATAGACAAAATAGCTTTGATTATAGAATAGGAAATTTCGCAATCGATGGTTTGAAATTCGTTTACATAAATTTCAAGATTTATTTTGCGAGTTCTCAACATAACCAGAGATATGTTAACGTTTTGACCATATTAATCATGACTCATATCTTTATATAGAATGTATGAAATGTGTAGGTACAGTGATAACATTTTTTTTAGTTGAAATAAATTTCAATATAAAGATTATTAAGGGCAGATCTTTTCACCTCCTAAATGTAAATCCATTAAGGAAAAAAAAAACAAAGAATAGAGCTAATTTCAAAGTTTTGTGTTTAATACAAATATATAGTTTTAATATTTTTTTTTTGAATCTGTCAACGTTACATTGTGAAAGATATTCAATTTGTCGAAGTGTTAGAAAAGAGAAACAAAGAAAAGAAGGATACATAAAAATGTATCCTTTCATGTGACAGATTATAAATTTATCTAGATCGATTAACATTAGCGATCTCGCAATTTTGTACTAAGATGACGTTTACCGTAGATTCGGGGCTTTTATGGAAAATAGATTTTAAATTGTTCTATTTTCGTATCGAATCTCATTTACGGACGAACAAAATCTATGGAATGAACAATTTTTTTCACGAACTGTGTCGATTTAGGGGTAGAAATGTGACAATAGCAATACTTGAGGATCACAATTGACTATTATTGAACTCGAATGCATCGAGGGAGGAGTCCGCTCGCAACGGAAAAGCTGCACGTCTTTTGATCGTTTGACGAAATGAGCGTTTAATCTACAATATATAGAATACATGTTAGAATTAAAAAAATAATTAAGGATAGAGCGGCAAAATGAAGGGTCGTTTAATTAAACGAAGGACTTACGATCGTGAATATTTTCGATCGATTTCATAACGTTTCAGTGAATAAACGAAAATCGAGGATCGGACGTTTCGAGTGGAGGACCTGCGGTCGGCGCGACGATCGCGGATCGAGTTCGAATCGATTTCGTCGCATTTCAGCGAACGACGGAAAAGTCGCACGACGACGGTGCGTGCGCGAATCGCTTTCCGCAAAACCGGACTCCGGAAAGAGTCCGGGAAGAGCGACGGCGGCCGTGCGAACCGATATATTAATAGAAGATCGCGAGTCGCGAGTCACTAGTGCGAGGGTGAGAGCGCGGAGGCCGAATTGGGTCGACGGACTCCGGAACGGAAACCGAAACCGGAACCGGAAGGGTGCTCGACCTTCGGCCGGCGGAAGGCGGAAGGCGGACGGGAGGAGCTCGGACCGGAAGAGGCCGGACGATTGCGCCGGAGCGAGGAGCGAGTCGCGTCTCGGCCGGCGCGAGGGGCGACGTCTCCGACCCGACCGTGTGCGCCTCGACAAAGAAACGATCGCGGAGTCGACGCGGAACCTCACCGATGCGGGTGGCCGGAAGGGGCGGGGCGTCGGGGGGCGAACGGCGAACGGCGGACGGCTGAGCCCCGCGCGCCGTGTCCCTCGCGCCGCACTCGCCTCTGACCGCTCGCTCTCGCAGCGGTGGTAACAATGCCCGCTGCGGCACTGCCGCACTGCAGCCAACGCGACCGACCGCACCGTTGCACCGCTTGCAGTTTTTCCGTCGCCACTCGCAGAACTTTATTTTCACGCCGATCGAGCAAACGTACAAATTTTTGGAAACCGACGTCATTCGACAAAACATCGTTTCACTCGAGAAGAACTATTCAAATAAGAATTTTTAAAGTTTACATCGATAGATGCGATATTTGAATGGGGGTGTGTCGATCAAATCTTTGATTTTGAACATCTTTATTGCTAAATTTCGAACGAATTGAATTATCGCATAAAATAAACGCAAGGAGCAAACATCACGATTAACGAACGACATTGCATTCCCTCGATAGAATTCATAAAGAAAAACTCGTTTTCGCGAAGAAGACACATAAAAATATCTAAAATAAATAGAAATCAACGGACGAGGTGGAACACAAACGGTGTTTTATAAATTTTGAGAAATTTCGAAAACGAGCGTGTAGAACCGACCGAACCGAAGAGGAGTCTAGTGCGGAGGCGCTCGAAACGACGGCGTCCGTCTTCGCGGTGGTGATTTTCTCTCGACGGATTCTCCTCGACGAAGCGTTTCCGAGGAAGAGATCTTCCCGATCCCGGAGACTCGAAGCCAGTCTCCATCATCACGCGCATCATGGGACGCGGAAGGTTCGCTATTTTCTCCCGATTCCCGATTAGATTTATGCGTGTTGTCACGATGCCGCCCTAAATATCGTATCGATTGAAATTCTCGCAGCATTTTTATTTCTCCTCGTTCGATTCTTCGTTCTCTCCGCGTCGGGAGACGAAGTTCGCCACGAACCGCATCGGCCGGAGATTCTCCCGATTCACGTTTCTGCGTATGAAATTTACAATCGAACGGAATAAATTATGTTAGTATTTCCGAACGACGAATGCGGAAAATTTATAGTTTTTGTCGTTTTATCGGGACGCAATTGTCAATTTAATTATTTTTAACCGATCTAATATTCATTTTGCTCAAGAACGGGGCTCGATAGCCTTTGTCAGGTTCAATATATACCAAATGCGATCGTATCAGTAAATAAAGGCCTTTCTCTTCGAATTCTATATTTCAAATTAGACTTAAAATAATGAATATTAATTTAAACTCATCATACTTTCGATCTGAACAGGAGTCAAATTTTTATCTCTCGCTTAATTTTCAACATCGATTACGTATTGCTCATTGAAAACCATTTGTAATTATATGATTCAAAATTTAATCATCGTAAACGCACATTCTGGCATGAATTTATTTACCGAAAAAAAACAATTTTATTTTTCACTTGGCGAAATCGAATTCTCGTTTTATTATTTTAACGATAACTTTCAGGGATAGAGACAGAGACAGAGATCGCGATAGAAGCAGAAGTCGCAGCCGCAGCCGAAGACGAAGCAGAGATAGAGGATGGGGTGGGGGAGGAGGAGGCGGAGGCGGAGGCAGACGAAGCAATCCGGGAGCGAATCTACGCAAACCCAAATGGGATCTGAGTCGATTGGAGCCGTTCAAGAAAGATTTTTACGTTCCGCATCGGAACGTCATGAACAGGAGTCCGTCGGAAATCGACGTGTGGAGGAACGAAAACGACATTACGCTCAAAGGAAAAGACGTTCCGGCTCCCGTGTTCACGTTCGACGAAGCCGGTTTTCCGGACTACGTCATGGACGAAATAGAAAAGATGGGTTTCAAAGCGCCGACGCCCATTCAATCGCAAGGCTGGCCGATAGCGTTGAGCGGGAGCGATATGGTCGGCATCGCGTCGACCGGCTCCGGTAAAACGCTGTCGTACATTTTGCCAGCCATAGTGCACATCAATCACCAACATCGGTTGCAAAGAGGAGACGGCCCCATCGCTTTGGTGTTGGCCCCCACGAGAGAGTTAGCCCAACAAATACAAGAAGTGGCCGATAAGTTCGGCAATACGTCTAAGATTCGTAACACTTGTATTTTTGGAGGCGCTCCGAAAGGTCCACAGGCGCAAGATCTGACCGCAGGCGTAGAAATAGTTATCGCGACACCGGGCCGTCTTCTAGACTTTTTAGAGAGTAATCGTACTAATTTGAAACGCTGTACTTATCTCGTATTAGATGAGGCTGATAGGATGTTAGATATGGGCTTCGAGCCCCAAATTCGTAAAATTATAGAACAAATTAGACCCGATAGACAAACCTTAATGTGGTCCGCCACGTGGCCTAGAGAAGTGATGAATTTGGCAGCAGAATTTTTGAAAGATTACCAGCAAATTAATGTTGGATCTCTGCAGCTAGCGGCCAATCATAATATTCTTCAAATAATCGACGTGTGTATGGAATATGAGAAAGAAACTAAATTGAGTACCTTGTTGAAAGAAATTATGGCCGAAAAAGAAAATAAAACCATTATATTCATCGAAACCAAAAGAAGGGTAGACGATATTACTAGAAAAATGAAAAGAGATGGGTAAGATATATTTCTTTGGAAAAATAATTGTATTTGGTGATTTCATTTTAAAACTAATTTAGAAATGTCTTATTTTAGTTGGCCAGCGGTGTGTATTCATGGAGATAAATCACAAAATGAACGAGATTGGGTTTTACAAGGTGAGTTGAGAGGTTTTTGAGATATACATGTTTTTTCAAAAAAGTAACAATTACATACATTTTTCTGTAATGTAGATTTCAGAACAGGAAAAGCTCCGATTCTTGTTGCCACCGATGTAGCTGCTAGAGGTCTTGGTAAGTAATTGCCACAAAATATATTGGCTTCATATATGAATTTTATTTAAATATCAATTCTCCATTATTTATTGTTTTAAATTTAATAATTTGTACAAGAACTTTTATTTTTCTAAATTTAGCAAATATTAAGTTCAAAATCAATAATATGTATATTTGCTTTCTCTACATTCAAATTGTTTAGTATTAACTTTTTTTTACTTAATATATATTTTTTGCAGTTTTTTTTACTAATGTTATATTTTTTTTTCATATTTTAACTTAAGATTTAAATTGTTAGCAATTTTTTTTCTCTTATTTTAATGTTTTATTCTATCAAATAGTCTTATATTACTAAATGAAGATATCAACATGAAGCTCACAACGTGGCGAATTTCTTTTGCAGAGGCACAAAGCGCACTGTTTATCACTTGTGCCTCTCGTGAGAGATATTGTGGCCCCCCGATTTACGGGAGCCTCCCGCCGTGGCACCTGGCCTACCACTCCTCCAGTGCTAGTGCAGCAGAGTAGCATTGGCAAGTGCACGGGTGCCTTATCTCGTTTGCACCTCCGTACTGTCTTTGTGCCAAAGCCCTGTCCTGCACTGCACGCGAGTGGGGCCGCCACACCTCACTATCTGTTGTAGACACAGTAAGACTTGATATTTCGACTTCCATTTACTGACACATTAGGCCTACTAAGCGCAGGGTTTTCTCATTTATTTCTGAACAGATGCGTGATAGTTTCTCGCTTGCAAAATCGTCGGTTTTCATGTGTGTTTTTTGGAACTTATGAACGGAGTGATATTTGTCTGTTTTCATTTTCATCAAGGGCTGAACCCACAGATGTTTTATTCGATGCGCATTCATTATGAAATCGATATATGTATGTGTGTCCTGGTTGCATTAAATATTGTTCGCTTTTTTCAAAAAATAGTGAGCGATATGAATTTATACAGATTTATGTAATTGTATTGCTAATGTCACAATTTGGCTGATTCTTTCCATTATGTCTTCAACATGGTAAATTACAAGATACTGTATGTGCACCCCTTAAGGCACATAGCTCTTTTAAAAACATACATATTACCATTTAATATGTGTTGTAGATTGTAAACATACTTTTTGCAAGATTTAAAAACTCTGTGCTAAAGCCCTATTCATTTTTGTATATGGATGGATGAATGACTGTTCAATGACTGAAAAATTTATATTTATTATATTATATATTCATTGTGAATCTACACAAATCTTAGACTTTCTTACTACATATTTGAATTTCTAATGGCATCAAATTTTGATCTATTTATGTCTAAAAATTATTCATTTCGTATTTATACATTGTATTGTTATTATATTATTTAATTATTACATTTTGAGATGGAACTTGCGAATTGATGAAGTATTGATGTGAACTTAAACGAAATTTCAATATAACTTCATCAAATCCAATTGAAAAAACTGTATCCATCACATAGATGTTAATAATTTTGGAAAGACATAAATAGATAATATTCCTCATATGATTAAATACAGAAAATGTTAATGTGTTCACTGTTATGAAACCCCTCCCCCCCCCCTCTAATTTACTTTTAATGTATTCATTTTTAACATAAAATGGTACTGTAAATGGTATTCTGAAAATGTTTCTGAACTTCAATTTTTATTATGTTGAATTAATTACAAAAATATTTTTGCCTCGAAGACAAGTTGAGGTTTAGAGATGTTTCTAGAATCGATATAAAAATGTTTCATGTAACTGATCACAATTGCAGCTCTGATAATAAATATATGACTTAAGGACGATCTTTTCACTAATTTCAACTAAACTATATCTTAGCTAACATATTTTTTTCTATGGAGTTTGACAAGGGATTTTTCGCAAGCTTACTCCCGATCTCTGTAGAAAAGAAATCCTAACTATTGTGTAGTCATGTTAAGGTTAGTAAAAAGATCAGCCCTTAAACAATACTTTCATTGTGTTTTCATAATATCAAAATGAAGTTTTTCATTTATTATATCATTCATAAAACACATTTGCTTCATTTGTATATTATGAATAAAACATTTATTATTTTTTGTGTGTCACATTTAATTTGAAATACGATTGTTTGTCCCCAAATTAGTTTATTTTGAGAAGAAATATAAGATTTAATATGTTCATTTTTTGAAGTCAAAGAAACATCTCAATTTTTGTTTCAATAAAATTAAATTAACTATGAAAATAACATTATTTCTTAACATGTATAAAATTATTTGAAATATATTTTCCTCCGTGTTAAATTTTTTTACGTTTGTAAGAATGTGTGAGAGGTGTGTGTTAATTTATTATTTCACATTATAATTTAAGACATTAAGTTGATTTTACACCATATATTTTATGTTATGTATCAATATCCCTATATTTTTTATTACAGATGTAGATGATGTCAAATTTGTCATTAACTTTGACTATCCAAGTAATTCAGAGGACTATGTTCATCGGATTGGTCGCACAGGTAGAAGGGATAAGACCGGTACGGCTTATACATTTTTTACTCCTTCAAATTCGGCAAAAGCAGGAGATCTTGTAGCTGTTTTGAAAGAAGCTAAGCAAGTCGTAAATCCTAAATTGCAAGACTTGGCTGAACGAGGCGGTGGAGGTGGAAGACGTAAGTCTAAACTAAACAATGCTCATGAAATTATGTACGAATAGTAAATAATTAATGATAATGTTAAATTTCAGATAGAGGTCGTGGAGGTAGGGGTCACAGGCGTGCAAGAGAAAGATCAAGATCTCGTAGTCGTAGAAGATCACCTCGAAGAAGATCTCGTAGTCCTAGGCGTTCACGTACTCCCCGACGTTCACGAACTCCGCGACGTTCACGGTCCCCAAGACGTTCACGATCACCTCGTCGTCGTCGCCGATCTTCATCGCGCAGCTCTTCCAGTTCTCGTGAGACTCCTAGAGAAAGATCAGGCAAGTCAGAAGCAGTTCCCACCAGTCACCAGAGCAAGCCACTGCTTCCAACACCGGGGGGGGTGCATTCGCCTGGCATTCTGTCTGCAAATACGGACTTTACCAAATCCAATGCCGTTCCGTCCTTGCAGTCATATCCCCAATTGTATAATATGCTCCATCAATCACATCACAATGTAGAAAATTGTCAGTCTCCTGTGTCAAATTCCTTAGTTCCTAATAGTACATTAAATAATAATTCTATTTCAAATAAAAATCCTCAAATCAATTTAGATATTCATAAGTATAATTTAGAACAAAAATGTCCTCGACCTCTTTTAGAATGCCAGATTCCAAAACCTTTATTAGATGTTTCATACCCAAAACCTCTTATGGATATAGATTTTACGAAATCCATTCCAGATGTGAAATATAAGAACATTCTAATGCAAAATAACCATACGGAATCAGAGGTATCACAAAGGTCTATACCTCCCCAACCTCCTCCCGTTGCTCCCTCAAGTGCAAGACCAAACATCCAACCAATGAATGTTCCTCCTCCAGCACTCAATCCTCCACCTCCTCACCCTAATTTCATTTCAAATGGCAACACTTTTCTTCCGATGCCACCGTTTTATCCGTCCGATCCTCGTTTTGCAGATCCTAACACCGCTGCAAATATAGGATTTCTCAGTTTCCCTCTATTTCCTCCCCAAACCAATGGTAATGGTCCGATGCAGATGAGCTGGGCTGCGCCGCCGCCTCCCCCACCACCGCCCGAAGGCGGCCCATCACAAGGCCCGCGTTCAGGGGTCTTGCCATCCCCTGCATCCTACGGGCGGTCCAACTTTCGTCAAGGACGCCGCTAGGATTCTAGATACGAGGTTTGTTTTATGATACATGAGCATTTTTGGCCTGCAATGTCACAGCTTTTGTGAACTGAGCTATATAACAGGCACTGGGCTTTTTGGATATTGATCTCTATTGTTACAGTTTTGTAAATAACCTTATAGCAGGTAAAACTTTCAGCGAACGATTATATTCTACATATTTTAATTTTCGATTTTGATTTCTTTGTTTCAGGTAATGGATACCTTGTCGGAAACTCATATTGGGGTTCTAGGAGATAAGATTCAGAATGTGGTCTATATTGACTAATCATGATATTGCATAAATGAAGATTTTGGAATCCCTAAAAACCCGTAAGTAAATATTTCTTGGGCTGAAAATTTCTAAGTATTGATTTAAACTTTTAAGTATTTCAACAAATTTGACGACATTTGAGTTCTCATCGAAATTGTTTTAAATTATCTGCCCATTTTTCATTATGTTATTCTTACATGTTAACGAGAAAAATTCATTTCGACTTAGTTTTGAAAATGTGCAATGCAATCTTTCAGATTTTTCTCTGAAATGGTTGTCATAAAATTCAATAAAATTAAAAAACTGAGAATAATATTACATTCCTTATCTTATTACAAATCTTTCATTTCCTTAAACTCATCTGAAATCTTTAGTTTTAGTAAAGTGTAAAAATTTATAGCTTATTTGACTGACAATATTGAACTCATTCTTAATATGGTTTTTGATCATTTAACTTGGTGTTAATAAAAAAAAGCTGAAATTTATTACTTTTAAGTTTCGTTAAAATAAAGTTATGATTGTGTGAAAGTATTTCAAGTCAAGGTTGTGTTTTCTGTGTAAAATTAAATTCGAATAAACTTACAAAAAACTAAATTTTGAAGTTAGTGAAAATGCAAACAATTATTAACTCAGGGTGCCAACAGTTTTAACTGTAAACATGATAAATTGAAAAAGTAGACGTAACTTATGCCCTTAGAAAATCAATTACATACAAATTATAACATTTAAGTTTGTATTTGTCTGTTTGCCTAAATGATGCGAAACAAATTGCATATGTTTTATATGTAACTGAATTTTATCTCATTACAATAAATAATTAATATTTATTCTAGTTTTAATTATACACCTATTTTACTTTTTACCCTCTTTCCCTCTTCGTTTCTTTCCTCTTTAAATAAAGCTATTGCAATATTATCATTACATAATGAGATTGTGATAGCTTAATTTACAATAAACATACCTATATAATTCGAAGTGTTACATTTAATTTTGAAATGATAAAATCAAGAAAACCACCAACAAAATATTTTTCACCAAAATATTAATTTTAACCTTATCTTTTGATTTCAAATCATTTAGATGTATTTTTTTTTTTTTTAATAAGAGCATTTGAATCTCATCTGTTCTCACAATCGGAAATGGTTAAAAAAAAAAAACATGTGTTCGAATTACTTTGACAGATGATTCTCAGAATGATGCTGAAAAATCGATATCATGAAGAGACAAAGAACTTAACACAAAATCACAGGTAGGTATAACTGAAACTTATAAATACCCTTCACATACGATTTTCCAAAAGAGAATTATAGACAAAATACAAAAGGGGCAAATCAAATCTCCCAGATAGATTAAGTCTCCCTGCTTTTCTTTAATCAAAAAATGTCGCGTTTGTGTGATTTGAATGACAATATTCAAATAGGTAAATACCGCCATGAATTTCGGAGCGGCCCGCGAAAATGTGCCATTAGACCAAAAGGGTTGAATTGTACAAACGTCAAACTGAATGTGAGAATTGCGCTCGAGACCAAAGGGCGTCTTTGACATTTAGACGTTTCGGCGTCTGCGAGATGAGCTCGACCCTAATGGCTTCCGGTGCAGCATCAGCCACGGCCACCGTCGCAGCCGCGACCGACTCTTCGGATGCTACCACCTCCACGTCTGACACACCGCAGGTGACAATCCCACTCTGCTACCAGTACTAAATATACTAAGCTCCGAACTCGACGACTTCGGTTCATACTGCTCCGTCCGTTTTCTACCTCTATCAAAAATTCCATCGAAATTATCTCTTCGGACGAGAGGAAAATCTATTTTCGCATTCGATCGTGACATTTTGTCGACGGCATTTCATAATAGATAGATAAATAGAGCACGTTAAAATTAAGATAAAAATTGAAAAGTTTTGCGTGAATACACTCATTTGAAACTAGCCATTCTGAGCTTCCCTACACTAAATTAGCTAGATTAGCTAGCCTCTGCTGTTCAAAATGTTGAAAGCCTGGAGTTTTTGCTCCGCAAGGAGATTCTGTTCTGCAGTGTCAGTCGACCCCCTGGAGGGTTGTAGGGTTCTCGACCTAACGAGAATAGTCGCCGGTCCCTTTTGTACGCAGATGCTCGGAGATCTGGGAGCTCAAGTTATCAAAGTGGAGAATCCTCGTGGTGGAGACGAGACGCGCCGTTGGGGGCCTCCTTACGTAGGCGAATCAAACCTATCCTGCTATTATATCTGTCTCAATAGGAATAAGAAAAGTATATGTGTGGATCTCAAGTCAGATAGAGGTATTTTTTATATAGTTGTTGAATTTACTACTGGTCTACTGGTCTACAAGCTAGTTATGGTTGACTAAATATGTGATGGACAATCAGGTTCATTAATGCTTAATTTTGGAATCTATTAAGGAGTGTTTCAATTTTCAGATATCGGTTTTAAATTCTATGAATTTTTTATAAACGACTGACTACTCACTGACAATTGAAATATAAACTCTAAGGCCCTGTCCATACGACAGGTGTTCTACCCATATTTTGATGGGGAACTTGATGTACATTATGAGTGATCCATGTTTGTCTAACTGTTGAAGGCTGGTTACCAAGAGCGTGCTTAAAGTTCCTCCGTGGTTATTTATAAAAAAAATATTTATTTAAACTCACCAAGTGAGAAAAACATTTAGGGCCGATCTTTTCACTGCTCTAGTTATCTAACTATAGAGTTGCAGTTTTTTAACTATGAACTGTCAAAAAGCCACAGAACAAAGATGGATTTTGACTGTTCTTAGTTGAAGAACTGACTGTAACTGGCCCTAAATGTATTTTTCACTTGATGAGTTTATATAAATAAAATATCAAAAGTTTCAATTATAACAAATATTTAAGAAATAATTGTAAACTAGTAAAAACCCTTTCAATTTTGTTTATAACCATAAATTGAATTAATTCTGATAAGCTTATCTTGTAAAAACATTAACTCTACATTCCTTATCTTGTTTTCAAAATTTTCCAACTTATTTATGTTTCATGAATTGATAATTTGAATAAATGAAAATTTTAGGTGTTTCTGTTCTGTATGACATAATAAAAAAGTGTGACGTTTTAGTTGAAAATTATGTCCCAGGAAAATTAGACAAATTAGGTCTCGGATATGACAGAATAAAACAAATTGCTCCACAACTCATATATTGTTCCATCACTGGATATGGTCCAACAGGGCCCTATTCAAAAAGACCGGGGTATTTAGTTGTTTAGTTTACATATTTATTTTATTGATATATTTTTTAAAAACAAAATGTGATTTAGGTATGATGTGATAGCAGCTGGTTACGGGGGACTATTGAGTATTACAGGAGACAAAGACGGTGAACCTGTGAAACCGGGAGTGGCTGTCACGGATATGGCTACAGGTCTTCATGCTTATGGTTCTATAATGGCTGCCATGCTTTTGAGACAACGCACAGGAAAAGGCCAAAAGATCGATTGCAATCTTCTTTCTACTCAAGTTGCGGGTTTAATTAATTTAGGCTCAAATTATTTGAATGCTGGAGATGTACCTGGTCGATTAGGAACTGCTCATGTCAGTATTGTTCCATATCAAGCCTTTCCAACTAGTGATAGCCATTTGATTGTTGGAGCAGGCTCTGATGATTTGTTCCGTGAGCTTTGTAAAACATTGAATATTGAACATATATCACAATCAAAGAAATTCAGCAATAACAAAATGAGGGTCAAAAACAGAGAAGAACTAATTTCTATATTGAGCGCAATATTTAAAACAAAAAGTACAAGCGAGTGGTTGAAAACTTTAGAGAACAGTTCGTTTCCACACGGTCCGGTCAACACTTTAGACAAAGTGTTTGAAGATCGGCATATTGTAGATATAAATCTCGTGGAAGAAATGGAGCATCCTACATCTGGGAAAGTGAAAATTGTCGGACCGCCTACTAAATTTAGTAATGGTGGAAACAAAATAAGAATGCGTCCGCCTTTGCTAGGTGAACATACAAATGAAATATTGATTGATTTATTGGGTCTCAGTTATGATGAGATCCACAAACTTAGGGATGATGGTGTTGTAGGATAGTTTTTTAAATAAGCCAGATTGTAAAATGTATTTTTTTACCATGTAGATATGAGATTAAAATAGTTATTTTGATTATTTGATGTTTTTTTTTAACAATTCCTTTTTGTTGATATAATGAAAGGTTCTTCATATGATATATATTTTTTTTATGTTTATTTGAAATATTTATGTTTCAGAATCAGCCACCAACCGTTGCTGTTTTGAAGTTAAGGAAACCTCATGCAGCCAAAAAAGTAGAATGGTCAAATGACACTGTTGATAATGAAAATATGAACAAAAAGAAATCCAAATGTTAGTAAATATTTGAAATTTTATCTTAAGGTGCCTAGTATCATTCTGATTTATTCTAATTTTCATACACAGGTTGTTGTATTTACAAAAAGAAGAGAGAATTTGGAGAGTCAGATTCTGAAGATTCAGCAGATGAATGCGACAATTGTTTTGGTCACGTTGAAAGAAGAAAAAAGCATTCAAATCCATCCGATCCACCAAATCAAGATAACACATAAACTTTATTTGTTGTTTAGTCTTTTTCTTACAAATTTTGTAAAATAATTTATGTGTGTTGAATGAAAATGTTGAGTGTAAAAAGTGTTATGATAAGAATTTAAATTTTTTTATGTAATTCCTAAATATGCATGCAGAAATTGTGTTTAAACGCTAATCTTTAATGTCAACATTGATTTATTTATAATTAGTATATAATAAAATTCATTTAAAGAATACACAACCATATGCAATAAATATTATTTCGAAAATCATTCAGTTTCGTATATTATGAAACGAAATACCTTCAGCTTGACCTCTACCATTTATTCTCAGTCTTTTGGTAGATGAACGAGAATGCCACACCTAGAACATAAAGATCGATTCTCATTTCAGCACTTAATGAATTAAAGTAAAACCGAAAAGAATCAATTTACCCTTATAGAATAATCATCACAGACTGTGACGCACATATGAGGATCAGCAGGATTGAACGCAATCGCGTTAACACAATCTGAATGGGGTAAGAGCGTTAAACACACTCCATAATGTCTATCCCATATGTATGCAGCATTTTCTGCACCACTGAAATAAAAAAAAAAACTTGCACAAACATTCACAAAATACCTAAATCTATGAGTAAATATGAATTTTGATACAAACCTAGCAACATATTTATTTGACACGTCGAGAAAGATGAAAAAGCATCCAGAATTAAATGTGTATTCTTGTTGAGATCTCAACATTTTACCTACAAATGTAAGTTTTGTGAGATCAATAACATGAATATCAAAATGAGAAGCCATCGGAGGAGGAGACAGTGGATTATTAATTGTATAATCTGGAGGCCATGGACGACTATTGACATACAGGTACCTTTAAAATAACATACATATACATATTTTTCGGTGAAACAATATTAATATTAAATCATTTATCTATAAATTATGGGATTATTGTATTTTGTACTTGTTATCTGGGGACAGAGCCATGCCTATTATATGGCCATGCATATCAATCACTTTATCGGGTACATCGAATAATTCTTTCACAGATTCAAAATCTTCCCAATTAGGTTGATCAGCCTCTTGGCGTTCCCGTTCTCTCGCAAGTTCGCGTTTGCGAGCCGCTATTCTTTCTTTGATAGAAGGACCCGGTGATAAACGTCTAGGAAATTCAATTTTTTCTATCCTCTTAAAACCTATTCGATGAGGTGTGTATGTATCAGCACCAATTGTAAATATAAGTAGCCTATTTTTTAGATCTTCATCTTGACTAGAACCACTCCAACTTCCAGATTCAGCTTCACTCGATGTCTGAACAAAGGAAAGTTTTAAAGGATCAAATGAAGATTACAATTATGCTGAAATTATTAAACTTACCTCTTCTTCTGATTCACTAGAAATGGAAGGCTGTAATACACAATCTTTATTATAAATAATAGTCATATCATTATTATTTGCATTTCTAGCATTGTCTTCATTCGGAAGATGTATAACAGTTTCTTCACTTTCAAAAATTCCATTCCATTTACAATCTCCAACTAATAAAGATCTATAAATAAAATAATTAATCTTTATAAATATATATTTTGATGAAAATTACACTTTCACGCTAAACAAACCTAACAGTGCTGGCATTAGGATTATGAAATCTATAAAGTTGAGATAAAATTGGAGTGTGTTCCGAATCGGGCTCTTGAGATGCTTTATTTATCCACAAAAAAGTAGCACTAGTCAAATGACCCAGCCAATGCAATTCTCCAGATAGCAAATGACTTTCGCTGATCCAACAACCAAATATATCATAAGGTTTATTAACGACTCTGCATTGAAGGAGAAAATCATCTGAAAAATTGATAGATTTATCAGATTGTATAAAATAATATTAAAAATTTACATGCTTCATTGAGACAAAATGGATATTTATGTATGATTTGTTAACTATAAAAGATGAGAATATTAAATTATCAACATGAACTTTGGTTATTTTTGCATTCCGATAAGAGAAGAAAAATCAATCAAAATTTTCACTGAATATACAAACTTTGCAAAGTGAACACCGCTATTTCACCAGAAGTGCTAAGGTTGGACCCAAAATGTACTCCACTAACGAGCAACAGAGTATCGCTCGAATTGAATTGCGTAAACTGGGTGTATTTCCAGCTGAATTCCTTCATGTCATGTTGATATTTTAATGAACATGGATATGACGAGTTCCACACCTAGATGATAAATATATTATATATGAAACAATTATCAACATGTGGTGAACGGTAACGATTGGCGTCGACAAAAACTCTTATTAATTTGGAAGAAGCTGTAAAATAGGTATTATGAAATGTAAATGATGTGCTATATTCTAAAAAGTAATTTAGGTCTAATTTTTCAATTGTCAATTAGTAGAAAGTTAGCGGTGGCCATTGGAAATGAAGAAGTAACTGACTAATTTTTTTAGATGTATTGAAGATTTTTAGACCTATGTGTTCATATAATATATGTTATAAGATCATACACGATATTTTTCAATTTTTACTTATGGAAAGTGAAATTTTCATGAATAATACTTTCTACCAGTTTTAAGTAAAAAATATCATGCATGATCTAGTATAATATGAAGTTAAGTAGTTCGACCGACGATCGAAATACGGACCCTCAAATACGAAAATATATGGAAATTTCCAAATTTACCATCACCGTTCCGTCTTTGGAAGTGGTCGCGAACATGGAGCCGTTGTGAGCGAACGAAACGTGCAGCACCTGGTTAGAGTGAGCGTCGATGCACTGGGTCAGCACGATCGGTATGTCGCACGCGAGTCGCTTGTACTCCTCGAGCCACCCTCCGGGACCTGGAACCGTTATGTAAAAGAATGATATAATTGTTTGGACCGAGTACGATATGCGGATAGGTGGAAGGATAGATTACACGGATGGTGAGGGGGGAGAGGCCTCTTGAGGCGGAAGTCGCGCACGAGCAGCCGCCGCCAGAGCAGCTGGTCGCGCGAGAGAGTCCTCCAGGCGCGGCAGACGGCGCCGAACGCGAGCACGTCCCTCGCCTCCACCAGCGTCAGCCATCGCAGCGCCACCGGCTCCGGGACGTCCGTCCATCCTAGGGGAGCATGACTCATCACGCGCCCCCGATTTCGATTTTCAAATCGCTACCACTCGAACTCGCAATCGCGCCGTTCCATTTCGGAGCTTCCGTACGTCAAATCGTGATTGTGACGTTTCTCCTAATACGTATTTATCCGACCATACTTTTTTATTCAAAAAATTTTATTTTTATTTCGACAATCATCAATTTTATTATTTTTCTATTATTTTTTTTATCTTTTTCAATATATATAGCAAAATTCAACATTTTTTTATTATTTATGATTTGTTCATTATCTGGTACTTTTTGAAAAGGATTCCTGAATATATTCAAACATGTACATGTATCTAGTCTTCCAAAACATATATTATGCACACAATATGTCTCAAACTATAATTCTACGTATAGGGATATAAAAATATTACTATTAAAACTTCCTAGTTACCGTTGCTATTTTCTTATTACAAAAAAATCAATAAATATTCTAAAATTCAAAATGAGTTTTCGAGTCGACGTCATCTCCGAAGACTCATTTTATGAAAATTTAGTTTTGGGTGTAACTAAATTATTAGGTAAATATTTTAATCCACATAATTGAACTATGAAAACATCTACTTAGGTATGTAGGTAGTTTACACTTTAAACAAAATTATTTTTATAAAGAGACAAATCAAAGAGTTACGAATGTGATTGTGGAACGTCGCCTACCCGTGGATAGGGTAGCTCTATCTTCTTGGGAGCAGCGCCATTCTTTGTCACTTCCCGATGATCTTCGTCAGTTTTATTTGTCGACAGACGGTTTTAAATTGCGATGGAGCTTTCAATATTCTAGTTATTTCTTTACATTAAATTAGCATATTCAATATAGGTACCTACCTAATCAGTAAATTCAATTTGTTCATTTATTTTGCAGACGAAGATATATTGTCGGTAGGAAAAATCAATATAAATCCTTTGAGTGATCTTATACTTGTATCACAATCAAAGGAATTGATAGACAATCTATCTAAAAATCAAATCAGTTCAAATGAAAAACTATCACAAATTGGAAACAAAAGTAAAATATTTGAATTAGATGACTGTAAAGGATGTGGAAAGGTAATTATTGATACCTACATAATAAGATATCTACCTTTGGAAAAACTAATCAAAGATTTCATCACAGGTATGTTTAATTCATTATGAAAACACTTGGTCGATTTGGTTTCTCGATGTGGAAGGTGGCTGGACATGGTTAGCTGATTCATTTGTATATTATTTCCGAATGGCACTGGTACATCAAGGGCTTCCTGGATGGCAAGCGATATTTACGAAAGTGGGTCTTGCACCGTGGGCTGAAGTAAATAAATTCTTGTATTCAAGTATTAAATTGATCAGATATGATTTAAGATATTCAAACATTTCAGCAACTAGTTTTGTTAATAGCACCACATTTATTGGTAGAAAAGGATGATAAAAGAAACAGATTGATGGGAGGCAATAATAACGATGGACCTTTTAATCATATTGATCCGACAATTTTCAAGGCCCCTACAAAACGATCAGCTAATACAAAATAGATTCACAATTAGATGTGTAAATTAGATTAAATAAAAGTCATTATAAATTTTACGATTTTAATTATTTTACAAAATATTTTTCACAACTCGGATAATAAACGCAACAAATCTGAACAATTCAATGCAACAAAAGTATAGATTTATGCTAGATTTTATATGCAGAGTACATAGTAGAAATATGTAAGTAGGTATATGTCATAAAATTTTAATAAGCCCAAAATACATCATAAGGTATATAATAACAAGCACATAAGATTGTAGTGAATGTATTGTATATGAATAGCATTTAAGGTAATATTTACTACATACATAAAAAATCATAAACACTTACTATAAAATAGAAATAATCTTACAAAAAATAAGAATATCATAAACAAATATAATATATGAATCTTATAACAGACAGCAGATCTTCAATTGGACGGAATAAGATAATCATAATACACTTCAAACTTAAAATTCTATCATTCAACAAGTAATCCTATAGCAAAAAAATTCATAAAATCTATAATAAAAAAAGACAATAATTGCAAAGGAATTGCAAACGTTAATAAGGTCATTATTAAGATAAAAAAAATATTAAAAATTCGTATATTTACTAATAATGGAATGGCAAATTGATTACTAGTTTCGGTAATTTTTACCTACAAAATACAGATCGATAAAAAAACTTATCTAAACAAAGAAAAAATACTGAAACAGTCTTAACAAAACAATTGTATCCTAAAATTTGTATATTTCAATGCAGCAGGTAAAATTTATTAATACACCCAATTGACGGGAACCCATTGGTGATCAGTAGAAAGGGTCTCTAAAGCTTCCACAACTTTACGGAAAGTGGCGTCAAAGTCTTGGTTGACAATGACGAGATCGATGTATTTTTCATAAGTACGTTGTAAACAAGCACTCTCTTCCAAAGTGGTCTTCAGATCATCTTCCTGTGATGATTAAAAATGTACATCACAATTAAGGAATTACATAATTACATTTGAAATAGTTGGAATAGAATTAAAAATTATGGATACCTCATACAATGATGCCAACGATTCTAATGTACGAGCTCTTCTAGAACTGAATCGAATAGAACTTTGTCTGTCGAACTAATAAACAGAAAAAAACATGCCAAAATCAAAATAAAAACATGCTTAAATAAACAAAGGATTAAAAATTGTTTGAAATAAATTAGTTTTTAAATAAATCAAGTTACTTTTAATAAATGCATAAATACTACACAGAACAATGAAATTAATTTATATTAATGAATTAAAAAAAAATAAGAACACTATATTCATCATATTTTATGTAAATTCTATACAGGCTTTATACGGTGGATTAAAAATATGTACCTATTTCAAGGAAAATAGTAGAAATTGAAATGGAAAACGTATAAAAATAATTTTATAGTTACAGATCAAAAAAAAGTTCAGCAAACACATTCTATGTTTCGTCAAAATTAATCAATTAAGAGCTATTTCACCAAACATCGAAACATTATATTATAATATTCAACATAGATTAGCCATGCAATCTAGTGTTGCAATTTGAATATTACCTGTAAATTTCGGCTAGAATAGTTCAAATTTTTCAATTGATCCATTCCAGGAGCGGCTATGAAAACAACATATGGCAGGAAAGTGGGTGAATTATATAGAAGTTTTAAAGACGCCGGAGAAGAATCCAATATGCACATTTTACCTGAAATGGAAAAGTGAAATTTAGAAGAAATGAAAGTCTTATTTATACATATTGATGTATGTATGTATATATATGTATATATATATATTAATTTACCACTATCAACGACAGTACGTATAGCATCAAAATGTGTACCATAAAGATGACCATTATGTTCACCATATTCTAAAAATTCACCATTCCTGATTTCTTTTTCCATGTCTTCTCGTTGACGGAACCAATAAGAATGGCCATTTTCCTCTAAAGGTCTCATCGGTCTTGAAGTGTCTATATATGTTATATAAAAATATGGTAAAATATATTTTTCGAATGAAAATGTATATTTGAAGGTTCTTACGTGGTATGATAGATCCAAATTTAGAGGGATCACTGTTAATGAGACGTTTTTTAAGAGTGCGACGACCGACACCTTCACAACCAATCAAAACAAGGGTTTTTCTATTGAATGGTGGCATACGGGTGACTTCTTCATACAAAACTAAATCAGCACCATCGAATTCGCTAGCACTACGAGATTCATACACAAACTTCCGTTTTTTCTTGGAAATCTTGAAACACAAAAAAATAATAATTAATTGTCTTTTAGAAAAATATTTAGCAATTAAAGAAAATTCTTTACCCAAGTTCCGCATATGCCGATTTTATGAACAAAATCAGCTTCAGGGGGAACATATGCTTTACGTCTTTCTTCTAATTCTGGTGATGGGACAAGTCCAACAACATCTGGAGCATCCACTTTGCATGCTTGCCACCAATTTGGATCTTTTCTATCAGTTATCTAATTAATCGCACAAAATACTCAAATTAAAAACATGATATATTTATTTTTATTTGGGATCAATAATTTACCTGTAATATATCACCATGGTTAAATTGTAGGCCGATTTGTTTACACGGCAATAAAGAATCTTCGTCAGGGTTGTAATCGAATAAAGCTCTCATGTAGCACTAAAATAAAGGAATTTAAATACATAAATACAATGAAAAACATTAATCCTTTATTAATAACAAATTAATATATACCGTAAGTCTATTGACTGGATTAGAAACTGGATGAATGTGGTTGTTTGGTCCAACTTTTAACGTAATGTGATCTCCAGAACGTGCACATTCTGCTTTTAACTGATCTGGAGAACTGACAGGGGAACCATTGACTTCCAACACTACATCACCAGGTCCTAAAAGACCCTGTTGAGCCACTGCACCTCCAGCAAGAACCCTAGCCACAACAAGTTGGCCGTGTTCATCTTCGGAAACCTAAAAAAAAATGAAGAAAGTCAATAATTGCTGTTAAAATGATTGCGCAAGAGTTAAGTGATGACATTTCACTGGCTAAATTGGAACAATTGATGTAATGATAACAACTCAGCACCATACTCCCACAATTAATTGAACAATTATTGAAATATTTAAGTATTATATGGATGAGAAGAAGGTAAATTTCACCGTTAGGCCAAGAGGTTGATCGGGGTGTTTTCTTATTCCAACAATTTTCACTGCATCTTTGGCCGGCATTTCGCCGTCGTCACCAACGAATACCGAGTTATCAATTATGTCCTCCTCGCAGGTTCCTCCAGGCAACCTAGATAGCCAGAGTGCACCAATCTTATCGTGAGCGTCTATCAATGCCTGAAAATGAAATTTATAGATTAATTTTCTAGTCCATGATAGTTTACAATTACATTTTTAATATATGATTGACTTAAATATCTTATATTAAAATGCAAAACTAATAACATGCACAACAATCTCTAAAATTCGCCCATTATATAAATTGAATGTTAATGTAGGTACACAATTCGAATTTTGACTAAACTGTAAATTATTCAAATTTCAGAAGAGATGAATAGTGCTGCAAGAACATAGATAGCTTGGATGAAGACATGACAAGAAGATATCTTGAAACGAGGCATCGAGAAGAGTATAGTGAATTCGAGATACGCATGTTCTCGATAATTGTTTATATGTGTCCTTCAATATACGCGATCATAATATAAATATGATTCACTTAACTAGTTTATAACTAAAGCTTCAAACTAGTTTCAGTACGACAAGGCAATCAAACGTATGTGATCTCTTAAACACGCCCTTCTAACAGACATTCATGAGCGTAATCTTTACAAATTCAAATTACATATATAAGACATGTATGAAGCATTACATATAACATGTATGAGCGTAAGAACGATTAGAAAAAGACAGACGATAAATATGAAGATCTAGCGATGAAAATACCTTAAAATGAGGCTTCGAGAGGAGTATAGCCAACTCGGCTTGCTCGATAGTGCGTATGTTGTTGCCGCGATACTCGCTGAGCTTCTTTATGATTTGCACGTTGCCCAAGGAGTGCGGTCTGATGATGTTCGGCGCGTCGGAGGCTTCGCAGGACTCCTGCGCAAGGAGATCAGCTCAATTAAACACAAACAGAAACAGAGACGCCAAAGCAATGAGAGTGACGTGACGTAAAGCGTAAACGCCACGCCCCCCTTGCGGCGCGCCCCGACGCTTAACACCGCATTTAGCGGCCATATTCCATTTTTGTGTCCCACTTTTTCAATTTGGTTTATTTTTGTCATTTTTCTCGTTAAATTTAAGTTTTTTTTTTATAAAAATGTTATTTAAGATATAGATTTTTAAAATTAAATAGATTTTAATAGTTAGTAATCCCATTTATATAAGAAAAATAAAATTATATTTTTTAACTTGTGAAAAATAAAAAAAATTAGATTCTTAAATAATATTATGAAATTATCTTTTTTTTTAATAATGTTTATTCCAATTTATAACAATATTTGCATATTCTGTGAAAAAAAATCTACTATCACAAATGTCAATATTTTAAAATCGCAAAAAATTATGTTACATTGCTATTTTTTTCCTACATTCCCCTTGATATTTCAGTTCAGTTAATTTTACAATACATATTGGAGAAAAGAATAATAATTGTTTTTCTTATTCAGGAATGTTTTAAATTTTACTATAATTTGTATGTATTGTTATTTACTTAACTATTTATGTATTTTCCAAAAAATCATATAAATATGTACATACTAATTTTAACAAGTATAGCTCATATTTTTCAGAGATATATGAAGTATTTTATACCTAAATGAAATTAAATGATTTCCGTAAATGCTTACCGTCAAGAATTTTACCTTAGCTCTGTGATGCTTAGGACTTTCTAACAATCCCCTAAGAAAAATTTCTTCTGTATTGTTCAAATTTACATCTTTTATGATTTCAGGTTCTTCTTTGATTTCTATAAAAAAATTAACAACCATTCAGTATAAATTAAGACCTACATATATTGATTAAAACAATTTGTATTTTATAAAAATCTATAATAGCTTTAGATATGTACTTATTTGCGAATTCTAATTATTTCAAACCTAAACAAATACAATGTTTGCTAAACTTCAATCCGACAGGCAATGAAACATTTTATCGCTATCTCGTAAATTGGGGCTAACCAAACGCAATATGCGTGAGCAATAAATCAGAGCGGGAAAACCCTACATAGCGTGCGCAGCCAACGCACCCTAAACATTTACAATTTTCCGCACGAAAATCGCAATTGCAATAAAAAAATGCAACTTATAGCACGTACAACTGAAAAAATAACGACTTCGAAACACATACGCTTCGATCGAAAAAACTGAAAGAACAAAAACCGAGCGGAAAATTCGCATTTTCCGCGTCCCATATGAAAAGTGATATTTGCACTGTAACGCGACACGACTTCCTTTCTATATTCGTATGCGAGGGCACGTTCACGTGCACAATCGCAACATCTCCCGAGTGTCGCACTCGGGACAAACCGATCCCGAAATAAAATCTTTATATTTATTTTCGGACATTGTTTCCGTGACTCGGCATCGGATGTCGCGTGCCGCCGCGCGCTTTTCCTCCACGAAAATGCAAAAAAGTTTAATCGATACGAGAGTAGAGCCGGAAGCGCATCGTCCGAAGGCGGGAAAGATTCGAACGGTCGACGACAAGTGTACCAACCGTCTCCACGGCGACGCGCGGACGTCACGAAGTCCCGGAAGCCGCGGATGTCGTTCGTGTACCGCCCCCTCCGCCTGCTGATCATCTGGGATGCGGGCGCGTTTCCGGTCGTCGGGCAGAGGACGCCGCTTCCGGTCAGCGGCACATGTCGGCGAAAATGGCGCCGGAAAACGGGACGCGTGTGCGGGCGTCGGCGTCCCGGTCGGGAGTGGGCGTCGAGCTTCAAAGCGCGCAGGGTTGCCACGTGGGAAAATCGCACGAGCGAAAGCTCGCGACGCGCGCAGCTTTTCCGACCATTTCCCATATTGACATCGTAATTTATTTGAATGGTCTTTATCCGTCGTTCGGCTCGTTTGTTTTTCTGTTGTGTTGTATCATCGCGATCTTAACACATGCTACATTTCAGAATTGATGATTTTTTTAGACGTTTTATTCATTTTCTAAAAGTTTTTTTTGTAGGTGCGGGAAATCTAATTTTCGCAATATGGAAACAGTAAAACGTTTCTCTTTTGACATGAATGAAAGAAGAGGAACAGTTTCATTCAATTACGAAAGTTATATTTCTGATTCGCAAGTATCTCACATTCGTTTTTTTTTTAGGTATAGCGAAAGCTCGCAGCTTTTCCGGCCATTTCCCATATTGACATCGTAATTTATTTAAATGGGATTTTTCCGCCGCATGTAAACTTATTGTAGGAATGGTGAATTTCATTTAATTTTTCGATTGCCAGTACCTATGAAAGCGATAAAAGCTTTCGAGTCGTTACTTCACTGTACTAGAACATTTGTATTATTTATAAAATCTTATTTTCAAAGCATATTGCATACATATATGTATACAATTTATTGAACTTATAATATAATAGTTTGACAAATTATTATGCATAGTCGCTTTGTATGATACTCGAAAAAAATAGAACGATTTTCGAATGTTGTTTATATACTCATTGTTAGTACATGTGAATTATTTAATCATTTTATTATTTTTGATTTAATGAGTAAATACATGTATGTCAATACATAAATCTTTGACTTGATTAAAATTGTTATTTGATGAAGATAAGAAGATTTACTCGAGTCAAACGAAAAATATTCTCTGTCATCAACCTTTCTATTACACAACATTCGGAAAATTACAGAAATTGAATTTTTACTGTATATATCTTTCTGTATAATTTGATAAATACCTACATATATCAATATAATTCGATATAATATAATGCTTCCCAAAATTGCTTAAGCAAATTATTTCTAATAATGTTATCTATTTTAGGCATAGATAGATTTTCCTTAAGTTTTGTCAACGAATATTTGGTATGCTGTTAAGATATTACGTATTTCAATGTCTCAAATAATACAATAAACACGAAACATTGTATCATATGTATAATGAATTATGTTTAGTTATATGAACATCAAATTATTTATTTACTTTATTTAATTTACAATGTGTACTTTTAACTAATGATTCTTCAACCAACTTGAATAAAAGTACATACTTATAATCATCGAAAAACATTTTTTTCCTAATAAGTATTTGTTACAATTACAAATAATATTTTTCATACATGTATTTATATTATAGAACATCACATAAAACATATTATGATATTTAACAAAGGAAGAGCAGATAATGATAGAAAGCGAAATGCAATCGTTTGCAATTTTAAACACTCGATGCTATCATAATTGCAAGCACGTGTAATTCAACTGTAGAGACTTATAGATAAAAAATTGTAACATGCGTCGATAATAATCAAAATAACAAATTATCACACGAATACAAATAAGGAAAAACAGAATAAGCGAAAAATATTTTTTTAACACGAGCACAATTAGAAACTGATTAAATCATAGAAGTAGATATTACAAAATTTAAAGTCCCACAAGAAACGAACGTGATCATATAACGATTTTATTATTCGTTACGTTTTTTAAATATCGTAACCGGTGGCTTGGAAATGGAAAAAACTTGTTTTCAATCTCGAGATTACCGATAACGGATTTAAGATGTTAGTATACGTTGCATCCTCAACGCGACGAAACGTCAACAAACGTCTAGTTCAAGCTGTTCAATTACAATCAATCTGATCTAAATTGATATAAACAGATCGATTATTTATCAGTTAACACAGTTTGAAAACTTGTTTATCTTATTATTCGCGTGCAGTACCCGAGAGATAACTGCGATTCATAAGGCGACAAACGCTCCACGTTCAAGTTAGTCGTCTTCCGTCTTCCTCAAGAAAAGGTGATCAACTCTCAATCAGTCAAAATGGTTGACCAATATCAATTAGTCGACTACGGATACGGAAAAAGTTCAGTTAAACTTCTGCACATAAGAAAAGATGGAGCCAATCACACGATCCGGGAACTGGAAGTCCACACCAACTTGAAGCTGAACAATATCAAAGATTATCTGCACGGAGATAACAGTGATATTGTGGCAACAGATACCCAAAAGAATACAGTGTACGTTTTAGCTAAAAAATTCGGGATTCGTACACCGGAAGAGTTTGGAATTTTGATATGCAAGCACTTCTTGACCACGTATCCTCATATTTTGGAAGCCAGCGTCAAAGTGGAAGTCTACCCATGGGAAAGATATTCGAAGAATGATAAACCACATAATCATGCTTTTGTATTTTCTCCGAGTGCATTGAGAACAGCACACGTTTGGCAAAACCAAAAAGGTAATTTTGTAACAATAATTTTCTTTTACACAACACTGTTCATGAGATAAACTACTGATGTTGATAACTTGCGATATAAATTATATATTTACATATTCTACACACAACCATAATCAGTCATTCGTTCGGTGTATGATGATAAACAAAAGTGAATGCAAATGTGTTTTTAAGTAGGTTCAATTAGTCTCACCTTTAACATCTTTCGAGTCGTTGACTCATTCATTGAATTAATTTTTCAATAAAAATTCCGATCACGTTCAATACGTACGAAAGTTACATGAATCATTATTGTATTTTGAAGCAAATATTTTTAAAAAATATATTAGAGACATAGGAAAATAAATGTGAAGTATGAATCGATCACGTAGGCATGTTGTTATCTAACATTTGGAAAAGGTCAAAATACGACATATCGTCAACGGGCACAAATTTCGGCTATGTTGATAAATAAATGTTAAACTTCATATTTTGTTTCTATTCAGGTTTGGTGAAGGTGAAGGCGAGTTTGACGAATCTTCGAGTATTGAAAACCACTAAATCGGCTTTCGTCAAATTTTTAAGAGACGATTACACAACACTCCCCGATGCTGAAGATCGAGTTTTCAGCACTATCGTAGAAGCCAATTGGGATTACAGCACTATCTTCGGAGTGGACTTCGATAAATGCTGGAATATTGTCAAAGAATCTATATTGGACAAATTCGCAGGACCTCCAGATACTGGTTTGGCATCTCCTTCTGTACAAAATACGCTATATTTGGCCGAAAAAATGGTTTTAGAAAAAGCAAAACAGGTATATGTTAATGCTTATAAAAAATGCTATATCTTTTTAGTTATTTTTGATATCTAATTGTTATTGATTTTTTTTAGATATCAAGTATAGAAATGATAATGCCCAATAAGCACTATTTCAATATCGATTTCGGCAAGTTTCCATCTAAATTGACCAATGGAGCAATCAATGAAGAAGTTTTACAACCAGTGGACAAACCATCGGGTTTAATTCGTGCTCGTATGAGTAGGAATGATAATAAGAGTAAATTGTGATTCACTGTATTGAATTATCTTATTTGCATTTTGAATAATATTATAAGATACTTAATTAAATTAAAAATTATGTAATGGTTAAGTTATAAAATATATATTTTTAATACGAATTGTTATATTATTGATTTGTATTGCTTTCAAATTTAATATTTTTTAAGAGCTTTTTCTAAACTGGATATTCCATTATTCAAAGACGAGAAACTTGAATAACGAAACCAGTTTTGAATTAAGCATTTTTGTCTATTTTGTTTCCTCAAACAAATGGAAAGACTTCTTGAACATCTATAAATCAACCAGATAGAAAATATCTATCAACATAATATGAATTGAAACAGTAATCTTTTTTATAAAACGTCTTATATTTTGGCCAATTTTACACATTCAAGTTATACTTCTACCACTAAATATACATACATTTATATAAAAACAAAGGATCAAAAACATCCACAATATAAACACATATGCATCAACTATGAGTGAGATTGATAATTCAAAATTTTCAAAACAACCAAAAGAGATTTGGAACAAATCAACCGTCCCTATTTTTCATTTCGAAAAATACGAAGTGTAAGCAGTTGGCAACTCAAACAAAGAGGCACAAACATACACAACATGCATACTATTATATTATACTACAAACTCGAATATTTTTGGACACAATTGGACGGGCACACACATAATAAAAACCCACGAACACGTGGAAACACTTACAATCCTATTAAAATCAGTTTGAGAGTTGTTGGCTAGGGTTCCTCGAATCCTCGATCTTTGAAATATCGGCCAAGAGCACATCATCGTTTCAATTTTTATGATCGATCGACGAGGCTTATCTTTCAGAGTCGGGGTCCCTACATATTCCGATGATGCGATCGGCCATCTGGTACAGCTCTTCAACCGTCTGAAATCCAGAATATGACCTTATTAAATATATCAAAATGTTATAAAGAAAATACAAGTTTATAAGAAACTATCTAACTCAGTATTGCTCTAGATTTTTTAACTTTGAACTTTTGAAATTTATAAAATAATGAACCGAATTAAAGTAATCATAGATACAAATGTATGAAAGCTATCTTCATGACTTTGGATTTGTTATTCTGATACATACATAATTCAAGAGAATATAGATTACAGACAAATATTCGTTTTTGTAAATGCATATCGATTAATAAGCCTATATATGTATTATTTATAACAATTTTATTGATCTGCTTATTATTTTTTTTAATAAAAAAATAAGACTTAAGATATTTTTCATCAAATCACTTCATGAAACGTGGGCGTCTGAAACGTAACAAACGCTCTCGTACGTAACGACCGTAACAGTGGCTTTTGTGGTTGTCTAGACGAAAATGTAAAAATGGTTTTCCGTAAATATTTGACGTCAAACACTTTTCACACCAGCTGGCTATTCGGAGAATTGAATTCGCAACCGTTGTACCAAATCGATAATCTAAAAATATCGATAAATAAACATCGGATTCCCGGTACTAAGTGCTTTGATTTTAGCGAGATGTAAAAATATGATCATTGTGCTTATTGAATTTCTCGTCAATTCGTACTCGATACTAGGAATATTTTGCTTGAAAATCTCGTGAAATGTAAGTTGTATAATGTAATTATCTTTTGATTAAACTAATCTTCCATTTCTCTTACAGAGATAAAATTTGTTTTCAGTGAAGAAATGACGTAATTTATTTATTCCGCTCTAATGTCTTTTTTATGATATTGCGATGTTTGTTCTGTTATTGAAATGTTAGAAAATGTTTTCAACATACGTATTTTGTTATTGAATTCAAATGAAATAGATCTACTCAAACGAAAATCTCGGTTTATATCGTAATTTTACGGTCTATAAATTCATAGTTTTGCGTCAGATGTGGCCTAGCGGCTTCTGTACAATGCAGATACTGCAGCCTTTTATGATTTATTACGTGTATATTAAAATAAACAAATAGCTTAAAATAAAAAAAAAATATTTCGATATACAAAAAAATCTTACCATTAACTTTTTCAATTCCTTAATGCTCTCATCTTCATATTTATAAGGTTTCGTGGCGTGAGGGACAAAAGGTTTCGATTCAGGTGTATTCGAAGGTCTTTCGATTTGCGACTCATCTTCTTGATTTCGGCATTCGATAGCATCGTTGTTATTCCTCGATAAATTGCTTTCTTCTGAATCTATTGAAGTTCCCGGTTCACTCTGCGTTCCTTTACGACGTGATCTTCTTAGTCTTCTTTGATGAATATCGGACTTTGACTTAAAACGAAAGAATAAAATTTAGATATTTGTTTGAATTTGTTAATAATAGAATTTTCGATTCAATACTTTTTTAATTCTTTGGATTTCTTTTTCAACGAGTTGCCAGAATACGAAAACAGGTTGATCGCGCAGTTCAGGTGGGCAATCTTTCAACGGAGTTTTTCCACTTAAAAGTAATTTTTTGAGCCTTTCCATTTCGTCTGTCTGAAATTAATTAAAACGAATCATGTAAGCTTACATTTCACAACACGAAAGGAATGCAACTGCATTTGAATACAAAGCGACGTTTAGTACGAAACTCAAACTGTAAATCTGTTTACTGTCTGCTTCACTCGAAAGTTAACATTTCAGAAATAGCTAAGTTCAGCTGAACGAGAAATATAATACATAAAACTGTCCGATTCTCTCAAGGGTTCCGCTATCGGATTCTTCGAAATTCTCTATATTTTAGTGTTTAATCGGTTTGTTTTCGTTTGCGAATTGTTGAACAGAACTAACATTGCCACGGTCAAGGCTGTTTAAACTCTTTGCGTAACACATTTGATTTGAATTTCTTTGAAAATCGCAGAAAGCATCTCGTTCGCCTACCTATCGTACGATACATTGGGACGTCACGCATTGAATATGCAGATGGCATGTGGTAAAAAGAAATACTTCAGAATTTATTGTTTCGTATTATGGTGATAAGTTGCTTTATGGTTTTCAGACATGAGGATATTATGAATAAAATTTTCGTTATATTATTTATGCGTATAAAGTTTCTCATTGAAATTATAAATCATTGTGAATAGGTATTAGTGTGTCAACGTTTGTGCTTTATCATTGTTTTATTTGATTCAATTCTTTAATTTTTTTCCTTGTATAATTGAGAATATTAATAGAAATATCTATCAAATAAGCAGCAAGGTTTATGGGTCACTTGATTGGGTCATGATTATGTAAATTTTTCTCTGAAAACGTAACATTTTATTTCAAAATAAAATCATATTTTTCGCAACGATTTCCACGAATTTATAATCGAATTTCTTTACAGATTTTTCTTCAAATACCTTCATATTATGTAAAGTTCATTCCTTTATAATGTCATTAATCTTAAATGCGTGTCCTTATTCTGTCAATTACAGTAATATTATACAAAACGTCGAACAGATCGTTCGCACCCCGTATTGAATAACATAGCGTCGAGTCACGAACCCAATTTTTTCCCTCCCCAAATAAAATCGAAACGAATGCCTGAAAATTTCTGCGAAATCTCCCTTTTATTATACGCTTATAGAAAACAATACACGGCGACCGTGACCCTTCAATTTCCCATTCAGCATTACGATTTCAATAAATAACAAATAATGTGCAGACACGCATCGTCTAGTCCGAATACGATTCGGTAATACGACGAAATTTAAGGCTTACACGGAGAAAACACGTGGCGAAAAAACGATGATAAAACCCGAAAAGTATAGTATGCCGAAATGAATACGTCGCGGCGCATTATTGGCCAGACATGAACGATAAGGGGCGTCGTACCGTAAAAATGTATTTCACGATTCGATTTTTGTCTATAACTGGATGCGTATATTTCATATATGCGATTGTTTTCTGCGTGTTTCCCCAAGGCTTTTATGGAAAATTCGAAGCAGAGTTTGGGGTCGAATGTATACAGTAGAACTCTGCTATTCAACAATCCATCCCAAAAGACTGTAAGGACGGAGAACCATTTTTCTCATAAGATATAATGTAAATTAGATTAATCTTTTCCATATCAAGAAATTATTGCTTATTTAAACCCACAAAAACCATACAAAGTTATCATAAAAGCCATACCATACAAAGTTGCTAAGTCAGAAACACGAGTTCCACCTTTAAACTTTGAACTCTTTTTTAAGTTTTTACCGCTTTTCTTTCACTCTTGGTTGAATCATTAATCATTTATGGATCTATGACCGTACCGTTTTTAATTGAAATACTTCAATTTTTTACAAAGCACATGAGAATTGAGGGGTAATGTACAGATAGTGAGTGAAATTTTACTGAATTAAGTTGTTCGAATAGAAAAACTGATGAATAGTGGGGTTTCACTGTACTATGTGCGATGCGATACGTGTTAGGAGGGTGACACATACCTTGTGCCGAATAAAATGTCATAATGGTCTGCTTCTTTGTTTGGAAATTCGTTAGTAGGCTGTGACCTGAATTTTTCAATGTCTCGTTTATCGTGCCAGAAATTTCGTGAAGTATAATAAGCGTTGAAGGAATTAAAAAAAATGAGTATTTTATTTTAGCTTGCACGAAATTCGACTAGAATCTACATCGAGTTGTACTAATTTATAATGTTGCTCAATTATTTTTGATGGCGATTAAAATTCTAAAACAATGCGAAATTATATTGAAATTGAAGACATTTCGTGAGGCATAAATTGAATGTAATATTGAAATTGTTTCAGTTCAAAGTAATATCGAAATTGTATTACCTAGTTCAAAGCGATATTGAAAGTCGATACGTATAGAAAGCTTTCGAGAAAGCTTTCAGATGAAGAAAGTCATATCAAATATCTCACACAATTTACGAATGCTTAGTGAACCGAAAAACAGTTGATAATGAAATCGAAATAATATGGAATTTCACACAGAACTAATAATTTAATTCTTTGAAACGTCCGCGTGGAGCGATTTTGAATGCCAATTTTCAAGCTTTATTAACATGAAACACGCAAAAGATACACACATACCGTTGTGAGGATTCCATCACGATTTTTTTTTCATTTTTTCATAAAATGATTTGTGAGAATTTTATACTGCCTACTAGTTATCGAATAAAACAATTTTAGAACTATGTGTGCAATGTTGTAATGTCTATATCGAGCGTATACGTTTCAGGTTTATTGTGGTGTGGAGTTTCGAAAATTTATTTGATTTATCATTATTGCCTTACAAATATATGAAAGTTTGTTTATTTGGCAAAGAAAATTTTATTGCAACACTTATGTGATAGAAATGTATGAAATGAAAATTAAATATTTATGTGAAATGTCAGAAATAACAGACAAAAATGAAAGTATTGTTTAGATAATCTTTCATTAGTTTTCAAATACATATGTAAAATATTTTTTTCTTTTTATATAGGTTTATGATAATAAATGACTAAATTAAATAATAATTGATTATTATACCTGTCGTGCAGCGATACGCTTTTGAAGAGCTTCTTCAGCGAGAAGCTGCACGTGATCCCGCAAATGTTGCATATGGTCTTTATCAACGATGCTCTCTTGTCTCGTCTTAGGAAACCTGCAACAGAATCAACAAAACGTCACAAACAAACCAGAGCCAAACATAAAGCACACACAATCAACAGAGAACTAAACACGAAGCATCCGCGCAAAATTCCCCATCAAGAACCACACTTACCCAACGAATATTTCAGAGATCAACCAAGATCTGGATACAGCCAAGACGAAGGGTTCGAAGAAACGGCCGTCCTCTTCAACGAACCCTTTAACTCTATATAGCAGATGGGCGAGAAGGTCGCACGGGACCGTACCGGTGTAAGCGACCGCCGCCGTTTGTCAAGCGATTGACTACAAACAGCGGTGGAAAACCTCGATTGTTTTTCCGCTGAAATTTTCCTCGGACATGTCCGAATTTTCACGAATTTTCCCCATATGTATAATAGATGATTTGTCGTCTGGATGTAGGAGGAGACGAGCGTCGAGTCGACGTCGTTATTTACGCGAAGGCTGTGCCAATATTGGTAGTGCGAAATGTGTTAGCGATATTGGTCTTATATCAAATTCGACACTTTTACTTAACGTTGATCGATTTATATGAGCGCTATGAATTTTCGATGTTGTTATTTATTACGAATTATTGGACGGTTTTCTTATTACGTTCTGCCAAGGTGACTTTATTGTTTATTTAGGAATATGGTATCAAAAAAATGGCGTACTAAAATTAATATTGTGAAATTCGACGAGTTAAGAGAATGAACGATAATTAAATAATAAATTCGGCTTTTAATTAAAACGGAATCCGAGCCGGGTACGCTATTATGGCGAGCTGTTTGGATCATAACGATATCACAGAAATATCAGTTCATTATAGACGAAAATATTATATTTACAAATGAAATAATATTAAAACTACATTTTAACAAAACATAAAATATTTGTTAACTAAAAAACAACGGTTGCCGACGTATGTCAATCGTTCCACGTTGTAAAACTTCACCCAAGACACACCTGTCACCACCCCATGGAAAAACTAAATCCACCCAACCACCCCATATGCCACCCTGAAGACACATGTGCTTTTCATCATTCCGAATTTCCGTGACTCATACCGGTTCCGGGTTCCTTTCACAAAACCGCGAAGAATTAGTTATTTTTTTCGTCCACCGCGAATTTCCACCCAATTTCCACCCCTTTTCCGCCACGTGACCACCACCCCAATTTTCCCAACAGAATATAGTAATTACGCGCTTTTCACGTTGTGGTGTATGTTGCATGTCGACAGCTACGCACGTTACGAATTAATAACGCAAACGTGACTTCATTGTATGTACAGCGATGGCCACATGATATAAATTATGTAGGAAAATATATTTCTTTTATCATTTTATCGCAGTATCAATATTTGGAGTAGAATTGAATTCGATATTGGAAAAATACGGCTCGTTTGAATTTCAAATGGTCGACGAAATTGAAAGGCGAATTAGTTCGAATAAAGGAAATTTTGACTCAGACGGAAAATACTAGGAAAAACCATAGAGCGAATTCGCGTTTATTCGAATATTCAGAATTCGATAGAATTACTGATCGTTTATCATACGCTTCTTTCGAATTTCCGACACACGATTTCAATATGATTGATTACATTCGTGGCATAGATGCAATTTTCGGTGAAAGTTCGCGAACTGAAGAAAATGCTCGAAATGAAAAACTTTCTTAATAATTCAACGAACTTTCAACAGTCGAATCCTTTTAATAATTCAGTAATAAAAATCAGTGAAAAGTCGTTGAAAACTATCATATAAAACGAATTTATTCCATTCAAACTATAATAGAGGTCGATCGTTCGAAACGAATTGACGATTTTGAAATATTCGAAATATGCATATACGTGTACATAATCGATTCTAATCGAATTCGACTCATTTTATTATATGTTACGACGTTCATATAACGTGGACCCATTTAGTCGATGTCAAAATTGAATTGCTTTGCAAACAAAGTGACGTTTTATGGCGAATCCCAGCGTAGATTTATGAGATGATTCGTCAAATATAATATGATTTTGGGACGGTTCACTAAAATGTAGTCAAAGGCCGTAGATGATAACGGAAGATATAGTTGTTTGTTCAAAAATTTAGTTTTTATAGATGTCATTTAAAAAATGAATTTTTCATGAATAAGAACGCTGCCAAGAATTGTGAAGACGATTCGTTAAATTAGAAAAAAAAACTTTTTGCTTTCGTTGGCAGTTTAATATGATGTAAAATAATATAGAAGACGTTCACCTTTAGTCAAATATTCCTTAGCAAAATATTCGATATTCAAATTTCGAACTAATCATTAAAGAATTCACATTACTTATTCCTTCTGGGAAAAGCGATACTTTCGAAATTCAATACAATCATAAAATTTAGATAAAAGAACAAAACAATACCTTAATTCAATCGACGCTTCTGAAGAAAGTATTCCAACAGGATCAGTATTCATCGGATCGTCCTTTCCCGATCGAACCTCAGAACTTTTCTTAGCATTTCTTTTCAACTTTCCAAATTTAGCAGCAGCTAAACTTTTCTGCAGATTTTTCCTCACTTCGTTTTCGTCGTATGCATCGTTGTGTCTGTCCCTCCATTCTCTTCCTATTAGCAAATCGATAGTGGTCCAGAATCCCGAATCCGAGGAAGTCGACTGGACACGTTGCATGCTGACAGATTTTCATGCAATTGTGTTGAAATTGATTTAACCCCAATCGGTTTTAGTGGAAAATTCGAGCTCCAGTTCGAGTGGTAAACCGTTCGTAAACATGGTTGATTGTGTTTTAAGCCACTTATAAAAGTACGACGCCTTTTATTCGGCGTCGCGGCACCCGCCGGTGCAATGACTTGACACCATCGTTGTGGTGACTATATTTTATATGAATTATATGGAACTCAATATTATTAAATTTAAAAAATATATTTTTTATATATTCGAATGAAATCGGGGATAAACTCGGTGATAAAGATGTCTGAGATGCTTCGTGCCAATATTGTGCTGGCATTTATCTCTCAAGGATCGCGATCAGAGCAAGTCTTTGTTTCGTTAAGTGTTTCTTGAAAACTGGATCTAGATCCCGCACAGTAAATTTTATACAATTCAAGTGATTTGTATTATCGACGTGGTTACATTGAACTTTTCCGCTCAAGGATGCATTCGATCGATTTTATCGAACCAGTGGATGTTTATTTATTTTGCTCGGTTGCTGAAGAAATTTCTTTTAAAATAAACATATTGCTGAAAGGAATAATAAATTTATGTTTATCGAAAACAAAGATGTTGTTTGAAAACATATTGCATAATTACTAACGTGCTTCATTTGAAATTGCGTGGGAATGTTGTAATAACATTATGACTTAAATAAGGTAAAGGCGATCTACTTAAATTGAAATTCAAATGTCATTAGAAATAAATCTTTCCGTGTTCATGTATAAATTAATATTTGCATTCAAACCCTCGATAAAATATGCACCGAGAATATCAAGTTAATCGTGATCTAAGTAAATAAGAACAAATGTACACTTTAAATAAATATTTTTACGAAAATATTTTGCATCTATTCGATGAATTGATTCACACAAATAATAATTGTTATGTTTACGATCAAAACACATCTAATACGCACGTTATTAATTTCAAACAATTATTCATATTTACGATAACAATACGCTAATATCCCATCGAATTTCAATAATATTTCATAAGACACATTATTTTGGAGGAATTATAAAAAATGATGATTCCATAGATCGCGTGCAAGCATAGTCACACTAATCGCATCGTCGGCGTGATTATATTAGCTGGAGGTGCAAGTCATGGCAACCCTTTGGAAATAATAAACAACACGCGAACAACACAAAGGGGGTGGAAAACGGGTGGGCATTGAGGAGATAGAGCACATGGGGTTTTCCATGGGGGTCGGTCGGTTCGAGGCCGCTAGCTGCAATAATAATTAACTCTGTCAGATGTAGAACTGATTTGCTTTATTGCACTTCCAGTACCGAACAACGTACGTCCCACTTCCGCTTCCGAAAGGCATAACGAAGTTCATTGTATACCGCAGCCAACTTTGTCGATTCCATCAAAACGCACTGCGATGAGAATGGTGTAAATTTTAGGTCAATTGGAACGAAAACTCCATACAATATATTTCTAGGAAAATAACTCATAAGTTATATGAAAATCTGATATTGAGTGAAAACTAGCAATTATAAGCATTGAATACGTAAAGGTTTTTCTTCGTGCTCGAGGATGATGGACAGTTCGTTTCGGTATCATCCACCGTATCAAAGTCACCTTTAGAAATAGATCTGATAGTTCTCGGAAGATGGGAAGTTTGATAATTCCTTTGTTAGTGTCAAGGGTTCGCCGTTGATTGTGGGTGGATGCCATTATAGAGGTCACCCACGGATTGAAACTAATTGATTTATTATTGTTTCAATCGATTGGAAAACAGATGTGTTGTTTTCAAATTATAATGTCACGCATTTTCGAAATGTGCCGTTGTTGTTTTTGTTATATGAATCTTTCAACAAAAATTTTCTTTATTGTCGATTCTCACGATGAGTCAGTTAAGATATTATGATTAAATTAATCGTTTGTTTAGCTGTTTTGAGATTAATTGAATGTTTATTTAATCATATTCCATTTATGGGTGGAATCAGTCTTTGTTATAAACTAGATCAATATCATCTGTGAGTATGTGAGCTTTAAAAAATTCCACGCATATTTGAAGCACTTATGTCCACAAAATTGCATACAGGTTGACCACGCCTTTCAAGTGCACCAAGGTTGGCAACTCGCAGAACTATAAGAAGGTTAAAAAACTTTATTTTTTTTTTTAATAAAAGTCTGAACAACATGTTATCTTAAATATTTCATATTTTCATACACTAATTTGAGAAATTCCATATATTGAAGTAAAGCTATAATGTGACTGAGTTTTTTTTCCATATTGATTTTTGTTAATTAATTATTTTTCGAACAAACTGTATTACATATAAAGCAACACATTACTCACGTGCAATTGTCGATCTTTCTTATGTGCCTACTTGTACCGGTACTAACTAAATGTCATCCTTGTAAACCGGAATAAATGTGAACGTATAAATTTTATAACTCAACGAAATATAACAAAATACTGAATAAAATGATATTGTAAATTCATGAATTAATTTTTCAATCGATATTGTTATTTTAAAAAGAGAATTCGCTGTGATTTTCTTTAAAAGCGTAGAAAAAATGTTTCAGAGAATAGAATTAAAATTGACGCCAGTTTATACTGAAATATGTATGATCTCGAGATCCACGCACTTGCTTCCACTTTTTTTTGCTTCCATCTTTAAACGAGATCCTGCATTCGCGATCGGTTAGTATAAAAGCAATGTGCAGCCTATGAAACGCTATAAGTTCCGAGATCACCTCGAGAAGTATCACCCCAACGAGTTCCAATATGAAGGTATACTACTCCAGAAGCATTTATCACCATAAACTGGTATTAGAAATTAATTTTCATTGTTTTTTCAGCTTCTTTTGGTAGCGTTGTGTTTCGTGGCCATGAGCCAAGCCAAACCTAGCCAACTTCTTCTGGCTGCACCTTCGATCTATGCACCTCTTCCTTTGGCTGCACCGACTATTGGAGTCCATGCCATTCAACCAGCTCATGTGCCCATCACTTACATTGCACATCCTCAGGTCGTTCTCGCTGCTCCAGCACCGGTTATTCAACCAGGGTGAGTTCTCGTTCAGCAATTATGTTATTAAATTCTGAATCGTTTTATTTATTTCGATCGTTGGCTTCAGGTACGTGGCTGCCACTAGAGGTTCTCTTCACATTGCACCATTGCCTGGAAATACTCCGTATGCATCTCATCATTTGAACTTGGCTCCAGCCTCTGGAACTGAATGAGCATTGGTATAAAATGATCTGGTTGCATAAAATACGTACGAAAAGAATAAACGCAATTTTGAACCAAATATTCTATTTATTTAATATACTCTCTAATAATTACAATAAGTCAACAAATAACAGAATTGCAAAAATTATTAAAACATTTCATACATCCGTTTTAGAATATTTTTCTACAGAAACTTTGTGTCTTTCATCGTATTGTCTACGAATGAAATTTTTCCATTCTTTATCATCACAATCGTTGATTGGTCGCCATTTATCGGAAGGCTTGATTGATTCCACAATTCTCTAGAATCATATATTAACAAAACATCAAATTAAATATTCATATTGTAGTTAATACATTATAACTACAAATTTACTCACTTTTACCAATGGTCCTCTGCTCTTATAAGCTAAATGGTAAATCATATAAGTTGGAATACACATAATTGAAGTAGCACACATACCCCAACCAATTGCTATACTCCAAGAAGGGTATTCGATCGCATTGTATGTAATTGTTTTATTCCAAATGATTGTTACTATGAATATGAACTAAAAATGTGAATATTTTTCAGTAAATTGAAAAAAAAAAGAATTTTCACGAAAATATACGCTTAAAATATCGCACTTACCGTTAACATGAGAGGATTTATGTATTTCCAACAGAAAAACCATACCCAGTATACTTTTTTATTATTCATGAACTCCACATCTCTTATGAATTTTTTACACGGGTATGTCCATCCGACTATGAATACTTCTACCAAACATATGAGAATCACAGGGATTGAAGCCGAATACCAATCCATCAATTGCAAAATGTACATACCACCCTTAAAAGATGTTTTAAATATAAAATAAGCTAACATAATATCAATTTTGAATACATACATTTGTAGTGCAAATCATCGAAGTGAAGAAAAACATCACACACGATATGAAAGCTATAAGAGGCTTTTTCCTATGAAGTATAGGAAATTCGTCTGAGATTCCAGATAAAATTGCTTCTACTTGTACAAACTGAAAAACCATCAATATACCTATGTTATCAAACTATTTTATTTAAGAGTATTTACACACCACTCACACAACTATCGACGCCTAAAAAGAACAACATAGCGAAAAAGATTATCGCCCAAAAATTTGGCCAAGGTAACATAGTAATTGCAGCTGGATAAGTCACGAAAGCCAAAGAAGGTCCTCCGGTAGCAACAGTGGCTACAGGTTGACCAGTCTTTTCAGCCATAAATCCAATCACTGAAAATACAGCAAATCCCGCGAAAATGCTAGTACCACAATTGATTATCGGCACCAATACAGAATCACTGAAATAAAGTAATAAAATTTGATGAAATAATTGAAAATTGTTTAGTATTTAGATGTGATTAATTACAATTGATTGTTGTTGTTGAATTTGTTAAAACTTGCCATATTAACAATACCTCCCCAACCGGGTCCCAAAGAGTAGAATATTTGAATAGCAGCATCTGCCCATACCTGAATGATAAGAATATTTTCCAATTTCGTTCAAGTGAAAAATGAAAATAATATTTTTTACGTACTCTCAGATTCGTCAACTGATGCCATTGTGGGTATATGTAAAATTTGATACCTTCGATCGCACCGGGTAGCGTGATGCCCCTAAAGAACAACACGAAAAGTATCACGAACGGAAAAGTGGCCGTGAAGTATACAACTTTTCCTACGGATTTCACTCCTTTTATTATACAACAGAACATGAACGTCCATGTGAAGGCATTGCCCCAAAAAAGGGGCCAAACTATGGAACCTACTTCGTCGATGCCGCTCGATATCTTCAATACGTTATTGCTGCGAAACAGAAAGAAATATCAATCGAATTGAAATTCAAAAGCGACATTAAAGTTTCGTGAATTATGAAAAAAATCGTTACCCACTGAAAAAATTCATCAGATGGAGTGGAAATTGTGACATTTTCCGAAAAAGTCGCGTTTATCGTTCCGCTGTTCGTCAGCTGTAATTCAAAAGTAAAATATTGCATATTACGAAAACGAAGTATTTCCACGATGCACTTCCATCACATATCAGATTTGATGTACGTTTACCATGCAATCTTACTTTGATACAACTTTCCGTGTTCCATGGATTGTCGCAGTTTTCCCATGGTAATATTTTACCGAAAGACTTCACAATGAACAAGAGTGGATAAGTTACTATCAAACTGTAGTACGAAGTGCATATGATGTTCACTATGATTACTGCGTAACCTGCGCCTAAAGACGAAAGGGCAAACGTTTAAATTTATCTTCAGCAAGTGTTCTGAAATCGTTCGAAGAATACGGACCTTTGAATAACGGTGACATTCTGAACATTGTTAGGCATCCGGTGCTGGAAAATTGTCCTATGCTCGTCTCCATAAAGTATAATGGAATTCCGCATACGAATAACATTATGAGATATGGAACGAGAAATGCGCCTGAAACGTAGAATTTTTAAAATTCAAATTTTAAGAAATGAAAATAAATATTATCCAATTCAAACCTCCTCCGTTGCGATAGCATAAATATGGAAAGCGCCATACGTTTCCTATACCTATCGAATAACCCAGACACGAGAGAATAAATTCTGTTTTCGTTTTCCACGTACCTCTATCATGTTCATTTATCTGAAAAATGCAAAAAAAAAACATTTGAATTTATAAAAATATTTGGAAAAAATATGTACTATTCTACTTTAGGGACAGATCTGAGATCGTTCCTGGACATATCCAGGTGTCGAGTCGACTCCTAGTGAGAGACTGTAGTTTTGTTATGATTGGTTCAAGGTTCTTAAAGTTACTCCATATGTTAAACGTCCTAAAAAAATCAAATAGTTCCTTACGACTTGGACATTAATAAGGATGTATAGACATTATTCAATTGAAGCGAATCGTTCATCTCCAACGGTGAAGATTGTTTCAGTGATTTTGCAGAGCTTGATTGAGAAATTTCAATATTCTTAGGATTCATAATAATTTGAATTGCTTATCTGAACTGAAGTTTTCAACGTGTCAAATATATTTTTTCAAAAAAATAGATTTCATTTATTTTTTCAAATTTTGTAACTTTTTTAACGCTTGAATACGAAAAAATATATATTTATTTTTACAAAATAAATGGCATTTTCAATTATTAGTCCTGTAAAATCTATATTGCTGTAATTTTTAATATTCGAAAATTTAAAGAAACTAGAAATTTTCTTTATTGCGACATCTTTAGAAGAAAATTATAATACGATCATGAAACAAGTGAAAACTGAATATGCTCCTCTATTGATGCATTTTCAAATTTTTTCATATTATTTCGTTACAGTGCTTAAATTTCTGAAATAAAATTTTATAGAAAATTATATAAATATTTTACTATTCAGAAATATCTATCATATTCTTAATATTTAATAAATATCAATTTCACAATAAAAGTTATAATAAATATAACTTTTCTGAAAATTTTACATTTGAGTCTTCTTCCATTAAAAAAAATATAAATAGAACGACTCTAAAGTTCATTAAATATAGGAATTTCCAGCAACAAATTAATATTTCAACAAAATAGATAACAGAAGCACGTAAACATCGCAATATACACATCAATTCATCATATTTATTATTCACGATATTTTACTAACAGGATTTACTTTCACACTAGCTTAGGCACGTAGCCAGAGAAATAGGTATGTATTTTTGGGGTTTCTCTATTCAGAAATTATTGAAGCGTCGAAGAACGACGATTTCAGAAGCGACTTCGACAATTTCTAGCTCAAATCGCGTCAAGTTTAACCGAACAGAAAACCCTCTCTATTGGAAAAAGAACATATTGTATCGAACGAAGCATACATTTCTGAATGCTGAAAAAAACCAACAAACCAAATAATAGATTGAGACAATAGGGGACAATAAAACATTAATAACGAGGACATCTTAATATGCAAGCGCATAAATGGAAAACAAGTCAATAACGCCGTCTAGAAAATTAACGTTAATTGATCTAATCATCGATCGAGTTCAAAGTCTGAAAATTTTGCACAGCGTCGATAAAATAGTAATCTGCTTTGATATTTGGAATCGTATTCGTCAGAGGTCACTATGTCGAACAATATTACAGTATTATGTGCGAACTGAGTATTTGCGATCAGTGTTTGTTTGACATCGGCAGTGTTGATCCGATTATTGGCAATTTTATTCCGATGATTTCTGTGATTTTCGAAAACGGTCAAAATAGTACGTTTGGAATCGTTTGCTATGTAAGTGTATTTTGAATTGTGGTGCGGTAGCGATTTCATTAGTGTGGGTCCCACTTTGACGTTTTCTTGTCTGCTGCTTAACCTCAAACACGTTCGATATTGATAATGTGTCTTTTTTTGTATTTGTTCTAAATGGAATTTGAACAGTACATAATGTGAAGAGGTACGTTTTAATGTTATGTACGTCACTGTTAAAAAAATCTAATTAATTATAAGCCTAGTTAGAAAAAGAGTTGTTGGTGTACAATCGTGAGGCCAAATAAGAAAAATTCTATAAAAAAAAATGATAACCATATAATTTATTTGATACTATCATTAATTTATTTTTAAATAATATTGTTTACATATTATATTCGAACTTAAATTTTAATATAATTTAATTGATTTAATCAATTTTATCCGTTTTTGTTCGATAAATTTTGGTCATACGATATAACAATACTAATCGAAAGATAAATCTGCAGATCGCATCAATTGCTTTCATTTTATACCTATGAGAAAAAAAATATAAATTTAATGTTACGTCACATCTGTACGTAGTACGTTATAGATATTGATCGATTGGTTTTGTTGACATGCTATTTGCGATAAAAAAAACGTACTGTCGTCATTAAGATATCGAATGAATGGCTTCAATGTGTACAATAAGCTCAAAGCTATTTAAGCAGCGATTTTGGAAATGTTAAACATTTTGTACAATGGACAGATATGAAACGTGTATGGGCATCTTAATCTTATATATCTAGCGGAAATTTTCAACTTTTACTCATTATGAATCAAACAACCGGTTGGGCAGTTGCTCAAGTTATGCAAATACAAAATCATTAAAACATTCGTTCTTTGAGTGCATTGTCAATATATGTATTTCGTACAAGTTACGAAAACTTTTTCGTGAATTGGCGATTGATAACACTGATAAAAGAAAGAGATCAAGGATGTGAGTTTTTTTCCCTTATATTATTGTGATTTCATGAACTTTTCATAGGAATTAAACCATTCTTTTTGATTTTATTTTTAAGCATAGTTTGATTTTTCAGAATATTTTTCCTTGAATACATATTAAAGTGAATCATTTAGACATTTTATTAATTTTGTGTTTCGTATCTGATCGTAAAATTTATATTAGTAATACGATGTTCAATTATAATTGATGCCTTGAAATCGTCTTATAGCATACCAAACTAATATACGCGTTAATTATTTGTAATACATATTTAGATTCTATCTAAAAATACATATAAAATTTTAATTTTTTCATGTTTTTGCAATATATGTATTAAACGAATGCTTATACCTTGAATACTAACATCGTGAATTAATCATCGATCTATCAATCAATTTATCTAAACAATTAAATATCAATCCGTAAGAATGATTCAGTTAATTGATTCTTATACGATAAGTAATCAAATAGATCTATTTCCTACAATGGAAATAACTTATAAAAATCCCTGAAATCAACTATGCATGACCTTACATACGACACGAACATTTTCCGGAATAATTGACAAATTTACCATACACTTTCTTTTTTTAACATAATCGATATGGTAAGTGAATGATTTGAGTATTAATGGGATTTTGTCATATTCTGTATATTTTTTTGATTACATATGAAAATAAACGTGTTCAGTAATTTATACCACAATTCCGTATTGATTTCGAAGTTTATTGACTACATACGAAGATACACATATGGTATAAATGATTTGAAAAGGAAACTATATTTTATCATAAATAACCTTATTATGTGTATTTAGTATAACGCTATACCTGACGGCGATGCATACCAACAGCTGTAAATTATTATTTACCATCACATCACAATTATTGCACATTCATGGAATTTACAATACCTAGACAATTTTCGAAGACACAGAAACGCGCAATTCTTCAATTAGACTTATTTCGCTCGAATCAACCGTATTAATTACGGCCCAAAGTCCGAATAACTTTTTCTCGTCCAGACCGGAGTTCACCGTATCTTTGTTGCAGCTCGAGAGCAGACAGAAGATCGTGACCCTCGCCAGTTGTCTGTGATGATCGTTGCTGGTGCGAACGTTTCCTACAGCCAGATATTAGCAGAGGCCAAGTTCACAGCCATCGATTATGGTGTCTTCGCGATCATGTTGGCCCTATCGGCTGCCACTGGACTGTATTTCGGATGCAGAAGCAGGGGTAGGAAGGTCGACGTCCAGGATTATCTCATGGGAAACGGAAACATGAAGGTGTTTCCGGTCGCGATGTCTCTGATCGGAAGGTGATTATTACCTCATATTTCTTGGCTGATGAACGATGGTTTTATCGAGGGTCTGGAGTGATCATTTTTCTGATTTTGAACTTAATATAATTCAATTCAGCTTTGCACAATGCTCACTTTACATGGGTAGTTTTCGTTCGTTAGGTAAAAACTATCATACATTTTCATGGTACGTTATTCAATATATATTTCAATATAATTTATTATGAATAAAATATCACTTGAAATTGTTGGTGTCATTTTCAAGGTAGTTCGAGGTGACAAATTTAAATATTAACAATAAGTATACCAATTTGCGTTTGAACAGAAAATTATGTACATAGGATTAGAATATTTTTATGAACAATTCCAAATTCCTATATACATACATATAAAAAAGATTTAATTATATTTAATTTTATCATTCATAACTTTTATTGAATAAAATTTAATATACTGTTTATTGTTTTCGTTATGAATAGATAATGTTCTCGTATGATGTAACGTCAATAGTAAAATATATCCGATTGTATTTTCATTATTATTAAGAAATTATAACTGACAACAATTACTTTTTTATTACATGTATTATTTTATTTTATATTAGTTAATGAAAATGTCAAATTCAAGTGAAGTTCTTCCATAGAATTGATGATCACTTCATTAAATAACCTGTTAGTTTAATTAGCATTCGTTACATCTCTATTTCAGTATTCTTCCATCGAGATGAATGACAATAAAATTGTATAATATTGAATGATCGATAAAATAACATTCCATAATTATTCTAATTTTAGATGTTTTGTTGCTTATTGTCGATATTCGACTTAGTTACATTTCAGGCGTAACTGTGCTGGGAACTCCTGCTGAAATATACAACTTTGGCACACAATACTGGATGATCGTTGGTGCCATTTTGGGAAGTGGAGTCATAGTTGCTCTTGTATATTTACCAGTTTTTTGTAAATTGAAATTGCAATCTTCATATGAGGTAATATACATTTTTTTTATTTAAATATTTCATTTGAACTTTGGAATCTATTATAATATAATATTGATTGTCTTATTTCTTATTGAAAGAAAATTGAAAAAAAAAACATAAAGGAATCTTCATACATATGTACTTGTAATTTTTGAAATCTGTCTTTTTTGATCTTGCTATAAATTATTAATTTTCTAGCGTGTATAAGATGTAAGTCAACAGAATCTAATATTAGGTATATTTCATTGTTTTCTATTCTAGTTACAACTGAACTTTTCGGTTTTATGAGTTGCTTGTAATTTTTGCATTTTCATAGTTTTGTTTGAAGTGCATTTTGTTGGAATGCCAGAATTTTAATTGCACTAGTCATAAATAAGTTATCTTTTGAGTCAGTTGGAATATGCTCATGGGACCTTGAAATGTAACTAATATGGATATATGTATGTTATACATATATCTAATTGAATGTTAGTTTCGCTGTAATTATGTATTATATTCCTATAAATCTGTATTTATGACTGAATTGAAAAGTAAATGAAAGTACCTACATAATATCAATTGATCAAATATTTTATTCACGGATGCAAATTTATTCTTTTTTTTTTCAGTATTTAGAAATCAGATTTGACAAATCACTGCGTACAATGGCTTCCATTATGTTTCTATTAGATGAGGTATTTCTATTCATTTCAAAACAATACATACCTACCTACCTACCTACATTGCATTTTCAGAAATAAACAAATAATTACTTTTTCAGATCATGTTTTTACCAGTTCTTGTATATGTTCCAGCATTAGCATTCAATCAAGGTAAATGTAATTTAATTTTCATATACTTATACATATGTATGTATTATATCTATATTATGTTTCATTAAGATGTTTGATTTCACAAAATGCAATGTATAATTGCTGAATACTATAATTTAACCAAGATTTTAATGATTATTTATCATTTTAGTAACTGGAATAAACATTCATGTGATTGGTTCTACTGTATGTGTTGTTTGCATCTTCTACACTGTTTTGGTAAAATTTTTAATCTCAGCTTATTACAAAAAACTAAACAATATTTGGAAAATTATAATCATCATTAATTTTGCATAGGGTGGACTCAGAGCAGTGGTGTGGACAGACACATGGCAAGTAGGTGTTATGTTTGGATCGGTACTACTTATAACAATATTAGGAACAATACAAGCTGGAGGTTTAAGTAAAGTTTTAGAAGTTGCTTCTAGCGGCCAGAGACTTGAGTTTTGGAAGTATAATCTTGTAATACTTATTTAATCTGATTTACCTTCATTCACACATTTATTCAATTAATTTTATTTACCTTCTTTTACTTGAGAAAAAATAAATTGAAAATGAAATGAAATCAATATGATTATGAGTATTTTTGTGAATGTTGGAATATAAAGATTTTATTTCGAGAAAAAAAAAAGTATATTTAAATTGTGTATTTCAATATTGTTTTAGTTGGGATACTGATCCGTACCGCAGACATACAGTATGGGGTGTATTGTTCGGTGGATGTCTTTATTGGACAGCTTTCAATTCAGTCAACCAAACAATGGTTCAACGTTATATGTCTTTACCATCGCGTAAAACTGCCGTCATGTAAATATTTCATCTTTACTTTAAGTACAGAATTTGATTTATTTATCAAATATTGTTGTATATTCCGAATAGGGCAATAGGCTTATTTTCTGTTGGTGCAGCGTTCGTAGTATCGCTTTGTTGTTATTCAGGTCTCTTGATATACGAACGCTTAGGGGGGTGCGATCCGAGAGCCTCGGGATTATTGCAAGCTGATGATCAATTGTTGCCAGCTTATGTTGCATTGAGTGCTTCTGAATTGCCTGGAATGATTGGGATTTTCGTCGCTGGAGTATTTGGAGCTGCTCTCAGGTTAATTTTATTATTTCATACGCTTTGAAATATACAATAAAATGTTTCTATCTTAACCAATTTTATATTTATATTGTTTGGTATATGTTTTAAATACAGTTCAATGTCAGTAGTACTTAATTCATCAGCTACAGTTGTTTTAGAAGATATTGTTAGAGGACTTGCTGGAAGAAATCCTAGTTCTACATGTTCAACACTGATTGCTAAAGGAACTGCTGCTATACTCGGTGTGGCATCTTTAGCTGCACTGTTTTTAGTTGAACGCTTGAGTGGTGTTTTAAGTGTAAATAAAATATGCTCTGAATATTATATATGATATTTGTAAAAGAACAATAAAATTGACAATTTGTTGTAAAAATGCAATTTTAGGTAGCTACGTCGCTCTCGGCTATCGCTGCAAGTAGTACATTTGGAATGTTTACATTAGGTATGCTATGGCCTTGGGCTACTTCTAAAGGAACTTTAGCTGGAGCCATTGCTGGTGCATTGATTGGGGGATGGGCAGCCTTGGGAGCACAAACAGCTGCGGCACAAGGACTCATACCTCTCGGTAGATTAGAGCCATCGCTTGATGCGTGTACTGAAATTTTTAATACTACGAATTCAGATCCTATGGTTATTTATTTTGTGATTTATAATGCAATTATTTTTCATATCAATCTTGTTTAATTTTTTTTTGTTTATTTATTAGGATCCTGAGACAGTGTTTCCTTTATATAGAATCTCATATCATTGGATTGCACCATTAGGATTAGTTACTACTCTCGTTGTCGGAATGATAGTATCAGCTTTTACTCAAAACAAAGACACATTCAATAAGTAAGAATTTTGTTTGTTTAGTGAAATTATTCGAAAATTTTTGCTAATAAATTTCATTAAATTTCATTTAATTAGACTTGATCCAGATTTCTTTTCACCTGTAATTCATAAAATATTACCAACTGAAATAACTAAAAATTCAGGTGTGTTTATAAGAAATCGTAGTCTTAATAACAATCCTGAATTAGAGCCAATTGGAGATACTTTAACTCCATCAACTACGTTTAGTTTACTTCTTTCTGATCAAGTTAAACTATCTGAGGTAAGCTGTTTTGAATTATTTTGCTAATATTAGATATCTTGTATTGATTTTATATGAATACTTTTTTCATTCTTTTTAGAAAAGCAGAATAAGCCATTCTCGAAATAATGATTGTTGATATTAGATTGTATCATATATTTTTATATGAAAGATACTAGTTATAAAGATTATATTTTTACATTATTTTTTAATTATTTATTAAGTGTAAATAAAAGTGTTTTTATAAATCATGTATTTTTTAGAATTTAGCGAATGTATCGTACAAATCATACATTTATTAATCATTCAAAAGAACATTCACGCTTAAAATTACTTTTCGATAGAAGTACATACATATGTGTATAGGTATGTATTTAAAGATTAATATTTATATCATGTATACCTATACTAATATGATGTACAATTTCACAAGAAACATTGAAGTTGCATAATAATTTGATTTGAAGAAAAGTTTCTAAATAATGGTACATGAGGTATAGAAGTGTAACGATGCCAGGTGAGATGACGGTGTGGTAGTTGCACCGCCTTTTAGCTATTACAGTTTCCAAACTGTATGCAAATCATTCTGCCTCGAATGCGAACGTGCCGTTGGAAAGGAAGGAAGCAGCTTTAGAATATGAATGGAAAAGTGAGTAAAAGCTGTAATAACTTGTACATACACCCCCAATCCAGGTGTGGTGCATCAATATTGAGTAGAAAAAAATTCAGAATCGATTGTATGCTCTCAATGTAGCATTGATATATTTTTTAATTTTGATATTTATAAAAATTTCATTGTTTTTTATTTTGATACAATACAAGTTTGTATGTGTTATTGTGCTAATATAGAAATTATTATTTTTTATATGAAAATTACTTTCTGTCTTATAGATTGGGATAATGATGTGAAAATATTATTTTAAATGTCATTTTTTGATTTAAGATTTAGAAATAAAATTATTTTAGGGCAGTTTTTAGAAAATTTGAAACATATGTTTTCAATGTTACGAGCAATATTTTTCATTAATGAAAAATTCATAATAGTAATTGTAAGCTGTTAGAGCTATTTCTTCTGCTAATGTACCTACCTGTGTGTACCATTTCTAAATCGAAACAATGTTGAACACCCCTGAACGAGGAAAGGATCAGTCAGACTGACAGAACTACAGAAGTCCTGCACAGAGGTTTGGGGGAAGATATTTATGAAAGTCAGTCATGCCTCTGAAAATACGCAAATCGCGTTCATTTAAATGTAACAACCTGCAATGCCGCCAGCGGTTCTAGATTGAATTTTAACTTTCTCGAATTTATTTTAATGTTCAACTCCTGAATAAAACCGTAATTGTGAGAAATAAGATTTCATCAGAAAATATAAATTTCTAATCGCTTAACTAAAAAAAAAAGCTTTGGTAATGATCATAAATACATTTTTCATACAGAATATCACCTTGAATATTTACATAAGTAAAATTTAAGGTACCCACTCATACGGTATATGAATGCAACTAATATAACTTTTTCCAAAACACATTCTAACTTGATATAAGTTCTAAAATTAAAAATAAATTCAAAATTTTCCGCATTTCACAAAAGAAAACCCAAGATATCTATTATTTGCATTCCGCTCTCTGAATTGCACACAAAGCAGTGGCATTAATTCAACAGATCAGCACCAAACATAAATTATTTAAAAAAATAAATCATATTCTCAATCGAAGGAAAACTTCTCAACAGTTTTCAACACTCCCGAATGAACGCAGCCTTAATTTCGAACCGCGAATTTCCCGCCGCAGATGTCGCCCCATCCGCGGGCGAACACCTGAAATTATTCCGGGTGCAATTAACCATCTCCTGGCCGGAATATAATAATTTTATTAGACGTATGAGCGAGTCGGTGATGGAGGAGCCGCAGCATCTGTTCGCGCCACTTTTACGAGTGCCCACCCGCCTCCCCCTATTTTCCTAAGGGGTGGCGAGGATGGCACCCCAATTGCCGCGGTATTATTCGCGTTTAATGGCGCACGTCGAGGACGTGTCGAATGTGCGTGGTGTATGGCTGGCGGTTGCGTGCTTTACGACCGCGGTGAGAGGCGACTTAATTCACTGCTTCGGCCAAAACGACGCGGCTGCGAAAATGGCGGCGCGTTTCGAACGGAGGACGTTAACGGTCTTTTCGAAATGAATTTGGATTTTTTTTGTATGTGTGGATCCGAAATCGATGATGTACACAACTAGCGTCTTTTGATGAATTTGTGTCTTTATTTATTTATTTATATCATACAGATTTTCCACTTCAAATTCAATTCGAAGACGAAATGGAAAACATTTTTTATGTCTAAATTGTTTTTCTTAGGAAAAAAATCAGTTTTCTCTCTCTTTTAATATCGTTTGTGCCGAATGGATTTTATATTCTTCAGGTTTTTCGATAATCGAATGACAAAATGGTGAAAAATTCTTTTGATAAAATGTGTGATCGAGAAAACGTGCTCGGCAAGTTATTCAATTTTCGACGGCAAAAGTAAAACTTTCCCCACGAAAGACGCGAAAAATCAAAGGATAATACGAAAAGAATTGAATGCTTGTTCAAACATCGTTTTATTCAACTTTTTTTCAAGCTACGTGTTTCCCATATTTGAAATGTTTTTCAGATTTTTTCCATACCGAGTTCACATCGCCAAAGCGGAACGATGAGATTCCTTCGTAATGTGTCCAAGTACCTTTTTATTCGATGCTTAGAATACCCAAAATACAAATATTTTCGAATCTTTAGATTAATTAAAATGCATTGTATGATACAATTAATTAATTCATCAATTATGCTTATTTAAAAATATATATATTTTTTTAATTATATTTAGTTATTTGTATATATTGTGATAATCGTTTCACGGACAATTTCATTCAATTTTCCGTCTCGTTGGCAAAGCGAACATGGCACAAGCGAACGTGTTGAAAATATGAAATAAAGTCGAGACGAAAGGTCATACTTGAGCAAACACTTGAGGTGACACGAGCGCCAACATAGTTTTGGACAAACAACGCTCACTCCAAACGAGGGCACATGTAGCGAAAGGGCCCCAGTGTCAACGGGGCCCATCTCTCGGGGGCCAATTACGCTTAATTGTTGGGGGGCCCACGTCCTGGACCCGGAGGCTCTCTTTGCATTGTCCTTAGACAAACCGAGCCGCCTTAATTGGCCTGGGACTCCTTCGAACAAACACTCCTCTCTCTCTATCTCTCTGCGTTTTTTTCCGTGCGTTTCTAGTTTCGTGTGATTATCAGTTCTGGTTCGCTTATTGTCGTCGGGTAAATATTACGTGGGGGATGGTTCGATTCGATTCGATTCGATGTCCCCTAAGAAATCCGCAAGGGTGCTATCTTTATTGGTCCATTAGATCGGTTCGGACACCGGAGAGATGTGGTAGAATTGTCCACGGTTGATTTATCGCGGACACGTACGACTTTCTTGTATTTGATCCGAATCTTTGAAGGGGATGTGATGTGATTCGATGAAATTATTTTTTATAATGTGTTCTATAGTTGATCAATATTATTGTCAATACTTTGTATCGATAGAAAATTGTATTGATGGTCTAAACTCTAAATAAATGAAAATATTCTATTGTATGTACAATCGTTTAAATGTTGAACGAAGTTATTGTCAATATTTTTTTCAATTTGATTTTAGCATTTATGAAAGTATGGAAAGACACGTATCAGGAACTTAGAATAGGTAAATATTTTTACCAATGCAAAAACGTTTAAATTCGGATTTGAAAACGATTCAAAATTCGCATAAAAATCTAATAGCTCTGATTACGCAGCACTATTTTACTAGAATATATTTTTGACAATATCAATGTGCACTTTCAATAATAAAGCAATGTATCTACAATATTATCAATATCATAAACCTAAAATATATAAAAAAAATATGTATTCTTTATAAAATATTTCAATTCGATACGAATTCATCCAAGAGAGAAAAATCGCTTCAATAAAGCAACACTCTCGCAGAATAAACGCGTCTATTATGCACGACTGAAATACGCCTAGAAAATGTTTAATTTTCGTCTGAATTCACGAACGAACGTCGTATAAAAAGCCGTAAAACACCCCAATATCTGTCCGCTGTTAAATCGGGAAGTTTTTGCGCGAGGGCGTTAAGCCACCGCATTTGTCCCTCTTTGTGTTCGCCCAATAATCCACTTACACTCCATCTCTAACTGACTGAGATGATCTCGTTTCAACACCGAAGTACTTCTTTTTTTTCCAGAGACGAGCTCACAAAAGCTCCCCCACACTAGACGCGTACTACTCGCGTAAGCCCCGTTCTTCGCAAACCTTCCCGACCGCGATTCTCTTCTCTTTTCCGGCTTTTTCGCCGTTTCTTTTTGCACGTTTTGTTTTTTCAGGAAAATCCTTTTCGCTTAAATCGCGTTTTAAAAATGCTCGCCGGTTTCATGGCTCGAAAAAATACTCGCTGTAAACGTACTCCGAGATCGTTTCGCCGTATCTACAGTATAGCATCAACATTCCGTTTGCTTTTAATCTTCATGTAAACGTTGGTGAATAGCGTTAGATTAATATGGTGTTTTTTTATCGCGTCAGCATGGAAAATTCTCTATAGAAAATCCCCAATAATTCAATGATAAAATCGACAAATAAAAGGGGATTCGTCGTGAATACCAGTGGCTAAGAAAAAACAAATCTGTGAAGTGGCTGGACAAAGAAACGCTTGTGCAGCAACTTGCTTTTTGATCCCTGGATTTGGAAACGTTTGATGTTAAGGCGAGGAAAATTGCCGTTTTTTTACATCTAGGATTTCTCAAGAGAAAATAGCCAATTTCTCTTCTTATCAACAATCTATGCAACGTAATGTAATTGTGGAATTTTCACCATTTAATTTAACGAATTATTATCATTGTTTATAAAAAAATATTTTTCTAATGGTATAATTAAGAACTTTTAAAACCTGATTACATTTTTAATTGATTAGTAGAAATAAAATTATTATTATAATATTAAGAAAGTTGCATTTAGTTCGTTGCGCAAAGCTCTTTTTGGGGCAGAATATGTCAGCTCAACGAGTTTGTATTTTAATTTTGTCCATCAAGTCCTGCATATCTTCGGCACTTTTCATTGACGAAATGAAAATTTAAATATTAATCAAATTATTTAATCTAAATTTTTCGTTGTAATAAAAAACTCTACAACTACATATTTGCCTCAAACAAAACCTTCACAACTACAACACACACAGGACAGCCAGGGATTTGCAGCCGGACCAAAGGCTCGCATATTTATTCTGGTTTAGCAAGAGTCGAAAACTGATGTTGGGGTTGCAGCAGCAGTGGCGTCTACTCCAAAGGCCTCGCTGGAATTTTTCGGTCTATTTATTTTTAAAATACAAACACACGTCGGAGCGGTCAAGGGGTCGCGTTTAATTACCGACCGGGAGACGGGGGGTGGTTTAATTTACCCCCGTTACAACGCGGGGCCGTCGCAAGCACTTCAGACCGAACAAAAGAATTTAATATAATATAAAACGAGCGGCATTAGTGTAAAGTATTCGCCATAGGGGGGACTTTTCGGCTATTTACAAGCGGCGTTAACCCTGCTCGGACCGAATGCAAGCACTCGCATACCTGGATGGCGGTATGTTCTTTGCATAGTGCCTCCTATCCCCCATATGATGGTGAAATGTCCGCTTTTCTAGTGTCGTGGAAAAATTCGGGATTTTTTCCTCTTTTGAGGACGCTTTGGTCGGTTGTTTAATTGAATATTTGCGCTATTGTACTATGGGCTCTGTAATTATTATTATTTTCCGAAACGATTTTTTCAATTTAAATATAATAAACCCGTTGAATATATGAACGCAGTTTTGGAGCGTTACATGGACACTGATACACACACAGATTAGCGCTATTATATAGTTAAATTATAGCGAATGGTGTTCGTAGTTTTACCTAGTATTTATGGTACCCAACTAGGCCAGTCTAACAAGATGACATTGAGTGGGGTTCATGTAACTGACGAAGTTGAGAATTTCCTTCGTGAAATACAAAGACTCACTGAAAATATATTTTTTTATAACATTTGGAAAATTCATATATTTTTTTATGGCTCCAAAGTCAAAACTTTTCAAATCAATTTGATTTTTTTTTCATTCAATTTTATTTGAGTATTTAATTATTTTTAATTCAATCAAACTCTCATACTGAAGAAATTTCATTTCATGCAAAAATTAAATGCTGTTAATATTCAGCCTTTTGTACGTACTCGGTCCGAACGAGCGGACGTATGTAAGAGAGAGGAGAGAGAGAGGAGAGCTTTTCCGCTTTTGGAAAAAGAACTGTAATTCACGCGCGGTGCTTGTTGGCTGTGAAAACAATCCCCAGAATTGCACATTGGATTCCAAATATGAGAGTAACTCGATGGGTATTACACGCGAAAATCCCGACCGTTTTTCCCAAACCGGCGAAGCTATTTATTGTAAGAAACAATGGGGACCTGTCGTCGAAAATGTTTCTTTCACACGAGAGTATGCGTATTTCGCGACCGTAGTCGAAATTAAATTTAATAAAAAGCTTGTGAGTTCCCCTTTTTGATTGTGCAAAATTAAAATTAATTTAGCGGATTTTATTTGTATGATATTAATATATTTTTATTATTTGAGTTACAGATGATATGAACGAATGATTTTTGATTTAGATCATTTTGAACTTTCATTGAATTTGCATGTTAATGAAAATTGGAAAAATTTCAATTAATTATTGTAACAAATCTGTAATATAAGTTTCACTATAATGTCTTAAATACCTTTTTTAATTATTAACGAACGAAATATTTTTTTTTCAACGAAGAGTGAAAAAGCAAACATTTGCACAACTTTTTCTCTTTCGAAGAAATTAAGTTCACTTCCATAAAATCTCTTTTATACGAACGAAATCTTTCACAAGTATCATAGTGCCTTAATATACATCTCAAAAACATCCCACAAAGCCCTCTTATCCGCATTTATACATAATTCACCCACGAGCGAAATGCAGATTTTGCAACGCATAGTTTTTCCACACCACTCAGACGCCCGCTTCAAAGTGAGGCGCGCCGAATTAGTAATTCAAAACGGCATTAGGCAAACCTCGCCTCGCCTCGAAAATTCCCTTTAGGTCCGCTAATAAGGAAAAGAGCCGGAGGTGGGCGATAGTTTTCGGCGCTAATTTCCTTCGACAAACACCGTTTCGGATTCGGAGTCAAACGTTACGTCCCAGTCATGTTTGCAGTGAATGATTAAGGCCGAGTTGCCAAAGGCGCTCGGTCAACAGGGGTCCTTTCCACGCTCACCTGGACATGTTTATCGTCCGAGCATATTTCATTTCATATTTACCACCAGGATTTTCCAGGGTTTTCCAGCAGGTGGTGAGGATCCGAGCTGGAGAGGATTGTGGCCGTCGGTGCGTGTTCGCTCCGTGTGTGTGCTCGGCGAATTGACCTCGTCTGGGGCTGTTTTCGCTTTGATTGTGTGTTTGATTTGGAGGAGTCAAAGAAGTATATTATGCTTGTGCATGTGTGTTTATGTAGGGAGAACTGTGGTGAGAGGGTTCGCTAGGTGCGTTGATGGAAAATTTATTTTTGTTCGTCGACGCTTTTGAGTTTTATTTAAATATGCTCGAATGAGATTCGTAATTCGGAATGATGTTTGATTTGTTTCGTTTCGTTTTGGCAGATTTTTTATTTTATTTAAAAGTATTCAAGCAAAGATAAATTAGATTTCATATTATCTAAACAAATTACAATGTAAGTCGAAATTTTAAATATTTATAGGATTAAAATACATATTATTCTTACTGAGAATCAATATGAAAATGTAGATGCCTATAGGATTTATTAAGAAATCAGTCATTTTATATGATGTTTAAAATTACTTATGTACATATTTGGTACAAAAATGGATAAAACTTTTTACGATAGAATGAAATCACACCAAATTTCATGTCTATCTGAAAAATACTGACACTGACGTTCATAATTAGGTATAATATTTATTAATTTAATGAACATAATTATTTAGTATAATACTTCATACTCTAAAGATATTTATGTATATCGAAACAAAAACCGACAATATTGAATCAACCAAAAACAACAAAACACAAAAAATCATTCCTCTCAAAAACGACTGAAACAATGAAAATCGAATATTAAATTCGAACATCCTAAATCCTTCCCTCGACACAGGTGGACAAGGAACTCGAACTAGGGGGTTTCCGCAGAATCGCAGAGCGGGGAGACGGTGGTGTACGAATAAGCAAACAGGGGTCTGGCCGGCTCTTTTTGTCGGAGCCAGAATGCGCCCAGAACAAGCCTTTTCATAGTGACTAAACGCTCGGAATTAATTCCCTGGGCGAACAACGAACGAACGAACGAACGAACGAACGCTTCCCTCCTCGCCTATTTACTCTAACATAAAAAGCTCTTTATAATATTCCTAATTAAATACGGCGTTCTCTGGGAAATTGCCCGCGCCGGCCTTCGGCGCTCGGTTTCCGCGTGCGTATTTGCGAAACGGTTCCGTTTCCGCTTTAATTGTCGAATTAAATTCGAATTGCTTCCGACGTGAGAGTTCCGCTCTTCCGTGTGTACCTGTTCACTTTTTATATGCGCATAGATTATTTTCACTAAAGTCGTTCTGTTTAATTTCAGTTGATTCATAATATAAAATTGATGATATCACTAGTGAAAATATATATTTTTTTTAATTAAATTAATTTGAATTTGTGAAATTACTATTGATGACTGAAAAAGTCAAGGGGTACAAGTGACTTCGCGATGATTTCGAGAAAATAGCGCTCAAAGTTAAACATGTATTAGGAGGAGGTCGAGTGATTTGATGATACATCTCGGCACACGTTCCAAATTCGTTTATATCGTTTTGCCACCAAATATATGAGTGTACATTGAAGCGATTCATGTAAATAATTCAATTTCGGAAAAAATGTTACTTATACCCCTTGGCCTTTTTAGTTGTCAATTGAAGTATTAGTATTTGTGAACTTTTTATTAGGATCCGAAATATCATAATGTGAATTCGATTCAATGTATTTTTTTCAGGTCTCTGAAGCAAAGGCTTTTCCGAACTGCTTCATATTCAGATCAAGCTGCAAGTAGATTTAATAAGACTTGCAAATTCATTTTAATTAACACAATAATACACATAAATTATATCGAACGAATTATAATTTAAATAATTTTTTTTTAACAAAATTATCTATGTATTGCGCCGACGAATTCCGAACGCGAGTACATTAGATTTTTCGAAGTTGATTCGCGACTCCGCATTTATTTCCGTAGGCTTTAGTGTAAGCCCATCTCCGTCAGACAGGTGACACCTATCCATGGGGCCACGGGGGCGAGGGCGCAGTCCCCGGTGGGCCTGTCTCTCACAATCCGTTTTCCAGACGCCACCAGCTCGGCTCACTTTTTCCCGAACATCTGTCATATCGGCGGCAGCTCGTTAATGCCTCGTTCGCAGCCTCTTCCACTCGTCCCCTGTGCGAATTTTCCGAATTTTCCCGCCGTTTTTCTTTCTCATATTGAGCACGTGGTATATATGAGAACCCAGGCTCGGATAAAGGGCCAAATTTCATAATTTAAAACCTTTTTTTTTTCATAAAATTACTTATCAGAACGAGCATCAATGTTTAAAATAAGGATCTGGAACAAACGCTTCTTTGAGCTATTTTCTTTCAGAATCGTATAAAATTTTTATCAGATCTACTAATAATAAACTGCAGATTTGAAGAAAAGTAATAAGAAAAGGCTCTTACTTAGGAATTTAGAAAAAAATAGATACTCTGTTTTTCTTGAAATAAAGTTTTTTATTGACTATATTTTATGCAATGTAATGATTCCTTTAAGTACAATTTTCATTTTATGAATGTTTTACTCTACAAACTATTTATTAGATGAAAAGTCATTTTAAAAAACGATCGATAAATCATTAAAAATTTGAGAAATGTAGAGTTTTCGTAGTGTTTCATATTTCAGAAAAAAATACCGTAACCACCTACTAGAGATTTTTTTAGCAAATAGGGGAAATAGGGCTCTTATTGTTTCATTTTAGGGTCCATAATTTCTATGTACAGCACTGGTGACTGACAAGCCGAGGAATTCCTCTCGTTTTGATAACTTCGTGCATATTTGACGAGTCGATTATGTAAATTGATTTCGCCGTTCTTTCGTTTTTACGCGTATCTTTTATTAACCGCTCTTTGGTACTTGCGAGTCGAGATGCATATTTTATGCTAGTCTATCTCTTTCGAGCGAGGCTCGTTTCCGATATTTGAAATTTAAAACTGAATTCGGGAAAAGACTGTCTGTGGAGTTGAGCTTTTCGTTGGGAAATCGGGGCCGCTTTTGAAATTAAGACGATGCGATTTCGGGCCAATGAAACGTCTGGAAGCTGTGCGATTCAGAATTTTAAATTCGTTTAATTTTTGTTTAAATATTTATGAATTTTTGTAATTGTTAAAGCAGTTCCAGTCGTTTTTGATAATTTAAATGTAATTATTCGTAGGATTTTATTATTTTTGTACAAATGTAACAACGGTACACCGCCTGTTACCAATTCATAAAAAAGTTTTTGTACTGGAAATTTCACTTATTTCCTAGTAACTCACAATAGTGACACATGAAATTTTCCGAAAATTCGAAACCCAACATAAACAATCTAAACCTCAATTAGATGAAAATCAATCATGAATATACGATCAGACATCACCAGAAAGACACACATCCAGAAACGCGAACACGAAACGCGCTCAGGTGAACCGCGAGCTTAACTCTTGGCGCGACTTAGTTAAATATGTGCGGAAACAAATTGGATTGATCATACGATATGAAGACGTCGTTCTCCGGCTGACTGCAGCATCCGTCGTCGTCGGAGAGTTTTATCGCCAATTCAATTTGCGGTTCGTCGGCGGGCCTCGACCGCGGCCTTAAATAATATAACCCGGCAAAGCTGGCTGGGGAGGACCAGGAGTGGGCGAAAGTAGGGGCTGTTCAGGTCGGAAGGCTGAAGATGGGGTGGACCAGGAGTGGGCCAGCATAGGGGCTGTTGAGGATGGAAGGTCGAAGATGGGGTGGATGTCGGACACCCTCGGGACTCCAGACGTCGCCCAGGTAAAACACCACCATCAAATATGCATCGTCTCGGATACGTTTGACGCGAATAGACAGCTCCACGAGATGAGGACGGGTTTCGACCCTTCGACCCGTACCTGTGTACTCATTTTATTATTATTTCTATTTTTTTCTTCTAAGAAAATATCTCAGAGTATGTTTTCTTTGAAGTTTTTTGTTTTACTTTTGCATGCATGCGCTTTTTTTGAAAGGTTTTCGCAATCAACTTTTTTTCCTTTCTTATTTCGCTCATGCTGTTGTCGACTTGGTTCATTTTTTTTTCAATTCAACAATCTATCTATTGAAAAAAAAACTTAAAATAATACAATTTTCGACTTAAGTATTGATATAAAATTCATAATTGTAGAATAGTATAATACAATAATGAATTAATCATTCTAAATCAATACATTATTAAATTACCATAGTGAAAGTGTCGAGTGAAGTTTTTCATTATTTTATGAAATTATTAAAAGACCACTTAACGGACTGGCAGACATCAATTTCATTCGACGCATAAACATTACGTATTCATTTTGCCTTCAAATAAAACGACGATTCTGTGGAAATTGTGTGTGAAGATGGGACGTGTCATGTGTCGGACGAGAAGGGTGACATTTTCGTCACGCGAATGCACCTTAAACACGAAACACACACAGGGTTGACAATTAATCAAATAAAATCACATATTTAATTAAAAAATTCAACATATATTGAATATTGCATTCGAATTGATCATCAATCCATTGTACAATTATGATTACTCGATCTTTAGAGAATTCAAAATTGTTTACGCGAAATATGGATTAACATAACGACGGTTCTGTAAAATCGTTTGGAAAAAAAATTTACTGAAAACTTCAGAATGAAGATCGTTAGTTATGCGCAATATCAATTCCTCTGCATTGAGGAATGTTTAAGAGATTAAAAATGAACATATCTAAAAGATGGTTCTACAATCGTCAACCCTGATCCATGACACGTCTCCGATACATATGCAATATAATACGTACTGGTCGACCTTCGTTCGCAGATAAACGCGACTTCTGAATATTTCAGCGCCACGGACCTGAAAAGGGCGGTCTGAATTGGCGCGCTCGCCAGATCACCCTGTTATCATTTATAACCCACGTACGTGATGTGTCCTTCGTGCTATCCCAAAACTAAATTATACAACTACATTTGAAAATTCACACAGGTCACTAGCGCTTGGATCCTACAAAAATTCTGAATAATAAATCAAAGATCCGATCGATGTTTAATCCGATTATTTATCGAACGCATAAGTTCGTTCAGCGATCACGGACTGTTTTAATTGCGCATATTACATGAGCGTGCGTGCAGTGAGCTCGCTAGTTAATTAATTTCGCAAATCGGATACATCTTGTGTAGTACTAGCAGAGTGGAGCCGAAATGTCGACATGCTCAATTCCCAGAACGCTGATGGATCCAAGATGTGTTCGCTGCGAAGATCTCACGATAAATATACAGCGGAATCTTAATTTATCTCGTTGGGTGTTTTGAAATGAATCGTTTTTTGAATATTGAAAAATTGCAGAGGATGTGTTAGTTTTTGATTTATTTAGATAATATGCAGGTGTGATTGTGGTTTTTTCAATATTTATTGATGGAATGTGAAAATTATTAAATTTGATGCATACCAATTTTGATTAGTGTTGCGTTAATTCACTATTTTGTTCTATTATAATACAAGAACCTTAGATTTTGTGACACATTTTTGAGAAAGCCATATTCAAAGTAGAATATCTATTACAACTAAGAAAGTATTAGAAAATTGATGAGTGATCTGACTATTTGTTTTTATACAGATTCCGAAACTATTTATTACCTTTTAGTAACCTAAAGAATGGACATATTTAGATACAATTTCCACATCTAACTCTGGTGATTCAATTATTTTGCTTAGCTTTTAAATCTTCTGAACGAATCCTATATTTTGTTTTGAATCATCAAATATATAAAAAATATCAAAGTCAAGACAATAATTTAATCAAATATGACGTCTTTCATCAGTATGTAGATAAGAAAAGTAGTGCAACATCTATGAATCGAATTCTTTCATTATAATTTGAATGGAAACATCGAAACAGCCAATTTTCACAGAATCAACACACACAGAACACACTGCACTTGATCAAATCTGACAAGCGCCGTAGAGAGACGTAGTTAATTGCAAAACGTGAACACACATTTCCCGAACTAGAAACGGGCCAAAGTGGCAACTGCAAGTTTCCTTACATACCTACATACAAACATCCCTCAGGATCGCGATAAGCACGCATGAATAATAGATAAATAGTCGAGGTAATGACTGTTTGCGAAGTGGTCGCGCATGGGTGACGTGTTACGACGGCACTTCTTTCATTTTTTTCCTCTAACATTTTACCTGTCCGTTTCGTTTGCCCTGAATAAATAAACACTACAGTGGATGGCACTCGAGAGGTCGTGTGTGTGTGACGTTAATTACGCGGTCGATGTCTTATGAGTTTGCGGCGATCGCTTCTAAAAACGTGGCGCTTTTTTTTTCCATAGTTCTGGTGTTGTTTTCCGCTTGTGATATTTGTTTGTCGTCGGCGATGTGTGGAAAGTGCTTTAACGCTGTGAAATTTTTTCGAGTTTGTCGTGAATTTTTGGCGGTGTCGTGAAATGGCTGTTGAGCGTCGATGGAAAGAAATGTAAGAATACGATTGATTTGTTAGTTGAATGATATTTTCATATTGTGCCTTTGAATTTAATTATCAAGATAGAAATGAAGAGATATGCGTACGTGTACTTATTTACTATAACAGTTCCATGAACATTGAAAAAAATCAAGAAAAAACAATTTTCCTAATACAGAATACACAGAAAGACATAAATAGAATAATTATTCAAAAAAAAAAATCATCAAATAAAATGATTTTTAATTAGAAGAATGATTTCATATACTGATTTTCCAATAGTATAATTTGAAAGCTTTTGTAAATTGTACATACGTGAAAGCTTTAAGAAACATTCCCAGAATCTATTAAGTTACTCAAAGTCGAAGGAGGATTTATCAGTACGAAACTTTGATCGGATTTCGTAAATAAATAAACACGTTCTTACCTAAAAGGGATGAAATCGAATGTTTGATTCAATATCGACCTTTAAATATTTAACTTTGCTTTATTGATGTATTTAGTATTTTGTTATTATTATCGAACGATGTTAACCTTTACTAATCAAATGAAACGAATTTATTAAGCAAATATATTAGCAAATCGAGTCGAACCTTTTAGTATATGAACATACGCATAATCAAAAAATATTTTTAATAATATTTAATTATTTTAATCTAATTTTGATTTAGATATTGTAATTAATTGGTGGAAATGGTGTTTATGAAATTTATATTATAAAACAATCTTAATACGAATTAAAGAGACACTTGATTGTTTTCATGTCACATCTTTTGATTACAACAAAATATCTTACATACGTGTACGTTATATTATAGCTGATACACAAACGCCAAATACATCAAAGCCGTCTTTAGTAAGTAATAAAATTTTGTTTAATCACCGCGTATGCGTGTACACGTATGAATATTCGTTTATGTTCAGTTTACGACTTCAAAAGTAACACAAAGTACACAAACTTTGTATGTTATGTTTTATTACAAATAAGCGCACCGGTGCTAAAATAAATCTTCGGCCGACCAACAGACATTGTTACATAAACTGTGTCGGAATTTATGCTTTATATTTTGTATATGTGAACTGGAATTCAGAAATACCAATTAGGTTACCATTCGTTCGATTTTCCAGAAATAAGCCCGCCGATTGATTCTGCGGCTCAAGAGCGTTTCGTTGAAGGAATTTTATATATTTTTTTTAGTGAATTTCAAGTACTCTAACTTGACGTAAGTGATCCTTGTACGTTTTCATTTTGTGCACAATGTAAAGCGATAAAACTGAGGGTTGTAGTGTCGCTTTGGGAATAGCGTGCATTTTCCTTTTCCCGCGTCGGTGGATCATTTTCTCGCGTGCAAAGCCGCTGAATTTATATATTTTTAACACGGTTTTTATACACTTGAAAAATATTTACGTGTAATTGAGCAATAAAATCGTGCAATTTACGATGCATTGTTAATGCTGTAGGGCTTTCGTTTCAGCGTAATTGGAATCATTTGATAAATTGATTTGTGTTATTTATTATTTGTGAAAATGTATGTGATACATTCAATAATTTCTAGTTGAATAACTGTCAAAATAAATACTTGAATTTATCATAAATATATTATTTATTCAATGAAATTTGATTGAAAGTGAAAATCAATCATAATTAACAACAGATAGTTCAGAAAATTATTTCAGTGTACTTTTCCGATCATCCGTTCAAGAAAAATATAAAATTTTCAATCAGAAAAAATAAATAGCTTGACAGAAAATGAAAAAATAAATCACAAAATAATTAAAGAAATCACTATAATATTGATAAAATAGTGATTTTCGAAATCAATAATTCATAAAGAATGTTTTAAACAAAATTTATGAGTGATAAATGTGATGTTGGTCCCGTTCGAAATTAAACGAATTTTCCGCATTTTCGAGCTTTCCTCATCTAAATGAGACCGGATAATCAAGAGTATTTCACTTTACTTAAAAGTCTTGTAAAATTTGAATCATTATTTGATACAATTTTATTCGAAGAAAAATTATTGAATATATTAAAATTTTCAAAAAAATTACTGCGGCGACAGTCAATTGTCATGCATAAAAACAAGAAATTCAAATGAATTACACCAAAAGTCTAACATCAAATCAAAAATAGAACATAACCGCACCGAATCAACTCGGAAAAACTTCCATCTGGATCGGAAAAACCTCGAATTTTCCCACAGAATCCCAAGAACCAATATCAAAAGACGATCACGCATCACGCGCGAAACTATCGCACGTAACATCATCACGTTTTGACAGGTGTCACCGAGCCACGTGACCAATTAGCCTTACACCGGCGGCGCGGCTCCGCTCGCGGGGGCGTGTCGCGAGGGCAGAGCCTGGCCGAGCCCCGCCCCCCGCGCGACGCGATTGGCCACGCGAGCGGGAGTGGGGGCGAGGCCCCGCCCCCCGCGAAAAGCGCAGGCCCCGCCCGCGAGCGCGCGCCGCAGTGACTGCGACGCGGGCCGGCGCGACGCTCATGTCACACGCGCGGCCGACGCTTTCCCGGAAAAGCGATCTCGTTCTCGGAAAATTCGACTCTGATCGATTTGAATTTTGATTTCGGTTCGTCTTTTTTGTATTTGGCTGCGAGTTTTGATTATGTCGTATCCATTTGGCTTTGTGTGTCGATGGGTTTTTCGTTTGTTTCGTTGAAGTTCGATGTAGTTTTGTCGTTGTTGAAAAGTTTTTCTTTTTAAAATGAGGAAAATTTTAATTGAAAATCATCATTTTTATGATCGAATGCATGATTTTCGTTGGAAAATTTATCGTTTCAGTTGAAAAAATTCATTGTATGAAAATGTGACGTTCTTTTTTTTCAGATGTTTTGTTTTAAGTTTGAAAATAAGTAATTAATTATATTTAATTTTTTTTAACAAAATGAATTCTATTTTGAAAAACTAATAAATAAAGGTATGTGGGTGCATACAAATTATAATTTTTTAACATAAATTTTCAATTCATTTAGTCATATTTTGACTGATTACTTCTTCAAATAATAATTTTAATTTTCTGAAATATAATATTTATCAATACAAAAAATGAGTACGTCGATTGTTTTCCGATTAAATAATGAATAATCCAATTCATATATAACATCATTATAATTGCAATTTATATAATTTCGTCTGATTCTTCAAATTACAACAAGATTTTTTTATATCACGAAATAAAGTATTTAAAAAGTTTCCGCGAAAAGTTTCACAGTTTGACGCCAGAGGAGACAAACACCTGTAGCCATCGCGTTCAAATAACAAAGCCACGTGGATATCGATCCGTAGAGTGTGTACAAACTCCGTTCGAATATCGCAGACTAAATACAGCCTAACTTATATATTTACAGAGACACGAGTGAACATTTATAAATACGTTTAGATCTGAAACAAGTTCTGAAGTGCGCATCTGACGATCGACATTTGGCTCCGGACGTTTCAGCAATCGCAGATCAGCCATCGAGAAACACACGTGAGTCGAAATTAATAATCTTGATGTTATTGAAATGTGCATGTACAAATTTTGAATGTGTATTGTGAGGTATTCAAACCCACTCGAACGCGTATCTGTCTGCGAATCAATACATTATAATGAGGCTCTCGGGCGTACGGAGCCTCTCTGAAAATTAATTTAAACGTCTGTAAGTCGTTTTAAAACGTATGTTGTGAGACACGAAACCGGGCATATCTGTCTCTGAGTGGTAGGTGTAACAGCAGCTAATTAAAAGGATCATTCCGAGACCGTTGGCCGATTCGAGGAACGATTAACACAACCGAACGGGTGCGTGCCATCCGCAATAAAAGCCTTCGAACTCGTACGTACGAGTACACTCCTGTTGCTACGTTTCAACAGAGATCATTTTATGATTGAGCAATTATCTTTTAAAATCGCATTTTGATTGATTTTCATTCGAAACGAAGATCAATCGTTGTTAAAATTTGATTTTTTTCAATTCATGCATGTATTGTATTGATAATTATTTCACAGTAATGATGCATGTTCACTTGATACATAAATCATATAGAAATGAATTTGACTTATATTTGTCGTACAAAGTAATAACGATTTAATTCGATAGATTTTAGAAAAAATAAATATAGCATTTAACGAGATATATTAACGGATTCGAAACTTTTATTGTAACTTTAAACGAGTCAAGGTTCAGCGATCGTGTTACGAAGCTACAGGAGAAAATCCACATCGCTAATCGTCGTCCCATTCACCTGTAGTGCGCTCCTCTGTAATGGCACTCGTCCCTCGTCTTCCTCCCCAGCATTCTTTCCTTCTGCCATGTTTCATATTCCTCCACCCAGTCACTAATTGAGGGTGTATAATGCATTTCTTCGCGTCGATCTCTCACACCCGCAACCGAAGACGAGTGCTGTTGAACTCGCAGGGTTTCCAATAGTACCTAAACAAATTTCAATTCAATATATTTTTTATATAAAAATTCAATTTATATCGTTCAATGATAATCTTTCAATATTCGGATAGGATTTTGTTAGTGTGATTAAAGTTTTTTTTCCTATAAAGTTGGCAGTTCGGCTGATTTTGATAGTGCTGGACATACGGAAGAAATGATCAAAAGTTATAATTTTAAAAGTATCCATTGGTCATCTTTCTTGTATGTCTAACTCTTCTGGAATCAATTTATATCAAACATATTTTAATAACATTTTCATTGATATCTAATTTTTTTTTTAATTCAACTTGAGCACAATTTTCTTGGCTAACCCTGTTTCGAATCGAATCGCATTCGTCACACCTATGGGTGTGTACGCGTTGGTACAACAATTTCAGCCCTCAGTCTCATTAAAAGCAGCACCCTCACTGTGTTTGAAGTCCGATTAGTTTAGTTACTTGTAAAAGTGTTAGCGGAACCAGGACGGTGCTGCTGCTGCATCGCGGCACTCCACCCACCACCCACTGAAGGGTGGTTCGCCTCATTTGTTTATACTGAAACGAACTTTTCTTACGTCGGAAATAAATTGCACATAGTTCTGTAAGTCATTAAAATAAATTTATGCCATAGATTTACGTTCTATTTGTGCTGAATTAATCATAGAAAATATTGCATTAAGGAATATGGTCGTAGTTGAACGTTCTCGAATGTGATTCTGAAGTTAATGATTCGGAAAAGTTGTGATTGAAAAAATATTTTTTTCTCATTCATACCCGTGAGTTCAGATTTAGAAATAGTTTTAATGGCTTTTTTTTAATATTTGTTCATGTTCAAGGAAATTAAAAAAATGTCCTATTTGGCTACGGTCATAAAAGGCTGTTAGGAAATATTTAAATATGTTTCCCGTTCCACTTCAAACCCGATTTCTCGCAAATTAAAAACCATCAATCTTAAATAGATTTTTATCTCAAATAATCATCTATTTACCGATAATGGTGTTAGAAGTGGGGTGAATAACGGTTTTTCAATAGCAGTTGAACCATAAGGTTAAATTTCTAATGATCCTCTAATGATTTTTTTCGATTCGAACCGTTTATTACTGTCGAATAAATACAACGAAACGAACACAATCACGTGTTTTATAAAACACTCATTATTTATTATTTATGAAATAGAGATTTTGAATCTGAAACTACATATGTACCTATAAGGATATACTAAATTAGTGAAGTCGTTAGTTTTGATTTTGTCCATTGTGACCGATACAAAAGGCTGTAAATAAAAATGTGTTCGTTCCGCTTCATTCGAGATTAAATATTCCTATTGTTAGGTAATTGTAATAAAATGCCGTTGTATAAATCATCATTATACTCACAGTTTATAAAACATGCATTAAACTTTTTTTCACTACTAATTATTTCGTGGTGGTGAAATTTCTCTCGAAAAACGCCAGTCGTACAACCGCGTACCGTTTTGATTCGATTCGATATTATATGATTAATGACAATACGTTTTTGATAAATAAGTTACGCGAGTATTTTTGTCGTGTAACACGAGGCCATAATGCAGGACGTCGTCAAAATACGCCAATTACCTTACTAATGAGACAGTGATTGATAGGATACTTGAATAAAACAACATTACACAAACGCGTGTGAATATTCACATACATATATGTATTTATTTTCAATCCATTAATATCTAAACATAATCGGATATACACACCATTGTGATTCAATACGGACTAAAAATATTCGCGAATAAGAAAACGATTACTCATAAAAATATCATATTTTATAGCACGCGTGTAGGTAGTATTCTATCAATACAATATTTAATCAAACAAACAAAAAACTAAAAATAATCTAATTTAACCTGACCCCTGGAGCATTGCGAGAATATGAAAGTATATTTTAAATACGCCTTACTTGTTAAAAAGGTGCAGGTCATGTGCAGGTATTCCTCCAACTACAACTGTCAAAAAACTCGCCAGAAAGTCGAATGATAAGACAGATCTTCACTCTTGAAGTTTTTTAGTTCCCATTGTATTCGTGTGCGTAGTGCGTGTGCATTTACGTAGGTAGGTAGATATTGTTATTATACATTTCAACATATAATTTGCATTTTATTTGTCTTATTTTTTTTACGCACGAAATTCGTCCGTAAATACATGATGCAATACCGCGAGTGTAGGTCCGTATTATCTTTCGGCACTCGGGCGATTATTTTGACAGATTGCAGTCGGCGCAATACTCGTGTTCGAAACTGTCACATTTTTGAAGTCTCCTATTAAGGAATCAATGTGCATCAGCCGGTATGTCAATTTGTCTATAAATTTCTCTCATTTAATCAATATATCGAGTATTATCGCCATAAACGAATTCGAAACGAACAGCCGCGAACAATTTTATCGCATCGTAAACACGCCGAGATCATAACTCCTCACCTCCAAGAGTGTCCGGTTCCGTTACTCTTCGACTTTCACACTCGTCTAAGTCAATCCGAGTCTGAGGTGTGGCAGCAACTTTGTGTCGAGCGTTAACGAGACGCTCACGAGGACCCCGAGGACCCGTCTAATTGGACACGTCCTCCGGCCAACCAACTCCGGAAAACTCCGAGAACTCCGGAGATCGGCGACCGAAAAAGGGCGAAACGGACCAGTTTTAGGGTCGCCGTCGAAGGAAGTGTCGCTAGACAGGTGTTTAAACGTTATCGGGCAACTTTTTTTACTGTGCGCGATAACCGCGTCGGCAACTTCGCAAATGAGCTCGGTCTCGTTTTACGAAGTGACGAAATTCGGCGACCGTGGCTTGTTTATGTTTTACGACGGCCGCGATGGTGTTTCGTTTTGATGACAGTTCGCAGTGTGAGGTTGTTAACGCGTCCGCTTCTCGCGAAGTGTTGGTAATCTGAAAATTTCACATTGAATAAATAAATAATACTTTTGCAAAATATCACTCTAATTAATCTAATTTATGTGGTTAGAATTTCGTTTTTTTTTTCGTTTATAATTTTTCGCATTTGTAATTGTAATAATACGATCGACTTTAATTATAAAATTGTTAAATGCAGTTTTTGAAAATTTATCGTAATTAGACAGGAAACCGAATGTCACTTTTTTGCATCGTTAGCGATTGAATTGTCCGATGCATACATTAATTTATACTACATGCTCATCCGATTAGAAAGCAATGCGATCGTACCAGTTTCGTAACATGGCCAAAATTATTTATATTTGCATTCAATGTTATACGATGCGAAAATGCATCTAATTACAGGTGATTAATTTTGACACTACTTGAAATAATTATTATGACACTGTGAATTGTGTGTTGAGATAAATATATTATGACTGTTAAAATTATTTCGCAATGTAAAACATCACTTTTCACAATGAAAATTTACACATATTTAACTCTTAATGTGATTTTTATCTATCGAAACGCTCATCCATTGAGACTTCACATTAATTGGACGCATCAACCGAACAGTCGAACATCGTTCCGATGCAATCGAATTACATTTTATATCGATCCTCTTCCGAATCGACAAACGCACGTTTGTGGAAAGTTCACCATCGCATCGTCGTGGATTCGGGAAGTTTACGAGCGTAGATTACGATCTCCGACAAGATGCCATATCCCTTCACGATATGGCTTGTATAAAAACCACACACGCATTTATTATCATACGAGATTGGGAGCCCCACATCCTCATCTTTGGAGTAGGGTGTGCGTGCGGTGTACCACTCTTTCGGCGGTGATAAACTCGTAAATTGACGACGGGTCTTGCGCCAGTGTCGCGGTGTCACTTTAGTAGTTGTCAATTTGACGATGTAGACGTTTTATGTGAAACTCGCACGGGAACGTTTCCTAGTTTCGATTATGGCCTTTTCGACGATGGTGTTTTCCCGAAACGATGGCGGTCGTTTTGGATAATTTTTTGAATCGGTACTGATCCAAATTTATATCTACATTGATAAAATTGGTGTGGATTTTTTTTTAAATTATAAAGCAATTTGTACTTTGTTTCGAGCAGCATAGGGTTCTTCATAAAATTTATTTCAGTAATATCCGTTATTAAAATGCATGATATGCTAAGCTATTGAAAGATCGGGCATAAGTTAGATACGTCCCCATTTTAAAAATATTTTATTTAGTTATATCTGAAAAAAATAATTTATTGTCTAGCTTAAAAGTACTAAAATAAAACAACTTTTCAATGGAATACATTAATTGTATTTTTTTTTTAAATTTCACATATTTTTTCTTTAAATTAGAACCTGGAACCAATATTTTCTATGTGCATATGCAAAGCAAATGATTTAGTAAGCTACATGAATAATTTATTTCAACTAGAACCCTGCATACGTATCTACTACTTATAATTTATGAATGCTCGTAATTTGTATTCTAAAATTCAAGAATAATATTTCAAATTGTAAATTTTCATCAGCTGTGCGAAATCGACATAATTTATTGAACTAAATCATATGTCCATCTTATTTTTTTGAGCAATTAATAATAATTTTCAAGACAATCTTATTGTTAGATCAGTATTCGAACCTAGTGATTTGTCAACGTCATCACTATTGAGATGCAACTAGCGCGAGCCTACCGTTATTTAGTGCGCGCATTGACGGGTTATTTTATGGGGTAGATCTAAATCTGGATATCGCTCCAACCCCTCGAGGAATGCATATCCTCACCAGGATTCCGGAGACGTTCATTCGGAGACATTTGAAGTATGCATTCCTGATAAACGGTGGTTGGGACGAGAGCACATGCTAAAGCGTAAATACTTAGAGATTTATGTGTGCCCGTGTAATTTTAAACGACTACACGATACGTACGTGCTCGAATACGAATAGTTTCTTTAAGGATTTGTTATTTTTTTCCGAAGTCACCAAATTAAATATTTCCTAAACGGCTATGTGTCCGTATCGCGTTGCGCGTTTGTTAACTGGCGGGAGATCGCGACTTTAGATCTTTCTGCGTCGAAAAAGTGTACGTTTGCTATGAATATGTATTCGGTTCTCTTTTTAATTAACGCGTATTTTATTCTGCATTTTATAATTAGCCATATAATATTTATTGCCGGCCGACATTTGCATAATGTAATTAAGTGTCCGCGATGAATTAGATCGGAAAAGCTTGCGCTCTGTACGCTTCGGTATAACTATCATAAGAAACGAATATAAACTAAAATTTCTGCGTAATGAACAATAGTTGAAAATACCAGTAGCCTTAGTTTTAAATTTATAAGACAATTTCAATTAACATAAATTACTTTAATTGCATTTTGAAATTGCGTCGATTGTATCGCATGCGCCTTCAACAATATTTTTCAAACGGTCTAGATTTATAAGACATTTTCGCGTAATTTAATTATTATGGAAATCGAACATGGACCATTGTTAAAAAAAAAGCATATTTTCAAGAGTAACTCAACTAGTTTATGTGATTTATATGTGAGTATAATATTCGAATTTATATCTGATGAGCTGAAAATAATACAAATCACGCAAGGCGAAATATCGCTGTTAACTTTCATATATTATCTGTAGTGTGACTTTTCACTGAATTTTTCTGAACCCCACGTGAAATATTTTCGTCGGAGTCGAAGAGATTTGCCTATTGTGTGCTATGGCCCCCCGCAGTTTCCATTTAAATCGATCGCTTTTATGGCCCGAGTGCGGGCAATAGTCGTGAAAGGCTTATTGATTTACGACAACGTGTTTTTGGCACGAGGCGTGAAGATACCGAAGCTGTTTTAGGCTCTGGTGACGATTTATCGAATAATATATAAATTTTCGCGTATAGATTTTCTCTGAATCGCTTCGTTTTTCAGCTCCGACTTTTTTTTCGTCCGTATCGTTAATGGCCATCATTGTTCGAAAGTACTGTGGCGCAATTTACCTCGTCCCGTTTCGAATTAGAATGAGGTTCGCGAACTCCACAGGTGCTCCTCTAATGCCTTCGCCTTTTCTATTATTCATAGAGGGTTTTATCTGTTCGACAAATTTATCGGATTCGATTAATAATTGAACGACAATGGGCCGAGGTCGGCGACGTAGTGTCGTTTAGATTTTGAAACGATTTTCGACACGCGATCGAGGATTGATGTACTAGTAAACATGAATATGACGTTCAGTAAAATCTAAAAATAATTGAAATTATATATTTCATTGAAATTAAATTACATATGTTCTTGAAAAATGATTGCAGTAATATTGTTTTTCAAATGAAAAAAATAATAATATGTAAGTAGATATTTTAATATAATACGTTGGCGATACTAATTTGAAAATCTGAAATTCGATTCAAATTAACATTTATAATTAGACAACATAAAGCCACACATTAACGAAAAGATCGAAACGATACACATACGATTAAATTTAGAATTTCAAATTCGCGATATCAAAAAAAAAAAACACAACCTCCTACATAATTGCGAACACGCGCTCCACTCACCGCACAAATGACACGAAATTTCGAACGAAGCTCGCACTCGAACAAAATCGCAACATCGATAAATAATTATCGCTTTCGCATTGGCGTGATGATGATAATCTGAATGCGATTGTGTTTTCGGACTATTGAAAAGCGTCATATCGTTATGTCCGAGTACGAATTTTCCACGATTTTTCGTGCTCGCAGGCAGTTAGTCCGAGCGGCAATCACGCCGAAGAATAACTAATGAGCGGCCAAATCACCCCGTTACGAAAATAAAAACGAGGGAAATATGAAAATATGCATATGTATGTGTATGTGTGTATGATTCGAGGGTGGTAGCGAAACGATTATTAATTCAAATCGGAAAAACGGCATGTGAGTGTGACTCACGACAAGGGTTGTAACCCCATGCACGCCATCGAATGCGAACCGATCGTTTTCTGGTTTGTTTTTGTTCCGTTGTGTGTTGTGTTGCTTCCAGGGAAAATGATAAATCGGTCGCTGTTTGATATTTCGAGGTTTGATTCGAATTTTCTTCGTATGTGAAGTGCGCGTATGAAGTGCCCTTTGTTGTAAAAGTGGTGTTCGTTCAATTATTTTTGGTCCGAGATATTAAAGTGTTTTGTTTATGACTGTTAGACGCGTAGGAGAAAACAGTTAATATCGTATCAAAACAATTAATTCAATTATTCAACTTTTTTTTTCAATTTTTGGACGTGCAATTAAGGTATTATTTGTCATTTTATTGAGAATGTGTATTGAAAATTGAATATTATTCATTTTAGGAAAATTTTCATTTTGAATATCTATATTTTTATGAAAAAGCAATGATGAATGATGAATTGATGGTTCTATTCAAATAACATAAATTAATCGTATATATTATATAAAGATATTTCAAAATTAATCTTTAATATTTTTAGAATGTGAGAGACTTATCACAGGTTTGAAAAATTATTTTTAGATGCAATATTCAAATTTTATTTTTGAATTGGAAAATATATACAATTTCATAAGTCTAAGTGATTTTCTTTATTTATATCTGAATATTACACATTTATTATTTAAATTTCATAAATACATATATTATATTATAAATTCAATAAAGTGCATTTCTTCGTTTGTTGAAAGTTTTCCAGAAAAAAATTGAATTTATTTCAAATACTTTCTTTGATATTATTTTCATGACACATACATTTACAATATAGTTTTCTTGAAATGATTTCAAATTAGCATTCACAAAATATTTTGAAACGTACACACAACATATAAAAAAAGGGAAAAATTTTAATTTTCCATCACGAACGAAAAAATCTCGCGATCATATCGCAATCATAATGGGTTATAAAGCTTCGCTCCGCCGTATCGATTAAAGCATTAAAAAATGAATTAGTTACAGGGGCAACTGCGACGACTTAAGTAGGCTATCGTGACGTCGAGGGCCGAATAAGAAAGTTCAATTTATAGGTAACAAGGAAATATAATCGAATAGCCCGTATTATGGTGGTGTGTTGTGTTGTGTACTACGAGCAGTATTTTCGGTGCGCGATCATTAGCGGCGTTTCGAACCCCATTAACCGCCCACAATGTATATTGTCGAACGGTTTGTATTGTACGTTATGTTTATTATGTGCTTTTTCGAGAGAAATGTGTTTTCTGTAGGTGTTTCATATCAATTTCATGCTTTACGCGACGATATCGTTCACGAACTAGCCTTTGGCGCGACTAATAAAGCGCATAATACGAAATCGAAATGATGATTTTTCATTTCGAGCGTTTCGAAACGGTCTCACAATGGAAATTAAGTAGGTTTTTTGTCGGGAGAAAATGTTGATTGATTTTTATTCGAACGATCGTCTTCCGATCGGTCTTCGATTCTATCTTGATAATTTACTATAATTTATGTGCGAATTTCGTGCTGGAAGGCAATGAAGTGGCTACCGGGTGTATATTTGGCCACTTACACGATGGCTACATCCTGGGGGGCTAGAAACAAACAGCAATAATGACTTATTAGCGGCACGAAACCGAATCGCCTACACTGCAATTAGTTCACTCGATATGCTATCATATCGAGCATATTTTCGATTGATACATCGTATATTTTTATTGGACTCTTGCTTCGGTGAAACCTTGATTGTTTCATTTTTCCCGAGTCATAAAAAATAGTCAATTTGATACCTTGTATATTTCTAGTTCTCAGCTCTATCCGTTGTTTTTGCTGTATGATGTATCCTTAATTTTGATTATTTTGAGCATATGTGTAACCATAAATAATTTAACCGAAAATTCATGTAGGTTCTATGCTATTGAAGAGAACCTATTTCCATGCTGTAGGATAGTCTTCAGAACTTGGTGTCATTATTTCTTGCGAATCTTTCAGATTCCATTTTCACAGTCCACATTGATTCATAACTATGAACATCTTACATTTTCACCAAGTTGTATCGAATTTGATGATAAAGGCTTTAAGACCTGTTAAATGAAAAATAATATTGAAATTGAGTGAACTAAACGAGCTTGTTTAAGATGTTAATATCGTTTTGTATACCCATAGCAGGGGCGGAGTGAGGTTAATTAGAAGCCGGTAAAAGTCCTTTGGGCGTATAGAGGAGCGCGTGTGGCTTCCGGTCGTCGTCGTCTCCCCGGACCTGAAAGCTGATTGCCAGCTGAACGCCGTCTCCGAGGCTGAAGCTGAGGCTGGAGCCGAAGCCGGACACCCGACGGTCAAATTAATCCGCTAAATTAATTTTGCCGCCGGGGAGTTATTATGCTCGGCGGTTGATTTCGAGCCTCAAAGAAAATCGCTTCGGCGCTTTTCCGAACGCACTCGGTCGGTTTTCTTTTCAAATTCTAGCTTCACTCGATTGATCGGTTTAGCTTTTATATTTCGACTTCTAGTGAATGTGAAAAATAATAAAAAAAATTATAATGAATTGATGTTTTTAATGAAAATTTGAAATTTGAATAGTTGGTGTTTGCTCGAGTTTGAAGTTATTTTTTTATTGCCTATTCGTGCTTTTAAATCGGATAATAACTGTAGAGATGGTATGAAATTTAATTTCATCGCGAATAATTTCGTTCTGTCTTTCAGCACAGAATATCATCAAAATAGTTACGAACTATTTGCTTAATTAAAATTTCACAATGGCTCGAAGCTGTCCGATGTTATTTTCAAATTTAATTTTTAATTTAATTTTAGCTCGCTGCATGAAATTTCGCCGGTTTCATTGCACACGACGTACGGTGATAAATTGTTTTAAAATAATTTTTTCGTACTCTCCGAACTTTTTTACATTTTCATCATATTATTTCGTGTTTAAACACATAAAATTATCATGAACGTTTGAATTATATCGATACTCTGATGATTATCTTTTTTCCACTTCATGATAGAAACATAAATTATTTTTTTATTGAAAAATAATACGTGGCCTTATCTGCTATCGATTTATGCGTACAACAACGATCCTTATAATTTTTATAGACCGGTAATTCGGCAAGAAACAATATAAAAACTTGATTTGAATACCGCGAGCGAAAGGTGTTAAAGTTCCAACTGACAAATTCACATTTTTTTGCTTCTGCATAATGATAGTGCTTAGAGGATCAACATTGCAAAATAAATTAAATTTTAATCTATAATATACATTAATGCATGAATAAAATTGAATTGCCACAACGGTTACGCCAATTTCGCAAACATCCCAGATATACAAAAATTCTACTTTTTTTCATTTTGAATATCATTTTAAACACACAATGGTGGACAATAGCGTGAAATCGCCTCGTGTACATAAATTTATTTATTTTCTGTACATGTATGATTTTTTTTTAATTCATCCTTGCAATTTCGTATGCAAATTCATCGACACGTAATCGCACAATATCAATGTACGGATCTGGCACGAAATCGCATACTCCCCCGAGGCATTGTCGAGCAATATATAAACGGCCACGTCGAGATTTGGCCATCGAACAATTCGATGCCCTCAAGATTTCTTTATCGAATTATGTATCAGAGATACGAATATATCTTTCCAGAGATTTCTCAATCGAAACTTATCAGTTGCATGCGAGATTTAAGACCCAGCCTTCACTACACATGCGAACTTTCGAGAACGCATACACGTGTATTTTCACAAAATGTGTTACATTATGAAATTTTACAAATATTTCAACGAATTTACACAAGTTTGAGATTCATCGTGTGTAATATAGTATACACGGAATTTTTTTAGCGCATCCGTTCGAGTCGGCCGATCGACGCGATCAAGATCTACGCTCGAGTTTTATCATTTGCATATTTGCAGCGATCTATTTGTGCGAATAACGTATAATTTCGCATATCGCCTGTGCGTATCGAAGTCGTTTTCGTTTCAAACTCAGCTCTCAGATATACGCTTTTATTATCCTCATGCGATAGGCAGGCGGGGAAATTTATGGCTTATTTCGCGAAGAGATACGCGGTTGAATATTTCACGGTGCGTGGTCGTCTCTAGTTGTAATTATGGATTAGTCGCGTGCTCTATCGAAAGTCTAGTGAAATATGTATTTTTTTCATCGTATATTGAAAAAAAGGTTGGTTTTTGGAAGCGGGTATCCCGTTCGTATGTCCTGGAGCCAAACACCGCCTCCGTGCGATACAACTTGTGATTATCTCTTCGCGGCTAAAGTTCTCGGACCCCCCCTGTAATTTAACGCAATAATTTATTGAAATGAAATGATAATGTTTTGTGCCTCTTGGCGTATTGAAAGACTATTTGCAGGGATGCCATTTTTTAAAATTCTCTATATTATATATATTTTTTTCATTTTATTAATACACTTGTGTATTAAAGTATCGTAATATGAGTATAAAAATCATAATTTATATCATTTTATACTATAACTTTATTGAAAATAACGATTTTTTTAAATCATTTATGAAATTTTTGATTCCATTTAATTATATAATAAGTTGACCTCGATGCTCGGTAAATAAATATTTTGAGAAACCCTCGTATTTTTAAGCAAACGCCTCGAGCACAAGACGCGTCGATCACTCTCGAGCTCAACCTGTTATTAAGCAACGGGGAAAAGGCGCGCAGATCTTCGTGCGATATCGCAAAAGTCCGACGACGACCACAATGAGAACCTTTCACAAAAACTCGCCAACTTTTGCGCAAATTATTAAGACAACTCTCGATATTTTCCGAGCCGATTTTCCCATTAGAATTTTCGATTTTGAGGTGAGAAAATGGGAATTTGTGGGAGGTGGGCGTGCGCACCGGGAGTTATGCGACGGCCGCTCCACGTGATAAGTGCATTGTTTATGCGACTTTGGATGAAAAATAACACGTTCGCCGACAAACGACTGTCGGCGGCGGCCCTGCCCACTAAAACGTTATCTCGTAAAGATCTGACGTGAAATTATTACCGAAAACGCCCAAAAACCCAAGCAGTTCGTGCACGATGACGGCTCTTTCTCGAACAGGGACGTACCCAGTGAAAACTTATTGTTAGTAAATCTTCGATATTTAATTTACGAATCTTATACAAATACGTAGATATTTGATGAGTCATCTGTATGTCAAAAAAAAAAAAAAAAAGATCTGAACACTTGCATGGGTATGAAAATGTTGGTAAGCTAATGTTTTTATCAGTTTTTCATTTGTGATTTTCACAAAATGCGGGAAGATATTACATGATTTTTTTCGATTAAGGATAGCTTCAACTAACCGAGAGCTGTCAATTTTCAATTTGTTTCATTGAATTTGAGGTGAAATTTGAATTGAGCTGCCCTCGCAAGGAAATTTTCAAATTCATCAAATATTTGGTAATTCAAAGTGCAAACGTTCAGTTGCAAAAAGTTAAAAATTTAGAAAAAATTCTGCACATTAATTCTGCTGATAATCTCCATCGATTTCTTTTACATTTTCATTGTGAAAATTACAAATGAAACACTGATATGATATTTCCATTCGAAATTTTCCACAGTTCCAAAAATTTTTCGCTGTCGATGGTTTTTTTACACATTTTTCATTTGATTATATTAAAATCAAGCATAGCAGATTCCTTATTCAAATCGACGTCACCGTATCGCGGATCTGTTAAGGTGCACCGCAATTAGTCACAAAGCTGAGGCATTATTACGACGCCGAGACCACAGACGTGACTCGCAGCATCCGAGACGAGACGTGATCCAGGAGAGACGTCTCCGACACGTGGTCCCTCTTTGATCCACCGACCGATTCTCGGGAAATTCGCGGCGTTCGTTGGACGCCTTTGAGCGTCGCGACGCACCGTCCATCATCGTCCTCGAGGACGATTCTACGCTTCGATAAAGGCCTTAGAAGACGCAAATGCACCGACGAAGACGACAATGGAGATGACGATGCACTGATAAAAATGATAATTTGTGCGTTTGCATTCGGTCGTATGCGACGCAAACGGTGCGAATCGACCGTTTTTTATCTCGTCAAAGAAGGGGGTTTGAATCTTGATTTTGTACGTTTTCAAATCGGAGTAAATAGCTGGTGATTACGTTTGCTGCTCGATTATCTTTCGCTTCCGTGTGTGAAGTGGTAGTTTTTTAGTACTTGTTTGGGATTTGTAAACTTTTTGTGATTTTTCACAGTTTCAACCGGAAATCAATCGGGTCACTTTGAAACGAAGACAAATTGGTGACTGAATTCTAAAAGCGAAATGCATCGCATCTCATTAGCATCCGGTTCAGTTTCTCCCTTTCTTTTCACCGACAAAAAAAGAAGATAAACAAACGTGTTTCTCATTAATACTTTTAACACTATAAACAAAGTGAGATATCTCAATAAGCGTAGATATAGGAAGTTTTTTTCCTGTCCGCTCGAATCTCACTAGTGTGTTTCAAGTTTGGTTTGGCTACAGAAACTTCTTGCGTTATCGTTCATTTTCCGCTATCGCTCCCACGATGATCCGAATCCTAGATGCAGAAATCGGGCGCATATTTGTATAATTGATGTCCCACATGTTCAACTCTTCAGGTGTGCCAAGTGTATTGTGGATGGAAATGCAGAAATTCTGAAATTCTACATCCGAACCGGGATTGCCGCGCCGCAAACTAATGATATCCACAACACGAGGAATCCGCGTCTGGAAGTACTCCCCTGAGAACATACCTACCCATAACACGTTATATATTTTGAAATACTGCAAAGTTTCTACTCTGAATTTCTTTCATGAAAGAAAAAATACGTCCAGAATTCAGTGCTGGCCAAATAAATAAATAGCCGACTTGCGTCATTCATTGCGTTCGCGTCATTATTACGCATTTCGCATTCATGTCATAATCAAAAAGGAATTGATTCAAATTTGATTTCTTCTCTATATATGGAAAAATGTGTCATAACAAATTTCCAACACGAAGTTTAATAAATAATACAAATTGGTTTCCATAATAATGAAAATATTCAACAACAAAAAAATAATACGTTGAGATTTTCATCAAACGTCAATTTGTATTCAGAGCGCAGGGATATACCATAATATTTTTTTCACGAGTTAATCTGAGGTCGCATAACAATATGAGAAGGAAACGGAATTTTAATTAGGCCGAAGGACAACTAAGAAAACGTAAACAGACGAAAAAGGGTCCGAAGAGAGCGTGTGTCGATGTTTAGCGAGATTTGCTCGTTGCCGCCGAGTTATGGAGATATGCGCTTTAATTCAGTTAACACGTTCGAGCCCGTCGGCTAAGGGGCTCATCTCGACAATAATAAAGTCCGCACGTAGCCGAACAAAAAACGCACACGTGAGGTATTCCCTAATGAGACAGTTTCGTGAGGATCGTACCACCAGAGGTGGCCGAGCAAAGTACGAGACTCGATGCGTAATTGCTCGATTATTTTTCGAAATCTCGATAATTAAAATTTTATTTTAACTCGTTATCGATACGTTTGAAATTTAAATAGAAACGGAAGGCTGTCGATGGTGCAAATCTTCCCCTACGATAATTAGTGCGGTTCTCGTGCACTCCTCTCGCATAAGTCTCGGCAACGGGGTTTATTTCAAGAACGTATCAATCATATGCTCTTGCTGACTTTCCACTGGGAGGGTCTCTTCGTTTATTTTTAACGTTTACCGTAATCGTTGTACATCGCATAAATTATACCGAAGTCTGCGATGCGTTTTATTTTTGTGCGTGTAAAGGGTTCTCTCTTCTACATTTAACTTCGGCGAGATCTTTATTATTTCATTAGTGGTACTGAGTAGTAAGAAATAACTTTTCATTATAGGAATGGATAATAAGTCGTTTTTCGACCGAGAAAAGTATGCCTTTCGTATTGTACAAGGTTAACCTTGTATCATTATAATTGCTCGTTCGATAACATTTTTGCAGTGGCAACTATTTGCCAGATGCACTCGCAATGAATCCATAATTTGATGCCTTTTATAATCGCGACCGCTTTTTATTCACGCATTTCTTCGAAATCAACGCCTGAGCAATTCTTTAAATCGAAAAAATTGACAAATCGCAAGAATGGTAACGATTCAAGACGTTGAGTTATTTTTACTAATTGCTTGCAAATACTTTAACCGGTTTACGTATATTGGATGTGTGATGTGATGCATACAGATGAATTTGTTATAAATACGATCAGTTCAAAAGGGAAAGTTCGTTGCAGCGTGACCGTATCATTGACGTGCTTCATCACTTTCAACTTAACAAAATTATGTTTTTAAAGAACATGAATTTAAATATTCCAATGTTTATTTTTCTCGCTTTGTGTACATTTGAATCCGTGCCAGATGCGATTATTAGATTGTCAGATTTCGGCAATTTTTCACTATAAATTTTGGATCTAAACTATCAACACGGCCGCGAGCCAACGGGCTCTTAAAACTTATCCGAACATCAACCATTCAGCCGTCGAGATATCTGCGCACAGACAAAGACCGATGACAATCGACTAATTAATGACTCTAAAACATGAACGTTTTGAAGGCATCTTTCACGTTATACAAGCCGAAGACACTGGGCGGCCCCTTTGTCGAGCGCGTAACAAAACGAAGCTTAAACGCTCGATATAGGAGTGGTGGCTTCGGTCTGAGGATAACAAATGGACTCTTCGACGATGTCCTCGTTGAATTTTGCTGCTGATGCTGCTGCCACTGCCGTTGTTTCATTTTCTTCTTCTGAGATGTCGAGAATGCGCGTCTCGACGCCGCAAATAGCAGAAGAGAGCGTCGCGACGTCGGAATAGCGCGCGTCTATTTCCGTGAAGCTAACCGCACCAATTAGCCCTGTCCTCTCTTTGATAACTATTCGATTATGTTTATTATTTCCGATATCGATTCGTATCGTTTTTTGTATAAATATCAAATTTAGATCGATCATATAAGATTTTTTATTAATATGCATACTATGATGCTATGTATATATAATACTTCATACTATGATATGGATCGTTCGTTTTAGAAAAACAGAAAAACCATTTTATTTATTTTTTTCACTTACAGCATCAGAATAAAATATTTTTTATTGTTGTCCAAAAAAGTTTTATGTGAACAAATAAAAATCTTAATTTATATTAGTATTCAAATCAAAATTTTATTTTAACTTATGGCAATATAGATCACGATATTCGTACAAAATATGAAAATTTGACGAAATAATAATATAAAAAACACATTTGATTATTCGGAAAAAAGTGATAAAATTATATCGCATTTTTTTATGTGCGATAAAATTAGATTTTATTGAGATCGAAACGGGCGCGCATCTGTCGAGGTGAATTCGAAATCGGAAGTCGTTTGTGCATCTTCCTATTGCAATGGACGTCGGCTCTTTTGATCGCTCACTTAAAAACAAGCAAAAACCAAACAAACTATACGAAAAAAAACAAAGGGGAAGCCACTGCGGTGCAAATTTAGCGTGTCGAGCGCAAACAGCGGATAAATGGATGTCAATTGCGCGTGCAGCCAGGATGGCCTCTCCAGGAGACACGGAGAGCTGATGCTGGAGTGTGCTCGACTTCGAGAATCGAACAGCAAACACTTCAGCCACGTACAAACTATAGCGTAGGAAATATTTATCGGCCTTTTTTGTCAAAGCCGTCGTTTTCCGAAACGCTACGACCGGACTGTTAAATCTTGCGCATCGCCATTCGAAAACAATATTATGGATGTTTCATTATCGCGATCGAGAGGTATCGTAATATTTGCGATGGCGCGAGTTAATATATTAGTATTTGCATAGTATTAATGATGCTATGGATTCAGCGGAAGTTTCATATTGAGACGGTAATCAAACGTCTCGAAGACATCGTCTCGGTAAAGGTCAAGAGCGCGTTTTAATGGACTCCATTGTTTTCGGATATTTATTCATCTTATAAATCAAACTAATATTATTTCAAATGAATTTATATAAAAAATGTATATATTTTAAATTCAACGGTTATGAATCGGAAATAATCGACTCGTTTTTTTTTTATACAACCCTCGAAAAGTCGTTCGATTCGCATCAAGTCGAAAGCGTACTAAACTAACATTGAGGAGCAGCAGTTTACCACTGGGCGTCCGTAACTCGGCGGCCGAATCTCGTTTAATGAGACAATAAATTGTCGGTCGGCGGTCGCCAAAACCGATCGGTCCAATTTAAATACGCTCCTCCTCGGCTTTTAACGGCGCACTTTTTTAATTGCGACCCGACCCGCGTATCTGGCCCTCAAGAGTGGTGGCCCCCGAGATAATTAGCGGACTCGCGAGGGGGTCCGAATCCGAATCCAGAATATTCGGCCGTTTGCTTCGGGTATGCCAATTAACCTTAAATATAGAAAAAATATACACGGCATGTCCCAAAAGTCTTGTTGTAAACATATATTTTCACCGCAGTCTGATAGGTGGTACTTACGGAAATGACCTCACCAATTTGATCGATACTTATTTGATGTGAAGTAAAATATATCTTGTTCGGGCACTGTTCGAGAATTCATTTGTTATCGATTTTTAAAAATTTTATACTTTAATATGTCTTAAACCATTTCAAAGAATCTCGTTGTTTAATAGAACCACGCGTCGACAATAAGTATTTGTAACCAGACGATCCCAGGTTCGAATCCCATCTAGCCCCTGGTAGAAGGAAAAAAATAGAGATATCGCGCAAATTTGAAACACTACGATTCTTATTTTGGCAAGTTGATATTTATTTATAAAAATGTAACCCAACTTTCGGAAGAAACTGTGTATAACGACGCATCCTACATCATCATTATTGATGTCGCTGAGCGGCGTCCAATTAGCGAAATCGGTCATCGTTAACGGAATCGTCAACGTAGGCCGGAGCAGTCGTACATCAGTCGCGATGATCTTCGACTGCAAATCGTCGGATTTTAACTCAAGATCCTTAGATGGGCGGTTCGTCGCAGACGTGTGCCCGATGGACGACTAATGAACCTGTGAGGCTTCACGTGTTTGTCAACCGACACCTGTTCGATGACGGGCGAGATCGTCTCCGAGGCTGCTCCATAATGCTATAACGAACCCGTTCCCATTCGGTTCGTGTTCCGGATGGGTATCGGAGGACTCGGATGAAGGCTCGTTTTGCAGAGGTATTACGCCGAGGAAATAGCCGACGATGGTAGTTTATAGTCGCGTTGAAAAAACGCATCGATCTTTCATTATGGCGGCGGAGAAGGTAACGAGAGGCGGCATAATTGTATGTATTATTTTCCTCGGATAGGCTAAATCGGTTGAATGGATCATTGACGTTCAATTAAATGCGAAGAATGAAAATGAAAAAGGAAACGGAATGCAATAAGAACTACTCGTTTAGCTTTTTATTATAGAAACGATATTTTTCGCTAATTACTAATAGTTTTCGATTTGCGATGGAAATGCGGTTCCTTACTTTGGTCGTACTCAAATCAATACGAAAAATTACCTTAAAATTTCGCGATTATTTTTAATATCATTTTATTAGTGGAATGATTCAATTTATGAAATAAAATGAAGAACATGAAGGTTATTTATAACTTGAAACATTTACATCCACGACTGTAGATTTCGGGAAAAATATTATTCACCTCCGTTGTAAGTTCGAATCATTGTTATTTCGAGGACTATTAACACCTATACGAATTTATATCTATAGATTTTCTATTTCAATTCGAATTAATTTTCAAATTATTAATATATTAAAAGTTGAATTAAATCGTTTTGTGATGATTAAAATATGAACATGCTCGAGACAGTTTTATAGAATTTTAGAAATATACGCGAAACAAAAATTATTCAGCTTGAAATGGAAAATCAGTATATTTTAACACACTGCAAAATAATTACAAAAATAAACATCCACCGATATAAAAATCACACACACTAAGAATTTCGAATCCCAAGCCCACCACCCACTTAAGCGCGCTCTCGCGTCCGAACGGCAGCCGATCTCCCGCGTCTCGCTCCATTATTTCGACCTTATATTATATATTTGCTCCCTTCGCGGTCGGATAAGTCATCTCGTTTTAATTAAAAGCAACGATGACAGTTGCAAATAGCCGGTGGCGTGCGCCAGAGCCGGCTCTCGGCGACTGATTTATATCTGGTGGGCCGCTATTGACTTGCCCAATTAGCGTGGTCCGCGCATCCCTCACGCGTGTCACACTATTTTTCAACGTTTCCAGATTGTCGCTTTTTTATTTATTTATTTATTTGATATGCGCTCAGGTCGAAGTCGCGTAATTGACAGAAGAACGACGAGTCTCTTTATTTATTTTCAATTTTTGAGGAAACCAGAGTCCGTTCTTCGGTTGCGAAGTTGGTCCGATCGGGTGTTGAGTGAAATTTGTATTTGCATCTGATTTTATGAATGAATCGAATTTTATACAAAGGCCAAGGGGTACAAGTGACTTCGGGGTGATTTCGAGAAAATAGCGCTCAAAGTTGACAATGTACCTACATGTATTAGGAGCAGGTCGAGTGATTTGATGATATATCTCGGTACACGTTCCAAGTTCTTTTATATCAGTTATCACCAAATATACAGAAGCGATTCCTATACATAACTCAATTTCGGCGAAAATGTCACTTGTACCTCTTGGCCTTTTCAGTCGTCATATATGAAAATTATGTAATATTAATTTTTTTTCCAATTGAGATCGAACTCTTTCGAGTTGTTGTAGAAAGGCTTTCACATCATCACAACCATTCTAAAATTGAATTATACTTGATGATTCTCTCTTATGAATATTATTTAAAGAAATTTTAATTTATTAATTTGACAGAAATGTTAAATTTCCATTCATTCCTAATTAATGAAATATCAAACAGTGGTTCCTCTATATTCTAAAAATATGAATTCATATTTCATATACAATCTTTTCCACCTTACACAAATAAATAAAAAAAATCAACAGTCCCATATCAAATTCAGAAGTTTTTCTAAAATTACATCTCGTACGCAAGTTCAATTTTTTTTTCATTTTACCTAGAGGAATCTGAGCCGTTCCATTTGACGTTTATTTATACGTTAAAAGTTTTTGACTTCATTAGTACATGCACGTATCTTAACTAGCGTGCTAATTGAACGGAATGCACGCGCACACGACACGTATGCATGCCTCGTCCATCCTACTCGATTAGAGTGTTCTATTGATTTGTCAATAAATTTTTCGTTAATATAAATAAATTAAAAAATGTGATAAATTTTGAATAAACGATAGCCATTTTTTATGTATTATACATTTCGGGTCATAGTTTAGTTTAAAATTAACATTTCCGACCACGTATTCGCTATCAAAAATACAATATAAACACAGTAAATATTAATGCTGCTCAATAAAATTTTATGACGGTTTTCTCACTCGCAGTGTGCGTTGATGCAGCTGCAATACAGAGTCGTATTTAAGATACAATATTTATTGCCAAAACGATATGCCATTTAGTAAATGTATAATATATTGAACGGCCGCTCGCATAAACGATAACATTCATAGCATGAAAATATTTGAAATATAATTTGCTTACTATAAAAGTATTCATTGGCGAATAAAAATTGATTTTGAAAATAGATAAACGATTTAATTTTATTAAACAAGCTCATTAAACGACACCGTGAAGTCCGTACCTCGCATATCTTTCAATATCTCATAACCAGGCGTGATTTCTTTCCACGAACAGTAACCGGCTGAAGGTCTGACGTTCGAGGAACGACCAGACAGACAGACGAAAGACCAGCTATCATGTCACGACGAAGACTATCTTGGGATGAGGCCAAAAAACACACACACATCACACTATCAGCCAAACATCTATAAATTAGCTTTGAGCATCCCAACTCGTCCGCGACGGTATATTCGCCGAACGGTTAATGTGACTCCCCCTGTACTGAACGGAATTTCAATTCGGTGATTCTAAGTTTTATAGAGATAATCTATATGAATAAATACGAATGTATGTATGTGTGTATGTATGTTACCTATAGACTCCGAAACGGCTGATCCGTTTGCTGTGAAACTTTCAGGAATTATTGTTTGCATATATATATAGGAAAGCTTATGCAATTATATTTAAATTTTGAGACATTTTTTTAGCAATAGCAATAGCAATAACTATATATTTAATTTATCATTAAATAATGATCGCTAAATTTTTAAGCTCCTTATAATTTAGTTTAAATAGTCTTTGATCTTGGAGTACCATATATTCAGTACAAATGAATGAAAGAAAAGAAAAATTAGAAAGAAAAGCGCAAATACAATCAATTTAATTTATTAAACATAGAGTGCAGTAAATTTACGTTATTATATAGACTTTTCAACGGAGGTCGTTAAGAACGAAATATATGTATTCGATAAGAAATGCAATGAGTTTTTCTCGGAGTGAAATAGTTTATTTTTTCGTGTTTTTTTTTATTTTTCTCTACCTACTGAGTTTTCGTTTTGAATTGGTTTTAATGTCAAAACAAGTGAATTGCAAAATTACTATGCAATTTCGAGTGTAATAAATTAGCAGACCACGTACGTGTAATTGCGATCGTGCAAATTCAAGAAGAGATGCCGCTTTTCACGCTCGATACTCTCGAACTTCGTGTAAGCTCGAATTAATGTTTCCTTCGGAACAAAGACAACTTCATAATTGTGCGCATTTTAAATCAGGGCATATGAAAAAAGTATGAATACAAATGTGTACGAGAGTGACATGATTACGAGCAACCCGTAAACAGTGGAAATATTATTCTGATTAAGGTAATTCACACTTGTAAACTGGCTAACTTAACGATCTCTCGGATGTTCTTTGTTTCCGACGGAACAATGGAATATTTTAATGCGATTTTCTTAAACATATTGCGCACTTAAATATGTACGCTGTATATTTTCTTTTGATTATTGTACAAATTGTTTCAGAATAGCTAAAGCAATGCGAACGAGCGGCATGAAGTCATGATGTTTTATAGTGCACAAATTGAATGCGCGGTTTTGAAATTTTATTTTGTTTAACGTGAGATGATATTAAGATGAATATTAATTTTATTTTGAAGACTATTTGCATAAAAAATATTTTATACAATCTAATTTTGAATTTACAAATTCGAATGATCTTTATGCAAATGATATTACATTATGGAACAATTTGTTGTCGGCTGATTATGTTTGATGATTGAACTTAAATTTTACCCTCTTTGAGTAATCAGACAAAATCATCATGTTAAATTTCCCTCAAGGCAATTCACGCTTTTCTCAACTTTTATTCATATTCTCTTGATGAAGTATACCCCATTAGCTGAAAATCCAAGCCGTATCATTACGATTATTACAGACCGACCCGACCGGTATCCGGATTTTTCCAACCCTCGGGCACAAGGAGAGCAATCATCATCTCAACTTCAAAATCAGACCATTCATTACACACGACGAGAACGCAGCTTAACTTCGAATTCAAATCATTTCATTTCACAAACTATCACTATCAAGTTTACTTACTAATGAACCGAAAGCTTCCATTGCGATCGGAACGGACTGCGTACAAATTTCATCAGTTATCCGCTTTGACTTTCGCTCCGCTCGCAGCGGACAGCGGAGGTTATTCGTACTCGATCGGAAAACGCTTCGATGCCACGCGGTTGTTTGGTGTCGAAGAGTGTCGACATTCGACTTCGTTGGTCGCCGTTTTGCGAAAGATTTACGTCCGTGTTAATGAAGATGATTGGAGCGCGATGTCGGAAGACGCGTGTCCGACACGTCGCGGTGACAACTCGCAATTACCGGGCGGAGAGCGCGCCTCCCACGCGCGAGCCACAGTTTAACAACGCAAACACGAACCTGACCACTTTTATATACAACTTCCATCGATATTTATCTATTTTCGTTTTAATAAGCTGGATTCGCACATAAGGAGATGAGTTTTTCGATGGTTATTTACAATACCATCAGCATGCTTCTCGATCTAATCTAATCTTATCTAAACGCGACTCGATTTAACGTAGCCTGAAATAAAAAAAAATCTAACCTAACTTGAAACCAAACCCAATCTAATTCAAGTTGATCTATAAAATGTATCACTGATGATTGTACACGATGTTCTATTATACTAACTAGACTTTCTTCACTATCAAAATTTATTTCTATCTAACTATATTAAAACATTAATATTTTAAAATATCATTTGTTTATCCTCATTTACGAATAAACATCCATTGCTATATTGCTGAGCATATTCTAATGTGTTGTTCGTTTTCACTCCTTTTTTGCAATTACGTAGCTAGGTTCAGAGTTCAGACTTAGAAAGTCTACAGTGCGGAGGAAATTACGTTGGCGTTAAAACTATGCATTCATTAAGTAACCCTTTAGTGTCAGTATTTATATAACAATACCTTTCTCTAATCTCAATATGGAAGATTTGATTAGGTCTCGGTATATTTTACTCACTTTAAGCTAATTAGTTTGACGATTTTAAAATTTATGTTATGAGAAAATAACGAAATTATCTTAAGCTCGCTTCATTCTATACTATAAAATGTTCGTTAAAAGCCTTCAGATCGATTTATATTTATTGCATGTATAGAGAGTTCACTTCGCGTGAGTGTATATCGACGTTTTAAGAACTGCATTCGTACTATCTTTATGTCGTGTCGTAGGTCGTGGTTCTAAAGTACGTATGCCCATTAAGAGGTGACTGTGGTTTCAACAGATGAGAGTGAATTAATCCGTTTTATTGCTGCAATAGTTAGCGTTGCAGTGTTTTATTGATCTTAACACTTATTTATGGTTCACTTCGACCGTTCGCAAGATAGTCACGTTGGTTTTTACAGTATATTCAGTTAATTTATATGGTTCAGATGATTTTCGATAAGATTTTTGTTAAATATTTGTGAAAAATGTTAGTTTTGTGTTATTTAAATCGATTTGGGATTCTAATGTATGAATTTTGTATTCATTTATGCTAAACTAAATTCTTGACATTCCGTAACGCATAAACATCTCCAGATACCAGAAAACGTTTCCAAGCTCTGAAAAAGCACACTGCCAGAAAGTGTCTGAGATTAATTGCACACAACGCTCAAATATGCGCACTTCATTAATTCTCAGCTAAATAAGATTTCCCTTCGATGAAACTTAGAACAAACCCAACGAGCAACAATTTTTCTGAATATTTTTCATGTTTCAATTATACAAACGATAAAAAGTAATATACAGAAATTAACCTAATTATATAATACGTAAAGATAAAACATGGCAGTAGGTACTTTAATTATAATACGTCAGTAATTTCGACGTAATACCTTAGTTTTTTTCTGTAGTTCTGTACTTTGTTTTAGAGTATGTAATCTATCAAGTCGTCTCCCGTGACGGTGCACTTCGCTGATTAATTTGATGACAACCGGTGTATGGCAGAGTTATTTTTAAAGAAGTCATCAGCCCGTGATGTTAAAATGCATACATTTGCATACTTCGAATGCTTAATGACTATGCACAAGTGTATAATATAAAATGTATGCATTCGTACGATCGGCTTACTTTATTGTTCACCTGCGGAAGTCCAGGTTTCGAACCTATTGTCTCTTTAATTAAATACTTCGTCTTTAATTATACTCTGACAGTTAATCTCGGAGAGCTCCAATTTTCTTCAAATATCATTAATATTTTTGTTTCTTATGAAAATTCGAGTACAGTCCCAAAGTTGAAAAACATAAATTTGATTACATTTTGTTAACATGGAGATAAAAAGATTTTGATGAGGTTTTCTCACGGTTACCTGACAAATATTAGTGGATGCTAAGAGTTAATAAAACTTACGCATTCGAGCATTTACGTGTATCATAAAAAAAGTGAATCTTCTAAGAAATGGCTTCTTCCACAAAAGGAATCGTACATTCATTTGAATACTCGCTTAAATCACTCGATAGCTGCGATTTATTTATGCTCAAAACACGCCCACTAAAATTACTTTTAATGATGAAGCAATAAAACTTAATGTTGACTACAATTACACGTTGTTCTACGCGTTATTATCACGCTTCGGGAGTGATCTATTTTACTACGATTTTTCTGTCTCTTGTACACTTTCATACATTATTGAGTTTTCACGAGACTTTAATGCGTGTATCCTCATTTTATTTTATTATATTATGTATGTGTGAAATTTGTGTTATTAAAATTTTTGATATATAAAGCTCCTCTCACTGAGTGATTTCACGCCACAATTTGAGTATCATACTTTTTAATAACATTTTAAAAGTTATCGAATTTCCATATTAACCCAATATGATACGAGCATAAAATGGTTTATACACAGTAGACAGTTCAAAAAGACCGAATCTCTGAATAAACATCAGTATCAATATCAAATAAATTTTTGATTATTTACCATGATTACAAATCAAAGTCGATTTACCGAGCAATAAAACGATATTTCATCACTCAACGAGGATCGATAAGATTCCACAACTAATCCTATTGACCATACGACTCACATCGAACAATCGAATGCGTACAAACCTCATGAAACACAATGGAAACACGCGAGTCAGTAGATAGAGTGCGGTGCGCCGAATTGCGCGTAATTGTTCGGTAATTGATAAAAGTCAGCTTTAACGTGTAGAGCCGTTGCCGGTTCGCTCACCTGCGTAATTAATTACCTGCGCACCATGCATATTCATTCGCTCATTTATTTGAGTGTACATATATTATTGTACGAAAGCGCACTTGAATAGGCGAATGCGGGTGGCCGCACTCCTACAAAAGCGTTCGACGAAAAATTCGTTTGCTTTGTTGATCGAGATATTTCTTCGAAGAAGATTTGGCTTCGTGTCAGTTTTCAATTAGCTAGATTTTTTTTTTGTCAGATTTGGTCAAATGAATCAAATAATGTACGAAAAAATCTGTTTGATGTGATCTTAAATCATGATGATTCAACTGGTGTTAATTATTTTTTTTGAATTTTCTGTGAAGAAAGCCGTTTCATAAAAGTAAGCGTTATGTTTATCAGGCACGTTTCCGCGTATTGTATGTGAGCTTCTTTTATGGAATGGAAAAAAATAATTGAGTTTCAGTTGGAAAACGTTGAATTGATTTAACGCGCATGCGTTCGATGGGTGCTTCGATACAAATTGTAAATAATTGGCGTGCGAACCTTCGACTTTAAGATTTTCACTGTGATAATATGTATGTTTCTCGTGAGTTTTTCTCTTCGTGATAGTAAAAAAAAAAACAATGATTCGATTATGTTTCATTTCTTTTACAAAATGGTTTTTCGTATAATAAAATTAATTAAAACTGTATGAGAATCAGCTTTATATTTTTTTGTAATTTTATTGTCGATATCATAAACTGATGAGTCTGAAATGCATTTTTTTAATTCTGTATTTTTGTTTCAGGTGAGTTCATTTACTTTCTATCCAACTCTTCTACTTGATTCTTAGAGGTATTATTCAATGAATTTTCCGGGTAAGTGAAAACTGCAACGCTTTTCTTCAAATATTCTATTTGCGCATCTAACAAACTCATGATTTATTCATCGAAAACTACGAATATATTTTATTGTTTCTAAATTTCGTATACGAATTTCTACTACGAAAATAGAAACGTTTTTCATTTCTATTTGATATATTTTAAATATTTGAATAGTGAGGCTATGATTTGAAATTTCAATATCACGAAAAAAAAACATATAGAAACTGTATGAGACTAATATAATTTATACAAGTAAAACTCCCTTGTGGTGGTGACGTTATCATCATTACCACTGTTTCTCGACGGTTATTGTGTACAAAGTTTTGTTCTCACAAAGTGTACTACTGTTAACGCTATCATTGTGGGAACTGTACCGTTAAAGCGAAGAGGAAGATATCTTACGGAACACATCCTGTGAAAAAAATAAACTAAATAAATAGATAACGCCTCCATAGAGTTGACGGCGATAAAAGCAGCTACGCCGAAACGCTATTAGTACATACAATACAATATGGGCTTAAAAACCAAACGTTCATTCGTACAACTTGCAATCGATATTTGCACAAAGTGGAGTAGTTTTGTTAGTAGAATGCACGCAACGCAATTCCGATATTGCGATCTACACTAGAATCTCGAAATAATGACATTCGCAGTCACTATTCAAATTCATATCGTATCATACCAATTTTTGATAAAATAATTTATCGAATACAAATTCATTTTTTTGATGTTGAATTAATTGAAAATACTTTTATTATGTATTGATAAGATGTTATGGAATATTTTGATTTTAAGATGCAACTGTAGTTTGAATCCTATGAAATTCATTCGTTTGATCAGGCTTACTATTTGGGGGGTGGCTGGGGGTAGATGGCACGCAATGATGCAGCCCTTACCACGAATGCTGCACATACTTCGGCGATAGGAACGCAATTGAATTCGTATTGCTAAGACGATGCCAAAATAATTCCGCAAACGGCGGCTGCCAGAGACCGTGCCCGCAGACCGATAATACGGTTATCCAAATCTGGATAACTGCTAGATAATTTAGTGCCACCCCCGAAGCCTCCGTTCGCCGATATAGACTGTTCGGCAACGATAAATTCAAAGCGAAGAAATTCGCCTGTGTGTTGCGTTGTTCAGGGGATGGTTTGTTAGCGAAATTGCGTATGCCTGGCCAAAATATTCCTGGAATGTATAGTTTCGGATTTGACTATTGCTCCGTTACAATTGTTCGGCTGTATATGTTTATTTCGCACGAGATTAAATTGTAGCACAATTTGTTGAAAGTGAGGTGCAACATTTTTTTCATTGTTCGAAATGGGCGTTTTACGTTTCTTCAAATGGGATTGTAAAATTTTACGGTTAAAACAAATCACATACGCACGTTCGGCTCGTATGGCACAAAATTATACGGTAGACTTGCACGCGCGCATCCTTTGCACACTTTTTTTCCATTTTCCGCGAGTTGCATCCTTAATGATGCGCTTGATTTACGGCTCTCCGACTTATAGTGGCGGTCAATTACATAGTGTGTGCGATTCTTCGACGTGCATTTCGTCGTTTGGCCAAGATTTTATAGTTGGTTACATTTTGAGTACCACTAAAACGCGTACGCGCCGCTGTAACTTTCCTTATGAATCCTGAAAAATGTTGCATTTCTCGTAATTGAGACGTGTAAAGATCAGAATTGTCCATGAAAAAATATTTTCTAAAATGATCATAACAGCAATTTATATGAGTAGGTATATTGCTTTTCTCACAAAACTATTTCGGACGATCGCAAGTTGATGTATCTATTTCAATTTACAAGTGTCGTTCGGCAGCCGCTGGAATTCGGCTAATTCTGTGTCTTCGCAGCAGCATTTATAATGTAATCGCTTTGAACGGGTGGTCTAATAGTTAGTGCATTCCAAGAATACCCATCCGAAACATTCGGAAAGCCGACGGAAGTCGTTCGATCGTGATCGAGAACACGAGAATACTTGTTGCGCACCAGAAATACGCGCGAAATCGAACCGCTCTACGTGGGAATCTTCGATTTTCGTTTCCCGGCTTTTTTTTTCGCTCTTCCGACGGAGAAAACATGTTGTTCGGCGCAATTTCCCTCGGTTTGTTTTTCTTTTGCCCGCCCGACGATGGAGTAATTCGACGATTCTTTGAAGTAGAAAATAGCGGAGCCGGTAACGCGTCTTCCGACCATACTTTGTAAAGAAGCAATCGGCCTCTCGGCTCGGTTAGCTGAAGATTTACAGATCGTAAACCACACTTCTACGTGTTTGCACTGGGTTATTTCACTTCTTAGAATCATTCATTGGCCACCGTTAATGGCCACTCGTTCAATTTAGCCCCTTAACTGCCTGCGCGGCGCGAACTGAACGCCATCGCGATATGGACATTGGGTTTTCAAACGAGAAGATTTCGCTCGAGTGAAATATTTACATTATATTGTGTGTATAAAATGTCGGATCTTTAAAATTTTACTATTGTTTTATTTTTCGCGCGCGAGCAAATAATAAACTAATTCGAATTCTTTTATTTCAGCGCGAGAACAAAGTAAGCTGTTAAAATTTAAAATACGTATCAAATTTTTTCGAAAACATTTCCAACAAACAAGTTAATAATTTCGGCGTTTTATCGACGAAAGTTGTAAAAAAATGAAATAAAGTCGGCGATTTTTCCCGTTTTTACGACCGCTCCTATCCGAACTCGCGTATTTCACAACTAACTCTCGAGCTCATCCAATTTAATTTTTAGCTGGAAGCACTCGCGAACAAAACATAACACGAACTCCGAGGGTAATTATGTGTAATGCGTGTAAGTCGTTTTGATTCGGTTTCGCGCTAAGAATTCCGTTTTGTGTGCGTACGCGAAAATCTATTCGTTTTGGCTGGCGCTTTTCCATAGGTTTTACGAGCGAAAACGGACTAATTAACGAATTAATGAAAATTTTTAAAACGGCTTCGCTGTCCCCCCTCGTCCCCCTCTCGCACAAGTTTAATTACATCGATAAAATTGGCAGAGGGTATGTTATTAAAATATTTTATAACTCGGATTGAGAGTGTGTGCGCAAAGAAACGAAGGGGGAACTCGGGTGCTCAATTTTAATATACGGAACATATTGCAATTGTACGTACGCAAATGCAATCTCTACTACATCAAACAATCATAATGGCATACTTTTAGTCGGGTATTATATTTCGGGAGCAATTAAAATTAATAAATTTTCATACGCAACGCTATCCAGATTAAGCGTCTCAGATAGTACCCATTCAAATGCTGCGGTGTAAATAAAAACTAGCTTAATGAACGATTTATATGCATTCATAATTATTTAATTATATTTGCGAATATTATTTTAACGATCACCCATATTTATTTGTTCTGCGTAATTACGGCGTTATAAACATGACAGTTCGCCGAAATTATGTGGAATTATATTTCAATTTAGAATTAGATAAAATCAGAAGAATCGTACCCGTTCGTACGAATTGTACGCAACATAACAATTTCAAAAAACATTACTACACAACACGCACATATTAGCGCTTTATATACGGCATCCTTGATATAACAATCGAGATATGCAAAACTAAAATGATTATTTTGAAACATTGAAAAAAAAAAAAAAATGACAATCGTTCTTATTTTTCAAGCAACCGCGCGCCACTGACAAGCGAAAATACACACGTATATAAAATACGAGATCGTCATTCCCTCGGCATATTAAAGTCGTAAAAAAGGGTTGTTTGATCTATCCCCAAAAACAATTTACATATTCTTCCAGCCCGAGGGGTGGGTGGGTAGGCTCGGCCCACACGTCCCTTCAGCCTACCCCCCCCCCTCCGCAAACTTGTTCGTTAAATTATTTAATTAAAAGCGGCACAAGTTTTTATTATTCGCCGACGGGGTGGGCGAAACGGAGGGGCGAGGGGGAGGAGACCTGGTGGATTTAGCACCGGACAGGTGCGAAACGGAAACAAACTTTTTCATTCCGCCATACATAAATGTATGGGGCTGAATTGCTCAAACTTTTTTTTTCATTCGCTACACGCCGTTTTCACGCGTCAATATGTCGTGAATAATAATCGCATTTAATATCGTGGCTCGGGTCGAATCGGCGGTAATTTTCGAGCGAAGAAATTGACGCAATAAATAACGACATTTTGTCGAATGCGTCCGGTTATTAAACGCTTCGATATAATTTCTTATTTAATAGTCGGTTGTCATTTTCATTTTTTTTTTACCAATGTGCAATTTTTTGGATTTTTTGCCAGTTCGTTTATTTTGAGGGGTATACGAAAAGGGTCAATTCGCATTGGTTTGTTTTGAATGGATGTCGAGAGATGAGATTAAATTTTGTCATATTACAAAATGTTATCGTATCTGTACATTTATTTTATTTGAGTACTAAAATACCTTGATTAAATCCGCGTATTGTACACCCCTAGTGTTTTATCGGTTCATATGCTTCAGATATTGACTCTATTTAAACCGACAACATAATTTAAATATCCCGCTTTCTTGGAATGGAAACATTTCATTCCAGCTGTTGGACATCCTGTGTGCATCTATTATTATCTTTGCGGATATCGTGGCAACGAACCGCTTCTGAACATTTTCATATCGCTGCACCGATTAAGATCATTATCGTTTCGGATGGAGGGATTCATGAAGTTGTCAAAACGGTCCCTAGCCGGTAACGAGTTGATTTTATTATATTTCGGTCCTGGCGCTTTTTAATTAGAAACTTTCAATCGAATCGAAATCTCGTTTGTTCTCGTTAAAATGCGGTCTTTTTATACAAAATTATAATAAAAAAATACGGTCGATAACGGTCCGATCAGATTTTCATATAATAATTATAATACATAATGTATTTTTGACAAGCGAATCTGCATCTATTTTCTTTTATCTTCTTAGCGAATATAATGAATGTGCAATAATATGGTAATCCTCCTATAATCTTATAGTAGACAACGAATCCTACATATAGTTCGTTATCCATTTGCATACACAGTATGATTTTATTCAAATTCTTTTATGTATTATCATATCATCATCGACCCGTTCACCCTGTTGGCGTACGAATTTCCACACATTTCATACAAAGTTTTCGCGCGATTCTACTTTATTATATCAAATATGTTACAATTATGATCCATATTTTAATCACATAACTCTCAGATTTTATCTTGTATAATATAATTATTATTTTAACGGAATTTTATAATTATATGTAATAAAATCTGAAAATTTTTGAAGGCAAATTAAAAATTCTCAGAAAAAAATTATGATTAAAAAAAGTCGATTGTTATATTCAAAAGTTTCGATTCAAAACAATACAAAAATATTTTTTCACCATATATTTAAATTGTAATTATATACACCTGAAAAAGATTTATTGCTTATTTTCGAATTCAATTCAAAGAGTTAAGAGCGACGTTTAAGAAATTATAAAAAAACACTAAAATTTCAAACGGCGATGGCCCGAAAAATTTGATGACTTAATCGCCATTAATATCTCTAAATTTATGTAATATTTCACATTATCATACAAAATTGCGGTCTAAAAGCTCTCGCGTATAATTAAGATTTAAGTTTTTCGACAAAACTGAGTCTCGATAAACAATTAAAAAACACATACATCATTTTTATTTCATTTTTCGATTTGGTCGAGTGAACCCTTCGTTGTTCATTCGACCGTCCTAATAAGACATCTTTAATGATTTCTGACGTTCCATCGCAGTTCTCCATCTTCATCCCAAATGCCTCGACATATGCTTCTGAAGAAGACAATCAGATATTGAAAGCGATAACCATTTTCGATTTCAAATATTTTTAAATAATTTCATTTGTAGTTTATGCTTTGAATTTCTGCTTCTACCGAGAACATAGATGTACGATTAAAGCAAAAGCCCATAAAGAGCTCATGCAGCACTCGTTATTCAAAATACGTAACAGGTATCTAGAATCTGATCTGGTTTTCAGAACGATCGGACATATCTACCGCTAGATCTCTGGAGAGATCTCTCAACTCCAGAAGAATGCTGTCCAGCGTCAATGTCAAAAATAATATTCCGTTGACCTCGAGGTTGGCCGAAGGATTGCCTCGTCGTGATACGAAATTTTATTGTTAAACATTATCTTATTTCGAATCAAAAGTTTTTCAAATGGACGTCCATATGTATACGTATATAATATGATGTTTTTCTCGTTAAGTAGATGCTAAAATGTTAATTGATCTATTGGCTATCTTCAACGATGTCCGCAATAAACGTCACACCCTAGGGTTAATAAACCATCTTAGAATCAAACGACGGATACTGCACAATTTATGCACATAAAAAATGCGTGTAATTTGTCATTCGTATAAGACGCGGAAGATACCATCTGCAATTTTTCCAAAGCCTCTTTTGCGTAACGGTTGCCGATTGCGTAACGCGCAACATTCAAATCTCTCGACCACATTCGGCCGGTTTCATCGAGAGACTTATCGTTTATAATTTGATATATTGTACATGTCATATGTTGCAGTGCATGCCTGCAATATGTAAAAAATATAAAATATTAAAAATTAATAGCAAACTTGAAGGATATAGGAGAAACCTATATCGATTGTCGCTTAAAATATTTTGTGTTATTATTGAGTTGTTTATATTTTTTAATGAATATAAAACGTATAATGAATTAAAAAATATATAAATTTTATTTATTGAAAAATAAAAATTATTGGGAAAAAATATTTGATCCTAGTTGCATGGGCGGTTATGTAAAGTTGCAGTTCAGGTAGTGCACGGCAACTTTCGAACAAATAACATTCAAAAGCATCATATTAATTAGCCGGTATGCTAATTCGTGATGTATTGTGACCGGTCCTCGGTCCAGGATAAGATCGGTCCATCGATATACAGAGCCAGCGGACAACGATTCCTACCGGCGTTTTTGCCTCGTTATCGCACAAGTGACAAAACGCTGTTGCTTTTTGCGCTCTAACAAATTAATGGCCACCATATTCGAGCCGATGGGGAATTAAATGAAATCGGACAATACGGAAAGAAACCAGTCGCTCCTCAAGGCTCGCCGAATGATTAATCGCCTCGCGACGATCGGTATGAACGGCTTCGAATTTATCGTGTGTCTCCGAAGCTGCGAGGATGTTTATTGCGATTATAAAACGTATGAATCGTGCCGAGTGTCCGTGCAAAGTCATGGAGAGCGGTCGCTAATTGGAATATTTAATAGTCGGGCTTCGGTGGTAATTTGAACGCACCTGTAAAGAATGATTTGTAACCGAATGCAAATTATACGGTGAGGGCGTTAAGGTTTTCGCGCCGTGAAAAATGTCGAGTCGAACGTGTGGCGACATCGAATCGAAATGCTGAATTCGATTACGAAAGTTAATATTGATCTCTTTGTTGTGTAATTAAGAGTCGGCTCCGGTTGCATGGTAAGCGTTTCGACTTCGTCAACGCGCCAGAACGTTAATTGCTCAAATTATGACGGTTGTTGATGCGCTCGGGCTATTAATTTTGAACTCCTCGAGGTCGGACTTTCATCAATTACTCGCCAGATGACAGAATTAATTAGGGAAATTTTGAATTATTTCACCGAGTCAAGAACCCCCCCGGTGACCGTTCGTCTGCGATGATTGACGCTCCCCACACGCGCTCATAAATTTCAATGTTGGAAATTTGTTTGTGTTTATTTATTTCTGACAAGCCGAATTGTATAATTTTAGATACCTAAGCCTCTGTGTATTGCTAAAAGCATGTCGACAATATAGTAATTGGTCAACTGTAGTCGAAATCCATTAGTTACATGAAAAGCGTCAACTCTATAAAATCAACAAGTCGCTATAGTGTCGCAAAGTTTTTAGGATTGTTTGCACACGAGTTAGTCAGTGAGTGATAGGACACGTATGCCATCAAAATTTTCAAACACCGTTGACACTAAGTAATAGTGAGAGTCAACTTTATATTTGCACAAATTGCATAATATGCTTAGGCACATCCAAACTATTCCAAAACAAACAAACACAAAATAATAAATAGAAATTCATCTAATTGACCATACGATCGTTCCAATAATTAGATCTAGTTTTCTCGAGCACGTTTCTGGCAATTAGCGTTGTCGTTCTTTGAGCTACTGCCGTCGAGAGAACGACTACTGTCACTTATGAGAACACAAATAATACACGTGTAACGGGTGTTCCAGGAGTACATACACAACATATTATATCGGACGACACAATGACATGCGCTACTATGACGAGAGTAACCGGTGCCCACACGCGGCCATTTTATGCGCATTAGCCATTATGGAGTGTTTGATGTACGACCGCGTGGTCAGATTTTATCTCGCGACTTCGTTAAAATAGTTTGCATAAGAGCAGAGGCGGATTTCGGTTTTGGCATTTTCGAATGATACGATTTCGCATCGATGCGCGGAATGCAGATGCTCTTATCTGAAATGCTTAGCTAATTGAAAAAATATAAACAAAACGCAATCGAATCAATTAGGATTTTTTTTAACAGTGTGAACCGTCTATGATAAAAAAGTGTTTTGTATATAATTTAAAGATTATCTAATCACGTCTCTGCACAATCTTATTTGCGAATTCATCGACGGCGATTTATTCGAACCGCACCTACCTATTTTATTTAGCTTGGCCGTTCGACATCGCTAATTGAGTGCAAATTGGTCCGTTGATTTATGGGTCTAAATCTAAACTTGTCTCCATTTCTGAGAATACAAAATCACATGAACAATTTCCAATCTGGAAATATTAAAAGCCGCCCCGGGGAAATGGATTTTTTTTCATATTACGCATATCAATTCTATTCGAGAATGATTGATCGATTGTCGCTTCTGTAATGGAGTGCATTAAGAAATCGTTTGATCGCACAGGATCAAACTGTCAAATCAAATCATTTTACAGTCGTCAATTCGAACGATTGTCGTCGATCGATTTCTTCCACATGGTAAAACACAGCATCGAATTAGTGAAACGTATTTTTGGTACTTTTCGTTCTCAAGCGCATGACACCTATGGATGCGAACTATTTTTTTACAAATTACGTTGATTTCGGGGTTAAATGTGATTATAGCAATATTTCAAGATCCTAATGACTTAATTATAATCAAATTCGAATATGTCGAAGAGAGAGTTCACTCATCATAGAAAGCGGAGAATTTTCCTATGGTCCTTAGATTTTCAGCGAATTCTCACCCATGGATTTTTCCGGATAGGGATGATTAGTTCCTAGACTAGATTCGCTTGGGTTAAGCTACATTTTATGTTAGTTCAAATTAATTCGACCATCTTTCCGACTAAATAACAGACAATTACCCAAAATTTTTTTTCATAAAATTTGAAAAAAACGTTTCACTATTGAAATTTAAGAAAATACGCCCAAAATCACCCCGATGAGCGCCCACTCGATTCAGAAACCGAGAAATCGACCTCGACGACGAGACGAAGCGCACAACACATGAATTTATGGGGCTGTGGGTGGTGATGGTGGTTGTGCCTCCCGCTGACCAACCATCGATCATCGCTTGTCAATTATCGGTGCTCTGCGTGCCTCCGACGTGTTCATTTGGCCACCGGGCATTATCATAATGAAATGCGCCACCGATGCAAATCCGACACCAGAAATTATCAACGGCAGTAGCCGATAGTTTTTTTTTTCGGTGTGAGCATCTTGTGTTTGTTAATTTAATTTCTTGTTGGGATTGTACGAATTTGTTGTGTGTTGGATGTTTTTTTTCTTATGTCTTCTTCGGATTGTGGTGTGGGATTTTGTAGGAGTTCGATGAAGATGAGTGAAGTCTTGCATTTTTTGAAAGAATTTTCCTATTGATCAAATGAATATATATTTCTGTTGAATTTAAAGCATTTATTTGTATGATATTGTATTTTTTATCCATGGAAGTGTTGGAGTAAGTTGACGCATTGTCTCATTGTAGACTTTTCCAAAAATATATAATTTTCACATATTCAAGTTTTTATATACATTTGAAAATTAAAAATCCAATTTAAAAAAATGAGAACGATTAAACAGAAATGACTCAATTTCCAATAAAGAAATCTTAAGAGTATATAGTAATACATATTTATATGCAGACTGCATTTAATTATACAATAAAAATGCACATTTTATTTTTGAGAATGTACATTTTAATTAAAATATCATATTTGAGTAAAATAAGTGATTATTTTCCATAAATTCACGTGCAATTTCATATGCACTTATTTCTGATGTGAAGAAAGAACGAGTCGACGCTTCCTGCGAGGCCCCGCGTTAAACTCCCTTAATGAATATTATTTAAGCGGTCAATTGAAATATCAGAGGCTCAAGCACGCGTTGAAAATGACGTTTTAAATTATAATCATTAAGAATTACAGAGCGAACACGCCTTCGTTGACAACGTGTAAGCGATCTTGATAATGATGCCACGACGACATGCGAGCTGAGAGCAAAACTCGCCCATTACACGCAAATCTCGGCCGGAGCACGTGAACCCGTCGAAACAAACGAAATAAATAAATTAAAACGTACACCGAGACGAGAAACGCGATCGTTTAAATTCAAAACTCAAACTCGATCATTGCCCGGGAAATATTTACATAAAGAAATCGACGGAGAGAAAAGGGTTTTCCAGCCGCGAGATAATGAATCGTCGCTAACATCGTGTTTGCGGAAATATGATAACGAGAATATTAGACGAGGTGATACGAAGTTTCTCAAACGTATCTTTATGAGTTTATCAGTACTTAGTCTATTTTTATGAAAATTGTTTTAAATAATTCATATTAGGATTGAAAAGTTATACAAGAGTCAAATAAGTGCAGATAACTTCACAGGTTATATTTACAACTATCTTCATAGTTTCCATTACTCATATTAAAATTGATTTAATATTTTTTCATATCTATATATTTTAGCTAGTACTTTTGAAGAATATGATCAAAATTTTATCTAAATCATATCATTTTCCTCATCAGTGTGAATAGTTTGATGTGATTTCTTTGATAAAATGCATTAGAGTAAACTATAACTTATTGAAATTTTTTTATTAAAATTTCACTACCAAACGTTAAGTGAAAACTTCCTAAATATCGCGTGGTAAATATTTCATTGCATTAAATTGTGCATGGGAAAATGTGAGATATTTTAGTTAGTGATCTGTATGTATTAAAGCGCATAAATAAAACATTCAATATTAGGCTTACTTAATCGACGTTTTTCTGATGAAACCTTCTAAAGTGAGACAAACTAAGTTTGTTACTTTTGAGGCGATCTAACTTTGTCTTATTTTAACAACTTTTATCTTAAAAATGCTGATCAAATAAATCCAAAACGAAAAAATAACTAAAATTTAAATTTTTTCATGCTGCAATAGAAAATCGCTCGACATAATTTTATGCGCGTTTCGAGAAGCAGCGATCCGATCTATCCGACGAGATAATTGTTCGTTCAAGTGTCAACAAAAAAGCCCTAAATAATTTATTAGCCGACAGACGTGTAAATTAATAAGGGCGGCATGGGGGTGGGCATTGTTTCAATTTAACGACAGCGGCGACAGTTAAACAGCCCGCGGCCGTAAAGCCTTATATCATCGTCGGCAAAAAGCGACGAACCCGTCGAATAAAACCCGCCCCCGTTTTATTTGCTTTATCAATGGCACATAAAACGCTCCGAGGGGTGGGTTTTCGCTTTCGGTTTGTGCGAGACTTCGGCATACCCGATTTTTTCGTTAATTGTTCGCTTTTTATTGTTTTTTCGAGGGAACGTTAAATTTGATTTCTTGTTAATTAGTCCGTGTGATTCGGACGGGGGGTTTGTGAAGGAAGCCTCTCTAGTTACGGTTTTTTCGCTTCTAAAAATGTGGTGAAAGATTTTCTTCTGTGGTCGCGTTTTGAATTAATTCGTTGTGTATGTGTGTGTGTGTGTGTTTTTTGTTTTGTTTTCAATTTGTTAATTATGAAACTCGAAGTGTTAATTGCTTCGTTATATAGATGGTAACTTTTGATGTTGAATAAATTGCTTCTATTCGCGTATTGCAATTAAAAAAAAGACATTTTTCATTTTTTTTAACTAGTATATTTGTATAACTTAATGAATTTTCTTATGGTTTCATGTATGATGCAACTTTTCTTAATATGCAGATTTTTCATTTCATTATAAATATTTTATCAAATATGCTTTTATATGAACTATCAAAAAACATTTTAATTCAATTTTTCAAATATTTCACATGAAATAGAAATAATTTTTCTAAATGAAAAACCTGTATAAATGAGATTTATTCGTAATTTAAGTTGACATATTCATACGATTACATAAGTAAATAAAAAAAACTTGAATCATTACTATTTTTTCAAAACATTCCAAATCCCCTAAAAATAATATATTCACCTCAACATCAACATTCAAAACGCGATACATCACCACTCAACAATAACAATAAATTAAGAAAGACGCGCATCATATCCGCGAGCTTAATTCGATTAACCTCGCGCTCCAGAGGGTCAACTACGATGATTGATTTATACAATTATTATAATCACGCACGCCAACATTAATCAATTCGAATTAAGGGCTAGAGATTCGTCTTTTTGCTTTTCGATAGAATATGTGAAGGTCCACGACGACGGCAATCTGCCTCATCCACAACCGGGCGTGTCTCAAATCAGTTAATGAACCAGTTTAACACTATTTGCGCTGGTCATTAACACGCAAGAAGTGGATAATACGCTCGCGAACGTTCCAATCGAAGATTGACTCTCGTACACGTGAGGTTCGAAGGGCTTCGGTTCTGTTTATGAATAGATTTTTTAGTACAGATAAATTTAACTATTAAGATTCATGTGAAATGATATTGTTTGAAAAAAATCGAATTCACTAGAAAATAATTTCAATTCTGATCAAAATGTTAATACCTGATCTTTTCACTTAACTAGAATTTGTATTTTTTTTCTATCGAGTCCGAAAGCTATCAAATCGTAGGTCGTATTCGCGAACTCACAATATCAAACTTTATAAAAAAAAAGCTAGTTTAGTTGATTGTAAGTTAACTAAATGGATAAATGAATAAAACAAGTGAAAATTTTGAAATAAATTAAAAATCATAAACTTTGCAATTACTAGACATAATATTCATAAAGTAATCGAATGACTGTTTAATGAATTCAAGTTTTCAAATATTCATTTTGAAATGAATTAAACGACATAAACTCCCACTTTATAGTCATTTTTGAATTGGCTGAGAAATAAATCTACGAGTGTAAATTATTCACAATCGAGATTCGAGAAATGAGAAAATTCAAACGAGTCCTAACTACTATATTTAACAGCGTTTTCCAATCTTATTACAATCCTGGATAGGAGAAAATAATGAAAACATTTATTTTTTACATCTTGTATAAAACGCTGACAGTGAGACCTTAAACGCGAAATTCTAAAATCATTCAGAAGTGACTTCTTTTTGAAATCAAAAACGATTTTTTTGTTGTTCTAAATGTCATAATTTAAGGAAAGCATTTGAGAACCGATGTCGAATAGTGTGATAGTACATGCGAAGGTTGCATGCGACGCACGTTCTAATTAAAAATGCATTAAAACGCATGTCTGAACGTCTTAATTATTATGCACGCGTGTCTGCCGCGTATTAAATTGTCATCGTCGAATCGCTAGTTGCATTTGATTCAACAGATTTACAACGGTCGCTAGTCAATTAAGCTCTCGTGGCTGTTATTTATTGAAATTGCGAATCGTTTTTCCACGCCGACGCAAAAAGCTCATTAAATGCGACGCGATTAAGCTTAGCTTCGAGCGTTTCGCGAAACGATACAAACGGAGGCAATTAGGCTATAAATATTAAACGAACATTGTTAAGTAATCGCGATAAAATTAACGAAGTGATTTCAAATTATGAGAAAAAAATTCGCATACCTAAAAGATATTAATGAGGATTAATGTCAGATGGTTAAGTTATGGGGCGGCAATTGCAAGGAACGCGCGGTCACGAGCGCGGGTTAATTGTATGTACCTGACCGATCATTTGTCGGTCGCACACGAGTATTTATTGCGGAAATAAATAATGGCGAAAAAATTGCGCAAAAATAAACTACTCGGAAAGATCGGATAATGAAAAGGGGCCGGATCGTGGTCGCCTTCGTACCACCTCGGCTCGGACGTTTTTCGTTCGACGTTTTGTTTCGGCTCGTGTTTTTGTTTCGCTTTTCGAAAAACGCCATCGCATGTTCTCGGTGCCGATAATTTGTTGGGCGTCCACTCCCACAGGTCGAGTGCGCGAATCCAAAAAACAATGATCATTGTTTCACGCCGAGGAGTAGTACTTTCGCACGCGAGAGCGCCGACTTCTTCGCGGACTACAGGACTCAGTGACGTGCCTTTCCTAATGCGAGGGTGTGTTGAAAATCCGGGCGCAAGTTCATAATGGGTCCAAATTGTCAGTCATATGAAAAAATAAAATGTATGTATTGAAGCAAAACACAAAATGTTAAAATACTTTTTCGTGCGCTTCAAACAAAAGCTAAATTCGGTTGGTAGAAGTTTGATCGTAATCAATTGGCGAATACGAGCCTTATGTTCGTATTCAAAACGAGTACCTTTAAACTAAGGCAGACTCATTTCAGCGTATCAGATAATTACAACCGAGTTATGGACGCTTTCATTCATGAAGCCGAAGTTCAAAGAATGCATCCAGACGCACTATGGTGACGTTAAGATCCGAAATTTTCATTACCAATTCTATTTTGTGGCACTTCGGCATGCATATATGTACATACATATCTCTCTTATAGCATGAACTACAATAAACATGTACGACATTTCTTCTATAGCATGTCCTGCAATTGCACGGAACCTGACCCAGAGTATGGGACACCTGTATTTGTGTTTGTGCAAAATACACATATGAAACTGAATATTAGAAAAATATTGTATCATTGGAATGACGCTGCATGTAGGCGCATTTTTTTCAAATCATATCGTTTGTTTAACTAATTTTAGATACGTAAATGTTTACATTACAAATTGCGATAGATCATCGTTAAGTGATTTTCGCTAACCGTGCTATTTATACTGAGAAGAAATCTAAATACACTCGTCGTTGATAAACACTCGCAATTATTTAAATTAATTCGAACGTTAATAGAAAATTAATTGCTGTTTGCACAACGTTGATCAATACACCGATTATGCATCCGATTTGTTAACACAGATTTCAAAATCTGCAGTGTTTATTTTCGAGTTGTTTGTTCAAGAGCACACACAACACTCGTAACAAACGATCATTTGTTCTTTCGGTCGAGATCGCAGGAATCTCGTTATATGGGACTTTTACGAGGCGGTCTTCTTAAACGATATTCAATTTTATAGCTCTTATACGATGATTTAAAGAAACGAAATAAAAATAGGAAACTAAAATGTCATCTTAGCCCACGTCTAGATCGGATTCGTCGTAAATTTTCCGAAAGAACTTGACCTCTCACTTTGATACTTTTAAATTGTTACTAGTGTTCACCAAAATTGAGGATATCAAGTAAAACTTATTTAAATACATATATAAAATTCAAATTGCTCTCATAAAGAAGATTTTATTTTGAATTCAATTGGTTCCTAATTTGTATATAATGAATTGTACGAATGGTGAATACTTAGTATGAATATCGAATCGTTTCTTCGTGCATAGCAAAAATTCCACTAAACAAACGCCCTCATCAATCACGCGAAAGTGGCACCGAGTAAAACTACAATACAAAAACATTAGAATTTTCCAAACCGCATTGCACAAACGTCTAAGAAGAAATCTCTCCGAGTGCCGACACATCAGATATCGACCTCTTATTAACACCGTCGACAACCGGAGGACGTCCTCCGGTTCCTGAATAGATTGCTTTCTCGTGTACACTTCACGACCCACGCACATTTCACCCATAGTCCGTTTCGCACCTCGCAAATAAATACGTACAATAAAAGGAGCATTCTCCCACTTTTACCGTCGTTTATCATTCGACACATCTATCCGCTACTTTAGCCGCCGCTCGAGTGCTTTTACTTTGACCCTTGACTCGTGTACCGTTTTAAAGCCTCATTAATGCCGGTAGTTTACGCGTCTCCTTTTGTATTTAATGTGTATTATTAGTCAGTGCTCTATTCGGATTTTTTTCCTTTATTTATATCGAAAGTCGTAACGTATGATAATGTAGATACGCGTCATCGTTTTTATAGTCGCGGCAATAATAGACGTCTCTTTTCTCGTGGGCCAATTTTATAGTTTTCGGTGATGCGACGTGAACTAGAAGAATCTTTACGAGTGGCGTGATTTAGTGCAGCGTCACAGTTAATTGGACACGGAAATATTTTAGATTTATTGCGGTTGGAAAATATAAAATTGTTATTTTATTCGATAAGATTTTTCTGTTGATCTTTCTGTTCTAATTGAATCCGCTCGACATAATTATGAATGATATGCGACTTTTTTTTATAGTGTTACATAAATCATTCGAATAATATGATAATCGAGTGCCTAAAAAATTTCAGTTTTTCAGATTTAAATTAGATTAACATTATAATGGCACATGAAGATAATCAAACGAAAACATTTTCAAAGTGAGTGTATTGTTCATGATATGATTTATTTTTGATTTATTATGCATTTAAATATTAGCAAGCTAGAACGATATTATATCATGAGATTTATGATACTCAAAAATATTTCAGAGCAAATTTTCAGAAGTGTTGGAATGAATCTATGAGCATATTCAAGGGGATCTTTACATTATGAAGGTTGTTAGTCATGTTGCACTAACAGCATCTTCGGAAAAATGTCTCACTCTTCTGCGTGGAAAAAACCCGCCTTCGTATCCCAGGGAGTTACTGTAACTGCATATGCAACTGCAATATGACTTGCATAGTGCAAATATCGCCTAAGCATTACACCATACTAATGGAATAACTAAACTATTCTAATCAATAGAATATCGATTGAAAATTACAATCGCAAAATATAAATTCAATTAATTTCCAACGAGCAATATCTCGCAGCTCGATCGACGAAACCGAGCATAATAAACTAACTTATAAAACACACCCGTGCGCACAATTTCGAAAAAACGACAATCGCAACAAATAATAATCGAAACGGCACAATGAGGCAATAATGCGCCATCTTATTAGGCGAGAGAGAGGATTTTCCTTGCGTCGTTGCATCGCCGCTGCAACCGCCGGGCGATTATCGAGCGAACAAGTCCTGAATTAAGTATGCGAGATGTAAATCTGGTGTATGGTGCTTGTGGTAGCCTCGTTTAAATTAATTCAACGGGAACAATGCCGGCGGGCAATTATTTCCGATGTCCCATTAGGGTGTTTCTCCTCGGGCGCAAAACAAAGTGAACCGACACGTACAATACGTACAACGCACACCTATTGGGTTTCACGCTTTGAATTTGTACACACTAATTTAGGTTGCTGTTTACGCCAATTACACCTTATTCGTGTGCCATTAGCTCGTGCATACTGTATTGGCCCTGTTTTGGTTTTTTGTTCGATCCGTCTTGCGCTCCTGTTTTAATTGGCGCTCGATGGTTTTGTGCGTTTTGCACACGTACGCGACGGACAACGTTGTTCGTGCTACATACGAATGCACCTAATTAATTAGGGATGAATTATGTGTTTCGTTGGATTTCAATGCTGCGCCTTTTCTACACGAGTTCTCCATTGTACCAAACTGTGTAGTTCTAGCGAATTTTAATCGAAGTGATGTGAACTTGCAATAATCACTGCAGTAATTATGTATCTGCGAAAGGATATGCTTCGTGATTTTTAACTGCATCGATTCGGTCGTTTGTTTCAGTTGAAGTTTTCACGATTCGCGATGTTATATAGCGCAAGATAATCGGCGTGAAAATTCAGCACGAAATTGCCACTTATTTGTTTTACGACTGATCTGGATGAAAATACATGTATTAATTGCACAAGTTCAAAACCGTCAGGGCGTATAAAATTATTCGAATAAACGGAAATATTTATTCAACTTTTATTTGATTCGACCGAGAAGTGTGTTGATGGTTTCTTTCCGCCGCGCATAATAAAATCAGATAACGAAGGAACGTGCATTTTTTCATCGCGAATCTCGACGAAAATCCTTCAAAGGTGACACACTACACTAAAATCTCGAAATAAACTCTTTTTTTTTGTTATATTTGTTAAGAAATTATTTTTCTTCCTCTGAATTTTACTCTATGGAGAATCTACGAAAAAATCACATTTCATCGCACACGTGTACGAATGGAGGCTTCGATCTCGAAGTCGCCTTCCATTTACGGAGTACGGCGAATTAACAACGTACAATGTCCGACGGACAATTCATTATCGCCCATTGACGTGGCCATTATGCGGCGCTTTTTCATCATCAGTGTTCCTTTGTGGACGCTGAACGTATTTATCCATTCGATCTTGTCAATTCGACGAGCCGATCGGTAGTCGAATCTAAAAAAATGTGCGATTCGAAAATTTTCCTATTGTACAAATATGAGTTCGGAAGGCAGTGAATCGATCGCGATAAGCATTGAAAAAGGACACGTTTGATATTTGCATAATGTGAGAGTTGACGCTGGTGTAATGCTCACGTAAGTCGAAGCCTTAACAGTAGTAGGCTATTGTGGTCGCCAATTATGCGCGAAACGAACTATGTACGATCGTGATCTTTAGGTTTCGATATCATAGACACGATGCTGGAACTTAATTGGACAGTATGAAACGAATCTTCGAGATATCGTGGAAGCTCGCGTTCGCAACACTCGCGGATGTTTACAGTAGTAATTTCGAGCTTACAATGAAGTGTAGGTAACATTATTCGTGTTTTCAACATTGAAATTTGTCTAACTTGTATAAATCAAATAGCAATTTCAAGTCGTAGCCCGAGGATTACGAATTGTTAAAGCCTATTTCCGATTGCCCGTTGACGGTTATATTCAAATATTTATAAGACAGACGCGAAAGATAACGGGTGAAGATTTATTAAAAGCCTCCGAGCGATTCGAGCAGCATTTTTGCATTCGGTTTGTTGTACTTTCCTTTTGAATTATTGTTTTAATGTATCGGCGCACATGAGATTGTCTAATATACGAATAAATCGAGACCGGCAACTTATTCGATAAAAATAAACGCCCACTCGTGTGGTCCTTCTATACATCTTAAATCATGTAAAGTGTTAAAATCGTGATTGTGTAATAAATCTTAATGAAAATGATAAATTGGATTTAATGTATTTGATTTTAAATATAAAGCAATTACATTTTCAACCAAACTGTTTTCCTCATTACGATTTACTGTCGACATAAATCTCGGAAGGTTTATATATCAGCGAATTTCATTACACATTCTTTTACATTATGATGAAGCGAGTTGCTACTATTGTTGAAAAAAATAATGTGGAATTTATTTTGATGAATATATTAAAAATGTATATGGATATTTTTCAATCTGTATCTCTATCTAATCCAAAACAGTAATTGATTGTAGTGTTACGGTAACTCGCGATGAAATATTTAGTGACACCGTGCTATGGCTGTTACCTGTCTTACCTTAACTCGGTTGATATTTATTTGAATCTTTTTGACAATTTATCGTCTAGTCTCAAGAAGATTTTTTTTCCATCGAATAGAATTCTCGTCATTTCTTTCTGTTATTTAATAATTCGAAATTCATTTTACGTGATGCACGTACGTACGAAAACATCAAATACCATCGACAATATTGTTTTTTTATGAATTGAAAAGATGTTTTTCTCGAAAAGAGGATACAGTTTTGCATGCGATCAAGGAAATCGATCGTTAAAATTTGCAAAATCCGACCACGCGCCGAAATTCGAATCCGTTATATTCGATCGCGCTTACGTTCATTTCCCTAATAAGGCGCAGAAAATGCGCATAATGTAACATAGTTATGTTGATTCGAGCAAACAAGGATCAAATAAAAAAAAACTTATACTAATTAGTTTCGAGCGGTGAGTCGATTACTGACCGCATAAATAATGTATAAGATAAAAATTTTGGAGGGGTCAAAATTTTCGATTTAAATAGAGCTAACGAAATAAAAGATTAAAAAAAAAACATTCACGATGCATTTTTTCGTTAATTAACATCCAATATAAATTCAATCGGTTTGTTTTACAAAAGAAAATACGAACGACGCGGAGCACATACGAAATGAGTATTTGATTTGACGTCCGTTTCAACTGCCGTTAATTGAAAAGATGTGTACAATGAGAGAATAAATAGATAGCCTTGCCGATTACACTGAATAATATTGACTCGTTTAATACGCAAGGTTTAGGAACTGGATGTGGCTCGCGATTTTATATCCCATCACGAAAAATACAAGTGTACGCTCCTCTGTTATACGTCCGAGCCTAATCTTATCTTCGTGTAAATGAGTCGCATAAAAAGCGAACTACACGGAAAATTACTTTTATGCGGATAAACGCATATAAATATTAATAACGACTATGAATCTGAGAGTAGAGTGCCGTGTCGTCGTCGAATTAGGAACCGACCGACACTTTATAAAAGGTACACCGACGCGATTTCTGTGTTTCTAAAGTGTCGACTCGATCTCGAATCGACACTTCCTAATCGTTGCTAATCGTATTCAGAAATATTAGTAATGGTGTTTATTTGTTTTCTTACTTGATGTGTTGTATTCGTTTTGATATCTCTCTGTGGACGCGTTAAAGCGTGCAAGATTGATTGTGATAAAACGGCCGTCTGCGGGTTTTAATTTTTTAACGGATCGGTGTTGCTTTCCGAGAAAAGGCATTGTTGTACCTCATGTGTTATGTACATAAATCAATTCGCTAATTAGCGATGTCTTGGCGAGTTTAATCAAATTCGAACACAATGGAGGGTAGACGTATCAAGTTTATTTCTTTTGAAATATCTTCATTTATAATGTACGAGTAAATAAATGTTAATTCATAGTATATTCTTATAATATGAATATTTTTAACAGACGGGATATTGCTTGAATTATCGTTGATTGATTAAAGCGATAGAAAACGCAGCGCAATCGAAATGTAGTGTAAAATAAGATAAATTGCACGTTGCCCAGTTTTGTCAGAAAAGTTAACTTGACAAGCGATTTATAAATCTTGCAAGCTAATGTCAAGATTGATATATGATTGTGAAACGTGGGCGTTGATCGAACAGATTACCGAGAATTATCCAAATCTGTTTCAGATGCAATTTTCATTTGTATTTCTGTTTTTTCCGTACGAATGGATTTTCTTCGCTCCCTCATAAGATCGAATTTCAACGATAACGAGCATAATTATATCGCTGTAATTTGATTTGTAGTAAAAAGGTAGAATAAAATCGATTAGTTTTGATGTCTTTGGAGGAAAAAATGAGAAAGATTGAGTAATTAAAACTGAATTAATTTGCACTTAGAATCAGATGAATAAAGCGATAATCCCACGCAACGTTGAACCAAATTAATTGCTTATCTCAGATCGATTCTTATCGATATTTATTTATGAAAAAAATAAATTTAATTGATACGACTAGATACGTGTATCATTTTAATTAACGTAATTATTTTTCCATGAGCATCCAACAAAGATCAAACATGAAAATCTACACTTCTAATCAAGCTTTGATACTTTCCGAATTCGAACTAAATCCCTCAAAATAAACACAATCTAATGAAAATTTTCATATCCTTCAAATTTCCAACATCTCAATTCGAACAACTGGCGCTTTCAACAATACAACAAAGCGCTTATAATACTTATGCGTGGGAGCATCTTTGACACAAAACAATTACGCATCCTCGAGAGCCTTAAAAGGTGCATTATATCGACACTCACAATAGGGTCATCGCGTGTTGTTTGTTCTTTATTGTATTTTTTTTAGCTTTCACCCACTCGCGCCACTGTCGGATTTCGCGATCGATCTCGCTATCGCATAAAAAACATATTTTATTATGCCATATCATCGGGGTCAGAGTCATTTGTAGCAATAATGCTGCCATTGTGTACAAACACACGAAATACCATTTGAATTACGTTAACATGCCATAATTTCGTCTGCGTGGGAGAGCTTTGTTTCCGGCCGTTTCATTACGATTGATCAAATGTAGCTAAATTCGATTGAGTTTTATAATTTTAATTCAAATTATATATTGCTTAAATCGGGTTGATTTCAATATATATAATAATAGAAAGGAGGCTTTCTGTCCCAGTGAATGCCTTTTTTGCAGGATATAGCGGTATGTGAAAACGCGGCTTGTATTAATTACGTGGACATCGCGGAGAAAGACAAGCGACAATAAAAATGTTCCGCATTTTGATACTATGGGTCTGCGTGGAAAACGAAGAGAAAACCGGTTAATTTTATAGCCTAGTTGTGAAACTGGACAAATGTACCCAGAGCCAAGAACAAGTGCTCGCAATCACCTATAAAAAATAATAATGCACTGCCCAGTGAACGCTATACGTCTCTCGTAATTAAATAACAAATATATGAGAGCACTTTAAACGGATATCTCAATAACTCCGCGAATAAAACCAGTGATATACAACTGCATTATTGACGTTTCCAATGAAAATAATTCCTTATAATCGTTCAGTACTATCAGAATCGTTACACTGATGCTTATTTTTATTTATTTTTAAAATAACAAAATGGTTCAAAATTCATTTTAAAGTTCATATTCATAAAACGTTGATGAAATTTTTGATATAAATTAATCAAGCAGGTGTAAGTTATATATTAGCTGATATTATGTAGGCGTTGCGAGGACACACGGAGTCATTAATCTCGGAGCAAAAGACGCGAACGGTAGCTAAATTTGCAAATTCCCATACAAAATGGCCCAATTAACACGCCCCTTCGCTCGCCATATGCAACCCGTTTCGCCCCATATTCCCTTTTCATTAATCGAGTTTCTCGCGAAAGAATCACCGTTTCCCTTTCGCATCCGGCGAAAGAGTTATTTCGAAAGTTTTTAATCGCTCGAGACGAATTAATTTCGTAAGAAAAACGCGCTCTATTATTTTGAAAATTGAGTCGTTTTCGAATCGGTGAAAGTGCGTGTGGATTTCATCGTTTTTTTCCCTGATGCGAAGTCGATTGAAGTTTGATGCGTTCTCACGCGTCTAGAGTAATTTGTATGATTCGATTTCGATTCGAAAATGAAAATTTTCATTTCGCCCCATTTTGCACGGTTTGAATCGGAGCTTAATTCTGTTAGGTGTTAGTCGTAGTTTTGCTTTTGTGTCATGTTTTATTTGTAAAATTGACACTAATTAATTTGATGTCGACTAGCATGTTCGATATGCAACGTTTGTTAGTTACATAATTGAGTAACTGCATCGTTTGCTGCAATACTATGCTGACAGGGTAGTTTGTCAAACTAGCGACCGACACTGTGATTTGATTTGGTCTACATATGGGAACATTACATAATTGAGATTTGTTACAATTGCCGTCTATCGCAAATTGATTGTTAGTTAGTACATATCTGGTTCTGTTACTTTGTCGCTGAAAATATTTTCAGAGGAAATTTCTAACGCTCATTTCCCGAATTTTCATTTGAATGTGATAAATATGCGGCATTTTCACGACGATGTGTAACACGCGTAAGTATTTTATTTTTCTTTCCGTGCATCTGTGTTAAACTGATGAAAAGATAAATTTTCTCTTTTCCGGACGCTTCGGTTTCATAGAAAAACGACCACACATACACACATTCTATACGCACAAGTACGACGAGATATTTTTTACGTAAATGAGAGAGCTATATTTTATGTCTTCCGTTTTCAATAATTCACTTTACAGAACCAAGAATCGCGTTACTTTTTCCCTCTGAAAATTATTTCGTTGAAAACAGTTTTATGTAATTCTGAAAATACATGCTTTTTTTCTTCACTGAAATTTATAACGTCGAAACATTCAACGTATATCCGATAGATAATTAATTTCTGCAATGACTATGCAGATACTAAAACTAGTCGTTTTCGATTCAAAGTTTGAATAAACTAATCTTGGATAATTAATTAATTAAATCAAAGTGCTCTCAAGAAGAGTGCGATATTTATTAAGAACACCTAACAAAATACATGTATAATATGTGCGCCAAGAAGACGTTCATTGAAAGTTCGAGTCTGGTTTGTAAATGGAAACTTGAACTGGCAACATTAAGGTGCGGCAACCCTTCGCCGCTAATAGGTAACAAATAAACCACCTAGTATTATAATGATAATAATACTTCCGCGTTGGCGAGTTTATAAGGACAAATGCCTCCGTATAAGATTTATAAGGCTCCATTGTGATAAAATAGCATCGGCGGACGTGACGATGCGCGACGTCAATGCTTCGATTAATGGTTTTACTATTCGCCATTGTCGATGGAGATTGTGTACGATTCAATGTTTGTTTTTAATGTAATTTATTATTATTTCGTGAAATTTGCGATGCGATTGCAGGTTAAATGCCGCATTGAGTTGTCGACCGCTGTTGTCTCGACTAATTGCCTTGCACCGGCCGTCATATGTGCACGCGCGACAATTACACACTGTTTTCTTGTAAGACATGATCTTTTGCTCTGAATTAATCAAAAATTAAATTAAATTTATTTTAATTACAAACATACAAGTATTTTCATAATTTTATTTTTTTATAATATGAAATAAAATCAGTGGCCACCTGTGTATTTTCGAACGTTATCATTTGACAACTATGGACAAATCATCATTGTGCGTAATAGTAAATATTATAAAAAATATATTAAGAATCACGTTTGTCGACATATCGATGAATCACATAAGATATAATCTTTCTAGCAACGTTTTTTATAGTTTATTATTTAGAATCCATCAATGATCTTTGTTGACCCTCCGAGCATCCGTATTCGCGTATTTGGCATACGAAGTTTCCATAAAAGGCTCGTTTATAAATAAACGAAATAAAAAAGCGAATTTTATTTAATCGAACGATATGATAAAGCTCTGGAAAGAATGCGAAAATATAAAAACAGAGAGATCGTGGACGTTTGAAGAGTGAGAGATCTCGGCGGATACATCGATCACCGAGTATATCGTAAGAAAAACGTAAACGAGATAAATCGTCACTATCGAGTTTTCTCGGATTTCTGAATGCCGATCAATTATAACGGCATAAGTCGTTTGTGCCGAAAAGATATATCCAACGCCCACTAAAAAAGCCGCCTTTATCGTCTAATTACCATAAAACACCTTGGGTGCTATTAGGCTTCTGGTCGTCGCATAGGTCATTCGATAAACGTTCGGAAACTATTCGATCGCACTAAAAACCGAATCGACGTCGTTTCATATGCATAATGTCGTAGATAGGGAAGCATTGTCGTTTTCACCTCATTGAGTTTTTTTTGTAAAAAAATATTCTACTTATTAGGTATAGGTACTAATAAGAATGGTGGAAAGCTAATGAATTGATGATGATTGATTTTTTGAATTTTTCTTTCAATTATTTTCTAATTATAATGAAATAATGAAGAATGATAATATTGAGAATACTAATAATTTATTGAGATCCGATAATATACAGACAAACAGGAAGTATCGTCTGACAATTCGTCGGAAAGTACTAGCGTAGAATGAATACTCAATATAGGGGGCAAAGAGGTTTTAATTCGTTCGTCGGGAACGATTCAAATTAGCTTCGCCGTATTCGCGTTAATTTCGCGAGTGCCAATATAAATTTAATTAGAGACGTGTTTGAGCTATTCAATCGGTTTTGCTTTTGAGTGTTGGCTCCGTCTGATGCAGCTCTGACCCCGGCACTGTCGCTTGAACCGGTTCGCCCTCACTAACACCATCGACATCGTCCTCCCGATCCTCATCATCATCATCATCATCATCTTCGTAATCATTATCATCATCATCATCATCGCCGCAGTCGTCGTCGTCGTCGTCGTCGTCAGTGTAATCTTGATCGACATCATCATTATGGTGCGTTTCTCTAGCTCTAGCGCGTCGCCGCCTACGTCGCGGAATCGATGAGACAATGAAACATGAAATGTGCGTGTCGATCTTATTTAATTTAGCGAATGCGATTTCATATTGATATTATATTTTTTTAATTTTAAAATATATAGCGATGTATTTTTAAATATTTTTTCTTGCATATTCATAATCGTTTCAAATTAGCTGAAATTTGAAGTCAATAGTAGAAAACTATACATCAGTTGATCACATATGCAGTAAAATAGCTACAGCTATAATCTGATATACCTATACATGAGAAGACACGAGGTCTGACTCTTGAATGCAGAATTAGTTTTACGATCGACATAGGGTCAAAGTGATACGAATGCCACAATTGACGAAGAATTCAATTTGATTCCAGGCGATATTAATAAGTCAAGGATTCCATTGGACGAATCGTCTTATTAGATGTCGAATTTATACATTTTCTGAATTAAACTTTCACAAAAAGATCGAAAACACTTGTCATTTATGAAAAATTATAAAAAACCTCACCAGAATTCGATCTTTGTACAAATACTCAATTTAAGGAGTCATCACATACAAACTTCTATATTCCTCGCACACCCAAACCGTTCGACTCAATTCTGAATTTTTCGCGAATTGTCACCCTAATTATGATTAATTAAGCATCTAGAGGGGTGGGTGAGAACGAGGAGGGGGTTGGTTTCGTCTCTCGTTTCCAGTCATTCGAGCGTTGCGCACGCGCACGCCGACCATTTAGCGATCCCCGATCCCTAACGAGCCGGCGGCACTCTTTGTGCCCGAGAGCCGAGGAGACCCTCGTTACAGCCGGGAACAACTAAGCCCCAATTAGACTTAGTCCTAATTAAGAGATGCCAATAAATTACGCCTCCGTCATTCTCGCACGCCCGCCGTCCGCCACCCGCCGCCCCCTTCGCGAGATCGGGAGACTTTCGCTGCCGGGACCGAAAATGGGGTGCTTTTCTATTCAGGGGTAGGTTTTGCGATTTTAGGTGCTGAATATTTATGTGCTTATTCGTATCTGAAACAATATGTTTATCGGATGATTAATTTTTATTTATCGCAGATCGATTGAAATTAAATCAATTCACTTGTTTGCATATTGTTTCTGTAACTTACTCTGCCGTTCTTTTCACTCTACACTGTAAAAAGAAAATCTTAGTATCAGTCCGAATTTGGTTTGTTTTTCAGACAGTTCATATTTCAAATTACCCATGGGCATTTTCAGTGTTATATGAATTCAGATCGGATAAGGTTGCTCGTGATTACAGCGAGAGTGGGGGGCAAATTAAGTATAACTAGCAACAAAATTCAATTTCAGACAAACAGAAATTCCAGTATACAACATTTTTAAGATTAACTTTTTACAGTGTAGTCCTTTTTCAAATGCACATAGGAACTCTAGTATTTGTCCACTTTTCTGTTCATAAAATTTGGTCTAGTGAATGTGAATTTCAACTAGCTATTCGTACACTACCAAAAAATTCAAACAGGGCGCTGACACTCCTCTGATAGAATCACCATGAGGTTTCTTCAGTTTGGTTTCATCTGTTACTTATCGTTATTCATATTTACAACTATTTGTACTGTTTTATGGAATAGATTGTGTATGAAAAGCTAGTTTCCACTATATAAGAAATCTAACGTAACTAAAAAGATCACTACTTCAACTGTTTTTGTAAAAATTCTTCCACAAATTTTATAACAATCGATTTTTTGTAAACCTAGATTTTACTCTAAAAAATAAAAGAACTTTCAATTGGGAAATGTCTTGCATTGTTACACCCCTGAACTTGGCTCCCGTTCCCCGAGTCGCGGTTTGAGCGCAAATCGCGGAATGAATTATACCGACACGAAATTTTATAAGACGGGATAATAAACCTGCAAGAAAAACATTGTTAGCGCCCGGGCCGGATTACGACCGTTGATTTATGTGCGCCCGATCGAGCTAATTTGAATGAGCTCAAGACTCTGGACCACCAGCCACCCCCAAGGGCGAGTCTTGCGAGACTCCAAGACCTCGCTGTCTACTCTAGGCTCTCTAAATCGCCTCTAGATCCTCTATTGCTCCTTTGTGGTTATTCGTAAATTGAAATACATTCCAATTCTAAAAAAATATCGAAAACATTCTATCAATTTATATTGTGTTCTACCTAATCATTTTATTGCATTTAAATTTGTTATCTGTTTTGTTCGGGTCTTGCGTCGTTGCTGTTAAATAAACAAACACAAAAACTAGATAACGATAATTGACAACTATTGGGGTTTTCGAATCGATTCCGTGCTCCCCCGCTATGAGACCCTTGTTTTGGAAGGAGACCCTTCCTCTAAAAATGTTAAAAAAGCATATTGTAAAAAAAAGAAACTCAACGTTTATTTCATGCAATATGATACATATTAAAAGCGGTACCGATGTTGTCACGAAAAAAAAACAACCCTCATCACTCGCACGAAAATTATATGACCATTTTTATTAATAAAAAAAGCAATTTTATCTCTTACTACAAAAAAGATTCACATAATTAGTTTTATGATTTTTTTTGATTCTATCAAATCTATTGTTGAGATGAAATTGACGCAGTTATATTTTTGTTTAATTTCTTTTTGGTATTTGTGTCTTATTAAATTGTCATGATACTTGATTTGTCCAATTAGGTTAGGTTTACTTTTTTTTTAAGTTAAGCTTGATTTAGTCAAATTGGGCTACGTTTTAAGTTTGATTAGGCTAGTTTCGAATGTCTTTCCAATTGGACAATATACAATTATATTTTTTTTTTAATAAAATTGTATATCATCGAAGTCTTGGTTAGTTTGCGAGATGCGTAAGGGGACCGGTCGAGGCTGAGCCCCCCGTGGTCAAGGTGGACACATTAATTAAGGGCCCCCAGCGCCCCGTGTCACCTGGAGCCACTTTAAATAAGACAACCATGATCTATGACACGAAATCACATTCCACCTTCTTTACTTCTAAAAATCCACAATCGAGTGTCGAAGCAATTTCTGCCTTCCTTTGTTGCGTTTCTACATTTCATTCACGTTTTCTCTACGTAGAATTTCACACCCATTCGGTCGATGTGCGTTATCTGCGTTTCGGTAACGACGATTCGTGGGTATCCATTTTATTATATCAAAGTGTTACTTTATTGGTCATTCTCGATTTTATAGTTTATTTTTAAGTGTAAACCGGCATTCAGCTGGCTCTTAACACATTTACGATCACGTATTATTTTGTATGCTTTTTCTGGTGCTCTTCATTTTTTTTCGAAACGACATTTCCTTTTTCATATGAAATAAACATATGATTTGAATATGTTAAGGGTATGCTCATTATAATAAGCTACCTTTTTAGTATAAAAAATGGTAATGAAAATTTTTCTTTCTGACATTTAAATAATAATCATAATTTGAACCCTTTCGAATCGATATACTAACCAATATCCACTTTACTATTTATGTGTTATTTCTAAAAAAATCATCCTTATAAAATCATTAAAAATTTAATCTAGTATGAATAGCATAATATTATCCTTTCAACTACGATTAATTTTAGATCGCATAGCATCCAATTTAACAACATACGAATTACGAAAGCTAGATACGCGTTCGTTACGGTGTTGAGGAAAACTGACTAATTCCGTTGTTTTATCATAATTGATACGTTTTTCAAATGATTCTTTTCTCTGTAATTAATATTGATGTCATATTGTTATTTTCACTAAATATGAAAACTCTAGAAGCCCAAGGGTACATATGTATAAGTGAAAAATTTGAATATCTGAAGTTATGCATATATCGATTTTGAATGCATCCATTCGTTTAGTTAATAAAATTCATGAACCGTTTCGGAAACTGTATTTAAATTCATCATTGAATTATTTAGAAATTTTTCAATATTTACACCTAGTCTAGGACTTACATACGTGATCTGTGTTTTACAGTACTAGAATGTGACAAAGTTAGTTCATCTTTGAGATCTCAATTGTAGTTTGTCTCTCTAACAGATTTTGCCTGGAAAACAGAGATTACCCAAGTCCAGGACTGAGTGTATTCGATTACAACATGATCTCCACTTACAATGGCTTTCGTTGGTTATGTGCAATTGTATCCCTCGATTTCAATAGAATCATCGAATAAAAATGACAAAAATCAAACGCATCGTTACAAAATCAGCCTCATCTCCCTCAACACGGATAATAAAGCCAATCCACATTAAACGGGGCTGGTTTTTTACACGAAAACAATCAGAGCATCCCCCGAGCGACCGATACGGCGCAACGAACGCAATTACCTCGGAGGCCGGTAATGACGGATCGCGTAATAACACCGTCACCGTCGCATTCTGCTCTATGCACGACGGACACCGCAAGAACCTATCCTCCGCATCTCTCTCGGTTAAACGAGGCCTCCGGTACGTGAGCGGCGGGCTATGGTCTCTCGTGGTCGCCGTTGTTGTTGTGGTCCTTCGGTAATTGAATGCCAATTATCCGTGCCCGTAAATATGACGTACGGGTACAGGTAGCGCGATTGCGCTCGAGGCCCACGCGTCTTCGGTATCGCGATCCTTTGTGTCCAATAAGACCTAGGGTTTGTGTTGAGTTTCAATATGATGAATGTTTAATTGGGTTTGGCTAATGTTGGATTAAAGCCAGCCGATAGCGCAGCGGTATAAAGCGTTTGTGCATGCCGTGTCGATTCAGCATATTTGGGATGCGTGAGTTCGAGTCCTATCTTGGCGAGTGTCAAAATGTCATTTTTCTTAATTGAAAAAAAATGATATGGAGACACGGTCGTTTCTTTCGAATGTTTGGATTCATTTGATTCGAAAAAAGTGTTAATTTTTAACGCTTTACGAAACGGCTCCGCAAATGATCATCATCACCTATACCTTATTTCGATTAAATTCGAACTATTTAGTGACACCTATGTGTGCACTTGCCTACTCTTAGGAGTCTTATTCTTCACTGTATAAGTGAATGATGTTAACTATATAGAGTTATATATGTCATTTATGACTGATTGAAATACATGGTTGTATAATTGGGGCAGGGCCCTGTATAAAAAAAAAAAAAAATGGCTTATATTAAGACTGCTTATATTCGAAGATCATGACTAGAAATGTAGTGCAAGATGGAACGCTCATTATTTATCTGATTAGAAATTATTGCCTTTCTTGCACTAGTTCTTGCACCTAGAAAAGCAACAGTTTCTAGCTTGAATCAAATTAGAAAAGAAAAGCATTTTCCCTTTTAATCATGACTCAAATTCTGCTGATTTCATTTTAGAAAAGTCCAATGACCAGATAATCTGAATCTTTTTTTTTAATTCACGATCAGGATTGAATTTATGAAATCCTCATGATCTTCGTGTACATATTGATTCATATAGCAAAAAAATCATAACCGCTCCACTTAATTGTCACATAAATAATACGATAAACGCTCTGGTACAACAGCAACCGATCACTTCATCCAGATTCCAGAATCAACGTTGATTAAGTTATAATCGAACATATTTATTATTTTATGACAGAGCGCCGTTGATCGATTGCTCCGGTAATGCAGGTTTCTCTCGCGGTAATTGTAAACATCGACTTCTTATCATTGCGCTATACATACATACGGCTGTTCGAATCGCATTACGCACATTCCATAAATTTTCCCGACGGTCAAAGATCTCAATTGTGGGAATTTATCGTCGAGCTTTTGTTAGGGACGATTTGTTCGACGATGACTTAAAGCCGCGTTACACAATTATCCTTTTTCTTCGGGGATAGTTCGTTTTATTTCGTCGACGATTCGGTCGCGAGCGGTCAACCTTCGACGCGCGATCCATTTCGAAATTGGTGTTTGCTTTCGCATAATAACCTATTATTTCGTATAAATGTCGACGTCGGCTATTATAGTGAATATATTGGATTACGCGAATCAATCTAATTTGACGTATTAATTAAATTAAATGAACGGTTCAATTTAATTTGCAGCGGGGTACGAGCGTGCTCGAGTCCTATATTATATTGCACCCGCATCGATCAAACAATTAACGCCGATCCATTAGGGGAATTTGTTTTTAATTTTTAATTTTTAATTTGGCATTTATGTGTAATAAAATTTCAAAACGTTTCAATAATCGTACCACTCTAAAAAAAATGTATTTCACCGACCGATCATTCCATTGTGCATTATACGATTAAAAAAATTGACCCATAGATTAGACTTGAATTAAATTGATTAAAGCGGTGAACATATCTCTCGTCGTTTACAGTCACTTGTGCTCTTAGTCCTCGTTTGTTTTGAATTATAAACATTGTAAGGAGCAATATAATGGAGGGGCATCAACGTATTTTATTACGGGCGCGATTAATAAACGTTTGGCTACCCCTACGGGCAGGACACTGATTGGCCTGCGAGACCACGGGACGTACCATAAACTTGGTGCTTTATTTGCTATCGTTGGCCCATACTTGTGTATGTATGATATTTCGTATGTATGCAAGAGCTCGGAGGACGCGTGTGGAGGTTTATGCTCTCCAAGAGCGCATGATATAATCTCTACAATATATGGCTCATTAATAATAATATTTTATATAAATATCTGGAAGTGCGCATCTCGCCGCGTAACTTATCGACGTTCCCAAGCCGGATGAAAGTGAATAATTTATAGTTATTAAAATGTGCAAGCGATTTACGAGCCGTATCCAACGTCCCTGGTGCTGCAAAACGAAACCCGAGATCGTCTTCGGCAAAAACACTTCGAACGAAATTGATATTTGATAGAGCTAAATGCTACGACGCTCATTTTCATGTAAATGCCACTTATATTACATTTATATCGCCCGCTTCGAGTGAAAATAACGTATGTAATTCGTACTTCGAAAATTATATTTCAATTATATCGCTTATAATTCAATTAAAATATTTAATTTTATTTTTTTAAAAGCCGTTTCGATCGAACAGGTAGACGCGGTCGAGTCCTTAGCGACACAATACGAATCGAAATCGTGGCATTCCTCGGGCGATACCATTCCCGAGATAATTAATTGAAGCCGTGCGTTCAACAATCGTCTAACGATTTCAATCTCATTAGAACGATCGACGGACGGATCTATTTTATTTCTGATCGAGCATTTACCAACGATGATTCATCAACTTATCTAAGACCGAGAACGTATCGGCGACCATCTAAAGTCCGCCGCTCGCGATATTGCTAACAATCGGATCGGATAATGCCGCGTACGCGATTCGGAACTGTCGTGGCGTAAAATTATTTTTCGAAACGAAATTCTTCTCGTCGGCAATTTCTTGCATGGGAGGATATTCCGAACGGCTCTTTGATTGCCGGTCCCGAGCCCAACAACAGCAACAATGCGCTCTCTCGGCTACCGTCCGCGCGATCAATTCAAATCCCCGAGATCAATGCCAATAAGGGTTTGTGCCACTAATGATCTGACTTATTATTTAATCAGTTCCCTTTGTGCTTATTTAAGCTCGGTACAATGCCCGGTAACGATACGGTGCGACCGGATCGTAATATCGACCGACAGCGGAATGCGTGCGAGTTTCGTACAAAAAACTTCTATGAAAGAAGCTCGCTATAATATGAGAGTTGTCTTCGTTTAAGTAATGAGCGAAATTACATTAGAGCTTTCGCCAAATCGCAAAGACCACCTGGTTCTGGAAATCGTCTAACCAAAGGGGTCTATCCCGCAGTTACAGTCGCCTAATTGCCCGCCATTGTGCTCAACACTTTAATGTAAATGTGAATAGGTTTTGATTCGACGGCCACCTTCCTGCGAGCGATCGACAATCACACAAGCAGCTCGAATAATCGCACTTTGAAAAAAAAAAACTATTCAATACGAAACGAATCGATTGTGATTAACGATCGATTCGTTTTTCGAAACGGAATCGTTTCGAAGCGATTTTCCGATGCGGTCTCGTTGTGTGGTTGAGCCCGCTAGTTCGGGCCCTCGTCTAGGTGTGAGTTCGGCCACAATTGGACGCCAAATGAACCACAAAAATTACGTCACAATGAGGGTGACCAGGTGGTCGGTCGGTTGAATTTTTCATTCCCGCTTCAGCGTTTTGCATGACGGCGCCAAACGACGTATTAATTGAGTCACTTGTGCTGCGTGTCGCCGAATAATTCGTTCTCGATTTACCACTAGTCATTGTAAATAATTAGCGACATTTATATTAAGCTGAATGCAAAAAATATATTGTGCAAAATGATGCATTTTTTTTCGATAGACTCGATTTCGTAATTATTTCGAGTCAGTAAATTTAAATTATTTTTAAAAGAAAAAGTAATAAATTCTGCGTCACTTCAATACAATTGTGTGGTACTAATTACTCAACAAAAGTTTGTATGTAATTGTCGATAAATGGTTGTCGTAGTTGTGCTATGTATTCAACGAGTTTATTCGAAAGCCGTTCACTGCTCGTCGCTCGGTTCTTTGATGAATGGCGGAGCAAAAGCGAAAAAGTTTTTGATACAATATCACTTTAATGAAATGAATACTGTGAAATGAGGTCGTTAAAGGAATTGCGTAAAATCTCTCCGTCCCTCGAAAAACCCAACCAGTGCCGCATAACTACAATATGCCCGAGTTCATTCAAACAGACATTTTTAAAAACACACTCACACCACTTAAAACATGATGAATACGTTGATATAGGCGGTTAAAAAGCAATATAAAAGCGGAAAGAAAGAGTTAAATTAACTTTAAACAAGCTACTTTTCTCTCCGATGTGGGAGAGCGAGGAGGGATTTCTTCAATGTCTTGAATTTAAAGTGAAACTGTAAGAATGATTGCGAGGAAAGTTTTCCAAGGGGTTGGTTGCGACCTCCGAAGTCTGGCCGCCCCCCGGAGCACCCTGGAGCCCCCAGGAGCCCCCAGGACCCCCCCAGGCCCCCCTGAGAAGTCACGGCGAGGGTATGGTGTCACGGGCGCCCCTGATTGACCCCATTCACCCCTAATGAGATATTGTCCCCACAGGGGCGGCCCGCGCCCGTACGCAGTTACAAACTAAACCAATCCACTAACCATTCACCTCGACCGCCGCCGATGTACTTTCAATTGTTAACAAACATATTTTTCTGTTGCGAGAGGATTTTTCGTTTTCATTTTCGAATTTTTTTCGGCGCTTTTTTAACGAATTCGGAACGTAAATGACGAGAGCGCGGCGTCATTTGTGCGGATTCTTTCGCACAATATGCCGCTTGATTGATTGGTAAAATATAGCTCTTTTTCAATGTGTCGAATTAATCTTTAGATAATTTGTTTTTATTCATTACGGTTAAATTATATTTGAGTTTCTTCTATCGGAGAGTTTCTCGATTTGATCGTTCATTTTGCGTTTCATTCATATATAATTATGTACGATACGCATTAAATCAGTTTGATACGTATATTGCGAGATTGTCGATCAATCACCTATAAATCGATAGCTTGATTCTTAAAATGTATTCACACTACAATTTCAGTCGATCGTTTTTTATATCAAGAGAAAACTTTTCTATTCCTAATAAGAACAAGCATAAAAAAAACTAATATTTTGATTGATGCTTAAGTAATATTAATGGCATAAAGTTATTTAGTTAACCCTTTTACAATCTGAGTTTTTATATCGTGATTTTTAATGAGGTGCACAATTTTTTTCTGCAATGTTATTCCTGGAAAATGTTTTAGGAAGTTCGTTCAAAAATATTGTTTTGAATCGATTTATGATCACCGATTGTGTCTCAACAATCGATTTATAAAAAAATCATACTTGAAAATTAACTTGAAAAAAAAATGTAAGTGACATATTACATCCATATTTTCCCTAATTTGAACAAATAACTAAAATTTTACCTTATTGTATAGAAAAATTAATTGATTAAACATTGCCGTAATAGAATCAGTGAACACAGACGAACATCCGAAATTTCAATCCTCTAATCGTCTAATCGGTTCCGAATCGTCGATATCGAGCGAACCCGAACTTACACCCTAAAACCACCCTATCCCTCATCCCCATACACACGGCCACCCCGTGCACCCCACCATGGCCACCGTTGACAATGTTCTTCATTTGCGTTCCGCCTCGTCGTCTGAGCGCGAACATTTGTCATTTGCCTGCATTGTCCGCGACCACCATCCACCATCCACCATCCACCATCCACCATCCACCATCCACCATCACCATCCACCACAGTTCGCGGTTCCCACCATCCATCCATCCATCCATCCTTGAATCTACAATTTCCGCAAATCCGCGATCCCTCGACTGCATCAGCCGATGCAGCGGCCTCTGATTGCCGATTCTTGTCCGTGACTCTGCTCTCGTTAACACTGTCTTGAGATTCCCATTTATCCTCTCTTCCTCACACCATTTTGTCAGCTTCCTCATACCCTTTCGTCATCTTCCTCGCACCCTTTCCTTAGCTTCCTCACACCGTTTCGTTAGCGTTGAATTGCACGACGATTAACGTTCGTCATCTTTGAACTGTCCTGTTTTAACTGAAGATAAATTTGTTTTTTGTTTGTTCATTATATTTGTATTCAAATTCTACAAATGGGACACTCATTTATTAGTATGCTTAATGCAGTTTATATCGCTTGCTTCTTTCAATCATGTCGCTTCTTTTTGAATTGGTTACTTGTGATTGGAATAAAAACCTTCAATTAAATGAAAAAATAATAACTTTTTAAGAAATATTCAATAAGAATGTTTACAATATAACTAGTCATTTCTATACTTCAAAAAATTTTCGAAAATTAAATAAATGAAAAATAAAAAAAGACAATGACACGAACGAGTCTTCCTTTATCTCCTTGTGCAGTTGGAATAAAAAGGAGTCAAATATGCGAGATCAGATGTTTATCTTTCGGTCAAGATGAACTGCGTGGGTTGAACGGTGCCTTGTCACGATGATGTTTCCAATTTTACGATCATTTTTGATTTTGACCCACCGCATATAGACGAGGTGTTAAATTTCCAAACGAGAAATCGGTTAATCGGTCAACTCGAAGAATTCGAATGCATAATCATAACATTTTTCCTCGATCATCAAAAATTCTGAATCCGATTAATTTATTTTAAATTTATACTACACAATAGTTAACAATCACTTAAAATCTTAAACGTCTCGAACTAATTCGATATAAATTTAATGAAAAACGAATGCATCGAATCAAACGAAAATCTAAATCATCTCCGAAAGAATGCAATAAGTTTGCGCAACGAATTAATTAGATCGCGCCAACTGACCGAAGGGGGTTCCATTTGAACCCTATGAGAGGGGGGAAGGGCCCCAATCGGGGGGCGCACATCCCGGGTGCTCCGCCACCCCGTGGGTCGGATTAATTAATTCCCGACGTAATAACCGACCGGACGGACGGACGGACGGACGTACGAACGGATCGTATCGTCCGCAGTGGAGAACTTTTCATTAAAGCTAATGGGGCGTTTACACTTGAACCGATTCTTATTGGGGAAAAACGAATTTTGTTCCAGCTCAAATCGAATGCAGATACATGAAAATGCATTATATTTATAATTTTTTGTTGAAATTTTTAGAAATTTATGAAAATTGAATGTATTTTTTTTTCATTTGGATATTTATAGAATTTGAATAATAAATTTGAACATTTGCAATTGACTTTAAATTGAAAAATAAAACAAATCCGGGATCAGAGTCATTACGAGTCATTATAAAATGGTTACCAAGGCAATTATGTAAAAAAATCTAAGTCTACACTAGTTTCTTTTTGAATATAATTGATAAATCAGATATTAGAATACTTAAAACGGTTTGAAAAAAAAAGAATCATCTAATCTGAAATGAAATTTTATTAATCGACTACAACTCAATAATTAAATGAATAATTTTCATAAGAAAAATATTTTTTTCAATTGTAATTTCACTATTGAAACACAAATATAAACATATATTTGACATTTTAAAACTTTTTATAAAATGTTAAAATAATTTGCACAATAATAATAGCTTCAATCCTCGCGCCCTCAATCAACAGCCCATTCACCAACGCCTCAATACGACACTGACAAACTCGACCGAACTGAAATATCTCAATCTCTCGACTGAATTCAAACTAAACCAAGATCATAGCATCTATCTAAACTAAAATCCTAACCCAACTTAAATTTCTCTGATGATCGAAAAGAACCCGATCGCATCCTCTTTGCCGCCCACACGCGACACCCCACCCCCCGCCCACCCCTTCCGCCCGAAGCTCGCGCCAAATTACCAAACTGCGCCAAAACATAAAAGCTCATCCATAAATTAAGAGATAGGAGAGGGCGCGCACCGTACAAAATTAATCAAATAATCTACATAACACGCGGCGCGGGGTGAGGGGGTGGGCGGGAAAGGCGGCGCGGAGCGGCGGGGGACGGGGGCGGGGGGGCGACGGAGGTGGACGCAGGGGAGGCGCGCGGGGCGGGGGCGGGACGCCGATCAGTCGCGCGTGGACCGCCGCGCGGTGTGCACGTGTGCGTGTGCGTTGTGCGCGTGCGCGTTTGTTTTGTTTGCGTCTAGTACTACGCGTTCAGCTGTGGGCCACGTGCCGCGCGAAACTCAACCCCTGCCTACACGGACATTGCATTTCGCTAGTTTTTTTCGAATATTTTCGTTGTGTTTTTTATTCGGAAGCGAATCGAGAATTTTTAAATTTTGTTTCGGTTTGAATTTTTATCATATATTTTTTCGTTTTTGAAAATTCGTTATGTTCTGTTGTTTTCGAGTGCGACGTTGTTAGTCGAGGTTGTTCGAACGTTTAGGGCCGCACGTCCCAGCATCTCTCCCGCCTGCATACGAGGTAAATTTAATTGTTGTGCTTTATTATTTTGTGCATGCCGTTGTTTTGAGTCTTATCCGAACTCGATTCAAGTTCTAATTCGGATGAATCGTTCGGTATTGACAGATTTGTTAATGTGAGGTTATGTCGCTTGTCAAACAGGAGCGTTCTTAAAAGTTGGGAAAAAGTTTCGATTTGTTGTCGAAACTGTTTTCGAGAAACACACTGTAGTGACGAGTCACATGCAGTCGTGCTAAATAATTGTACAATTCGGTTGTGCTGAAGCATTGTGCAATTCCAATATACATTCGTTTTTTGCATGTATGTACATATTTTAAATTAATCGATCGATTTGATATTTAATTTTTTATTAAACTACGTTTTTTCTGTCGAATTATTTAGTTGCATTGTGAGAACTAAGCATTTTCATCATTTCATGAAAAAAAAATTAACAAAAGAATTTTTGCTTAGTAACAAATTTGAAAAATTTATTATCGAAATAAATTCAAAATATTTTCTCTATTGTGATCTTTAAAGTATGCTTTTTTTTCATTTCGTTAATATTGTTTCAAAAATAAAGTTGATGATGTCAGCTGTGCACGTGTGATGTCATTCGTTCGCTTGTGTATGTATTATACAATTTTATATGAGAATATTAAAATCATCACACAAATGGATATTATGATACGAATCGCATTGCCGGTGCATCGACCGTGAAGGCTGTCTACTCGACATTGCTAAATTGCCACAAAAAAGGTTTTATGTTTTTTGATTTGTCGTAATATTTGCAATATTTAGCTCGTGTATTACTAAAATTGACCGATGATATATTATTTTTGAATGAATTTTATAAAAATTATAACTCGTATTGAGACGAAATTGATTCTCAAAAGTATTTTCGATTAAATTTTCCTGCCTCAGTGTTGAATCACCAATTTACCTATGAATAATCTATGAGTAAAAAGTCGTTACTCAAAAACTTATTAGATTTTTTTCAACATCAAATTATTTTACATCTAAAGGAAAAAGTACTATTTTCAAAATTATTTAAATAAAAAAATATGATATTTCTTTCAAATAAATGCAATTATCTTATTTATGAAACTTTTTTCCACAGAATAAATTCTCAGGTGGTCTCTCAAAACATTCAATTGAATCGAACACGCTCGATGAGCATAATCGAATAACGAAATCGCATAATCGAAAATATAAATCTGACCATATTTTCACCGTTATATTACGCGGGTAGTCTTTATTTGCGACACATAATGAAATCAAAATGTTGCTAACCTTGCTTTTGTACCGGCTTTTCCACGAGCGCCGACTGCGACAAGGCGGTTTAATGTTTAGTACCCGAATGACGATCGCGATTATCGGTTTCCAATTCGAAATATTTATAATTTTGATATCGTTACACACTTAACAATTTTTCGGTTCGCCGGTTTATTTAGATTTTTGACGGTTTTAATTACGAATCGAACGCACCGCGAGTTGTCGTTGATAGGTAGGTAGTCAGTCGGTGATAACACAATTAACTGATAATTTTTTAGTTTGTTATTTTTTGCTTTTAATTTTGACAATGGTATAAATCTACTTTCTTTCGTTCTAAGATATTTAATATTTTGCATTTTACTTTGTTAGGAATGCAGTTGAAAACATTTAACATTATGCTGAAATAAATATTTTTAATTGAACTTTTTTTCCAAAATTTAAATTATATGAATATGAAGATAAATTAAAAAAAATAATAATTCTATTTTTTTTCAATTACACCATTGTCACAATTAAAGACACATTTTTTATTTTCATATACACATTTAACGAAATTTTATGATTGAACAAATATTTTAAAGAATAGTTGAATAAGCAAGATATTAGGGATTTTGAAATTATAACCACATTTGAACTTATTGTCTTACACATAGTCTTCTTGTCAAATAGCTTCAATATTAATAAATAATGAGATTGTAATACGATTGTGCAAAGCATATCGATACCATTAAGCAACAGTAGGTTCATGACTCGTAAAGTCACTTCTCTCCTAATGAGCAAATCTATCATTGCACAATTGCTATCGAACCACCGCACTTGCACAACCTCAACACAGATAAAAATCACGAACCTCATCTCAAAATCGAACTCAATTCCCTCACATTAAATAAAAAAAACCATCATAGAATCGACAAGGATGACAATTGACAGTGACCGAGCAAAGGTTGCGCACACCTGGCCGCGGTTGCGGGGTTGCCGCGTTTTGTTCGCCGGTCTACCTGTGTGTGCCCGACACGAATTCTTGCTCCGCTGCACCAAACGGACCACCACTATCACACATGATGCCCACCACATGTGCGTCGGATGCATAAAACTCGAAAGCACCATGTATAGTGTGTGTGGTTGGTGCACGAACTGTTCTCTCTCCTTCGAAGGTTCGTAGGATCGAAGGATCGAAGGATCTTCCTCGTGCTGCAAGGGGTTGGTTCTCTGTCGGTTTTGACGAGTGGTTGATGCTTGAAGGGTGTTTGTTTGGTCTCAAGTTGGTTTGAAATTGTTGATGGTTCTTTTTAGGTGGATCTAATGGCATTAAGAAGGGAAACCTATCATGTCTGTTAGTGCACCTTTGTCTACATATGTCAGCTGATATGGATGGCCTAGTTGAGTAGGAGCAATACTAGATTGAACTACACATTTACATTTGCAGGAAATTCTGCATTAAAATCGTTTAATTTAGCTATTGAATTTTCCATGGGAATCTGAAGATTATGTTTCTACGATTGAGTCGTTGTGGATTATCATGAGGGTATTTAAAAACGTTGTCTTGTTAAATTATATTTAATTTAAACATTTGAGTGATATTTCTGATTGCGCGGTATCTTCTGTATAATCGTTTCGAGTTCTAGTACACGTTTGTAATTATGAAAATTTAAATTCTCAAGATTGTTCGGATTAAGATATTTTTTTGTAAAACTCGTTTTATTTCAGCGGATGGTGTGTATTCAAATTCATATCATTCGATTACGTATATTTGAAACACAACTTAGCGTTCTTAATTAATTTATTTTACATAAGATATTTCCTTGAAAATTTTGTTTAACAACAACGCAATTTTATACAATTTTTTAATCCGAATTCTTTAGCGCAAAAATAAAAACATTAATTGCAATTATTTATTTCAATCAAAGCATTCTTTTCGCATTGTAACGAATACATCCCGTCATCGAGATTAATCAACGCGAAACGTATCTCACGTTAGAATCCATTCAAATCGTCTTCAAATTTTCGACATTTAACATTCCACCTTCAATCTGGGACGTCCGAAATAAGCCGTGTCTCATCGAAAACACCAAAAATCTCGCTGCCGAATTGACACATCTCACAGCCATCTATATAAAGAGTGCCACTTATTTATAGCCCAGAAAGTGTGCTTCTCTAAAATGATCGGTTTATACGTGAAATAGCGCATTCTCGGAGAGACCATCTGGCTCTGGATGACCGCGGATTGCACAATTTGTCGGAATCCCTCCGCTCGTCCGATCTTTAACAGTTTCGTGGATAAAATAAACAGGTTCCTCGACGACCCAGTATCAGGGAAAGAAGCATATTATCGTATACGTACGTATGAGAGGACGTCGCATCGTCTTCGGTTTATACTTTTTCAGCGTTTCGTTCTCGTGTCGGCCAATTTGTAAGTGTCGATATCGCCAACATAATGCGGCGTCTCCTCGAGGGAACAATGGCTTCCTGAATAATAAACGTAATAATAATGTGAACCGGACATCTGTTCTGTTCCGTCGTGGTCCGAAGCAGCAGGTGACAAGAGGTGTGTGCTTCGTTTGCACCGAGTGTGTCGATTCGAACCGTTCCTATATTCATTCGTGTCACTTTTCGGAAAATTTCGTGTCTGTCTTCAATTTTGTGTATTGATTTTGTAAGTGTGCCTATTCTCTTTTTTTCGTTGAATATTTTTAAATATCCAATATTGCTTGATGCATACTTTTAGAGTGATTTGATATGTTTCGTAATTCGATGAAATCACTCATTAGAGTTATATTCATTGTATTCAATTTAAATTCGACACTTGTTTTTGTCATTAGATATTTCTTGTTTGTGTGTGTGTGTGTATATAATTGATATTGTAATACAATAGTTGTGCATTTGCATCTCAATTTGAATTATAAACGCGCTTGACGTGTTTATAGCCCAATATAACACCATCACTGTGATATATAGACCATCAGTATGCATTATCACGATGCATTATCATTTATGACACTTGAGCGCCACTCTCATTTTTAGTTAAAACGTTTCGTTAACACTTCCATGTTCGGAATTATCTATGCTAATTATTTAATGCATTTTATATAACATTTTCATTCCGGCAATCAAAAAACATTTTCTGTGTATGTGATTCTATCACATAATAGTGGCCGTATCTGCAATATAATTTATGTATCATACTAAATTTTGTACGTTTGTAGGCGTTCGAGTAAATTTTTATATTAATGAAATATTTAGACTAATTATCTAACAAAATTATTTATGGTTATTATCGAAATGTGTCATTTCATAATGATTTCGCATTAAGGTTGCACAATTGATACTAAAAGTGAATGTTAGAAAGTTGAGTTAAGTCTTTTTCGAAAATTAGATTGTAATAAAATTTTCGATATGAATATTACCTAATTTATCGATCGATTAAAGAAATATTTGAATTCATTTTTGTCGATTAGAATTTGATAAATTTTCTTATAAAGAATTTGATTAATCGCCGTCAGCAGCATAGCTCAGCAAACTCTCAACACTCCTAAACGCTGCACTTTTTTGAATTATCTTGTTAAGGCCCGAGAGCAATGCATTCATGTATTTTTACGCGAGTATAAATTTCCTTAACGGCCGAGGACACTGTCTGAGGACTACAGAGGTGGAGCGAGAGACCCACAGGAGAGGACTGTTAGCCGCGGGCGCCGAAATTGCCGTCGAGACGTTCTTCCTGTTTGAAAACTTTAGCACTAGATTATGCCCGCGACAAAGGACGAAAGTTATTTCAAAAGCTCCACCACCATCACCAACAGCAGTAGCAGCAGTGTTTATTCTCGATACAAAAGGGTGCGGACCTGGACACTTGGAAGTGGAGCGCCTCGTAAATTACGCCCGTTTTCATTTAGGGCTCCTTTAATGCGTCGCGAATTCCCGGTGATTAATTAGCCAAAGTTTCGCGAGCTCACAATGCTCCAGAAACCGAGAGGAGAGCAGTCGGCCACCATCATCGGCCATCAATCACCGATTAGGCCGTTCTGTCTGCGGCGCACTCGACTTCGGAAGCCTTCGGGATTCGGGACTCTGGCTCCGAAAGCACAATGCCCGAAGAATCTGCCGCAACATTCCCGGTATAATGAGTGTGTGTGTGCGAATTCAATGAAGCCGCAGGCTATTTATCATCGCGTCGTTGCGCGGCCGCATAGTTTTACGCGCCGAATTATATTATCCGCGGTGTTAACCAGTTTCGAAGCGACACACAAAGTATTTATTCCCGAGCATCCTCCGAGGGGGAGTCGGTCGGTCTGACGGTGTAACCGTAAGAATTTCGTTTGTTTAGTCGACAATGACTGAGCTCTAATTAAATTTTCGGTCGTTACGATACGGCTGATCGCGTTCAGTTATTGGATCTCGAGACTTGATGGATTCTTCAAATTTTTAGAGTTCCATTCGAGAGGTTGCTTTGCTCAGCGGCTAAGTAATTTCGCTGATACTATCTTCAATTTTGACATTTGTTAAAAGCACGAAAACTAAATCAGATGTTTTAACGCTTTTTATTCTGGATTCGAATAGAAAATAAAACTTAAAACTCACGAATTTCCCGACGCTAAGTAATTCTTATCACGATCATGATTGAACACATCACATCGGACGCGTATCAAAACGAAAGCTCGCCTTTGAAACCTCGAGCGACTTCCGTGCGGCGATCGAGCGTTTTGATATATTGTCGATCGATCGCCGCTTTTTTTCCACCATGCCCGCCCTTTTTCCTCGCCTTATTATTTTTCAACACGTAAATCATAATGTGCAGCCTCGAATAGTGGCCCGGAGGAGTCGGGAAAGGTCCTGAAAGAGCGTTCGCGATTCAGCAGAGAGTGGAGAGCGGAGAGAGTGAGGCGGACCCCGTCGACTAGGGTCGCCGGCCTCCACCCGCGACACGAATATCCCATTTGCAAATTGAAAAGTGGATTAATATTCCTCCGCCATTTTTACCATCCATTAAGTGACAGGGGCAGTTTTTTGTTCGAACTGCAATGAAAGCCTTCGCCTTTTTTTCGGACGCCCACCCGAACGGCCGCCCCACGCTCTTTCGCAGCACTGGACGCTAACGTTTTCGAACAACGCTCGTTCGCCGACGGTAATTGGTATCGACCTGCACGATGACGTCACGAGACGAAAGCCTTTCTGATTGTGCATTGATTCGACTGTTTCAATTTTGATTTTCAAATCCGTTCGACGCTCCCTCGCTTCGTTTAGTTCGGAACAATTCAATACTATATCTTCCTATCGGATCTAATTGCTTATTTCTGAAATGAATCAAATAAACTTTTGTGATTATATCGCTTTAACTATACTTTGACTTTAAAGTATCTCACATTCCCTTCGTTAGATTCATTTAACAGCTTTGACGAGTCAATAATACATTACAAAGTAAGCCCATCATTCCGCCTGTTAACCGCACCAATGTCTGCTCATTAGATTGGCCCACTTGGGCACCATTAACATTAGGTAAAAATACAAGAATTACATTTAATCATAATATAAAAAGCTATCGCGAAGGACAGCTTTTCTGGTGGCGTGTGAAATGCCAAGGAATCACGGTATTAGTCAATAGTTCAGTGACTGGACATTGAAACTGCACCATTGTTGAATTGTGCAAAATATGATTTTTTTTTAATTGATTTCGTCCTTGGTTGAGTATATTTTGAATTGTATGATTTCAATACAATATTGCATTCGATGCACTTGTGTTATCTGAGGTCAAGCGGTTGTGCGTTGACCCAGCCGCGTGGTGCGCCGGACCTCTTCTCTCTCTCGATGCTCGCTCATCCCGCTTTTGCGTTTTGCGGTCGAAACAAAACAAAGCCGCCGACATAAAGGACGCATTTGCATCTTATGAATAATTTCAATGCGCTTTCCTGTGTCTTAACTGTATTCGAACGGCGGCCGTTCGCTATGTGTGCGCATGTCGCAGGTGCTTTTGCCGCCGTTCTTGCAAACGCATCGTCCATTTGTGCTTGCGCTACCGGTGCGCGTTTAAGCTTTGTCTTATGGCCGATGACTGCTATTTAGCCGACTCGACAAATTATCCTGACATTTCAATTCGAATGATATTTAACCCTGTGAGCTCAATGTCAAATGTAACTCGATAATTTTTGTTTCTCGTGCCGAAAAATTCTCCAAAGTCGATAGGGTCAACAACGGTTTCATCGGATGCAACAAAATAGACTACGTTATTCATTGATTTGAGTATTCACACGTGCTTCGATAGCAAATAATTGAGTTTGAATATATAAATCTTTGCTAATCAAATGTTTTGACATTTCTTCCGAACGTTCTGCACGGACGATGGTTTCGCGATCCAAATTTTGCTACTTTGATGTTGGTTTTTTCGTATCATTCTCTTTCGATTCGTGTATGCCGGTCGTGCTTCACGTCGTAAAACATTATCGATCGCATCATAAATCCAACGATTGTGAGATATTGATCGAGCATCACCGATCATCTGACAGTCGCGCATATTTATTCTGGCGGTTCCTCCTTTGCGGCCTTCCAGAATACAATCTTCGGTCGTAAATTATCGTTGCATCACTTGTTAACACCTATTCTCTTCGACGCATCGAAATTACAGTGTCCATACGTAGGTACACGCATTGTTCGTGATTTTTTTCCATCGCCGTTGTTCGGCTACGTGACGTCGGGGAATACTAGTCGGTCGCATTCAAAATATTTTCAGCGATAGAATCCTTTCAGGTTAATAGAGACGATTGTGCAGGACGCTGTTTCCCTGATGATGCATTGTTCTGTCGGGAGATTGAACGTTGCAAATTCACCGTGCGAAATATGGGCGGTTTATACGAAAATTTCACTTGAATAATTCAATTTTTATACGTTCGGATTTACAACGCGTACGTTAGACGAGCTCGCTATCGTTGTGTTTTTTGGACCAACTTCAAAGAGAACTCGAACGCGACAAGAAAATAGGAATATTTATATTAGCATTTATGTATTCTTTGAAGAATTTTTTCAAAATATAATATTTCAAAACAAAAAAAAAAAATGATTATCTCGTTTCGAAATCATAACGTGTTAAACTATTTTCGTTTCGATCGATCATTGGTATTTATTCGAAAGTCGAATATGCGAAATGTTTCGAGAGATTTTTTTCCTTCGCTTTCGCACGAGCAAGATTTATACCGAGTTCGTACAGTATTTTTATAAACAATGGCCGTTCGAATGATCGTTTTCTCTTGCATATCGGCCATCAGCTGTCCGTCGAGCGAAAATCATCATCAGAGATATCTTGACCCCAAGAGCCTCCGTGAGTGTGTGTTTTATTTGCTCTGCGGCACCAAACGGCAACTCAACACAATCTTCGGACAAAATCTGAGCGTGTAATTAATACCGAGGGGCCATTAGGCTTGTTTTATTCCCGACTTATGGCCGGCATATCAAGAAAATCATTATAGTAATTATTTTTTATAGTACACAATTCCTCGCATTACGTCGCGTCCGAGAGTCGGTATGAGGTTCTTCGGCACATTCCTATATGATTATTATATTATTATTTCAATTGCTGAGTGTGTATGTATCTATTTCTTTTTCACGTTCGATTGCCGTGTTGAAAAAAAAATGCCAACTAATAAAGTCGGTCGATTTGTTCGGTGGATTTTGTCGCAGGTTTATGTTTTCCGCGACCTTTGGTACTGTTCGTGAATTGAACGACGTTGACCTGAATTATAATGCGTAGTAAAGCACTTTTAAACAAAAAACCTTGCGAAACGATTCAATAAAATTAATCTGCATAAAAATTCAATTATCAATTGTATTTATTCTTTTATTATGGTAATTGCTAAGTATGGCGATTGTTGAATATCAGCGTCATTGAAGAGCATTAATTATACACGATGATGTTTCGTAGAATTCTTGCAATTAGCGACGGCTCGAATTTTTTTTTTGCAAAATCGTCTCAATTAAAAAATATATTAAGACGTTTTCCAATTAAGCTTTGTCTTCTCGGAACAGTGAGAAAAATCTATCTTTCCGCTTGCATATAGGAAAAGTTAATTGAGTGTTTGTTTTTCCCTTTTCATTAAAATTTTAACCGATTGCGCGGTTCCTTATCTTGCGGCCAATTAACATTCCTAACTACGCTTAAAATTGGCACACGGAACATTTCTCAAAGAGCAACAGATTTAATGGTCTCAGAACGAGAAGCCGTGTTCGTCAAATTAACTAAACGGAAAAATACGTATAATAACAATATTATAAATGGCCATTTATTCACTCGTGCGAAATCATCGGACAGATTATGAAACTCCCCTGTCTCGTAAATTATTTTTCAGAAATTTCAAAAATGAAAATAAAAGGTTTTCAGTCGTTTCCTTTATCATTTTATTGTGCAATTGTAAGATAATTTTCGAATGTTTATTTCGCATCTATAAAATGCGTTCAGAACTCTAATTATCGCTAATTAATTGGTTTATGATGGTAAGTACTTTTGCAATGTTTATTATCTAATAAAATTTAATGGATGAAGTTTTACGATCAAAATTCAGTTATTTTCAATTTTCGCGTTCTTGTGGCAAGGCAGAAGCATCTATTTAAGCTTTTTTTACATCATATTAAATACATGTTGGATATAAATCGTAATTATTACTTAAGTGTGCACTGTTTAAATATTTTAATATAATCTGTTTTTTATTATAATTAATATAATTTCACATTAATGGCTTTCATATAATTTTTATTATCTGCTTAATTTAAAATATTTGTAATAGTCAACATTGCTTTACTGGCGTGAATGTGCGAAATAATTAAACAGACGGTCATAATTTTCAAATGCAATTTCTCTATTGAATAATCGGATTGAAAAAAAAATGTTTGCTTCGAGCATTTTTCAAACGAGTACAATATAACGATGTTTATAGCGAATTTTTGCGGATGCGCTTATTTGATTCGCATTTCAACCGTGTGAACCGCATTTCGCTTTTTAATTGCGTGAAAATTTTTACGCATCCAGTTTAAAATCTGGTTTCGATTAACATACTTTTTCCAAACACGTATCGAATTCACGAAGAAAACAAAAAAAACTAATGAACGTGCATCGAAGGAGTAGTATTCAACAATAGCACAAGTGAGGCCCACACTCTCGGTGTCGTTAAGTTCCCGCTTAATTTACTCTGAATTATATCGCATTTTTCATTACCGTTTTGTGTTATAATTTAATTGGTCACGGACAATTTAGCCAGCGTGCCTTTTGTGTGCAACGTGTCCGGGACTCGAAGCCTCATTTCAAAAACATAACATCCTCGCACACAACAAAGAGACGAGAAAGAAACTCGCGTATAATAGGTACGATTCGGTTTCAGAATCGCCGGCAATTAAAACTAACATATAAAACGCTCTTTTTTTCTGATTCGTTTAATATACGCGTTTTTTCACTGGGACGCACTAATGAATGTGAATGTGTAAATTTTGTGGCAGACGAGGTGTGCACGAGGGCATTTAATTTATAGATTATAATTCTAGGCCTATTAAGATATTTTTATATCGCTTATTTAGTACGCTTTTTTCATTTCGACTTTTCGTAACATAAATAGCAATAAAAATGTGACGTGCACTTGTAAGCTTTTAAGTTATTATATTTAATTTCGGATAATCAACTTTTTTTATTTCATACGCCCATTAATTTATAACAATAAAATATATTTATTTATATGCGAGTGTGCCTATTTTAATTATACACCGTCATTCGATAGAGCACTTCGTTAGCTTTGTCTTTGCTCGACGTATGAAAAACCACATTAATTGAAAAACTCTATATTGTTACGACCGTGGTAAAGTAAGATTAATATATGGAACGAATTAAATTCTCAAAAACGAATCGTTTAAATATAACAACGTGTACACAGTACGTTCCAGAGCAATAATTTCGATTTAACAACAACAACACAAACACAAAAATAAACGCTTTAAACGCAGTGGCGGATCGAGATCGAGTTTTGGTTATTACGAGATTGCGGCATTATGCGAAAATTGATACTATTATTAAGGGATAAAGTGTATTCGGTAAACGTTTTAACACAATAAATCCTTGGCCGCCTTTAAAATTCCTCCGGCTCAATTTTAAGCTCGTTAAATTGTTTTACAATAAGAGCAGATGGGGCGGGCTCCGCGGCGTGGGGCCCCCGGGGGGCGCAGCGCCCGCCACTTACCGACCAACTTCGGGGGCCCCGGTCCAAGCTGACACGATTTCCATCTCTACCACCTTCGTCTCACTCCCTTCCCTTCTTCCTTTCCCACCAGCGAAACAAAATCATATTCCACTTTAGCTACTTAACATTCTAAATATTCTCTCCCGCTCCCCGTGTCTCGTTTTCGCCCCGTCCTGAAAAATTTTACGCGAAATTGCGCAACGATCGTCTTCTGAGAATGCGAGATTCATCTTTAGCTTTTTGTTCATCGTTTTATTGTTAATTTTGGCTGTGCTATGTGCTGTGCAGCCTTCGAAAGTGCATCTGTGGCGAAAGGGACTCGCAAAAGTCACCGTGTCCTCGTTGTCGCCGTACGATCGCGATAAAGGTTAATTCACACATACATATTTATATGATATAAGATACTTAAATACTTCAAATAATCATAGGAAAATGTATAATTATAATTTAATTGATTCGTCGGTGAAAATAATTTTCCAGATGTGATTCTGCAGTTCGTGAAGAATTATTTTATTTCGAAGTAGAATTGAAGATTCATCTGAATCGACCTCAAGTAAAATTGTTTTGATGGTCAATTTTTTCGTTTCATTTTGTCATACCCGCTCGGGAATCTTAAGGTTGTGTTATGTATTTTTTGCGCTTTGCAAGAGTGTGTTTTGGGCTTCGTGTTCTTTCCCTCTGACCGATTAGCATAACGTTTCCTCTTTCGCAACAGATGCTTTGCGAATTGTTCCTCAGGAGTTTACTCGTGCCGTGATGCTACTTTAACTACTTGCCGCCGTTTTTTCGTGTTTCTTTTCTGTTTCGTCCATCTTTCTCTCCTTCAGCGCCGCCGCTTCGATTGCCTTCAATTTTATATGCGCATTCATTAAAATATATCAGTTTCGGAAGAAAATATGTGCGTACTGCCTACTAAGCGAGAGGTCCGACGAATGAAACGTAAATCATGGGGATGTACTTTTCAATGTGTCGATTTATGTTGTCGTAAATGTTTTCAACACTCGATGGTGTTATTTAATCACTATGTCCGCTGCACTATAAATATTTCATAATTATATATCTGAATGAAACGGTGTGAAGTTCGTACATCGCTTATTTGTTCTTTGCACGATATTGCAAATTGCGAATGTTTCGTAACACGAGCGATACCGTTTTGTATGAAACGAGGTGTAATCGAATTCCATTGTGTGATTTTTCTATGTATTAATTTTGAATTACAATTTCAATTCTTAGAATATTAACTTCAGCTCAAAGCTGTATATTTCTCTTTTTTCGAATTTAGTTTTCAGTTATGATTTTTTCACATTTGAGATATTTTCTTTTCAATTTCAGCAGTCAAAAACTATCATTGTTTTAATTGATATAAAATTTAATCGTCGAATTTCACTCGGGTCACGCGAACAGCATTCCAAGCAAGAGCCGTTTAACACAAGTTCAGTTCACAGGGTCACGCAACAAATTCCGATACATTTCTTTCTTCCATCACATTCAAATCATAACCCGACAACGGCCAAATTTCGAATCCACGAACACGCGAACCCACAAGAAGTTGAGCAAACATGCAACACTTAATCGTTAATTATTTAGCATAAATCTCTCTCAATGTCGCAATATGGCAGCGATCCGAATGCATTCTGCCGCCATTTTATCGCAGGTGGACCGTGAGGGTTTCAATTTGTAAACGTACACGATTTCGATGCGATTTCGCATAAACAACGCTAATTGATATGTCGACATCGACCCCCCTTGTACCTTTGTCCGGGACGTGTGATGTGGGCTGTACATTCTGTCGATGTTGTACGAGAAATTCCTGCTTCCTGGTTCGTTATCGGAGGTTTCATTTTTTTTTTCGTGGTGTTTCGTAATTGAATCGATTTGAGTATTTTTGGTTGAGTGCAGTGTTTCGTGTGGGTTTGTATGAATTTATAGGGAAATTTACAATAAAATTCTTAAAAATATGCCAACGATGTTATTAAATAATATATAATTGACTTTTTGTCGCATTTTACTATAAACCGTGTGTGGAGTAAAAATGGTTTTTAGATGGTTTCCCACATTAGGCGTCCGTTACGTTAGTGCTGTGTAGCGATTGTATCATTTCGCATTTAAATGAATTGGTGTTGGGAAAAGTGTATCATAATTTTAATAATATATGTCAACTGTGATTAATTTCACAGACACGAAATGCAAAGGAGCTCTGTCACGCATACCATTACATTTTCTGATATATACTTTTTTATTGTTTCAGGTAATTTGCCGATATGATCTTTCCCTAGAACGAGAATTCGTGCAGTTAATTTTGTTCCCGCAATTGGTATCATTTACATTTTAAGCGCTAACAGCTTTTAGTATTTTTCGATGACATACCGTAATATTATCTGTGATTGAAAACATTTCATTTTAATATAATATTTTTTTAATATATTGAATTTCGAAAATTTCACACGCTCCACCCTAAATGGTACGGTCAGTGAACACACCAATACTTCGTATTGAAAATAAATAAACGTTCGACAGTTTTAAATATGTACATACATAATTTAATTAGACATATAAAAATGTGTACCCAAATGGAAAAAAAAAACGATCCATTAACTAATCGTGTGTACACGACTTCTCAATTTCGTTTTAATTTGACAGCGCTGCGTGCACGTCAAATCATACCTTACATTTTTTTTCAAAATGCATCAACGTCTAATTTTCAAACAGATTCAGAATTCACACACGTTTATCATTCGAATAAATACTTTTCGATTGAAATCTGATTTGAAAATTTCGGTTGCGGACCACTGGCCGCGAACGCGTAAACTCAGTAATAGGGCATTTTATAGTGATTAGGGGAGCTCGTGTATTTATTAAATTTGCCGCTATCGAAAGATGGAAGGGTCCCGATATTTCCCCCCCATTCCATCGGTGGGTAACGTGGGGTGATATGTTCCCCGGTGCTCCATCGGCATTATTGTCATCCAACATCGAGTGTTATTGAGCGGTAATTGATGATTGTAATGCACTAAAATACAGAATTCAACGTTGATTTATTAATGTGCCGTTCATTGTCCGCGTACCACCTATTCGTTCGCAGCGAATTAATTTCGTATTCGATAGATTTCGCGTTGATTATTTCAGACGCCAATACATCCGATATTAGTTCAATTTAATTATAATTTTCTATACAAATTCGAACCATTTAGAAGTGTATGAAAATATAAAATCGGTTGTTTTGTTACATCAGCAATTAACTTGAAAACAATATCAAATTATTGTGTTTACATGAATGTGAACGCAATCAGTCATAAGTGACTCAACATACTCATTTGATTCAATCATTTAAAGTCTAAAAACTCTCGATCAACACCAAGTAACACCATCTAATAACAAACAACAATTAATCACGATCAATCTGTGAAACGCATCGGCTATTACGAGAGGTGTCAATCGTCCAAATTCGCACTTTTCGTGTCACGTTCACAATTGAGATACACACACACACAATAGGGGTGGGCGACTCCCCCTCGTCGACGAGGGGGAGACCATTTATCATCGACAGCATCTGCTCGGCTTATTATTGTTATTAAAATGCCGTGAGCCCCGTGCAATTCGCACACGTCCTCGTGGAAGTGAGCCTTCGGTGGAGGAGGAGGCTGAGGCTGAGGCTCCGGGGGCGCAGACCGCGGGGGCGCGCATTCCTCAACAGCCCCCCTTTGCTCGGGAATGCAAATATATTAGCGCCGAGATAAATGGTCATGACAGACACCATAATCAGTTTTTATCTAATGATGGACAATTTATCTCGTCGACGCTCCTCTCGTCAAATCCTTTCGCGTTTGTTGATGCTGTGCGATGGTGATTTGTAATGCGGTGTTTTTTTTTTTTTTTTGATTGATTCAATTTTTTTTTCGCTTTTTTATTAGAATGGATTATATTGAATTGTGTACATATTTTTTTTATTTTAAAATTTAAATCGTGTTCGTATAAATAAAAGCGTGGGCGATTTGTACATAATCGAGTTAATATATTTCTAATTAATATTTTTTTTGAACGATCGTTGAATCATATTATGACTTATTATAAATCGAATCAACAATTATATTTGTTCATTAACATATTTGCTTTTTTCTTGAAAAATCAAAACTCAGATTGATTCCCTCTCGTCGTTTAATGCACTCGAGTGTCTCGCGTAAGTTTGGGCAAATAATAGTTATTTTTTCAATATCTACTTTTAATCGGTCGAGTGTTTGTACGTTTAATTTGAACAAACATCCGAAAGAAGCTAGGAAAACGGCGAAACGACCGAACCGTTTTCTTTGTGCCCATAAATTATCGGTTTTTGTACTCGTTCTTCGGCTGTGATACTATTCGTGTACGCTTTTGTGGACGCTGTTACACTTCCGACGTTTTCTCTCATTTAATACGTAATGTATGCATGTAAACGGCTCTCGATGTGAAGAATTTTAATTGGCTGTTTTCACAGATGCGACATTTTCATACTCGAACTAAATATATGTATGTGTGTGTGTGTGTGTGTTTGAATTGTTGACGTGTCAATTCGGTTCGGGGCGTTAATTAAAATTTCCGAAAACGTCTCTAAATTGGCCAGAAAAATCTGGAAGTCGGCCTAATATTCACTCGAATAAAATATCCGCTAAATTAACCTCGTTATCTTTAATAGTGTAACATTTAAATTATTAATTAATAAACCGGATTTTTAGACATTAGTTCAGTTCATATCACACGCGGCTTTTTTTTCATTCTGGGCGTTTTATTAAATTAGGACTAATGGCCGTTTTTTTCATTAACTCGCTTTCGAGGAATACGTATATGGATGTAATAATCTTAATTGACATTTAAATTTTAAGAATGAGCTCTACCGGCGCACTTAATATTATACACTTTCGAAGAGAAGAACACATCGGAGATTTTAATAGCCGCGTGGAATATTAAATTGCTTTTGTGTGTTCGATTTAAACGATTTATTGTGTTCGGCGCGATGTTAATTCTTAAGTGAAAATCATTGTAGAAACTGACATTTAACGTCGTCCACAATACATCATTATGTATCATGTGCGGCAATCGAGTGACCTTGCATGATTTTGACACATATTAAAACGTTTTTAGATACAGATAATTACGCTCGTTCAGATCTCGCATCGATAAAGCTCCGAAGAGGGTTAAAGTTGACCACACTTTTGTGCCGACAGTCGTCGGCCTGTTGTGCCATAATAGAGCCATCGAGAGCCGAAGTCATTCAAAGCCATCGAGACTCATTAAATAATGGCATCGGATCGAATCATTCACGACGGTTTAACAGTGTAAACGCGGTCCGAAACGATCCCCCTCGTGTTGTATTGTGCTATACACAAAACTAAACCCCTGCTAACTACCCCGCCATCTCTTCCGGATAATATATTGTGCATATAACTCGCATCTATATAAATACATAGTTATATGAATTTATTTTCATACCCGGCCACTTATATTATTTTGCATTCTAAATTGTCCCCTCGGTCTCTGTTGCCCGTTCCCCTCGCCCGGGACACGAAACCTACTTCTGCACGCTAGTTGTCGTTGCCTAACTTTCCCCTTTGGCTCCGCTAAACAGATCCGAGCTTCTCAATTCGTATGTAATTCGACGACGTGTGTCTTTTGAGTCCGGCAGATCGTTATGGACGAGGCTTTCGCAACTTCGTGGTCAGTGGGTCAAATTTATTCGAAGCTGATAATATTAAAATATATTAATATATTCCATTCTGTCGTAAGAGTGTGGTGTAGAATATTTTAATTGTATCATTAAAATAATAAAGAAAATTTAACAAGCTACTAGATGCCAGCTAATATAATATCATAGAATCGCCGTTCTTTAATAAATTGTCGTCGGAACTGGTTTAAATTTTAAACCGCACGCTAAAACATCGAAAGGACATTGATCCCGGAAAATTGACATAGCCCAAACATTAACAACAGCCTAATCGCGCATCTCGCTGCAGCTGATTTTCGAAAATTTTAATAAAATTAATCGAATAAAATCACAAAAATCTCACAACAGTTTGGAAACATAGACTTTTTCCCCTTGCACGTATTGCATTATCGCACGGGTGTTTGTTCTGCGTTTATACCTGGCCGGCACTTGCATGTGTGCACACACCCTTACATACAGGTACACATATGTATGTATTACTCATATACATACAGGTGGGTACACACATACACATATCAGGAACTTTGGGGGAGGGGATGGTGCCGGTTTAATAACGGCGGCAGCCCCTAATCTATTTCGCAGATGTGTGGTTGTCGTTGTATTACACTATGCCAGATTTATTATCAATTTGATAATTAATTAACTAATTAGCATTTGGAGCCGGCTTGATCCGCCGCGGCTTATTCGCCTATCAGATTAATTGACACGCCCGTAATAATTCCCCATGCCTATGTATTTAGGTAGTACCTAGTCGACATATCGAACATTACTAATGCAATTGTAACTTTCACGTGTCGTTCTGATTATGGGTTTTTGGCTAATCATGTGTTTATTGGCTAATGTTATGTTAATGTTCAATTCTTGTATGATACTTTTTTATATTGTGCAATTAAACTCATATTTTTCTTATTTATATTCAATATACATTAGTATAAATCTGCTTGTTATAAAAAGTTTAAGTATAACATTATTAAATTTTCTTGTATGTTTAATGGCAGAATTGTAAATTATCATAATCATTATTTGATGTCCATAGGTACAGGTAGATGATCCATCTGAGCTAAGATATATAACCTTTGCTTTTTGTACGACTCACCACGTACGGCATGAGTCGGTTGTGAAATCTCCCAAGGCGAGGTTATAATTGTGATTATAGGGTTGCTAAAACAAAATACATATAAAAAAGCACACAAAGTGTGTACTTGTTAAATCGTGGTCTGCACCAACACAACGAACGTCACGAACGAGCCAACGGGTACACATAACCAAACGCTTATGTGTTAAAAATAGTATAAAAACGTTATCTGGTTATACGGCCGTTAAGTGATTAACCTTTAATTGCGGTTCATTAAGTGTAAGAGGCCATTAAAATAACTCTGAAGAAATCTTATATAAAATATATCCGAAGGCGAGAAGATCCATATTTATATGGATTCGTGTATATGTGTGCTGCTAGGTTCTTCTCCTATAATACGATCGTTCTCACACTCGTCCCATCGAATTTATTCGGAGAATATCGATCGTCTCTCGTCACGATCGCCCCTTCAAAGCTGACGTTTGTCAATTGTTTCGTGCTGGATGTTATGCTTTGGAACGTTTGTTGTAATTTTTATATAAAATCTACGAAATTTCTCACGTCTGGCGGAGCGAATCGTGATGATGGTATAAGAGATTCAATCATTGCTGTCTGTGCGAAAGCGCTTTGAGGCGTTGATCGTTGGATTGTTATTTATTTCGTTCTTGTTTCAATTTATACGTATCATAAATGATATTAAAAGTTATTACGTCGTTAAAAGCCATTTTGTAAGTTACGCTTTATTTTCAATTTAATTAATTTGTAAAGGTTGGGAAATAACATTTCAGAGTGATCGTTTCTCTAACTTTTTGATATAATCAACCTATAGAACGTGTGCTGATTTGATATTAAATATTCAATTACGTAGAACGTAATCAATCGTTCATAGACTGTACGTTTTTCCCATTTATTCCCGGTATGCTTTATTAACAATAATTTCCCGATCAAAACACTGCAAGCGATTAAGTCGCGTACGAAGCGAGTAATACACGCGCAACCCGCACTAATCGAAACGGAATTTTTCGAATATTTTCCGCGCGGAATATTCGCTACACCAAGAATTAATTTGTTAACAAAATTTTTCGTCGAATTACGAGAGCGGCACGTAGAGAACGAGAGAGAGAGAGAGAGTCCGTTTTAATCCCGGCTAGGTGATGAGCGCCACCCCAAAACCGCCCAAGCCCGTGGGGGCGGATTCACCACCCGCCCACCCGACGCTTGGATCAATCAAAAAGTTTCCATGCGAGAATTAATTGTGAAAGTTTAGCGGATTCACCGGGTTTTTATGTATATACTTGTTTGTGCTTAATAGATTGTATAGTTTTAATTAAAATCTTTGATATTGATCTTGGCCGTGTCGGAAATTAATTATGAACGGGTAAAAGTTGCGTTATTGACGTATGAAAATCGTCTGGAGAGGAGGAGAGCCGGTTCGCCGGACTGAAAATTTAATCTACTCCAATTAATAATTTGAACGATGCTCCTTCTCTTCTTTCTCGTCTCGTCTCATTTCGTGCTCGATTCGTATGCGTGTGTATCTATGTACGATAGATTTTCTTTCTATACGCGCTCGGGCGTCCGTCATTACGCTTCGGCCACATGTGTGCCTCAATTATTTCCATTTATATATATTTTATATAATTATTCATACGTACGTGTATAGAGCGCGCATTAGAAATCGAAACAACGCAGGTTTCGGTTAATTAAACGAACGCCAATTAATTCTAATTGGCGATCGTGCTCGCTGTGCAACCGCGGTAATTGAATTGTGACATCTTCGGGTTATTTCATGTGAATGCAATTACCAGGAACTTGAAACTCGCACAATCCGTTTGTGTCTCATAATTGCTATCTGAAAATTCGCGCTCAATACAAATTCAATTAAAATTCCCAATAATAAATTCAATTTTGAAAATGGACTCTTCGAACGACGGATGCACATTTCGATCTCTCGCGCCTCATGAATACTTATAAGATATAAATTGGAGCCTTAATAGCTTATTTAGCGTTTTTTTTTTAACACGTCGAATATATCATTTCCCCATATTTATACATAAGAAACGATCGGTCTTGAGCGTCTCAACGGGGTGCACGGAATCCGCTCGCGATCGCAGACTTCTGTTAAACGCAGCATGTGAGGAGCGATGGCGACCGCCATAAAATATGTTGATTAGGCCGGGTTCGGTAGTTCGGGTAATTATATTGAAATTGAAGATATGAGCCGGCGTAGGTGAGCAGAGGTGCACAAAACGCGTAAATAACCATACGCCGAGGCTCGCTTCGGATTAATATTGTGCTAGATGGACGATCGGTCGTTAGTCGGTAGGCAGTTTCGAAGATCGAATCGCATTAATATGTTAATCGGTACACGGGCCAGTTCGTGGACACGCGGCCGAATCTCATCGCGATCGTTAGCATAATTCGTACAAATCATAATCAAGCCGGGGAAACGTCGGAAAAATCGTTGATTTCGCAGTCGTATATACTGATTATGGCTTAATTTTCACTCTAAATTTGTGTAAAATTAACGATCGACGACAGCTATGACGTCATAAAAATCTCTCGTACCAAACATCGACGTGGCGGTGACAAGTTGGACACTTTGAGTGGCGTCGATTAACACCACGCAACCCTGATTAGCCAATCGCCGACCAGGAATCTGAAGACTCCGAGAGGCGAAGTTTCCATATCCATCGATCGTTAGTTGCGTTTCGAGCGTTCTTCGACCCCCGTCCCAATTGTCCGAAGTTGCATCGGGTCGTATTGGCCGCGAGGCTCCTCCAACTTTAAATTGGAACGTGCCCCCCGTGCAGCTGGCCACTCTAGTCCTGGCTCAATAATCGCTCTCTTAATTGTCTTTGTATGGCCAGGACTCAAACGGGCTCGGACCCTTTATCGATCTGCGTCAAAACCGCATTTCTTGCCCAACAATTTCGACCCGCCATAGTTCGGCGTTTAGTCTTCGACTCTGTGTAGAATTTGAGTCCGTTTAATACAATGTCAATTAGTTGTCGGAAATTATGTTATGTGCCATGGCCTATCGGGTCCGTTCGTAATCGTAACAGTCGTGCGTTTTGTGCAGCGGCAAAACGCCGTGTGTGAATCGTTATTATTTATTCACGGACCACTATCTTTTTATGGCGTTAATTAAGTGTCTAGAAATGTTCTTTCCACGGCACCGAACAAACGGTTTAATTACGTATTATATATTCCATTTAACAGTGCGTCGCATACACGTAGAATGTGGTGTATTATTCGGTTTAATGACGTGAACACAATAGACGTGAAAAAAAAGTGTGTGTCCGCGATACACATAAATAAAAACAGCGAAACGCATTGAAACGAAATCCGTCCGACTGACAAAAATGATACGATTTAGCGGAAATAATGCTCGTAAAATGACCAATGATTTTTTTTAACGCGTGTCTGTACATTTGTTTCGATGCGGTTCGACAATTTCATATTCGGATTTTATAGTTCGTACATCATTTATAGCTTTTATGAGCAACCGCAAGACGAGAACGCAGGTTGCATTTCTACAAATTCAATTTAACCATCCCACACTCGTGCTTAATGAAATTTAATTATTTTTGATGGGCAATGATGATAGCACAAGACACGTATCTCCTTTACGAACTTTTGTAACTAGTTGTTCTTACTTTGAAAATGAAAATCTGCACCTGCATCTGCAAACATCCTCTCGATCCTCTTCCTCATCCGATCCGATCCGAGCCGGATCGAATGATAGATCATCGTATATGCTCTAATCGCATCGGCCGTTGATCAATGGCCAGCCGGCACAATTAGTGGTCGGATCCTAATGGTGCGAGTCCACAAAATCAATATTGATCGTGGTCATCGTCTGAGTCGGCCGCGATCAAAAGCATCGGCCCGCACTCGTTACCGTTCGCTTTTAATCTTGCGCGGAGCAATTAAACCTGTTTAATTTTCGTTATTAAGCGGACAATAAAGTCGGATTGACGGGACGCCGGCTTGATTGATATTCCGTCTTCCACTATGTTAGATTCTCTTCTTCTTCTTCTTCGTCGCTTTTTGCTCTTTCTTCGAGTGTCCGACCGATCTGTATGTGGCTCTGCGTCTGTTTGCTCGGCCAACTCGACCGGTTCCCCCGTCGAGGGTGTGTGTATCCATGTACGTATTATAGATTCAAACTTATCAATTGTGAATGATATTTTTTTATCACATCCGGCATTATCGAGTTATCACAAATGTTTTGAAAAAGCTTTTAAAATTTGACATTGAATTTTTTCATAATTAAATTTTCTAACCTAAAAATAACTATTATTGCTTTAATTTTGCACAATTTTATGTAAATTGATTGCCAGTTTTGGATCTGACCCATTCGATGCAGCGACTGTTGAAGATATTATCCCTCTCGTTTGCTCGGAATTCGAAATCGAATGTACCCGATTCGATAAATCGTCGTTTCAGAATCGAATCCGAAAAATTTGTGTAAATCAAACGTCGACGTGACGAAAAGAAATTTGGCATTTGGCCGCCTGTTTGTATGCAGATTTGTCGATCGGTTCTAGCAAAACGTTTTCGTTCCAAATCTCGCCAATTATGCTAAATCTAATCACGCAAAATCGCGTGCCATTTTTTAACCGTTTCCGATACATATACAATATTTTATGCACGCGGTGGCAAAAATCAATTTTCTCATATTTAATACCATCTCCCATAAATATATACGTACAATAAAATAAATTTACATATGGGAACGTCGTACCGGAACGGTATGCGGTTATATGTAAATCTTCCAACGAATCGCAACTACATATCTATCTACTTTTATATCAGAAAGCATGAAGATTATCTCTAAAGTTAAACGTATTTATAATAAAAAAAAGGCTGTAATATATATTTTCATATTCGTTCTTTAACTCGCGAGTTTACGGGCACGTAACTTCTAAACGTTTTTCACAAATCCTCTTCATTTTAATGTTCTTCACATGGCGGCGAAACAATGTTACATTCGAAGAATTCCCCAAGCACTTACGCACACTCGCCTTGCTAAAAACATAACGTACAAACATACGCACTGTATGGAACTAGCGAAACTTGTCCGCAAATTTATGTCCGGCCGTTGTGTAAAGTCGTCGAGTTAACCGCGAACCATTACGGTCGTTTAATGACATAATTTATCAAATGCCCCATAAGGAGTAATGACACTAATTTTATTATTTGCGTTTTCTGCGGTCCCGCTCCTCTCGCCGTATCGGCGGGATACGGGCAGGCGGCGCTATTACATTTTAAGCCGCAAATTACCGGCTGCCGCCCACTTTTGCCGCCCACCGACTCTCGGGGTGCTATCGTTGCAGGCTCCTGGGGTAAGGATAGGAAAAGCAGAGGAAAAGGAGCTTTCTTGAAGGGGGTGGGTGGGTTTTCCACCCCCTGCTTCCTCGGGGCGGTTCGTCGGTGCCGAACGGTCTCCGAGAAACGACCGTCATATCATTACTCTTCTCGAGGTGTGTGAATTGTGACACGAGGTATTCCCATTGAAATGCCAAAAATTCACCGTCGAAATCCTGCTTGATGTTGTATATGTTTGTTTGTTTGTATGCGTGTAAGCGTCGTTGCTTTTCGGCCGTTGTAAATCTCGATTTCGTTTCGCGTCTTTGTTTCGGTTTAATGTCGCGATGAATTTCTTCTCATCGACAATTTCGTAATTCAAAGATTCATTTTTCTATAAAGCAATACGAATTTAATTGAATTTATTATTTGAAATTTGAAAAAAAAAACAATCATTCATTTTTTTTATTACGATGTCAAAAGCGACATGTGATCAATCTTGGCGGAATTATTTTTCACACATAATGATGCTGGATCTCACATTAAAAGTTTGTTCTCATTATTTTTTTACCATCGAACAATTCGATTTTGGTTTCCCATGAAATTCTTTTAAGTCAGACTACTGAACCATGCAACGGATGCATTTTAGGGTGAGTGCGCTCTGTAGGGATATTGTGAAGAAATCGTTTTTATTATTGTGTATTCAAAGTTTTGAACTAAAATATTTCTGAACACCACGCATTCTTTTTTACTGTTCTTCGAGTCGAAGACGCGAGCCAATTCGAAACGGAATCTACGATATTTTTTTAGTTAAAATAAGGCCGTTGTTTCGAGGGATATTCTTGATTGAATGATTACACACTTCGGTCCCATGTTTATGCGAGAAATGATCCGTATATTGTATTTATTACGAGGCCCTAATGAACGGGGTCGCTCACGTGAACGAGAAAAGGTGAAGAAAAAATGGCTATACCCGAATGGATGACCCTCCGCGTAATGATACGTTTACGTCGTTGCGAGTTCGAAACGACCGTTCAAATTGTAGTGTAACACTAACAACGGCCACGAAAGACGATGATATATTTTACGTGTGCATATCTCTGAATGTGTGTGAATGTTTATGGATGTGCACGGTGCATTTTCACCGAATTGCAAGGCTCCCCAGCCAACGTTCTAGTATGCAGCGGGTGGCTCTTTAATTATGGTCGGTAATAAATATCGGCTATGGTATGTTGAAAGATAAATGTCATTCTTGTGTGCTTATGTTAATTTCAATTTTATATTGTTGTTTTGAATTTATGAGGCGACTTTTATGCTTGTCTAGAACGTTCAGAGTACTGATTATTTTCTTAAATTATTTACATTTATTATATGCTGACTGCATTTCGGTTTCATTACGATATTGTGTTCTCGTAAAATAAACTGATTAGAATTGATACAGACAGGCGAGTATTCCTATCATTTCTTTTCTATGCAGAACTAAAAGCTCTGCGTTCAAAGTAAATGGTTTTGCGGGTTCGCGTAGAAAGCAACCTTTTTACTGTTGTAATTTATAGTCATTTCAATAGCCGACGAATAGTAAAAGCATTCAACAATTGTTTTTATTCGCCACAAAATCGTCATGAAGAACAACATGGAAAAGTTTCTATGCTCTCGTCCTCCACAGTTATTTGACGACCGTTCAGTTTTTATTTGCTCGTACATAATATACATAGTTATGTTTGCCAAGTCGGCGAATTTATTGAATATTCACACGAACCCGATTCTTAACTCGGAATTGCACAACCCCCATCCCACATTCGATGGGGTATAATTGCACCGCGTTTCGGTTCGGTCGCGACTATTTGTGTAGGGGTTTCGCACGTGGGCCCAAGTGGCGCCTCCTACCCCCGTTCTAATTAGGCTCACATTCTCATTCCGTTTTCGCGTTTAATTTTGCCGGCGGTTTCGTTCTAATTACATTTATACGTAGCGCAGCTTTCCGGCGAATAGGCCGAACTTGTTTCATTTTTACTTTAACCGCCGCGCAGGCCGGGGGCTCCAAGTTTTTCTTCAAATTATTCGTGGAGTCGGTTCGTTCGTTGGGGCATTGTCGTACTTTATTATTTTCTAATTAAAAATAATCATGTGATTAGAGTTGACAATAGTCGATTAGTTCTTGAGCTTTTGATATTTAAAATTTCTGATCAATTTTGGTATTCTATTATACATGCTATATGGTCTGTATGCTGTATGGTCGAAAAAATTTTACATAGTTCTATTCTTATCACTAATGACTTCTGAGAAAATAAGTGAACAAATAAAAAGGAATAATTGTGTAATTCCAATTAAAGCATATGTTCTGTCGAAGAAAGACATGTATAATGGTGTAATAATTTGTTTCCTAGAAAATATATAGACATAATTCAGTGAATTGTGCCCTCAATGTGCATTCAGAATCTCAATTTTCATAAAAATTAGAACAATTTGAAATTAAATATTGTACATTTATTTCAAATCGAATAAGTTTTCATTCATAATAATTAATTTCTGTTAAACAATAAACTCGGCAATGCATCCACATTAATTAAACCGACATCGATCCCGCCGCGATCGCAACAAACTAACAAACAAACAAACATCCCCGGGCGTGGAAGTCGCGCGCGCGCGATCCGGTTATTTATTAGTAAATAAGGTTGATTATTCTTTAATGAATACTTGTTTTAAGATGTTTAATTAAGTTTTATGGAGACAGTTCCGCTCCATCGGGGAGGGCCGAAGGGCTCGCCGGCGCAGATTAATCCGGAGGCGCCCTAATTGAACCGAGGGGAACCTTCGCTCCTCGGCGGCCACCTGCCTCGCTAATTGGCCGCTTTCATTACGGACACTGTCAGCACACGACCTTCGGCTCTGGGACGGGACGGGACGGGACGGGACGGGACCGGGACAAAGTCGAGGAAGACGGAGTCAGCTCGGCGGCGATCGCTGGCTATGCCATTGCTGGCTCGAATGCAATTAAATCCGTAATATCGTCGCTTTTCTTGATAATTGAGTTGGCTATGGTCGTTTGTCCGCATTGTTGTTTCGAATGCGGTGCTCGTTGATTTTCTTTTTTTTTTTTTATAGAAAATTATCGGTCTTTTGGCGCCGTTGTAAATCATGTTCGATCGGCGATGGTGAGGACATTTTTTTTCCGAATGTGTGTTTTTTTAGAACATATCGCGTTTTATTTGTGCGAGATAAATTTATTTTTAAACAGCCTTGGATGTGGTTCGGTAAAATACATTTCGTGTTTGGCGCAAGTTTCGTCAATAATAGTGCAACATGATTTTTCATATTTGTTCAACAAATCTGTATAAACATTACGTAATGCAAAACGCTAATACGGAAAAGTTTTAAAACGATTTATTTAATTAATCATCCATTGTCGTTCGTGAGATGAATTCGATCATTTGAAAATAAGATTATATTTTATGCGAGTTTTTCGGTTTGATATGTCAACTGCACGAACGCTACGTAGGCGAAGCTTCGTAGAACGTGATCGAACGTAAACTCTATTCTCTTTGCTTGAACTCTCATTTTCCTTTGCAATGAACAGTGACCGTACATTATACGTGATCTAACAACTGATTAGAGCCAACTTTGTTAAATGTATTGAGTTAGCATATCTAGGATCTGCGGCGACTCCTTTCCATGAAGATTATGTTCCATCTTCTTATTTATCAATAGAGTACCACACACACGATACGATTTATCGTACGATAAATCGAATGATACACGCATGTCTCAGATAAAACTCGAACCCTGGCCTACGTCTTATACAGACAAACATTACTCGTACGATAGCCGAATGGTTTCGAGCATCGACACAAATCGATTCATGCTCGAAATTTCGAGCGTCAGCGCATTTATACGAAGACTAGCAGTGCCACGGATGTGTATCAAAATAGTTCGGAATTAATCAAATTTCGTATTGCCACGGATGTGTTTATTGCCATCTATGTGTGAAATAAAAAAAGATTTTACGCCTAATATACATTAAGCGGTGCAATTTCGTAATTATTACGCGTAGTTCGGAGTGTAAGGCGCTGGCTAATAAATTGAACGCCCGGGTTCGAGGCACGGCTGTGGCTGAAAATTTCGAGCATCGTTAGCGTATTTATAATATAGACTAGCAGTAGGCGCATGTGTATCAAAATTGTTCGGAATTAATCAAATTTCGTATTGCCACGGATGTGTTTATTGCCATCTATGTTTGAAATAAAAAAAATATTTTACGCCTTTAATACGTTAAACGATACAGTTCCGTAATTACGATGTTAGCTCGGAGGTAAAGCGTTAGGCTAATAAATTGAACGCCCGGATGTCTGAAAATTTCGAGCATCGTTAGCGTATTTATGATAAAGATCTTGTAACACTGGATAGAATAATGAAAGTGATGATATATTTTGTTGGTAATGTTTCAGGTGCGGCGTGTGTTCTCATCGGCTGAGCGTGAGGCGACCCCGCCGCTACAGGCCTCAAGCTGGCCGCCGGTGCGCTCGCCGCCATGAACCCCCATTACCACCCGTACTCGGAGCTGAGCTCTCCCCACCCGCCCAGCCCCGACGGCGGGCCGTACCCCTCGCTCAACGGCCATCCTCCGGCGGGGTACGCGCCGCACCCGCACCCGCACCCGCACCACGCGCCCCAGCACCACGCGCAGCACCTCGCCCACGGACAGCACCACCTGCCGCCGCACCACAACAACAACAACAGCCCCGCGCTCAAGCACTGCGCCGGCTGCGGCGGCAAGATCGTCGAGAGGTTCCTGCTGCACGCGCTCGATCGCTACTGGCACAACGGGTGCCTCAAGTGCACGTGCTGCGGGGCGATGCTCGCCGAAATCGGATCCTCCTGCTTCACCAAGGGCGGGATGATCCTCTGTAAAAATGATTATACCAGGTCAGTTGTCGCATGTTTCTTATGTAAAATCGTTTAGATGCTGCCGTTGCTATGGACTCTTGGTGCATTTACACTAATTCCAATGAGATTAATGACTAATATATCGTCTAGTTGCATCGGTTGCGCAACTAGTGTAAATGCATCATTTCATGCATTTGTGAGAAAGGGCTAGATATCGGTGTTAACTTGAGAGATTTGTCAGCAGCGCGTATTGCAATGGCAGTATGTAAATGAACCTTATGTATAAGATTGAAATTTTGTATCGTCTGAGTCCTATTCTGTTAATCCGATTGGATCAGACTTCGGAAAGTTGCTCCAACGTCTTAAGTTACACATGATGCGGTTTATCGTCCAGTTCATCGTACGATAAATCGAATAATACTTGTATCTCTCTCGCACATATTCACAGTTTTTCTGAAAATTCGAGCATCGCATATTAGTAAAAATTTAACCATGTGATCTCGATTGTGATAACCATTTGATAAATTGGATAATCTGTAGGTTTCTTTAAAAAGGTATTGAATTGATATTATTAGTTTATAAAAGTTTATTATGTTGTTTCGAATTATTAAAATATTGCACAAATTCAATAGTAAGACGTCAAAGATGTTCATTTTTTCATCTGTTGAATAATGACTTTGCTCATTTGGGAAGTTTTCTTTTCGAAATCGATGTGTATTAACGATACAAACAATCCGGTTGTTATTCCGATATCAAATTCTTGAGGCGACGTAAAGGACTCACTTAGTGAACTTCGTCTTCGTCTCCGCTAAGTCTTCTAATGGTCCTTCTGCCAGATATTCCGTCGTCGATTGCGATACCCTCGTCAAGACCTTTGTTAGTGGTCTCTTCACAATCGATGTTCAGACGTATCGTTCACGCATCATCTCCACACAATGGCGTCATTAAAACGCACGCGCGTCGCACACTTTAACGACGTCTTTTCCGAAAAATTTTTCAACGACTTTCGTTAATGTCCACTCACGCGGCCGAACGTGGGAATCCGGCGAAGCCTCTTTCAACATTCCCCAAATTCAAACGACTTCTTTCACTTTGGTACTTTCGAGAATCAATTTGGATATTTTTTCATAAACTTTGACCCCCATCGATCGACTTTTCGAGATCCACCCTCAATCGGCAGGGGCTCCCTTTCGTCTGGCCTCGTGGGGTGAGTCAGGGGTGTCGCACGTCGGGCCCGCTGCATAATCCCCGGTCGGCGGGCCGCAGACCGTGTTATTTAGGGCCGGTTAATTTATTACCGGATCCGCTGCACGCGGGGTACGCCACGGCTATCGATCCACCGATGTGTTTACCCCTGGAACTACCCCCTAGCCAAGGTTAACGTGCAAAATTAAATTGCCCACATAAATCATTCGAAATTTTAAAAGAAGTGTGCGTGGTCAGGCACGCCGTCGGAGTACGTTCTTCGCTTGTTTATCGATTGCTATTCACCGCACTGATTGGTCGCTTTTATTCAATTTATTTCTGGTTGAATCTTGAGAGCTTTCATTAAGCTTTTGCATTTTTTTTTTTGATAAATTGTGATGTCATTACATACTCAATAAGTTACATATTACAGTGACAATGCTATTTTTCAAAGTATCCAAAATTGATTTGCATTGTAAAAAATAAACCGATTCAATTCAAACAGGAATAGATGATAAGATGTTATAGGCACGTGTAGAACCGCACAATCATCGTGATTGTTGAAAATAAACACGTTATACATTTGTTATGAGCGATTATCTGCCAACGAAATTGATAAAAAAAAAATGAAAGAGAGAAGATCTACATTTATTCCTATGTTTTGTTATTGTATTATAAAGTCTGAATCGATTTCGCTTGTTATCCAAAAATCTAAAAGTGGCCACTTAAAGCGAGCTAGTTTAAAGGGGGAAAGTGGAATGAAAGTTTTTAGGAGTCTCTTGGGAACACCGGGAGAGTCTGCATTAGCTCTAACGGCCTCTGCAAAATGTATATTTGCGATATATATTTTTTTGATACACACACGTATCGTGTGTGAATCCGTTGAACCTGCCGATTTGAATATCGCGTTAAATTGTAGCCTTCGTTATTTTTATGAATGGTTCGACAATTTCATTATTGTGCCGCGGAATTTCGGTGAAATCCGAAACCCATTAGTGATTTATCGGAGCTTTTCTGATTCTCCGCATATATCGACGCTCAAATTATTCGTTTACCTTGTGCGTGAAAGCTGGCCAGATTGATTAGATCGATCATTTCGAACGGCCGCTGTTATTTTTCAATTTCACAAACGGATAAGGCGTCGAGTGGGCTTTCGTGCGGATAACGGAACCGGATTATGGAATGCAGTAAAAACGCCAATTTGATTCGACTCTGTCATAAACATCTGACAAGTGTATCTAATCAATTAATGAATTTTAGCTTCGTTGTGAAAACGAGCACTCGAGTGCGGTTTCATAAATTCGTCCATAGTGGCATATCTTGAGTATGCGTAGATTCATTAGTCGGAGCGGCAGTTATCGGAAAATTCCAAACACATATAATCCATTATTCGAAACATTTTAGTACATAGATCTAATTATGCAGCACGTATGAAACGAACCCGTTTATCGATCCGAAATTACAATTTTATTTTCGAAAGTGTCGCTAGAATCAAAACGCGTGTAATATTATAATGATGCGATACATTCTTGTGAACTTTCCACATTCGAAATGATCAAGTCCGAACTTCTCGTGTCCGTTGATCCTCATTAGCGCAGTTTTCTTGTCAACCGTCGTCTCGTTTTCAATAACGGATGGGGTCCGCGTTCGCCGGCTTTTGTTGTTGTGATGGCTTTGTTGTTGTTGCCGGACGAAACCTAATATCAATCAATATCTGTTTTGGATACAAAACACAGTCGAGTGGAAGGCGAATAACAGTAAATATGTGGTTAATTAGAGCCGCGGCTTACGGTGTGGGCCTGTGTTGTGTCACGTCCTCTCATAATTGGGTGTCTTACTGACTACTGTTCGACTCGATCTTGTCCGTTTTCTTTTTTTCCCATACAGATACAGCGATATGATAATTAAATCGTCTCGAAATACGACATGTCAGCTGTCTTGATTCTCGATTTGATTTTATTTCTGTGGATGTTTTTAAAATGTGAAAATTTTCTTCGACGATTGCGCTTCTCGTTCTCAACCTGTATTGAGAATAGTTCAAGGTTTTGTTGAATATCAGGTAAAATCATCCTTTTTCCGTGTGGTATGTATGAAATAACTATTGTCCAATTATATTCTTTTCTAGTCGGTCAGTTTTATAAAAACTCATGCATACATGTTACGAAAATTTTAAGGCTCTTATTGCACTTCGCTAAAAGCATCTTTTGTGTACGCGCATGACAATAGTTTCGTATCTTTGAAAAGTACATTTGAAGAATACATTTTTATGAATTAGGCCGTATATGTACGAATGATGCATTCGTGTATCGAATGTTCCGAACATCACAAAAACGGTGAAGGGCAAACGTTCGTTTCCCATATATTGTCCGCCCACTTAATTCGAATGGATGTATCGTTATTCAATTATGTCAAAAGTATAAATCGATACTAAATTATTATTTATGTTTCTTATAATTGTACAAATAGTCGCTTCACACGCTAACACATTATGATATTGGTAATCACAAGAGCAATATTTTACAATTATTTGATTCGATCTTTTTCTGCCTTCGTTGAATCGTTTATTGATTTTAATTGGAAAATTTTCCTCTTGAAATTAATTGGTGTTTTAATTTTTTGTTTAAGTATAATATATTTACTTTTAATCACGGAACATTTACAGTCACCAATTCAATCAACTATCCATTAACGAAATTTTAATTCGCGCTTAGTTTTTTCGACACTCGGACGTTTATTGAAAGAAAGAAAAAAAAAACACATTTCAGCAAAGAGTTGATCAATCTCCAATTTCTATACGCGGCGCGCAATTTTTTTGTCTTTTATTCGAATCTGACAGGTTCATTGATATTCTTTTAGCGTCGTCGTACAGAAAGCCTTTTACGGGGCGTTTGATCGATACGACTGAAAACTATTGTTTGGCGAGCGATTACTACGTGAAAAAAAAATCGTACGTTTTTAATGGCACACGCGGAAGATGAGCGCGATGAAGACAGTCGGATCATTTGTTCCGACCATTATTATTACAACGGCTTGACTAATGCATTACTCAAACAATGATGGACGGCTCCGAATGAAAATTTGAATACCCGGTTGGCTACGAGGCATTAGCGCTAATGAGTCTGCATAATTACACAATGAGACAAGACAGCACACCCACGTTATTAAGCACATTTTTGAATGACATATCACAATTCACGAGTGCGATGATGGCGATGATACTTGGCCTAATGCGCGCCGACACCTCGCGCGACACGCGCTCTCTAATGACCGCTCATTGTAATTGATTCGTTTGCAATATATTGTATATTGTAAGTTAATGACCGATAAAAAACTTACCTTAGTTACTTGTGTTGTTAATTTTTATTTTTTTGCGATTTCTTTTATGTATCTTTTGAATTTGCTATTCGTTAAACACAGCGCAGAGTATTAGCGTTGATGAGATTCGTTGTTAAATTGAGATTTTAATGATATTTTATTTTGTGCAACGTGAGATATGATGTCGTTTCAAATGTTCAGTTCTATGATAAATTTAATACACAATGTTATATTTTCAATGGTCGTTGAACCATAAATTTAAATCATCTAATATTTTCTGCCCCATTCTAATGGACTTAATCCGCTTTAGTGAAAAGGGGCACTCGTATATTAAATTACTCTGGCACATTTTACATATTTTAAAACTCGTTAGGTGTAGCCAATTATGAACTATTGTTGTCGCGCTGCCCACGTCGAGTTGTTTTGCGAAATAATAGAAAATTCATTTTGAATGATTAATTATTGCTTTTATGTTTTATTGTTAATGTGTAACCTTCGAGTGAGAGGCATCTCTCTCTTTCATTGTTCAAAAGTATCGTATATTATTTCGCATTTAAACTCGGAGCGTCATAAATCATCTCGCAAATGAGTTATGGCAGTACACTTTCGAAATGTCATTGATGCGTATTGAAATTTTCTCATTTCAACAATGGCCGCTGTGTCAAAAGAGACGCACCAAATTGAATGGCGGGGAATCACTGCGAAAAAATATTATCAACTTTCCGCGACGTATTTCGCGCACCCGCCCCCCGTTTCCTACATGCGGCGAGGTTGATTTTACGGATAGAGGGGTAAATTTGACATTTATTTGAATTTCAAAAGCGTGCAAGTTCTTCTGAATGCGAACAAATTTCTGGCAAGGACATGCACCCAATCAAGCGCTTGTTGCAATAAGTCGCCTTTCTCCGAGTCCTCTCCTCCTCGCCGCCAATCAGATGCCGATTTTCCTGCACAAAACTCCACTGTTTCTGATTTCACAAACGTACCAGACCATTCCTCACGATTTTTATTCTGTATTACGATTTCACTTTAGTATCGAACAATCTCATTACATAATATGCATCCGATGATCGAAAATCAGATTTCCATACGAAAAACACGACAGATATTTTCCGACACGTTTCGATCGCCCCCAGAACATCCCCATTCACACACGTACACCCGGTCGAAAAACACGTTAAATAACATCGCATCGGGCATACGTGAGGCACACGTTGATGTTTGCGCCTCAGCATCCTCCCGGCTCCGACTCCTCGATCCTCGCTCCTCACTCCAGCCGTGGACCGGGGAAGGGTGGCGGCGGTCGAATGTGGGCCGTCAAACGAGATTAGTCATCCGGACGATAACGAAGGCTCCATTCAGGGCGAGTCCCTCTCCGAGACGAGGCCGGACCTCGTCGCGGTGGACGTGGAGCAGCAGCCGGAGCAGAAGCCCTCCCTAATGAGATCAGAGCGCGGCCGGTGGAAAAGGGGGCGACTTGACCGAATAACGTCGCTTGATTGCCGATTCACCCGGCCCAATTGGCCCGATTGATAAAGTTAAAGCGAGGCCGGGACGGGTAACGAAGCCCCTTCAGCGGGTGGGACGCCTCAGGTACGCCGCCCAACGGGGTGGGACACGTGGACGTGTGCGGTTCTATTTTGACGCCCGATGGGGATGCTTTTTTTTTATAGCACTGTTGATGCTCGGTTTTCTTTTTTTTCCACGCATGGAAAATTGTTTTTATTTATTTTTAAAAATAAATCTATCGGATCACTTAGAGTATGTGCGGCTCATGGGGTTGAAATCAGTGGTGTAGTGGTAAATTTTGAGGTGGGGGAGCGCTTGATTTTCACCACCCGATTGGGTATCGAATTGGGCTCGATTTTTGCGTAAACGCACATGGTTCTCCGAAAAACAACATGCAATAAATTTTGTCAACCGGAAATGAGAGAATGAAGAGATGGCTATTCAAAAGACTTTGTTACAAAATTCGTTATGTGTAGCAAATGTTAAGGATTTTATGTGCTTTCATTGCTTTTATCTAGATTTTTAGAATTCAATATGTTTGAAACATTGATGTTATTTTGATATTTGAAATTTTCAAGGTGGAGCACGCTCCCCCTCGACTACAACACTGGTTGAAATACCTTAAAAATAAAGAAAATATATTAAAATAGTTGCCATCTATTAAGCATAGTGCTAATGCTAGACGTTTTTTTTCATTATCTTCGTTGATTTCTGAGATATTAATGCCAGCTGCACTTGCTCCAACTTACTATTATTTTTTTCCTCCAAACTATTACTCTGAGGCTACGTTCACGGGACTGTACGGTTCGAATCCGTATTCTATTTTTCGTGATTTATTTATCTACATATCCATCCTTTTTTATCTCATGAGAAATGTCATGATAATTACCCATAAAAATTGAAATTTTTATTTATTTTCGATGGAAAGTTTAGAGTGTGGATTGAAAACGAAAAACGTCATATGTACATAGCCTAAATCACGTCGTAATCATGGGACAAAATCTTACGGTGTGTCCACACTATGGCTGGCGGCTTCCAGCGGCAAAATACAGAACATGCCATATATCTTTTATCTTCATTAATTTTATATTTTATCTTAATCTATTCCAATTGAAATCTTATTTTACTTGTTATTAAATGAAAATTAAGTGATAATGTATGAAGATAAAAAATATATGGCATGTTCTGTATTTTGCCGCTGGAAGCCGCCGGCCATAGTGTGGACACGCCGTTATAGATTCGTATTTGAAATTCGACAATGTTTCCAAAATTTTACCTGAGAAATAAATTCTATATCAACTATCGAGATTCGCGTTAGGCGCGATGCACGCGTGAAAGAAGGGCGTCACGTCGCCCGCCCTGACGAACGCCGATGTAATTTGACAGCAAATAGCGCGGGCAGGGGTGGGCGGGGGTGCGATTGGATTAGGCGGCCACGTCTCTTAATATCTCCAGATTATTTGGGGGCGCAGCGCCGGGGGGCGAAGGCCCAGGGGCGGCCGTCGCAGACGCTCGTTAGCTCCCGCCCTCCCGCAGCCGCCCACCGCAATCAGCCCGGTCACGTCCGCGGGCCGTCGCTTGTTACCCGCTGCTCGTGCATGTTTAACGAACGAGAGACAGTGTGTTCCGTTCCGCGGCCGTTTCTTCTTCTTCAGCTTCTTCTTCTTCGAGGCTCGGAAGCTCGGAGGCTCCGGCGCTGGGCCTCCGGCCTCGAGGGCCCAATTAAAAGGGCTACGAAACACTCGGGCGACTTAATTAGGGTGTCGGGCTCTCTCGCCGTTTCGGAGCTAGGCTGAATCGGACAAAAATTGTAGTGGTTTTTGCACAATTGAGGCGGTGTTCATTATTATGTCGGCAGTCGAGGATTTTTTTAATGAGTCGTAAATTATTTGGTTGATATATATTTTTGTATGATTTTATCTGATTTTCAATGAAAAAAGTTTTGTGAGATGCATACGAACGTGAATGATTCACGTGGAGAATTTTCTTGTTTTGATAAAATTTATTTTCATTCAGTGAAAGTATACAAATTTTATCCGATTTCGAATTGAAAGGAATTTTATTGATATATTGAAATTCTTTTAAAAGAAATAATATACGTGAAAGGACGTTTTTTTACGTGAAAAATTTTCATCCCTCGCGTACGTGGCGGACCAACTAAACGGCGCGCTGAAAGGGATTTTCACGGAATATTTCGAGCGGTGCCCCCTCCGTTAAAAATATTACCGCGGAAAATAAACAGAATGTCCTGAAAGGCGACGTGAATAAATAAATTAAGAGTCGTTTGAAGTTTGATTCCCGCTCTGAATAGGATCATTTGGTTATTTCTGGGGGGGAGAAGTGTTGCGTCCTCGGTCAGGAGTGGCGAACCGTGCTCCCCCGAGCCGGCTGAATGCCTATGAATGCGGGAATTAGAATCGAAATGCGATTTCAGGTAAACGACGTGCCTCCCTTTTACCATCTGCGAACGGTTTCAATTTTCAAAGACATTCAAACTCGTATGCAAAACAAACCGGGTCGAGTCGTTTCTCGCGTGTTCGGTTTTGATTTTTCCCGTTTTTCATTTGTTGCATTCATGTTTAAACGTGTGTGAAAATTTGCACTATTTATGAATCGTTTGAACAAAAATTCTTGAAATATTTTGCATTGCATTTTACGATTGAATTCTTGTATGCATTGTTATGAGCAATTAATTGTTCTACTGTGCAGTTTAATTGCTGTATTCTTTCAGATTTTTTATTATATTCACATCATTTTATTTACTGTTTTAAGTGAAAATATTAACTCATTTTTAAAAATTTCAAATGTTAAAAAAATGAATCAAACTCTAATTTGAATCGAATTTTCCTCAAATTTTCTTTCGACCATAAAAATCGAAAACTTTCAATCGCACAAACATCGAATGTTTATAAATCAATTCGTGCACATAAAATAGTATTTTGGCATCGAAAGTTGCAGCGAGTTACCCTCGATTCGCCCCCGAAGAGGGCTAACGGAACCGCAAAAGGGCCCGCGAGACAATGTCGCGCCGCCGCTTGACAAATAGCTGCCGGGATATGCAAATTGGGGGGTCCTGCGCCCCCGGGCCCCCGTTCGCCTCTTCCGACCGGGGACAGGGGGGCGAAGGCGCCATTCATATAATTTTTAACGCGATTTCGCCGCGGCCGCTTAACGTGCACCTACGCAAATTTGTGTGTATTTCGCGTTACATTATATTTGCATTCAAGGGGCGTTGTTGCTTTTCGAAGATTTCGCTTGTTCTATCAGATCACGTGTGCAAACATAAAATTTCTTAGGGCTTTCACTCTGATTTTTTCGATTTTAAAGTGTTCAATTTATTTCTACAATGGAACTATGACATACGTACAATTTTAGCTAAAAAGTAATGCATCGAAGTACTTGATTCAAATCTTGTAAATGGAACTCGTTTGACGAATCTTGTAACTCGATCTCATTGTCAGTCGGATTTTTATGTAGTCTCATATTTTCATTATTGCTCATTTTACTTTGCAATACACGAACATCTACACGTGTTCGACAATTTAAAACTTTCATAACGTATGCGCCCTTCGCGTATAGAGCAATCAGTGTCTGCCCTTATCGCAGTACTAACATTCGGTGGAACAATCCCGCGGGCGCAATCAGCCACCTCCACGTGTCCTCAAACCATTCGTTTTCAACCCACAGAAAACACCCCCTAACCCAACCCAGTGACACTTTAATGATGCTAGGTGAATGTAACGAGAGGTGTGGGTCTCGTTGTGCCGAATATGAGCGCAGTTGAGACGTCAGATAAGTCTGTGATGAATTTTTGTACTATTGTCGAAGTTTGTATGTCAAGAGTATTGGTATGTTTTCGTTTAATAATTTTTAGATAAATGCATATCGATAAGTGTTTATTTCTCCCGCTATTATGTTTCACATTGATAGGTTTTATCGCTTCGTAATATCTAAATTGACCTTGCGTTCTACGGTTTTTTGCTATCATTTAATAGTGTCAGTGTACGTATTCTAATTGTCTCGAGAGCTAATCGTAATTTTATTATCGAAGTCTTTTAACGCGTTATACTGTTATAATGCTGTTTAATTGCTTTCATTTTTCTTATCTTGGTCAAGGTTGAATTATTCTCTTACTAGTTTTATCTCTATACTTGATAAACAGAACGGATGTGAGCTTCGCTGATAACGCTCACCGCATTGGAAGGACTCTCGAGTGTTTGATATTAATCTCCTTATACATAAGATTTACACATAATCCGATTGTAACTGTTTAATAATTATTTGTATTTTGCTTGTTACAGGTATGTGTTACATTCTCACTCCACTTTAATTAAGGTATTTATAAATTCAACATTAAAAACTTAGAACTGGAATTATATTACAAAATATATTCTTCATCTTATACGATCTATATGACCAATATTTCATATAAGACCATGAATACGTGTAGGCGACAAGTGCAAGCGGTATGTCCCTAACGATTGTAGTTACCACATCGTTAGCTAATAAACGAGGGCGAGATCCTCGGGGGGCGGTTTTGGGCGGCTAAGGGTGCCCGCCCTTCGACACCCACCGCCCACCCCTCGGTGGAAACACTCATTAATATTTGCTGCGAACTTACATCGGATGGTTACCTGGCAACTCGGCGCTATTTTTCGCGTTCGCAGGCCCCTAATGACGTTAATTGGTGAGCGTATTTTAAGGGCCGAAAATTAGCTTATTATTCGCGAGTTTCAATGGTCTCCTTCTTTGGAGCACGGCAAATGCTGTGTGCACACATTATATATTTTGTCTATTATATTATGTACGCTTTATATTTAAATGCTCGTCGGGGAGAAATCAGATTTGTGTGTTTTGCTCAAACGTAATTTTTGACAATGGGCATTACGTGTTCTGGGGAAAATTCGCTCGCCTCGCTCTGAAGGGTCTTTCGAAATTTCGTGGAAGCCGCGTGAATGATGTTCGTTCGAAATCACTTTTGTATGAACAATATTAATAATCTTAACGAGTTTTCAATAAACAATTCGAATAATTAATTTTTCGAGTGCTCATCGAAGCGATACTCATATCATAATTATTGAGTACATTTATAAACATGGATAATCGTATTAATATTGCACAATGAATATAACATACACAATAAACATTATTTCAGAATCAATTACTTTTGATTTAAACTCACACGATTGTTAGCTTCTTAATTATCATAGACGCAAACGTGTATCTTGCATACACCCCATATGAATAATACGATACACCTACACATAAGCAAGAATTACTTAGGATGGATGGATGGATGGATAGACAGACAGATAGATAGATGGATACACACGTGCATCATCACAATTCGCGAACACCTACGACAACCATCCTCGAACACATCCCGTCCCATCCCTTCGTTCGGCACACATAACAAACAGAGCTCTGCACTAACGAGATATTTAAGTTATCTTCGTAAGTTTGCTAGCTTGCCAAGCTTCGTTACTAAGCTCATCCCCTCGGTTATGGAGTGAGGTGATTTTAGGATGAGATGATTCGAGGGTGGCGCCGTAATCGGAAGTGCTGGAATCTATTAAGATTCTCTCTATTCGCCTTTGTGATATCGGTTTTTTATTATATTCATTACAATCATAATGCACGTTAGTCTTCATAACGATTCTATTAATTTCACCTAAAGAATATTTTTGAATTAGCTTTTGCTTTGATTTGAAATCGCGTTGAATGAATCGACGCTCAATTTATTCTATTTGCATTTTTTTTATATATATGCGAATTCGTTTGACTCATATTATATTCTTCATCTTCGCAGACACATAATAGTCGACTTTTGTTGATTTTTTTTTCATCCGAACGAACTTTAACATTATATGATTGGACAGCCGCTAAGTGAAGACCGGTTTTAAATTGTTTATAAATATAGCGAGATTTATACTCGTACCCGTCCGGATCGCTGTCGAAATTCGTAATATATATTAATTAAGAACGACAATCGTTAATTAAGGCGACTTTCGTCGTATAATTAGCGTTTAATGCCGCTGTAAACATTGATAAGATTAAAAACGGAATTGTTCTCTGAAATATATTGTGAAAATGTGCCACGTATTAGCCAAGATTTTAAAACCAACTGTGAATCGTGTTTACGTAACGAATATGTGATAACTCAAATTATGAACTATTTTTTTTCTTATTAACATAATTGTTTATAATTTTTTATCTGCATTATAAATAGCGTCATATCATTTTATTTGTAGATATAATTTTTTCAATGAACACAAAGCTTAAATGTTATCAAACATGCATTTATTTCTAATTATGAATGAACAATACAAGTTGTAGATTAAATTTCATAAAGGCTGACGTCATGTTTTCTTCACGTTTGGATACGATTCTTTTTATCATACTGATAGAGAGAAAATTATAATTATTCAAAATAAACTAGTGTAATGTTTCTGCTATGAACGCTTAGCTTATCAACTTCAGATAAACTTTATGTCTTATCTATTAGTAGAAACAAAATATTTGTTTTACATTAGCACTATACAACCATATAAACTCTTTTTTTAAATTGAATATTTTAAAATGAACATTTGATCATTAGTATTTACAAGCCGATATCTGTTTTCATTGATTTGTTTCGTTTAATCGTAAGTTGCAAGAAAAAGTTATTTTTCAAATCTTTTAAGTCTTTTATTGTATAGCCGTAGTTGTAACAAAGAAAACAACTTTCATTTACCTATTTTAAAATAAAATACTAATTTCATCGGTTTTTTTAGTAATACCTGGGTGCGCAATTGACACGCGTAATCGTGCGTACTCTTCCGAATTTCCCGTATGATTGACGCGATACTACGGACACGTGCTCGCACATAGGGGCACGTGTTCTACATCAGCACTTATTTTACTATATTATGCAAATGTTATTTCATAAACATAGTCAATGGGAAATACATTCGATTCATTGAGATTAATTTTATTTTCATTCGAATTTAACTTTGTTTATTTTGATATTTTTGTTCAGTTTTCCCAGAATGAAACGATTATTTAACATTCAATCAGCACACGTATCGAAAAATTATCACGGTACGTTAAACTCGAAAGCTTTGTCCATTGCCGAATTGAAAACTGCATCAGACACGTTCGGCCGAAAACGCCGTGGACACAACACACGGAATCTAGTGCGCGAGATAAATTTGTTTTCATCGCATACAGATCACGCTTTTTTTCCCTCGCGCAATAATTACAAATTGTGTCACGCGATTGATTGTCTAGATACGACGAGTGCGAACGAAATAAAAAGCACCACTACCTATATATCTATCTGCGAAAAAAAATTGCGAAACACGTGAAAACTCGACGAAAAAGCGGCTCGGTCCCGGGGAAAAAAGGGGTAAATTCGGTGACGTAGCCCGAATAACGTAATATAACGTAATGGGCTCGTTATCTACTTGATTGGACCGGCGGACATGTATGGAAATGCGCACACGTGTATAAGTGTGCACGGCCGACGGACAATTTGCTTCTGCTAAATTGCATGTGCAAAGTGCATCGTGCAGGTTTTTTTCCCATACATTCTTTTTTTTTTTTGCAGTTCGGAGTTTTCCCCGGTTTTTCCGATGCGCCGGCGGCGATTCCGCGCGTTTGATGATGGTAATCTTTCGCGTCGCATCGGTTTTAATTAAGGACTCGAAAATGTCCGCCGCGTTTTCGAATTTAATTAATTCGCGCCACTAGTTGCCGCTCTGCGACCGTACTACGCTCGCTACTGGCGCAACGCCGTCGCACGCTAATTAGGATGTGCACTTTTATTGGATGGCGTCGATTACTATCTGAGAGATGAGATGACTTCGTTGTTTATTGTCTTATTAGATTTTCATTTTTTTTTGTAATCGTAAGATTTATGTAAAGGTTGGTCTTATATTATTTTTCACCGATAAACGTTTGAGAAGATTTTTTTTCGTATAGAGTTGATAGATATTACGATTTTTTAAATACATAGATATGTGGTTCAAGGATGAACGCTTTTCTTTTCTAGCTAGATTCCAGTTAGCAAATTTTCTTTTATCACTAGATATGAGTATTTATAGTTAAATAATTCATCTTGTATTTCAACTCTGATTGTAATACAGATACAGTCCTATCCAACAATTGAAAGATTTAGGAAATTTTCAGTAGTTTTTCCAAAGTTTGAATTTGAAATTTAATTGAATTTTGTTTTTTTTTTCGACTTTTTCACATCAACTTAAATAATTTTCATATGGAGTTGAATATTTTCGAATTCATGTTGAATATAAAAATATCATATTGTTCAAATATAATTCAGATAGTGAATTCAGTGTAGGATTCGATTCAATTTTTGCGTTGTAAATATTAAAACTCGAAATGGAAAATTTGTATAACGTGTTTTTTTTCAATAAAACATTTCCACGTACATACGTATCAATCGAAACTTCGACATCCCGTCTCATTATTATTTACACGTAGTGAAATTATTTTCGAGCTGAGTCGGTTTCCTCGCCTCGCCAAAATTGGGCAGATTTGCGGACGGGCACGCGGAGCGAATTTGTCACCAGAAGGGCCCCTAACAAACACGGTTTAACAAGCGCCGACGTCAAGTCTCCCCCGACCGACCTGCTTGCTTGCTCGCTGCCTACCGGCCACATAATTATCGCACTGAAACGGAACATTAACGAAGTGTCTAATTTACATATCGGCAGAACCACCGACAGAATGGACCGTTAATAAGGAGCGGAACTCGCCGAGAGGGCCTTCGTATACACGAGGTGTTGTGTTCTTGTTTCTGTGAGAATTTTGATTTCTGTTCTGAATTAAGTCAGTAGATATAAATTATGATTCATATGTTATATTATAGATAGGTTTGTAATCGAGCTTTCGGCATCTCGTTACATTGATTTTTTTTCAACGTCCGTTCGGACCTCCCACATCACGTATTCGTCAAAGTCACCGATTATGTCAATGCGTTTCCACTCTAATCATTCACGACGTGATTGAAGACGAGTCAAATTTCATCATAGATCCTCCTCTCGTATTTAATGAGCATCTCATTCTCTCCGAGAGCATTACTCACACGTACCATTATGGTGCTTATATGTGCATTTGCATGCGAGTGATGCATTGACTGTTTTCAATGACGAATACCATCTCTCGGTACGTGCATCGATCTATCTCCATATATTAAGTCTGATTTGTCGGTAAAAGTGCGCTGACTTGTGGCTGAATCACTTGGCGCCGTTGCACAAAGAGACGCTCTCTTGTTGCATGCGCAATTATAGCGTTTGTACTGCTGTGTTGTGTGTTTGAATTATTTCGTTATGCGTTCGTTCGTCTCGTTTCATCTACGCCGATAAATCTGACGTTGTCTTGTGTAAATTGTGGTGAATTGACTGATGTAGTTACGCAGAAAAGCGACGCAGAAATAATGAATTAACCGGAATAGTATCACAAGAAACGCTGAATGAAAAATCCTGAGAAAACTGTTATAGTTTATTTACCGTGTTAATTTTCATTCGCTTTGAACTTTGCTTTGAACTGTCTTTCTTTTGTAAATTTCCTGATTGCTCTCTGATCGTAAACGATTTTCCTTTGATGCACTCTATGTATCATCTTCAATACACGTGAAATTATTACTCTGAAATTCAACATCAATTCGAAAACTAAAATCTTTTTTCTCTAAATAATTAAAATTTAATAGCATCAGTCGAAAATTTTGAGAGTTTCCCACATATAATACATACACACATTCGATAGCAATTTAATGCACCCTCCAATCACATCACTATAAATTGCAATCAAACATGATTCGATTTGGTTAAACCGTATCTCAAAGACGAATCCTTTGGATCGGATCAGATGGACACTCGATACTGCCGAATCGAGTATTGCCAGCGTTGGGCACATGCAATTCGGATCGGCAACAAGGAGCAGTCCTGACGAAGTGTTAGCCCAACAGTATGTTCGACGGTATGCTCTGCCCCAAATTGAAATTTCGTTCGGGTGCATCATTAGGGGAATTCCCAAAGGGGTGCAACCACCACCCCCTCACTATGTGCACTCGTATATCAGCGAGTTTTCACGTTACGTTCGAATCATAGATTTTTTTTAATATGAAGAAAATTCGTTGATTTTTTTTATGTCGATCAATAAATTATTTATTTGGTTGAATTTCGAATGATTCTTCGGATTGGATTCATTGTGTTTAAAACTTTGTTAGAATGAATCATGAATATGCTCCCTTATCGAAGGCATGCATATGCGTGCCGATCGTTCTCGCATTCCGACACTTCGGCATTTGCGAACAGTTTTCGATCGGAATGTTCATTATTACAATATGATTTCCGTCGATCTGATCCGCAAGTCGCTAACAACGTTGTTGCGAACGTATGTGTGTGTTCTTCGGGTTCGTTAAATGTGCGTCGTCATTCGTAAGGCGGTAATGAACCGCAACCCGAAATCGTTATCTTTGACAAACTCGAAGAATGTCCTCATAAACGCTCGTGGCGAAAATTCGATCCGATCTGGGGTGAGGGTCGATCGAAAGTTTAAATTCTTGCGATGTGTGCACCAGCGTGTGTGGTCCATTTTATTTTGGTTGCGGGTCGATGTTAAATGTAGCTTTTTAATACCGCTCGGAAGTGTGTACGTTAATCGTCTGATTGATTAGTTAATTTGATTCGCTTGTTTACTCAGATTAGCTTTGATGTATCACTACAGTGTATGAGTAGTTCAGTGCATAAATTGATTTATTTCAGATATGATTTTAATTAATAACCGTGTTTTGATCGTTTTTCTTGACCTTTCGTTTTATGAAGTTAATCAAGTTGTGCATTGAACGAACGAATGAACAGTACGAATATGTCAGTGAATTATGTCATACATCATTTGTCGCACGAATCTGACACAAGCACACACGTTTACGATTCGAATCGAGACCGATTCGAAGAGTGTCCCTTCCTCGATCACGCGTCACCAATTAGGGGAATACCTGCAGTCGCGTCGCACACCTCAGCGTCACAAAGCGCACTCGGAATGAATGGCGAGAAGTTAGTCGCAGCTCGTGTGTGCACCGTACTTGCCCTGTTATAAACATCATTCGATACGTTGGAGGCTTTCGAGGTGGCTGCTGCAAATTTTGCCTCATTAAAACTTGGCCCGGCCATTTAGCGAGTGTTCATTGCACACCTAGAGGCGACCGTTCAGATTCCTTCCTTTCGTCTCCAGAATAAACATCTCATTAAGTCTTATTCCGGATAACTTCAAACGAAATTTTCGTTCAGGATAATCGCGATGGATCGTTATTGTTTCGTTGGAGCGATAATTTTCTTTGAAAGCATCTTCGATCTGTGTGTGTTTGCGCTCTCCTGCCTTCGTACCACGACTCCGTCCCACACGAAGGGTATTAACATTTAATTAAACTACCCCTTTGGCCGTTGTGGACCCACCGGCTGGTTTCTAGCCTCGTCGAGAGGAAATGTTTAATGACATCCATTCAACTTGTCGCATGTTCATGTCGCTCGTTGTATGTGTGTTTATAGACTGCTCCTAACCGATCGACTTGATGCGACGACAGTAAACTAAATATGTCGATACAAATAGCCTAGTTGATTTTCCGCATCCTCTAGAGTCCGTTGAAAAAAAAAGAGGATTCTTTCTATCGTTTTGATTCGTTATACATTGCCTGCGTTGTGGAATGCTAATACGTCGCCCACTCATGTATATTTTTCACATTAATTGTGAGCGCGTGATGTATCTTTTTATAATGAAATTAAAAAGATGCCCGATTCCCCACTGTTTGAATTATTGGCATTGTTTCGTTACACGGATTTGTACAACAGCCACGGCATTTGTTCGTCGGAGATTTTATTGAGCTTATAAATCAGCGGATTTTTAAGTGGAGATACGTGTTTGGTCGTTCGCCTTCTTTTACATACTATCGTCGCCGTACTGATTGCCTCTTAACGTTCTTGCCATCTTATCAGAAAATATTATTCGATACATTCGTACATCCGCTTTCTCTCGTTTCATCATGACATTTCGGAGCAACAAACGCGACCGATACATAAAAAAGCGTTTAAAAAACTCATTTCAGCGATTAGATGAAGGTTCACAGTATTAGTTTGACATATGAAGGCTGATCATCCATTTTAACGCGTGCAGATCACTTTATTGACATGATCTTATTATATTTTTTCCTCATGTTTTCATCGAGCTCTGTAACGGTTCATTAGCCATTTCGAACGCGTGTGTTTTAATTGACGTTCGATCATATCCTTAACGCTTTTAACGACAGCAATAAACGCGAAGTAGCTGCTGATTTAGAGCGCCTATAACATTTAAAACAGGTCCTAATTAAAACGCGGTTTCCCTACATTATCGCACAATTTTCCGGTATTGTAAACGTCTCACTTTATAGACGCTACCTCGAAATAAGTTTTGTCAATTTATGCGCTGTTAATTGAATCTTTGCGATTGTAATCGTCACACGTTTTATTGCGATACGATTTCTTCAACACCCGCCCACAATAAATCATACACACTGACTTGTTCGCGATACGAAACACTTTCGCTTCTATAACGCATCACGCTTATTATATTATATCTCACATTATGGCGATCAGGAATTTCATACGATTTTATCTCGTGTTTGTGTCGGATTAATTGCATATGAATCTTGTACGTTCATGTAGATAAATATTGAATCAATACATTTCATATTATCTCTGCTGTGAGTCAGTTTGAGACATCGCTAGTGATAATTTTATTCTTTGTATAAAAGCGATTTAGAATTAATTTCGTAGTATTTTAATCTTCGTCGAAAGTATTTTTAGCTCTTGAAACATAGCTGGCATTCTTTGGAACGTAGTCCTAATTAGACCTCAATATGATTTATCGATTTCCATTTGTAATAATCACCGCAGTCGTATAATCGATGTGAGATAAGACTTCTCGAAATACTTATAAACATTTTTTTTTTCCAATGAAATGAGCTCTCGTTTTCTCGCTCTATCATGTCTGTGCTGTAATATTTAAACAGTACATGTGGGTATATGAATATAGAACATTGATATTCGTCTTTCAATTTTGGCATTGTTGATCGCATTCCATTCGTTCGCTTCGTGCGAGACCAGCTTTACGTACCACGAATGTCATACTGAATGATCGATTCGTCGTTGATCCTGGGAACTTACTGATTCTCTCGTCTAGTCAGAAACCCCGCTGTTTATTTATTTTTTTCCTTAATATGTTAAGAGTTTTTTTTTTCAATAATATCAAAGCTTCTAAACGTTTCGTGAATTTAAATGATCACGGCACCTGTCGCACGTATCTAGATCTGCATACGGAGATAATCTTTTCAATGGGATAATTACGCAAACCCGGTTTTAGAGTTGGTGCTCTGGACCTGCTTTTTATCTTGTAAATATCTAAAGCCTTCGAGGAGCAGACTAGATTTAATAGGAAAGGCGATCCTTGAATTTTATGCACTCGATTTTTTCAAATCAAAATATCATATACGAATCACATACAATGTATAATATATTTTAATATTGATCGACACAAAAAGCTTGAATCATACGATGACTCACACACAACGACGCACACTAGTAGCTGGACATGAACACATAAAACTCTGATTTACAACTAAACAAAAAAAAAAAAAAATACCAAACACATGATTCACAAGCATATTTACAAATTTATTACGCTTAACACATTCGCTCGTATGTACATAATAAAACATAGCAAATTTTTTGAGTTCGGAAAGGCAATTTCCCCGAAGCGTGGGGGCTAGCCGTCCGGCCAACCCCGAGATGGGCCAACCAGATACAATTGTTGGCCGCTATCTTGGCAGGCTCATCGGCGGCATATCGCGGCCTCGGAGCCCGGTAATTACAAGTGACCATCGCGTACCGGCGATACCGTATTCAGATTGCGCCAACCCCCCCACGAAGCCTTCCGAGGGATAATAATGGTCTCCGATGGACGATTCGACACCCCGGTTTGATGAGTCGAGAAGTGTCCCGCAATCTCGGCTCGTGTCCCGCAATCGCAGCTCGCGTCCCGTTTTGAGGCTGGGTTTATATGGAGTTGTGGATCTTCAAAGAGTTGAAGAAAAAAAGAGCAGATTTTCTGTCGGCCGATAGTTTAGTCGGGCACTTTTTTGTATGAAGTAGTAATCATAATGTGCGCCCTGTGTTTTGATTATAGAGCCCGAATTAGCTATCGGCCGATAAAGAAACGTGCGATATTTTCGTCGATTTGATTGTTCAATATTTTAGCTATAAAAATATAAAAACATGTCGATTTTAGATGGTTTTATTTTTTTTTTAATATCAATATGCTGATTGTTAAAATATTCAATTATAGAGGAATGCGGTCGTTTTATTCATTCATATGTTTCGCGTTTTGTTTTCGAAGTATGGGAAGTCGAAGAGCGAGCGCGCGTGCGATCGACGATGTGCAACATCATCGTTTTTGATTGTCAGCTTGCTTCGATCGTTTTTCCAACTCAGTTTTTTTTTTTGTTGTTTTACGAACCGTTGTTTTGTGTGTAAACAATACGATAATTTTGTTCTTTTCACGATTCTTATCTGCGGCGTTAATTGGGCTCCGTTCTCGACGAGCTTTATGCACGTAAGCACCGATATTTTTATTACATCGATAATTTCATCGAAGCCATTCACATTATCATTTGTTTCGATTATAATTTGTAATACATTTCGATAGACATCAGATGTTTATCTCATACGACGTCTCAATCATATCGCGACATTAACAGCCAGATTCACACTTACAACAGTCGCGCAATTCGAATCGAAGTATCGACGACCTCTTCAAAGTCCTCAACCGCTGCCAATTAAGGCCTCTTAACATGCTTGCCATACGAATCGATGCGGCCATCCGATAATGTCAGTGATGGACGCGAACGAGCAACCGAACGCTCGTTACCGCATTTTCACGCCGTCAAACCTTCGAAGCTCGTCACTCTTGAAACGAACCATCTCTTTGCAATATATCACAGAGAGACCTGAAACGATGACCGATATAAAATTAAGTAATCAACCTGTTGAAAACATCGATATGCGTTTGGTTAAGTAATGTTTATATACCTGTGCAATCTTAATAACAGTGGTGTAGAGTAGATTGGAAATTAAGCATCATTGTAACAGACAGATTCATAGATAAATCAGATTTATTATTGTTATAAAGTCCGCTCTAGAATCATGCGCGGTTCACGTACGAATGCTGCGAAGCGCAAATGTGGATGATTTTCGCGCGTGAATCGCGCATGAGCTTGGCGCGAGCTTTGAGATAAACCGGAAACGCGGATGAACATGTAATGTTCGTGACTTTCGCGTTGCTCGGTAGCCGCGGGGGGCACGTGCGTTTCGGTAGATAATTATTTTTAATTTATTTTTGATTCTGGATGATGTTTTTTTTTAGCTCACCTGTCATTCTTTTCGACCTCGCGAACGAGCCGCTTAATAGCCGGTCTCGGCTCGAAGGCTCGCATGCCTTTATTGCCGTCATTTTATTAAATTAAAGTGTGTCTTTTTGCTGCGGTCGTTTATAAATTAAAATTGCCGTGCGTGCTCTCGTGAGATCAATAGCACCGTTTGAACTCGTGATTTTTTTATTCGCCGTACAATTTCGCGGCCCGATTCGTTTCTTTGGATGTGTTTGTTAATCATTCTAATGTTAATATTATCGCGGAAAATGAGCTTTGAATCTAATCGTATCGATCGCATTAGTTGTAATAATATTGATTATTATTTTAAATAATTTCACGGTAATTGGTAATGATGATGAAAATTAACGATTCTGCGAGAGATTTACACTAATTTTATAATCGTCTGTTCGATTCTTCGATCCTCTTCTATAAATCATAGACTTCTCCGCAAGAGTGCACGGATATTTTATGACTTTTTACAATATCCCGTCAAACGGATCGAGCAAATTAATGGACGGAATCGCTTTTACCGCACATTTATTTATAAATGAGCGTATCCTGTAAAGCGTTTGCGATTATATACATATGTACTTGTACAAAATGTACGTTTCGCTCCATTAGACGAAGGAGGTGTAATCCGGAGATAAATGCGCGGGCCCCAATTAGCGATACCTAACGAATCAATAACTCAGTCTCATTTATGCCTTGTTACTTTAATTAGAATCCCCCCTTTTCCGTTCGAACGAGCGTAGTTTTCGATTCAAACTCGTCTAGTTATACACAGTAAAAATGATCTACAAAATTGATAATAATAAAATATTTGATAGCTTTGAATATATATGTATATATTTAGTTATTATTTAAGTTTTATCGTTTATCTCGACTTTTTGTTTTATCGAGTTAATCTCGTTGCTCAAATATCCAAATATGTACGTATTTAACCGAACTTCGACATTGATCGTATGCCGTTCGAAGATCGCAATTAAAGCATGGAGCCGATACGTACTAAAGCTCAGTCCGAAAACGGGGTTCGAATCCGTGAAAACAGCCCAGGGCGTCCGCCCTAATTGGACATTGTAAATTTATTTTGAACGCGCTGCGCCTCAAACAATAAGTGGAGAGCCTCCCCTGGTCTCGTTCCGCTGTTGTTTCGGCAATTTCGCCTTAAATATTTGCTAATGCCGATAAATTTTGTTGGCGCTTAATCATCCCTTCCTCCCCGGCTTTTATTTCGGACGAAAATCTCTCGGTGCATCTCTTGTTTGATTTGGACGCTGCGATTGTTCCGGGGTCGCTCGGGTTTCGATTAGATGTTTAAATGAGTAATTATCTAATATACTACATACACAATTCGTTATATGTATGTTTGATTGTCTGTCCCAAAAATATGACATACTCATGTGTTCTTATTTTTTTTTGTTCTTTTTTTCGCACTCATTAGCACTGTGAATGTTTTGATGTGACAAAATATATGTGATCTTCTTATGTAAACAAATGGGTATGTTAACAAAAAATAGTCTTTAGAAAATAAATAATAACTGTGCTACACTATAGACTGATGATAAATAAACAACAATTAGTTGAGTGAGCTGATGTGTCTATTCAAAATAATTTTTTCGAAAAAAAAAAATGCAATTTTTACCATTCAATATGGACGAACTTCTAGAATCTTGTCCTTTATTTTCGTACGATTTTCAAAAACAGGTCAAACGTCAAAAAACCTCGCATATGCAAAATGGAAAAACTAGTCCCATTCTCTCATCACTCGCGGGACACGTAGCCCGAAGACCTACATATTATACGTAGACAATCTAGAACGCGACAATCTGCATCCATTTTAGCGTGCATCTGGGAAAAATCGTTCTCTCCCATGCTCAATTTTGACACGACGGAAACGAAATCAAAAGCGATTCGCAATCTCGATAGTTTTCGGCCGTCACGTCACACACAGCCTCTCGTTAACGACACATTCAGTTTTTATTAGTCGACCGTTTGGCGAGCCGCACCAGTTTCTCCGATTGGACAACAAGTGTATTAATTAAGAGTCTCCGGGGGCACACACATATAGATCTCTCTCGCTATTTATTTATTTATTTAGCTATACGTACGTGTCACATAAATCTGATATAATTGTGCGTTTTATGAGAACGAACGGTCCGATCGGTGCCCTGCCCGACGCCGCTAATGAACGTTTTCTTTCGAAACGGGTCGCTTTCGAGAGAGCGTAATGATCGTTCCGCGAGTGATTTACATATAAATATGCGATAATGAGATCCGATTCTGAGACCGTTTTCGCCTCAGTGTGCCACCGATGCTATGTTGGTGCTGGACAACGATGCGATTTTTAGTGCATTGTCGAGAGGGGGTCTTTGCGTGCATTCCTGATTTATGGATGTAGTCAGATTTCATTTGTATTGCATGTTTGTAATTTTATACGATTGATGTCGTTTATATTGCTGTTCGGCGTGGTTTAGTTGAAATTTTATACGTATTCAGTCGTTTGAAGTATGATGATTTTCTGAATTTTCCTTAATGGCGTTACATATTTTTCCTGCCTTTGATTTGAGAATTTTCCATATTGCTTTAATGAATTTATTTATTTTTATTTATCTAATTATTATTCAATAAATCATATTTGTATCATATATTTTGAAAGAGATTGTTGTGGATTCGCATGTATCGATGAATGTAAACGAACTTCTGAATGGTTTAATTTATTACGTAAAACGTAGATACGTTTTCAGATCAAAGGATCCTCTAATTATCAATTCTATACAAATATATTGATTTTGAAATACGTAAACACGATTGTCGCTCAAAAATCTACACGATTTCCCACATATGATATGATGAAAACAACCCAATTAGTCAAATTTTAGATCTCGAACGCATTCAGTTTTCCACACTGTGCGTTCGCTTTTCCTTTTTGATGTGTCGAATGTATTCGCGATGCTTTTATCTGTAATCGTTTATAGAAAAGTATTATTAATTATTGAAAATCGTATAACCCTTTCATCGCAATGATACACATCGAGAACACACTGTAGCTGGGTATGTATAAATTTTCCGTTCCTCCGGTGCGCCCCCCGTGGCGCACCACCATCCACCTCACTCCCGTCCATTATATTCTATTTCGCTCGAGGCAGTTTAATTCCTTGATTAACGAATCCAATTAAAGCCACGTTGTAATAAGGAAAATTATAAGTTTCCATCTTAATTAGATTACTTATAGGTAGGTGAAGAGAGCGAGATCGCGAACCGGACCGTAGCAGCTCGAGTTTTCTGCAAGGTTGTTGAAATGGTAAAAAACATTGATTTGCCATGATTGTGATTTTATTTCTTTGAAATCATTAAAAATTATACGAGTTGATGAAAATGACATTGAAGGCAGTCGTACTTTTTATAACGTTGATCTGACAAAACTAGATATATCATTTATTTATGATTAGCTTTTTTTATATCGTGGAAAAATATCATCATACACATTTGTGAAAAAAAATTGAAAAAACAGTTAAAAAGATGTGCATTTTCTATTTAGAGTTTTCAGCCCTGATTTTCCGCGTCCGTTTTCCAACTTTTCACTGCGATTGAGAAAACTGTTTTCATTTTGACGTACGTTTTCCCCACAGCGTGGTTTATTACTGTTATTTCATTCTTCGGGATTTCACCGGCGGAGGGCGGCCAAGTTTTGGCAATAAATTTTCGCGGCCCATACTTAAATCATGGGAAAAAATATTGTATAACGCGTTGCATATTTATTGGCGTCCGATCCGCGTTTCGATACATTTGTTTATTTATTTTTTTCGATTTAATTTGAATTTATCGCGTTTTTATTAGGGCGTCCGCGTTAGCGTGCAGTCGTCTTCTATGCGTCAATTAATCATCGATATTTTATTCAAAAGCCAACTTGGCCGGATGTTGTTAATATCGAACGCGTGCATTGGATTAATTAACCATCATAATGTAGTGTTATGTGTAAAAAAAAGATACATTTTCTTTTAACAGTACCTGTTCGAAGCGTTAAAATATATTCAACATAATTTGCACGTCATAAATGTTTTTTTTATATTTTCATCGACGTCTAAATCACAGAATGTGTGTTTAATTTAAATTACTCAATCGAATCTTGTATACGGCACGAATCAACCCTTTGATCTTAACCCTTTAATTGTTCGTCGATCGAAATAGACTCGCTTAAACGAAACCTCGTCCGCTGCAATTGCACCGTCGATACGATATACGGAACGATGATCGCGTAATCGCGTCAGTAATGAAGTTTCCGTTTTTCATTAAGGAAATCCATTTGGGTTAGCGGGCAGGTGTCGTCAGCGTCGGCGTGTGTGCTCTGCTCTCAATTTACAACGCACAATGGACGCAGGGTTGTGCTTGTGTGCTCACCACTCGTGCCGCTCCTACAGCCAAATGAGTTTCACTCGTCTGCTCTGGCTGTGCTCTGGTGGATCATGGTGATGGTGATGGTGATGGTGATGGCTATGGTGTGGTGTGGTGTGCGTGAGATCCTCCATCAATCCGTTCGATCGGGTGTATCGTTCTGACTCGCTATCCCCTATTCTAGTTCCTTGTGCGGTTGCTTGTTTTGTCGATTGCTTGAACGTGACTGTGTGGATGGAGGAGGGTGGTTTTAATGTTGTCTTCGTTTTTGGTTTATGTATGAGACGTTCAGTGTATAATGTGATTAATTCCATAAAATGAAAAGTGAGAAAAACGATGAATGCAGTCAAAACATTTTTTTTCTTCAATTAGTGGAATGAATCACTTTATGCACCAAACGAATCATAGATGACAAATGAAACTTTGTTTTTCTTGATGCTCAATATTTTTTAATAAATATTTTATCCTTATAAAATCTGATAAAGGTATAAATATGTATGTAGATATATAAAACCCAGCCATACTCTCTTCATCACTTCGCATTCAAATTATTATTCGTGTGCGGATGAGTGCTGTTCAAATATTTATCAATCGCTTTTATGGCGACATTTCAATTTTATCAGATGCGATTAATTAAACTTGAATATGAGCGCAAATTAATCTTGGTCATATTTGTTTTATTAAGGCTTGCGCGCAATTTGAGCGGTGCCATATACGAGGGCAAAGTTTACCACCTACGGCGAACCGACCCAAATCGTCTCTTGATTGCGTTCATTATGAACATAATATAAATTCACGTGAAGCCGGACGGGATGCAAGCGATAAATATTTGCATACAGGTGCAACCAAGACTAGACTCAGAAACGAATATCTTGATTAGCCTCAAACGCACCGCTCGCATCTCTCTCTCATTCGAAATGATAATATGCAAATAAATGGACGGGCGTTCGTTAACACCTCGCTGATTTTTCAAATAAATAAAAATCCGATTCCATTATATAAAAAACGAATCCGATGTATAGAAATCGTGTCGCTTCGTGATTAATGGCGCGCGTAAATAAACCGTTTAAATAAATTTCGTTCGTAATTGGCTCGTATTGAGTTTCACTTCTCTTTCACGCCACTTTCGCGCCGTTCGTATTTAATGTTATTAAGGAAAAAAAATCTCGCGATTGCTATAATCGGACGATTGTCGAAGTTTTTTTTTCTTTTCTGTCCTGATAAGTTCTGTGAGAAAATTTTAGGTGTGAATTTGCGCGATCGGAGCTTGTTAAGGGGCGTGCGTCATTCGCACTCGTTTGTGTCTCGCCGTCTACTGCGTGTTAATAACGTGTGCAAATTATCGATTATGTGTTTAACAAATTAAACATAATCGTTCGAGGTGTAAAAACTGTTATTGCCGGTTAAACTAGTTAGGCGGTAATGTCTCGCTGTTTAACTGTGCAAATCGTACACGCGCTCTTACAGCAAAATAAGCTCGAACTAATTTCGATCGATGTTATGTTATCTCAACATGAAGCTCGAATTCGTTTCAATTTTCCCGAACAATTTTAAAATTGGTCGTGTTATAATTCGAATTAGTGCTTAAAATGTACTTAATGGATGATTTGATGTGTTGGTATTTCTGTGGTCATTCTGCTAATTAATTAATCGGATGACAAAATATTTGGTTTTGTCATTTGAAAATTATCACATGCGCATTATTGAAATTCGTATATGTAACAAGTCACTAATTGCTTCAATCAATTAATTTAATTAATGCAATTAATTAATACGCTTAGTCAATTAGAGCTTTATAGGCGCGACCACACACATACAAACATACCTCAAATTTATGCTGTATACTTAAACCGAAAATGTTTATATAGCTGAAAATTTATAGTACTTCACTGAAGACGATTAATGTATCATTTTGTAATAATAAAAATTTGCATATAATGAATCAGCTGCCCGATACAGCACTTAGGTGTCGTTCTTTGTGTATCCGTTTCGTGTTGTTCTCTTCAACGGAACACCTGTCGTTCTCTTTTGTCCTGTTGATTTTCGAAGGATATAATTTACGACTATTAACCGACATTAAAAACCTTAATTGTCGCCGTTTTGACGTACAGTTTCGCCGCAAAAGTTCGATCCCGTCCGTTAACTTTCGATTCGCTCTGTCGTCGAACCCGTTTCGCGTCGTTTGAATTATTTCCTTTTAATAGGAAAGTCGATGCTTCGATCGATCGATATTCAGATTTTGCTTATTTGCATTTTACGATTTTATCTTCATACGACATGCAACGCTTCTTTCGATCGTCGTCGTCGTCGTGCCTTGTTTATTTTTCATCGAAATCGTTTAATTATTCTGTTGCGAGTTTCTAAATTGATCGGTCCAACCACACATGTCGACAGCGGAAAAAGTGTTAATTTCATTTAATTGGTTTTATGAAACCTCTTCGAATCTAGTTTCTGAATCGATTTGAGATATTGCTTTTTGCCCACTAAAGATCGTGTTGATTTTAATTAATATTTTTCATTTGTACGTTTGAATTATGTGTGCATTTGAATTTGTTAGGCGATTTAATTATGATTAAATGCTATTATTTAGAAGTGAAATTTAAAAAAAAATGCAAATCTCATTGAAAATCTGATAACATATCGATCGAATTAATCATGCTTCAAACAATCATCTGATCTCAATTTGAAATTGATGTCAATTAGGCAGATGAGTGATAAGCCAACTCTACAAAGGGCACGTGCAAACGGAAACGTTTACGACGACACGTAGTACATATTATTACGTACAATTAGTGCATTACGAATTCGTCACGTTGCATGTCCTCGCATTATTTACTAACCAGCTGAATTTCTTAAAATATCTCGTGAAATCAGCATATCTTAGTTATGACTCTCAAGTATAATTTTATCCCATTCTGATTTTGTTTTTTCTAATGATATTATTCCTGTTGTGCAATCAGTAATCGTGTAGAGCCGTAGTAAGAAATGTGTTTCGAGTGCGGTAGGTTGCATACAAATCGCGCACGTTCCAGAATAAATAGCCTTCGATGCAATTATGTCCCGATCGCTTGCATCTCTTGTGCATCGGATGAATCGGAAATCGGAAATGCCGCCTTGTGCTTTTCGACGTTGACGGTTTCAGTGTTAATGTAGGAAGCGTTTATCTGACGTCTTGTCCCTTGTCGCAAACTCGAACACGATTGTTCTTACGGAACGGCGACTAGATCGTTGTTATGAAAGGTTTCGATTTAACAGTTATTAGTGCTTAATCGAAATTTTGAAATTTCACGCTAGATCGATCGTGAATTTTGTTGAACTATTAAGTTTTTATGCTAGTAACACTTAGAAGCTATAAAGTTGTTGTTATTTCATTAGACTGTTCACATAAATATTTCCTTTTGTTAAGTAAAGTATTCCATGTATAGTACTAAGGTCTATTAGTGGGTCTTTTGTGGTCCAGTTCTACATTTCCAGATCCTGTCTGCGTTTCATGGTGTCTCGCGCAATTCATGTAATTGCATTATATTATACGGCGAGTAAACGGTCCGTTCAATTATATCACGTTTCACAAATCGCACAAAATGTATGAGGCGTGACGACACTATAAAATAGCACGTAGCGAATATCAATTTATGGCTTGCGGCAAGCCTGTTAATGAAACGGGTCTTCAATTTCGTATTCCAATTTCACAGCAGTTTTGCAGTAGAACCGATTTATTATCGTTATTTATATAAATGTTATTTTCTTCAAATGGAGATAGGAAAGACGGCAGATGCTCGACCGGCTGTTGTTGTCCTCGGAGATATGCTTCTTTAGATAATGATGATGATGCATCGTCATCGATACTGCTGATTACGTGCTTGCAACTTTCTCAGTTTGTTCTATTCAATTATGCGCATTTGCTCGGACGATTCTTTTGTCCGATGATGGACTGGGGAGTTGATTCCATTGTCAGTCGGGTCTTAAGGTTTTACGACAGTCCTTGCGCAACGGTTCAACTCTCGTTTCAATTTACACTCTATCGAACTAATTAACGTATTGATAGCCCGTCGTGAAAGTTACCGTATCGACAGTGAATACCTGTTTCTAATTAACGAATCTCGAGCGAAATCGCTATCGCGTAATAGCACAACAATGTAACTGTAATTAGATTACGCTTTTTAAATTTGATTAAGTGGAGATTGTATGTGGTCGGTGTGAGCGTGTCTGAAGTGTGTTTTAAATTACTTTTTTTTTCAAATTCAATTCTGTTTCGCGGTTATGTGACGTTTATTGGTGCGCGTTTACTCTCGATGGTAATCGCTCAGCGTCCGAGATAAACATCATAGTGAAAGTGTAACAATGAATGGTTACCATTGCGATAATTCCAAATCGTATTGTATAAGAACTTTCACTGGTTTCGAATATGTGCACATTTATGATTTGTGTTGATGCTAAGTATAGTATTTACTTAGCGCTTAATAAAGGGTTTCGTTTCTTGCCTAACCGACTTGTTTCTTTTTCAACTCTCAAAGTTTAATTTTTAATTATTCCATTCGTCGTGATGAAAAAATAATAGAAGTAATTTTAAAAGAAAACAAACTCATTCATTAACAGCATCAACGTTATTATACGTACACTTCAAACAGTCTAACATCAATGCGACGACAAAAAAAAAAGAAAAACACACATGTTGATTCATGTAATTAAAACGTTACTTCAAACGCACTGACTAACGAGATGCACGTTTAGACCCAACGCGCTGACAATCCGACTTCGAACACTTTCGTTCTTAAATTTTGTGAAATTTCCACAAATAATCTCCACCAATTAGAATCTTAAACATCGTTCGATCTTATAAGCGAACGAATACATTTTCGTTTCGTCGCAATCGATCGTCCAATTAGACAGATTGGGCATGGAGGTTATAGACCGCCTCGACAATCGCACCAGCTCGTCTCTCGCGTAGCCGTTTAAATGTCGAACTAATTAGCGGTCGTACTTAATATACGATAGACAGTGAGACGAGCCGCCGAGACAGAAATACCGCCTCATGTGCAATCCTCGCGGTCGTAAATCAGACAAATTGCACTCGCTGATTTAGTGCTCGCGGTGAATCAAAACCACCCACCTTTAGATGTAAGTGTCGTCAGGGATTCCTGCTAAGGCTCGTCTCGTCTCGTCTTGTCTCGAATCGAGCCTCAGATGTTTCTATCTCTTGAGTTTCGCCTCAAGAAATTTTGTCTCGAGATATCAGAAAATTCTTGTTTTCTTGTTGTTCGGTTTGGCTTGTTCACGCCGAGGATAGTAAGTAGACAGTCAATATTCGAGAAGACAGTAGGTAATAAGCTCTATCAATGAGAACTCCCGAATTCTAGGCCAATTCTGGGGTTTTCGTTGATCGAGCTGACTGCCTACTATCCTCTCGACTGTTTACTGTCCACTTGACTTGTAACTGTCCTTAATGTAAACAAGCCATAGATGACGAACGTCGTTTGACTTCAGTCATCGACTCCTCCCGCAGATTCTCGACTGGATCGAATCGTAAACTCGAATCAACGACGTTTGTCATCATTTGCATAGTGTGAATTTATTCATAATGATTATTCTTGACTATCTGACACAAATTAAACAGTGTCACTTTGAATTATCGATAAATTCATCGATGTTTGTAAGTTGAAATCGCAATCGAAAGGAGTCTCGAAGCTTTTCTCAAGTCGCAATCCCTAGGTGTCACCCACCCACCCCCTCGATTCGTCTTCTTTTTGGAACGTAGATCTCGCTGTCTGCGGGCTTGTGCGTTAATTGGACCGGTGAGCCAGACGTTAATTAATACGTACACCTGTAGCGCGGATGCTGTGCGTGTGTGCACCACCTAACTACGTCTACATATCGCTCGCCTCCCTCTTGCGCACTGTGTGGATGTTGGAAAACCGGGATATTTATGTGGATCCGGACTTATTAATAGCGTTCTCTATCTCTTTGTCGGTGTCGGTCCAAGTCTCTTTTGGTGTCGCTTGTTTCGTTTGCATAGCGAACGAGCTTTCGCTTCGTATTCAATTATTTTTCGCTGTGATATCTAATACAGTTATGATTGACGGTAGGAACTGGGTGAAATTTTCATGTAGTGAAAAATCGGAAGTTTTCGCGTTCAAATTGTATTGTCGGAAAAAACTATTTTTTTGTTTGTATCCAAATAGTTTTTGAAACGTATTTGATTTAATTTATTTAAATGCCTTTTTTCAGTCTAAGCTGCTTAATTGAACACATTCGTTACGAACCGAAATTGATTAATTGAAAAGATTTCAAAAGCACTAATTAACCGGACCCATTTGCTAGTTGGCACGTAAACGTCGTCGGGTACGTAGCCGCAGATCGTCGAGACCGGAGTCGCACAATCGACCGACTCGGATCTGATTAATTAGTTAATTAAATTTAAGTTCGGCGCGGAGCGGTAAGTAATAGAATAGTAGCAGTAGACGAAATTTCGCTTCCTCCTTCCTATCTATCTGGAGTCGGTTTTCAGCGAACATGTGTATAATTGTGTATCGGGTCCCCGGTCCGCCGGTTGTTCCAGCATGTGTTTCTAATTGCGGCACGGATCCGCAGTCAACGGCTCCAATCAGTTGGTAGACAAGTTAATTAAAAGATTCATCAGATATATCCGCTTCTTGTGTGTTGGTTAACGTATGTGCGTGCGCGCTCCTTCGCGAGCGGTTACCGTGAAAGTCCGATGAGAACGTTCAGATTACATAGATTAATGCACCGCGGCCGTTTCAATTTCGTTGCCGGTTGCACTCAATAACAATTACTTCTAAACTGCTCTGAATGCTGTTTGTTCGAGTTTCAGGAACAATACTGTATGTGGCTCGATTCGCCGCTTTTCGTTGCTCCGCTGCCTCGCTGGCCGTTTCGACGATGTTCCGTTTAGTGTTTGAGTTGTTGATGTGTCTTTTATTAGGCATTTTAATAACAACAATGTTTATATACATACTATTTTCGCTCGTATGCATTTTCCATTTATAATCGAATAAAAAAAATCATCTCTGAAAAACACGTATGGAAATTGCGCCGATACTTTTCAATTGCACAAAATAAACTCGGGTCTTTTTTAACCGAGGGGGTTTTTTCTATCAATTCGAAACGCATATTGGTCGGATAGCTTTCGAGCTTGAAATTGAATGTTCGTGTGCTGATCGCTTTTATCGTCAGACTATGAAATGGGCTAGAAAGAAAAGCCGAGGGGTGCGGCCCACAACACAGGAGTGCAATTAATATCTTGATTACTTTTCACGGGTCCCTCCTAGCTGTTATTTTCTAATTTCCTATTATCTTCTCTCTTGGCAAAGGCCACAAACGCACCTCCTACCTCTATTATCTACACCTTGTCGTAATTTGTTTTTTGGCCAAACACCAATCGCATGATTCATTCATCGACTCGTTTACCATTCATTAGATTCAGATCAGTCGTTCGATCCAAAATATATATAATTTTTTAAATATTATTTTATCTAATATCTTAAAAACTCACTTGACTTTATAATTACTCTCGAATTACACGTGCGACGAATCTAAAGAATAAAAAAAGCGTTTCGCACGCAACTTCCATGCGTGTCGTGCAATTTGCGTCCCGCAAGCACACTGACACAGTGCACCTTTAATTTTTGCAAATCAACGCACATTATGCATACGGGTACGCCTCGAACAACGCAGCGGTAACCAACCGTCGCACCGCGGACATTATTTTATGCGTTCGTGTTTTTTGTTTTAATATGGGAAGACGGAGTCCACTTATGCGATCAGTTCGTGTGACGGTTCTAAATTAAATCCCGTTCGAGGTGGCACCCCGCTGCGCCGGATAATAAACGCTTTTAATTTGATAAATGTGTGTATGTATATATGTATGTATGTTTCGTTTTGGGCTGGTGTTTGTGTTGGGCTAGATGCATACATTGCGCTCGGGGCATACACACGTATACGAGTGTGCATTGTGCACTGCAACGCTAATTAATTTTATGCAACGCCACACTTGAACGACTTCCGTAATGAATAACCAGAGACCGGCTAATGTCGTTGGTTGCTGCCGTGCTTTCCGGTAAGAAAATTGACCGAAATTTTCTCGTTTTTTTCTTCTGCCTCTATTTTCGGTTAAATCGGATTCATTGAATCAGTTGATTGCTGTTTATTCGAATGTTATTACTGCATAGTTGATTTTTTAATTTTTAAAATGTAGACATCGATCAATCAATAAACCATGCGTGCACTTTATTGCTTTCAAATATTTCTACGTTCTTTTGTTTTAAAACTTCATTAATTTAATAGGCAAAGTGTATTGCATTACTTTTCATTATTAAGAACTGAATGCTCGGTTGAGTATCTCTGTTTTAATGGAATGAATATGTGTGCATTTCATTTATGTAAATGATAACCATAAATTGCTGCAACTTTGTTGCAATTCAAATATTAAACTTTAATTATCTGTTCTATGAATAATAACACCATATTGTGCAGTTCGTAAATGGTATAGTGAATTTACCGTTTATGCAATTCCGTACGTTAAATCAATTATGTGTTTGTGTTTATGTTCTCTACATGGCAACTCGTTATTTTATGGCGATGCAGATGCAAATATTGTTCAATAGATTGCCGAAGAAAATCTTTCGATCGGTAATTAATGGTTATTACCCAATGTTTTGAATGCAATTTCGATTTAAATATAATTTACTCAAAATTCGCTAGTCTTTATAATGTTGCGGACATTGTGACATGTGACATTATAAACACGATTCTAATAGACAACTTGCAAAAATGTATGTTAAAAAAATGTATTGGATTCGGGTACCATTCTGCCCATTATCTACATTAAAACAAGAAACAAATTCAATTAGAGCACACAGAATCATCGACAACGATCGACACACAAATCGACCCGATCAATCGCAATAATCCGACACGCCTATTAACTTGCACCCAGCCGACGATAACAATTTGTCGCTTCGTCCACCGCGCGAAATCCAGGTAAAGTAGGTCATTATCCATTTATTTGATTACACTACCCCAATTGGAGTGGCGTCGACAAAGTTCCCGTATCCAACCCAACCCAACCCAGTCCGCCCACCGGTCCCCGGTTTTCAGTTACCCAGCAAACCACTCCGCCAAGTGTTGAGTTCCACTAAACACGGGCATAAAGCCGGGCCTCGGCTGCTACTGCGTATTCATCAACTTAATGTTCAACTAATAACTGTTAAGGCCCCCCTCGTCAACCCGCCGAACTCGCGCGAGGGGTGAGGGGGGGGGTCTAAATGATTTAAGTAACTCGCGAAAGCGGACCCTCGTCCCACTTCGTTTTAAATTAATTAATTCGACGATAGAGTTGTGTATCAGCCCGGCTCTCTCGTGTACATGTTTGTGTGTATAATACGTGGGCAAACACTCTTGTAGGTTTCGCGTGTGTACCAACTCTCCCTCTTCGATTCGTGTCTGTGTGCGTGTGCTCTCATCGTTGTGTGTTTTGGTGTTGGTTTTCGAAATTAGGGATGAAATGTTTGTAGTTTTTTAGGTGCTTCACTTTTTTTTCAATCGATTGTTCTGATTGGTGTTGGAAATGTGTGGATTGAGTCAGTCGCTGGAAAATCTATTTTTCTCCAAATTGAATTATCGAGGAGAAAATGAGGATGTATAATATCTTCTTGTTAATACGTGAAAATTTTTGTTTCTCAACATTTTGAAATTAAATTGAATTTCTTACAGAAGATAAACACGATGGAAGATTTCTGTTTGTGAAATAATTTCGCACATTTTCAAAATATCCGCTGACATATGCTCGAACTTTCTTGCGAAGTTCAAACATACGTTCATATAATTTTATAGGGAAACCTAATCATCGGTACGTAAAGTTCGGTCCTTACAGACTCACACTCAGACGCGTTTTCTATAATCGACAAATACGCCGCCGCCCGTGTTTGTGTTATGCCTATTTAATTAATCTTGACTAACTTTTGATGAGTTTTAGACATTAGTCTTGTTTTTTGATACGTTTAATTAAGCCATGCGTGTAAGAGATCTAATTATTAATTAAATTTTCTTCAGAATTAACTTTTTCGCTATATAAGCTATACGTGCTTCGTACATAAATGTACTTTATAAAACATCAACCCTTTCTCATTGCACGTATATACGCGAGCATAAAACACGTACGTACCTACGTACGCTTTTTTTTAATCTCTTAAAATACACGTTTCATAATTAAATTTTGTTATTCAATGAAAGCACCAATTTATCTAAAAGAGCGGCGAGCCGTTTACGCTTTTTTCGCAACGGCATTAAAACGTCGAACGTACGTTTTAATTATGATTTTTCAATTGCGACCACCACGACGATAATTGCGCCGATAAGAGCTTAACCGCTTATAATTTATAAAGTCATGCCTTACGGGCGACCGCTCGTACTCCATACGTTACGAGTGTTTCGCGATAGTATCGCATACCTAAATTAGATTATACTCCGGCTCGGCAAATAGTAGCACCGAGTGTAATCGACTCTAAACGGATCATCCCCGGTAGATGTGCCCTTTTAAGGCTAATTGTATTCAGTTTAATCTAAAAGCTTACATTTTCTGCGGGGACTTGTTTAAAAGTTATTAGGACATCGCGACCGGGTAAATGGGTTACGAATCCCGGAGTGCGTCTCTATCTCCCGGAAGAGAGACGCTCTCGCAAAATACGCTCCCCGTCTCTAGACACTTTTCGTGTATCACTTTATATATACTGCATGAGTATTATTTCACTGATAATGTTCTTTTGTATTTTAAACTTGACTATATTTCAAAATAATATGAGTAATTGATTGAATCTTCTAATAAATTGAGATAGAGTGGAGTGCAGTCTATCGGCGGGATGGTGGGCTTCCTTTAAAATGTATCTTCTTTTATTTCATTTTCTCCCAGTTTATCTATAGTTGTTCAGATAAATAATTATATTTGATTACCATATCGTTAAATTTTAAATGAAATAACTGATATTCAATTAAATTTCACTTCGATCGATTTCGAACGATTCAATTTCTAAATTGCTCTTATCTTCTGTAAGGTATTTATTCCGCTTTTCATATTCCATTATTCATAAACGTAATTGAATCGAGCAAGCTTATCATTTTTGTTTATTCGAAAACGTATCATCTTAATTAAATGCATTAAATCGGATTTAATTACGGCGAGATCGACGTCGATAATGACGAGACGGGTCTCGGAGAGCGTGAGCGGCGCAAACTCGAACAAACCGTGAAAGGTGGTCCGGGTAATTTGTCCCGGGAGATTTCGGTAATTGAAATTAATAAGTAAAGTTTGAGCCAGTCGACTTGCCGGCTCCCAAACCAACCACCGCTAAACCCCCCAAGACACCGATATCGTCGAACTACTATACCTACGAATCATTCGCACATTTCGGAAGTTCTCATATTCGGCGACTTTAATTTCAATTCGATCGAATTTGTAATTAAATTCCGCTCCGATTATTGAAATTTTATTTTTGATAATTTGTATGTACCTATGTAGTGCAAATTGATTCGATTCTCGAGGACACACTCGTGTTTCGGATGTTCCTCCGTTTATGTACTGTAAATATGATTTAGCGGAAGATACACCGACCGCCCTCGTCTGCCGTCCCTTGATTACCTGGTCGGATGGTGTACCAGTTTATACAAATATGTAATTAACGTTGATAAGCAGGAAAACCCTTTGAATCCACACGAGGCATCCCCGATCGCAACCCGTGCCGATACACTAAACGCCTTGAGTGTACAACCTTCGTCTCTACGTAACAAATACGAATATCCATATGTACATTGACTCGGATAAACGTGTTAAATATAATTTAGATAGCCGATCCTCTTGAAATCACATTTTTTATTACTTAATTAAGTCTTTATGAAAATCCATTGTTTATTCGAAGGGGCGTGTTCGTATTAATTAGAACGTTTCTTTTTGTTATTTATAGACGCACGCGTGCAATTAGCGATCTTTTAATTTAATTTAATACGTGTATCGAACCAATTTTCATACCTGTGATTTATTAATAATTTTATGATGAAATATTTCGACGTAATTTCTGATGTGTTCTCGTACCACAGTCGTTCCCTCACAGTGTAATTAATTAGCTATTCATAAATAAATAATCGTAATTAATAAAACATTATGAGGGTTGAACGTGGGGGTTGAGCGTGTATATCTTGCGTTTTAAAGGCTTCGCATTCTGTAACTGACTGATTCGACTTTTATAACATTTTGTTAACGAAACAAACATCCCACGGGCGATTATTATTCACAACAAACTGTTCGAAACAGCTTACGGGGGCAATGCATGATTATATTATAAATCCCGTTTCTGATACGGAAAATTTGTTTCGTAACCCTTCGGTGGAAATTCTCGTTTTATAATACGTTTTCTGTGCGACGATTTGTTGTGGTTAATTTTACGAGCTGTTGATGAATTTAATCGGTTGCGCTCGTACTCATAAATTTCTCGTTGAATTATTTATAATGTGCTTAATTGAACTAATGTACGCACTTAATTTTCGTAATTTTTATTAAGCAGATTTTACGAGAACAAATTGTATTTACGTTGAAAATTGAAAATCCGAAGCGAACATATTTTATGTCGTGCTCGTTTTATTTTATAAGTGGTGAAAACTAATGAACCGAAAGTTGAAAGTTTTCCACATTAATTCGGCGATGGAAAAGCTTAAGAGCGTCCTCACGGTGCATCGAACAACCCCTGCAGAGATGCAGCGGCCTCGGGCCACCGATAATCTAATTTATTGCCAACTCGGGCTATCTTTGCGGCAATTAACCTGAACTCCGCAGATAATAAGTGGTTTATGCTGTATTCCGAAGCGGACCTCTCTCTGCCTCCTCGCTCTCGTTCTCGTTCTCTCCAGCCCTCGTCTCGATCCCGGTGGTTTATGGATAATAAATAATTCCCTACACCTGGAGCATTATTTGCTTAATTAGACAATATTTATGACGGGAGTGCTTAATTGCCGTTTCATTTTGTGTTCGATGCGCCTGCGGCTAATCGAACTCGTGCACGCCGTTTTTCCGATAGACGGGCTCATCCCCTTTTATGGCTTTTACACGCGAATCTCTAAATTCTCGTAATTGTGGATCGTATTTATCTACGTGTATCTGATGGGTCGGTTTTAGCATTCGGAAAGTTAATTTAACGCTTGATTTATGATCTATAAAATTAACAGATCTACGTCGGACTGATCCGGTGCGAAAATTTTTACTTTAAATCGATTCTTTTATTAAATTGACTTGACATAAAAAAAAATCATTTATTCATAGAGGCGAGAATCTCACGCACGATTTCTCTCGACAACCGCTCGACAAATATTCCGAAAAGTGTGTACATATTTATTCGATCTTTTTACAAGCGGCCATAAAACAAGTTCGATGCACGATCAATAAAACGTAGTTTATACAATTTGATTTTTTTCTTCTTGTCGTTTCGTATATAATACCTTCTCGTCTCCATATAAACGTTGTCCGGTTAAACGTTCGGTTTCCGGTCCGACGCGTTGGTCATTGCCACCGACGATCGTAAATAACGGCCGCATTATTGGCAATTTGTGGCTGAAATATTATGATGATGCTGCCGCAACATACGCCGCCGATCGCACAAATCCCCATCTTATTATGTGTTGTAAATTCGAGTCTTACCGGTAGCAGAGAACGTGACGTCTCCAGTACAATATATTCATTACGCAAACGAGACGAGACTCGCCCGATCTTTTTTTTTTAATTTTTATGTATATTTTTTTTAAATTACTAAGCTCACATAATCACACAAGAATTTGTAATTTATTATTATATTTTTAATATTCTTAACAACTCGTTACTGGGGCCTGTGATTTTGCATTAATTGTTGATTTTTCTCCTGAACCCCGGGACGTTGCTTACTGTTGAACTCAACACTATGTCGTGGGGAAACAAGCAACATATTCATTCTGCTTTAAACTTTAGAGTCAATTTCTGCAACATTTGAATTCCATTTCTAAGATTTTTATGACGTTTTTGAAATTATATCTTGTCTTCTAGGTTTTTACATTTTTTTTTCATGTGAACTCAAAAAATTTTTGAAGTTTGATGATTTATTAATTGTAATATTTTTTTTTTCAGAATGTTTGGAAATTCAGGGGCATGTGCGGCGTGTGGTCAAACGATAGCAGCAAGTGAATTTGTAATGCGTACTGGGGGTGGATTACCGGGTGGTGCTGCTCCTCCTTCGGCGACACCTCAACACCATGTATTTCATTTAAAATGTTTCGCTTGTTCGAAATGTGGATCTCACCTAGTTTCCGGCGACAGGTCAGTATTAAAAAAATATCACATTCCATTTTCATTATTTAATAATAGTTCGATAGTTTTTGCAGTGAATACGAATTTAATTTTCGAAACGCGTTTAATTTTCATTCACGTCGCAATTCGAATCAAAATCACCCGTTATTTGTGCGATCAATGAGACACGTAATCAATCACGCTTTTTCATTACGTTGAATCGTTCGAATTAAACGTCGGATGCGCACATATATCTATCGGATGATAATAACAGGCGTCGCATAAATCATCCCGATATTTATTTGATAAGTTATTTGTGACAGTAACACAAAGCTTCCCCTCGGACCGCATGCGGCTCCGTTCCGAACGATTTCCTCGACGGGGGTGACTTTTCCCCGAGTCGAACGCCTTAAACGCATTCGTGTAATCCAGTTTCATATAGTTGGAGATATTTTATTTTTATTTTCTTTTCTTTCGAATTTTCATAAAACCTTTCAATCGGTTAAGCTAGAGCCGAAGACAGTGGTAGATGAATTATACACTGAGCACAATAGACACTCAAGTGAACAATGGATAGTCAAATTAGGTGTTCACAATGGTTAAGCTGACCACTTATTGTCTTCAGTATGAACTGACCTTAAGTGGAGATTGTTAATTTGGGATATTTTATGTTGATTTGAAAAAAATCGATCGACAATCGGTCGATCGTCTTGAATAGTTGTGAAGAAGTTTGCAATGGTGTTTTCAGATACTACATGTTGGCGGGCAGTCTGGTGTGCGAACAGGACTGGCACAAGTTGCTGAAGGGTTCGGGGGGTGGTGCGAACGCGGGCGGCGCCCCCGGTGCGGTGCGGAAGGGCAAGGTGGGGCGGCCGCGCCGCAGCAGGGACTGAGCCCCGCCGGCGCGCGCCCCCAAACCGCCGCCGCCACAACCACCTACGCCACCCGACTTTGAACAGGTATCTATCTATTTTTTTCAATACATATTATTGGCCACAAGTTGCACGAACGATTTGCGTCCCCGCAGTCTGCAGACTTTTTGTCGGCCGATAGTTTAGTCGGTATTTTTTTTAATTTGGATTATCAATTTTTTGTTATGTGCGCACTATCTGTCAAAAATCAACGGAGCAGAGTTATGTGGCTTTTCTAAACAAGTGTTCGTGTTGTGCAAATCTCACATACGATAATATAATTTTTAGCATTCGTCCTCTTTCGCCATCTGGTAGATTGGTCCTCGGCTTTGGGTCGTTTCGTTCAACTGAGTTTTTTACGTCTCACGTTTTACCGTTCCTACATTATAAATATTTTTATAGTCCGAATAATAAAAAAGAAGCCTTAAATTTACCTGTGCTATACGCATATTTTAGACACACCTCTCGCCCCGAACTCCGGCCGACCAAAATTTTGTATACCCACACTAATGGCGACCGTGTTTTTTTTTCTTTATTTTCGGATGAACCCTTTCCTTCGTGATTGCGTTCGAAACTTACAGGTGTGTTTTTCGAATGCTCGTGCTCGATCTTATGCAACGAACCGTTTCGCTCTCTTGATATAGATTTATGATTTCGTTACATTTTATTGATTTTCAATCTCAGTTTCGACACTGTTTTTTCGTATTTTATTTCTTGCTTTATATTCGATTACAATATGTTGCATTGGGCACGAGACCGAGACGGTTGTAAAAATAACAAAATTTGCGGTACACCTTGGACGACACGTTTCAAAAGCGGTGCTCCTCCCGAGTTAAAACTTCAACAAACGAGTTGACATAACGTTTTTATGTCTTGTCTGGTCATAACACTCACGACCCCATCCGTCATACGTCAACAGGTTTATGTCAGATGCCGCTAAACATTCCGCGGAAAGTGTCGTTTTGTTTTTATTTTTTTTTTGTCTCGGCAATAAAAATATCTCCGAATTTACATTCGAACTCACACCCGTACTATTTTCGGGAAGTGTGTAGGTAATTTTTGTACGTACTTAGCGTTCGACTTTTCGACTTGACGTAACAACGTGACGGATAATGTTGAAGAGCACGAGAGAAGGTCCCATAGCGGCGGCAATAGCGTGTTATGGGGCCGTTAAGCAGTTTCATAAGGGCGATGATGGCTCGCACAACGTGCTCCTAATTGTTACGGCTAACGGGGCCCTAAGACTCCTTGTTGATATTGTCTCGTCTGGGCCTCTACCGGCGACTACAAACGGCCAATTTGCCCGCGTTGTGACTTTTAATGCCTAATCTTTATTTTATTTTGTTTTTTTCCGAGTCGTCCTTTTTACTGTCGTCGCTCTCGTGAAAATTCTAGCGATGCAATTGTCGCCGGTGCGCGCTTTGAACTCGTCCGAAATTACTATCCTATCGGCGAGGAATGCGCGGCGTTGGCGTTAACGCCGTGTCGGTGTCACGTTTTTTAGATTATCGTCATTTTCGAACATTAGTTTTTATGTTTCAATTGTTGTAAACGGGACGCTCCGATGCCTCTGACGCAATATTGTTTACACGAATTGTTTACTCGCCCGTTTTCCGTTCGTTGATGGGATATAAATTCACACGTTTGCCCGGTGGGCGTGTTCGACGATTTCACATCTATTTTACGAACACGCGTTTTCGTCTTAAAAACAATATATTAAACACTAGAATCTATTGTTTACGAAAACTGGTCGGAAATCGTTTAATCACTACATCATCTTTCATAGTAATTACGCATCGTATGATTTCCGTGAATTTCTAAAAAAAAATATATCGTTTGCGCAACGCTGCTTAATTCATAACTTGATATTATATTAATGAATTGAATATATTTTTGAATAATTTATTTACAAACGTTTACGTCGCTTACGGTAACATTGTCGTTCGCAAATTGTATAAATAAAGTACAATTACCCAAAACACACGTACTTGCAAGCGTTTCCCGCCGTTATGCAAATTGGCGGCTGGGGAAAGCGGGTGGGCGGTAAGTGGGCGTTTGTCACCTTTTCCTTCGCACCCGAAGAGGTAATTGGGCGGCGGACAGGGGTATCAAACGGCAGACGGTGGGCGGCTCGGCTAATTGGTTTAGACACCGCTTTTTTGCACAAAGGACCGGACCGTTGTGGGGTTGAGGGGGTGGAAGCGTATGTATACGTGTACGTCAGCTCCAGAAACAACACGTAAACAGTGCAGGGTCGTTGGGCGGCCGCCGGAGGGCCATAGGCGGGTGACTTTGGGCGGTTAGCGGGACCCCTTTGGTCCTGATTCGCCAGGTTTGGTGCTGTTTAACCTTTTAATTAGAAGCGCGGCAAAGAAGCGTCCGTCGCACCGGGTAATTTTACAGAAATTTCTCCTCCTCTCTTATGCAAGAGTTGTCGGTGTGTGCGAATTATGTTTATCGTGCGGCTCTAGATCCGTTTTAAAAATCATTTTGTTCTGTGAAGTTTCAAATATATGTACTAGACTTAGCTAATCCACTCTTAATTGCGGCCCCCGAAACTTTAGAGATTATCGTGCTCCGCTTAAGGGGTCATTAGGCCTGACCACCCTTTACCGTGTACGAAGAAACTTTCCTCTGAAAATCGGCATATAAATATAATTCATACACACTCGTTTTGCGATTAGCTCTAAACGGAAAATTAAATACCAAAATATCCATATATCGGTTTTGTATGTTGTCGAATATAATATATCAGATTTATAGCACGCTAATGAACTAACAACATCATCAAACAAACGTTGTTGTTTCATTTCGAGCGTATCCATCACGATACCAGCGTCAATCTCTTCAAAGGAAACGAGGCAGACGTATACACACACATAGTGGAATCTGCAGCTCCTTCTGCGGCGTATAAATGCACCGCACACACATCGTTCACGGGCGAAATTCAATCATTTCGGCGTTGTTGGATGCAGTTTGCAGCTGTGCTCTGCAGGAGGATAAGGGGGTGGTGGGCGGCCGCGCTGACCGTCCGCCCGCGGCCATTGTAAACCCGACAGCAGCCTGCTAAAACCGCTTTGATGTTCGGCTCTAAGAGATAATTAACCCGGCCCCGATGTATCTGACTTTGTACGTCGAGGGAGAGAAGGCCTTCGGGGTAGAAGGCTCGGACCTCACACCCTCGCCGATGCTGCGACGGACCGCCCCCTCAGGCACATAAATTTCTCCACCGACTAATAATTCTCGTGCAGAGACTAAACGCTCGTGAGATTGTGGAGTAATTAATGTTCGCAGCAATTGTTTTGTCTGAGGCCCCTACGTGTGTGTTATATTATATTATGTTGTACCTACATCCCAGAAACATGCACGTGTTGTGTTACGTACTCGAGGAGTAGTATGTAGTACGCCTGTTTTGTTGTACGCCGCTACTAAGCGAGCTTTGTGAATCATATCGCGAGAACATTGTTCCGAATGTTGGACTAGAATTGAAATCGATACGATTGTGCGTCTCTGTGCTTTTCGCTCGTGCCAATTTTTACGGCTTTGATGTCGGTTCGTTTGTAGGGAAATCATTATTTTCATGATGAATACGTTTTAATTGAGCCGTTGCATGTGCGACGTTCGAAATTAATTTTATCCACACCGCATAATTAAAATTGATTGAAGAATAATAGTTTTCAAATGAATGATGGACAAAAGTGATTTCGCCAATTATTATGCGAATCGAAATGTGTGCAACATGATATAACAATCGAATATTTCAAATTTTACACTGCATTCACTACCTTGTTTATAGTGCCTTTTATTCGCTTTTATATAGTACGTAGAGTTCGAATCCACGTAACGGTGTGCACAACAGGATCGCCTCGTTCAGATCGAATGAGTTTTATTGAATGTACAATAATAAGAACGGATCGTTATGCCCGTTTACCGAGAACAACTTGCGAATTAATTCTCGACATCTGACCTATGTACCAATTCGCTGTTCACACGATTGTGAAAGGCGAATTCGAGCGTGTACAACCTTAAGTTGAACCTGAGTTGCGCGCCCCGACATGGCCCGTTCATTAATTAATTTTCAAAATACGCACTGTTTCAGAGTCTCGGACAATTGAAATATTCAGGACACGCCTTTGACTTTCGAGCCGCCGATGCGGTAATGACGTCCGAGTAGAATCCTGTTAGTTAATTAACGAGATCGGCCTACCCACCTGTCTATTAACCGATACCCATCTTCGGGACGGCGAATATGACCCGTCCACTATCGCCGGTTATGTTAAGAAACACGCCTGTGATGGGTGTAATGGCTGCTTTATGTCCGTGCGGATGTTATCGAAGGAGTTTAATCGGGATTACGAAGTGGTTTATTGCTAGTCGTGCGTACTTTGATCGAAGGGTTGCGAAAAATCAGGTCGAATATCACATCATTAGATTACTCAGCTTAGATTATATTTTATTTTGATGTTGATTGTCTGTATTCATTTGTATCAAATTCGATCGAAGCCTTCGCATAATGGACGATCCATCCGGCACTCGTCTGAACACGGCTCTGTGAATCGTTTCAATTGAATAAACACTATTCGGCCGTGAAACAAAACCACGGCTTAGTTACACCATCTTCTCAGACCATCCCTATAAACCGGATGAGCCGCTCTGAACAAACAAACCCCCGGGGGACCCTTTTAGCACCTTCGGAGTCCTCCTCAAAAGTGTATCGTCCTCCGGCCTAAAATTAATTCGCGCACGGCTCGTGAGAACACAGCGACGCTTAATTGACATTAATATGTAAGAATTAAACGCGGAACATACATGGGACGATGCAAAAAGTAGGCTCGCGGACAAAAAGTGGATTTATTTTATTGCTTCGGAACGGCCGCGTCTGTGAGTTGAATATTGAAGACGACAGGTTGATGTCGACCGGCGAGTTTCCCGTCGTTGTCGCAACGGTAAGAACAGAAAAAAATCGTATAATAAATAAATATATAAAGCGACCGGTCGATCTCTCATTTGTAGAAGTCAGTTTCAATTTGATCTGACGTCGGAGCCAAGTCCGATTTGGATTTCCGTTCGCGAATGTTACAGTTTCGCGCGGGAAATTTCGACTCCGCAAGAAAATTGTTGGATTATTGAGGAAATCTCGTTTCTGATTCGCTCACTGAGATGATTCTCATTTTAATTAGTAATGCGAGCTTTCTCGTCGTGAAAAAACTCGAGTCATGAATTTTATTATCGTGATTAGAAAAGCATCTTAAATTTATTGCACAAGTATGAAAAGCTTTCCATTGCCTGTTTTAGTAAAAAAGATGAAGTGCAGAGGATGTAGATGGAATAAACTTGTATATTTTTTTCCTATTTGTACTAGTTTGTTGTATAAATTCAAAAGTGAAAAGTTCACATTTCGCAATAATTTATCTCTCACTTATGACATCTTCGGATATCGATAGACGATTAATCGTGTTAAAGCAATCAAATGATTTTTTATTACATTAAATCAAATGAATTATAAATTTTCTAATGATTGAAATTATGACAATGTTATGCACGTTAAGCCGTATATAGCTTTATTGTTACTCTAGCAAAGGATAGATACGATAACAGGACAGTTACGGTGCAATAACGGCATTAGGCGGCAGACTAGCTACGGGTTCGCCGTCTACCCGCCCACCCTCCAGCCCACCGCTTATTTCATTCTTCATTCAGAGACTATGATAGTGGAACTAAATAAATAAACGGAATTAATGCCCTCTCGGTTTCTGCTCCGACGTACGTTCTCCGAAACCGCCACCCCAAGTCCGCCCATCCTCAGCTCCTAACCCCCTCGTTTTCCGCCCACCGCCCGCCCGCTTCGCATATAACACCCAAATTAAACTGTTGGGTCGTTTTTGAAACCGCCGCACTAAATTAGCCGAAACGGTCGAGATTAAATTGGCTCTCCCCAAAACAAGCTATTGATGCGATTACGGCCGCCTATATTCCACTATACTCCTTTCGAGTTTGTATTGTGTTTGTGCATGCGAATTGTTCGTTCGCTTCGGAAATTTCTTATTAATAATCCGCTCTGATTGTATAGCCTATTTTGCAACGTTGAGTGATACAATTTTATATTCATATCTGAAGATAAATACTTTTTTGATACAAAATCATATTTCTGCTCTTTTGTAATAGTTGGATTTTTTCTTTGATAATGAGTGCTACAGTTCGAATTGCATCTGGGTGTCGGCTTTTCAATGGTTTCGTAAATATGGGTTATTTTTATTTTTCATTTTCTGTTAGGGGTGGTTAGCTTCTAGACTAACCTTATATTGAGTCATAAGAATCCATGTAAGCCCATAACAGCAAAAGTGTCACCCGAATAGATAGGCATAAATACACAAAAAATCCACAAGTCTGAATTACTATAAAATGAAAAATGTTTCTTTAATCAACTTCAATAGACTCAAATCATTTAGGAATCTTTGGAATATATCGATCATCATTCCCAACACTATTTTGATTTTGAATCAACTAGAATCAATGGGAAACAATTAAGACGAGAAACATCGACGCTTAATTGCGCTCGAGCTTTTCGTGCGTACAGAATCGCGCTATACCGCGTTAACCCCTTCTACGCCGATCTCTCTCTCTCTCTCTCTCTCAACACACTTCGATATACACTCGATATTTTTTCAATCGAAACTTTTTCTTCCGAGTTCTTTTCTCACTTTTTTCGAGCGGTCGCGAGCTTCTTTTCGATTGGACGTCCGGACCGAAGTCTCGGATTTTCACACAGCGTCCAGCCGAGCGTGTAATGCCGTTGGCCACTAAAAAGCGAATTTGTCCACAGCTGTCAGGAGGCCGGTATGAGTTAATTACGGTGTCCATTGTTGTGCCGGCGGGCGGACCTTTTGCCGCGGCCGTGATCACAGTCACGACCGTGATTAGTGCTGGAGATGTTCGCTCTTACACCGGAAAACTCGGATCTTTTTTATCCGCGTCGATGTTAAAAAAAAAGACGTTTATAAATATATATATATATATATACGAGGCTGTGTGTATCGATCTATCTATCTATCTATCGGTGGTTCGATTGAGTCGAGCCTAAACGGATTCACGCGTTTGCCTTTTTTTCGACTGTATTGTTTGATGTCGATTGAAAATAGTTTTTCGGTCAAGTCGTTGTGGAATATGATTCTGTACGGGTTGGAGGTGTTTCGGATAATTGATGTCAGCTTTTACAGTTTTTGTTATTCGAAATTATCCCCATTAGCGAATTTCTTACTAAAAAGTTTAGTTTTCGTAACAGTAATCAAGTCTCAAAAGTAAAGATACTCCACCTCTTGAGCGAAATCGCCAGTGTCGGTTCGCCGAAAAAATGTATTCTTTTTTTCAGATTTTAATTTATTTTATGCAAAGACTTATTATTTTTTTATTTTTTGTTTCAGGTAAGCATCATTATCATTACTGCACAATTTTAAAAGTCGGCGAGTTTTATCTCAAGTGAGTCTTTTTGGTTATTTAACGTGTAATTTTATTAAAAAAATCATTTAATCGTGTTATAAAAACACCTTCCGTTTACAAGATTCAATTAACTCTTTGCTTATTTGGATATAATTTGAGCTATAAATTCAAGAGCCCGTCGATATGACGGAATGGCACGTCACTGGTTACACCATTAAACTGTGTCCGGGATTTAATAAGACAAGTCCTCCCGCTCTTCCCTCATCCCGAGGCATTTCCTCATTCCTTCCCCCAGTTCCAGCACCGAAACCACCCCCTTAAAACCCACCCCTGTACACAACCACCATCAGACAGGCTCCGTTATCTCCTCATCCCTTTCGCAGCCGTCAGCCGCCACCTCACACACAAATTATAACCAAAGTTTTCAAATTTATTTATAACATTCTTGTTTAATTAACGGAAATTTCCTGTTTAATTAACGCAAACAACCGAAACGAGAACCTTCGGCGAAAAAGTGAAAAATCCTCCGGTACGGCACGGCAAAGGCTGGCGTTGTTTTTTCGCAATTTTTTCTAACCGGTGCATTCTACCGATGCGGCGTTTTTTTTAAACAATTTTCTTTTTTCGGAGCAATTAACTCATCGGTGTTGCAGCGCTGTGTTCTGTGCAGCGCTAGTTGCACTTGACGGCCTAAGTCCGTGATTTATTTCACCGTTTTCCAATTTCAAATTAATTTCTACTACGTATCGTCCGCAACGATACTGCGGACCTGTACGTGTATTTTTTTCGTAATATCGCTTTAACTCACACTATGCAATGGGGCGTTAAATTATATCGCTTATATTGCAGATATTTTTTTCGCGAACCCTAAAAAAATAATAGCTTTTATGCTTGTGCGTCAGTAATTAAATTTTAATTGGCTCGATAATTGAGTTTTCGCTAATTGGCTTTTTATCTAAGTCTCCTGAGGCCGAGACCCACACGATTATTCAATATAAAGAGGCCGATGTGAGAACTCTGCTTCTTTATTATAATTAGATTTTTCGAATGAAAACAGAATTTATCTGATGTTTTTATCTCGTGCTGAGTAAACATTCAGGGCCGACGTTTATGCAAGCCATCTTTTCGGAGACGCGCATAAATCGCGCTCGCCTACACATTTATGTACGTGCTTTCCGAATGTGCATCGAAAGGTCAAAGCTGTGGTCCTTGTTTGGACGGCCTTGATCAGAAATTATCGTTTCCTTTCAATAACTCTGCGAATATTCTCCGATTTAAATTTAAAGCGTGTGTGTGTAGTCTCGGCACGCGGTCGACACGTCCGCCAATTAAAATAATCATAAAATGCGCAATGGTCCATTAGCCAATCGAACGTTGGGATTACATCCCTTCCACGGACACACTCTGTTAATCAACGCATCGTTGATTTTGCTGACTGTCAACGCGGGAGATTTACTACCGAGCCTGCGACTTTTAATTACTTTAATTATCGTGCATTACACGAGGCTACATCGCAATCACACGTACGTCGGCTCGATTGAATTAAAATAATAAATATATATTGAATTATATAAAAGTTTAATTTACGCGACACCACTGCGTTCATTAATCCCTTATAATTGGACGTAAATCAATGTTTCTGTAATATGATAGAACGCTTCAACGAGAATTTATTTCACATAATGTTTTAATCGATTCGTGCGATGGTTAATATCTTAAATGTAAATTCTCGTCTCGTTAACGTCTCTTGTCTCGATGAAACGTTTAATTAATTTGTGTAAGGGTTCTAAAAGGGTACTAGTTTATATATTTGGTACACCCATGCAGTTAATTCGCCGGTTAACTGTTTTACCCAACTAATAGAGTTTTCCCACTTCTCGTCTGTATTACAATTTACGAGTTGATACGCTTAATTTGTTTGTCTCGCGCTTCGTTCTCTTCGGCTCACGTCTCTTTGCAGCGGATTAAATTAAATTTCGGCGATGACACTGCTGAAGGATTCGCGTTTTTTTCCCTACGAAGAGTTTACATTCGGTTTTAACACGCCAGAGTTTTGTTTAGTCGTCGAAAACTAAAGGATTATCCGCGTGCACATTAGCGAACGACGACGAAAACGGTCTTTGCTTAAAGCGTGCCGCGATTCTTATTGCTGCATTATTTAAAACCTTTTAACGAAATTAGCATCCCTTTGAAGCGTTTTAAAGATTCAAACCCTTTCAGAGTTGAGTGGATTTTCTTCATCCACTTTCAGCTACGTCAATCCGTCTCCGTAATTGATATTTGTAGGTATAACGAAAGGAAAAAAAATGATGAAAATGCTCTCAAACAAATAGCACGCGTTTCTCTGTTTGTGATTTCGATTGGAATATTTATGTTGCACAAAATATACGTATATTCGCTAGTATACTTTTTTTATAACATAACGAGATGATTATGAATTCTTATTTTAGATATTAAAGAAAGCTCTAATCATCGCCAAAATAATCTCATTTAGCTTTTAAAAATGTGAATCTCTTCTGAAAAATATTATTTTCTACCCTCGAATAGTATAATCAAAGCGACAATTGATGCCTATAACATTTATTTACTCCGCTTCCCCCCATCGGATATGTTGATGGATGGCCAATCGATTCACTTAACCATTAGATGGCTTATACCTTTTTACGTTTTTATCTATGCAAATAAAGGTCTCATCTACACAGTGTTTAAAAGCGGCATTAGAGCCACTTAGCTTTTTTCCAATAACGTTTTAACACTTGTCCGTCACTTGTGCGCGTACGTAGCATGTGTCCATCCATTCTCCCCACCTCATACCGGTTATTAATTTTTTTTCATGACGATGTATTAAATCGTGTAGTTATTAAGTACTCGTATATATTTTTTGAGGCTAATATCGCTGTCATTGATCTCATGATATACTTGTGTGTATGTACTTTTTTTTTCATTTAACGTGGGCGATTATATTTAGTTCAGAAAAAAATAATACACGTATTAACTTTCTTAATCATAATAATAATTTACTTGATAAAAATCGACTATACGATCGAAAGTCGCTTAATGATTCCGATTTTTCAAATCATTCCAACATTTTCGATCCACAATACATTCGATAATCTCTGTATTGTAGTATGTACGTGAACTCGCACAGACGCTTCATAGCGAAAGCACGTGTCGATTCGGGAACGATGCCGGTTCCGCAAATTGAAATCATTCCGGATTCGGATATATGGATGACCGTGTGTCGGTTTGGTAACGAGATAATTGTCGCTCGTATCTGATGCGGTTTGATCGACAGCTTTCATCAATTACGAATCATTGCTCGCCGATGACCGTTATTATGTGCTTATGCTGTGTGTATCACGTATCTTTCGATGTGCAATTTTTCATAATCATTTTTATTTTATTGTAATTGGTTCATTTTCGGTATGCCAATCTTTTTTTTTTTTTGGTGATTGTGCATTATTTATTTATTCTGAAATAATTTTATGAAAGGTTTTCAAAAAAATCACTCGAAATTTCAATTTTACACGTAATTAACGCTCTGTCTAACGTTTTGATTGGCATGTAATAAAGTAGGGAAGTGTCGCTTTTCGGAATTAGGCGATTCGTGTATGTGTAAGTATTAATAGTTTTTTGACGTACGCGAAAACCACTCAAGTTTGCGTTCTGGTCGCGTAATTTACCACTCAATTTAGGTTCGTTAGTTTCTTTTGACAACTCACCGGCCGAATGAAACGTAGGATGACTTTCAAAACGGTGGCCGTTAACGTTTTAAAAACACTTTCCTATATGAATATGTTTCATTAGCTAAGTGGCCCGCTTTTAGCTTTGCTACAGATATTCCTTTTTTTTGCTCTCCTTAACCCTTCAACTGACGCCCACCTTTTTTTTTCATCTCACATCCGATTCGAAGCCTAGTTTTTTGTACCGTATAATACCTCAGATTTTTTTCATCGATTGATAGTTGACAAATGATATTTTAATAGTGATCAATTCGTGACTTTTTGTACCTCTTTAAAAGCTTCAATATAAATATCGCCATTGATTAATCTAGCTGAATGTTTTTTTTTTTTTTTGATAAATTCAAAAATATATTGTGAGAGTAATCAATCTGTTGTATGTGTATCGTTTAAAATACAATTGTAAATTTCATATGACATGAATATTAGTAGTGCTATATTGTTGCTCGTATGTGCATTTATTTCTTCACCTGTGCATAAACAACGAACATAGTTGTCAAGGGTAGAGCCGGTATAAAATATCATTACTCCTTGGTTCAAATGCACTAAATTATGTCGGGTATTTTTATGATGAAATCATCAAAATGAGTTGCCACAGTACAACAGCGTCACATCGGATACACAGACAAACAGAATAGGACTACATACAATAACCAATATATTAACCTGTGAATGCTTTTTAATTTAAATTCATCGTCAAAACGAAAGTTCAGTAATGCAGTTACCAAAACCATGCAAACTAACTAACTAACTACCAGCACCATCAATCAACTCTTTCAAACAACACCCATTAAAAAATTAATCTCAACACCGTCCCGATTTTTCCCCCATGCATCGTTGTCGTCTCGGGCCGCACGCTTCGCGAATCCCGAACAAGCGGCGACCCCGGCGACCCCAGCGGCCACCCCGCGACCCCCGAGCCACCCCGGGGCCCGTTTGTCGCCGTTTAACGGGGGATCCGTGCCCGGGTTTTGATTAGCGGGCGTCCCCGGGGGGCCAACGGGTTATTTGTGCGGCCGATCCTGCGTGGGCAATCCACTTTGGACGCTCATTAGCCGTGATTAATATCTCGACTGCGAGAAGTCGACTCTTAATGCGGCCCGTCGCATACATCATATCGTGTGCGAGCTTCTAGGTTTCTATTTCTGATAGGTTTTAGACGCTCGGTCGTTCGCGCTTTGCTCGGGTTCGTTTCGTGTCCTGTACGAAATCGAAGAATTACTTGAAAGTGTGTTGATTGAATCGTATTATAAGCCCGTTCCGGACTCATGTGTGATTCGCGCGTGAATGTCGCGAACTGCGAGTATGTTTTTTTTTTTTTTGCTGAATGAATCTGGAGCTGACTGTAGGTTGAGACTCTAGAAGCTAAATGGTTAATTAAAAAAAAAAGACAGAAATTCAAAGTTGAATATCTATCAGAATGGTGGCTCACCCTAAGGAGCTGCTGGGTTGCAGCTTCCCCTTACATATTCTTGCTATATCTTTCGATACAAATCAAGTCTGTGTGTTGTTTTTTAAAATCTGAATTAAAATTAATATCAAAATAAAAAATCGTTTTTGTTCAATTGCAATCGATTTACTATTATTATATTGTTAATTAAAGTAATGCTCACACGAGAGAACAGGATGAAAGCAATTTAGTTGCACCCTATAATTGAACTGTCAGTATCGATTTTCAATTTCGATTAAAATAGGTCGAAGCTCAGATATAAATTAAATTAAACTACCTTATTTTTTTTTTTATAATTCATTGTTATATTTGCTGAGTTTAAATTGTTCGAACAAGTGCATATGACACGCTCGAAACGATGGTATTATTTATGCGCGTTGATATGTTTCGTCGCATGAATATTCATGTGAGCTTTTCCAGTGTCTATATAATACGTGGCCCGGAGGAGTGGTCCTTTTAAAATTAATACGTCTCATGAATGCACGTGAGATGCATCGTATCGTGAGTTCAGGGAATGATGAAGCGCGTGCCACAACACACACCAATTATAATTCGATAAATTTCTCGAGATGGAGCGTTAACGTGTTAATGCATCAAGTTCGGGCCAAACGTTTCATGTTTGCTAATTATATATTGCATTCGAGTACCTACATATTTTGGATAATTCGCCTGTGTCTACACGAACTGATGTTTTGGCATGTGCTGCATGAATTGCATATTGTAATGTGTATTATAAAAAAAAAAATACTTAATGAACGGCTTCATCGCAAGCATGTGTTAATAAGCTTAAATTTCATTGTATACGTTTTTCGCATTCATAAAGCATTTTAAAGCGTTGTTGTGCAATTTGAACGAAACATCGATATAATATGAAAGCTCACGCATCCATTAATCCGCCGAAAAAACAATATGGGGTAGTTTTGTTATGGTCTGACACTCGCCAACCACCCAACCACCCCCTCGGATGGCCTGTTGCGTTTCGGACGCGTTAATTCGAACGTTGTTTAATTCGTTTTTTGAGTTGCGTTCCGGCCGAACGGTCGCCGATAGATTTCGCGTTTTGTATTTAATTAGGAGCGTCCGTGTCGTTTACATATGTTAATCGACCGTTCGGCCATTATTTCGAATCGAATGAGCTTTTAATCGAGCGCCGATATTTAAAGTCAACGCCACATACGAATTCGATACAAAAATTGCGAATTTTTTAGGATTGTATGTATAATATGTAAATATAGTTATCGAAATAATTGATCAATTTATTTAACGATTGAATAAAAAAATTCACGTTTTGAAATCTCATAAATTGATTGTTTTTCAATTGAGCCTTTTCATATTTATTTCCGTCTGTATCAAATCGCTCAGATTGAATACCTGACCTATATAAATTATACGATGAATTAATCAAAGAAAAGAAAAAAGGCTTTATAAACATGGAATGCCACCCGAGGGATTTTCTCAGAAAATGATGCTCAACAAGTGGTTCGCCGAGTGCGCCTTTTTTTCCTCTCCTCGTTTCTCGCTGAAATTCGCTTAAACGCGGCATTGTTGCCCCCGTATCGGTTCCTTTCGAAATTGAATCATTCCGAAATTTTAGAAAATCATTCGGCTCGATTATGCAGCCTAGTACCTACGTCGAGCGAGGTAGATACTACGGGAGCGTTTCGTAGCGGAACACCGATTGTAAGACGGGCAAAGGTAGAACAGGGCCGTAGGCTTTCACTCTGAAGGGGGAGGGCCACCGGACCCTACCGTGGGTTGGGACAGACTGGATTACCGTTTCATTAGGCTGAGTGCCCCTCTTTAGAATGCAATGGCTCTTACTTACGAGATACCGCTACATATAAGTGTGCGCCGACTGATTTGTGCCCGCACTACTCGCAGATTAGTACTTACATCGCACACGTGTGTTCTTTCATTTTTTTTTTATTTTTTTGAAATCTCATTTCTTTGATTTAATCAAGTGGATGCGCTCGCGTTCCCCTTTCGTATAATTCGTTACAAAAGCCGATAGTCGTTTGCTTTTCAGCCGTCGCCGTTCTTTCAGCGCAGACGAGATTCCTTCATCTGACAGATTGCTCGGTCCATTGTGCCAGAAACAAAGATTTTTCCATACACATTCGTCCGAGAGGAATTGGCTAAAGAGCCGTGGCTCTCTCTTTCTCTTGCTCGTTCCTCCCTCTTCTTGGGTTTCTCGTCGTCCCATTTCCAGATACTTAATATTTTATACATGAGCATACGCTAAAAGCATAAACAATCGGATATTCCGGAGGGTTGGAGCCACCGCGCCGGGAGGTACATCCCTCAGCCGTCCGCATGCTCCAGATACGGTTATCAATTGCATTATTGTGAAACATTACGCTCATTTTAATGTGCGCACTCGGAATTGGGCACTCCGCGTAATTGGATTAGTGCGGGATATTCACGCCCGAAGAATTACAATCGATGACAATGGAGGATTTTCCTCAGGCGTCGGCTGCTGTGCGCGCCTGAAAATCTCGCAAATTTTCCTGCCTGTAACGTTCCTGTGAATACTCGCATTAATCTGATCTCTATATACGTATATACGTATTCTTTGAGATTTTGTTTGTATGTACTTTCGAGCAATATGATACATACTATTGAATGAAATCCTTCTTGCAAAACACATTCAATTAGTCTCAAAATAGTACCTAATGCTTTATCATCATTATAATATTGTTTCTTGAAATATTTTTGCATAGTTTTCTTTCATTTATAAATCCAGATAATAAACCGTCGATCACGATCGAACACCTGATCAAACAGTATCATTCGAACGGTCATAACGAAATCGAATATATTTATAGTACATATTCACGAACTACTAATTGGCGGTGCGCGCGAACGTGTCGACTCACCGACGATCCGTCCAGATTATCGATAAATATTAATTGGCTTATCTAGCACCATAAAATCGAATTATTTCGACTCATTAACTCGATTTATGGCGCATAAAACGCGTCTTATCGGCGAAATAATTAGTCGAGTCCGGCCTACACCTGCGGCCCCGGGGCCCGAGACTGGTTTCCGACGTTTGGACCTCACTTTTATCATTGACGACCAGCTTTTTCATGAATTTCACCACGAAATACATAGATAAAGTGACACTTTATGTCAGAGAAATCGGTAATGTCGCAGAGCTTATAACGGGGCGCTAGTACACTTTGTGGGCGCTCGACTGTAGTTTTGTTTCTGTGGATGTGTTGTTGTTGTTGTTATTGGTTTGTGGTGAATCGAACTCGGGTTTTCAACCTTTTCGAATTCTAGACAGGTTCGGAAATCCGGTTCTACCTGATCTAGATCCATATAAACGTCGTTTCGTTTTTGTATGACGTGTCTTATATGTACGTTTGTGTGTTGTGTTTCGTTTGTACTTCGGAGTCAAGATCGTGCCGTTTTCGCGGATGTGGCTTTTAATAAGATTAGAACGTTACAAAATCTAATTAGTATCGATTGATAAATGAACCTTTAGCTTCGCCGGAGAGGTTGAGATTTTCAATCAATTTTTCAATTTGGGTGTTAATTTTACAATGCCTTCGTGAGCGATATAAGAGTTTTCTTTTTTTTCTATTTCGGAAAAAAATATATTCAAAAAATATTGCACAATAATCAGGTTCATATTTATTATAGGTATTGCGCTTAATGCCGTATTAAAATTTTAATTATTGTTTGCACAGCGAGAAAAATCGTGGTCTAAACGAGCGATCATCACTCAAATCGAATATTTACCGGTCGTATTCCATCAATCAGTTTTGAAATTTCGGTACGTGCATGTATCCGACAACCAAAAAAAAGAATAGGTACACAAGATATGCATACATACAAACATGTAAATCCATTCGCATCGATATATTGTTATTGAATCGGAGATCACCTCATCGTTCGTGGTTGTCTGCTCAGCCAATTAGGCTACCGAATAACACGTAACTAATTTCGTGTCTTACGTACGTGGCATTTTAATGAGATCTTTTTCTTCGCCTCGTTTTTATACTATGTATCATAAATAAATATTTAATTTCGTATATCCAACGGTCGTTATCGGCGCTTGATTTTCATGCACCCGAAATGAGCTTTAAAATATTCGCTGCCGCTATCTCGTATCAAATTAGTGTTATTTTTTTGTCTTTCTCAAGTATCGGCGGTATCTCCGATCTGTAAATAAGTTAATTAAAACGCTGACTTGTAATTAAAAAAAAAATACATACACACTGAGAAAGGGGGGTTTCCGAACCGACCTTGCCAGCTCCGAATGTAAAAAAGATACGTCATTAATTGACGTAATTGCCTCGGAAATGTTCCCACATTGAGACTTTTTTAATTAGTTTAATTATTTTGATGCTGTTTTTATGGAATCCTGAAAGAATTTGAACGCTTAAAGGAGTTGTGCGCCCCTTCGTTAATGAGATAACGTGTACGAGAGAGCCACTCTCCGCCATACAAATAAATGAATAATAGACGTTCGCATAAGCTAATTGGCAAGCGGATACGAGAGAGAGCACTCCGCCAGAGCACTCTGCCTCTAAATTATTGTACGTCTACTTTAAAACTAGATTCGTGCTCTATTCATCGCCGGGAATCCTGCGAATTCGCCGAATAAAGCCGGGCGCCGATTTCGCGAATGTGGGTCGACACACGATAGGGGAAACGGTCAGATAATCATGCATAACTATCCTCCAATTACGATCTAAATAAATTAGCTTCAACGCCAAACAATTTACGGTGCTAATTAATTTAGACAGCTTCTAAATTTACACGCGTACTCTCTTTGTTGTAAAATTACTTCGAGCTTAAAATTAACGGCTACTTTCGTTTTACGTGTAATTAATCGCGATGCTTTATTTGTCGTCATTTTTTTTTTCGAACGAATTCGCGCACTTCAGCTAATTGACGTTTATTGAACGAATATTTCAGACATCCTCTCTCAAATTCTCGATTCGAAAATCTCACCGCTTTTTCTTCTCTTTATTCGGGCTTGATTTACGCCATGTATCGAGCATTTTGCACGAGACCCAATTAATGTTTACGACGGGCGGATTCTTCGCCGGTCCAGAGACCCCCAACTCGCGACTTTTAAAACAATCTAAATAATCGCCCTCGGGACGAAACGGCCGCGAGCTTTTACGATTGGTAACCGCTGATTTTACGAGTGGGCATTTCGAGGGCGGCGTGGTAAATCAGCCACCGTGTGCGTTAATTGGTTGTCCCGCATACTTGTATCGTAAATCCATACAATTTATGTCCGAAGATGCGTAAAACCACCACCCCCTCGAAGAAAACCTCCCTTTCCGTTCGCGAAGGATGTACACAACCCCTAATGAGAGTCCTAGGCAGCTCGTATGATAATCAACGCGGGCCCGCCTCTCTAATAAGGATCGCATTACAAAGAAACAGCCTCGTCTGCTTTTCTTAATTAAGATAAATTATTCAGGCTGGTTCTCTGGGTGGATGGTTGTCGGGCGGTGTCGAACAAAGCCTCCGATCGGTCGGTTCTGCTTTTTGTTGTTGTCGGTCTGTTGTGTGTGGACCTTTTTAGAAATGCCGGATGTATTGACTAATTATGCTGTTGTATACACGATTCGTGCTCGCTAATGTGTGATGCACGGTTCCGATATGTGTATGTACCTATGTACGTGTTCCTACGTTTTTCGCGCTTAGAGGAAATTTATGAACATGATTTATGTAGGGGTATTTTTAGTGCCGGAAAATTTAATATGCACATAACGAAGTGTGTATGTGTGTTTATAACGAAGTCTTACTCACTTTAGAGCTTTTACAAGTTGACGTTTAATTTGTTTTGTTTTAGTTTAGTTTCGAAATTCGATATCGCTTTTGTAGATTGAATCGATTCAATTAAATGTGATCCTTCGTTTTTATTGATCAATCGAACGATTTGATAATAAAAATAAATATCTGAGAATGGATGCAATTAACGTGTATAACTAACTTAGGTCGTATTAGAATTCAAATGTATGTTTATCGCTATAGAATTGATGTGAATCGTGTCTAGAAATAATTAAATTTCCGAGAACGGATAAATTACACTAATAATTTTCGGGGATCACTCAAATCAGGTATTTCCGTTTTTCAATCATATTGCAAAACCTGATATGTTTCTCATGGACGAACGTAAAACGTACAAAAAGAGCAGAGCAAGCTTCACGGGTTTATTTTCATCAATCGGTCCTAACTAACCTGTCGTATAAATTCTTCTCTCACCTCGTTACAAACATACGTATAATTTAACATGCCATAATTCATGTCGATTTTTATGCATTTGATACGAAGGTGATTTTTATGTAGAACTATAAAACGACCGTCCGAGGAGAGAATACACCGAAGAACGACCGTTTAATTAGTCGTTTTATCGCTCGTGTTTGACAATCGTAAACGACAAAACGCCACAAATCATGCGATCGCCATTTTCCTACGGCTACCGAAAAACGTCATCGCGGAATCGCTTCGATTTCTTCGAAACTGGACCGCATCAGCCGCAATTATATTAATGCACAACGTATTACAAGATCGTTAAAAGTAATGTCACCGTGCCGTAATGAAAAATAACGACATTCCTCGAGGTCCTCGGCCAGAGATCGTTAATCTTTTTTTTTTCCATATTCACGTATTCCATCGACCCCTCGCTCGATACGACACCGGACTCTAACGTACATACGTCGAGTCTCCGTGCGCGTTCAGATGAGAAAATAATTATGGCAAACACGAAATTTTCATTCGTTCGCAGTCGGAAATAAATTCGAAAAAAAATTTTTTTTTGTCGAGCGACAACCGTTTCGTCTGCGAGTTCTTGTGATGGTGCCAGAGAGCATCTCTGCGCCATGTGAAATCTCGTCATTAACGAAAAAAAACTTTATTTTTAGAAGGGATTCCGTATTTGTTATGTTTTTTTTTCATTTTGCGTTTTTGTTTCTCGAAAAGTATTGCGATGCATGTGTACGCGTTTCAATCATCACTCTTTGAAACACAAGATTAGTCCAAAAGAACAAAAACCATTCGGCTCGGGACAAAAACGAGTCGCATTCTATTCTAAGTTACAATGCCCTCATTATTTCTAATATAATCTTTTTCTTTTATTCGAATGTAATTCTTTCGAGCATTCCTTTCTTAAATTGAGGTCTCTAGAATTTTTCTAATGTGCCTCTCATCCAGGTATGCTCAATTGCACTTATTATTAAGCTACAAATCACGTCAATTTATTTCAATCAACTTTTGACCTTTGAATGTATTTTTTTTAAATTTTATCGCGTTTAATTCAAAATATAAATCTGATTCCGGCGTGTGAGACTTGATACTTTTGCCGTTCGTCCTACGGGGCCGGTTCTAGCCGGGGTCATTATATTTTTATGTATATTCTGTACCAATTAGTCGCAGGCATGTCCCGGTCGTATCAAAACTATCATCTAATTTATTTCTCCGGTACCTGTGTAAGTTTGTGTGGCTGTTTGTCTGCCTAACAAATGTTTCAATCGAAACGTACGCCCGGAGATCACTATTTCATAAGATAACATCTGAGATATCCTTTCTCGCTTACGATAATTTATATATTTTTAAATGATTTACTAACACAGCCTTTTTTATAAACGATCATAATTGTGCTGTGACACAACGAATTTATAAAATTATTTAATCAACAACGCCCACTTTAAGATGATTATCGTAATTAATTTAATTATTATTAATTTATATAATAATTATACGACTATGATTTAGCGATTAAGCGTTTATTTTTGCACAATTAAGCAATTTTTTCTCTTGCATCGTACACGACTGTTCTTAGATAAACGAACCGTGGCTAGAACAACGTACGGCGGAGTCCACAGGTAGGCGGCGCACAGGTGGACGGCTAATTAAAGTGCTAACAAACCAATTACAGAGGAAACCGACTGTGTGTGTTTGTTCCCTGGCTCGATCTCCCATTGCCTGGGCCGCTTCGTGTTGCTTTTGTCTTCCTCCTATTTGTAATTTGCACTCGTGTATCCGCCTAGAGCGCGACATACCCCTTTTCCACCTCCCGATTGACCCCGACACAATAAATCCATTATAAACTGCGGGTCCTCGACATTCGGAATGTCCGAACGCCTTCGGTGATTCGGCTCTCTGGTGGGAATCGAAAAAGGACAAATAAGTTAAGTGTTTTGAGAAGAATCTCTGACTATATTTAGACCTCTAATTCCGACTTCCTTCGGTCGAAACGAAATTTAAGAAGGAACTCAGACATGATTTGGATGTCTTAAGTCCATTATGATCTCCGAGTCCTTAATATTCGGATAGTCCCGTTGGTTTCTGGTCGAGTTGAGTTCACGACATTGAACACCATCTCTTGTTTATCCGTCGAGCTTAGCCGGCGATCGACGATGCTTGTCTTCCGGGCAAGTGTTTGCTAGGAAAACAGCCGGAGTATGATGCCTTACACAATGAGAGGCCTCCTTCTTCGCCAACAAATAAAAGTATTGAGTGCGTATTCGAGTTCTGTTAGACTCAAAATTGTTTTCCTTTCGGCTAATGTTCAAATAAACGCAGCTCGCGGTTCAAATAGGCATGGCTTTTCGATCACATCTGTTTGGTATGTGGCGCCTATTATTCATCGTGTTTGACTTTTTCATTTTAATTTGCTTATGCTATTTTTTATATATTGTATGTATGTAATATTTTCTGTATCGGTATTGCGATAGATTCAGATTATCTACTAAGTGCTTTAAAATACAGCCTGCTGTGGTCTCCTTAGCCTCGGCAATACACATCTGTGAGAAATAAAACGATACCGAAGATGTGATTCTCCTCTGCCGTATCGTGGAGCAAAACGAATAAGTTTGGAGTAGTCGCACTTAAACAACTCGTAGCACCTGTAAGCGAGGTGAGGCAGGGAAGGGGATACGACTACAAAACGCTTTTAGATTTTGTTTAAAAGCTGAAATGCCATTTGTAGAACTTTGTTCTTAAAGTTCGATGGCGGCGGTGACGGGCACTTGCTTATTCGTATCTCTCACGTATGTACCTACAATAAATGAAACCTTACAAACAATGCCTATTTCTATAAATCGTTATAATATTTCATTGATAATACATATATTTTACAAATTTTCCACTTCAACTTGTAATATCCAAATTCAATAGTTTTCATTGAATTATTATAAGACACCGTAAAATAAGAGACCTGGATTTTTTTATTTAAAAAGTTAAAAACCAGCGTCCCACACAATCGGAAAGTCCCCAACCTCTAATTGGGTCCGAATCTGGCATAAATGCAACACTCGTGTACCGTCCACTACTTACAACCGGGCTTCTAGCACTATACGTGCGGCACACGAACGAACGAACACCTCTCGCTAAGTGGCCAACGGGGACCGGAGACCCGCCCGAGGAATCCGCCCACCCTCGGCCCGGTGCACCCTTCGGCGGCGGGGCGCAACACAAGAAAGCGTTTTAGCAAAAATAAAAGTTTGGCCGCACGGTCTTCGCGGGCCGGCACCGGTGGGTTGGGTTTAAATGCACAATTGTTGTAGCCGCCCACCCTAACCCCGTTTTCCGCCCACCACCCCCCAACCGCAATCCAGCCTCGAGAGTGCCCCGATTCACGCACATACGTATTTGCATATATCGATCCTTCGTCTATTAGGGGCTACGCTTTCGGACGAAAGGCTGTTCGATTGCACGTTCGAATGCTTCTATAAACTCGGCAAGGTCAAGGATTTTTATTCAGTTAAATTTGAAATTTTATATTTTTTTCACTCTGATACATCTTGAATTATAATTAAAAGTCAGCCAAGATCATTAATGTTCATATTTTATAGGTTTATCGTGTATTCGAACGTTTCTAACTGCGATTTGACTCGATTCTGGTATGTCGTTTTCGATGTCGCCGTACGGGGCTCTTTCTCACTGTCGGTATTTTTTACCTGTTCATTTTATGGCGTATTGATCGGTACGGTCAACCTCTTAGACGGCGCTTAATTACTCGGTCGTATTCGGTTAAAATACCGTCAAATTAGTATTTGGAGAAGTCGAGAGAAGCTACCTTACCTGTCCGCGGCGAATTAAACCTTTTGCCAACGGTCAGCAGTTCCAAAACGTTTTATTTTTGTGCACATATACATTTTTTTTTTAGCTCAATTTTATTTTATTTTTCATTTGGCCGGAACGTTTACCGACCAGACGTCCGCAATTTGTTCGGGGCAAACCGTGACGTGACCGATTGAGCGATTATTTACATAAACGCCGGAATTTTCGATACACATCTTCTTTGGAAGAAAACGCTAAATTTTTAATAGCTCAAAGTCACAACTGTGAAAAAGTCCGAAGACGCGATACGGTTTGGGAGCCGCTGTCTTATTCGATACGATCGATTTATTTTGTATTGAACGGAAATTGTGTTTGCCATTGATGTAGGGTCAATGAAATCCCTCTCTTCCCCCTCTCGATCTTCGCGTACCTCAAGGAGATCGATCCATTCACCGAAATAGAATAAATCTCTTTTGTGAATGCGCTTCGGTCACATGCTACCACGTGATCCGGCAATCGAGGACTTTATCGACGAACGTTCAATCATAAACCGATTAATTAAACCGTTCGTCATATCGCAAATCAGCTTATATGCAATACCGGTACGAACTTTAAGATCGTATTAGTAGATTGCGCGTTTTGTATAAGATTAAATTGTGTCGATTGTGTTTTTATTTTTCGTTTTATTTAATCGTCGATCGCTCGCCACAGTAAACAATCTAATTAAGCTTTGTGTAAGCTAGCGAAAATGTTGCGATACAATATATTATTTTCTTTGAGTTTATGCGGTTCATAAATAACAATTTAATGTTGTCAAAACCACTATATTATATTACCAACATTTTCTGCTCTCATTTAAGTTAATTAACATAACTATAATTTACACTTATTTATATCCCTTTCAGTTTTTTGATATATTTAAAGCAGTATCATTAATCGCAAAAAATAACAATCATTTGCATTTCAACTCAAATGCACACGAATCTAACATTTTTTTTTAATTTCAATACACATTGAAAAATTGCACAACGAACAACCAAAACAAACATATTCAATCACAAAACTGAATTCGATATTAATACAAAAAAAAAACCAAAACGACCGACTATGCGAGGGTTCATCCACCGGCTTGTTATATTGGAAAGGGGTCGCAAACTCGCCCAGGGGGGGAGTTAGGGGCACGTATGAAGTCATCGCGGCCCCGTTTCATTAGCGGCGCGCTTATCGCGGCCCGCAAGGGTTAAGCGGCCCGCAGATAAGGCGGCACGCAACCCCCACATCCCCCGGGGTCGCGGCGCCCCAACCTCCCCTTTGGGCCCCCATTGGGCCCCCATCGGGCCCCCATAGGCGCCCACCCGTCTGCGCGCCCCCGACACCGATATGCACTCTCTCGTGGCCCGCTCGAGAACGGCTGTGTTTTCGTACGATTATCATTCGTATTTCAGTGCTGCTTATTGTTTTTGGTTTTGTTTTTGACTTTTTTCATTTTCGTAGTTTGGGTTTTGTGTTGGGTTTTTTCTCTCGCGGTCGGATCGGGCGGTTCGCCCCTCGTGAGTTCGTGCCGCTTTGATTAAGTGACCCTCGCGCTTGCGTTTAATTAAAATTTGTATTGTTTTTAAATTGAGTCGGTGCTGATTATTAATACGTAGTTTTTTTTTTTTGTGTATGTATGTATTTTTAATAATGTGTTTTTTTTTCGTTTGTTGCAGGTATGTTGGTTTGAGCTGTTCCTGTCGAATCTTAGGTATTTATGAATTTTTCGATGCATTATATAACGCGATTATCTTACGCAAATAGAGTTTGTTATTTTTGTATTATAATATTTCTTATAATCGTATGTATTCAGCGATTATTCTAATTAGTTTATTTTCAGATTCAGTCGAACTGAAAATTTTATAAACATTTCAAAGTGTTCTATTAATAATTTTCTAAAGTTCATCACCTTTTTCATATAAAATTGAAAAAATACGTATATTGCTTTATGAGTTCAACATTTATCTTATACTACACGCAAAAAAATAGCCAAATAATCCGAATGATAGCAAAAAAAAAGTTCTTCCACCATTTCACCTCATCAGATCGTTCGATATGTAAATAGGACTGGTCGCCGATTACCCACCCGAATGCTGAAAAAAAAAGGGAAACCACCCTCAGAGCCAACTCGGAAAATACGACCACCATTTATTATAAGTGTTTGGACTAGAGTTATTAATTAACAATTTTCGTGCGTGCGCACCAGTTCATTATACGCGACCCTTCCGGCGAACTATGAATTCGTTATGTCGGCTTCTTTCCTCGGCGTTTCTTTTGGGCGAGGGGGTGGCGGAACAACCACCCCCCGGGCTCTATTTATAAGCGGCGATTTCTCAGGTGGGCGGGAGTGTTGTTCATTATTGCATCAGATAAATTTTGTGGGGCACGCAAGTGCGCCCCGAGACGGATTGCCTATTGTTTTTAACGAACCGAACTTTATCCCTCGGGCACCGGTAATGTATGCGAAGATCATAATCGCCATCGCCGTTGTTATTCAACGTTGCCGCTAATGAGACACGCCGCTACCGAACCTAATTAATTTAACAGCCGCGACGGCTATGAAAAAAATTCCAAAGCCAAGCGCGCACGTACGGGGTCGCCGAAATTATATGGACGGTTGAAAAAACCGCGATGGCCGAATCGTGAATTCTTCGAGTTCAAAACTGTATATTCGATTTTTATGTGCGCCCGTTAGCTGTGTTTATTTTTTTTTTTCATATACGTTATTGTGAGGAGTTCTGCACACATTTCGATGAATTTGATATACGTATGTTGCATTTGACGTCAACATTTTTAATGATTTCTGTCGAACGAAAACATTACTCGGAATAGATTATATATTGTTGGGGTGTAAAAAATTCAACAATGTTTTAATGCATCGCTTCGATTCTCCGAAATGTAGAGTTTGTTGTGAAATATTATTTTTATACACTCCGCTAACTATTGTATAATAATCCCTTCCGAGTAATGTTCACAGTTTAATCGAATATTTCTATAAAAATCAATTTTAGTGACAAGCGCAATATAAAGAACCGCACTTAATTACTCTATAAATCATAAAAGAAACCATAATTCCCATTTACTAGAAATTTCATGAAAAAATGCAGCATATCTGAAAAACATTGAGAAAAGTGTCTAGAATTAAAATCAATAGTGTAGGTATATGAAGTATGTAAGAGCAGCTTTAACATTGAACTATTCGTGAGAATTGATTTTTTTTATACTCGGCAGAATGTGTTTTATCGAATCATTAAATTGTGATGAAACAATATTTCATAAAATTCCCGTACCTCATTCGGGAATCGGCGAAAAGCGCAAAGCCCGGCAATTAGCATAATACACGGCCGTTGAGTTGAACTGTTGTTGTTGTTTGAATTTCGGGTGTTTAACAGGCGAACGCATCTGTCGACATGGCATTTAACAAAGTTTACTCTCTCGCAGTTGGATTATGATAATTTCTTTAATCCGCGGCCGCTTCACAAAAAGTCGTAATTCATCGGCGAACCGGTCGTTTTCGAAAATTTTCCCCGCAGACATAAATTTACGGGAATAATTAGCGAAACCGCTCGGATTAGTCGGGCAGTTCGTTAAAATAGTTCGTTCGCAATTCGGTAGACGTATTTCAAGTTGGCCGGTTCGATCATGATGAACGATTACGTCTAAATTAATCCGCTACTTTTTATGTATTTTCGGATTTTAATTTTATCTTTAATAATTGATATAAATTATTATTTTGTCATGTTAAGCGCACGTAACGGCCCATTAAGCTTACGAGATGGCGCAATAAAAAAATATTCGTCAATCACGAGCTAATTGCATTAATGACTTTTATGCGGCGTCCATTATAGCGCTAACGAATCGGCATCGTTTTAATATGCGCGCGATCGAAATTGGCGAAAATTCATTTTGCGACATGCGATATTTTCTCTATCGTAAAAAATTAATTGAATAATTATTTTAACGGCATTCTTCGCTTGTGAAGTATTTCCAGAATTCATTATTGCTATTAATGGATTTTTTAATTAAAATTTTTCATTTCGAACAGGTTATCGATGTATTTTCTCAAATACGATAAGCGTGTATTTTTAAACCCTTTATTTTTGTGCAATTTTAGATCGAACGAACGATCAAAACATTTTTCTAGACAAGTGAATAGAATAAACATATGAAAAATTTAATTGACTGTTTAAATATTTGAAATTTTCCGACGCCGTAATTATGTCGTAAAATTCTTGCTTTTCATTTTAATTAGTAGGAATTTTAATTTGCTTCGATACACGAATATAAAATCGCCACTCACATCAATTAATCGAACAATCCGAAACGAATCATCAATCATTGTATCGTAATCAAAACGGTCCCCCTAAAATTGAAAAACCCTTTCAATTCCGTTCAGAAATGCGACAGAATTGAACGTAACCGGCAGCAGGACGGCTTAAAAACTTAAGAGGCGCCCCCCTTAAAACCTTACACATGCCGCTCCCGAATTAGATAGGTGCGGGGGCGGAGCGCGCGCCCCCGGGGTCGCAGCCCCCTCGGCCGGGGGTGGCGCGTCCCTAATTAACTGGTAAACTTTCATGAGCCCCCCGACCGTCGCCCCCCGGCCCGGGCTAATTAATGTGCCCTCCGCAGGGCGTTTAACCCTCTGCCGAGCGTCCGCCCCCCAGGGCCCCCACTCGCGTCTTCCAGCCGGCACTTGCAGAGCTCATGGCTTCGCCTTTAACCCTTATCTGCGCCGCGATTATTTACTTCTGCCCCGCACAATCCGGCTTGCATCGATCCGACGTGTGTTGGGTTTGTTGTGCGTGAAGGGGTGAATTGATGCAGGTTGGTTCTTGGAAGGGTTCTTCGATCCAGATGCAGTTGAATTAATTTCGGCCGAATTAATTTTTATTATAATTAATTTATTTTTTTGATTAATTTCGTGATAAAAACAATACTCATCAAGATATCACTCATGTAATAAGGCTGCTAGTAGAATAATCGATTTGACCAAATATGTCATTAAAATCAATTTCAATCAACTTAATGTTCAGGAATTCATTTGAAAAATCATTTATCAAAGCATTAACTCAATATTTTACATCAATTAAAAAAAAAAGCAACTTTGCCTAACAATAAGATCAGCTGAACTCGAACCCAGCATAACGAACGCCAATCCGACACAGTGTGAACATTCATACCACTGCCCTATTGACTATTTTATCTTGAACTTAAGATCATATTTTTAATTTGATTTATAAAATCGAAAATTTTTGAAATCTTATGTTCCTGTATTGAATTAATAGCGTATTCGGTATTAATGTTCGAATCACAAAAATCTGTAAATCGCATCAGAAACGCATTTATACGATTTTCTAAATTTCCATCGAGTCCGACACGCAATGCACGAATTCGCATTATAAGGAACAACGTAAGAAAAAAAAAGTGTGCTTCGGAATCGTTTCGGGGGTGGGTCCGCGGGGGTGTATTAAATTCGGTATAATTAATAATCGGCCGGCACGATTACCATTAGCGACCTAGGTAGGTCATTAATTATCGACAGGGTTTTAATTTTAATTAAACTTACTTCACCGTTCACAATAAAGTAACGGATAAACAGACGGGCGAGGGGTGCCGGACGGGAGGGGTGGCCCACGAGAAGCCTACAACTCCAATCCGGTTAAGTAATCCGCCGGTCCTCCATTAATTTCGAGATTGCTTTCTTGCAGGCCCGTGTTTCATTATGGACGAGAGAGAGAACGAGTCCTGCTTAATTTGATACACACGCACGTTACTATAATACTGTTACACGTACATATCGCCGAAACCGAAACGGGACAGTCCTTGTCGTTCGTGTCCTCGAATGCTTCTGCTACTAGATATTTTCATGAAAATTTGGATATCAGCACAGTGAAGGTCGCGTATTGTAGGTTTCTGTAAACATTCATTATTTTCGTTGAATGGAAATTAACGATTATTCTCGTGTTGTTGGTGCAGTTCGGCAATGTTGTCGTTTTTTGTTGCGGAAAATTTTCATTTCGCTGGTAAAACAAGCAACGCTTTTCGCGAACCGATTCGTTTACGAATTAGTACCGGCCAAGACGGAAAAGTCGGCAGACGCAGAGTCTACTTTTCGAACTAATTAAAAGTGCGCGAAATTAATGCGTGAATTCGCGTTGCGAAATTAACCGACTAATCTTCGTTGAAACTCGAGAAGAATTGATTTTTCTTGATAATTTATTTGTTTAATTTCACTGAAATTTTCAGCTTTCCATTATATGTTTATGTATTCATTATTTTTTTTTTCATGATAATTATAATATAAAACTTTCGCGCAAACTTTGATATTTTCATATCTTATAACGTTGATTATTATTATTTTTATATAAAGTCAGCAGCCTTAAAAAATCGTGTATGGGTTTTGAAAATCTTTATTTGCGATTAGATTAGCTTTGTGAGCTGACACGATCAATCGAGTCGGTTCATTTTAATTCTGTCGTATCGGATAACCTGCCACGAGGGTCGTTTGATTTCACCCCGTTTATTTTCTCATTACGTGAAAGCGTACTCGTATAACATTTTTTCAGCATTTATTCGTTTATGGGGTATAAATAAACGAGTGTGGCACTGATTGTTCGTCAGTTTTGACATTTAATTTGTTTGATTGAGACGTCGGCGTGCCCTTTGCAACAGCCCCATGGATGTGTTTCGTATGTGAAATGTTAATACTTGTGTATGCGTGTTTCGAAAAAGGTGGAATTAAATGGTATGGTTGAAAAATAAATGGAAACAAATACATTGTTAGACCATGACGGAGCAATCGTGTTCCTGCAAAGGTCCCATTAAATAATTAGTCACGGGATTTCGAAGTTACGTTCTGTATATTATATTGTAGATCGAATTTTCATAAAGTTAATGCGAGAATATTTTCATGAAAAAGAAAATCACAACGATTCGATTTAGTTTTTAATTCTTTTCAATTGGATTCTTTGGAAAAGAGGTGAAGTTAAAGGAGGGGGGTTCGTTTAAAAGAAAAACTAATTTGTCCATTGAATCAGCGCCGTAACGGGGATGGGGATATGATTTAAAAATCTCGTTTCCTCTTGGTGCGCGGCTTAATCCGCTCTTTAATTATCCGGGCTCCTTGTCCGAGGCGATTGTACAATGGGGTCCCCTTGTAATTGTTCTTGTGCTTTGCTAATTAATCAGGAGTCGTGTAGTCGAGGGCCGATACTCGCCCCGAGAAGTGGAACCAACGGCTTAAAGTAACATCGGACTCAATGCCGCCTATAACCAACCCTGGCTCAATCTTCATCCACCATACAAATAACTCTATCTAATATAATTTTATCATTTATCTTATATTTATATTATTTTCATGACATTTATTTAATGAAATCGTATTTCTATATTATCATATAAAATATTAGAATTTCGAATATAAAAAGTCTTATTCAAATAGAAATGATTTAGACCCAATCACATTTTGAATAAATTGATCAGATTTGTATCTGCATTAAAATTAATTGGATTTCTTAGAAAATTGAATTTTGTTTTAAATTGGTAGTGATAAGATTAAAGGCTGGATTTGTTGGTTTTAAGGTTGCTTAAATTAACGTACTCATTTAAAATAGAATTAAATTCATTCAAACGTATTATTTTGATTACTTGTAGGAGTATTGTGGAAATGTTAGTACATCATATTGTCAGTTATTTAATTAGCAATATATTCGTGCAAATTTTAATCTAACCTAACTAAACCCATTTATGTCATTCTAACTAAAAAAAATTGCAATTTATATGAAAAAAAAAACATGAAATAACGCACAAAAAAAAAGTTGTCAATAGATCAGCAACTTTTAACACACAAGAGAGTAGCACTTCCATCCACGAGCAAAGGCAGTACGTAGAGGGGTCGGTGGCGCAGCTCCTTTTCGCCCCATCCACCCATCCACCCTTCGCCCCTCTCATTTCGCCTAATGCCCAATTACCCTAATGGCTATTTGCATTCTGCCGTACGGACGGGGGCCCGCGCCTCCGCCCCCGTGGCGCACCGCCCCCACGACACTACAACTGCTCTTGTCTGTCAATGTTTTCAGCGGAGTTATTTGCGTAATGGGCGCGGATGTAACGTCTATATTCAAAACCAACCAGCGATTCTTCGCCGTCTCTCGCTCGCTCGTTATTTCGACTATTAATTGCGACCCCGGCTCTCGCTTTTCGTATCCGACTTCCGAAATGTTCGCATTTTATCTACTTCCGGATGTATAATGTATGTATTCGAAAGCTTTTTTGGGTACGTTGGAAAATTTCATAGGCTGTGTTTTTGAGATGAAGTTGGGCTGAAAAATAATGAAGAATGTCTGATTCGTCTATAGCTGATTTTTTTATTTTTTTTAATCGTCGAGTTAGTTAACTACGCTGACTCAAGTAGTTGGTATTGTATGCGCGGAAAATATTCATGAGAGCGATACTTTGGTATGTTTCGTATCTCGGGGAGTCTATGTTGTTAATTATTTCGAGGGTTAAAAAAGTGAATAGATCGACCTAAAATAATCTTTTTTTTTTCATTTAATTCAATTGCTCGATTTTTAATTGTAATTTGATTGCTGCACGCCTACGATCGTTTTATGTAAGTGTGTCGCAGCTTTATTTCGTACGGAATTAAAAGGATTACATCTAATTTCGTTTCGCCTTCAATTGTTGGTGTTTTAAATTAAACGACGGTTTTCGTTTCTCGTCAGACTTGGATTAAATTAAAATATATACGCACCCGTTTAAAAATTCAGAATTATAATTATATAAAAATAATAAAAATAGCGTCCGTTTTTCGTAATGTTTATTATTAAGAGTGAAGAGCGTTCATTATCGTTAGCGTCTAATTACGTTTGTCGTAGATGTGAAATATGATAATAACTTTTCGTCGAAAACGAAAAACTCATTAAGAGATATTTTATCTGGTCGCTGCTTAGACCGGCCGTTACAATTTTTCGCATAATTATTTTATATATTTTAATTTGTAGAAATGTTCGAAAAACATCCGTTCGCTTTTACATTGTTCCCGCAGCCCATACTGAAGCGAAGTGGTGCGTCGTAAATGCATTTTAGTTGTACGCCCACAGCTATGAATGGACCGCTGCATCCACTCTATAACACCACGAGCACTACAATATTTAATTCGCATTATTGTTCGAAATTACGATATGTTCCGAATTTCATACGACGATGATGTATCTATAGCGATTCGCTTACAAGACTGCGAGCCGGAATATACCGTTCTGACACGTTCCGCATATCCATCTATGCGCAATAGATAGCTTTGTGGCGTATCTGAAGCTAAATTCATTAAGATTAATTTCATACATGCAAATCTTATCGTCGGTTCATCCGTTGCAACGCTGCACCCCGATGTATTACGACCGCACTGCACGACTTGCACTACACGTACCGCACTGTGCCGTGTTGTAAAGTGTGCACTGATACATCCACGTTTACAGGACCGAATCGGACGTGTTCGTAGACGTCTGTATAAATTACTGGATAGCCTCCGAATGCGAACTGGAACCATTGATAATATGTGTATATACCTACGTTTAACCATCTAATGGAATTGTGTGTGAAAATCTCCGAGATCCATCTGAATTGTTTACACGTTACTCGAGAGAGTTACAAGATTTAAAACACTTGTGATGTTGTTCGATCGGAATCTTATCAAAATTGTCGAATTGAAAATAAAGATAGGATCGGTATCGAACGTGTAGGTGGGCCGTACAGTTTACAATTACTTACTTATCGTATATTGTGCACTTAAGGGTTTTATTTCAATCGTGAGTTAATTCTTCGATCAGTGGAATATTTTCTCATCTATAGGGTTTGATAGCTTTATTGCTTATATTGCGTATTGAAAAAACATTGTCCAATAACATTTTAGAAAATTGTTTTTAATGTTACCAACGATCACTTGATACTATACGATCTCATTTATTTACACTTGACTGTATCGAGTCTATTTTAATCTGAGAAAGCTTAAGTGTAGAGGGCGCATTCGGAGGCGATCGAGCCGAACTCGTAAAACGAAACCATCAAAAGCCTCTCACTCGTCCCGTGTCCCGGCTCAGAATCCCGAGTCTCTCGTCCCGTCCCGTCCCGTTCCAGCGGCGCCGTCCCACCCGGACTCATCCCTTAAGTGTCGGCAATGATGCAGACGTATCAAAATAAAGTTTGACGACGCTAATTAGCGGCTGCGGCGCTCTCCTCTGCTCCGCCATCATCTCCGGAGCAACTCGTTGCGAAGTCGCGCGGCGTAATCTTCGGTCCGCGAGCGCGCGAGAGAGCTCGCACAATACATCTCCGGCTCATAATTAAATCACCTAATGATTCTTAACACTGTAAAACTTTTAATTAATTTGTATTGTACAAGTTCGCAGCGGCGGGGCGCCTCGTTCGGGGGGCGAGAGCGGGGGAGGAGTCGCAGCACTCGTCTCCCCGAAAACCCAACCTCCTTTCGCCGAGCGTGTGAGGAGCCCAAGATAAACAAATGGCAGTTTCGTGTTACTGTTTAAACTTCGTAATTCCACTTTTAATGGCGGCTGAGGCTCCGCGCACCACTATACAGTATCGCCGGTCGGAATCTATTCGGAAATGCGGAACGCTCGCTTTCCCGGGATACGCACATAAGTATATAAATGCCCACGATGTACTCTCGAATCATCCCCTTTTTTATATTCGTTCATTTTTTTTATTGTGTGTCGTCAATTTAAGTTTGGGCCGTAAAGAGGCCACCGTGGGCCCTTTTTCGCAGACGGTGTGACGAGTTTTATCACGCGACACCTTCGCGGCTTATCTATGCGTGATGCTCTCGTATAAACTTTTCGGTAATATTAAAAATTCGGTTATTTGCCGATTTTATACGTGTGTTTTTAAACGTATTATTTTCGTATTCGTATACTTCCTATATTGCGGTCGGAATGTTTGTGATTTAATTATCCAATAAAACGTGCTATTTGAGTTTCAACGTGAGCAAACTTTTAATTATTGTTTTTTATTTGTTTCAGGTATGTGCTCTTGGGGCTACTATTATATTCGGAGTATTTGTGAGTGTTTTATTTACTTCATAACAAATTTATCCAGGGAAACCATTAAAATTATTACAATACATGAAAATGCCAATGTTAAATTTGAACTTAATCGTTAAAAAAAAATATTCGCATTATTGCGCAATAAATTTTTTTCATAAGTATCGAATTAATATTTCGGGCTACCGTTTTTCATTAATGTACGCATTGTATATGCGGAACCGTTCGCAATACGTATTTTTTATTCATTAATGACAATCAACTCTAAAATCACCTTGACTTAATAACGCGTCAATTACGCATTGTTCGCGCGGGATAGTTAACTCAAATTAATTAATTTAATAAAATATTTTATAGTTTTTTCGTCGCTATATATCAAATTCAACATGAATTTCATATCGTTAACCGAACGAATGGCCTGAAATAACGAAAAAAGAAACTCATGTGAAATTCACGGACGGACGATTTACACGTGTAGTTTTTTTATGGATTTTAGATAATAACTCATGTTAATTCAGATTACATTGACGATACAGCAAGATAACCTGGATTTTTACTTTTTTTTAAACAATGTTAACATGACTTAGCCGTTTTCTCCAAATTCGATAAGATAAATTTGATCAAATTGAATCTTAATGTAGTATAATTTATTTAAATTATATGAATGATTTTATTAAAAATGAAATTTGAGATATTTTTTAGGTATTTTATGCAAAATAAATATGAACCTTCTATCGTCGTAGTAGTCGTCAACCGGAAGGGAGTTTTCCGAATTTTCCAAGTGAACGCGGCGCCTCTCGCGCGCACCCAGTTTGGTTTCAATTTGGCCGTCGCGATCATTTGTTTTTTGGCCGCTCCTGAGGACTAGGGGTGGCAACCCCACGGCCACCCACGGGGGTCGGTCCTCCACCATCTATCTATTTAATTGATTCCGCTTCGGTTTAGTGGAGCCGTAGTAGTTGAACGGCGGTAGGGGCGAGATCGGCCCGGGCAGTTTTAGTAAATTGTTTTTCGGGTTTTATGATTGTGTTTCTGTGTGTGATCATTTCTATCTGTATTCGTGTTTTTATATGTGTTTTCTGGGAAAATTCGTGTCGCCAAACAAAAGGCGGTCCCGATGCCTATAACGGGGACCTAATTTGATTGAATTTTTATCGTGAAATTCATGTCTATTTCAATGTTGATGTATGCAGTCTCATAAACTGACTATACAACTTCTTTTTATATCCCTTCGAAATCTGCGACCGTATTTCCATAAATGGAATGTGTGCTCTTTTTTTGTCGGCTTGTAATCCTCTTCCCTTAAATGGTTCATAAAATTACTGACTTTTATTAGTATTTTTATGATTGGCTCTTCTCATCTTGATTCCCTTCGATGCGTCCATATTTAATGAAATATTGTTCGGTTTAATATGCATCGGAATTTACGATTTATATTTATTATGATGTAACGCGTACGATTTCGACAAAAAATAAGACAAAATAAAGCATGTCCCGCAATTTAAATTTTTTCTATTAATTCGTATGCAGCTTTCGATATTTATTTATTAGTGCAGTCGCATCTGCCGCGATTTACTGCACTCGCATGCACATTTGCGCTTATTTATATGTGCACACACGTACACCGTGGAACGTATCGGTATCATTCAGTAAGTACACATTCAATTTGCCATTTATCCAGGAATGGATCTACGTCATTACTTAGCGCACTGGTCTGGGGAATGAGAATATTGCAAATATATAATACGTGCGCTACGGCTTCGTGGTGTAGTGCGCTGTGCAGGTGAACACGGACCAGAAACGTAAGGGTGAACATAGAAAAAAAAACACCCTTTAGTCATATACGATTAATTCACAAAAATTGAGTTATTACTACCGCTTTAAAAGTCGAGTTAATGGGTTTTCTATCGAATTATTCAATTTTCCGTTAGTAAGAGTATTATTTTTTGGACGTGTGTATCGGAACGTTTATAAAAAGATCATACGCAATTGAAAATATATCGAGTTAAATAATTTCTATTTCTATTTCATTATTTCTTAATTTCGATATCAATCGATTTCTTGAGTTTAAGGGTAACAATCAAACTTCAAATTCAAATTAAATAATATCACGTTAAAAATAATTTCACTTTAAGTAATTTATAATGACACATTAATCTAAAGCTTCATTCAATAAACCAATTGAATACATTAACAAAACCAATGAAACGACCCGAACGAAAAGCTTTACCCCATACGAAGAACCGGAACTCGACCGATTGCACTCGACGCGCGGCAATGCTTCATTGTTTACATGGAGACGCCCTCGTCGCTAAGGACGTGTTGCAAAGAGGAAAATCCCTTCATCCCCTGACCTTGTCCCAGTGCGCCCATCCCCCCCTCCGCTGATCTACGACCCCCCAACCTTCCCACCCTTACATTCCCACCCTAACCTTCCCGCCCTAACCTTCCCGCCCAACCTTCCCGCCCACCGCGGAGAGCTGCAGGCCGCGCTGCTGGTGTGGGCGGCAGCACTCTCAATCACAGGAAGTGCGCCCATCTCATCCCGGAAGTGGTTTTATCCAGTCCTCGTCCCGTTCTGGTCCGCGTTTTCTTCTTCTTCTTCTCTTACTCGCTCGCTGCCGTCAACTAGTTTTCCTAATGTCGACTCTTTTCTAGTACGTGCTCGTTCTTTTGACTCTGCATTTGCAAATTCGCCGTTGGTCTTTTGTTTTTTGTTTTTGTTTTCTTGTCTATCTATTTTTTTTTTTCGTTTTTGTTTTAGCTCGGCGATTTGTGCTTGTGACGTTTATGGATTCGCGCTCGAGTTCGATTGTTTTGTTTTTGCGCTCGGTTTATTATATTGTTTTAGTTTCTTAATTAAATTTCCGTCAGCGCCGCTACTGATTGTGAGATTTAACTATTGAATATAAATATCTTGCATAATTTAAGGATTTTAATCTTTTATTAGTATTTTAATTATAGTCTTCATAATCTACGGCCAATTAAATCAATTATAGAGAAAAATAAATATAGTTTGTGTAAATTTCGGTGGTGGAAGATAATCTCGTTTTTGATGATGAATAAAATTTTAATTAGATATTATGCCTAATCCGATCGCGCTTAAGACGAGATTGTAATATAGAATTTCCATTTGTTTCAACTTTTCGTTCTAATTATTGTTTTTTTTTTTAATAAACTAATTATTTTTAAAATGCAAATATTGTATAATTACACATTTATTAATGCCGAATAAATGTTTGCACAATGATTTCAATTAAACTAAAAATAGACCTATTAAAAATATTTTATTGTGATAGTGATGCAAATGCGCTTTTTCGTTAATTAACACCATAAATACACTTTTTTTCCGTTTATGATATATCGATAAGTGCAACTTTCCCAACAGACAATAAGTGGGATTTTACTAGCATATATTTTTTCGCTTTTGCAAAGCATAAATCACAATTCACACAATTAATTCGAATAACCAGTTTCACGATCGACGCCTCGAAGATCGTTTTGTTACGGTTTTAATTGCGATAAGTACGCGGCGTATAATCTTCGCAGAAAAAAAAAGCGCAGCGGACTAATATGCGAATAACGCGAAATAAATTTACGCCGACGGCTTTATTTATGGCTCAATCTGCCGATTTTAATAAACTCGAAAAAATCTGCCATAGCGGTTTCAGATACGAGCGCGTATATCGAGAGCACAATAAACGGCTAGTCCTCGCTAATTTATTTTTTAATTAATTTGACGCGTATCCTGTTGCCCGAATGAACCTAAAACCCCCAATTAGTTACACGCTCTCGAAGATCGATGGCGAGGAAGTTGAACCTATCCGTTTCAAACGTTGCCAAAACCCAGACAACAAATGCTCGCCAAAAACATAATTGATTTTTTTCCCTCTCGAAGCGATTTTAGAACAAAACGTTTCCTAATTGTGAACGCTCTTCGCTTCGTTTCCATTACGCATTTGACGTTGATTCATTTCGAGTTGCTAAATTGATTTTTATGATACGTCTTGAAATCTTCGTGAATTTCGACGCAAGTATTTGCAATGCGATTTTTTTTTGTATTTTCGGTCGCGATCCTGTTCCTTGCATAGATTTTCTCGTTATCGAGCCTGACTTTTATGTCACCGGCGAAAGGAAGGTTTTCATAATCGTATTATTAAATATTTCTAACCCAGTCGCGTTGGGGCTATATCGGCACGCGAGTCGCGCACTCCAGAAGCTCGGACGTCGTTTCTGGCCGGGGTTGAAGGAATTCGTGAATAATGACCGAAAGTTACATTCCTAAGGCTGACCGCCGGGTCGGAAGTTAAGTAAGAATTTAATAATATGTCAAAGGGAAATATGAGCCCTGTGCTCTAACAATCTTTTCCTGACGTTTTACCTTTGATGCCAAAGAAAGTATTTCTTATTGAAAATGAATATAATGTGCATGCATAGTTGGCTCCGATCGGCCGGAGATGTATTTATTATCGAACTAGCCGAACGCCGAATATTTTACTTATTTTTATAAATTTCCCAAAAATCTACATTTTTTGATTTTTATTCAATATATTTTTCCTCGATAGTACCAAGTCAAGATTATCCATAACACTAAAACATTGACAGCAACATTTCACACTAATCCGCAAATAGAATTTCTAGATTGGCTTTATATCGCTACAGGTTAGTGTTAATCAAGTCAAAGACATGGTCTATTCTCCTAATTCCTCAAATTGCTGCCCTTAATCCGATACTGCACAATGGGAAACGGTTCTGTTAATGAATCTGCTCTTGTCTGTCACATATGATAATTCTATTCGGGTCAGTATCCTATTTCACGTGTTGAAATGCGTCGATTATTCACTCTTTGCAATGTTGTGATATTGATGGTCTGAAATGTGAGTATAATAAATTGTCGAGGAACGAACGCGAAGCCGGTTAGTCTTATGCGATTTTTTCATATGGGCATATACTGCACTCATCGTTTGTAATTTTATATAATTAATTTTGTATTTAATTAAATGGCGGTATAATCAGATAATTAATCATACTTATGATTTTAATTGAGTCTCACGAAGATTGCGCTGTTGGCGAATCATTTATAAAACATAACTGAGTTATTTGACAGTTGAGTTAACCATGCTCTTGCAAATAAAGAAAATTTCATTATATCATTGAAATTATCGAAATCTAATAGTAAATTCATTAGTTTTGAGCAATCACTTTGAATGATTTATTATATCCATCTTTGTGATTTCAATTCCTATGTCGAATCTTTCGTTATTGATATGAATTTTTCGATATTGTGATTGAAAAATATGCATTTTAGAGCACGAGTCGTCCCTGATAGCGAGAGCAGCGGTCGTTCAACGTTAATAAGCCAAAGCGATATTTTGTGTCGGGAATTTCTTTTGATGATCGATCAAAAACGGACAAAAAACCTCCTTTCTGCCGGGCATGGGAATCGAGACTCGGCAAGAGTACACATCGCTTTAGGTCGGCACGACCGCTGTTTACCAGCATGAAGCTCACATTATAGTAGATATCTCATTTTTTTTATTATCATTTATTCCGTATTCTCGTTCATCTTGTTTCGTTGCGTCCTTGATTTCATTTAACATTCCGATCTAAAAGAAAATTGTGAATCGTCTTCATAACTACACTAAATCTCCGATTCGATTCGAATGTGCTTTTTTTTAATTGATTTCAAAAAATCTTGACGATGTACGAGTTCGTTAGATGATATAAAAAAAATCTAAAAATTCTTCGCAAACAATTCGGTCCGAACTAAACTTGCGCATACCTTCGGAACCGACTTCGAAAAACGCACGCGCTCATGAATAATTTTCTTTGCGAACGTTTTTTCCGCATCGATCGATCTCGAGATCGCCTATAACGACGTCCCATTAGGAGAGAGAGAGGACCTCGTTGGAATTTTCAGTTTTTCGCATTTGTCATTTTGTTAGAACAAAACCGAGGTTCGCGACTGCCTAAGAGGGGGGCCCCGGTCACACTTGATCCAATTAGAGCCGGACGGCTTAGAAGCCCTCCAAGGGCCCGACTCTCCTTCTTCTTCTTCTTCTTCTGCTGCTACTTCTACTTTAGCTGAACACCGACAGAAAGGCTAACCGGCGAGGGTTTCCCCGCTTAACGTTTTTAAATCGATAATTGGCCGTTTGGCTTTCGCTCCGGCCCGCCTAATTGTGTGCGAGGGCCACCCCGGCCCAGTTTGATCGAAGATAAATTTCGCTATTACGCTTTTATGGTTTTGTTTTTGTGTGAGGATAGTGTTTGTGTGTATGTGTGTATGTGTGTCTGTATCGTATTATATTGTGTCGAATGGGGTTTTGTGTGTTTTATTCGTGCGGGGTTGTGTTGTGTGTTTGTGGGTGTTGCGTTTTTTCCGTTGCCGTTGTGACCGGGATCACGCACACGTTACGTTTAATGGCTAGATTTTCGTTTTGGTTTCGTTTCAATTTGGTTTCGTGTGTTGGGCCTAATTAGAGTTTTGTTTCGATTTTAAAAGGTTCGAATCGATGATCTCCAAGTGGAATAATCGCTGCTTAAATATTTTGTCGTAATAAAAACGCGACGCGTTTACGATCATATTCTTCGGATAGTTAGGATTTTAATGCATTTTCAAATTACACAGTTTGAAATATTCTGTTTAATTGGTAGTTGATTTTTTCATTCTGTTTTATTTTGCTAATGAATATTTACACTTTTTATCATACTGAAAATTTCTATTTGATTAATTTGACTGACCCAATAACTGAAATTTACTATTTTTCCTAGTGTCATAATATTGAAAAACGATTCTTTAATTAATTTTTATTTATTGAACAACATAACATTCGACTGGACATTTATGTATTTAATACGACTTATATTAAACGATCTTGAACGAGGTGATAATAAATATAGAAAGTACATAATAATTTAATATTTTTTTCCTTCATATCAATTATCGGTTTTTTTATTGAGAACGGATTTCAAACATCGACTTCGTTTATATTGCATTATCGATGTTGTAAATCGAATCGGTTCAAATTTGTACAACGTACTCTTACGACACCACCAACAAACAGCTTAGGCGTTACGTCTAATTGGATAATCTATGATTTATTTATCGGTTCGACTTTAATTTACATTTTTCGCGTTCGACTTTTCTATCAATTAATCAAAGTGATCTCCTAGATCTTTTTTTTCCGTTACGATTCTTTCTCGGGTGATCCAATAAACGAATTTTATACGGTCGTATATTACGGAGCGGCCGTTGTAAATAGGTGTTCGTAGGCAACAATTTATGTGCACTTGTGTTTTTATACTCGGACGTATTTAGGCCTTGAGTAGTCCGTATAAATCAAACTATCGCGGCTAATTGTTTTACAAATTGTTTACAAGCATTCCGACGCCTTGTATACATTACGTAAAATCCACGATTCGCTGCATCATCGATGAGAATTTCATAAACTGACCTTTCGTAAACGAAAAATCGAAAGTATTTGTAAATTTACATATTGTATACGACTGATATTAAATGTGTTTACCAATTAAACGATTCGAATGACCTGTAATTAAATTCTTGTCAAATGCTGAGTCGATTGCTTTGCTTGTGCAACATCATCTTTAAATAATTTAAAAAAATTTAAGCTTATAATACCTTAATTTAATGAATGGACTTTTCTCTTACATTTAACATCTCCGATTTCAACTTCACTTACAGTAAGTACGTTCGTTTAAGGTATAACTATACTCGAGTGATATACCGAGTGTGGATTTCAATGTGGTATCGCTCTAATTGGCATGAAAATTCCTCAGTTGTCCGAAAATCGACTTCTCGTATGGAGACGTATCGAAACGGCAAAAACCCGGTCGGTAATTTTCGTACGTGAACTGAAATCGCAATATACCCCCAATCGTCGTTCAAAAAAGCATTTCGTTAACGACGTATACATATATAATGTATCTCCGGATTTCTCAAACGGCCCCAAATTTGGAAATACCTCAATTCTCCTGTCAATTACCGGCTTAATATTTCTCTTTCCCCGAGGGGCGCTCCCGATTTTCATTCTATGCCGATGACGGAGGGCAACAAAAAAGTATATTATATTATAAAATCTTTGTAAATGTATAGGAAACTGTTTCCCCTCCCGTCTGTTTTCTATCTGGCTCCTCTTCTCGATATTAAATCGGGGCTATTCTTAATGCATTCAAGACTGTATGAATTATTTATTTCACATTCTAACAGGTCAAATTATAATGATGAAGAGGATACGGCGTGGACTTTTTTGCGCTCACCGAGACCGCTCAATCATATCAAAATCCTATTACATCAGATATGGAAGTTCCATTACCATAATACGTTCGTTTATTGCAAAAAATTAAGACGGTTAAAAAATATGAATTGATTGATTTAAAATTACATATCATATACAATGAAATCAATTTTTATAATAAACATTCACGTTAGCATAATCGTTTTGCCAATAAAGTTTTTTTTAGATCTTTTTGCGTTTGCATATCGATTAACTAACTTTTCATGAATGAAAAGGGTCAACGCATACATACTCCAATTTAACATCAAATGATGTTAAAAATATGTAACCCTTACTAAATAAAACACGAATTGTTAGTAGAATAACATGCATTCGACGCATTCTAATCGTTCAAATTAAATCGCTCGCCCTTTCTAATTCGATCGCATTCAAATTCTAATTGTTCATTGTTATAATTAACAGTATTGCTTGCGTATCGTTTCGGCCGACCGCTCACCCTGTGTACCACCATCTGGACTTTTCGATCATTAATTACACGTGTATATTTTTTTAACATATTATATATCCCTTAGTCGCATGTGCCGTGTATTGTGACACCTGCCTTAATTGATCGTACTCTTGTACACCTTGTGATTTTAACAAAGGCCACGGTCATAAAACAAACCAATTCACACTTAATTTTTATGTCTAGTATTTGAAATACGATGAATAGTTATTTTTTTTGAAATTCGATAATGTGTTATTTTTTATAGCTTTCATTTACATTCAAAGTGCGAGTTTCATGTGTGCTCTTGAAGTTATCTTTTATCTCATTCATGACATTAAATGATATATTTCGGTTTGATTTTTGAATGTGAATCTTTTTTCTTGTTCCAATTCACCTATGAGCTAATTGACTTCACGTTCGTTACAATTGAATAAATTACACATTCAAATCGTCGAACATAAATCTGTGATTTGATACGAAAGTGAGACCGACACGTTTTTGATTTATGCTCGTCCAACTTGTTTGCCGAATTTTTTGCGTTCACCGAATATTTACGCTTTATTGGTTTTCAGAGGGGGTTTCAATTTTAATTTATTTATTCTCTTTTTTTTTTCATAAAAAACGCGGTTCGTTTGCTTATAGCGGACAGGATGAAGTCATATATTTCCAAAAATAAATGGCAGTAGTATTATCCTTATTATGCTTCAATTAGGCGGCGGCTCCTTGGAATTAATGAGGGTTTCTGGACCCCCCGTTAAGGGTCTGCAAATTTAAGTAAATTACACTTATTAATTGCAAACTTCTACTCTTTTCGCGCATCAGCGTCAACATTGTCGGATCGTTTATGAAGACGTTGTTTCGTCTTATACGAGTTGAATGTCGTCAATTAAATTCACGTGCGTGTGTTCGTGCGCGTACTTTATTATGTATTTATTTAATTATTAAATATTTTATGACACGATTTTGTCTTGCACGTTGTTTTTTAAGTGGGACATATTCATTATAATTAATGGCTTTTATATTCGACTGCGTTGTTTGGTCATTATCGGTCGGAAAAATGCTGTTGGTAAAATGTCTTTTGAATTAATATATAAAATACTAAGTATGATATGACCATGCTACGTGAATGCTTGAGATGTTATTTTTTTATATCCCAATTATTTCAGTGTTCATACGTATTCATAAAAATATGTTATGAATAATTTAGCAATTTCTTACAAAGTATAAAAACTGAATTGACATTAAATACATTTTGATGAAAACATCATCAATATTTTTCGACTGATAAAATTTATTTAAACATTAAAAAGCACCCGTCGAAAGAAATATATAAGTGTTTTTAAACGGTCCCATTAATTTGCACACGTACTTTCTCACACAAAAAAAGTAGGGCGATAAAGGTTTAATGGAAATATAATCTGCGTCGGACGCAAGCGGGGGGCGAGGGTGAATTTCTACGCCTCAAAAGTCTCGTCAAATATTTTAATAAATTTAAGGCATCATTAAATTTTGTACGCGTCTTAAAGAGAAGTTTGCAGGGCGAGGGGGAGGGCCCCCCCCGACCCGGAGGACGAGGGGAGGATGTCTCGTGTCGCATATTAGCAAAATTATCCGCGAGATCGCAATCATGCAAAGTTGGTCGGTGCGTGTCGTCGTCTCCTGCGAACTTTTCATCGGCGTCACAATCCGCGCCCTCGACGGGGCGGAAGGGCGGAAAGGGGTGGACCCTCCCGCCCACCGCGTCCAATTAAAGAAAGTAAAGCAACACTGATTCGGGGGTCCCACCACTCGAGCCAAATGAGCCCGACCTCTTGTCGGAGCCGCCCTTCGGCGAAGTTCCCCGGGGCGGGCGCCAAACCGCCCTTCCTTCCCACCGCGGACAAGAAAGGCCGGGAGAGAGGACCTCATTAATTTCCATGCGTCATTATTTTTCTTTTTATCACAACAGTCTATCTCATTAATTTGGGACCGCTCTCGACTTTGTGCGTACCCTCTGTCTCTCGGTGTGTGTTCTCGCGGGTCGCTCATCTTTTGACGTCGACGTCGACGCTGCCCTTAAACGCCTTGTTACAGCCCATAAACAAACTCGTCATAGTGCTCATTATCGGTGTGCTCATTTGTAGTTTGGCGAGTGGAAAACAGTTAACACATGTGGAGGATTGATATGAACCAATCGAAAAAAGTTACAACATACTACATGGTTACGAGTGTCATACTTTAAGTATGTAATGTTTTGTCCTCGTGTACCAATTCTTATCCCTTTTCCCTTTATTGATAGTTTTTCACTTTGTGACGTATTGAAATGTTTTTTGGGAAATTTGGCAGTGGGTGAGGTCGGGGTTGTGGATTTCTGCTCTCTTATATCGAACTCTCTTTACGTGATGGAAAACGTATTGAATGAAGTCTTTTTGCGTTTAAGTGCGTTCTCTCGTAACGCTTTACAAACTTCTAATTAATTACGGTGTTTTCAACTTGATGTAGCGTTATTTCGGTTTCACTATTCGAGGGCGACCTTTTTAACATAGTTTGACGTTCGGATGTATTATTTCACCGTATTCCATTGTATTATTGGTTCAAAAATGTATCGATGAATCAATTTTTTTTATAGCTAAACAAAATATTTCGATTATAATTCTCGGCACAGCAAACTTTATGACACCGGCGCGATTTTTCTTCGCAGAATAAACGCGAAACCTTTTCACTGATTTTCGCGATGAAGAAAATTCAATGCATACGAGATTCGGCCGAAATTTAAGTACCCTTTTGAACCCGTCGCCCTTCTACGAGAGCGTAGGTCCGGTCTAATCCGGCGTCCACCCCGAACCCCCATACGCGAGATGGGGGTGAGTTTTGCCACCCCCATAACCTCCTCCATATCTTCCATCCCTTGGGCGGCCTTATTGATTACGCGGCTCGTCGATTTATTTCCGGTGCGGTTATCTCTTGTTTACGGTTATTGCCGATACATGTTGCTGTGTGCCGCGGTGTGAGCGAAGCCTCGTAATCGCATCGCCTTCCAAACGAGACGATCTCTTGTAATGGTCGCTGTAAAAGTATCGATACTTGTTAAGTGGTGTTTTTAGTTGGATTCGTTTTTTATCAATCCTTAAAAAAGTATAATGATTTACTTTTCTGATAAGATATCTTTAAAATTGATATTGTTTTATATATTTGTTTGAATTTTGCATTGATCTGTCAGTTTCGTATGTAGTGTATGAATGTGGTTAGGTGTATCAGATATAACAGAGATGCGACGAGGTATGAGGGCACGTTCGATCAGCTGCAATAGGTGTTAGTGGGTGTGTGTGCCGATAAATTGGTTCAATCGTAATTCTCTGTATCGCAGTTTATCTCAGGTCGTGTATAAGGGATACGGACCGAACACGGCTACGTATACACTTGAATCAATCCAACCGCATATTTTATATTTATTCAGCTCTTCTAGATAATAATGATGATCTCTAATAGATTCTTTCCCACGCGTTTATTATGCTGTTCATTTATCACGTGATACATATCAGCAAAATACACGTAATTACGTCCATTTGGCGTGCGATTCGAATTTATTTCCGTGCCATTTTAATCGTTTCGTGAAAAAAAATCTTATATAGCCTTCGTGCTTACGGTGGCGGGCCAGCGGCAAACGGCTGCCATTCATCCCCTCGCGTTTTTGATAGTCGCCCGTTATACAAAGTTTTGGATGTGTAAATCAATCACGATGACGTGCTGCCGGCGAATTAGCAGCAGAAATAGTCGGCAGCCACGAAACTCCACTAATACACTATTTGACGTAGTCGTTTTCGTCCGTGTGTTGTTGTACTACGTTACATACATCGGGTTTTTCACCAGCCGGCGTCGTTCCCCTTGTTGTACTACTACTACTATTACGACGACGACGGGACGTTTTCCGGGACAAATAAGACGTTGACACGAAAACATGCCGGAAACAACACACAAAGTATTCGGAGCATTCGGCACTTTCGACGATGTCGTCGTAAATACGGTTAGCGCCGCGAAACACTCGTGCGTCGAAGATTTTCCGAATTTTCCGAACGATGAATCGCTATTATGATGTGCTTTACGAAACGTCGATTTTTCTCTTATATGTAATAATTTTTTGGATAAAAAAATGAATAATCAACCCTTGTCTGGTTACAATGAAATTATATATTTTATGTAATTTGAATATTAGTCTTGCTATTATGCAACCCGCTTGAACCTATGTATATTTATTTCTTCACCTGCGTATGAACGATGGTGTTATAATCATAACTGTCAAAGTTAAGTCAGCATAAAACGCCACAACTCATATGTCAAATATATTAAATTATTTTTAATATTTGTTAGAAGTAATTATCTAAATTAGCTGTCATGGTACTTATGCATTGCATCGGATATATGAAAGCACAGAACAGTGCTATTATACAATGTCAATGTGTATTTGATTCGACGTATGAAAGTCGCATTCGAATTATCCTGCGCTAAAAACGCAAAACGTCCACAGAATAATGCATCAGCTGCACTTTCTGCGTATAAATATTAAACGAGAATAGTATTGTCGTAGAGGTTCGGTCAGACAACCGAGAGCCCGTCCGACGGCGTACTACAACACGGAGAGTAGTACAGCCGCAGCACGTGCTCGTTTTTGTTCTTTCTTTGTATGCAAATAATAATATAGCTCCGGGGATATATGATGGAGATAAAAAATACACCATTTACGAGTTCATTCCATTACCATAATACGTTATGGACCGCGGGGTGGGGCCCCCGGCGCCTCCGCCCCACCGAACATTGAATAATTCATCCCGCAACACCCCCCGGTGCAGCTCTCACGTGCCCTCTAAGTGTATTGCACGTGGCCCTCGCCGACTTGTTACTCATCGCCCCCAACTCGTGCCGATACTGGTACTGGTACTGGTACTTGTACACTCTGAGAGATGCCGATACGTGCGCGAAAGCCTCCGTCCAATTCGGCATCCTCCTCGGGTTGTCTGCTGGTGCGAATTGAAAAATTTTCATTTCGTCCGGTACGTATGATTATCTTTTATATGTGTGTGCTTTAGAGTCTTATTAAATTCGAATTGGAAATTTATGCTTTTCAATATTTATACTTTCGTTTTATAAGCGAAGATATACTGAATCTTATCATTGGATTCTGAGGAATATTCAACATAATTTTAGTTTTCAAAAAATGGACGTGCTTAAAATGTCTCTGTCATATTATTTTATGCAATATTATCTATCTTATTTTCAACTCATACATATGTAAATTTTGTCCTTTCTCTTTCGAATCTAGTCGTATAGTGTTGTTCACCTGACCATTTAGATAGAAATCGAAAATCTTCAATAAACATGAGCCTTTAATGGTTTGAGTATACGTGTTGAACTATACGTATTTGCAACTTCATATAATAAATATGCAAGTTTATAGCATTCGATTGAACCTTAGGTAGTTTTCTATTACTTGTCAAAAGTGAAAGGTGATAAATTGAAATATCAATATAATTTAAATAACACGTGATAAATTGATTTTAAAAATAAAATATTGTGGAAATATTGTGCATTCGATATCTTCGTAATTTTCGCTTGCCCTTTTAAACATTTGTCTCATATGCGAAATTATTCGACCGTATTAAAATTCAAACCCTTCGAGAGTTTATAGCGTTACCTTAATGGTATGACTAGACTTTTACCGATGATTAATATTTCATACATGCAAAATGAACACTAGTTTTTGTATGAAACATAAAAGCCGAGTACGAATAGATACTTTTACGATGATTGCAAAAAACCTTATTAAATAAATTAAATAACACGGGATAGTCTTAAATTTTCGATTCGAACGAAAATTGAAAACATCAACAGAACTAGAGCTCATTTTCGTCCAACTCACACTTTGAGCTTAAAAAGCTTATCGTGTTGCCCTAGTTTCCAAATCGCGAATTCCGTCACAAAACTCGCACGTATACAATAAAATATAGCCGTCCCGTGATCGCGCCATAAAAGGTTGTGTTCGATGATCGTGGAAACAATCGTCTATGACCTATTAACAAATGTTCCCGGGCGTTCGTCGCGATCCGATCAGAAAAACACGGAAAGCCCATTTGGGCCGAAACCGAAACCTAACCCAACCCTGACCTCGCACTCTCCAGCCACCTTGGCGACCGCATTTCGACCAAGTGCCCATCATCCCATTTTATATAAAACCCTTCAATCTACAACTCGATACGATGAATCAAACGATTTTTACATATTCACACATAATCAGTATGTTTGAGTCATATTAACAACTTAGCGACTGCAGATAATTTCAAGAGACGTCCACATGAGCCATGATAACATGTAAAACGCGGATCTGGTCCAGGAGAAAGGTCGAAAATAACGCAAAATCGCGGGTGCCAGTCACGAGTTGTTGATTTGAGAATGGTTACTCATTTTGTTATAGATTGTTAATGTTAAAATTCGAAAAAAATCATCGAACATCAATAGCCCATTTGAGAGTTGTGCACCGTGACCCGTCTTCTTCCCACGCGAACGACTCCGAAAGGAGACTTCACTTCGCGCACGTGAAATATTAAAGTAATTACGCGCCGGTAATTGGACGCGGCGAAATAGTGAGATATGTTCTCTTCCTCTATGGAAATAAAATGTATTATGCGGGGAGAAAAAAATAAAAAATAAATAAAAAGAGCTTAAACGAGCGATGCGGCCGTTTGCGTTTCATCTTAATGCGTTGCTTTTTCGTTTTGTTCGGGTCGGCTAATTGTTGTTGTTTATCAAACCTGTTTCGTTCTTGTATTTAGTCATTATTTCTCACGTTAACTGTGTTAAATGCGGTTCAGTCTCGTTAGATTGATTCGATCCAATATTATGGATCAAAGATTGAAATACGATAAACTAGCATAATATTAAGAGTATCCATTTTTTTTTTATCAGCATTGAAAATAATCTGAAATTGCCAACTACATAGTGCAGTTATCGTCGAATAAATAATTTGCTCGTTATCGCTTCTTTTAACGATCGATTGTCGAAATGCCTGCGAGTGGGTCAAGCGAGAATTATCTCCGAATTAACATTCTTGAGTGTTTTTAAAGAGGCAACAATTAAATCGTATACGCACTCGAGAAAGTGGCGTATCGCGCTAAACCGATCGGTGAATGTGTTACGCGCGTGGGCGTTTCACGGAATGCGTATTCGCGACTTTCGAAGCTTCGTAATTAAATTGATCTACGATATTGAATTGAATTGATTTGCATTTTACGTACCTAACTATTTGTGTTGCGCTTAAGCGATATCCGTTCTCGTTGGTATCGTGTACGTACGTACGCGGTCGTAATAAGTTCTCGTTCGAAATTGGATAGAAATACAATAAAGTTTACGTTTTACGATCGAAAACTTTGCTAGTTGCGAGATAGTTTCCAGATATATGTGCGTTCCGTTTTTCAATTTGAAAAAATAAATGTTTCGATCGATTTGAATGAAAAGCTTACGTTAAATATCTAAACTTTACAAAATTTAAATTTGCACAAGTGCTTAAACCTAATGAGGCTGATAATACAACTACTCTGCGCTCACTAGTTGTTCTTCAGAAGGAATCAGCCAACTTTACAATTTCTTGTTGATTTTACTAACGAACGACACAGATGGGAGTATGTACCTTTAGTAGCGTCGAAAATTTGCGCATATTTTCACTAACTGCTGTACACTAAGGTAGGTGACCGACAATTTCGGTTATCTGGTTTCGTTGCAGAATATTGTGATGACAAACCATCCTAGATTCCTGATAATATTATTATATTCAGTCACGTACATTAATTGTAGTGACCAATCTTCTGAAAATCGTAATTTAAGTACACAATTCTATCAATCTAATAAATAAATAAATTTTATTTCTACAATCAAATAGTGAATAAAATAGTATACAAATATTTTCATTAAGTAACAATTGATTCACATAAAATTTTATCGACAAAAGCATTTAAAATTCGAGTAAATGAAAAAATTTATTGTTATTTTATATAAAGGTTCATTAACACTAGTTCGAACCGAAAACGTTTGTTCACCCTAATCGTACCTAGATTGGCCGAGGAGAGAGAGGCACCGTGAGTAATCGCACACCGTCCATGGTGCCCAATCACGACTTTAATTACTTACCCTCGTTATTTGATCAATCAACTGATAGTGGCCACAGCGAGCCTGCGGACCCTTTGGCCCTTCGCTACGTTCCACGTTTCCCTTTGAGAAGCGCGAAAGCCTAATCATAAACGCGATTGCACGATTGATGCGCTCGTAGCACTTTACAGTTATGTTTTCGCTGAATAAAGAAACCTCATCGAAAAATCGCCTCCTTCAATTAATTTTTAATTTTTAAAAAGAAACATTTTCGTCTCATTGATTTCGAATTCACAAACAATAACAGAAGTACTCTCGTTTGATTGAAATATCGAAACGATCGGTCGTACACAAAGGACAAGTGTTAACGTTTACGCGCTCGGCGACATCGCCACGGTGTCAAATTTTTTCGAAAACAAAAAAGAGCGCCTAACAAAATTTGTCGAAAAAACAGAAACGTATAGGCATCGGAGTGTGCACACACACACGCGTACCCTTTTGGCCGTAAATTAATTGAGCTGTCAGGTTGACCGTCCGAAATTTCGCTTTGAAAAATTCCCGCTTTATCCGCGTCGTCGGTGATACGTCATTAAATTTTCAAAGCGACCGTTTCGCCATATCAAAAACACTCGTTCGGAAAACGACGCGCGTCGAACAATTAGGCGTTTTGTCCCAGCCCGCCTTTTAGGACCCTTCCCGCCATTTTTCCAGAACATATATTTTGAATTTCAACCCCCACCCCTCCCTCCCTTTCCCCAACCTTTATATACACACAACGTCCCAATTTTCGCCTTTGTACCACACTTCTCGATTACTAATTGGTCTCGCCAGTGATTCTGATCGAATTATATAATACATGTTTCGGTAACACGTTGACGTTTATTTATGTAAAAAACGTATTTTATTGATAGACTGTTCTTATTGTGATGGCGAAAAATTGAGGCTCTAATTCAAATTAATTAGAGTCGTCAATCATCGGTCGGCCCACGCAAATATTGTATCGGATATTATTTTGAATTTACGCGCATCGTAAAAGTTGCACGTTTGCGGTGTTCGTTCGAGTGAACACAATAAACACCGTCATCGTTCGATAATTAATAGTCACGCGAATATTTTTATTTTGTAAATTATCGCCTGTATAAAACGCCTACGAGGCTCTTTCTCTCTCGATATAAATACGATCACACTTTGATGTTCATCAACGCAATCAGCGTCGTGTTGTACCCGGGGCAATCGCTTATGACCCGTGGTGCAAGGAAATCGTCGGCATGTAACTTTTTCAATACAGGTACTACGATATTATGATATTGAAAGCTTAAAAATTTTCATCTTATTAATCGGGAAATTTTCGTGACTCACGCGCACAGCTCGACGTGAAAATTTTCTTAGTCACACATTACTTTTCATCAAACTTAATTTAATAAAACAAAGCTATTTCGGTCGCGTTATAATGACGAAGCACAAAACAAAAGTGGAAATAAGTGCGGTTCGCATAGCGATAACGAGGCATCCCTAGTTACGTACCCTGTACGGGGCATGGGGTACGTACGCGTGTGACACCGGACCCCCTCAGCCACTAATTATCTCCTTTGTCGGAGCACAGGGTGGGGTGTCTTTGCGCCAGCTCGTTAGCGCCGGTTTCACACCATTTTCCGCCGTTTTTCATTCATTAGTTTTTCGCAGGCCGGGGATATGCCGCTCGAAAACAATATTAGCTTAAATGTATTCATTTGTATCGTCCGCTCGTTTCTCTCCCGCGGCGCTTCTCTAATAGAGATCGTTCCGGCGAGCTTTTGTTGCCGCACCGAATTGAATCGTACGCGTATAATGGGCGAACGAGCTCTCCGATGTACGTTTTTCACTGTGACGGGTAATTTTCATTCAAATGCGATTCAAATTTGTATTTGATAAAATTCAATTCGATGCGAAAAATCTCGGGAAATCGCGGCATGTTAAATTCTCATTAAACATCCAACCGAATGGCTTAATTCGAATACACAGCTCGCGAATCGTGAGGCAAAACTGAATTCGCTTAACTCGCTCCCGCGACACAAATAATCGAATCATATGTAATCTTCGAGTTAAAAGCCTTTAGCCGGCTCATCTCTCGCTCCGCAGACTAAACTTTACCATTTGTCATCGCGCAAATGGGAAACGCAACAGACGTACGCACATACACACATCTCTATGCTATAAATGTATAATTGACGTGTACATAACGAATTTATACACAACACATACGTAATTCACTTGCTCACGCACGCACGTACCCAGAAGCGCTTCTCGCATTCAATTACTCCCTCAATTATCTCGATGTTCACTCTAGTTTATTGTTACTCCGCGAGTAATCGTTTCGTTTCGTTCTCAGGCGAAGAAACTCTATACGGAAAAGCTCAGGATATCGTACCGGAGTTTCGTGATGGAGGTGGCTTTTAGCGTTGATATTTCGCCCATTAATATTTAATACGTTTAATTACGTGTGTTTTTTTCGGACGGGCCGAGTCACGCCCTGTCCAATAATGGAAGATGGACTACTTGCCGCTAATGGTGTCGTTAATTTTGTACCATTTTCGGGTTTTAATTGTTCTCCGAAATCATACTTTGTGATAATCATCGTGACTTACGATTTTTGTGATTTCGTTATTTAATTATTATTTTTTTTTTTGTTATCCGAAGATCATATTAAGGTTTTAACGATTCACTTTTTTTTCTTTAATTAATATGGAATTTTCGAATATAACTCATTGATGCAATTTATTTTACATCGTTTTCATATTTCATTTAAATAACATTATACAAGAAAAAATTAAGTAACGATTCGTCTCACAAATAATGGAAAACTGAAAGAGGCAACGTTATGTGGTAATTTTCGAATCTCGCGTTCGATTAACGCAGTACATTTCCGTCGTAGACATTAAATAATTTTCAATTTAAAGGTTGCTGTAAATGCTTTCACAGCATGTGGTGAATTGACTAATGACGTGTGGCGAATCGTCTTTATAATCAATTATCGAAAATCGAAAAAAACGATGCATGAAACGTACCATTAATTTTTCTTCAAAAATAAAATATTTGTCTGTCGACGCATGTATGTACGTATGTGCGCATGTATAATTTTCCACGCGTACGATAATGAACACTCTCCGGAAATTAAAATCATTACTTTCATTAGTATTATGGATCACGTGCGAACGTCTTTCTTTTCTTATAACGGCTATATGATTGCCGATCGGAACCGGAAGCCAATGGAAACGCTTCTTCTGCCAATTGCTTCGACGCGAAAATATCCCATTTTTTTTTTATTTTTGACGAAATAAAATATTTTATTTATTTTAAAAATTGATCACTTTTGATATATAATTTTGTTTTTAGAATCAGATTAAAAAAATGAAACGACCTAATTTCAAAACATCTAGACGAATCTGTCCCTCTTCAACTCCGTACGAATTCGCATAATGAGAACGTCCAGACAAAAGGAGTTCCCTAACGATTAGTGGTCGGTTTTACCTGTCGTCGACATTCCTGCCCGAACCACGGGGGCGAAATCGACTAGTGATATACATGTACCGGGGGGCTGAGCCCCCGGGGGGCGCCGGTAATTTAATTAGCCGGAGCGGGCTCTCCCCCCTGCCTCGTACGTCTTTGACTAACCACTTGTCTTAAATGATTGATACAATTGTTGAGCGTTCCCGTGTACATATCCGTCCGGATCGGGTAATTGGATTGTATGCAAGTGAGGGGCGGAATTAGCCCCATACCTTTGTCGGACTGGCCCACAATGGCATACGAATAAAGTTATGAATCGTCGAATAAGCCATTGTGCTGTCGAACTTGCTCCGGTTCTGCACCGTGTGTTATGCCTCCATAGTGTACTCGTACTGCTAGGTCGGTTGTTGGTATTGTGTTTCGGTCGTCCTGCGGTTCATAGGCGGTTTGGTTATCGGTCGATTGTCGTGTTGTCGGTTTTGTGTGGAAAGAATGGATTAATCGGTTGTGCTTGTGTGGTTTTAGTGTGATGATGCTGTTAGTGAAAAATCTCTTTTTTATATTTGTTTATTAAATCATGTCTTTTTATTGTTTCAGGTAGATATCGCTTCAATCAACTAAACGATTTCACGTTTAACGATTCTGTATTTTTTTCATTCTGGTGAGTTTAAATTGACTGGTTATCATTTCATTTGAGCAAACAATCATAATAATAAGTACCTATATTGTTTTATCAATCGCAATATATAAATATTTCGTTTGCCTAAAATTTCCGAAGTAACTTTATTGTGAATGGAAATATGTTCGTATATTGAAAACTTCACTAAATTACCTCAACATTTTTGAACACTCAACCTATTCAACGTATTTTCCCAATATAATATTACAAGCATATCGAACGCACACCCAATATTCGTTTTTTTCCATACATCCATATTTTTATTGACCGTCAATTACTCGAGAACGCCGAGCGCACGTCGCAACATCAATACCTCTCGTTTTTACATCGCGGCGTTATTTAATTTTATTTAACGATCACGTTTTTTTCCCCTACGATTGTGACGTCCATTATCATTCCACGATCGTATTTATGTATACGTACACTTTTTTATTTAATTCCCGTATAGCATTTCACACATACACACCGACGACGACGACGACAAGGCGGTCATCATCCTCGCGCTTCGGAGACAATAATTACGGCGCACCATCACGAACCTTCCGAGGGACAGATTTACCAGGAGGTCCCAAGGATCGGATCCGATCGATGATTGCACTCGGAGTACGTGTCGGTATCTATCGATCGATCGATCGATCCCGTATCGTCGAGATTATTTGAACACGCGCTCTCTTGTTGACAGTGTTCGCAATATTTACGGTGTAATTAAGAACGCTCTATGTGTGTGTGTGGTATTTATGCGCTTTTAATTCGTTTTTAATATCAGACGGATGAATGGTGTGTATGTGTATGTATGGGAATGTCCGAAGACGCTCTTGAGTCGGTCGTGCTGGGGCCAGAGGCTGCGCTGGGAACTGAACCCGTGACCCTCCTCGCTTGACCTTCACCACCCTCGACCACGAAGCCAAATAATTTCGTCATCTACCTCACTAGATGACATTCACATCGATTTTTTTCATTTCAATTTTATCGAGTGAAATCGATTAGTTTGATTTTTTTCTGAATTTCGTGCTCATCGTGAAAAAAAAAAAAACAATCGAAATAAGTCATCAACTTCAAATTCTTCATTTTTCAATTTGTTTGAAACTATTTTTATCACCTATGTAATAAATGTAGCGCTCAATTTGTCACTATACACTCATTTCTAGACTTGCGCAATTAGTGTTTTACGAACGAAATCTGTTAGAGTAGGAAAAACTCAATACATCTCTGAGGTCTCAAACTTAATTTGTCTCGCTCTAACAGCTTCAATTATAAAAGTCCAAGATTAGTTGTATGTATTTGAATACAAATTTCAAATTTATTTGCATAGAATAATTTTGATAGACATTTGATGCACTCGGATGAATGGCTTAATAAAACAGAGTTTAGACAAATAAAAAATAATTTTCATTTAAGTAAGCTAATCAGACACATAACAATAATCAAAATTTCTATATCTATCGTTTATTTTAATATGACTACAGATTATTCTCAGATTTTAAATCGGTTGATTAATAAATGATATTTCGGGTGCAGTGTCGGATAACGGAAGTTCGCCGGGGTCCAGGGCCGCATCCGGGCATCTTGAGGCGGGCGCACACCTGTACGCGGCGACCGGCCCCAGGCTTCAGCTGCAAATTGTTGTAACCGGTACATTACCGTCGCCATTAACCCTTTCAGGTTACTAACCGCCGAATATTATTACACCGCCACGGCCGTATCGTATATCTATGTAGTCGAGGATATGGGCCTTTGGTCAGACAAACGGACAGAGTATCCATGTACAAGTTATACTTTTTTTTTATGAATGCGTATACTTTCACGTTCAAAAAGTGAACTTTTCCTCGAATTCTGATTTATATCTGGCGCGTTTTGATATCCGAAATCGTCTCTCGCATATATCAAAACATTAAAAAACCGCTCCAATTCCAATTCCAAATTCAAACCGCGTTCCCATAAATAAAAATTTCGAGTTTTTGCAATCGGCTGAAAAATCACATGCGAATACGTACGCGAATGTTTGTCGAGTTCGCGCACTCCATATTTTATTTGGTTACCTAATTTCAGACGAAGGTAAACATTCGTCTGCGAAGGCAAAGTCGCGGTTTTGCAGTGTGTATTGTTGGGTGAAAGCCTCTCGCGTTTTTCATTCAATAACCATCTCATAATCAATTTATGAGATTTTTCGACCAGTCCGGTCGCTGAAAAAAGTTTTTTTTTACCCTACCGCATTCACGAACCCTTTCCAGCTTTTTTCATTAATATTTTTTAATTGTTTTACATTTGAAATAAAAACCGAACAATTGAAACTCGCTCCGGCGCACAGACGTAACTTGCCGGCGAAGCTTTCGGATGCAAACACGTTAATTTTCAATTTAATAAGGACCTTTTATATTTTAATGCATGAAATTTTCTGAATTGAAAATTCTCATAATATATCATGAATGCACTTATGAAATGTTCGCGTCATATAGCTTTATTACAGGTGTGAAATCGTTGAAGGAATTACGTGTCGGTTTAATTTGAAACATGTCATTGTTGCATTTAAACGCAAAAATGAAATTATATAAACGCTGAATTATTAGCAGTTAGCATGCACGATATCTAAAATTGCTCTGAAATCTGATTTTTTTCATTATTATTACCATCGCCGTGGAAAACGAGAACGAATGATATAATAATCGTTGCATGCATCCCTAATTGTACGCATCGCATTTCACTGTGTCAGTCGGTTTGTTTCGTATAATTTCACCGGATAATTTCGACGGCTACCGAGTTACGCCGTTGCATATTTCACCGCATATTTTCAAACTTGACAGATTTTCGATATTCGCTTGTTTACATTTTTCCGAATTTCCGCGCGGAAAAAATCCGACTCTCGCATGGGAACGTACCGACACGAAACGTATCGCACAATTATCGAATAACGGTCCGCAAAAAATAAAACGATTAAGGCATTCGGGCTTTTTTTTTTCAATTTTCCGACGTTTCGATAAACTCAATTACGAGTTTAATAATTGTGTGTATAATAGCGTGTTTTATGTGTGTTTTCGAGTGGTCCTGGCAAGGGTATCGGTGACGGTGTTCGCGCGTATCGTATTCCCACACGGGCCAGGACCAAATTGAAATTTAATTAACAGACAAACCCCCCTCCCTGATGATTTTCAATGTACCTTATTTCAGTGCTCGTCTCTCCCCCCTTTCGGCGATTAAAACTTCGTTCTTCGCAATATTTTTAATTACAGTTAATTTTTTCCCCTTAAAAATTAATTACTTCGATTTTTTGCGGATCGTGTACATTGTTTACTTTGACCCTTTAAAAATTTTCTGCTTTTTTGTGTGATTTTGAATTTCAGCTTTTCAAATTATGAATTTCGCCTAAATTGTTTGGCGATAGTTAAAAGAAAAACCTATTTTTGTGTAATTAAAAAATCTCTTTTGTGTTCGAAGTAAATTAAAGTGATATTATATTTCAATTCTTATCATAAAATTTGTAACTTTTGAATTTAATAAATAATAATTTCAGAATGAACTTACATATTATATTTGTATTTCTGCATTTGATTGTCAATATTGCCTCAAATCTAGCCGATTTTGTCGATATGAAAGCAAGCTGAATCAACTTGAATTAAATCTAATTGCTTCCGAACTTCAATCTTCCTCACACAAACGGAATTAAATTCCACATCTAATCGAATCGAAATGAAACTATACCAGTGCACCAACAACTGCATCGGATTCTCGGCAATGACGGATGTACCCCACTCGTGCATTAATTGCAGTTCGCAGACAACGAAAGGCTCCGTTCACCTAATCGTCGACGGATAGACGATGCAAAATCGTGGCCCTTTTCCTTCGTTTTTGAATCGGACGCCCGTTTTGTCCGGCATTCGCGCTTTTTTCATAATTGCATTTCGCTCGAAACGATTAACTCGAGTCACGTTTTCTCTCGCGGGTCCGTAACGCCTCCCGTTTGAGCGAACTCCACTTTTAGCGAACCCTTCATAGTACGTATTGCAATACGATCGATTTTCTGACGATTGCGATTAAATAATGATAATATCGTTTGTTTCGGTGTACATTCGCAAAACGACCCTTGAACTTTTTATCGGACTAAGTCTTGGGCGAAAACGAATTGGAGCAAGGGGAGGGTCATCCCCCGCGGTGCTCCGGCCCTAAACGGCAATTCTCGCGCGCAAATTAACCGACCCGACGCCGAACGAAACAATTACACTTGCCGTCACTAATTAAGAAGTAAAGTAGACGAGATGTGGGGGAGTGTGCTCGCCGGCGGGCGCTCGTTAACGGACCCCATACACCCACCTTCCCCCCAGGGGTGGAATCGCCGGACGTGCGGTGGACAAATACGAAAACTTCACAGCCTCCGTCGCCTTATAATTAAAAGCTCACCCGCACATATGTATAATATACATAATAGAAGCCATTCAGAGCTATATGTGACTAACCCCATAAAGCTAGAAGTCGAGAAAAACGATTAAACGTGTATCATATACAAGCAAATTTTGTTTATAATTATCTTAGATAAGGTTAGTTCACATTAGAATTAAAAATTGATTACTAATATAAATGATTTATTATGCTGGCTCAACAAATTTTGTCATTTATTGACATTTATTCTGAAAAGATATTTCATACAGAAAATTATGACTAAACCAAGTGCTTTCACATTTAAATCTCTTTTATTTTCAAGTGGAGTTAATTACGTTTAACTCTGAATGACTCATATGTGCTTGCATGTATTTTCATAGACGGTCGTTTTTGTCTCGCGTCTAATTGCTCTATAATACGTACTCAAAGTGTACGCGCTGAATAATACAGATCGATCACAAAACAATTATAAGCTCGGTTGAACGTTGAAACTAAAAGTATAATACGTATGTATGTAGCGGCGCAATTCGTGCGCTCCATTTGTCGGGAACGATGCGCGCCCGCGCTAATATTAACGATTAGATCTAATAAAATGTGCAGCGTTAATTAAATGCAATTCGTAAGTGCAATGGCGTGCTGCAATTTCGGGCCGGTCCTGTACCAACCGGCGCGCAGTTTAAAAGCGGCCGCGTAAACGCCTCAAATGGAATATCGAATGCGAACAATTAAACGATTTCGCTCGGTTTACGATCCAACCCCATCTAGATCTACGTTTGTATGTATTATCTGTATGTATATATTTTCCGCGATATATATGTACGTATGTCTGTTCGTTGGGTGGGTGGTTGTGTAGAGATAACGTGCGCGTTGTACGAACGCGAAACTTTGACGTTTCCAGTTTTGAATAATTCAACGTCGGCAATGGCGCGAACGCTAACTGACTAGACTTTCGACCGTTAAGTGCTTTAGAGAATTTATCATTTAATACGTTTTCGTCGATGCTCGGAGAAATTTTATACCTTCCGATTTATCTTGTGAGCGATTACGATTTAAGTTTCCACTCAATTATATGAGATTTGTGCAACAAATCTCAATCTGAAATTATTAATAGTGCTCATTCGATATATTGCATATCGAAAATAAACAGTTTACATTGATATCGCATCGGCTGCTAACTCGGAGACTAAAGTTTGACTTGTCGATGCACAACTCGTGTACCCGCCCGGTTTACTCTGCTCGGCTTTCTAGAAGCGAATTAGATCAGACGTGATGCCGTTTGACGTTTTGATGGTTCGTCGTCGTCGTGACGGTGTTTCGCCCTAATTGCCCTAATTGAATTCCCATTTTGCACATAATTAATTTTAATTGACGTCTGATATAATGAAGGCCGAGCCGGCGAGTGAGCATACCGACGTTTAACAAAGCTAATGGCGGCGTTCGCTACTACGGATAATACAAAAACCCTTTCAATAACGATCGAACCCGCTTGTCGATTGTTGGGATTATAATTCGAATTTAGATGCTTTTCATTTAGAGCTTTTTGTTGTGTTCGCATTTGAATCGATCGTTCTGTGGGAATTTATGCATTCAATAAGATTCAAGTAAGCATCTATTGCGTTTACGAATAAAATTAGTTACATGAAATATTTTATTTTTTATTTATTACATTCATAAAGTTTTTCAAACCAAATTTGAGGTGATAATTCTTAGATATTTGCAGTTTTTTTCAGTGCAAAAGTAGTTGTCTTTATGAGTAAGTCAATCGATTTGTCACAATGGCGACCTCCATGTATACTACTTTTCGTATTTGAATTTTACGATATCACGAAACGCGTATAAGAAAAATTGTATTTTTATTGCATTATAATAAAATATCTACTTATGCGACGATATATCTGAATCATCGTCTTTGTTCGATTTTATACACCCCTTGCCAATGAAAGTTCGACTCAATCTTCGGGGCATTCATTCGACTTTTTTTATCATTGTTTTATGATCCGAAAATATAGTATGTTATATTGAAAATTACATTTTTATCCTTCGTACACATACTCAACGACGTTTACGATCCTTCGTCGCGTAGAGGTTGTGAACTTTCAACAAATTTACTCGCCATTCGCGATAAAAGATAACAGTAATGAAATACCTTATATTGCAACGATTCCCAAGTGATGATTCAAAAATATTTATTAAATTACATAATCGTTTTTTTTTTTATATCATAGAATGATTGTATGTACATTAAAATATAAATGATATGTAAAAGATACATAATTTAACGAACGGTCGTTTTCTTCACTTTATATTTTCTTTGAAATTTCGCAAAAATTTCAAAATTATTATCATCTTTGGAAGATTTATAGTAACTTAAGATTTAAGATTTTAAAAAACGTTCTATTTTTGGGGTATTCCCAAATTTTGACAAAATTACATAATCATGTATGCATTAAGCTTTAACTATTTATTGATACAATAGCAATAATCTGATACATAAATGGATTATTTTCATACTATATTTAAAACTAAATATTATAATATCAAATTCTAATAAAAATATTGAAAACACCTCAAATCAAATCATCAACGTTAACATTTGAAGTCATAACGCACGTATCAACCCCGGGAGACTTGAACGCGCGTTTCAGGCACTTTCACGCCCCGTCCCGCGGTCCCGTCACTATATTGAGTCCGCGGTCGCTTTATGGTCTGCGAGTATTAATTTACACCGTCTGGCCTCAGATCACGTAGTGCCGGGGTCGTATCGTGGCCCGGGGACCCCCGATGACCCCGTACGTACGAACGTATCGTACGAAGCGACCCCGTATCGAAAATGCCCGAGGATATTTATCGAAAATTAAATCGGAATTTAATTAAGGATAAGTGCAGCGCCGAAAAAGTTACAGGTGGATTTTTCGAAATCGTGTGCGCTTCGGGTGGTTTTAATGCGAACTTCGTGTTGTTGAAAAGTGTTAATGCGCATCAGGTGCGTGGTGTAGTTTGGACGCTTTCGTATCAAAAGAGATTGAATTGTGTGTTGATTCATTGACGTGATTCATGGATCACACGAGTAATCAGCCCGTTAAAAATATCATCGCACTCTTGGTTAGAATGAAATTTATCATTCTACCTGTGCGTATTTTACTTAATCTTCATAACAGCAGTGCCAGTTTTTACAGTCCAATACAGACAAATTAGTGTTATATTAGATACACTCGCATTTATTGTTTATGTAGAAAAATATTTGATTCATGTTTTACTTATATAAATAGATAACTTTTTTCTTTGTTTGTTTCTGATTTTTATTATCACGCAACTATCGAATCCAATAAAGCTACACCACTGTTGAAAATTGAATTCAAGGATCGACCGATCGTAACATAATGTAATACATTTTTTTCAGTCGCAGTCTCGTTTAACCAAGTAATGTACGTAATATAATTTTTTCTATAATTCCCATAGCTTTTACAATGGAAGACGTGACGTGATTCAACCGCAACAATCTATCGATCCGAAACCGTCGTCTTTTTTTTGTCGGTTTACTTCGTTTTTTCAATAGATCATCTTCAAACGTGGATCGATACAATCTGGTTAACTTTTTAGAAACAACGAACCGTTCACTCGTTCTCCACCCCGTGTGAAACAAATTTTAATTACTCGCCGGTAATTCGACACCGCCTCAGTTATCCGATATCCGAATCGAAAGACGACGAGTTTATCGACACTTGGACACTTCTAAAACTTTCGAAGGCTTTGGCACCCACCCGCTTGGATGTTGTGTTTGGTGGAAAACGTTGACCCGCGGACCACAGTTTTGCGGCCGACAAGACTGTTAATCGATTATTACTAGACGCGGCTCTAATTAATCGTTTCACTATGAAAGCAAACTTGTTTGATGTGTCAGAATACTCTTGAGTGTTTATAAGACGATTTAGATATTTTGTGCAAAATATGAATTTGTTGTTATAGTATTGTAGTATGATGATTATCTTATTTTCTCATTCGAAATGTCGAATTTTCAATTCGGTTTTTTAAATAAATCAATGTTGAATCAATCATTATAAATCGGTTTAATTTAGATTGTTGTTTCGAGAAGTAGCATTCGCGTGTACACCGCCGAAAGTTAACGTCTCTCGCATACGCACATAATAGTTTATTATCCGAAACAGTTAACTTCGTAATTTTATTGGCGAAATTGGGGCCTTAACAGCGGGCGATTACTGCGGCGCCGGATTAGCCTATCGATAAAGGTAAAATTGAGTTTGGCGAGTTATTCGCACACGATAGGGGGTGGGAAGAGGTTTAGGGATTTGTGAATTGATGCGAATTAAGCCTCATTAAATTTCACCTGGATATTAACGACGTACACCAGCCGTTTAACTATTCGACTTATAAATTTGATTTACGACACCCGAACGCTAATTATTATTATCGCTCGCGCAATAAAAGCGCCGAATTCGCATCGGAGTACCTACAACACGAATTAGTACAGCGTTTTGCGAGCTTTTCAATGAGAGCGTACGTTCGCGTCGTTTTTGCTTTTTTTCCGTGGCTCGTCCGATCACCTGTCATAATAAACAAGAGTGTTTCTCCCGCTCGTTGTTTACGCGAATAATATTTGTCGGCGATGTATGTATGAGAGCCGATGGGGGTGGCCGCAACCCTCGTAACTCGGTATCCTCATAAAATAATAAGCGGAGGGCGAATGTGTTCAGGTCTACCGGGTATGGCAAAGCCTCTCCTACAACAATTAAATTAATTAGACAAATCTTTATGACACTCAAATTCCTTCTGAATTAACAATAAAGGCAGGAAATCCACTTGCGAGAGGCTTTATATCCGGGAATGAAACGGAAACCCGCCCCGTGTGTTCCTATTTCTCTCCTCTCTTTGTGAAACTCTCGCGACTTGAATGTGTACATGTGTTCGTCGATATGTGTGCGTGTTTGTGTGTGTGTTAGTCGGAAAATTGGAAAATTTAAGCGTTTCGCTAATTGTTTGGACCGTACGACTCCTCCACTTCGGACCGTATTTAATTTGCGTTTATTATTACTTTTATTTTAACGACCCATTCTCTCCCACTGGAATTAATCCTTCGCGCCGATTATTAAATGTGTCCGCTCTCACTTTTCCCGAATCGATCTATGAAACGGCTGAAAAAAACTGAATTGAATTCGGGCCAAATGATGCTTGTTAATTAATACCGTTCTCATTATCATTTAATCGAATTTATTTTATACCGGTCGTATATTTCAATCTTGGTAATTATTTTCATTTCGCGTTTTAAGGACGGCTAACGATTAAGCGCTCTTTACTAAATATTACACATGCGCGACGGTTGTAAATTTTTATTTTTCAACAGCGCCATAAAACCGCTTCATTGCGGCAATCTCGTTTGATATTTTATTAATTGTTGAATACGATTTAAAAGAGCATCTGTCCGTTCGAAGCAATAACATCTTACATACAGGTACATACATATAATATATTCGAATAAATACGTGTGCACGAAGCAATATTTCACCCGTATCGAAATTAGATTTTGAAGAAGCATAAGAAGAGCCGTGTTTTTTGGCAATTTGGCGCCTTTCGCGAAGTTCTCGCCTGGCGCGAATCCGTTTTAATTAAACGACCTTAGAGTAGCGTCACACGTAATTTTGAATAATCAACGAACTCAAACAATTCAATTAATTACCCTGTAAACTGTTAATTATGAAACTTCACATAAAGGGAAAGGGCGGGCCGCCCTACCTGTTACGAGGCGCCAGGGCCGCCCACACCCCGTGACCTACGCGAGGGTCTTCTCTCCGCTAAATTGGGCCCTTAATTATTTTCGTCAAGTATCCTAAAGTGTATATGTATGTTCGCAGGGGGGGTGGGCGGGCGGCGGGAATATCCACATCAGGTGTCGGAAACTTTTTCGGCTCTCGTAAAGTAAATTTGTTAACTCGAAAACACGCTCGAATTATATAACGCGGGCGCTCTCGCTTTCTTGCCTGTTATAATTTTCTATTAAGATGTACGAAATATTGTACATCGTGACGGATCCTTTGCTTTTTACGTATCATGTTTCGCTTAATTAATAACATAAGTTTGGTTTAACTTTGCGCCTTTCACTGCGAAAAAGACCCGACAACGCTGCGAACTCGTTACGGTTTTAAATATATTCACCGATGATCATTATCAAATCTCGAAACGAAATTTCTTCATTCATCTCTCATACGATTTCTTTCAAGCTAGAAAACTTTTAATCGGCAATATTTGACACTCAATTAAGCAACGAATAAAATGAATAATGAAATATATTTTCAACTTTTTTAATAAAAACATTTTCTTTCCTCGGAAAATTTAATAATCAACAAAAGATTAAAGAAATATTTGTATGAAAAATTAAATTATGTATGTATATAATTTATAGACTTCTTAACGGCTGATCCTTTGATAGTAAATCTTTCCAGAATCATTGTTCACACGTCTAGGAAATTTTCTGCATCATTACGTTTCACAATTTCAATCAAAAGTTTTTCTATTTTAACGTTTTATGTGTGCGCTTTAGTCGTAGCTAATATTTACGACCTACACACGCAATTGGATTTATTACGGAAAATACTATACAAGTTCACAATCGGCTTAAAGTCCAAAGAGTCTCGAGCAATACCAAGTCACAGAAGCTATTAATTTAAAATTCGCTACACAGAAACATATTCACTAACGAAAATACATACTTACATACGTATACATAAAGACAGACTCTTACGCGTTCGTTTATAATTGGCGCTCGTTATCTCGCCGCTCATTAAATTCGTTAAAATTTAGAGCCATCGATACTCGCACGTTTTAATTATTAATTAAGAATTTTCGCGCGTCGTTTAATACGAAAGTTAGTCGTTACCGTTGGGGGGAGTTCTCCGGATGCGAGATACGCCCTGACAATGGAGTCCCTCGCACCGAGGCACGTAAGCCCTTACATGTGTCAGGCCCTCATTCCTAATTCAGCCTCCATCCCGTCATTAAGGCCCTTAACAGCTCCCCGGCTCCACTCTGAAAATTTAAGGTCTTAATTTTATAATCATCCCGTAAACAATTAGGGACTCTTTCGCCGGGACCTCCTTCTCTCGCTCCTCCGGCTATCGTATGCCTGTCTGGTGTTATGCTTGTCTATCTCTATTATGTGTATGTTTGTTTGTTTGTTTGTTTGTGCGTAGGTATAGATAATAATGCGTTTGTTAAATTGAAAACAATTTAGGCCGTTTTAGCGCGCGTATAACGCTCTCCGCAATTGAACGCGAGCCGTTTTGGAGCTATACTATTTTGTGTTGTGTTTCGATTATTCGTTTACGATTGTGGTTTTTATTTATTTTTTTAGTTCTTTAATACTTGGTTCTTTTTATAGTAGATGGTCAATTTATTGAGCACATTATTTTTTTTTTTTATAAATTACATTTTCACAATTCACTAAATTCATACGCAATATTTTTTTGTATATTGACCTTATCGTCAACCTGAATGTAGCTTGTTTCTGTCGAGGAATTCATACTCTACCCAAAAGTTGTCAAAAGTAAGAGGATTTGCTTCCAATGATTTTTGTTAATTAATTTTAATGTTACTTCAAATTAAATTTAGTGAGAAAAAGGCCAAAATATAGTTTTCAATCCAATATTTTTAGATGAACGTTTTCCTTCAAGATATTTATAAAAAATAATATTGCACAATATAATAACGTGATTGTGAAAATCTTCTGTAGATTCGTTTAATTGACTACCTTCTGTATTATTTTTATAAATCTGAGAAACGAGTTAAATTTAAAAGAAAATTTGATTTGCAATTAGTCAATTAGTACTAATCGATAAATTAAAAAAAAAATCTATGAAATTTATTCGTATTTTTGTAATTTAAATTTTATTGAGTTTAATATAAATTCTCATCTAATAATATGACAATACAAAATACGTACAAGTGTGTTTAATTAATCGAGAATACGACGCTCGGTTCGAAGGAATCGTGACCGTGGTCCCGGTCACGGCGGCCGGCCGCCGAATATTTTCCCTAATTATTGTTTCAATTACAAAGGGATCCGAGTAATGATGATTGTAACAGGGTATCACTTATAAAGCAAAGCTTATAATCCGCTCCATTAGGACATTAAGCGGGATCGGCGGCTGCGACGACGTGCCCCCGGACCGAACGAGGGTGGGTCGAGGGTCGGAGACCAGGGGTGAGATTTCATACCGACGATACAAGAATAGATCTTCGTCCATACATCGCTTATTTCGTGCTAATTTTGTTTTCAACAACGTCGTTTATCACACGTCTATTTTTTAAACATGAGAATGAATTTCTATGAAGTGTTTCTTGAAATTGTCTTTCATTGATAATCATTTTCTGAATCATTTTACATTACAATACACTTTTTAAATTAATAAAATAATATTTTTTCTATGTTAAATAAATATTTTTGTTATTATATTTCATCCCTGTTTGAGGGTGGGTTGTCCGGCCTCTACTCGGGCCGGCTCGGCTCGGGCTTGTATTACCAATCCTCGAGATAAGCCTTTCAGTATCGCCGTTTCGATTTTATATATAATACCAATTACTTCTAGCGCGAATGCGACTTTCAATTTAACCCTCATTGTGTATTCCCTCGCGGATTTGCGCGCCAATTTAACGGAGTGCGGGAATTTTCACGAAAAGCTCCCGTCGATCGATCCGATGTGTAAAAGTTTCGATAAAAGCTCAGTTACGGATTCCGTGTATAATCGAGGATTGGATCTCTGCGATTTCTATCATCGATGTAGATTTTAATTTTATTCATTGTTTTCTCTTCAACTATTAATTGAATAATCTAATTCATTCAAGTCACAAGTTGCACACTCTCCTTTAAACTTAATTCTATTGTTGCTCGGTTTGAATTTAAGCGATTTTTAAACCGATCTGAATGGCCATTCTTCTGGGTCTTTTCGCGGCAGCCGTGAGACCATAGAATTACACCATCTCTAAGTCTTTTGAATAATTTCTAAAGTGCACGATCCGAGCAAAAGTTAGTACAGCAGACGCACAAAATGGCGGACGCGGCGCATCCGTTTCCGGGATAATTCATATTATGCTAATATCGCCGGAGGACTGTTGTATGGAAAAAAAGGTACACGCTGAGGTTCTTCACATTATTCACGGGTTTGTTTCATTGTGCTGCACGCCGGAGACGCGAATTAATTCATCCGCTCGTAAAATAGCCTCCTTTGTTTCTCGGCCACCGAACAACAATGGCCCGAAAAGCGAATGTTTGCTTCGGCCGTTCACAAACAACCGCACGAACCGCGTGCACACACAATATATCGTACGAAAGCCGATCCGTCGATATAAATCTATTTCGATAAAATAATTTAGTCGACACGGTTTTAAGCCTAATTAGAAGCTTATGCTGCTCCGCCTCTGTTGTCGTCCGTCCAAGTTTTCGTTCGATGTTAATGAATGTTTCGCTGTTACACTTTTTTTTTATTGCAGTATTCCAAATTGAAAATTTCCACCGCGTTCGTATCATTCGTCGATCGGACGAGCTGTTGAAATTGATAGTTCATAAATATGCATAAAAAAGTAAAACTCAATTACGCTACTGTGAGGCCTTAATTATTTACATATCGCATCAATCAATTTTCATTCTAATGGTTGTACCGCGTTGATTGGACGATGTTTTTCGTTAAAGATTGTTTTTAATTAAAAGCAAAATTTTCGATTCTGATTGCTTTCTAGGTAAGGAATTGAATTTTATTTTTCATAAAGATTCTGACAAATTCGATTATTCTTTGTTCAGCAATATCTTATTTAATTTAATAAGCAGTCATGCATCCATTCTAAATATTCCAGAATAATTTTATAATAAAATATGTAATATTTTTTTATTCATGAAATCGAATTATATTATATCAACGTCTCAAAATACCCCTAATCTTATTAGTGAACATGCGTAAACAAATCGTCCGAACATTTATGAAACTTGCTTAGTCCGTCCGATATGACAAGTTGAAACAACCTCAACATTTTCCCCACAACACAACACGACAGATTCTCGTTTTATTTTTTTCATTTCAGCCTGCTTTCAGATATTGGCAACACCACCGCCGAATACTTGTATCCAGCACTCGCTCATGCATTATGGACGACCATGTGATTTACCAAGTGGGCCTTTGTCGTCATACCAGGCTCGTCTCTCTCGTACACTCGCTTGATTTGCAAACACTATTTGTATCAATTTAGCAAATGGCTTGACCCCAGAAGCCTTGTACCTACGTACTGTACAGTGGGATGCTACCGATAATTGCGGACGCTCATATAACTCGGGCAATCAACTCGCGCATGTTACTATGTCAAACGATTGTGTGTGCTCGTATGTGACAATGTTGCATCATATGCCAGATTGATTCTTGGAAAATTTCTTTCAATTTCTAATATTAATAAATATGCAAATCGAGAGTTCGGCGTTTAGATAGCTATTCACGTGTCTTTCGGTCGCGAGCGTGTTGCATGTTAAAATTTTCAATCTTCCACATTATTCTAATGAGAGTCGATAAAATTATAAATAAATTTAAATACTCTTCGTGTATCGATATTAAATTATGTTCGGTCGCTAATGGGATACTGGTATCGCGTGATGTTTTCTATTTCGACAACTTTCGATGCACTGTTAGAGCGGTTTTTATATTATAAAATGTAAATCCGAATCGAAATTTATTTTTAAATACATCCATGTAACATACAAAATACGATACAAACGTATTTAAAAAAGAAATAATTCATCATCATCGCCACTCGTGGGTCCACTCTAATCGGAAAAACCGTAAATACGACATGATCCATCATAATATTGTATACACAGAGTACTATATCCGAAGGGACCCACTTCGGCCACTCAAATTTACCCATTCATTTATTCATTATCCGACCCAATTACGCCCTCCGGAGCGGGGTGGTCCGCCCCAGCCGCCCACTTTCCGCCCTCCGCGAACGAGAGCCCTCGACTCTCTTCTTCTCCTGGTCCGACGACGATCATCTCGACGAAAGGGGTGGTTTGTTGTGTACATTTATGTGTATTTGTATTTTTTTTAACGGGATCTTTCGAATTGTTGCTACCGCGTATTATTATGCTCGACGGTTGACTGTTCGGCGCTTCGTTAGCTGCCGATGCAGTACAATGGAAAAAAATTGTAATAGATCGTTACATGTGCTATTATTGCTGCGAGTCTAACGAAGGTTCGATATGGAGGTTTAACAATGTTATTGTGATACAATTCGATATTTCCAGCATTTTATATTATATTTTGAAAATATGTAAACGTTTTTCCATCTTCATTCTGCACTCTCATTACTATGGTAAAATACTTTTGCATTGAAAAACCGACGTTACTTTGAAACACATTCGCTGCGACAGACTCGTCTTTAAATTGCCACAAAGAACTTCGTTTATCACAAAACACATGAATATGCATAGTGATGCAGTTTATTAAAATCTTTGCAAATACGCTCATACACATGTACACATACTTGCGACCTGCCCTTACGACCAGACGAGGGACGAAATGTGATTATTCATCGCAAATCTCCTTACACGATTTCATGCATAGATGAATATCTTTCGAATTTTATGAGTATTTCTTAATTACTCAGAATTTAAGGAATCTTTTTAGAATTGATTTCTAATATTAAATATTTGATTTCATTTGAATATGTGTTCAAAAGTGAAATTTGAATGAAATTATGCACGGAAATATGGTTTCGCACATTTGCACCCCTGCGCCAGAAGAGCCTAGCCGCGGATAGACGGATAGAGATAAACTCGCACACACTCTATATCTCTCTTCGGAGCGATATTTAAATTTAAGTAGATGCAAATGAACGTGTTTGTTTTCAAACATATTAAGGCGTGCAGGCTCTAATGGCCGGTGCAAACGGCTCTATTTACATAGCCGGACGGGGAAGGCTTTGTTCTGGCGCAAGCGACTCGACATTAGAGAGCGGCGGGAAGCCAGGACGATATTTCGTTTTTCGAATTATTATATTATCTCGTTTAAAGCGTTTTTGTAGTTTTGCGCTTCGTGGTTGTTGTCTTGTTTCGTCGGCGTGCTTATGAGGTTTTAATATCACCATTGAGTTCAAGGTGAATCCGCTTTATATCTTCAATTCGTTTCTAAAGCGATTCGGTCTAATTGATTAATTTTTATACGAATTTACTCAACAAGTTTTATCGATTTCCTTGAAATATCTTCAAATATGAAAATCTGAGCAATCGAGTCGACTTCGTGATCTTCCATCGCGGTCCATCCACTGTTTATCCGTCGTCTAAATCAAAGGTGTACCGCGGTCCTTTGCTCTCGTCTTCACATCATACAAGCCGACCGGCATATTCAATATAATGACGAGGCCTTTGTCTACGTCACCGGACGTGCACACCACTACATTTAGATAGGAAACCTTTTCTACGAAGAAAATCCGAACGATTCGATCGAAGAAAAAAACGTCGGATTGTAAATACGAATCTCGCGGTTTGAAATTTATCACCTGCTCGCCCGTTCGCGGTATGCAAACATTCTTATCGCGCCGTTTAACGAACTCGTTCACTGCGATAATTACATCGCGAAATTAATACGAGAGAGCTTATCGATTTATTAATCTCGGATCGGTAGTCAATATTTATGACGGTAATGTGACGCTTTTAATTAAATTCGAATTAATATTGTAGCGATTCTAGATTGTAGATACGCGCTCTCATAAAAACAAACAGTTATGCTGATGATTGTATCTTGTATTTAATTAACATTGTGCTTTCTTAATATTCAAATTTCTGCCTTAATTAGATTCGTTATCGCTAAATTAAAAGAATCTGAATTTCAATAAATTGAGCTTTTCTGCAACATTTTTCACGTTCGAGTTAAACTGTTGTAATATTTACGCGCCACACCTTCGAGCCATTCATCATGTTATTCTTCTTTGCAAATCCCTCATTACACCCTTTCAAAAGCCAATCAACTTTAACTACACCATTTACACTCAATTACCAGCAGATACAAAAAACAATTACCACACAATAAACGAAGCCTGACCCGCTTAACCCGTTCAGAACCAGGTTCGGCTCCAAACAATCAACACTCGATGGAAATCCTCCATGAAAGGGCCCATAGAAGAGGTCATTGTTGAATATTTTGAGCCATATGGCCATCGGATCGTCTGTCATAACATTGTGTCGTGATATGGGATATACTGAGAGTGAATTTTCGCGAAAATCCTGGCCTCGTTCGGAGCGATAGCTTTCGATAGAAACTTGCCCTATACATCGTCGGGTGTGTATACTAGAATTAACTCAGACACGTGAAATGGCGGATTTGAATATGAAACAATAGAGTGAAGATTAGTATCTCGGTAAAGTGGGTCCGTTTTAGCGCCAGTTGAGGTCGTCTCGGTTCGCCGTATAACCAACACTAATAATTCTGCAAAATGAATATTAACGAAGTGCAACAACAAAGAAAAACCTCTAGTTGATAGAACATAATATATGTTGCGTCATTAAGCTGACGAGTCGGGATGAAATTTTAAATTAAAACTGTTTTTTTTCTTGCATTCGGCTACACGCCAACGATATGTTGTACGATGTACGCGTACAATCGCAATTGAGTGATTATGCGAACAGTTTTCTCGATCGTTTGCGGTCGTACGAATCATCGCAATTGCATATGAATTGCTCAGATCGAACCGCAATATTGGTGTATGCTGTTATGAAAATGTGTTCAAATAGTGTATTGCTTTTATGATGTTTTCGTGAGAATCGATATGTGAACGATTTATAGCAATAAATTGGCAAGAATCGTGATTTGTATCGATCTATGCTCAAAAAAAATCTGTTTCAAGAAAAAATATTTTTCATTTTAAACGCATTACTTACGTAGGTAAGTTGCATATTATTTTTTATCTTTTGATATATATCGCTGTATAAGCCTGACTTTATATCGAATAATTTCTACGTTATCAAAAAAACTTTTTCCAATTGAAACAGTTCGCTTTTGTCCGACGTCCACGTCTGAAAAAAACGTCCGTTCGCTTTCAGCAGGTCGCGTTTTTTTCCTTGCACACATGCATACACGTAGGTACATATTATATACCTGTGGGACCGACTGGTGAAAAGCAGCATCGCTGCTGGCTTCATTGCGAAAATTCGATTGCAGAATTTTAATTCGCCTACGTCGACAATAGAACAATTATGGTTGGGTCAACAGACGGGACGAGTTTCCTGTCGTCCGGGAGCTTTGAATTGCGCCCACCTTAAACTGCACCGCACGCACATTAATTTAGATTACTTTGCAGTGCCCGTGGGCAAACAGTCCACGAAAGAGGCAAATTCTAAAGCTCACATCCCTCCACGTGACCCGCGACAGTCTTCCGAAAAAATCAACCGGGCCAAATTGAATTTTTAACAGTTCGAGTCTCCTAGCCGGCTAACCGAACTCGGTCTCCCCCGCATAACACACGAGCGGAGCGCGAATAATAAATATTTTTAATGAGCATAATTAAATCATAAACTCGTGGCGTAATTGAGCTCGTTTATTTTATGATGCCCGATTAAAATTGCGGGCATAGTTAGTGTTCCTCGTATTTTTTTTTCAATGCGCTGTTATTATTTCGCTTACGGTCGGGGTGAATAAGCACACGAAACATTGTTCGTTTCGAAACTTTTTCAACTAGAAACGTGTTCGCTGGCGTATGCCGGTGGTATCATAATACGAATACGCAAGGCAAACGCTGAACATTGTCTTAACGTTTTATGAGTTTTTGAAAACTTTCGTTTCCACAGCGGTAACGGTTCGTTCGAGCGAATTTAATACGAAATAACGAATCGCGCATCCCCCGCACCCCGAGGCCATCGCGAAATAATCTCCGGACGTATCCGTTTCGAAAATTAATCGGACGAAATTCGCTAATATGCTAATAGGATCGCGGGAGGAGCAAACGCGCGTTAAATTGTGCCTATCGCATCGAAACGGTATCAGCTCTCTCGCGTCTCTTGACCGGGTGAAGTGTTGACCGGGTAATTCGAATTTCAATTTGCATATTTATTGTACCGGGTGTGCTCGAGTGTGTGTATACTTAATGTATACGCGTACACACCGATGCCTATGCTCTCTCGCATATGCAGATGTCGGAACTGTTCAAATGCGAGAGAAAGTGCGCCACACCTGCTGCTGCCTTCATATCCCTCCACTTCTACGTTTCACATTCGACCAAAAATTATCGCATACATTATCTGTTGAATATTTTCAGATCATTTGCAACTCAACTGTGAATAATTTGATCGAATTAAATGAAAAAAAAAATCAATTAGTAAATTCTGATATCAATTTAAATTCATTCTACAATTGAGTATACAGCAATGAAGTTAAAATGGAAAATATATAAAATAAATACCAATACAAAATACTTGTTAATTTCACAACACAAAGAGGGCTGCAGGTTTGCAGCCCTTTAGTATAAGCCGCCACTGTTTCAAAACCCAGCTTTTACAACTTATTTCACACGGACAATTTCTTTTTTCTATATCAATTTTCGAACCCGACTTCCGCTCTCACAACACAGAGAACCCAAATTCCAAATTCGATTCGGGATTAACGACGCGACTAACCGTTCCAGCGGCGAACTATCCCCGTACACTATATACCAAGGGGCATAATTCGTCGCGAGTTCACATCCCGACCGAAAGCAAACTTTCGCCAGTCATTGTTTCGCGTCCGTTTTTGTTCTATAACACAATATCCTCGGTCGACCGACATGGCCCTCGGTCATCGGCATCGCGCTCGTTACCGGCACACTATTATGGTCATGGATGCGTGTGTGCATTGCATTACATGTCGTAAATGCGAGGGTGTATTGTGCATTCGGGGTGGGTTCGCCGTTTCGCCATTTGCATCCCTCTAATAAAGCCAAGTTCGTCTGCATGATCGCCATCGCGCTTTACATTGATCGCAATGCCGTTGGGTATATCGCGCATTGAAGCTTTCGTAATTTTGGTAATTCTGTTTTTGTCGAGTTGAGGATCGAGTTAAAAAACCTTTATAGTTGAAGCGAATTCGAATTTAAATTCCATTAAAGCAACTTTGATATAAAAATTAGTCGTTAAAAAATTCGAAATTAACAATTTGAAACTCGTAAAAAATTGCAAAATTCGTATTTTTTTTCAACGACATCGAAATTTCAACGATGGGTCTCATATAAAAAATAATTTCCTAACATTCCCTAACCCTGCAGATTTTTTTCATTATATCGCACACCTTTTTCGAAACAATCTTGTGTGTTTTTATCGTGTATTGATTTAAAAAAATCCCTTCATCGAAGCCGGCGTTTAGTAGTAAACGGTGCAGTTCAATTGCACAAACGGGGAAAAGAATTCAAGTCGTCGTATGTAAATACGCATTGTGTGCAACGCGTTTGATTGATGATGGCCACAAATGGCGGTCGAGCACGCCACGTCAATATTAACTCGTTTACACTAGAAACTTCACATATTGACACGACTCGTCGGCCTTTTATTTTTCAACTTCGCTATATTTACCTTCGACCATATTCAAATGGCTCTTCTATCCGCACGATTCTGATATTCTCTACGGCCGAAGAATATTAATTTTTTCGTAAAACACCAAGTGTGAATCGGTACATATTGTACGTATCCCTCTCTGTTTATTTATGAAATTTAATCATTTTCGCATTACAAGGATAAACCGACGATAGATAAATTTAATTTCATATTGTGCAAATACATTAGCCGATTCCATTTTAGATTAATCAACTGGAATGACATTAATTAGGTTCGATGATGTGTAAACTGCTTTTCATACATAAATTCAATTTAATTATACCGGTTATACTGCAGATCGTTATCGGCACTAATTACATTTATTTTTATATCGGATACAAATAAAAGACAATGGCTTCGTTCAACAACACACATATTTAACATTTGTTTGATATCTTCATTTAACACAGAATCCACGCTATTCTGAACAAACATCAGATACAATTACACAATCTGGTGACGATTGACGATCATATCCCGTCCATCGGAGACACGGTCACTTGTCCCCGTATTTACGGACTTAATCGTTCCGAATGGGGGAAGAGCTGGTTCGTTCTGTGTCGTTAGGCAGTGAAAATGTTTTTAATTCGTCAGCTGGTGAGCGAACTGTGCACATTACATTATAAATACGTCTGTTAGTCCATGGTGTTGGGCAGGAAGTCGTTATGTGCTGGTGACCTCCGGAGCACACAACCCCGTGACCGCGGTTACGCGTAAATTAATGCACCGCGATATTAGCGCAAATGAACCTACGTGATAAATCACCGCTGCTGGTAACAACTTCAACGTTGTGATTTCGTATCGTTCATATTTCGATCAAGCGATCGTCGACCGAACGATCGTTCTTTTATTTAAGTCGATTTCATCCGTGTGAAGATGAAGTTGTTTGGCAAAATTTGAATTTTTCGCTTATCGTAAATTGATACTTTTTGAATTCTCGTAATGAAAAAATGTGTATATTTTTGCAATAAAATCGATTTTTTCAATATAATAATAGTTTATTATCGATCAGTTTTATAACCGACATCTAGGTTTGCACAATAAAATCTTCGTTCATTTTATTGATTTTTCTGTAAATTATGTAAAAATCAAATTAGTAACGAGAAACTCTATTTTGTTTTAACAAATTAATTAAAAATTTCAAACAATTCGATTTTGTTTAATTGAAAGTTCGAGATTATACAACATCGAAATGTAAAAAAAATTACACTGCAAAAACATGTTTCCCCTCGCTGCAGCGAAATTAATTTTCCCAAATAATACGCATGGAATCAGCACAAATTTCATCCGAACTTCCGTAAACACACCACAATGATCTAAACAAATTGCGTCGCTTAGAAAATTCTTCATAATTTCGACTTGAACGCGCGGCAAAACAGTATCGAAACCCTTCCACGCCCTTCCGATTGCGAAACTTCCGAATGCAAAAACGAAAAATGCCATTCATCGAAACCCGCTTTATGTCGATTTTTCACCATTTTATTTTCCCGTACTTTCGACGTTTCATTGAAGCCGTCGCACGTTGCAGGGCCGAAAACGCAAAGCACACGAGGCTTTCGGGCTCGCTAAATATTTTCGTCGGCACTTTGTGCGCCCGAAGAATTCATCTGGGTAAGTAACAAGTGGCCGGCGGTCGTTATTTTTCAGAGGCGCCCTCCACGTATATTGGCCATTAGCATGATTAGACCGATCTCCCCGATGCAGGTGCTGCGCCCTCCCACGGGGGCCCTCCCTCGAGGGGTATGTATCCACCTGTTGTGGGGCGCGCTTCGACACTTATCTCCTTAATTAAATTTGTACTATTCGGGTGTACTTCGTGTTATTTTTAAGTGATTAGTCGATTCGAATAGTTTATCTACACATATTCCTGAATATTTCAGAATTGGTCAGCCATTGTTAGTCGGATCTCGAGAATGGTTTGATGCCTTTGTAGTTGATTTTACTTGAATATTTCCTGTAAGATATGTAAAATACATGAATATTATAAGTATTCAGTATGACAGTAATGAAATTTTCCTTAATGGAATTAGCTAAAATGCATTTTTCCATCACCATGAAAAATATGAATCGAACGTTCCGGGGAGGTTTTATGGTTGGTTTCGACCGATGGCGAAAAAACCGCGAAATATATTATTTGGCGCGTCCATCGCGTCGATTCGACGGCCTCCGTATGAATTTTTCAACGTGGAGCCGTCGAAATTTTTACCATCCATCAAGCACCACCGTCCATCTATCTGCATAGCGCGACGTGCAACCGGCTCGTTTCCCATCGCGTACGAATAGTTTATCGCGTCGAATTAACGACCGAAGCCCGAAAAACAATATAAATAAGCCGAGTTTCGCAAAAAGAGGCGTTATAAAAATCCGCTTTTATTTTTACAGTCGATGCTCTTTCGCGCCGCGAGTACGTGACAGAAGTCGCCATCGACTTCTTATTGTTTCATTCTTGTGTATAAAGTCTTCCTCGAAAATATCATTTCACGGTCCGCGGTGCATTTGCATCTGCTTGTTTTTTTTTTCTTAGATTTTCTTTTTATTTCGGGAAAACGAGAGTCGAATGAAGCGAGTCGAAGCCCATTGAGCGTTTTGTCACGCGCTCCTAACCGCTCTATAAAGATTCAATCGTTTTCGTACATTTCAATTTGCATATAAAAATAAAATACAACTATTCGAACATAAAAAATATCAAATTATCTTGCTTATCAACTGAGAATATTATAAAATTATCACCGGATAAGCATATCAAATTTTATTTTTTTATGAATAAATAACATTCCATATTGAATTCTGATGAATTCGAAAGAGCTATGAAATAAGTAAAGAACGTTTTCCGAATTGATGGAATCGTTCGGAGGCTTGTCCCGCTATAAAGCCGAGTGTGCATCGGTGAATTACACCGTTCGACAAGAAAATGGCCAATCAATGAAACTTAATGAACTTTATGTATTTTGATGTTCTGATCACGAATATCAAATCCGTTTTTCTGTAAGACAAATGGTTTTTGAAAAAAATCACATTTTGTAGTTTTTTTTTTGGTCGATTTTCAGCGAAAAAATCATTTTAAAATCATCATAACATTTTTATTTATTAATGTTTTTATACAAAACTTTCTGAAACTATTAAATATGAGTGTATTTATATGTTAATGAAAATGAAAAGGTTCTATTGTTTTTACTTTTTGAGAAAATAATTATTTAAAGTGAATTTGAAGAAAATAGTACAAAAACATTTAAAATTGCAAAAATTGCTGATAATAAAATAGTTTGAAAGCATTAAACTGTGCTTAATACATCAATAAACAACCTCAAAAGTCTCAAATTGTAGTATAAAATCAAGTTTTGAAAAAAAATAATAAATAGTATAGATTAATAGAGTAACGCTCGCGTCGAGAATATCCCCATACATTTTGTATGAAAAATGTGCGCTCACAGATATTAACATATTTCTTTTATAAAAAAGCAATTTGTACAAAAATAAGGATAGAACATGTAAGCTAATCACTTTTGAAATATCGAGAAATATATTTCAAATGGAAATTAAGATTGATATATTAATAGGAATGTTTTTAAAAAATGTGTGATTTTTTTCATGAAAATTCGTCATAAATCAGCCAAAAACGATGTTATATATATAAATTATTTTTTGTATGATTTATTATTAATCATTTTAACGTTTGAAACCAATTTTATGAAAATAAGATTTGAAATAAATTTATAATTTCGATTATACCTTGTATGGAGTTTGAAATTTTATCGAACTTTGAACTCAAATTGTGAGTAAACCAGTTGTTTCATGTAAATTTTGACTTCAAAATCGGATTTTACGTGGTCGAATTTATAATAATTTCTTATTTTTATTGATGGGCCATCAGAAAAGGCGAAATTTGTATATCAGTGTTATGGGAAACGAGCGCATTGTATTTTGCCGTGCAACGGCCGTCGGACATCCTTTATTCATTCGGAAACGAGGCTTACGTCTGCATCCACTAATTCAACCAGATTTAATATGCGCTCGACCTGCACCCCACAAATATTCGCGTATATAATTCGACGCGTCCGCTCCACACTTCTCGAAACCTCATATTGTATTTATTAATATCGGGATATTCGATTTGAATGCGCCCGAATTCGAATCGAACATATTCGTTCGTCTTTGATCAAATGAAGTTTTCAATTTGAAATATTTCATGAGAGTGTTTATTCGTTAGTTATGCGGCGACATCTAATATTGTTGATTATAAACAAAAATGTTCAGATTATGATTGTTGCAAATTATATTGCAGTTGCTTATTCTGACATCTAGCGTTATAATGTATAATTTCATTCTTTATAAATCTATGTGTGACAAATTATTAATTACTGTAATGATTCGTCGTTATACAAACATCTATTCACAAAATAGCTTTTTCCTGATTCGATTTGTATTCATTTGCATTTTGTCTACGCTCAACTGCTTTCATGTACAATAAAGCGTACCATGACATATGCAATTCATAGATAATCGAATAAATTATAATATAGATCGATGATAAATCGAATCAATGATCCTTACATCCTCGAATGATTAGCATAATATAAGATACAATGACATCCGTTTCACATGAAACAGTTAAACCGAGTCGAATCTTAGAATTTTTTCCCTGTAACTTTCTCGTGATCAGGTGTGAAATTGTTATTCGATATTTACACGTATTTTTTTCTTTTTTCAGATGATGGAATGTGCTTATCTTCCGGCTTATCCCCAACAAAGAACTGCAACGAATTGGTGGTCTGAAAATCACTCGACGACTGATGACAATTGATTGTTTCGTTCTTCAGATAAAGGAGGCTCTACTGATAGTGCATACTTCATAAAGTGTCATTCGGTGTATGAAAAAAGACTTGTGTTCACTGGCGTAATTGACTATGCCCAACAATGAGGGTTTCGTGCTAATTGTAATTAAAATACTATTGATATTAGTAATCAAAATCGAACGTTTTATTTAATCTGTACTTAAAATTGGGTCGTTATGTTTATCAACATAAATTAGATGAATTCTTTGTTTATTTAAATGAAGGGATGTGCGATAAAATTTCATGTGAAGTACATTGTTTTCATTAATTGTTTTTTTTAACACAGTGAGACTCTCTGTTAAAGTTTAAGTTAAATATGTTTATAGAAAATTGGTAATTAATACTTGTTGCCTTGTTATATTACACATATGCAAGGCTACCGTCTGTCCTTGTGTGATCTCGATCCCATATTTTTTCGATTAGTTTTTGCCATAATTTAAGTCAAAAACATCCATGTTATGTCTATGGATCATAAACAAAAACGATGTAAATATTATAATAATAAATAAGGGAAAGTTTCTCAAATTACCTTTATATAAATACAATAAATATAAATATGAATTGTTTATATGTAAATAATTAAATATTTGTATCTAATTAATTACACGTATATTTATTTCATTCATTAAGTTATTTAGAATCATTTGAGTTCATAAAAGTTCTTATGAATCAGAATCGAATACATTTTCAGCCCTTTGCGGCTTTCGAATAGTTAACCATTATTTTTTTCATATGATTTTTTAAATCAGTATTTTGTGTGTCAAACACGTGACAATTTTACACATTCAGTATTATTGTAAATCGAATTTAAAGCAAATGTATATTTATGTATTGTTTCGAAACACTACAATCTGTGTAAAATGACCATTTAGTAATGTAAGACAAGTTACATGTAATATTAAACTCCGAATTATAAATGTTTACTGTTAATGAATAAACATTAATTTAGAAAAAAACGTCAATGAAATAAATATATTCATATTAAAGTGATTAACGTAATGGTGAATGCATTTATTGTGTTATATACATATGTATCTATCTATACATACTACAAATATATACGTTAACTATTATTTAAGAACCGTATTTTCTTTCATACATTTTTTTCTCTTGAAAAAATAACTTTTTAAATAGATCAAATACAATACACTATTTTTTCAAACACATATTTTTGTCACATAATAAAATATCATACTTTCCAAATATGATAGTATAGAGAGTTTTATCAGATTCTTTTACTGACAAAAATTATAGTTATTTAGTTATATTAACATGAATGTTTCAATTTCATTCAATGTAATATGTGTGCATTGTGATTTTCAACAATTGTATAATATGTTCGATAAATAGAAAACATTCATTCTCTTTTCGATCCGTGAATATATTTAAATAACCGGCGAATATTTTCTGTCTATTTAATGAATTTGTTTATAGCCGATTAAATAATTAATGTTAATGGGTTGAGAGAGAACACATTGTGATCAAACATTGTATATTCTGTAATTATTAAAGAAATAAGTAATGTTATAATTGTATTTTAAGGTTATTTGATATGACGTTGATGAAAAAACGTTTTCTTTTATTGTCGACATTATTTTTGAAACGTTGATGTTTTTACTTGTTGGTTTGTAAGTTGATTCCTTTTTATCAGTTTTTCCTTCATCATTAGTGTATATAAATTATTTCATCACGCGTGACACGTTTGTAACGCATTGTGAAGCAACAAACACACAACAGTATTTTATTAATCGAAAATTTACGTGCAAAGCTCGCCTACTTATTTTACCCTCCGACACGATTTTCCCATTTTCCTACACTTACATACACACCCATCAACCACACACTCCAAAACCTCACATACATCTTAATACACACGCATAATAAGTTGAATATTTTCGATATTAATTTGCTCTGTTCGGTGTGCCGTGCTTCATTATGCGGCTCCGGTGAAAATCGTTCGAATGAAAGCACAAATATCCTATAAATTTTTCCATGAAAATGTCACTAATTTCCTTCTGAAAAAGTAGACGAAACGATTTTCTTTTTCATACAGTCGACGGTTTTAGATTCGGACCATTATCTAGCGTTTTTCAACGCATAAAAAACGTGGACACGTTTTAAGCAAGGGAAGATTCGCTTTTTCAATGTCCCCTTTTTTTACGATCTTCGACTTTGCTACCGATGACTATTGCCGAACTACACGAAATGGGAAGAACCGGAGGAACATTGAGAGGTCGATTCGGCTCGGCATTTTCCCCGCATTTGAATCTATCGATTCCCTTATTTACTCCAATGCTGACGTATTGTTTTTTGATGCGATTCCTCGGCTAGGGGCGGCCGAAGATAAAACGATTGCATTGCTCCTCTCCCCGGAAGACAAATGTGCTCTATCCTACTGAAAATTTTAAAAATATCAAAGAATGTGCTTTGTATCGGACGATTTTCGCCGTCACTTCGAAATAACCCAAAGTATTGAATGTGTGTGTGTAAGAAATGAGAGGATTTTGTACTTGGGTTGTGCCCGCCCATGGAGACGAACCTCGGCGCGGCGGACGGCATCTCTCAACGTTGTTTCATTTACATAATAAGAAAATGAAAAAGGAAATAATAAACGAATTTAAAATATATTCGCTTCTTGTTTTATTAATTGTTTTTCTCCGTTTTACCCCCTTGGAAAAAATCCAGCGGCGTCGACCCCTTTCCTTTGATATCCTTAGCTCTCCTCCTCTGGCGGCGTGAGGGTTGTATTATAATTTTATTCGAATTTATTTCGATCCATCTGTTTGCGGAGAGGTCCGATGTGCGCTTCCTCGAAGCGAAATTAAAACTTGCGAACAAGATTTTCCGGCCAATAATTAGTATTCAATAAAAATGAAGAAAGCGTAACGGGGCAGGGGTGGTAAATGAGCGGCCGCCAACCCTCCGTCCGCGTATTATTTCCATTGTAAAACAACTTCATTATGAATACGGCTGGATCCGACGAGGGGGTTGAGTACATCTGTGTAAGGCAAACACGGAAAAAAAACTTCTTTTTGAATCGTAATAGGACGGAAGAAAAATAAAAATTCAAGCTCTTCTCTGTAGAAGAATTTTAATTTCCTTATTCAAGTCATACTCCTTATAATTAACTTTCACGGTGTTAGCAAACTCATTTACCAAATTGCTTAAAGGGGAATTTGTTCAGATGGATGGGGTGGAGGTGGATGGGTTTGGGAAAACGCTGCCTTCCTTTGGGCCCTACCCTCAGATTATTCAATTATTTATTTACTCATACTGTCACAATCATCCTATTGGACAGTGTTACTTTTTTACATCAACGACATGTTTTTCTCAAATCATTTTACAGACGAAAATAATTTTATTTATTAAATTAAATCATTAAAATTTGAGGATAATAAAAGCAGCTATATACTTATAAAAATATCGATGTTATTATGTACAAATAAATGCGATACGTCTATATTTAATCACTGTCATTTATACCGTATTAGTCTATCAATCAAAAATGTGATCTAGCAGAATGAAACATGTTCAGTCATCAATTAAAAATAGTAATTGATAAATGAATAAGTATCGAAACTAGCGAACGAAATGCATTCGAAATCAAAATCAATCATTTCAAAATAAAAGAAAAATCTTGCAGCTTTATTCCATTAAAATGAAAAAAAGATCTCGGCGAATTATTCCCCCGAGAGACGATCGAGGGGTGAAAAAGCGTCTCTTTCTCTCTCGAGAAGCGAAAAAGAAACGAAATGGGAAAGTGCGGTTTGCTTTTGTAAAACAATAAGCGTGAATTAATAAAAACTCAACCCTTCGAGAAACTGCAAGGCGCGAGAGGGGACTGCGGACGAAAAAACTCGAATTAAAATAAAATTTATCGAGTCGCAAAAAGAACGAAATCGCAACTTTATTGAGTCAATCATTGAGTGTGCCATTTTTTATTTTCCTCCTCCTGTTCGGCATAAACGCGAACGTGAATACGTGCACCGCCATACATTTTATACATTGTAATATCCACAGCTACAGTCGGCTACAAAGCTCGTCTCTCCCGGCTGGTGCATGCCTTATTGGCACTATTATTTCCGTTTGAACATCAAACAAATCTCGCTTATATGACAGGATCGTGTATTTTAAATGGATCATTATAGACTGAGTCGGCGCGAATCATTTGCGAGCCTCCCCATAACTGCGACGAAAATAAAATGTGTGATAGACAAGCTGAAAAAATGTCGATACAATCGTATCATATGAAATTTAAGCGAACGTTCGTATATATTTTTTATTTAACAAAAAAAAAGACCGATCTTTTAACTTAACAATAATTTAGCTAAGGTTTTTTTTCTATTAAGTTTGACAGCTGTCAAGGCACTTTTACGATCTCACAGTGCTGAATTGTAGAAGAAAAAAACACTTGCAAAGTTATAGTGTAGTTAGATCATCCTTAAATTCGATTACATTGATCCTCGTATACATCATGAATTTTAAAACCGATGAGATTAATATCAGTTCATCTAATATTAGATATTGTAATTAAGCGAATTTTCCGACCAATTATTGAAAATCTTTAGAACAAAGAACACATTGAATACAATGGCATTGGATAACTTTGAAAGTGCCAATTAGACGTCAGTAACAGAACCTCAAACCATTCAGATTCTCGAATCAATTTTATATTATAAAAAATCTCCATTTACCATTGAACATGTCAATTTAAAATTTTATATAAAAAAGCGTATCTTCTTTTTCACAAGGATCAAGTTCAGCATGCATTATGGTATGTTAATAAATTGAATAGCGGTGTTTGGCTGTTGAGAAGGGGGTCGAAGGTGAGAGCAAATGTGCGGATGTAAGTTGTGAGGATGTAGACATGAAGAGAGGTTGGGGTTGAAAGTCTTAAAATCCTCAGCACTTCTAAACACTGTATATTCATGATTTAGTCTTTCTATAGACGGGCGCAATCATACCTCTGCTGAAAGCAAAGTTTCGAGTCTCTCGAAAGTTTGCACACTTATTAAAAGTAGCCTTTTTAACTTTTTAATAAAAATGTTATAGTCTCGTTACATAATTGCAATAGTTGTTAAACACTTTTGACATCTAAAATATATTTAAAAAGTTATGCGAAATATCAAATTATAACTTCCTGAAAAAGCTATGAATTTTTTAAAGATTTTCATTGATATTATTGAAAAAGCAAAACTGAAAATGTTTATATTTTTTGAATTTTCGTTTCGTTCGTGATCGAAACCGAATCAACGTGAGATAATCGAGTTCGATCATTTGACATAAAAGTGCTGGTGAAAAGCACTCGTGAAAAACGACTCCAAACAAACACATGAACGTTACGCTTACGACGTGCACGGGAGTGTAATGGAAAAAATCCCATTACAAGTTTCGCATTTTCCAAACGAGTTTCAAACCCATAAAACCGACCTCGTGCACATGCGGAATTTTTAGAATCATAATATAATACGTTTATATTTTAAAACGAACAAGGATGTAACCATAGTTCAAAAGTTCAAATTAGTTTTCTGTTTAAATTTTAGGTACGCATAGAGACTGATTGAATTTTCCATTTTAAATCATATGCAATTAATATGATTCGTTTTACCGAAAAATTATTTCATGTTTCAACAGAAGGTATGTACTATATGTATATACTATGTACTATTTTTGTTTCGTACATGGTATTTTAACCATTGAAAACATTGAAAACTCGTTAAAAACAAGCTGGTGGAGTACGTTATATTGCTTCGGAAATACTTCTTGGTGGTGGGAAAGTATTTTCTATTCGGATATCTGTTTAATTGCTTTTCGAAAATTATTGCTTTCCTCTATCCACTGAAAATCTCTGTTACTTTGATATCTTATTACCCAATTATCTTCTGTACATGTAACACTGACTATTCGAAATATTTTACGAGAAATAAAATAAGGAATTTACTTATTACCAATTAATGTGCATTTAATTAGTAATCAATTAAGAATTTACATAGGTGTAAATTTTTAAAACAAATGAAAAAGTAAAGTTATACTTAATCTGGCTGAAATATTGATCTAATCATATTCGCAGCAGTGGGAAAAAATACCTATCTACTGTCATTTCACAAATATGAAATTTTTGCCGCAAGCAAATAAATAATTATAGCGAACTCTATAAAAATATGTACGAACTTCTTCTAACAGCAATAAAATTAAATAAAAATCAAACTATGAAATAAATAGACTAACATGATTTCAATGACTTTTATGTTATCTCTATTTTTCATGAAAAATGTGATCCGCCAATTGTTACCAGTACTTAACAATTCTGATTTTTCAGATATTTTAATGATATAGAAATTCTCTAATTTTTGACAAATTAGTATCTCTATTAATATCCGATACTCTTCCAAACTAACATGCAGTAAGTCGCATGAAACGATCCCAATTTTTCGTTTTTCCCTAAAAATACGAATACATTTCACATAAAATCCTGATAAAATAAAAATACACGCATAATGGTCAATTGACAAGCACGAAAAAACATCCAGCCCACGGTCAGATGAGCGTCGCGAGGAGACGATCCCGTTCCCTTAGAAAAGGCAACAAACGTCTCCTCGCGAAGGCTCCTGCGGGACTTTTTCCCGTCGAGCGAGCATCGTCGTCGACGTGGACATTTCCATGTGCTTCTGTACGACATAACATATCATACGATAATAAACAGTGGGCTCGTTGTCCATTTCGAGTGCCATTCCGCCCGCTCTCCTCCGGGACGCTGTGTGGCCGAGCGTGAACGCACAATATTTACATACGACGGATTTCTGAGTTTCCGCCCTCGTTGCTTTTGTGTCGATTTTTTATTTATATTTCTTCGACTTTTGCATTGCTCATTGTTTTGTGAGACGTTCGTCTGGATGATGTAAGAAGTGGGCCGTAAAAGGGGATGTTCTTTTTACCAACGAAAAAGACCGATTTTCTTTTAAAAAATATATTAAAGTAATATGTATCGAATGACATTTGGGTTATTTTTCAGCAAAATTTCACATATCGAACAAATATCTCTTTACATATCAATAAGCTTTTATTTACATATGCATGGTGATTTTTTTTCTATTTCCGCTCATATTGTTCGTAGAAAATTTTATGTTTGTTTTTTAAGCAAGTTTTATTATACATAAATACACGTCTTGTATACATTGTAAAGCAAAATAACATCGTGGTCATTTCACCCGAAGGGCTTTAACATTGTAATATTTTCTTGGAAAACGATGCGAAGTCCATCATGTCCGTATAAACATATTGAATATTCACTATATGTTAATATGTAACGTGAGCTTACTATTCATAAGCATTTTCTAGGATTTTACATTTATTATATAAATTTTAATTTAATTTTTACTGAAATAAATTTTCAATGAAATAGTAAATGATCAATATCATTGTTCGATAGTCGAAAAGATCAAAAAGCCCCCTATAAATACACATCCCAATTCAATAAATACTAAACTCGAATCAAACAGTTCAAAATAGCAAACAATATTACTTAATGGTCTTTTTATCTAATTTCACTGAGTACATAGGCAAACGTCTCGGCAACCCCCTACATCATCCCTTCTGGTTGGCTTAGGGGGTGGTTTCGTCCACCCACCGAGTCCCTCCTGCCCAGCGGCTACCTCCAAAGCTACATCGCAGATCCAATTATGATGTGAATATTTTATTGGACAATACTCTCTATGCTTAAATATAGCTCGGTAGCTATGGGGGAGACTTACATACAATTTTCCTGCAACGGAAACGTTCCCCATTCTCTTCGAAAATGCGCCACTATGAAAAGCTTAATATGCATTTTGTTCGGTAATTAATCAAATATTTTCTGAAACAAGGTATCTCTTTGTGTATTAAAATTCTTTGAAAAATCAAAATATACATTGATTTAATTACAATATATTGTATGAGATTCATAGCAACTGCAAAATAATTATCAACATGGAATATTTGTAGTTAAATACACTCAGTGCAACAATGAATTAACAATAAAATTAATCTAAGCTCAAACATATTACATACATATCAAACCTAACATAAAATTTAAACTAACACAACTTTATCACATCCATCGATGATATGCTCCTCAAATACCATTAAAAAAATACTTATGTTAATAGATTTTTCTTATTGTCATTATAATATAATATATTGATTTTCAGCAACTTAAATACATCGATACTTACATTTCGTTACAACCTATAAGATATATGTCCAGCAAAAAGGGGTGGAATGTGCACCCTCAGTAATGCCTTATTAGGGTCCAGATCCACCCCATACATTTCCATCCCGACTGGACAACCACCCACCTGGACCAAAGTAGAAGCTTTCCCTATTTATTTTTATATGTGCATACATATTTTAGTATCGAAGAATGCATGCGAACCTAACGAATGTATGCATCAGAATTTCGTCGAACACGAAGCAGTAATTGGCTCCGAACATGACATTCGAGTTTCCTTTGCAAATCTATTGTTAGTAGGTACTGTTTTTTAATTGCATACGTATTGAATGAGTATATTGATGAAATACGATCGTATGATGCAGCCGAGCTTCCTGTATTGTTAAAATATAAGTATATTTACTAATAAATAAGTATTTTTTTATTTTTCAGTGAATGTAAATGTGTTCTAAGCTTACTATGTGATATTAATATTGACATATCAACGCAATTGATACTTGTGTTCGCAAATATTCTGTGCATATGTTGACTTCAAAACGATGCAGATATTCAATATTTCCGCACAGGGATCGTAATTAATTTTTCTCGGTGGGTCGTGGTCAAGTGTTGTACCGTTCTTGCAGGGGTAAACAACTGGTGGGCAGTGAGCCCCCCTCGATCCGTGCCCCTTCCCATGACTCATATTTAACTCTGCCGTATTATTCTCGCTGCCCCTTTTTTATGCTCTTCATAAAAGAAACTTTTTAATTAAATACCTAATCATGTAAACGCTCGTGAGCTACGCGTTATAATTAACTCCGCTTTTCATTTTCCCCACTCATTTGTTTCAACGTTTTCCTGCGTCATTAATTCACTCACTCCCAAAGTATGCTAGCAGACGATATAATATTATAATATTTTGTGTCAAAAGAAAATTATTTTATCAATGAGTTCTGATCAAAATGAATTGAGATTAATCTTCAAAAAAATATTATAATTTATATAAGGATGCCCATCAAAATTATTAATTTAATATTACATATCTACACTGGAATATTAGACATATAATCAATCTCTCAATGTATTAAAACATCTATGTTTATTTTTAGAATTTATTTTATGTTGTCTTGTACCCATTGTCTTTTAATGAAAGCCATTAGTTATTATGTCAACATCTGAGAAGGTTTCTGCATCATTACAATAATTTTACAATCAATTTATGATTACTTTTGCATAACTGAATTTATATTTCATAAATCGTTTAAAAAAATACACTTCATAATTTGTAATTTGTCAAAAATTTACAATAATAATATTATAACTAACCCTATTTAATTTAATAACAATTGTATATACTGTTGTACATATATACAATGGAGATGGCCTCGGTTGTATTTAGACAACTGCAAGCAGGTTAGGAGTTCGATTAAATTAATTAAATTAAAAATATCGTCATTGTTTAATGTCAGACGACAATTGACATTATAAAATGGAAATAAATCCGAGTAAGAGGGGTTGTCCGATGGGGGGTTGATGGGGTTGGGTTGGGCAGAAGCAGAAGGGCGGTTGGGCGGCAGGAAAGAGTGAAGAGCCAGAGGGCCCACGAACGTTGGGCGGGCGCCATAGTCGTGGGCACTGCCTTTAATTAACAGAAAGTGGTTCATTAAAGCTTATTCATTAAAGCAAGGAGTAATTAGCGAACTCTAATGAATGCCGTAATAATCTAACTGTCGGTACGCTCGCGTCGGGGGTGGCAACGGGGTGGGTCCGCCGCCCACCGCCCCCTCATCATCCGCCCACCGAAACCGGGGGGATTCCGCTGAACCCCATAAATAAATACAGAAATAACCCACCGGCCAGTGTCAATCCGGGAAAAACGAGACGTAGACAATTGCAAGGCCCTTCGACATCGTTTCGTCCCATTCTTTGGACTACACTTTGGTTCGTTTCGCTTTATTTTCTGAATTTTTCCAGGTTGTGTTTGCAAAGCAGCTGGATTACGAGGAGCGAAAAAAGTTTATTTTTGTGCTGTTTATAAATTTAAAATATCTGATTTTAATTGAAGCTCATTAATTATTTGACTAAGTCAGTTTGCATTCGCAATTTCAATATAACATAATATCATAAATGCACTTAATATTATTTATTTCACGATCAATTAGTCATTTATTTTTTTTACATAAGAAAAATAAGAGTTGCCTTTACATCGATTTATTAACACTGAATATATGTATTTCTAAAAAAAATGTAACCATAATCTTCTCTGCTTTCAAATATTTCGATATTCGTATGTATAATACAATTTTCGAGAACCAATCGTGTACGAAAGTAGAGAGAGAACCTGCTGTAACGTATTTCGCGATTGTTTCAGATGGGTGCAGTCTAAATGCATCGCAATTGATTTTTCAAGTCAAATACTCTTCTATTTCGTATTTTTTTCCTTCGTTTCGTCTGAAGACATAACCCTTTGGAGCCACCCCGCGCTTTTCTTTCGCCCCCTGGACCAACCCCTGACCTCCTACTCCGTCGTTATTCGTTCAACTCTCTCCGGCTCCGTTACACTAATAAGGTTGCGCTTTATTGTATGAACAAGCGGCAACGAATTGGCACAAAAAGAAATTATAATTATTTTTTCGTACGCCCCCTCACCTATCCCCTTTCACGGAATCCTTTAAACGTTCTCGAAAAAACGCCGGGAAATTGGCGTTATTTAAGCGAATTTGAAAAACACCGTTACGTCACATCAAACAAGTATTTTTGACATAAAAGTAATTATGTATTTAATTAACTTTTATTTTTTGAAACGAGGAAACGAATTGTTTTATAAGAATAGAATATAATATAATAATGCAGAATATATTATGCAATACAAAATTCAAAATATTTTTTGAGCTGATCGGAAAAGTTTTGATGATCATCTAAAAATTTTTAATATTCTACCGATTGCAACGAACTTTACATTTTCTGAAAAGTCTACATTCCTGTATCTGAATCGCAACTGGATTCGAAGAAAATTCCAAATTCGCCCTTCAGACTGCCCTTGCGTTTTCCATTCTATGAAGCGACTTCAATATATTATCGTGGATCGATTTGAAAACTTTGAGCTCGGACGGGCCGTGACATAATTGAAATTCTTGATCGACCCGTCCAATAAATAGCCCCCATTGTCGACGTACATTCTCTTTATATGTTAATGTATATAGAGTGCCAATTAATTTAAACGTGGCGCACTTAGTTCGAGATTAAGTTGCGGCCGAGTGGCTTAATCCGAAAATAATGACGACTTAGAAAATCGCTTCTGTTCTACTAATTCAGAAGCGAATGCGTCTTGGGAACATCGACAACTGCTGTTTATTTATCTATATACAAATTGATATTACAATTCATAAATTATTTTCTAGTATTATAAATTTCTTTGTAATTGTTATTTTTTACAAATCACAATACTACTCGATCTCTTTATGCTATTAATTTTTATTTATTGAATCTACAATTTAAGTAGGAGTATTAAAAGAAAATATTTTTCTCCAATTCTAATATCATTTTTGAATGAATATTTGTATATCGGATCAATCGGAACATTCATTTCAAAATCTAAGATTATGAGCTTCTTTCTAATGTTTTCGAAATCTATGAAGGTCTAAATTCAAATATAAGAAACCCGACTATTCCAATAATACATATTATTAACAATAGTAATATATTCGAGGTAAAATTATTGTGAATATTGAAATATAGCGCAGTCATAATAAAAATCAAATTGCACCGATAGTGAAACGGACATGGTGCATCCAGTAGATGCACGTACCGAGTATAAGGATGCAATTAAGCTAAACCAGTCCAGCATAGAGTACTATCCATTCCCAAATTGGCAATTTGTATTACCCATCTCTAGACGAGAGGGCAGGAAGCCGGACACAGGGCAACGACAAGAATTAGGGCGTCTACCACCCCCTAGAATCACCCCATAGAAAGCAAACAGAATTGCACGTAAAGCAATCGTTCATTACGTACACATATTTCATATATTTTTTTCAAATACAATAAACATCTTATCATTTATAATTTTTTCATAATATAAAATATTTTCTTTTCTTACCTGTTAATGAATACGAAAACACTATCAGAAATTTCATTGTCTCGACAACGAGACGAAGGTTCGCGTTTCGTAGATATTAATTGTATTTCGAGATGAAGAACTAAGGCTGCGTCATCAACTTCGACGTCGAAAGGAAATTCAATTAGTGCATCGCTCGAGGATGTGACGTTTTGAATTTTACGAATTTTCCATAATTAATGAAGCGCATGGTTTGCTAATATGTGTATTCGCGCACTCACTCCGTAATGCATGCACTTCGTTCATTTTCTATAATATATGGAAAACCGATAAAGCAACTATTATATAATAAATTAATGAAAATATGATATATGTATTCGAATATTAGAAAAATAATTTATTCCACAGTTTAAACGATGATTCAAAGCAATAGTAATTTCTTCGACGTTCAATTCTGATACTCGAATGTAAGTTGAACTTACTGAATTTTCATCAAGTTAAAAGCATTTTTGATTGATTAGATTCATCATATACTATGGACGAATATACGTACGTACGCGTTTTACTTCAGTTCGAAAGGAAATCAAATCCGTCGAACTGAATCGCCAAATCTTCGAATGATTCCGAATAAAAAACTTTCGCAAAGCACCGCCGTAAATGTTTCGCACGCGCGCTTTTCCACTGCGGACGATCGAAATCGGTACAACTCGATGCGGATCGTTCTCGTCCACATTCGTACAACTCTTGTCCATCAGTCTGATTGATTTAATATAATATCGTCGCATGATTTATTTGTTTACGCCCCGGTTTGTCAACATTACATTAAAGAAATGAATAAAGCTACCGTCGCGAGCGGGGAAAAGCGCGCGCGACGCTTTCCCAACTGAAAAGTTTCCAGATCAATCTCGGTATTGCTGGAGGTATAAAAAATAATATACATACATAGGATTTGATCTATCATGTTGTTAAAAAAATATATATATTTGATGTAATATAGGTATATCATTTAAGGATTAGGTCGGTTTTTATTTCTTTTTGTATGATAAATTAGTTTAAATTTATTGGAAAATTTATAGGTTTGATTCGATTTGATTGAAATTCATTATAATAATATCATCATCCAGTATCTAGTATCTTAAAACAAGTTTTCCATTTCAAATAATTTATTTCAAAAGTTTTATTAATGCTTCATTAATTCAAATTATCCAAAAATGATTCTATCGAAATTAATGAGTTGCTTTTGTGGCGCAGCGTTACTGAAGTTTCTATGGACTCGAAACCAATTGTGAACAGTTTAATTATGTTGCATGTGTAGACCGTGCATAATATTTGCTACTTCTGGACAACGTAAAAGACACCTCCGTGAAATGTCAACATTAAAAATACTGTAGATTATTAAATATAATGATGCAGACACCTTCCCAGATATACATATGTATACCTAATGGCTCTAGGAAATTTCAATTCCTTAGGGATAGACTGTCAAGAAGTTTATAAATAACATGTATTTTATTTTCATTTTTATACACGTATACACGCATATTGAAAATTATTCATCAGTGTTGAAACACTTCTATGATGCGAAAATAATATTATACTATTAACTTGTCTATTACATACACTTAGTCCAATGTCCAAACGAAAATATTGCAAAAGTATTTCGAGTGAAATTGATAGGTTTTTATGAAAAAAATCCATTTTTTGATATTGCATGGATTTCGTTCTAAGTGATTGCTTTCAGTTCGAAAGCTTTTTGATCATATTCATACTTGGTAGCGTCCAAAAGCGTTATTTGATAATGCTTTCCGGGCAGATTACACCGTCGGGCGACATAAACACGTGGGGCAATCCTTTCATCGTGTGATGAATCGCTTTCAGAGAATCCCACTCGTTCGTATTTCACACGAAGGCGTATATAAAAAAAAACGACACGACTTATCTCACTCGAGGAGTCAAATGTGATTCCGATCCGTGTTTGTTTTTAAATCAGTTTGCTTCCTAGGAAATAATGCAGTTTTCCGAACGTTACGTGCGATCCGAACGCTGCAATTTTTGATGCGTTTTGAATTATTGAAAATTTGCACGCCGAGCTCCCCGAATTTCCCGTTTCGAACTTTTTATGAAATTTTGTTTTTCGGCTGAGTTTTCCCGCCGATTTTTTTCAATTATTCGAAAGCTCGGCGCTATATTAGAAGCGATGTGCTTATGCATTGTTTAACGCGTTCGTCTATACGTCCGTCGAAAAAAATATGCAAACAAATACTTTTCGGTGAAAACGAGAATACATATTGATTCCATATAGAATTCAATATAACCCATTAGAATAGAATCAATGACTATTCAAATCCATTTAATTTTTTAAACTTGTACTTTATTAATATCAAAATTTATTTTGGTGAAAGTAATTTATGCTCATGAAACATTTCATTTTTCGAATTTTCTTAAAATACTTCATTACAAAATTTGATTTAAAACAATATTACATTCACATAGAATACATGCACTTTAATTGAAGGATTAAAAAAACGCTTTTCTTTCGATTGTGCAATACAGCAAAGCGCATTCGCGCACAAAGCCGTGCACCAATCAACTCTAATTAAACGCACTTATCCCGAATCCGCGGGAAAAAAAATTTAAAATCTCACTGAAATGTCCCGATTTCATTTATTTTTTTTTCCATTTTATTTATTATGCAGCGCGGTCCATCTGCGAAATGGGATGCATTTTTTCACCGTACATCGTCATATTCGTTCAGTTCGCGTTACCTGGCTGTTCACTCATGTCGACGCATAAAAGCACTCAATGCACAGTCACTCATTTGGAGTGCACACGTAAACGGTTCGTTAGAGCAGTTTTTTTTTCGTCGGTGTTGTATTAGGTAACCGAAAAAATCTGCACGATTTTAGCGGTGTGCGTACGAATTTTGGATTCGTTGTGGTTGTGGAGGAATTGGGTTATTTGAGAAGAAAATTGGAAAATCTGTACGATGATCTATTTGATTGGAATTTAATATCGAGTTTTAAATGTGATCTTTTCGAATTAGAATTTCGATATGTGTAGGCCAATTCCATATCCTCAAATTGTGACCCACGATGACATTGTAGATGATGAAAATTGTACTTTATTGGAAAGGAAAACAATATTTTATATTCACTTTGACATAAATATATTTTCAATTTAGAAAAAACAAATGAATTTTTAAATTCAATTGAAATTCATATTTTTTGAAATAAATATAGCTTTTGTTTTCCGTAACGATTATCCATACTGTATATTTTCCGAAAATGAACAAATTTTTCATTTTCAATAGAAAATTCTTATAAAATGACTAAAAGGATCACGAATATTTTTTTTTTCCTATGAAAAATCTAAAACAATTCAGATCCATGATGATTCACACCTAGCTTTTAGGATGCCTGATACATGGATTTTTTTCCAGTTTCGAAAAAAGTCCATTTGGTTCATTATGAGCCGTTCGACGTGCGCGACAAGCGAAAGCTGCCATTTTCGTGTCACGCGAAACTTTACAACGTGTCCTGTGTCAATGGAGCTTTTCATTCGCACCCAGAATCAAACGACTCTCGTTTGTTACGAATGTCATATGAACCAACAAAAAAAATAGACCTTCCTATTCGCTTAATTATTTACAATACGATTGTGACTCCGGAATGAAAAGCTTTCAACACTTTATCGTGCAAAATTATCTTATAGAATCACTATACAATTGCGTATGCACAATAGTGAATGCACGTATTCAACGTAGTACGTACGTAGACTAATTGCACATTCAATCGAAACGGACGATCGGCCGTCCAAAACACGACGAAATGGCGGCGCGGCGCAAAAAAGAAGCAGAAACCGAAAAAAGAAGCGGGAAAAGCGGCGCACTTTTCGAAAAAGAGCGGCAGCCGCAAAATTCGCCCGTAATGGCCGTTAATTGCGACGCTACGACGCATTCGAGTGAGTTTTGGCGCGCTAAAGGTTAACGCGTGCGTTGCATTTTTCTCGCTGCATTATTCGAAGCTATATACGCTTTTGTTCAAGTTAAGTTAGGTTAGGTTATATTGTATTAAATTATATTTAGCTTCAAATCGAAATTGATTTAATTTCTACATGATTTCAATTACAGTTACGGAATTTACAGGGTAGTTTTTAGGGTGGAAACATCGCCTTCGACGTGTTCCCCTTTCTAGATCCAAATGCACGCCTAAGACCTACCCTCTCCCAAAATCTTATGCTTTCTGCCAGCTGAAACCATAGACCCCCTTTTTTCGCGCTAATTTCTCGTAGTAATATCAAATACAGAAAGTAATTTGACATGACGAACTCACAACAGCAGTTAAAATTTAAGTAAAAATTGCGCTCGTCGACTAAATCACCAGTACGACAATCGACCTAACCTAAAATCTAACAATACCTAAAACTTCACCTGAAAAAATTAACTTAACAAAATTCAAGTATCATATCGACATCTTATTCCAAAAATACCAACATTCTACACTTAAAATAGCATTCAATGAAAAATCAATGAAACCATTTAGAGCGTCCATTAAAAAGCCGACTCGAGCGCACGTGCACAAGAACTGTATCAACACGTCTTCCAAACAAATTAATTCGACGACAATTCACAAGGCGCACATCCGACACAGGAGTTCGTTTTTCTTGTTCGTTTTTTCCCCTATCATCATCAACGGCTTGTTTTACGTTCATTGCGGTCGCTTTGTGGCCGCTATTTCAGGAGGGCATTCCCTGAAACGGTCCGTTCGTAACCAAGAACCGTCGGGACATGGGCTTTGTGCTTTTTGAAAGGGAACTAACCGAACGCTTTTTTACCGATTTCGAAAGCAAGTGTAAAAATATATGTGTAGTCGCATTTGTTCGGAAACGGTCGCAGTTTCTGGCGATGTGGGTGTTCTTGATGAAAGAACGCCGAAAAAAATAAATCAGTTTGTTTTTAGATTGTACGCAAATGTGTGCAAGTTTTTGTTTTATGTCATTGTGATCATATAATTATTATGAATTGATCGTTACAAAGTGACTAAAGTTTATAAATGGTCTGGTTTATTTCAGAGTTTTAGAAAATTCCAGTGACTCTGTACTTTGTACGCTGTACGGTCATCTGCGCAATTATTCCATGAAAACTTCAGTGCACCGGCGAGTTTTTGCGTGAATTTTTTCTCAAATACATTCGACGTATTTGCATTCGTTCGTTTCGAGTCGATTAAGTCCGTTTTCCCGTTCAACATGGTATGGTGAAAATTTTCCGATAAAAAAATCCACAATTAAAAATTAACAATATGCTATTTCGATAAACTTCACTATCAACGAATCTATGAATAACATTATTCATTTCAAAATTATATCAAAACAATTTTCAAGTGTTATAATATCTATTATTTTATGATCAGAATAGATGATACATATTATATTTATTATTTTATTGAAGATTTTCAGATTTTCATCTTTATTACCGAATTAAAAAATCAATCACAAACCTTAGAGTTGATACAATCATTGGAAACAGGAAACCCCAATTGAATAAATACAAATTTCCCATATAAATTACCATCTATCAAAAACGACTATTCTTTTCAAACCCAACTCAAATATTCCCCGATAAACACCCAAATTCAACCGAATCACAAACGTTAACCCATTAGGTCCGGTCGTGTTGCATTATTAAGCGCACATTACACCCGACGCTGATTAAAACGGTTACTTTGGGGCTTCGGTCGGACGAATCGTGTGCAGTGTATGACGTTGTCGGAAATAAGGGAAACAAACGCATCCCTGGAAAGTGCATCATGATTTTATTAACGCGCTAAGCTTTATTGACATTCGAACGGACGGTTCGGAAATTCGAATCCTCGCAAATGTTCCGTATGCGCCGAAGGAGCTTTTCATTTTAGATAGGCGAGCTCGTGAATATTGCACGTTGGTCGTTTATAGTTTCAGCTGTGATTTGATAATGTTTTATAAACAGAGGTTTAGTCCTAAAAAAAAGTTGGTGGAACCCAAAATTTTAACACACCCTTTTTTGTTTAGTTTAACCCTTTCTGGTTGCAATAATATTTTATATACAGTATTAGGAGATCGGAGTTTTTTTCGGGAAAATCTGTGAGCGGCAAAATTGAGACTAAAATTGAAAAATAATTATTTTTGTTTCTTTCTATTCGAACAAAATGCTTGCTAATCATATATTAAATCCTTATGTTATTTCAAATGAAATATGAATGTAAAAATAATAAAAAAAAAGTTATATCAAATGACATTCACAAACATCGAAATTCAAAACTATTCAAAAACATATTGCATGAAAAATTTCAAAGGTCTACTTACTGTAATATTATAATAGAGATTCCAATTTAAATAAATTGTCGATTAAAATAAAATTATATGCCTAAAAATGTTTTCAAAATTGGCTACAATGACTTTTAAGTCTCGGGGACATAAGACCAGAATGCTAAATCATATTGGCGACTCAGTGGCGACATACAACTCAAAAGAGTTGAAATGAAGCTAAACATTTGACGTCCCCTTCACTAAAATTGAAATTACTTATTAAAAAAAATATTTCAAAAACTCTTTTAAAACATTCCAGATAAAACTACAAGAGGCTTGGACTAAAATACGAGCAGCAGAGATCTTGGCCGAGTCTTTCTAAAATGGTTGACTTTTCAGGACAATTTTTTCCAACAAATTCTCATCCTAGACTCCCATTTTACACAAAAACCAACTGCCTGTAACTTATTTAAACAGTGAAAACGATAAATAACCCACTCGCATGAATGCAATATGTAATTGACACGCGGAAGTGCTGCAGCAGGTAGACTGCAACCGAACCCGCTAATGCATTATTGCGGCAAATGAACTCAATTGATACCGCAATTGCCAAAACGTACAAATTGATGTTACCAATTATCTTTGACACCGCGGCCGCTCCGGTGGACGGTGCTCTATTGAAATTAATAGACGTCGATTATGCTCCGAGTGCAGTTATTAGTGCATTTTGGTTGTGCAGCGAACGATCGCTGTCATACTGCGGGGATTTGATAATTTGTATCTATACTGGACGAATAAACGTTCCACTTCTGTGCTGGAAATGTGAGTATTCAAACATTTATAAAAGTTTAAAAAAACGATTTTTTCATAGACACAATATTGGCTACAAGTGGCAAAAATCTATCATTCTCTATGAGAACCAACAATCGAAATAATAATACTTAACGACATTTAGGGCCGGTATATTCATCTCTAGTTTGAGAATTAAACGAATTTAAACTACATGCGGTTCTCCAACTACCAACTGTCAAAATCTGGAAGAAAGAGATGGATGTACTTTGTCTGTCTCTTTCATCGGCTGTTTTGACAGCTCATAGTTGGAAGGAGTGCGTGTTGTTTAAAATCGCTTTATTTTCAAACCAGAAGTGAAAATATTGGCCCTTTATCGTTATTAAAGCATTCAATTGTTTTTTTTTTATTAATTGGATTCGAAAGAAACAATTGAACCTTCATATTAATCAATTGATTGAGAAAAGTGACATGTGACTCACCAGGTGTACTCGAACCCAGCATGGTGGTACAACTGGGCTCGACACAGTATGCACAATCGTTTATATTGTTATCGGCTATTTATATTTATAGAAACTCTCGTGATTGTTTTAGTATCTGATATAAAATTTAATAACGCACAGTTAAATCAAACGAAATCGGCGCCAAAATGCAAACAGCAGTAAACACTTTTATAGACTTATGGCAAAATCGCGTGCACGCCCATCAAACTAAGCAAAAATCGAAACAAATACAACTTTCAATGTCGTGATTAGAAACTCGTTAATTTCAAATTTTTTAAACGCTTTTCGATTCGTATCTACAAAGCTTGCAACGATTCATACCGAAATGTGCATTTAACGACCGAGTTTCCCACGAAGCTTATACCCCTTCGATCGACTCACAATATTAAGATTTCAAAAATACTTTAAATTGGGAAATATATTTCAATGAAATATATGCAAAGATCCAATCTACAAACTCAGAAATAAAAACGAAAAACTTTCTGAGCACATGCGAATTTTCGAAATGAACCATAATAATACCGAGTAGGATTTTGCTTAACGAGACTGCGATGACGAGTTTGAAACGTGTGCCCGTTAATAAGCCCCGGCATTGTCGTTAGTTATTATATTTCATAGCTCACTCTTGACCCATAAACAAGTGCGCCCCTAATTGGGCTCTCGGCGTCGTCGGGGGGCGGAGGCGCACTCGCCCCCGGGGCCCCCGACACTCACAACGGTCAATAAAAACTGCAAATATACTGCAAATTGAATAATCTTTCGCAGACTCGGATTAATTAATTAATTAAAAAATATTGTAAAAATTTTGTATTGAATTATATTTTAATCTAATATAATATTTTATACTTTATTTATTGCATAAGCTAGTCAATTAAACAAAGCAGATTGTATCAGACTTATAAAGATTAGTTTGAATCCTATGGATTCAATAAAAAAACTCATTTTCATAAATGATTTGTGTTCTCAAGGTTATTCAATTAATTTAAAAGTGAATAGAATCCTTGCCATTTCAGAATCATTTAAAGTCGAATTTATTGCAATTTCAAACTTTATAAACTGTTGAATAGTGCTATAATAGTGATAATATAGTGAATAGTGATAACTATAGACTGAGTTTCTTCCCATTTGATATTTTCATTCGGTTGAACCTTTGTGGTTGTTTTCTTGTTCAAATGATTAATTAGTGTGTAGTTCTCATATTACCGGCTTTGGCATCTAAGGGCCAGTTTTTTCACTAGTTAGTTACATTCGTGTTAGTTATTATGTTTTTTTTTTGTATAGAGTTTGACACTAATTTCAGTAACATGTCATGATAACTGTTAAACTATAGAACAAAAAAACAACTCAAACTCATGCTGAGTGAAAATATTGACCGTAAGTGTTTTATGCCAATTATGACCGATGATATGTGTACAAAATATGTGGACGAAAAGTTGACTTGTGAACTCATTCAAATTCAAAAAAAAAAAAAATAATGATCAATTTGTAAAAAATAAACCATAACAACTTTCGAGACACACATTTGATTTTCCATCCCGAGTTTAATAAACGAGAGAAAAAAAAAACTTGTCGAGTGGACCCCGCAAAATTTTCATACGTTCCCGTACTTTCTTTCCCCAATTATTTCGTTATTGTTTCGTATGTGTACGTACTTCACCCACTAGGCAGAAAAAAAGTATGTACGTGTGCGTTTAGGGGGCGACTCAAGTGTGTGGTCCCTGCCCCTTTTTCGTGAACGGACCCAATTTATTTTTAATTGGGACGACCGAATCTCTCTCTCATTATAACGACGTATGTGTGCCTTAAATTCGGGACGTTGAAAAGCGACGAGACTTTAAAAGTTTTATTTGTTTACGACGTTCGGATGTTTCGCAACGGCTGTAGGCGCACGAGGATACTTCTCCGCGGACTCGATCTAATTAAGCTCCGGATCGTTTTATTGCGAAAGTGTTTTATACGAAAATTGTTCGATTTAAATATGTATGAAGTCGTTAAATCTAAGAAAATTCGCTTCGAATTCGGACGTATTAAAATTTTCGTATCGGTCGCGGTTGTAAAGCGTTTACGCGAACGACTTGGAAAATTTGATATTAATGTGTATATCTCAATTTATTTTTCAATGACTTGAAGTAAAGCAAAGTTATTCAAGAATATATTTCAATCTGCACTATAACAAGAAGCAGTTTAATTGAGAAATTAATTTAAACTCCAGCGACATTCGAAAAAAGCAAAATACATTCGGCGAACGCAAACGTCATTCGAATTTCTCACGCGGACTCCGGTCCATTATTTTGAAGTTGTCTTATTATCGTCGCCGAAGCAGCAATTAATGCGCACTAAGGTCGCGAGAAATTCGAGAAAAATTAAATTCCGCAAATGAGAATAAACGATGAAATGAGATAAAAATAAAAAGAAGCGAGCGCGACACTCGTCTTCGGGAGACAATTTATACGACGGCGTTATGCTGCATTTGCTGAAATTAATTGGGCCAAAAGTATCCGCGAAACTTGTTTGGCCAATTAAGAGGGAGAGAGTGGACCCGTAATGAAGCGGCGCATTCGCGGTCGTTACGTCAACGTTTGTTGGCGTCGACAACCTTTTTTCATTTTAGTCTATCAATAAAAGTCATCGAAATAGAATTAGTTTTATATTAAGAGAAAATCCCAGCATCCTGCGTCCAATATTAAGTTTGAAATATGTATTTGTGCAATTTTTTCATCCACCTTCAATGTTTTATTTTTTAATATATCGATATACAGTATTTTGTGAAAATTTTTAAGATCTTAAAAGCTCTAAAGATACAATAACTGTCCGGCATACAACGAGGAGATTTTTTTACAAAGCTATTTAGATCGAAACAACTTCAATGCGTTTCATGGAGACATGTTGAGTTTCTCTTGCTCTAAATAGCATCCACATGGGAAAAACTATTAGATGTATCGTATGGTATTACAAGATAACAAGGTAACAAGATTAATATTGATTCTAAAATACACAAAACAAAGAGAAAGATAGATACAACAAGTTATAAAGATTCAATCTTCAATTTTTCGATGTCGACCAGTATACAAAGAAATTTCAACTCTTTTTAATTTTGATTCAAACAAACCCAATTATTCCGTCATAACAACATAACAATAAAACCTCACTTAATTCAATTCGAAAAAAAACACTAAAGTTTCCAACACCTCATTACGCTCAGACCGCGCGTCGACATGTACCATTAGGACCCCCTGTACATAATGAGTTCGCCTTTTTTTGCGAAAACTGCCAATTACACATGCACCCACATCCACATGAAATCAACAAGTGTACACAGGAGCTAAGCTCCGAAACCTCGATCCGATTTGTTTTCGACGAACTCGACAGACGGACAAAGTCGCGGTTTCGACGGGCCGCGGTACTTATGGCCCCGCTGTAGACTTATCGATGCTAAACTGAGGCTTCATTAAGGTACTCGAATGCCGTTTGTCTCTCCATTAACTTTTTGTCCTTTGGACCTCGGATGGGCTTAGTCTTTTGTGCGTCTGATGATGGTCGGACCGAACAGAACCGCAGGCTTTGAGGCGAAAGCTCTTCTATGCGAATGTTTGTTTCCGTATCGTCTGTGGTTTTGTATTATTGTATTATAATCTGTAGTCAGATGCAGTCGTTTTTGGTTTGATACGCTAAATCGGTCGTCTGATGTTTTTGCTTGTGATTTGTTGCGAGTTTAATTGGACGCAGCGGCGGTTTCGTCTGATGTGGTTCGATCTGAAAAACTTTTTGCGGATCTTACTCAAAATGTATTTTTTGGCGAAATGAATTCTGTTATAGGCTCTGTGACTCGAATTTAATTTTAATTGAATACTCAACTAATAATAAATGAACGAAATCAATTGCCAATTTAATACGAAGATGCACAATACAATTAAAAATATTCATTTTTCTTTAGAGCCACTTTGTATCGAATCAACTCCGAACAATTCCATTGACCAAATACGTAAGCTCCAAAATCAATTCTTCGTAAAAAAATAAAATCAATATTAACAAACTCCATATCGGTCGAAAGGAGTTGGAAGCGACAGAAGCTTTCAATGAGCGCTGGAGCGATTTGTAAGAGTGCTCCGTTTACACGAAAAAGCCTCCGATGCAAAAAGTGCTCCTTCTTGTCCTCTCTCTCCTCCCGGCGATCCTTATTTGTGCCTTTTTGCTTCAGTTTCGCGTTTTATTTAGCGTTTTTTTCGTCGTCTCCGAAGCGGCTCTGGCTCGTTTGATTTGTTCGCGTTCGCTGCGTCCGTTTTAATAGCCGTCGGTTCGCGAATACAAAGTGGATTTCGGCGGTCGGTAGCTGTGCTAATCAAAAACGGGGGGATACCCCCGTTAACGAGCACCAGTTTAAGTCCTTTCGAAGGTCCTCCTGAGCCGATGGTGGTGAGCGTTTGTCAACCGTTCGATGCTATTGCTATAGGCTGCCGCTGGACCCTCTTCCAGTCTCGATTTTTGGAAATGTTAGGTTTTTTTGATACTGAATGGTGAACGGTATTCAATGGGTTAGATTTGGTTAGATCATACGATATTTTAGGAATGATAGTTTCAAATTAAATGCGGTGCAAAAGATGCAAAGCTGCTATGATTTGTACCGGATGAAATTTATGCTTGATGATTTTCCGTACAAAATTACGGACATACAGACAGACGTACAAACGTACAAATACACGTTATTAAAATTATAATATTGATAATATTTGCAATGTCAATGGATGAAAGTTCGGTCCTAAATTAATTACATTTTATTTAAATAGAAGGTTAATATGAATCATAGATTTTATGGTGTCAAAATATACCTGTAATCATAATGAATTAATCCTTTCTCGCAGTGAAAAAAAATATTTTCGGGTATGAATCTAATAGTGAGAATAACAAAATTAAGCCTGTTTTAAAGATCAACTAAAGCTAAAGATACACATGCTAAAAATAAACATTTTTTAATCCAATTTATTAAAAAATCGAACATTTTCATTACTAGCATTGTTCTAGACATAAATGCGACTAGATATCAATCGCTAACTATTAGCATGCTTTCATACTATCAAATAACATTTGCATTAAGAACTTAATATTTGATCGAATCACCGAAAATTGATGCATAATATTTTTCAAAAATCAACAACCAAAACAGTATCTATTATTTCCAATGACGCAGCAATTCGACAAAGCGTTGCGCCCCATTAACGGATTAATTATCGAATCGGCCGCATTCTTACCGAGGGGGAGGCGGCCACCCCATCGATCCACCCACTTTAACCACCCACCCAGCGAGAGCGCGCCGCGGAGGCTCTTCCGCGAATTAATTAGTAAAAACACCGTTATGATCGATTAATGGCAAATCTGCTTAATTGGGCCTCGCCTGGCAACGGGCCCGGCCCGCGGCCATTGTCAGTCTGCGGCCATTTTCGCCGATATACGAAAACAATGGGCGTTGTTGTTGTTTTTGGTAATTAGCGCAGGTAAACTCCTCTAGCACAATACTTCGGGAGTCGATCGAGTCTCGCTCGATGATGGATGCTGGCTTTTGTGACGGTTAAAGCCTCGGCGCAAGAGCCATTGTTAGATGCTTGGATGTTACGGATTATGCTTGCTGGGATTGGCCGTCGAATGTGTGCTGTGATGCTGCTCTAGAAATTTCGACAAGCTGGGTTCATGCTGTATTGTCCGTTATCTATCCGTACTCTAACTTTAGACTTATCATTGGAAAACAATTTTGTACATCGTTTTGTATCAATAATATTGTAAACATCACATTGGCAGCATTGGAAGAAACATAGATCACCTGGACATGTACCTACATACTGAAGCACCTCATCATTATTAACAAATTTTGATAAAAAAAAAATATTTTCTGTCAATACTGAAGAACCTTTTGAGCAAGAATTAGAAGCAATACAATTATTGAGCGATTCTCTTTTAACTCAAAATATTATTCTGATGAGAATCTTATACGATTCTTGTTAAAATTATTCGAAGCACGGTGCAAAACTGAAGTATTTCGAATATATGATCACTGCAAATCTTTGATTGTTTTCAACTGAGAATTCAATCGAAATTGATACTGGAAATGAATCGATAAAGTATTGTAAGGGTGTCAAAATGAGCATTCGCTCGAAGAGACAGGTCTCTAAAAGTGTTTTATATGCGATGTCATTATAGAGTCGCGTGGGTCCAGTGCAGCAAAAAGGGCTCAGTCTTCGATTTCTGCGCTAATGGGCGTCGAAAAATCCCGATAAAATGCCAATGCACGCATTTGTCCCGCTACGGACCATACAATAGCAATTCCTTTCCCAAATCGGGTCCACCTTGACACTTTTTAGAGGGGCCAACTTTCGATCATTACTATAAATAATGGAGATGTATACGTCCGATAATCGTCACAACTGATCGTGAGATTCACCGATACAATGCACTTGCGATATAGCCATTGATATCCTTAAATACGTTCGCAATTGTAGTGAAGTGTTGAATAATAGAGTATTTTATAATGTCTCGATTCGTATTATATTCTTAGATAGAATATTTAATGTGAATTGTTAATTTAATTATCGTTATGAAGGTTGTATTTTTGGAGCCTTTCTTTATATATTGTGACAAATGCTTTTCATTAATATTGTTTTATAATCCAAGCTATTTGATGTCGACGAAAGGTTTCCTTTTAATTTACTTATAAACGGTTTTCATTGTTGCAAACAAATAATTATCCATGAAAACAGCATAATTATTCTGAAATAAATAAAGGAATTAAGAAAATATAAAAAATGGATTTTTATGTACTAATTACGTTTGCTGAAATTGAAACTTTGTATTGTTTTATAAGAACCCTGCAAACCAAGACGCACAACCAAATTTTGAAAAAGCGATTTTCAATGTTCGATATTTATTAAAATTAAAAAAATATAGAAAAAATATAATGTGATCATAAGATTAAAGTTAATACAGATCCCAAAACCGTTCACGTCCATAAACGAATGTTCATATTCAGATACAATTTCTTTACTCAACTGAAGCGACATAAATTTTTCACTTATACTTCTCAGCTTCTAGAACCCCCATACAATTTCAACGAACACAAAACAAATCAATATTAACAAGACGAGAATAAAATTTCCAATATTTTTTCCACCGAAGCCTCAAAACATCAAAATACTCGACGCAACAAGAAACACTCGATTCGCGACGAAACGGTAACGAAGCCAGCAAGAAAACACTCGATGGGGGCTCCAAGAGCACCCTCGAACGGGGCTCCGCGGGCCCCCGTGGCCTCGGGGCCCGCATTAACGAGCCTCGCCTCTCGTTAATGAATCGCTACCGTCGCCCATTACACAATTGAGCTCGATCGAGGAACAATGATTCGAGATTTCGACTCGGTGCCCTTTGAAAGCACTCCGATTGAGGTTTTGTGATAGGTTAATTTTGATACATTGTTATATTGGATAGTCAAGTAATTGATAGAGAATAGATTGATTTTTTTGTTTATCAAGGAATTGTGTGAATACGGGTAGTCTTTGACATTAGCCATGTGCACTTATGAATATGATTATTTTCTATAAAGTTATTTTTCAATTAATATATTATATGAATCTTAAGTTGTCATCATTGATTGATACAAATAATTGTATTATTAAAAAGTAAATATAGATATTTTTTTTATATTTATTTCGAGCACGGAATGTACGAACATATCGTAAGTACATAAATACGATTTCTGATTTCTCGAGTTTCGAAATGTTTCTGACTGATTTCAAATTCGCATGAAATGCCATTTCATATTAAGCAATTAATTGGTGTAAGCAATTGTTTTTAAATGTACGATAAGAATGTAACATCGATTCATAGATACAATCAAATTGCATTTTATCAGAGACAATTAGTGATCAGATGCCGATACGATCAAACAGTAGATTCACGTCGACTCTCACCACACAATAAGCCATCAATTAACACCATTGATATAATTTTTCATACTTTTTCCATCAGATTCCACCAAAAAAACATAAAATATTCATTAGCGAATCTATCAACATATACCTGCATTGAAAAAAATGGCACTAAATCGAAAGCTGAAAGTGTCTTTCGCGCGCATCGGAATCGGCATGCGTCAAGTGACCGAGACGGCGTGATTTAATGGGTAGCTTTCGCAGAAATAGGTCGGCTAACGAGCACGATATCCACTTTTTTGCCGACGCCGAAGAACCACCGGCACCCGGATTTAATTGGCAGAATGGGGGACCGCTTTCTTGCAAGTCGCAAGGCGCAACCCACCCCGCCATTGTTGCTGCTGGAGATGCGCCAAATTCGAAATAATGACCCGAAGATGCACTCCAGATCGATAATGATGATCCTAAGATGTATTCCAGATCGATAATGATGATCCGAAGATGTCTTCTAGATCGATAATGATGATCCGAAGATGTATTCCGGATCGATGATATTGTCGATGAGTCGCTTCAATGCTGAAAACTCGCGTCGATATTTGCTATGGCGAAATTAGGTGCTGCTTAGACAGTGATGCGAATTTTATGTTGTTTTCATATTGGGATTAGAATTTTTCAGTTTCGGTGTTGAAGAGTGCAAGATATTGATATGCATATTTTCGAAATTTTGAAAAATGCAATTTGAGTCTTTAGTTGAAGAAATCGTTTACAATAAACTTATTGTTGGATGCTCGATTTTTTTTTCAATATTGATAATATAAATTTCTTGTGATATTAATAGGACGCTTCACAATATTTTTGTACCTAAATGCAGTCCTCAAACAATTTTGAATTGACATATCAAAAATATAAGTGATTGTTCCAGAGGCATTTTTTTTTTCTTTGTACATAGTTAATTATTTGGATCTGGTTATGGAAATATATTTATAAAACAATGTGAGGTCTTTGTATAATTCATTTCAACAATAGATAACACTGATTGTACATATTCATGTACAATTTTATCACTGTGTAATTAAGATAATTACATCTATAAACCAAGTGATATTGTTTAAAAATGCTATACAATTTCAGAACAAAAATTTAACTTATTTATACCCCAATCAAAAGATTTGGAACATTAACAGTGAACAATATTTGGGAATAGATTTGTATTCAGAATTTATGCAACCCACAACCTATCTACATGCTTTTTTTAATATTTTGCGATTTGCTAGATTTACAATATATATTAATTTCATATTATATCAAGCCATATTGCATACAACATATAATGCACATACACACATATATATAGTAAGAAAAAAATGCTGCCAACACTGTTACAATATTGAAATTCTCACATCAGCAAAAAAAAATTTCAACATCTGATCACTCATAATCATAATTTACAAACATAAAACCAAAAATCATTTCAAAAATCAGTTGATATTTGGCACTAATATTTTGAAAAAATATATAATTATATAAAATGAAATTTAACTATTCAACAAAATATATTAAAAAAAATATTTGCAAAAACAAAATGGAATAAAATATATCAATCACTTGTACCTTACGATCCAAAACTACTAAAAGCGTTGATTTCAACTATATTGCAAAAACTTCATATAAATAATAATAAAATTGGCCCTCAATATGAATACAGTCGTCGATATATTTTATATTTATACAATACAGTTTTATGATTAATATATAATACAGGACCCATCAGTTGCAACATCTCATTCAATAATTCAGGTAAATATTCACCTATTATAAAATTTCATAGTAAATAAAAATTTGAGCAACTTATAATTTCTTCATGAACAAAATGTATGCATACATATCTAACTTTTTTGAACTGTATATGCATGTCAGACTAATAGGAATGTTGAAATAAATATAATTTACCTCAAATAATTGTATTAAATGAAACATTACACCATGAAAAAAATAGAACAGTATAAAATGTAAACTCAGAGATAAGAGTTTTTCGAAATGGTATTGTGAAAAATACTTTAAAATGTTTTACAAAGATATATCAAAAAAGAAGATATAACTAGTCGTTATCAATAAAACAAGAATACAAAAGTATTATTTAAACACACAACTAAACATTTTACTGACAACATAGATGTTATAACATTTTTTATTTAAAATAGTTCAATAAATATGAGGATTAAGAAATCCTTTAATAAAATCACCCTTCACTTTAAAGTTTTTAAATGTCATTTTTTTCTATCATGCAACTTCAATTTTATTTAACTATAACTTGAAAAAAACCATAATCAAGGAGTCCTTAATTTTCCTTCACCAAATAACCAGAGACATGCTCTGTCTACCACGTAAGAAAATACCATATCCGCTATGAGAACTTGTACCAATATGACCTTAAACTGAAATCAATCAATGTTAATACATAAAATGACATATTAATGATAAAATAATAGTAAAATTGTATTAAAAATAAAATTACCTCAGTTGGAAATTGTACAATTTCAAAATGAGTTGAAAGATCTGGTAATAATCCTAGAGCTAAAGCGAATACAGCTCCACCGGAAAATAAAACACTATACATCAATGGACGATTTTCATTCAGACTTTCCATGAAAGGCTCACCCTAATGGAAAAAAATGTGATTAGAACTATTAAAAAAAAAGGAATAGCTTTTTTTGTCAAATACCCGATAATTAATTGCAAATGTTGACACTTGTAAAGCCATAGATATTATGTAAACAGTGCTATTAAGTAAATCTGGAACGTATACTTCTTCTTCGTCATCAGGCAGATCTAGTGCCAATTTTGGTTTTCCATCCCTAAAAATCAGAAACATGTATTTATTTTGAATAAATTGAACCTAAGAAATAGCAGATAATTTTTTTACCTTGGAGGAGATCGATCTGTAGCTTCTTTAACCAAATAAATCAAACAACAAAAATGAACAGCAAATTGTAATAGTACAGTCATAATTGTGTACACATTGAAAATATTTGGTAATGGCCTTTGTTTTGATAATTTATTTAGAGGCTGTGAAAATTCAGAAATATATAGATAGAAGTCTATAAAGTTATAATACAAACAGATGGCTTTTCGCATACTTTAGATCTCGAAATAAAAAAGAAACAAGAGGCTAACAGAAGTCCTTGGAAAGTGGCTTGAGTATCGCTAAATTTAATCCCATCTAGATACAATACTGACTGACTGTAAGCAAGAATAAGAGCATTCAATGCTAATATTTTGAACATCTGTAGAGTTGTGACTAATGTGCATCTTCCTTGTTTGATTATGTGACATACTATAAATAAATATCAAATTGAATAATTGAACAAATCAATCTAATGTAAAAAAAAAGATAAAGTATCTTACTGCACATGATACTCGATAAGCGACTAGTAAATGGAGCAGCAATACTAGCATCACCTAACTTGACTACTTGTGATTTATCCATTTCTTCCATTTCCTTCAACATTTTTTGTATTCTAGCATTCAATACATCTGGTTGGGCTTCAGTTGATGTTTCTCTTCTATTTTTTATCGCATCTCTATTATTAGATACAGTACGATTAGAGTGATGGTTTGTTGCATTATTAAATTTTTCTATTCTATGTCTGTCTCCAGGAAGGTCTGGAATTTTTCTTTTATCTTTTAATTCTCTGAAACCATCTCTAAAACCATCTTTGTTTCTTTCCTTTTTCTCCGGTAGCCTTTCAGGTGCATTAGATAAAATAGCAACTCCAACCTAAAATTAGAAGTAACATATATAAATATAAATACATACATATATAAAAATATAAAAAAAGTAAAACCTCAGCATGCTTCAAGGCGCCAACATCATTAGTACCATCACCACACATTAATGTGCCATATCCTAGTTCTTTTAGTTTTAAAATAACAAATTCTTTTTGCTTAGGATCGAAACGTGCATAAACTCTAATATATGGCAGTAACGAATAAAGGAATTTACTGTGATTTTCCATTAAATATGTCAGACCATCGCCTGTTATACACAAATCATAATTGGTAGTATATTCACAAATACTTTTAGTAGGTTCAACAGGCAGTTGTAAACGTTCGTCAATAGATTTCCATCTCCATTTTTCATCGTGGTTTGTCAATATCAATGTTTGGTTTTTTTCAGTAAATTGTAATTCTTTAGCAACATGACAAGCAGTGAGTGGATTATCTCCAGTGATCATGGCTACAGAATGAGATGCATTTATTATTTCAGCGATTGCATTCTTGGAATCCAATTTCAAGGGACAAGATATTATTACAAAACCAACAAAATTCAAATTTGATTCAATATCTTCTCTTTTCAAATCACGAACTTGCTGTGAACTCAATTTGCCCAATTCTTTATGACCCAAAGCCAAAACTCTTGCTCCTCTTCTAGACAGTGTCAAATATGTTTCATCATAATGACTAGGAACATGATTGAACATTGATTTCAATGTTTCAGGTGCACCTTTGACGGCACCTATATAATACGTTTCGATTGCTCCCATTTCATTTAATTGATATCCAGCAAGCACTGACATACGTTTTAACGCACTCGAGAAGTGATTACGTTGAAAAATTTTAAGCGCATTATGCTTTCCTTTCTTAGGAATTACAGCGTCACCTTTAGTTAAAATCCATTCTACTGCAGTCAACGTAGCTTTTTCCAAAGGGTCTCCCACCAATCCTTCATCTAATTGTGCAAGTGAATGACAAGTTGCTAACACTTGAATCGTCTCAGGTGGAGCTTCAGTGATCATTATTACATCTGAGTGTTTAGCATTTCCGACCCCAGCAATACCTTCTACGACTAAATTATCACTAGTCAATGTACCCGTTTTGTCAAAACAACATATTTCTATTTTTCCAGCGAAGGGGATTCTGAACGGTTCTGTGCAATATACTCCAAGTTTAGAAAGAGAAAGTAATGAAGTATTAACAGCTAATGACAATTCAATCGGTAATTCAGGAGGGACAACTGATGTCAGTATCAAAGTGCATTCCAAAAATAGTTTGTATCTATTTCTTTCTGGGTCTTCACACCCTTTTATCCAAACATATGCAGCGGCAGCGATAGCGAAAATTAACAAAAATAAAATGAATCCAAATGTTTCTAAATTATTAGCGGTCACTCTTTTAACACCGAACAAAATTGTGCGAAGAAGTTTTCCTTGTGAAGTATTGAAACCGGTACGCATAACATATCCAATACAGCCATTATCTGGAGCACGGAGGCCAGAGTTAGCAATTTTACTAGGAGCCGAATGTTGTACTATCTTGGTGCCTCCATAAAGAAGGTGTAGCTTTCCATTTCCATCTGCGTCAAATTTCCAATCTGAACTTTTTTCATACTCCGATTCCAACGGCTCTTTCATTTGTGGCACACTTTCACCAGTTAACATAGATTCGTCTACTATACATGAGCCTCGGAGTAATACAATATCGCACGGAACCAAAGTGTCATTGGGAGATCTTACGAGTGAAACAATATCGCCGGGAACCAATTGATCGCTACTCATAGTGCGCCACCTGCGGTTTCGATAAACACCTATTTGATAAGGCTTGTTTCCCATTTTTCTGATTTCGGACATATTTCTCAACTGTTGTTGAACTAAAGTACATTCAAATATAATAAGCATCACTAATGTGAACAAGCTGTAATACCAATATTTATCCATGCACCAGAGTGCTACGCAAAATACTTGAAAAACAAAAAATGGAGCCGTAGCTCGTTCTTTGAAAAGTTCCATGAATTCGGGAATATCCTTAAAGAAATCAGAAAAATAAGAAAAGTTAGATAAAGGATATGAAAACTGAAATTCCTATGTCAAAATTCCCACCATGTCCAACTGATTTTTTCCAAAGTCCACTTCGGCTCGTGCTACATCTTGATCTTCTTGCAAACCTTTCGATTGCAAATATTCACTGGCCAATAGATTTACGGGGAAATCTATGAGCTTGAAGTCTTTGAGATCCCAATCGTAGACATATTTTAGTTTTTGAAATATAAACCAAACCTTAGGTAAACCGTCGGTCGTCTGAAACGGGTAAATAAAAATTTTGCACAGAATTGAAATAGACATTTTATTTCTAGTTTTGAAAGAATACCTCAGCGTGGTGAAGTTTGACCACTTCTGTGAAACCATTATGTTCGGAAGGCACAACTTTGACAACTTTGGCTTTTACTGGATCGTTCTCCTGAAATGCGAAAAAAATGAAATCAAAGATAACTTTGTTTGAAAGGATCAAATGTGACAACGTTCTCTACTCGAACTGCTGAATGTCTCATGATAATTATTGATATGAGACTAAAAACCGCCACGATTCCAATTAATTGAGATGTCCAACTGCCTTAGATAAAGTAAGTTTTATTTTGGCCGAGTTAGCGAATATCAAATTGAATTGACAACAATTGTATTGTGATATCGATGTTGAGTACTTGCGGAGATTACGTTGAGCTTCGCTTATGAGTCGCGGTGATGGCGTATAGACGAATTTACGATCGAGAAATGAAATCTGGCGGCTACGTTCTTGGAGGAGTTCGGAGTTAGGTTAACGCTAATGTTAAGTCTCACCGGCAGACAGGTGAGGAAGCAGTAGACGTGCACGCTCCAGTAGCAGCAGAGGCACGTGAGCACCTGGAGCAGGCCGGCGGCGGCGAGCGCCAGCAGTCCGGGCTCGTAGTACTCGTCGAAGCCGAAGTGGAAGAGCCACGAGTAGAGGATGGCCACGTATAGCACGAGGAAGGGGAGTACGAGCGCCTGCGCCCCCGCCCACACCGGTCTGTACAAGCGGACGCGGCGCACCAGAGCGTCGCAGCCCTGCGCCCCCATTCCGAACGAACGAGAACACCTCGTTCGCGATCGCAGAACACCGACACCGACACCGAGACACGATGACGTTCGTTCCGATCGCGCACTTTACGGCCATGCCTCTTTTTTTTCTATTCTTCACGATTTGACTAAAATTTATAAAAAAATCATATCACACGAGTTTTTAATTGTTTAAAATACTTTTTAAATCAAAATAAGTTTGAAAAATCAGTCAAAACCGGAAATGGGGTAAATAGTCACTTTTTGACTATGAGGTAAACACTGACAAGTTCGTTAGTTTTGCGGCATTGAAATTAATTTTAGTTTATAGTTCTCGTCGAGTACTACAAATTCAAAATCATCCGGAATTTTAAGGAGTAGAAACGAGTTAGAAAAATAGCGGCTACTAAAATAGTTCAAAAAATTGCGCTAAGTGCACACAGAAAACACTCGTCGGCGCATGACAGTTGGGCCCCTCGCACTCTGGAAGCGAGACGTTGACAGATCTCGTCTGGTGAACAAATTTCTAGAAAGATAGGAAAAAAAACAAAGAAATGCTGTTCAATATGGAGTCAGACTTCGCGGAAGTCACCGACCTGAACGGCCTGCTTACATATCTTCATAGCGTGAGTTCCATCTACCCGCTAACGTCTACAATATCTGCACAGTTTAAGTCTTTCGCTATGGATTTACTCGGCATCGTAGTGCCCGGTTTTATTTTTCGATCACAAGTCATAATCTAACCTAACCTGAGATTCTAGCGAGACGAGGCGGCTGAATTATATCTAAATTCCAACTTAGCCAATCATTCGCACCCGGTTCATCAGTACTGTTTCACGGTTCACTTGTGCACGCTAACTCATAGAATGTGACCTAACCTGACCGGTTTCTGTAGAAAATAACGTCGCTAGGTTTTATTTTTCGACTAAGATGGCCGTTTGTGCTGGATTTACCGGGACACCTTATCATCCGATTAAGGTTGCTGTTCGGTTGGGATTGAAGTTGGACAGCGTTTGGATAATGTCGTGTGTATAATGAGAAAGTACATAGTTTGTAGGATAATCGTTTGTCTGTTATTCCCAGGTACAAATGCTTCGACCGTTATATGGTCGAACAATAAATCACAATTGAAAATCAATACCATGAATTGTTTATTAAATGCCCGGTACAATTTAAACAAGTCTCGATTTTAAGTTTTGGGATAATGGTCACCGTAACATAGTTAATGTATTGACATTGTCCTTGACCTCTCATTCAATAGTGATCTTGAATTATTTATGACCTTTCTCAATCATTCACTTGTGTGTATACCTATATTGAGAAATTTTATATGAGCTTTGTATAGTTAAACATGTTCAAGATCTTTTATTCTGTATAATGTTTCTTGAGTTGTGGAGCAGAGCATCGGCTTTACACTAAATTCATCAGGTTTCCAGTGAGGTTAGATTATGTTGGATGTTTATCTTTTTTTAGTGAGATTAGGTTACATGCATTATCAAATTTATGTCTGTTCATTTTGTTGTAACTAATAATGAAATAACTTTTGTTAAATGTCGAATAGAATACTCGATTAATCCTCATATCTAATCATAAGATACTTCATCCATAAAGTGATAATCATTAAAATTATAACAATATTATTGGCTGTTACAATTTCCTAGTTTATCTTTTATTGTTTATTCTTTATTTAAGAAGATCATCAAGTAGGTATTTTACTTGAAAAAACTTACCAGTATCTCTTTTATGTTATTTATTTTTCCTTTTTGATCTTTGGTTCTTACCTACATATATTTCAAATAAAATATTTTTAATGCTTACTTTACCTATATAATTGTCGATAGATTGATTGTTATCAATATAAATACAAATGTTAAAATATTATGATTATAGTTCATTCCCATTGTAGGTATGTAAATTAGAATTTTTAATGTATGCTAAATGCACACCTATTGAACTTACGTTTGTCATTTATCCGATAATAATATGGTTACCTTACTTAATAAATAATTCAACAATATAAGTTTATGACATTATACGTTATTTCATTCTGCATATCAATATATAAAAATATTTTCTTTTTAATTTTTCAGATTGACTGGGCAGATCCTTTGTTTTTGTGGTTATTTTCATTTCATGTTATAATTACACTTACCAGCTTTAATACAAGGAATTATGGAAATTTTCAAATAGTACTTTTTTTCATATTATGTAAGTTTTTTCAACTTAATTAATTTCATATCAATTCAAATGTATTTTAATATTACATTATTTGAGCTAACCATATTTTTTTTGTAAATTATTTTAGTATTATTAGTATTTTTTTCGGAAAGTATTAATGAATACGCATCAAAAAATTGGACATCTCTTTCTCGTCAACAATATTTCGATAGTAGGGGTCTGTTTATATCCATAGTTTTCTCTATTCCTATCTTATTAAATTGTATGATCATGGTGGTAAGTTCTATTTTACACATATGCACAGATTTGTTTCTGCTTATAAAAATATGTATAATAATTGAAAAATATTTATTTCTTTTTCAGGGTTGTTGGTTATATCAATCTACCCAAATTGCAGAAAGTTTGCGTAAAGCTCAGTTGAAGAAACAACTTCAAAGACAGAACCAACAAAAAATGAAAGATCAATAAAATTGATTATGATCATTTTCATCTTATATAATATTTTATGAATCTTTAAAATTTGAGCTTTGAGTATGTATTATAATGTTTTTATTTGACAGTTATCTGGTTTTTAAAATATTTTTTAATCTTATATTTGTAAATATGGAAGTCAATATTGATCAATTTTTATTTGAGGCAATAAAATTGTATTTAGTTTAACTTGCACACTGTAATTATATCATGTGATATGAAAGCTATTACTTATCTCTTTAAATTTGATTAGTTTATTTTATCATGTGTCTATTTTTTTATGGTTTTCATTTTTTTAATGTGATATCTCACTTGGTTTGACATATTAAATAAATCAGGATAATTTATAAATTATTTTGACTTACGATTTGAAAGTGAAAAAATAAATTTTATTTAGCAAAACATTAATTTGACATTGAAATAAGACTAAATTTACTGAAGAAAGTAATTTGAATGATAGCTTAAATCATCGTGAAATTTGTATTTTGGTGTTAAAGCGTGAAATCACAATATATTATACGTTGTGGAAAATAGTAGGTTTTTTTTAATGTGCTTTGAAGCTTTTATGAATGTAAGATACAATATTCTTGCATTAATAGTGTATTGATTGCATTTGATATTTTTTTGATAACTCTTTTGTATTCTTAAAGAACTTGAATAGTACCTAGTACACTAGTGATTTTGTTTTCGTTTTGCTAGATATTATTTGTTAAATTAATTTGACACAGAACTTGGCATTAATAAATTTTGTTCTACATTGTAATACACAACTGTTATCGAAGAATTTATGTCCATATTCATTTTTCATTATAGTTGTTTGTATGAAGAAAAAAATGCTTTATATACACATACATATAATATAATCTCTATGCAAATTTATATATGTATACGCTGTAGTTATTAAGAATCGAAAACTTATTCATTTTCATTTTTTATACAATGTGAAATAGTAAAATTTCAACATATCAATATCTTTGTGTTTTTTGTAAACTTGTCAATATACAGCATAACTATAAGCTTCCTACTCAGTTTTGTTTTTTATTTTGATTTTGTAACTTTTGAATTAATATGTAATATAATGTGCAATATAAGTATGTTAATGATATATTTTTCCCTAAATGCAATCACCTTTTTTATTGGTCATGAGTTTTTTTCATATAATCATAGCAATTTAATACTGTTACATCTTACAATTAGTCTTATTACAATGAGTTTTTTTCATATAATCATAGCAATTCAATACTGTTACATCTTACAATTAGTCTTATTACAATCAGTTTATTTCAATTCTATTTCTATTTATTTACATATATTATGAAATTCTTTCTAATTATACTGAGCATTTGAATAATATATTAATATTTTTTGTACATCTGTGATATTGACATTTTTAGTATTGACAAGAATCTCATTGATTTTCCAATTTTCGAAAGATTGTATTATATAAATTACGATTATGCCTAGTTTGCTTGAAATCAATGTTGTATTAGAAAATTCATCACAGAAATTATTATATTTTGTTATACATTCATTTTAGTACTTAAATTTAAATGTTCTCTTTCAGCATGCAAGATAAAATGGTTCTTGCTATATTTTTCAGCAAAAAAACATTATAGGTATTTTAATGTTTACGTTGGTTGATCAATATCCATTTTTAATCTTCAAAATATGTATAATGTTTTTGAGTTGATTATGCACTATTTGTAAAAAAAATGTTTTAAACACTTCTCATTGAAATGATAAACATCATAATGTGTTTTGTTAAAAAAAAAGCGGTTTGTAAAAATGACTATGTACATTACACTGTGTCAATATGCCATATAAAATTATTAATAAGAGACTGATTGTTGGAAATTGGTTACCATGGCTGTATTAAGAAAATAATTAATTTTAAGTGAAACTTACAGTATGTTTACTTATATAATACAATTTAAGAGCTACTTGAATGAATGACCATATAAAAATAGTTTTCGAAATAAATTATTGCTTTTTTATGTTTTATTTTTTTGTAAATAACTTGTTTGCCTTTATATTTAGTTTTCTACACCTCATTATTTACGTAGATATCTTTTTTATCGGTAAAATACAGAATAACTTGATAATCAGTTTATTAAATTAAGGTTTGAGCAAATAAAAAAATCTTTTAGACCATTGCAACATATATCTACAGTTAGCGGTTTAATTTTAAGTTTAACTATTTTTCTAATAGTTAAGATCAAAATGTTCTAAATTGAAATTTTAGTTCTGTAACTTAACTTTTATTTTTATAGAATTTGATGAGTGACGAATGTTAACAGTTACCAATCAAGTGCTAATAGTACCAGACTAATATTTTGGAAATGGGAAGACTTCTCTAAATTTTATGGAATATAAATGTTTTTATGGTTTACATAAGTCTTATATAAAGGAGGAATCGAGTCTTCCATAGATATCAAAAGGTCGCCATTTTATATTTCTCCGTTTTATTCGACTTTATTACAAAACGAATAGATTGTTTGAAATATTGCTTATACCAATTAAATTCCGAGTGTTTTGGCACTATTTTTTTCAAAATCCGATTTCCCGAATCGGAGTAAGAGGCATAAAACAAAATGGGGAGATAAAGTGTCCCCCACTTGTAACATACAAGCCATTCAAATTGAACGGAAGCATATGCACCAACATAAAATAGGCGTCAGGCAAACGCCAAATTTGTACGCTTTGCATGTTGGTAGCGCCGTTTCATGTGTTTGGCGTTTTCTTCTATGCCGGAAGCCGGTTCAGCGTACCTAACTTCTCCGTCAAAGCCTTCGCGATGGCTGAATATCTTGCGGCTATCTTCGGCACGGAGAAGGACAAGTAAGCTTCCGCTTCAGATGGATACACAATTTTTACAATTTCGCAACGTTATTTCGCCGAAAACAGGCGTCATAGTTGTCAAAACATCTTTCCTATTTTATCACCGTTTATAGTACTGTTCGCATTTAATAAATTATATGTCATTTTAACTAGACCATCTTTTCATTATTTGCATACAAATCATTTCATCTATGATTTGAATCTGTCGTTTTAAGTCTTGACGTTTGTCAGCTGACATAACCTCAACCTTTATTAACGCATATTTTTCAATCGTTCAGTAGAACCGTTGATTATAGTTCTCATAAATCACCAATAATCTTTTGATATTTGTCGACAGTATAACATTAAATTACCTTTATTTGATAGAGATTTGTTGGTGCGCAATTGTGGTGGTTGTCGAATGGGAAAATGAGATCGTTTAGATTATGATTTTAACCAATGATTGAAAGATTAGTTATCATTCAAATATCTCCTCGTATTGTTTTCAGAGTAAATTGTTCTTTCTACTTCAAAATTGGAGCTTGCAGACACGGCGATCGATGTTCTCGTATTCACAACAAACCAACATTTTCTCAAACGTGTCTTCTTCAAAATCTATATGTAAATCCTCAAAATTCTGCCAAATCTGCCGATGGAAGCCATCGTGAGTATTTTTTTTATTTTTACTAATTTGAGTTTGTCTTTGACAGTGACTATTGCATATTAAAAAATAATAACAGATTATATGCTTATTGCTTTAATTTTATTGGATGTTTTGCATTTTAATCCTTTTCATGTGTTTTTGTATGTTTTTACAGTTGTTGCAAATGTATCTGATGAAGAAATGCAAGAGCATTATGATAACTTTTTTGAAGATGTATTCGTTGAATGTGAAGATAAGTATGGAGAAATCGAAGAGATGAACGTCTGTGACAATCTTGGTGACCATCTCGTAGGGAATGTATACATTAAGGTAAGTTTAAGATTTTCTTTCATATTTTAAAATAAATATGCATATTATCAGTTAGTCATAGATATGAAAAGAAAAATTTTTGCTCTTCTGACGTTTATTGTGTTTATTATTTTTAAAATATTTTGAATATATTATTGTTAAAATTTTTGTGTTACTTTCCAGTTCAGACGTGAAGAAGATGCAGAAAAAGCAGTAAATGAACTAAACAATAGATGGTTTGGAGGTCGTCCCGTATACGCTGAACTATCTCCTGTAACAGACTTTCGTGAAGCTTGCTGTCGACAATATGAAATGGGAGAGTGTACACGATCAGGATTTTGCAATTTCATGCACCTCAAGCCGATCTCTCGTGATCTAAGAAGGTGAGTTTCGAAATGGTTTTTTTTCTTAATTCATTAAAGTTTGAAAATTTCTTAGTTATTCAATATACATATCTACATTAAGGTTTTCATATATTTATTTAGTTTATATATGCATGTTTATAAACTACAGGTATTTATATTCAAGACGCAAAATGCCCATCGGTGGATCTGGAGGACATAGGAGCCGATCCAGGTCGCGTGACCGTGGTGCTCGTCGTCGATCTCGCTCCAGAGATCGCAGAAACAAAGATTCTAGAAGTTCTCGTTCCGGTCGTTACTAAATGACATAAAATTTCGATTGGTGTACTTTTGTATTTTTGACAATTGTTTCTTTAAAAATTCAAACAAATATTACAGAGTGATGTGAGTCATGGTGTTAATTTTCTTTCTCAATTTCGACATGTTTTTGTTTAATATTAATAAATGAATAACTGTACAAGAATATTTTTATTATTTTTCCTCATTTTTATTGATATATGTAATGAATAATTAACCAATTAATTTTTTCGGGATCCACAACTGCTTTCAATTGTTAGTTCTTGAATCTGTAATTGATAAGAAATTCGACATTAAATCTGGTGTTAGTATGCTTTGTAAAATATATATAGGTAAATATGAGAAATAGTTTTTCACTTCATTTACCTCTACATCTGGACCAAAACTCAGTACTGAAACTACAGCATCAGCGATGTCTTGAGGAGCCAAAAAACCAAAAGGAGTTTTATTAAAATTTTCTTCTTTCTTGATTTGAAATACTAAATGTGCAGCTTCATTGCCCATGTTTGTGTGTACTAACCCAGGACTCAAACTCTATCATGTAAAATACATATGTACAGTGAATTAAAAAGTTATATTTGTATGAAACATAAATCAATATGCTTTATACTAACCGTTACTTTAATCGCACTTTTCATTAGTCTTAATTCTTTTCGTAGATTATCGGTGAGTCCTCTAACAGCAAATTTACTTGGAGGATACATTCCTAATGACTGTTGAAGATCATGTCTGATTTGATGACCAACAACACTGAAATAAATTCATTGTTTTGTCGAAATACCAATAAATATATTATTAACTAATCATATTATTGAGATACTTATAATATAAAAGCTACCTGTTTACGTTAATAATATGACCATTATCTCCTCTTTTCCTCATAGATTTTAATGCCTCTTTCGAACACATGCACAGTCCCAGTACATTTGTGTCTAATATATCCTTCCAAATAGCAGAAGAGCCATCTAAAAATTACTATGTGTAATTTCAATGCAAGATTATCCAAATAATTATAACTATTTACAAATTTACCTGCTAATTGAGATCCATGTAGGTACCCTGCATTGTTCACAAGCACATCAACACCACCAAACTTATGCTCTATACTTCTAAAAACTTCAATTATCTCATGTTCATTTTTCACATCGCACTTTATCGGAGTAATTTTTTCTTTATTTGTCATAGCCAAGCACTAAATATAATAGAAATATTATGTTATATTCTTTATTGTTTAGTAAATTTAAATAAGTACCTATATTGTATCTGTGAAAAAAAAAATCAAGTGACCAATGCTTAAAACCAACATCTAAATATTCTCATTTTCTTTATTTTCTCAATATTTATTTTTCAATCGAATTAACTCTATAGAATTTACTCAATTTTAAGACAGCTTATTTCATCGAATGTTCAAATTCAAATTAAAGAAAAAAATCAATATCCACATTCAATTATAATTTTCAATGTTGAATTTTGTTTATGTTAATGAAGTAGTCAAGGCCAAGAAATTAATTTGAATAATTGTATTGAATTGATCAAAATTAATACATAAAATTCTTATTTCTAATCAAGTTAACATCACATTAATTATCTTACTTTAATCTTTTCTTCATTTCTGGCTAAAGCAACCACTAACATTCCATTTTTAGCCAAAGATTTTACAATCGCTTCTCCAATTCCTACACTGGCTCCTGTGACAACAGCCACTTTACCTTCCCACCTTTTCATGTTTTTCGAAATATTTTGCTATAAATAATAATGATAATTTAGGAGAAACCTTCACCGAGTCGGAAAAGCAACTAAAGGTATGTAAGGCTTTAGCGTTCCGTTTTATATCAAGTCATTACCACCAAAGGTCAACTACTTAATGATCGATCAGCATGCTAAATCTGTGTTTTTCAATCTACCTGATTGTATTTATTTAAATTAAAATTTTTACATACCTACCTATGTATTTATTCAACTACATAGTCAAAAATTCCCTTGGAGTATGACTAAATAAAATTTATCAATTAATTGGTATATTATAATGACACTGAATTTCACATGGATAATTATTCATATGACGAGATGAATTAAAAAACATTAAACTAGTCATAATAAGTGAAATGTAGAATCATTCGACAGGTCTTATTTATTAAAGAAAACGGCAATTTTATTCAGAAATTGTGATCTGCACAAAAATATATTTTTTAATTTTAGATATGCATACGTTGAATTCTTTCCAGAATTTAAAATGCTTTTTGTTAATGAATACAGCAAAATATGTGCATAATTTTAGTGAAAGACAAGTCATATATTAAAAACTTCTATTCACTTAGAAATCACGATTCAATTTACAACCATTCTGTATTTCAAAAATTCTAAAAACCAAGGTTAGCAACTTATTATACCTACCTACCTATACGTGTACCTTACTTTTAAAAAAAATGTATTGTTTTATTGAATAGAATTTTTAAAATAATGGTGAATATGTATCATAAACAATAATCTGCATAGGTAGGTATGTATATAGATCATTTCCTATTTTTTTACACGTTTTTATTCTTATATTTGGAAAAAAATATATACTGCACACAATGTAAACAAATCTAAAAAATATTCCATTTATGAAATTAAAGAATAACAAGTTGATATACATAGGTAATATTTTTTCACTTCCATTTAGGTTTCTAAATGAGTTAACGCAGCGATTTAATTATTGTAATGTTAATTTTGTTTTTGATTCTTCTAGATTTCCAATAAATTGAGAAAAAACAATGTGCCTCTTTATTTATTTAATGAACTTTGCAAAAACATGAGACTGGGTTATTTGTGCTAATTTCATTTTTAACAATTATTTCTTTGAATTCGATTATAACTATTTGCAGAATGATATGATTCATGATATATTTTTTTTCTTAATTCGTACATAGGTACTTATATTTATAATTAATATAATTAAGAACAAAATTGTAAAATAATTTTGTTTCCATTTTTCTTCATTTTTATCCATACATATATGTGAATATTATTGTAATTAATATTAATTAATTTTCTCGGGATGCAAAACTGCTCTGAAGTGTGAGTTCTTGAATCTAAAATAAAACATTGAATTTATTTTAATTGTACCTAAGTATTATGTATTCTAATAAAAATTAATAGATCTGATTTATTTTAGTATATTTACCTCTACATCTGGCTGGAAACTCAGAACTGAAACTACAGCATCAGCAATATCTTGAGAAGCCAAAAAACCAAATGGGGTTTTATGAAAGTTATCTTCTTTTTCAATTTTATATACTAAATATGCTCCTTCATTACCCATATGTGTATGCACTAATCCAGGACTCAAACTCTATTTTGTAAAATATGTACAAGTATGTTTAGTAAATTGATAAGATATTTTTGTTCGAAACATAAATTAATGCAATGATTTACTATAAACTCACCGTCACTTTAATTGCACTTTTAATCATTCTTAATTCTTTTCGTAGATTTTCAGTGAGTCCAGTAATGGCGAATTTACTTGGAGGATACATTCCTAAAGAATGTTGAAGATCTTGTCTGATTTGATGACCAACAATGCTGAAATACATTTTCGTTTTATGAAAATACGAACAGAAATATACGAACTTACGAGTATTATAATAATATACTAGTATAGTAACACATACATATAATTATGGATACCTGTTTATATTTATAATATGACCATTATCTCCCCTTTTCCTCATAGATTTAAGTGCTTCTTTCGAACATATGCAATATCCCAGTACATTGGTATCCAGTGTATCTTTCCAAATAGTAGCAGAACCATCTAAAAAATGTTAATAGTAATTATAATGAAATGCAAAATTTTTCAAATAATAATTAATAATTTTACCAATTAATTCAGATTTATGAAAATAAGCTGCATTGTTTACAAGCACATCGACTCCACCAAACTTTTGCTCTATACTTCTGAAAACTTCAATAATCTCTTGTTCATTTTTCACATCGCACTTCATCGGAATAATTTTTCCTTTATTTGTCGATGCCAAATCCTAAATATAATCAAAATTTATTAAAATATTATATGATATTCGTCATAATTATTAAATAAATAGTCAGTTTTCTGACTATGAATTGTTAAAACATCCACCGGACAATGAAAGACATAACACACTGTATACTGCAGTACATATATACATACAAACATCAGTATCTGTTCAGTGAATTTTCGACAGTTTTTAGTTAAAGGATTGATTACACATTTGAATAATCAACGTAAAATTATTGGAATCCTTATGTGAAAGAATATATTTCTAACAAAATTAATATCATATTAATAATCTTACTTTAAGCTTGTCTTCGCTTCTAGCTAAAGCAACCACTAACATTCCATTTTCAGCCAAAGATTTTACAGTTGCTTCCCCAATACCTGCACTGGCTCCCGTGACAACAGCCACTTTGTTTTCCCACCTTTTCATGACTGGCAAATAATGATGATTTTGAAGAAATCCTCACCGGGTCAAAAAAGCAACTGATGGTACGTGAGGTTTTAACGTTTCGTTTTATATCAAGCCCGAAGACCGAAAATATCGAATGTTGTAAGATTAATCAGCGTGCAGAATTGATGTTTTTCAAGATTATGGTATTTAATATTTAAATTTGAACGCGCATATGTTCATTTTTTTAATTCAATACATATTTAAAATTTTCGCATATCTAATCACTAAATTAATTTGTATAAAAATATGTTGTTCTATTTTAATTTTCCATATTTTGTACATACTCTTTAGAATTGAAAATATACTTCTCGTTAATGAACACCATGCTGTGAATTAATGAAAATTAAATCAATAAAAATTAAGAATTATATTTTTTCATATCCATCTAGGGGTACTAAAAAAGAATCATTATGGCTTGGCGATTTAATTGTTACAATGATTATTTTCTTCTATTGCATTCATTCATTTTACTTTTAAATTTTCTGTGTTTTGAATAAAATGCATAAAAAAAATAACAATATTTATGGCAATTCTGGAAGAGATGGCCACACCATGTCCACGAAATTACACTTCATATTTTACGAACTTTCTTTCCGCCAAAAAATAAATTTTCACGAATTTATTTTGCCGACTCTGATTTTCTCTACTTTCGACCATTTCGACATTCGCACGACTTCCAAGAACTTTCATGCGAAAGTAGAGTATCTGTTGCCTACATATATATATATTGTGATGGCATCAACTTTTGCTAAATGTAGATTTTTTCTCAGACTGACAATGAGATTGTTTACATAAACATTAGAAATAGCCACGCAACTCTACAGATTAGCACAACCGCGGCATACAACCTTGAAATTGATGTCAATCGCATGCATATTTCAATTGAATCTTTATATGAAAAAAAAGTAGAAAACACACAAGAGAAGCAGATTCAAAATCGAATTCAGCACTTTTACTTGCGTTTTCGATGGAGTGAATGGTGTAATTCGTCGGAGGCTTTCGCGCGGAGGTTTTTCATGTGTAAAGGGATCATAAATTTACATTTACGGTCCATCTACCGTGCTTAGAGCAAACGACCCAATTCTTCCGAATACCTGTATCCATGTTTAATGGCAGTTTAACGGGAATGGCGGTAATTTGTCGAGACCGCGCTAGAGCCTCTTTCGAATCGTTTTCGTGGAGATGGGCGGAATCTCCTTGTTTTTGAGACTCGCCGATGAAAAGTCGAATATTGGATCGTTTGTTGACTGTTTCGTGTATGAATTAACTAATTTGTGATTATTTTTCTATTTACGCAAAAAGTATTTGAAATTATTGCAATGGTGTCAAAGATTAATTCTCGAGATACGAGTCGACGATTTAATCGGTCGAGCAATCAAGTAGTTTTATTGCAGATCTGTGTCATGACAATTAGAAAATATTTATTTATGAACCTATAGGCGATAACTAGAGGTAGTATAGATAAATTTTAATTTTATTATAATTTATTTCATTATCATTTTATTACCTCGTTAATGTAATATAAAATGATTTATATAGTTATATTTTCTCATATTGAATATCCAATAATGATCGAGATTTTCCGAGTTTAGCTCTACGGCAATTCAAAGAAAAATTACAATATGTATTCAAAGATTGAAAAAATATATTCTGTTTCACATTGAAATACGAATGGTGATACTGATGTTAATGAGATCAAGAACCAAGTAGGTGTTAGTATTTTACTGAAACTGGACAATTTTTCAAGATCATTTGCATATAAGCAATAAGTTTTTGGCTTACGATGAGTTGTTCATTTTCAGGCGATTTAATTTTACTGACAAAAAAATATCTTTGATACATTTTTTACATTTAATAACCGAATTTATCCTTAAATAGAATACATCTTCTGAAACAGGTAAATATTTTGAATACGAAATTTGAAGTTAAGGTAATTTTTTCACATTTCTTCAATTTCTTTATGTTTTCTATGAAAGGAAATAATTCAATATCTCTAATATTTTAAAAGCGATATTATTGAAGTTAATATATGATCATAATAATACGATATTCCGATGCTCCCTTGCCGTGGCAGCGATGACACACCCCAAAAAGAGGGGTGGAAGAATTCGAGTGAGGTTCGCTGAAGAGCGGAGAGACTTCACGGATAATAAATTACTCGTGGATGAATATTGCGGGATGTTGAAATTATTTCAACGTTCCAGAATGGGGGCCAAATGAGAAAAGAGGGTAAACTATCTCACTCCGGAACGTATTAAGTCCCGATGTGCATCTGTGGCCGCACATCATTGAAGTGCATTCGACACTTCGACAAAATTCGTTTCACACATTATAGATTAATAATTTCTCTTTACAATTAGCGCTTAACGGGGTAAAGGTAATCTGTCATTACGAATTTATAACGGGCACGTAACGAATGTCGGATAGTTTTGGGTCGCGCGAGATTTAAACGGCGTAAATTAGCCGCTCGTTGCCGGATCGTTATTATTCACGTTAACTAACGTTATTGTTAATTAAACGACGGGATAATTCCGACGCGAAGATTATTAATTCGTCCGTACCTGACCGAAATTCGGCCGAGGATGTATAAACCGGAATTAAGAGCGAAAGGGTCAACGACTAAAGGCAAAATCTTATTTGCTATTGTTCATGTTTATTGTGTGATAATAGCAATGTAAATTCAACACAATCATCAGAACCGAAGTGTTAGATATTCTTTGATTTTGTAAAAAGCGTTTAAACTGTGAATATTATAGATATCTATAAGCGTAGTATGCTCATTTATATACGTTTTCTTATATGCTGAATAATGTTGTGTCATGATATATGCTATTGTTTGATACGTTTCTTTGAAGTTGTTCTTTTTTTTGGAAGAAAATATTTCTTTTCCCGCAAAGCGTAAGAACGAGCTCTCAAAAGACATCTCGGACGCAGTCGCTAACTCTCCGTTTCTCTTAAGGCCGTGTGTTTTTGTAGCTTCTTCTTTTTTTTTTTGAAGTTTAGTAAGTCGTAAATTTGTAGGGAAAAAGCCGGCGGCGCCATCAAGTGCGTTGAATTTTTAATAATCCATCTAATAGTAAGTGGACTATAAAAAAGTTTACGGGTGGGACCGAGCAGCTCGGGCAAAGGAAGAGGAGCAACTTCTTGTTTTATCGCCGCAAAATAACAATGTCTCGAGGAGGAGACATTGTTGTTGATTGTTGCCGCCGTTTTTTGAACCCTTAAAATAATACCTTTATATATATTTATATATACGGTGAACGTTTCGCTTTACGACTGACAATTTGCACGGCAGGCGTAACACGGTGCGAATTATGACGCTGCTCAATATTTTCAACGTAATGAATTGTGCATTGAGAATATTCTTTTCTTTCTATTATTGAATTTAAAATTAATATTGAATCAAAGTAATATATTTCCATAAAAAATCTATGTTTGTGCCCCTCTATGTTAGTACCTTTGAACTGTTCATTTGATTGCAGTATATATTTTTCTAATTATTGTGTGCATATCTGGAAAATTCATTGTATCAATATAAACAGTCTAAAGTTTACATTTTATTTAGTTTCTATATAAAAAAAATAATTTGAAAATAGAATAATTAAGCCATTCAACAAATTTAGGTACTCAAAAATAAAATTTCATTCAAACATAATTAATTCAACTCGAGCAACGCAGTATAACAGCAGCAGTTCGTTACAAAACAATTGCATCCACGAAATGGCGGCGCGTTCTTTTTAAAATGGCGCCCGTTTCCTCTAATCGAAATGAGTCGAAAACGAATGCGATTTTTTTCATTCAAAAACGAAAATACATTTATCGAGGAAATTCACACATCAAAAACAGAGATGCAAAAATCCTTACAGCGCAACCGAAACGAATCGCCGATCATCCACCGTCTATGATTTATAGCGCGCTTTGTTTTATCCCCTTTCCCGCCGTTTTTATTTACGTCGGTTCGAACGCCGCCACTTTCCAGCCAGCCGTGGCGAAATGCGTCTCCTCTATTCGAAATTATTGAGTTATCTTTCGTTTCAGTGAATTTTTTTTCGAATTCGAGCCGCTCGATGGGCGGATCGAGAGGGGGCGAGATTTATACTGGGGAATTTGCTCGGATCCTCAAACAATTTATTTAATAAATGTTACGTTGATACGTGTGTTCGATTTAGTTTTTAGGGGTGTTTTGTGCTGTCGATATCGAGGAAACTAGGGTTGTGAAGTATTTTTTTATTCAAATTTCATAGTTGAAAGTCAGAGTTGGAGTCATTTTTTCGCACGTTTTCACAGCCCTGGAAAAATGTCGAGTACAAGTACGAACAAATCGAATTTGATGCGACAGAGATTTTTTCTGGTTGTTTAAGTCTATTTTTCACGTGCATTTCATATGCAAACATATTTTACGAAGTACGATAATGCTAGCATTAGTCAGACTTTTGCAACATTTTTCAGTTGTGAGTCAATATTAATAATTCACTTATACATACATTTACAAATTCTCAAAAATCAGCATAATTCCTAATGGTAAAAAACAATATTTACGTACATTACGTACGGTACTTTATCAATTTTTGACAGACCGTAAATCGAGGAATGAGCGACGAGCGTACGTGTCTATTAAAAAGTCTATTTGGGTCAACAAATCTTTTCATATGCATGTTAATAAAACAGACCTAAACCAATCATAACATTCAACAGCAATATAAAATATATGTTCTGAACATAACACTGAAACATTTCATCTGAAAAAAGAACATATTCATAAAACAAAACGCTTTTTATAGAACTCAAATGGGTCACTCGGTGGCTCGCGAATCATAGATTGCCAATGACCTTATAAATAATACACACAATAAGAATGCACTTTATTGTATAATCACCCTTTTTAACTAAAAATTTCGATTTTGTTCCCGATTTTTATACAGTTTAGGTATAGATAGTGATAGTTTTTCCGCAAGATGTGGTCGGAGCGTTCTATTTGCGTTGCCGAATGCCGAATTTCGGGGCGTTAATAAATCTGGCCGAAAGATTGATAGTCCCGATTGGCCGATCCGTCAATCAAACGCTTAAAAAAAAAAGAGAGCACCACCTCGAAGGAAAATCTCAGAGTTTTCCCCAAGATTGGACGGGGCGGTTTCCGTTGACATATTTTTGGCAGGCGGTCTTCGGGCGTCCCTCGGCGATAGCGTAAATGCGAAAATCGCTCTTTGATCGTACCTACAACGAAAGCGAATCGCTTTTATCACCGCTATTCATTTGTCCTGTGAGGATTTATGATTTATTTCGGCTTCATGCAAAACGAAGAGTTTTCCTATCGAAAGGCGAACGGGAAAATCGTTGCACAATTCCGTTACAGACGATTCTCCACTTTTGCAAATTTTAAGAAATTTTTATTTTTTGTATTGAATTTACGTATTTCATTATTTATTTTTATCTATATAGATATAAAATCAATTTTAACAAATGATTATTTTTGTTCGAAATGATATTGATAACCTCAAATTTTTCTGTGCTTGATATTGAGGTGCTTTCATACGTCATAAAAAAATGAAATCAAACTAATATATGAAAAAAGGTTAACTATCTCTGGTTGTTCTTACGATTTACGTGAAAATCGACAGTCACCGAGGTAGATGTGATTATGGAAAGTTCGTCTCTCTGGTGCAAATATGCGCTGAGTTCTATTCTTCGTTCTCGTACTTTGTTGCATTGTTGATACTGGGTGCACAATGCGAAAAGCGCTAGCGCCGGATGCACCCAGTATTGTGATTTTTTTTCCAGAATGGAAAATTTAATCCCCGCGAAAAATCCATTAGAGGGAAGTTAGAGCACAACAAGTTGCGAAAAAAGCCAACACAAAAGAGGGTGGAGGTGAAAAAAAAACAAACATTTTCACTGGGCCCCTTTTAGTTTGTCTCTTTTTTCATCGCCTTAACCCCAGCAGCTTTTGTTGAAAACTTTTCAAAAACGTAGAAGGGTAAACACAAAAAGAACGATGTATGGCGTTATGGCTTTAAACCGGTCTTTAAGATTGAAAAGTTAAACTTCATTTCATAAGAGAAATTTAAATTATTATGAAATTCAATCTCGAATACGAATCGCAACATTTACATAATATTTTACATGGTAACTATTTATTGACCATATCATTTCATTTAATGAATATATATTTGCAATAAAAAAACATACATAATTTCTCATATAAATATAATCGATTACATTCATAAAAACAAGAATAAATTTTAAGGAATATTAATAAGACAAAAAATCTTCCTGATTCATCGCGCAATTAACAAATCCCAAGATCGAGACTAATCAAATAAAAACAAATGAATACAAATTAATTCTTGAATATTCGAAAGACATTTTCTAGCAATCCGAAGATTGAACTGCACAATAATAATACATAACCCGAGCGACAACCGCACGTCTCTTCGGAGGCTTTTAAGGACTAACGAGCGCTCGGTCGGTCCTGGATGTTCGTCTTCGTCGGACCCTCGGCTAAATATTGTTTTGATGAATATATAATGCGTTGATATGCGAATAATATTGCGACAGAGGGGCTGCTGCACGGATTGGAGTGCCCCTGAATCATTGATGGACCAGCTCTGTTGGACGGGGACGTGTCATCGTCGACAAAATCTCGTGTGGTGTGTTATTTCGGTCGGATGAAAATTATTTACTTAGTCTTGTCCAATTTAAGGTTTCAGTATTTTTTTTATTGTAGAATATTTTTTTTTTTGGATCAATGAATTTTTTTCTTTGATTGTTTTGGAGTGATGATGAAGAGTGATGGGTTGGTTTTGGAGTCATTGATATGCGTTTTTGCAGTGATAGGTTAGTTATCAAGCTGCAGTGTGGCAATATTAAATTATTTATTAATAAGGAAAGTCGAGGCACTTTTATCGAGTTGGAAAAGCGAGATGGTTTGGTTTCAAAATGAGTTACTGTATGACGTTAGTGACTAACTAGTTGAAGTAGCAATACAGCACATATCGTCTAGGAAAACTTTAGTTTAGAAACTGTTCTCAGTTTGATCAAAGAGCGGTTTTTTTTTAATTTTTCAACTGGAATTTTATTATACTGTCAGATCTTTATTGAAATTTAAATTGATATACTACCATAAAACTTTCTGTTGTATTTTATGTACATCTACTAAAAACGAATTTCTTTTAAATTAAATAAGAAATCTTATCCTAATTACTTCGAAATAAATAAAAATACAATTGTGAATAGTCGGAAAACTTGCTTCGGTCACTCTTACTTACAATAAATTGAATTTTACGAGTTAATTAGAAACGAACACAGCGCTATTGAATTAAATCCGGCTTGAAACTCAAAAGCAGTCGATTTTCCATCGGCGCCTCCGGAAAAGCGAAGCGTCGAATATTCCCGATACGACCGCGTGCTGAAATTTTCGAACGGCTAATGAGATTATTTTTTCGAAATTTCGCGCACAATACGTATTCGAATTCCTGGCGGGGCGAAAATTCCACCGCGGAAAACCGGCAGGAATTCGTTCGTACGGTCCGCGGTCGGAAAACCCTCCCACCGCCCACTTACCCCCATTCGGGACCCCGGGGGTACTTTCGGACCCCGACAGCTTTCTGCGGCTCTCGAGACCCCCGACCGACGCCGTTGTGCCGCCCCTCCATTATATTTATGGTAATTTCGTAAAGCTGCTATGTACACGTCTCTGGACTTAAATTTTGCAGTCGCACTGTTAAACTTGCAGACGTCGTCGTTGTTACCGCCGCGCCGCTTCGCTGGTGTTGCGCTAATACGTGTTATTGCTCGCTAACGGATAGATTATAATTTAATTGCGACGCAAATTGTTTTTGGTGTGTGTATGTGTGTGAAGATGAGGGGGTTTTGGAAGGAAGCTTTAGAAGTTTTCTTTTCAGAGGTCGGGACGTTTTCCGGATGCGTTGTCTTATATTTGGAGAGGTTTTAAATAGCGTGTTTGAAGGACTTCCGCTCACTTTCAGCGTAGTGTATTTATATTGGTTCGAAATATATTTACGAGATACGCAGAACCGTTTCTAAATATATCGTTTAATATTTTTTTGACAGACAGTGATATCGGTAAAGAAAATTCGTTTTTCATATTAATATTATACACACTATATACAAAAAGATTTGTATATTATAAATTAGCGATTTTAAGCATTAAATCGTGAATCATTTGGAATAATATGAATTGATTAAAAAATCAAAATGCATGTATGTTTTTACGATACTCAATCGAACAATCGAACAAAGCATTCAATCAACTAATGTAAGAGTGCTAGACTCAAGCACTCAATACATTCGTTACTTTATTTTCATACCACGATAATAAATAGCAACGTCAAGTTTCCCTCACACAAAAAAAAGACATATCTTCCAAAATCAGAATCCGAAAACCTTTCAGAGAAAATTCGCGATGAAACCCCCTACTAAAATTTCAAAATAAATAATTGAACAGCCCCATCAATAATTCCGGCTCGGACATGCATACATACGAGATTCGTTTTGTTTTTATTGCGAAATTGGACGGACCTGCAGTACACGTCCCCGACATACGTCACACTCAATAATCGTAAAACGGAGCCAGGGGCGCTCATTTCGCGGCCCCCAGACCCCCTGAATTTATGCGAGCGGCTCCGCCCCTGGTGCACAGGGGCGTTTTTCCCTTCGGTCGGTCGTAAAGGGGCTGCATCAATCGGGTTAATGAGGAGATACGACCGTCGTGGGGACGTCGTCTTCGAGTGCCCGTGATTGACCACCCCTGGTGCTTCGGCTTCGGATGCAGGTGAGTGCAATTCGATGCACCGGTTGGGGTTGTGCGTATTGAATGCAGAGTGGTTCGTGGATGGATCCTTTTACGATGGTCGTGGATGGTTGGATTCAATCATTCAATGATGTCCGATGTTCGCCGGTCACTCGAGTGTCGTATGTACTTGTATAGTATATGATGACTGAAAAAGCCAAGGGGTATGAGTGACTTCGAAAAAGCGCGCTCAAAGTTTTGCGTTTACCTACATGTCGAGTGATTTGGTGATTTGTCTCGGTACACGTCTCAAGTTTATTTATATCCTTTAATCACCAAATATATAATATAAGGGTACATAGAAGCGATTCTTGTACATAATTCAATTTCGGCAAAAATGTCTGTTGTATTCCTTGGCCTTTTCAGTCGTCATATAAATAAATAACACGTCGTTTGTAATATGCTTATATAGGTTCAATCGACCATATACACGTTCTATGTAGAAACACACATCGAGTAATCAAAATATATGAAAACTCTATTAAAAATCGAAATCTAAATTGAAAATATATGAATAATTCTGTATATTCATATATCGTGATAAATTTATTTCAGTATGAAAGTAATTAAGTTTTTTTTTTAATTTTGCGACGGAGTAGATGTTTATATATGAAAAATTGAAGGTAATACCTTTATTAAAAAAATTCGTCCTCTCAATGAAAAATTGAAACTTATTAGGGTGCGCGTCGAGATAGTAGATTGTGGGTGATGAATAAGGTACGGCACTCGATGACGAAAATTTATATTCAATATTCGCAAATTCGAAAAGATGTATAGACGAAGCGAGAGGAAAAGAGAGGCAAACTTAATAACTAATACCTGCAGAAGCAAAGATTGATAAAGATAGTTATTATACAGCCCGGTTCGAAAGTCAAAACATTAAATTATTTTGCGAAAAACATACTTTCAAATGTTAAAAAAAATATGTTATGTACCTACTTTGTTAGTGATTATGATGAAAATCAATTGAAAAAAATGCAATTTTCAATGGTTCAAGAGAAATCGAGAGTCAAAGCTTAGTAAACTAATATAGACTGGTACCTTCTGTTAACCTTTCGGGTATAGGAATCTAGAGCAATACACTAAAATTCGACTCCAGAATTCAAGAAAATCGCTGAAAATTACATTTTTATGATTCAATATTAATTAAGTACAGAATCAAATCATTCATGAAATTACATGCAAAACGAATTCAACCACCCATAAAAATAATCAACGAATCTATCACCACTCAACCGACTTAATCAATCCTAATAAGTCTCAAACAACCCGACTTCATCTGATCAAGACCATCAATTAAAAGTGCACGAGAGTCAGACTTTTCGACCGCATGGACCAAAAGTGAAAGCACAACAGGGAGCGGAGCACATTAGCGCAAAGGACGAGAATAAATCGTGTCGGGTTGGCTCGTTCAGGTTGTGTTTTATCGTCGGCGAAGGGTTCGAGTCGGCCCATCAATATCAGTCGGGGATGACACTTAATAAAAGCCGGGGCTAAATATAAAATCGGGCGCCCCTCTAGAGGAAGCTAATATTAATTTGTATACAAATGATTCATCAAGTCTGCTCGGTATCGCGTTCACGCAACGATACCTCACACCGATGACGGTATCTCGTATTATGATGTATAACTGTGAAGAATGCCTTTGAAGAGGTAGGGGTGTGTCTTGGTTTGTTTATTTCATCTTAAAATCTTTTAATTAAAACAAAAATATTGAAATTGTGTACTTATTTAGTTTTACAGATTTGTAATTCAATCGAAAATAGTTGTTATATTGCATTTTTCCTTCTTATAAGGAGACTGTGTGGCTTAAGTTTGTATATTTTAACGTAAGTTAGTAGACACATAGTGTAAGTTTATCAATGAATAATGGAAAACTGAGAAAATGCAATTATTATATATATCAACGATAGTACGATAAATATTCAAAGTCGAAGTTTAGAATTGTTCTATGGAATCGTATTAGTGAACACTTCAAACATAAATGAAATTAGAATTCAACTACTACACATAGTATTTTCAAAAAAATAATCAAATACAGAGTGTCATTTACATTTACCTGCTTAAAGGACCGATCTTTTCACATTTCAATCCTCAAGTTAGTTAACTACACAGACTCTCTGAAATATGTGGTCACTCTTTGAGGTGCTTAGCGAGACAAACCTGACGCATCTCGTACCTCGGAGAGTCAGTGTAGCTAACTAAAACGAAGGTTAACAAGTGAAAAGATCAGACCAAAATAAATTATTTAGAAGGGAGACTTTCCAGGAAGCATAGATACAGAATTAAAAAAAAAACTTTCACTACAAAATAACATTGAACTTGAAGCAATATTACCACAATGGCAAAAATCTTCGATGTTTAGCGAAAATGCATTATCGAGCGCAAGAAAAGGCAGCAGGGGTCGAAGTTTTCGGTACGTTTTTATCCGTTTTTAAGCCACCCCGTACAATGGTCGAGCGAATCCCGCACCCCTTAGTCAGCATCCGGTGTCCGGCTGATTTAACCCTTATACGACCTAGGGCTTATCTCGGCCCTCAGCCCGCGTACAAAATGCACCCCCGGTGCGGGATCCGGACCCTCTCGTGTATCGGATGCTGTGCATCTCTTCGTGATTTATCGTTATACGGCATTCCTTCCACGGACGGTGAAAATCTGCTCTGAAGTGTCTAGGACAAGCGGTGCGAACGGTACGTGACTCGACGCCGAATTAATTCGAATGAAATTGGGAAAGGTTCGTGTTGTGTTTTTTTTTGCATTTTTTAATCGTGAAATATGTACGATTTGTATCTGTGTATGTGCTCTTTGTTCAGTTACTGGACTGGACTGTGGACAGTTACTTAATTCGAATTATACGTAGCACTGAGATGATGATGTTTGTGTCTTTATTATTTTCAAGATATTTAGGTAGGGCAAGTATTTCGATTTTTGTAATTACTCAACTAGAGTTTTACGTAGCAATTAGTTGATGAATTTTTTTTATTATAGAATTTTTATCGCTAATGATAGTTTTTATCGTTAGCACGTTCGAATTCTATAAGAAAAAAAACATCGACACGTTGCTATGCAACACTTAAGTTAAGTAGGTAGATAACAACGATCGGAAGTGTTTAGAATTTTTCGATTTAAATTTATATTATATTTGTATATTTGTATATTAATCATTAATTTAAACGAAAAGAAATGAATTATATTAAAATATTTGTATTTTAATAAATTCAACTTGAAAAACACTAAATAAAAACAACTAGTCGCCTATAATTTTCTATAGATATCTAATTTAATACAATATATTTTTTCAAAATTGATTATATCTATGTGTTTCTATAGTTTTGAAAGTGTTTGATGCTTCGATTTATCGAGTCGCGTTAAACATTTTCGGTTATAAATTCAGAAGTCGATTACCGCACCGCCAGAATAGTCGCATATTTCTTCCGATAGAGAGGATCGTATCCAAGTTTTTTGCTTCGTGTCCTCATATTTTTCGCCATCCCCTCCGAAGTCTGCAGAAATATGCAAGGATATTATGAATTGATCGAATGCTAGGAGGAATTTTTTTATCCCCGGCTAGAAAGGGCGCCGAAACGGCTTTTCTTGTCGCTAAAGGGGACTTTATGCGCTCCTCCAATAAATAACATAAATATTAAAACTAGATCACGCTTTGTAAGCGTTAGCTTTTCCTCTTTTAACATCTCCATACTTTGTGCTAAGGGCTCAGGATTTTGTTCGAACAAAAATATGCGCATTTTACCCCTTTTACGAACTTGTCTTTTCAAGTGGATTTGTTACAAAAAAGATTTCCTGTGAAAAAAAATTCAACTATAATATGTATTTTATTTTATCGTAAAAATTACAATTGAAATGTTGTGATTTTATTATACTTAAGCAATATTCGCATTATACTTTACTGGTGCCGGGCCGAAAAAAAAGAGGAAAATCCGCGAATTTCCTTTTTGATTCAATTTCTCACTCGCGAAACCTTAACATACAGCTTTTCTTTTTTCAATCCGTACCGTTTCCATCTTTTATACATGTGCTCGGGCTCGGAAAATTCGCATTATATCGCAAATGGTCGACGAAAGAAAAATATCGGCCTGTAACGAGTTTTCAATTCGGTAAGGGAAAATCGAACGCGTAGCCCACCATTACCATAAGTACATCGCCATCATTGTATTAAAGCATTTCTCGTGTAATTGTTTCTATCCATTATTGCGGCCATGAAACAAAAATCGATCGCACAGATTTCCCCAGCGACTCGAATATTTCACCGACAAGAGTTTACATTAGAGAAATGATAACACAGGATGAGAACGATGTTCTTCGGCAAAACACACACCGCCGAGGACAACATTGCAAAACCAACATCGGCATCAACATCCAGTAATAACGGCAACACGATGACGACACTTGACGACGAAGCCAGGACGTCCTCGCCAGTAATTTACCTGGACGTCGCTGCAAATTGCACGACACATCAATTGCGGTGTTCCGTAATTAAAGTTCACGTATCCGACGCCTCTTGTACCGCTGTTGTCTGTGGCCCTAGCAATTAACGGCAACACGCCTCCGCAACGTCCCCGACATTTGTCCAATGCAAATGTTTAAGAATCACGAGAGAAATCTTCTGCAGGGGTGGCTTATACGTGTAGATAAGGAACACAATGTTATTTATGGGTATCTTGTGTATTAAGCATGTGTATCTACGAGAAATGACGATTTCCTAATTTCACTACCCCTAGTAGTGAGATTACAGTTTCACAACAGAATCGTGTGAACTGAATTTTTAATCAAAGACAGAAATAAAAAGACCACTTTTGATTCATTCCATGTATCAAAATAGATCGACATCTATCTAATCATATTAGTTCGTAATCGATTATGACTTAAATTCGTTAATATATCAATGAAATTATGATTACTAATATTATGATTTTGTGGCGATTCTTCTGCGGAATTTTTCCATTTGGAAAATCGTCGAAGTTCGACTCAATTAATGTGTTGTACAACGTGTGCCGTTTCAATGAATTCGGAATTAATGTGGTTCGCGATTACGCTGAAAGATTATATCGGCAATTTGTAAAATATGCTGTTGCCACAATGAAGGTATACGAAGTTAACACGTTCCGGTCGACTACGGACTTAATTCGATTACGGCGCAGAGTGCAACGGGAAATTAATCGAATCTGGGGTGGCGGATGAACGTTAACCTGTTAAAATTTAGTTTCAGATTCGCTACATGAAATAGATAATTCTAAATACCTAAAATTTTCTAGATATATATTTTATTGAAAAATAAAAAAAAAAACATTTACGAAACATAGATACTATATTCAACAGTTAGACTGCTTGATTAATACATGCATATTCTAATATGCAATCAGCGTTCTACATAGAAAATTTAGACATCGTTTGAATCGACATAATATACATCCATTGCGGAATCACTGGCGCGGAGTAAATCTGTACGGCGTCATACGTTCGCGACATTTTGGTTTGATTTGACGTGCGTTTAGTACACATTATATTGTATTATATTACGTCGCTCTGACTGGTGTACGATGGTACACAAACAGCACACACATTTGGGACAGGTTTCATTGGTTTACATTAAGGCTGTCGTGCGATTTAATATACGCTGACGTGTGACATGAACGATGCATTTGTGTGCACTCTAATACGGACGCATCGTTTGACGTCATCCTCTATTTCGAATTATATAAAAGTTTCAGATTAAATTATATTTCGAAAGAAAATATAATAACCTTTCAAATATCCATACTGTACGTCGAATTCCCAGTTCGCAGCGTTGAAAGAACGAGCGATCTCATTAGCATCTCCGCGAGGTAAATAGGCATAATTGGATGATACTTCAAAGGTGGTCCTCTGAATATAAACGAAACGTAATACACGTTTCGGCGAAGATCCGCCGACGTCGAAGACATCGCCCAATTTGTCAATTAATATTGGCGGTTCGTTAATTATCAGACGAGCAGTTTAATTTCTGCACGAGGATTCGTGAGAGTTTCGCGCGAAACTTTATCCTCGTATAAATTTTCTCGCACGACAAAGTCTCCTTAGTGAGTGTCAAGTCTAGTTTGTTCCGGAGAATTTGACGTTTTAACAGTCAATTATTCGCGAGAGAATGGAATTGTGTGTATATGTAGAGCGATATCGTCTTATTATAGAATTATAGTCTCTTCTCTGTTTTCGTACAAAATTAGTTTCTGAAATGTTCGTTAGGGTTATCAAGTAACAAAAATAATACTTGAGTTTGTTGTAAAATAAAATTGATACATTCGCAAACTCGTATCGTTGTAAATTCTAAACAGGAGAACCTTAACTCTATTTGGAACGAGTTATTTTTGCATCTCGGGAAATGGAAATTTCGTTGCGATTGGCTCGAAGATTCCACCGTTCGATAGCGATTGAATATAGTTATCTGCAGCCCCCTCGTGTGTAAGCAAACCGATGCGATGGGTGAGAGAAAAAAAAGGTAAAGAAAATATACATTAAAGACCGGGACGTGAAAAGCGTTGGGGTGGCGGAGACCGTTCGCGTTTAGAGCAAATTGTGGATATAAGCGGAAATGAAAAATACGAATCGAAGCGTGAAAAGGTTCCCAAACAGTGGGGCGTGCCGTCGGGAAATGTGTATTATGCATACAAGTCGCTTTTTATCCTTTTCGCATTGTGTGGACTTATCACAATCGTGTATGCGGTGCATATGGAAATATTTTGTGTGTTGCTTTGAATTGATTGATATGTGTTAATTTGATCGAAATGTGTGAAATCTAGTCAATATAATACTTAGATTTAATTAATTTCGTTTTAATATAAATGTATTTTTTATGAAGTTTAAAAATATCTTACAGTTGAAACTTGTACTCGTTATATTTATTTGTCGGAAAAAAATTAAGATGAAAAATTTAATGAGAAGTATTAAATAAATACGGCTAGAAAGAGTCGGCCCTCGGCTAAATAACTGACAGTAACGATGTACATATTTTATTTATTTCTGTAGTAAATAATACAATGAGGATAAACAAAGAGTAAAGGTCTAGTACTGAATTAAATAAAAGCGACGGAAAGAATTTTATAATGGAATGATACAACATTTTATAAGATTGTTTACTGTACGAAATTGACGAGGTAATAATGAAAATGTTCACGAAAAATATATTTTTCAATTTTCCATTATGATATAAAAAAATCAAAAGAACTGCAAACATACGATTCAACGAAAATACACCAGCATCGAAACTAATCCTCAAAGATCACATTGAAAACGCATATAATACTTAATCCAACCGACATCAAATACAAAAAAAAAAACTACATAAACATATACAAAAATAAGAACATCTGAAAAACACCGATCTCAATAAGATACGAGATGCACCAAAGCGCACCTAATCTCGAAACGCACAAGAACGAACAAAGAAAACTCCGGAAAAGCCGCTTACCGCCATAATCAGATTTTCCCGGAAAAGGCACGTGGGGTCCCGACGGGAAATTATCAATTTTTCCTACAGACATCGGGTCACCTGCGGTCCACCGAATTCGACCCCCCTCTAAAAAAAATTTTCACCCCCACGAATGATGCCGCCCCCAACAGGCAGTTTGTCGTGCGCGCGACATTAACTCTCGAATATGTGGTCGTTTTTAAAAACCGCCCCAGCCAAAATCACCCCCCGAATTGTGCGGATCGGCATGTGTAATATATGTATTATTATACGAAAAACCACCCCCGATCGAAATCGGCCATTATATTATATAATGTGTACGTACGAAGCTCGACAATAGATTTTTTTCGCTGCATTAGACAAGACTGGGGAGTTCGATTGTGCGACTCGTGCAATCATTGCATCCATACATTATTATTGCCATTTTGGGGTTTTTGGTTTGAGAGAAAAGTGCATCGAATGTGATTTTTTTATGTTAATGCGAATGTTGTTTGGTTTCGTGATTGTGAACTGTTGGTGCGTTAAAAATTGCAATTCGTTATGGATGCTTTTAGAATACGAATAGTTTCTTTTTTATTGAATGATTCATTTGAATATAATCTTAATTATTGTTTAAAATTGATAAATACATGAGATTGTAGAATTTAATTAATCGTGATGTGATAAGGATTGAAATTTTTACATAATCGTTTATTAAATACTACGTACGTGATTGTTTGACGTGACTGATTGTGAGGCACATATGATAGAACAAACATAACTGAATAAACGTGATGTATCTATCTATAGTATCTTCAATTCACACGTGATTCTCTTAAACTATTATATACTAAATTGTCACATAAGTTTAATATCAAGTACCATTTAAGGCATGCACACAATAACTCGTCAAAGATTGATCGCAATGAAATGAATGGTATAGTAACACAAACGCTACAAACGGACAAATTTTAATATGCATATTAAATCAAAATTAATAATTACATGTAAAAAAACTCAAATTGAATACATCAGTGAAGGTTTTTTCATAAAATTTCAATGCCATGGTTCGTTTTCTAGCAGAGCTTGCAATATCGTTGCGCCACAGAGTCATGCAGCAACACCTTGAGTGGCCATTAGTTAGTTGTCGGCGTTCCTATATTAAAACTCGGCTTCGAGTTTTTGTACGTACGCGTCTGTGTCTCATTTGAAAGTTTAATCAGGGGTATAAAATCCGAGGTTCGCCGCTTATGCGATTATTATTCAAACGGCGGTCGGCGGTTGGGACCTTTCGACTGTGGATGCCGTATTTTCTCTATACGGAAACAATATAGGGGTGCTATAAGAAATCTTGTGTGTGTGTGTTAGATTTTGATTAAATTCGAAAATTAATACTGTTATTGTGTGTGAAATATATTTTTATTGAGTATGTATAATGTTATGATTTTTGAAGCCAGATTGAAAAAATCTTAATGATAGAATGTTAGTAAGTAAGTAAGTAGGATCGTATGACAAAAAATGAAAATGTCTTTATGAAATATGATACTGAAAATTATTATGAAAGATCTTAATATTGAAAACATTAAAAAAAGTTTGCAATTCAAATAAAAAATGAAAAAATAATTACTTAAGTTTATGTTTCAGTCCGACTTTTAACTTGTGTCATTCTCATTGAACTTAAGCTAAGATTGAATAATTAAAATACTGAATTGTTTTACAAATTAATTTTGATATTTTCAGTATCTCATTTATAAAATCATAAAGTATATTTTATTTCGAAAATATTACGTTGTTATTAGACAAGTTTTAATCTCGCAGCGAAACACGAACGCGAAGAATCTGGTTTAGCTAAAGGCTTCAGCGGAGCGAACTTTCCATTGTCCGAACAGGACGATGAAAAGTTAAAAATAATGGAAAAAAAAGTTGAAATAAAATAAAGCGAACGCAAACCTTTCGAGTGTGTTTAAAAAGAGCGAAAGGTCGGAGAAATGTAGGACGGGGGAGAACTGCTGAACAATGAGGCGATTTAACGGTTAGCGAGCAAACCTTTTAAATTTGGCAAACATTCGTGTACAATTGTAAAAGTTCACCGTAAGGACAATATTTGTATAAGGCCATTACCTAAATTAAACGATGTCGCGCAAACCGTGTCCCTCCATATCATAGGTGCGTACATAGTGCGTGTGTGCACTACTGTTATGCATTAGTACCTACGTATGTGTGTACATCGATCTGTTCATTGTACTCGTGTAATTGGTAAAAGGGCAAATTTAATATTAAACGGGATAAGTTAGGTCGTGGATAGGCGTGGTCGTTGGAAAGAATCTTTTTGTCGGTTAAATCGCTTCGTGTTTTTTTCAAAAGGCGAATATTCTTTCTTTTTCGGTTGACGGGTGGATAGAAAAGAGAGTGAAAAGTTTTTTGTTCGAGAAAATTTATCATCTCATGGAAATCTTTATTTCTCTTCGTTTTCGCGTGCAAATTTTTCATGAATGTCTGATGAACCTTACAACTTTCGCTAGTTCCAAGAAAAAAGAGAAACAAAAGACAGCGCAAAGTATGAACTGTTCAACAAATGTTTTGTGTTTTTTCGTTCTTCGTTATTTTGTTTTTCGCGCGAGAATATGTTTGTTTCTTCGAAATAAGAAATAGACTAAGTAATTGCCAAACACACTCGAAAATTGAAATGTGGCACATATTTAAATTGCAATGAATAAATTGTTTATCAAAATGCTATTGCTTCAAATATGAGCAGGTGAAATTTCCATGGCAATAATGTGAAAAAAAAACATCAAATGTAAACACATTTAAAAAGGTTGAAAAAAAGCTTAGTAATTAATATTCTCACTGTTCCAATAGACACAGTCAAGTGAGTGCTTTGCATTTTTTTAATTAAAACTCTTTTAAGGAAAGCACACAGTACACACATACGCACGCACGAACGGATTAAAAAAAACACATACATATTTCGGAAATTATCTTTAATCTATTTCTTTTCTTAAATCCAATTTTTTCTTATGATAAATTATATTCAAAATAATTGAATTTGAATTTATACGTTCGTACGTACGTCCGTGTTGTGCTCATGCCTTTAACCGATGTAAAAAATGAGAAAGGATTACGACGGTATTATGTAGGGCGATTTTAAAATTTAATATCCACACATTTAAGCGACGCACGAGTTATACGACTTGATTTGTTGTACCTAATATATCTGTGCGAGATGTTCGCCATAATAAATTCTCGTTTATTTACGAACGTTTCATATTAAAAGTGTATATTTAAAAAAATGCGGAGGGCGGCCGTTATCGTATTACTTTCACCTTTTAGATACTTTTAGAGGGAAATTTGTTTTAAAGTTACACGCCGCGTTAAAGGAAAACTGAAGCAAAGGGTTTAAATCATTACAAAAAGAGATTCAGGCTAGATCAAAGATCGCATCGAAGAGCTTTTCCCTGATATTTTCGCGATCTTTACATCCATTGGTTCGGAGAAAAGCCTGAGGCGGTAGATCCCCCTATTTTGCGACCCTTTCGAAATATATTTATTTGGATCGTTTGCTCTCTTTGTAGACTGATTACGTAGTATACCAGACGGAGCAGATGCGTTCAACTTTTCTATTTGATTTTTTATGGGGATGAAATGAACTTTGCAAAGTAAACACGCGTAGAGTCGGTTGAATATTGAAGAAAACGGTTCGAAACTTGATATTAGATTGAATCTTGATTAATTTGACAACCCATCGCAAACATGAAATGTATGGATCGTCGCGTCGCTTTCATTGTAGGTATTGAAAATTATAATATAATCTGATTTAAATTATTTATTTTGAATCGAGTTTTCCAAATAAAATAGAAAATTATCAAGTTTCATTTGTTATTTAAAAAATATCAAAATTAATATTTAATAAGTATATTGAATTAATTAAACTTTTTATTTTGTTTTTATTTGAATTTAATTTAGAAAGACAAGTTTAATAAAAGTTTCTTTCAAATATTCAAGAAAAATATTTTAATAGACTTTTTCTTGTATAAAAAATTATATTTGAACGTTGAAAAAATACGAATTACATCAACATCATTTTTACATATTGAAGTCACAACGCCTCAAGGGATCAAGAAAAACTCACTTCGACGCATTTCCCTCGCTTCCACGAAAATTCAAAAATTTCCAAAAAAAAAATACAAACAATAAAAAAACTCAAAACACGCGACATACACTCGCTTCGAATTTTCAAAAAAAAAAAAAAAAACTGAAAACGTCACAAAAGCACGAAATAACGACGGAAACGAGGGCGACCGTCCGTAACTCCCGATCCCGGAAGGGTTGTAAAGCCCGGGCCAAAAGACCGGGCCCGATAGCGCTACAATTGTCCGGAAGAGTGCGTAAAAGTGTTCGCCTAAAGGACGTTAAGTCCTTTTTTTGCAGTTTGCCTCGTTTTATTTCCGAGCGTCCCTTTTCTGGTCGCGGAACGCCATCGGGACGCCTTCACACCGATATAGATACTAGATTCAATTAGTTCGAGATTGTGTGTTGAAGATTAAATGATTATCTGAAGATTGATCGTTTAAATAATTTGAGTATAATCGGGTAATTATCTTATTAGTATTAATTCGTGCTCTGTAGATGTAATGAGTCCTAGAGCTCATGTGAAGATAACCTGATAAACTTTCTCATTGCGATACAGTAAATGTTAACATTAGTTTCGAGTAACGCATGAAGTTTCTCTTTATTTAATAGTCTATCTATTATAAGGGTTTATTCTTTAAGAGTATGAATTAAAAATCTTATTCAGCATTTATGTTATTATCTCATGACTGGAAACCCGCAATTTCGCGTATTTTTTTATTATACCTTTCTTTTGGATCGGGAACTGTATTTTTGCTAATAGCCTAATGTGGAACTTAACGCTATTTCATAGGGAAAATATTTATCTACATTCAGGATGAAATTAATTTCATTTGTGTCAATCTATTTCATTATTTTGAGTCAATATTGTCCTAGAATATTTCAATTCCATATCTATAATTTTTATAACTGAAAGTTTTTCTTAAGAAATCTCTTGAAATTGAATAGGTGTTAAAATTGAAACTCACATTGATCGATTTATACAAAATTAATTATTTGTGTTAATTTTATGATTTTAATTATTTTTTTAATAGCTCATTTTATCATATAATGGGTGTGAAGGTGACCTTATTGCCGCGTGTGTGTGAGCGCAATTTTATCAGGACGAAGGTTGCTGCGTCTTGAAGACTATGCGAAAAGTAGCGCAATAAAAACGTCGCGAAGTTGAAGAGTTAAAATAATTTAGAGGCCTCCGGGGCGTCCGCGGATAAGGATTATGTCCTTGCACAGATACGAGAGCCTTGTTAAAAGTTTGCTTCGGGCCTATCTGTTGGATACAACATTTCTTGTCCCACTAGGTTAAGCTGTACGAGGATCGATGGAAAATTCGGCCAAAATGTAATATTAAGCATACATGCTTTTTTATTACATAATTTTGAGTACTTGTGGAACAATATTCGTCAGATTAATAGGTTGTGTTAAGTTGGTATAATATTGTTTTTCTTTCTTCATGTCAGATTGGGCTACATTGAAGTTTCTATTGAGTTTCGTAAGTATAGTCTACTGAACTAGTTAACAATGGTTTGTTAGTTAAAAAATATTTCGGATGATATATTCTATAAATTATATGTATAATGCAGAAATAATTACTATTTTGCGTCAAAGTGATTGAAACACATCAGAGTTTCACATCAACTATATTCAATTTAGATCGAGATGAGCATCGAAATATCACACCACACATTGCACACGAAACGTCAAAGCTATAAACCGACGTCCGGTATTAATTTCGCACAACATTTACACAGCCGCATATTAATTTCCACGGCGCGATAGCTCACACGCACGCCACATTTTAACGGTCCGAATTCAAATTTCGAGTGCAGCGTACAAGGTTTTCCACTTTATCTTCAAAGCGCACCGGGCAAATTCACTTAAGCAAATATTTGTTAATAAGAAGAATGCTACTGTTGGGGGACGCCGAAACTGCTGAGGGGCGAATATGGCCCGCTTCAACCCTTCCGACCAGTCCCCAGACAATATAACGAACCCTTCCCTCGATGTGCAGGGTTGTACTCGGGCTATGGCCGTATAAATCACGCGCTCTCATTATATTTTAATTATCAGCCCTGGCACGAACTGCATCCCTCGGAAATACAGAGAAATTCAACCCCCGTTATGACACGATGATTCGCGAAAACGCACCGCGTACGTATGTTTGGCTTTAATATTCAGGTTTGAATTAACGCTTGATTCCGTGTTTCTATTGCATTGTTTCGTGTCAGATTATGGAATAATTGAAGATTATATCGCTCGGTGCGGTCTGAGTTATGTTGAGTCTTTCGGGAATATGTTATTTCGATTTTGAAGGTTGATAAATTATTTCGTAGAAGGGAAAATCTTGGAATATTTGCGAAATCTATAAATCATCGTCGATATTTGAAGTTAGCGTAAACTGCCATTTGTCTTTTATGAAAAAATAAATTTAAAGATCGCATTTACGCGGAATATCTATGCAAAAATATTCAATTATGCGCGAATAGAAAAGGTACGCCATTTCTCATCGAGTTTGTCGACGAAAACGTCGATTGATTTTCAAATTTTCCCTTCGTTCTGTTACACATGACAAATATAGGCCGATTTATCAGAAAATAAGTAATCCTTTTGCAGGATAAACTCTAGCGCAGATTTGAAGCTTGATTAATGACAACATTACGGGATCTCTGATTGATTTTTACGCACAAGTCTCCCCGATATTTATTATGTAATTTGCAAAATATTAATAGCGTGCAATGTTCAGTAATATTTTAGCGAAATGGGAGTCCATTATATCGTGAAATATATAGTTACGTACGGAAAGATTCTTTACACGGTGAATTTTCGATGCATATCGGACTAATGGATAAGCTACATAAAGCGAGAAAATTTCGTTCGGATCAAAATATTTTCAAAGAAGTGCATCGAAAATTTTCACTTAAAAGTAAAACGTAGTGCATCTCGGTGAAAGCATCGTTCAACCGAGAAAATTTTCTATTTCGCTAATGTATTTTGAAAGAATAATATAAATAAGAATAATTTGATTTTAAATAGCGAATCGGAATCTGAACGAGTTCGAGCATTTCATTTTGAAACTTTCGTCTTTCGTTAATGGAATAAATTAAAAAAATCAATTTGGAAAGTTCAATCGTTCGAGTGGAGCATTGTCTTATCTCGCTAAATTTAAAAGTGTTAATTATCGTGGCCGTTCAATTTCACCCCCAGAAAAGAACTAGACGATGAGACTCTGAGCTAATTTTTCTAGTTGAAAAGGTTTAATTTGAAAATAAGCAGGCAATTTATATACTCACTAGTATGGGAGGTTGAATTTCGTATAATGCTTTCATAAAATAAACATTCTAGAAATGTAAATGGTGATCATATTTCAAGCAATATCTGTGATTTAATATTACGTAGAATTAAGTCATTTATCGTATTATTACACGATTTTATTTCTAAAACGTGCTCAAACGAATTTTAGACGAAATTGATATTTTTAGATGAGATAATGATTACATAAAATAGCACGTTTTACTTAAAATAATGTTATACCATATTTATCTTTTACACATAAAACTATTGCTATCATAATAATTATTATCATGAATGATTAATTATCTGTAATTTTCCTAGTAATCGTATTTTTGCAACGAAATCATAATAGCGGCGTTGATATGACATGTCCGTTTTATATTTTATGAACCTTATCAGCGTTTTTTTTTGTATATAAGGCAGTTTTTCAAACATTATTTTACAGTACATTGAATACTCTAGCAGTATCAAATTAAAAAGAAAGTTCTACTTCATTTACTTTTCAAAATGGTGAACATATTTGGATTCAAAATCGTTGGATTTTCTGCAACAATATTGAGAATTTTGATTCTGCTGACGATCGTGAGCTGTGTACGCATTTATATTTAAATTATTTTTTTACACTTATAAAGAGTATCATAATAATATCAATAAAATTTGCAGGTCTCAGCTTTTCGAGTTGGTCTGTTCAATGGAAACTATCACAGAATGCCCGGTTTCAGAAGAGGTCCACGAATTTTCATCAATAGTCCGAGGCATTTCAGATTCAACCCGATCGTTAAAAATACATACATGACAGGACTCAGGCATAGATTTATATAAACATTATTTTACTGCACATAATTTATCTGGCAAATGTTTATATAAAATTTCATATTCAAGCAAATAAAAACATATTGTATTAAAATATATTTTCTTTATATTTTTCAACATTTTCAATCAACCATCGATCAAAAACGAATCCGAAACATCAAAACAACACACACACATACATACACATTCAGAATCCGATCGTCTCCAAGACCTCTTGCCATCCTTTAATTAAAACGCGAAGTCTGCGGACCGTGGGGCACGAGAGACCGGCTCAAAATTTAATATACACGCTCGAGCCCGTTTTCGACGGCGAAATGTCCCCTAAGCCGGGCCTGGAATCCTGCGAGGTATTTAATAAGTGTATCATCAGCTCTACGACCCCCCTCCCCTCTAACCTCACTCCTCTCCCAGAGTGGCGTTCCTCGAGAGCCTCTTCTGAAGAGAAGGTGGCCTCGAATTTTCCACGATGACCCCATAGCGGACGCTATCCGTCAAAGTGTCTCTTTCTCGAGTAAGCGAGGGTGAAACTTTAAATTTTCACGGTTCTTGAGGAGATAATTAAATTTTGAACCAATTGTGTTTGTAAAGTGTATGTTTCTTATTTATACAGATCTTACAAATAGTAATAGCGTTAATATGTCTGTGCATCTATTCGTCACAAGAGTTGCAATCTATTGTACGTAGCTGTTATGAAGATTGCATAAAATAGGTGCAGCTGGTAAAATGTGTTAATTCTTGAAAAGTATTCTTATTAAGTCTGCGTTAAAATCTTCAACGAAATGATTATTTATATTATTTTACAATCAATTGAGAACAACGAATTGTGATCTGTGAGAACTCGTACCCAGCATCATGAAAAAAATTACGCAGTACTTGTACTTGGTTTTATAAAATCTACTTGATCTCATGACTATACTCGGTTTTATTATGAAACATCTTCTAGAGTTTTTTTATAGAATACAGTTCTTTCTACGAAAATATGATACACGTCCCGAAATTAAATTATACGGAAAAAATAGGTCAGTAAGTGACTTTTGATAGTGGCACGCGTATCCTTCAGCGACATATATTTTCGCGCCGAGTGTCCTACGACTTCAACGAGAGATTTATACGCGAGCACGTACCAAAAGTGAAACGTCCATGAATCAATACGAACACAGAGACAAAAAGCGAAATATTCGTATATTATATAAACTAGGACAAAGAACGATTTCATTTTATTAATTTTTGAGAATTTTTTTTTCATTAAAAAGTATATCAGAAAAAACCAAGCAATACGATCTGCATAAAATACGTAATAGAATAGAGAACTAGCATAATAATAAAGCGTATGACTCGCTCGAACGGATTTACGGTCCGCGAACTGATCGTAAATCATCCGAAGGGGTATGCAATGTTGTAGTGTGCCTTCGAGGACCAGTTCGCGTCTTTCGCACTCTCCCTTTTGCCGACGCTCATTCTAAATGACCTTTCGAGGGTCGGGGGGTTTTAAGGTTGCGATTTTGCTACGAGAATTTGTCGCTAGTGGAAAACGCCTCTGTGAAAAATGAGATCTTCCCGCTATTTATTAACAGTCGATTGACTCTTGCTAAATTGAGATTTAGTTCCATAGCGACATATTAGAGTTTATATAAACTAATCTGGTACAAATCTATTAATGAATTAATTAATCAAATCTCATTTATGTCCTAGATACACATGTTAGTAGTTCGCTATTCTTATTTAGTTGAATATAGATTAGATTTTAATAAATTTCGAATTAAATTAGTATCGTGTATTAATGGTAATTCCATAAAGTTTCGCTTAGAAATTATGATTTTAACTATCGAATATAGTGTAATATATTTAACTAGTGGTCAACCTGTTGAAAATATCAACGCAGTTTTGCAGCGTTATATAACACACACAGGCACAGAATAGCACTGTTATATAGCTAGATTATAAATCGGTCTACAATAAATATTCTATCAGTCAACATCTCTCTCGACAGCTCAAAGTTCGTGTGAGTCTAGATCATTGCTAGTAACAAGCAAGAAAGTTATTAGCAATTTTCGAATAAACACGTGAATCAGATAGAAATGAAAATTCAGCATCTAATTTCAACTGTTTTTCACTGCAAAAATGTTAGAACTCCACAGTTGATTTTCATAAAATATCAGTTTACACACAACACCTTAACATCAACGCCATTCTTCCGACCATAAAAATTCCTACGAACCAATTACACCCACACATCCTCCCAGACAGCCGACCTCACCAGTCACCACATCTGCATGTCGAATGCCAATTAAAACCGCCAACCACTAAAAAACCAATCGCTCGCATGCACACGGGCCACTCGAGCCACTCGGAGCGATACCAGCACACCCCGCAATGCCATACCCACCCGACCAGCCCAACGGGCCCAACTAACCCATTCGACCCCCGGACCTCCTCGGGCCCGTGATTTATAACCGGTCGCCGACAATAAACTGTTATCGCCCACGTCTGATTGCCAACCCGCAAGGTAAAAACGTCGTCAGTTCTGGGCGGACACGGGCCGGCTAACGTGACAGGAAGCGGCCGCTGACAAATGACCCGAGACTCTGACCTTTTTATTTATTACCCGACCTATGTAAGTGTGTATAGACGCGGCTTTATTTTTTTCTATTCGAAGAGTTTTCGCCGAGTCGATAGGTGTCGATGGACTTGGGTTTTCGAGCCGTTTTGCGGAATTTGCGCAGTCGGCGTTATTGCGAGAATGCTTCGTATTGCTTTATTTAAATGGAACGAATCACGTAATTTTGTAAATGGTTATTTGTTGTTGCAAGTATTGGTATGATTTTTTTTTAATATTTCTATTATTCATCAATTTTGAAGTGAAGAAAAAACTGCTAGATAAATGAAATTTGAAGAATAATCAGCACACGAAAAATTATGCTATTATATAATCGATTGAATTCAATCGAAATAGACAATGTCGTATATCCATTTTTAAGACCTGTATCGTAGAATATTACAATTATACTATTATTGAATTAAATGGATCTAATATTTGAAAAATAAGACTAAACTATCACATCGGTTTAGAAAAATGACACATGACTAAAACTAACATTAGTAAGATCGAATTCTGGAGTCAGCCTTTCGAATACTGCTCTGATCTGATTGATACTTGAAACTAATAATATAATTACTAGATGCTTCATTTTTACGACACATTGATTATTTTATTACACTACAAGCGAATTAGTGATATAAATCTAAATTATACGAAAATCATATATTTGCGAATGAAACTTTCAAAACTAAAAAGCAATACCAAAGAATGTTTTTATACATTTACAATACAAATATAAATATTTTTCATAATACGTACAAATGATAAAATCACAATAGAATCATTTATAATGTATTAATCTTCATTGTGAAAGCAATAATGAGTCTATCACAAATCCAAAAATAGAACGAACGAAACAGATCAGACAGAAAAACGAGTAATAAGCCAATAATGACGTTACGAGATAATCTCATTCTTATAACAGAATAAGTGGAGCCCGCAGACCGGAGAGTTGTCGACGGATTTCAGGGGGTGGTCTTTTTTCCACCCCCCCATAGCTTTGACGATTCGTCGATTTCGAAATTCGAATTAGCGTGGTCGGTGAAGAGAAATCGGGGGATGGATAGGAAAAAAGGCGACGATTGACGGGTGACGGGTGCTAATTAACGATTCTTCGGTCATCAATGATTCGTGAACGTCGAACGGCGCGAAAATCCGGAAAAGCGGAAAAGTGGGCGTCGCGACGTTCAGATGTGAACGTTTTCCGAATGGAGCAAGATTGATTGAAAATTTTATGTGTGTGTATGTGCATATTTTTAGAATTCGATTCGATATGTTTAGAATGATCGCTTTTCATAAATATTAAATGGGTGTGATGTTTGCGTTTTCGTTCTTGTGAAATAATTTCCTTTTTGAGGTAAACACGTTGAAAAATAATGTTTAACGAAATTTATTTTTTCAAATGGAACGAATGTAAATTTCGGAGTATCGACGAGAAATGTGTTTTTTGTAAGATGAATAACGCCTACGTCGAGTCCTTAAAATATTTTGAATGTGTTCATTGTAATATTATAATGCCAATGCGAAAATTTCTTTCATTTTAAGATAACACGGTGAAAAAAGATCAAAGGTAAATCTAAATTCAATTTATATGAAAATGTATAGGTATGAAACTCAAGAGTTTAATTCAAATGTATTATATACGAATATAACAACAGCCCACTGAATAAAATAATCATACTTTTGAAATATGATGTTTTAGGCATGAAATTTACAACTGAGCCGCAATATTTATTTAAATTCCCCTGCGATTAAATTAAAATTAAATTTCACTCAACGTAATTAGATTGGTGAAATTTTATTCCAGGTTAATCAAATGAAAATATGATGCTACGTAAATATTAAAATATCACATCTACGATATTTGTTTATTAAAAATTGAATAAGAATCGAAGTGTGCTCTAATATTCGCGTCATATAATAGTTTCGATGGAAAATCAATGAAAATGAACCCTAGGACTTTGTTCTAGATCTAGGGCTATAAATAAAATTGATTGTTTGTCTTTGACCCCTAAAGTGGGTCTCCAAAAACGAGATGCCCTTTCAAAACAACGCTTTATTTCCTTTATATTCGAGCAAATTGCAAATTGAACGTGAACAACGTTGAAATTTGCGAGTACATACGAGGATATGATTTTTGGAACATTATTATATTTATCTTTCTACAATTGATTTTTTAATTTAACTTTTCATTACTCATTATAAAATCAAAAAGATTTTTACAGAAATCATATTATACATTTTAACGATTTTTCTAATCATTCAATCGTCTACGGTGAAAGTTCTTGTGAAATCGGAACATATAGCCTGAACGATTGCGAAAACTGCACAGAGATACGATCGACTAAATTAAAATTTTATATGCAAATTTTATCTTAATTATCCTCTAGCATATATGGTAAAACTCTATTCGCTCAAACTGAATTTGATTAAACCAATTTTGTGCTCGCGCCACGGTATAATAGTGAGCCAATACAAACTCGTCGAAACTTTATCATCGTTAATGAGTTTCATCTAATCTGGACGAAAATATCCAAACAGTACATGCATCAATGTTGTTTCGAGTTAAAAACAAAACGTCGTGCAAATTTCGATTTATATACATTCGTATATAAACATTTTTCGAACGGGAACGGGGTTAATGGTGTTCTATTTAAAACGGATCGTTTCGTGATTGTGAACGATTCCCGTTAATTTATTTATACGAAGGAAAATTGAATGAATTTCAATGTTGTGTTTTCGAGAATAATCGCATTTCGACGTGAATTTGTCAATTTCAGATAAACTCTTTCCCCTTCGAAATCTACGGCTACGGTATTCAAAGTGTAATTATTCAAACGCAATTCAATGTATAAATAATAATTATTGACTGCGAGCATCGATATTTTATGCAAATCTACTGAACGTAATTTTGGCGATGCGCAATTATGCAATGATGTTACGGACGTTTTCATCTATTTAAAAATTTTATTGCGAATTATTCTGGTTAACAACATTAATTCGTATTACTAACGGATCATAAAGATTTATCGCACCCAGATACAAATTCCAGATTATTTATTAATAAAAATATTGTATAATATCGAATGAATGAGAAAATATGATAATTTACACAGAAGAGAATTAAAATCAAATACATTGAGTCATAAGAAAATTGAAAAATTTTTTCAATTCAAAAAATCTGATTCTTATAATATTTCATTGATAATAATATTAAATTGAATCCGTATTGCAGCGTTGAAAAAAAATGACACGATTCAAAGATCAAATATACACGCTCGAGTGAATGCGATAAATTGAAACGCTAACATTTCCATCTAACAAAAAGAAAAGGAAAACAAGCAAGCAAACAGACAAAAAAACAAACCAAACGAATAAAAAAAACGGGGAAAAATACGAGTGCATAACACATCCTACCTTCGCACTGGGCGCATATTTCCCGCGCTTTTCCCAATTCAAATATGCATGCCGGGACGTTTTTGAAGGCGCGTCGAGATTTATTATTCAACCGAGGTGCGCAGTTGACGTCCGAATATATTGCGCGGGACTCGTATTAAAATCCTTATTTTATATTATATACGCACACGAGGCCGGGACTTCCCGAGACTTTCGGCGAATTTTCACGGAGACGGGCTTTCGCTAAAGACGCATTCACTTCGATACAATAAATAGATTTCATTTGATTTCAATTGAAATTGATAAATTTTGAATCTTATGTGTGTCATGCGCAGGCGCAAAACACTCTTGTTTGTCACTCATATCGTATTCGGAACGAGTGCATATAATCTGTATTCACACACAGTTTGAGTGTACATAGCCTAATATTTGCATACGATGTGAGTGTACATAATATAGTGCGAGTGCAAATAGTAATATCCATTAATTTGATATAATTGATTGCACTTCATTATCATCCAATCGAAAGACTAACTAAAGCATTTACATTATGTAGTATTTGTGACATGAATTTTAATAGTCTTCTTTTAATAAGAAAACAATTCATTTTTACTATAATTTCCGTTTAAACATATTTTTTTTTAAAGTTAGTCTTTTTTCTGGATGTGGAGTAAGCCTTGTAGGCTAGTTGGTGAATGTTTCATGCTGCGCACCTTCGTTACTCCGGATCTCTCTCTTTCCGTATGTGTTGTTGGCCTTTCGACAAGTGGAGGGCATTCTTCGTTATTTATGTAATTTATATACTCGGTTGTAGTGTTGTGTTGTTGAATTATATAGAAATTGAGCGAGTTCGCCTTTTGTCGTCTGAAAAGCGAGTGCTCCAAGTCGATAATGTTGAGTTGGTTTCTTAGAGGGCGTGTGTTGAACTAGTTTAACTTTCAGCACACATGTGTTGAGATGAAAATTTTAAATTTTCAGGTCAACTTTTTTAACTTGATAGTTTTTTATTGGAACGAAGAAAATTTTGTATCATGTATGAAATTAAAAAAGATGATAATATGTTTCGATGAACACATCTCAATAACTTGTTCGATAGAAAAATGTTTATAATAAATTTTAATTATATAAAAAATCCATATAGATTTATATTAAAATCAATTTATTATTTGTATCTGACATGGAATTTGATGACAATCAACCTTGTAAATTATTAATTAAATTCGAAAATTAATTTCGAAGATAATCCGGATTTTTTTTTTGCGAATTTTCCGAGAACGCGAACCAATTAGATCCTTCAGCTTGACGAGTCCTTGGACGTCGGCGGAAAATCCCCTTTTCCTCAATTTCCATCCCGTCTAATCCGATCGATCATCAAAAGCGGGACCTTCACCAGTCGGAAAAGCGGACCGAATCGATTTCCACGGACGTTCGAGGAGACTTTTCCGGAACGTCACGGCCGTTTTCCTCGAAGTCCCTCGACTTCCCCAAAACCACTATAGAAAGATTTTGTATAAATTCGCGAGCGCGTGCGATCTTAGTATGGAAATAAATTGGAAATTATCCGAAAGTTTCGGTCCGCCGACAAATTGGATTTTCGTTCGTTTTATGCGTCGTCGAGCGATTCGTTAACAGACTGTGTGTTTACGCGAGTAATTTCTCGACATTCTTCTTCGCCGTTTCCGTTTTGTTTGCGAACAGCCTGCTAGGCTTTTGCTCTATGGGAAAATGCGTAGCGTAATTGATACGCAAAGCGGATCGATTATTTCGCTAATTTGCCGCCTGTCACGTTCACGAGGCTGACAAATAAAATCGTTCTCTAGCCTCTCTCTAGAGGATTATTTTTATTTGTATTGGCTTTATAATATTGAACGTCGACGACGAGATAATTTTTCATTTCGCTACTCGTCGATATGCCGCAATGTCAATTTGTATTTCGTGGAAACGATAATATGAAGTTACATATTCTGAAAATTACGAATTATAGTCGAAATGAAGCGTAGAATTTTCACATAGATTTCCTTTGAAATAATACCGACTTGTACATAATAATAATAATTTTGTACATGTCATTATACTTGTACGTAAATAGTCGGTAAGGAAAGTATAAAAATATCTATACATTCATTTCATATTGAATGAAACTTTCGGTTTTCCAATAATTAAATAGTAGTTCAACTGTATATTATAGTCGAAAAAATAATGTATTTACAGTTGAATTTCTAATTAAAGGTTGAAGAATCGTATATAAATCTCAAATGCGAATGATTTTCAATTGATTGAAATTAATGTCATTCAAGAATAAACTCATTTCAACATCAATGGGCACCTCACAAAATATTAAAATCGATTAAATCCACCATCAAAAGTCCTCAATACAACCTTGTGAAACATGCCAGTCACTGCAATTCCTCAACACCGATTGAGACGCCTCAATCGAACCTTTCAAATCCGAAAAGAGGGGCGAAGGCTCGACGCCTCGGCCTTCGCCCTCCGACCTCCCCGCGCCCCTCGAGGATAACATATTCATCGCGATGTGACAACTCGTTACCCAACAATGCCTCCGATACAATGAGGCCGTTGCGGCCCTCTTGATCCCCATTCAACGCCGTCTTTATCCTCGCGCCCAACACTTCATCCTTCTTATAATTCTGTCCGCCATTCATCGGCCACGCATCAATCTTCTTCGATGAATGACAATGTTCGCGAGGAGCGATATTTCATTTTTTTTTCCCCACCAACTTTTTTATTATCGTCCATCGTGCGAGAGGAGCGAGACGTTCATTGTCGATGGTTGCAAAACGGCTCGGAGGCAAAGTAGCGTGTAATCGCAGCACTTTGACAGTGATCTTTTGTGCGAAAAAATTCCGCAAAGAAAACGGGCAGGTCTTATTGATATTTTTGGAGAATCATAAAGAGAGTTTGAAAAGTAATTACGAGGGTTTCTTGCTTTTTTTCCCTCGATATTACGGTCGGGTTCTTAGTGGGTATCGATTTTCATCGGTTCGCCCTTGACCTTCATTTCGGGCTTCGTATCAAATTATTATTTGAAGCTATTATGCTTTTAATTTATATTTAAATTAGGTTTGCGAAATGAAATTAGAAATATCCGAAATTGAAAATAAATTATTAACGAGGACACCGTCTCTTAAACCAGCGATAAGTTCAATTAAGTAATTTTAGATATCCTTGAATTTATTATACACATTCAAATAAATTTCCATAAAATTATTCAAACTAACCAACTCTTAATTGAAATGAAAAACCCAACTACAACTAATCAAACACGCCGAGCTAACATTTGCGTTAATCGTCGAAACGCACATCCGAATTAAATCCCAACCTTCACACCTATTCATCCAACGTACATATCTATGTATTATTTCACCAAAAACCAAATAAATCAACAACGGAGCCCTAACCCAACCAAAGTGGAAACTATGCGAAACCGATAGCGAACGAAAAAGAGCACGCACGCAGCCGTTCACGGTTAGACGAGTGCGAGCAAACAGTTCGTGCCCCTTAAACAACACAAATATAATAAAAACATGCGCGGGGCGTAACGAACTAAATAAATACGCAATTTTACCCCCCTTGGCCTCCCCATATACGGGCCCCTCTCATCGAGATGTATAAGGGTGTGAGTGTGTGCTTTGCTCTTTGAGCCAGAGGTGCGCAAATATTTTCGGATGCTATCGTATTGAAATGAATTAGATAAATATTGCATTTCTCTTTGTGTTTGTTTCGTTTTATTCGAGATTTAAATAGAATGTTTTTTTTTAAAGAAGCATTAAATACAGTTTTATAGGTCTGTGATATTCTTTTGTTTAAGTACAAAATCAACTACATCCATAGGAATTATTTTAAAATAAGATGAATTTTATAAATGAAATATAAATTTTCACTTTGAAAAAATATTTTTGATTTAAAGAAGTTTAAATAGATCTGAAAGCTGTATTCGCAATGAGACACTTATCTAGTCAAATAAAGGTATGTACTTATGAAGCAGACTATCAGTTTGTTTTCGAGCTCAAGAGTTGATGGATTAGATTAGGTAAGAACAGTTTTTCTTTTTTCAGATTAGACTAGGATGATTCGAGCATCGTGTCCATAATTTATTCCACACATACCTGAATAAATTGAAATTGCTATAAAATTAAATTATAGTACAATTTTGATCAATTCAGGCATGAACAATAGAAAATTCATCAACTAGAGTAATAGTTAATATTTTTTTAGCGATGAGATCTATTATTATTGATAAGAATTCTATGGAAAAAAAAATCGACCACACTCGAGTTGAATTAATTAAAATTTCGGACCTAAACTTCAATAAATATTATCAAAAACACAAGACAAAATAAACGCATCGAAAACAACTGCACTCAACACACAAAAACAAAACCACCCCTACCCACATGGACTGCGATAGAAAAACACCCCTACCACCCACATATTAGAGCATACGAACTAACCGAACAGACCCATCGAAAGACACAGAACCGGCGGGCAAAATTCAAAAGTAAACACGCCCGGGGCGGGCGTCCATTAGCGACGACCCCCAAAAACCAACCCCCCTAAACCATCTCCCATAACCACCCCCAAAACCACCCCCTGAAGCCACCCTTCGTCTGCAGCGACCCTCGACATTCGTCGGGGCCAGTCCTCGAGGGTCGCAGATATTGGCCGCGTTGTCCTGCGGCGCAAGCATCCCATTATACGGTGCCGCGTTAATCTCGCACTCGTTATATCGCAGCCGCTTTTGTGTCGTTCTTAATTAATCCGCTGATTAATGTTTTGGATGTTAGAGTTTTGTTCGCGTCGATTCTGCACCCTTTCGCTTCGGAGTTTTCAGTCGATAGATTTACTGTGTGTGGATAGTAATAGTATGTGTTGCATGCGAGGATCCTAGAAGTTTAAGGATTTAAGTATGCATGATAAAATTTTGGCAAAATCAAATTTATCTATTAAATAAATATTGAAAAATATAATGTGATGATGAAATGTTTTTTATTAAATGCAGATTCTGTAAACGTTAATATATTTTTTCTAAATTTAACGAATGGACGTATTTGAAGTGAATATCTACTCAACTCCAGAGATTTGAATTTACAATAACATTTAAGTATTTTCCTAAGTTACTAGACAGTTTATTAGTATAACATATAGGTATTACGAAACGATGATGGTTTAGAAACAAGCTAGCCATTGATAACACATATGTTACATCAAGTTAGAAAATATCGGATAGGAATTGATCACAGAAGTGCGCATCGATACTCCAGCTAATGGTCAATTAATACAGGAATCATCAAGGCTTCAGACACTAACCGTTACATGCATATGTATTAAAATCGAAAATATTTAAAATTCACCCGCAAGGCTCTTTATATTTTACGATTTCATATAGAAGATTGCCTATTTCCGAAACGAGAACGAATCAGAGTGAATAATTCAAAGCGACTATGATCGATAGACACGTCTTTGACGAATAATTTATACGAAGAGCAAACGAATTCTATATCCCGTCTAATGCGTACGAATCAATTTGCTACAAATTGAAATCCGCCATGCGAAGTGCAGACAGCGGCGAGATCAAAAAGCCAGCACATCTCCCCCTGAGCAGATTCGCTCAGACCATGCAAAACCACCCTTTTTGCAGAAACGCATACTATTTCATACCAACCCCATTAGGACGATAAAACAAACCCGCCTCGGGGGCTCAAGACTTTTCATTCGGCGGAAGCGCAAACATAATTCAAAATTTTAATTTAATTGCTTCTATTCGTTTTGTGACGTTTTTCATTCTCTCCGTCAAATATTTGGCCGTATTATTAAGCGTTTTCGCAACTTTCGCATCGCTTATATTTATGGATGAATGTTGGTATTGCGAGATTGCAATGCGAGAGGGTGGACGTCGTATTTTAGCTAGTGCGCATCCCTCGTGATCGTTATACGACCAACAAGTGCAAGCTTTTATTATTCTTGCCGAAAAAGAATGGGGAAAAGACCCTATCAGGTACTATAAAAAACACATATATTTTTATTATTAAGGCCCCTGTGGCCCTTGTGATACTTTCGGCCTAAGTATTTGATTTTTATTTATGAAAGACCGGTTACTGCGACTCGACGTTGCTCAAGATTATAGACTTTGAGTTGATGTAATGATATAAAATTCTTATCAGATGTGCACACAATTATTTTCGATCAAAATCTAATGATACCACAAAATACACACTGACATACTAATGAAATATTTTTATAAATATATCGAAGTGCATTTAATGCCATTGTTTACTAATTTGCATGCATTTACTTCACACGTATTAAATTCCTCCTCGATCGAATGAAAACGTTATCGTCACATAATGGCGCTGGAAGTACGAGCGTCGCACTTAATCTACAACGGCACAGTATAAAACGGGCGTCCGACATCCTCTAGGAAAATTGAAATACACACAAACACCCATATTATATAGCAGCCATTCGACGGAATATGTTCGACGCTTCGGTTGAAAAATGGTAAACGATCGTTCCGGGACGAGCTTCGGATATATTAGAGCGACGTAGTGCAACATAATGGCGAACGCGAACGAGTTATCTCGTCCCGGCGAAGACGGGGGCGTTTTTCACGCCTGTCGATGGAAACTCTTGCACAATGTGTGTATGTGTGTTCTTTATCCCTGAAATAAAAGGCTGTGTGATTCGACGAGTCAATTTGTCCCACCCCTGGAAGGTTATCGTCTCATCTGGCTCGGTAATGCGAGATCAAAGCGACGATCGAACGGGATACTTTCAGACATTAGATATGGACCCTTTGTCGATTTTTTTATATATATATGTACATATATTTTTTTTACACCTAAAGCCTCTTTTATTACGCTAGCTGCTGTTACCCAGCATTGCTCGAAACTATAAACTTGAGACGACCGTGGGACTATTAAATTTTCTGAAGATACTCTAGGATTGTTCCTGTATCCAATATGTGTATCTATTTATATCACCTGCAGTTTACACATGACTGCCACTTTTGTCCAAGAAAGACAAACCTTTTTGAAATTCCAAACAAATTCTGAATCGATTCAAGAATCTTCTAACAAAGAAACGAGCTTAAGATAACTCACCAAAGTTTGATAACATCAGATAATATAGTAACGCATACAACACAAAAATACAAATATTCATATTCTTACAATAATTTTTCAATATTTCTAATATAAAATATTGGGTATTTATTAAGGGAAAATTTCAAATAAATGACGTTAATATAAAATGACATAAGTAGGGTCATTGCTGTATGTATTTTTTATACCCTCGATGTTAAAGCGAATGTGTATTTTTTCGGGTATTGTTCCGCTAATCCCGCAGGCTCTCGGTTTATCGCTTGCGCATTGTGATTCTTGATCTAATAAAGGGATCGCATAAATTAGGGGTCGTTGAGGGTGAAATCGAAAAAAAAACTCATCGTTGATGAAATATAGTCGTTCATATATGCAGCCGCAGGTGAATATCCCTAAAAGGGAACGATATGAGAAAAATTTGACAATCGTTAAAATATTTGTGTCATATCAAGATATGGTACTGTATTATGCGTTGTATTCATTGAACTTTTTTTCTATAGTTTGAGTGTTATAACGATTAATGCGAACTGAAAATTGAAAAGTTGAGCCTGAATTGTTCATAGAAAAATGTAAAATCGAATCGAATTCAATGCACGAATATTCTAGTTATTTTCCGTTTCAATTATTTCGGCACGAACGAAAGAAATAAATTCGAATAATATTTATTCGTCCGAGCGACGCGAACGAGCGCACAGCGACGTCTATTAGCGAAAATCGCCCTCTCTCCGCTCAATATAAATAAATCGCAATCACGAAGCGACGCAAAAGCGACGAGGCAACATCACAAAACTTACCCCATTAAAAATATTCAAGAGACGTACCGAACCCAACCCCGACCGAGCAAACACAAACGACCGAAAGAGAGAGAGCCTCGGTCCCAGACGTCTCTTCGGCCAGATGAAGCAATGCTACGAAAATACTACATACCTCCAATCGAAAAAGAAAGAAAGGGAGGGTCCTCTCGAGATTGAAAGACTGAAAGTCGGAAATTAAATTTGCATCGGGATCGCATTATGCCGCGTTTCCGATATGGACGATGGCGCACGCATACTTCGCACTATGAATAAGATTCCAGTGGTGGTCGGTTCTAAAGCTCAGTTTTGCGTACCGCGACAATCAGCAAGTAGCAAGCAGCATGAAGCGTGATCGACAATGGGAACAATAAATTCAATTTCTTAGGTCTCGATTGTTATCATTGTTAACTACGTTGTGTATCTTATGCTGCTTGGGTGGTATGAAAAATCAAGCTGCAACCTCAGGATTATAGTCCTCCTTATATATTAAAAAATAGAAATAATATTGATGATTCTTTATCAAATTTATGAAATTAGGATGTTATATATTTTCTATGAGTATTAATTTCGACTTTGTAGCTGCAGTATCCTCTGTGAACATTGTCACCGGCCGCTACTGTCAAGGTTCTATACACTCTTCGATGTCATGAATGCGTCATGCGGAAAACGGGACGGCATGCAAATGGACTGATTATGTAGAAGAAAGCTTTTCGAACGGATATGGACCATACGGACGCCGGTGATACGACATTATTGGGGACGAATTCACGGGAGGTCCTCGCTACGGACCCTACATACGAAATGCGTCTTTTTTTCCGTATTTTTCCATGGGACGTTATGTTTTCGTTCTCATTTTTCCGATGATTTCGTCGGCGTTCGTATCGGAAAGTTTGTATATCATTTTGGCGGGGATTCGTAAGTGCTGCTTTACATATGCGTTTTGTGCGTGCATAGTGTGTGGATTTGAATATGAATGTATTGTATGATTTTTGTTTTTCCGTTATATTTTTCGATTTCTATATCGTTAAATGTATATTTTTTAAATTCTAGATAAAAAATAGATAATTGATATCTATTTTACTTTCAATATATTATAAACCTGTTGAGTCTGAAGTTTGAATTTTATTGTGAGATCCCAAAGAGAATAGTGACGAAGCGTTAAAACGTGAAGCTTTTGAGCACATGCTGAAACAACCTTAAGTGGATACTCGTGGAAACATGAGATAATAATACAGATTTTCCATTTAAGTATAAATATTTTAAATATTTAATAAAACTATTTCAGGATAAATTGAATAATGGCATACTTAAAACGATTCATTTATTTTTAAATTCAAAATAGAAATTGTTAGACTTGGATTGAAAATGACTCAACTTAAAATGGAAGACTTGTATTACGAAGATTCCCAACATTAAGCATGTGTATTATAAAGGATTTAGCATACTCCCCATTAATTGCTTCTTCCCTCGCATCCGCAATATGCAAATCTGCCATTGAGACTTTCAGCGGCTTCAGACTCCGGCTGCGGAAACGGCAATCGAGCCAACAATACACGGCTCACCCCACAATCTAAACTACACCATCGGAACATATTACAGCCACCCATCATACGCTTTTGTCTGGCAAATGCGTATTTATGGACGCTTATCTCACCGCCACTTTCGCCGCCCCTCCGGCCAAGAAGACATCTGGACCGTTCGGGGGATTTTTCCTCTTCCTTCGTCTTCTTTTTTTTTGATTTTATTTTATTTTATTCCGGCTCAGGTCGAACGGCGGTGGGTCTTTTTATTTTTTCAGCTGACTGCCGCAATAACTATAAAACAACGTGTTCGACTCTTCCCTTCCGTATCACTTTATTAGTGGCTTCGTGGCACATGTCTTTGCCGTATATTGCTTTCAATCGGCTGCGCTTTAAGATTGTACGTGCGTGTGTGCGTCTAAAATTTGCCATCCGACCTGAAGGTCTTTTAATAAAATCGAAGAGAATCTATATAGATAGTATGCATGGACGAATGTATGTCGATGGTGGTGGTGCGTATAACGGAATTGTATCAATGGATATCTCTCTGCCTCGAGGGTGCGGCTGAAAAGGAACGTTTTTAATAAAAACTTCCTGGATCAGCGGTTTTCATGTGTTCGGCATATGTCGATAGATTTTTTTACGCTCTACATATGAAAAAAATACGGCTCGCGTATAAAAGCAATTTGCGATTTTTGCTATGTCGATTTGGATTCGGGTCCGCGTATTTTTCCATGACCAATCTTCGATTATGTTAACATAGTTTCTACATAATTAATCAATGAGTTATATTATATACATATGTATGTATATCGTCATATATTTTGAAAGTAATTTGAACAAATTTGATATTTTTTAAATCAATTGGAATTCCCCATGAACTTAGAAACACTGATCTTTAAATCGACGAATAATAACTTCTCAGTTCAATATAAATGTCAATTTAATTGAAACCAAAATGCAGATCGTACTTATAAGCAGTTTTCTTATAATTAAAAGACAGTTCCTAAGAATTTTTCATTCTGTATATTCAAAAATACCAACTTTTATATTTGATCCATTCAAGAAATTATTTATTTTCATTCAAATCACATATGCATTGCAGAGAGTGCAAACGAAATCAGATAGCTGAAACGTGTCGTAATTAATTGACAACGAGACGAGTGTCGATTCTAGGGGAACATATTTCACATTTTAAATCTCCCCCATCGAATTTTAAAGGGTTTTAGCACATTTCGAAGCGCTCGGTGGAAATCGTCACGTCACTCGCGATAAATATCGGCTGCATTAATATCAATGTCGTCATTCAATTCGGTCATATAATATTTCGTCTCACCCTCGTTCGAGGGGATGAAATCCGGCAAAGCCCGAACTTATTTGGGAAGGGTTGTTGGGCTGTCGTCCGACTGATGATGAATGCTTTCGAAGTGATTTGCCGGAGTCAGGGACGAGTGCCTCTGGAAAAAATCATTCGTCTTCTGGATTCGATTGATAGCGTATAGTGTATGACGTGTCGTCGACTTGTATGCACTAAGGATTCATGCCTTATGCATTTTTCCATGAATATAAATATTGGGCAATCTGATGATTTGTCAATGTGATGCGGTGCGGGATGGTGATGCGTTCGGCGGTGATAAATGATGTTTTTAGATGCTGTTTCGGTAGACTTGCTTAGCTTGTTTCAATGCTGGATGGGATGATTGATTGTTTGTATTTCGAGAAATAAGTCTATATTATTTATGCCGAATTCATATTTGTATTATGTATTTTATTTTTTAATTGAGTATTTAAATGCGTATAAATGAAATCTTTTTATACATTCAAAGGCTTTTAAAAAAGGAAGGGACGAATATCAACTACATTTTCATACAAGTATATTTATTATTATGATAATCACTTAGCATAATTACACCACTAATTGATCATAAAAAATGCTAACTAGTATAAAAAGAACGATAAAAACTTTGAACGACCATAAAAAGCACACAAAATAAAATTCTCATCCCCTCTAATATAAATATATATATCGAAAGGAATATAAAACAGACGAGAAAAAACGAAATCGATTCTAATGGACGTTAGAATAACGCACCGACCCCATATTTTTCTTGCACTGGAACAAATTGATTTTCGTCAGAGACCACGAACGCTGTTGACACTGACGAGCTTTCGAAAGAAAAGCAAAAATCATCATCATGAACCGACGACTCGATCAACCCCGGCATAATTGATCTAGGAGCGTGGGTTAAGTTAACATGACCCGAGGCCACACTCGCAAACTCCACTAGGGGGCTGCTTCGAAATATCAAACGTAAGGGTGGGTCGGATGTCGATGTATGAATTCGAAAAATTCGATTTGAATGCCTATTATAATAAGCGTGTATTTATGAAAATCGATTGTGAATATTATGAATATACGATAAATCTTTGTATATGTGCCATTACATGAATCGAAGGAAATGTTTAGCTAATAATAAAATCGGATCAAAGTATTTGAGGTCGATTTCATCTCAGTATTTTCTATATTAAGTATATAAGTATTATCTAATTTATTATCCGGTTTATCAAGTGATAATAAATCTAAAATTTGACTATGTGGGATTGAAATTTTTAGTTTCGTGTAATCCGTAGATTATCAGAAACAGCCGTGAATCTATGAAAAAGAGAGAAAGAGATCGAAAATTATCGTTTGATTTATCATACGATAAATTAGGCAGAAAGTCGGACGATAAGCAACATTATGTGTGGGACATTTAAGGCAATTTTTTTTTAGATTTAGATGAATAATTTCACATATAACAATTTTATGTTATACTGAATCATCACAAAATTTAAATTCGACAATTATTTTTTTGATTATTATTCAATAGATCACAATGAGCTTAAAGTCTCGAGCAACACCAGGTCACAGCATCTAGCAAAACATAAAAATTCAAACCCATCATTGCAATTACCCACCCCCTCTCATAATATTATACACTCCCGAATATTACGTATGAAAACGGGTGGATTTGTCGGGGGGGTGGCGCTCACGTATAAGGGTCGAAGCGAGCCGAAGATAGTCCGATATCAAAGCATCCCCTTTTCCCTACAAGGCCAAGGGTAAGCTCGCTTGCTTCTTCTGTTGTTAAATAAATTTTTGACGGGCGATTGTCTGGCATAGAGGGTACGTTCGGCCGGAGAGTGCCTGGCGCGATGAAGGATACGTGCTCGCATTTTCTTCATATACGCTTATATATCTATGTATAATACGGTCGGTGGAGGGCGAAAAAAAAACTTTGAATATCTTCGCAAATTGGACGCGTTCCCTTTTATGTCGAATTTGCATTTACGAGATGCGAGAGGGCGTGCGAATTTTCATGCCGAGAAACGACGCCATAAGCACGGAGCTTCGGATGTGCTCGTTTGGTGTAATTTTTTCTTAAAAAAAAAAAACGACTTGATATATCTCTCTATTGCACTCGAATATAGATTTTTTTTCTATCATTTGATTTTAAATTGTGAGAAAATTTTATTGATATGGAAATTATATCGCTTTTGAATAAGAAATTCAATTTCATACACTGTGAATACTTTGAAAAGATAAAAGGTTCACACAATCAATTTTTATTCTATTAGCTACACAGGTATATGAAATTTGATTTAATAATTCATAGAAAAATTTGAAACATAAAATTTTATGTGCATATATGATACTTTTGCAAGTGGTACAGATCAGTTGGAAATTTTTACACATCGAGATATTTTCTATGTAAAAACCAAAAGTATTAAATTTTGAAAAACCAAAAGAATTACGAGTATGTTGTAGGTCAACAATTTGACAGTTTTTTCGAATTAAATGCGACAAATATTCAAAAGAATGAAGCAAGTTTTCAAATCGATACTTTTAAGAAACAAAAGATTTTTTAATCGATTCTAGTCATAAATAACACAATCAATCATCTCACGAATCCACTGTTGTTCAAAAATATACATATAACAGAAGATTTTCCAGCATCTGAAAGAACTCTAACTCAATATTAATGATAACACTGAATCCGATACACAAGCTCATATGCCATACTAAAATTTGCTCGAATAAAATAAATCAAAATATATAATAAAATACGAACAAAAATCAAAAGTATCAACCCTGCATATATGTACAAGGCCACATTTTTCAATGATTATAAACGTCACATGGCCATAGAATATGAATGCGGCGAGTTCATTAGGGCGTCAAAGCGCAAACCCTCACGCGATTAAGGGCACGTCCCGCAACACTCCCGAGGACCAGATAAACTCAAACAGACCGCGGAGGACCTCATGATACTTCCGATCCTTCGACTATGGCTAACTGAGAGCGTCTGGTACGTGATTCCGGAGTACGGCGACGACCGGAGGTTAATCGCGGGTACCCAGAAGCCTTTCGGTGCCAAGTGGTGTCCCAAAATCTCTTTGTGACTTTTCGACAATTGTATCATTTCGAAAATTGTCACAAATTATAGTGTATTTATCTTCAAAGCGATAATTAGTTGATTTGTGTTTTAATCGTTTGATATTTAGTTCGAGTGTTAGTTGATGCTTTTTACTGTAGAATGATTTACGCTAATGATAGCTCTGATCACTAACACGTTCAAATTTATAAGTAAAAAACATCAACTAATACAAAATTTGAGTAACTAAATATTGAAAGTTCGAGCTTTAAATATTCGAAATCGATACGTTGATATTTGCTTTTCATTACTGAGAATTATTTAATCAATTTGATGTTAAATATTTAATTCATAATTCAAATTCATTTGTCAATAAAGTTTATTTCAAGTGTAGCATATTTTGTAATTAATTTATAGAACTATTTATAATTATCACGTGAAATATTCATTACGTAAACATGTTGCTTTTATTTGGTAAAATATTTATGCAACATGTATTTGTTTGTAGTGTTGATAGAGATTGAATAGTAAATTCGATCAACGTGATTGAAATGACTCTAGGGAATTTAGTTGGCCCTTCTGTGATTTTCTTGAATATTTTGATTTATAAAAAAAAACACTATCATTTAGTTTTAAATGATATATCGTTAGAAGTATTTCATATGTTAACCAATAATAAATTATTTTTTAATTAACGAAAAAAAATAGATTGATCTTAAGAAAAAAAATATTAATCGACATAGTAAATACTGATACGCTCCAAAGATGATGATTTTAATTTAAATAGAAATCAACATAGAACACCTTGTAGAGCGAGTTACGTGGTGTGGCTATGTAGGAAGTACGTGATGGTCTTCCGCGGTCTGATGGAGAACGTCGTTGCTAAGCTTCGTACAGTTAAGTAGGTACATCCACAGCTTGGCCAAGTGAAACAACGAGGCTGTTTTCTTTGCGGGACGGTTCCCTTAATTAAAGGATTATTGCTTCCCCGTATCGATTCAAACTTGTGCATGCTACGAAGCGAGCTACCACACAATGACGTTCGTGCAGTGAGGCTTTTAGGCGAACTTCCGCACGTCTAATAGAATTGATTGCATATCGAAAGTGCATCATGATGAATCTATCGTTTTTCAAAGCCATAAAACATTTTTTTTCATTCGGGTAATATATTGAATCATTAGAATGATTGGATGAGCTTTGAGAATTCCAATCAACAATGTTATCCTGAGGCGCATACCTCAGCTCTCCGACCCCAACGAAGTTAATGTGCGAATGGAAGAATGACGTGTTTTAAAGCATTATTTCATCGAGACGCCCCCAGACAAATAACGCACCATTGAACATCATAGCACACGAAGAATTTTCCTATACGCAACCCCAATGTATGAGGGGGCTCGGTGCACCCTCGAATTTGTTTTGGTTCACATATTAAAGTATTACGATAAGAAATTCTCCCCGACAAGCATAGGACCTTATCTTTGGGGTCGAACGTCCAGGATTACGAGCCACCCTCGGATTTTACACGGGGATGATGGTCCTCGGCTAAACGACGAGATCGGTCCAGATAAAACTCGCATCGAATTAGCGTCTCACGAATACCATGTCCACATGCACACTTCAGTCACTTGTCGTTTTCAGAATTCGCGAAATCTGTGTGTACAAGAGCATCTGTCGAAGATGCATCGGATGGGGTGGAGCTGTGGGTGGAGGCTGCCTTTTGTGAAAGCGTGATTGAAAAAGTTCGCATTCGCAAAGAGATTGAGTTGACATTTGCAGAAGATGGCTCGAGTGATGGTCGATAGGTGCAAATGTGCGTAAACGATTTCTTGTGTGAATGCATCTGTTTAGACAGAAATTTAGAAATTTCGTTTTCAAACGACGAAGAAAGAACATTTCATTGTATTTATTTTATTTGAATTTAAATTCAATTTGTATTTAGAGTTAGAAAAGTGTGTATTTGATGAATCTTTCCAACTTTTACAGAATATAAATTGGGTGCTTGTATAGCAGACGTTACTCGACTTAGCCCAAACTTATTTAATATGAAAAAAAAGTGACCAAATAACTGAACGTCATACCTATAGTCCTTTCTATAAAAGTACAAAATTGCAGAGTAACGTTTGAAAATAAACAAATTGAAAGCCCAATCGTTTACAAACCAAATTAGAACCGACCGAAAAAAGCATCCAAATTAACCACCAATCCAAACAATCCTAATCGAATTAATACCGGACACGTAAGCCCGGCTCAGTTGCACAGAGCAATTGCAGATTTATGCAGATTACGCACTTGTTGCACCCGACTAATTCAATTCGCGCACAAAACAAAGGTTCACATTACGCGTACAGACCGCAAACACCTCCCCCGTACAACGTTTCGGGGATTTCGAACACTTGCATATTAATCGAGAGTGAGTTTTCCCTTCGAAAGCGAATATTTAAGCATTCGAAAGGGGAGCCGTAACGACGCATGCTAATGCCGAATGGAAAATCGCGTCTGGAAAAAGCCCGGAAAAGAAGAAGCTCTGCTGGTCTCATCTTAACGATGATTGATGAACGAAGCGGCTAGGACGTCATCAATTTCAATCAGAGGACGTGTATTGTCTGTGGGTGCAACGTCGCGAGCTCGACGGGAGGTTTCTTCGATGAAAGTGCATCGTTTATGCTTAAAAATGAGGCGTGTCTTATTGTGATTTTTCTTTTGTTATATCTGATTAATATCTAGAAATCTAATATTATAATAGTCCAATTCCGTGAGCGTGTGAGTTAAGTGAGTATCTTTTATATGTACATTAATGTACATAAAGATACGAAATGGGTTTGCATTGATAATAAACATATGATCTATATTCATAAAAACCATATTCTATACTCTATGTTTTATTGAATTATTTGACAGATTTTGATCAAAATGTTTTTGTTTTTATAGATTCTTCATAATAAGTTTCATTAAAATTTTATGTTTGTTAAATTCGGTTGCTTAGTAACGTCTGAATATTACAGAATATTGAATAGTTTTGACATCAAATTTTTCATTTGTTGAATTCGCGAAATTTTACCAATTTCTCGCTAAAAACGCTTAGATGAAATCTCACACTTTGACGATATTGGAAATGTATATTTTTTACCTCGACACGTTTGCATAATGAGTTATACGGATCGATTTGCGATATGGAAGTCCCGAAGGCGACTCTTGCATTGTGCACGAATGCAGTTGCTCATCCATCATTGCGTTCTGGAGCTGCAGGGAATATACGGTTAATGAAATGTTGCCAGCAACGAGTTCGGCCTTATTCCCATAGGTCTTCAGGGGAGACCTCGTAGAAATCGCAAACACGTATATTCGGCTTTGATTATGTTCAAAAATTCATTTCGTGACGAGCAATAATGGCGGTTCTAATTTGAAAAAATATACGCCGCGCAAATTGCGTTACATTTGAATCGTTTCTATGATAAACTTTTATTCGTGTAAGCGTTGAAAGGCGAAATTTTATATCGCTAGCGTAAAAGGAAGAATATCCGGAACTCATTTACATTAATGCGGTCAGCGAAATTGGAGATCCTATTAAGAGGAGGCAACAAACTCTTGTTAATAATTTTCGCTGGATGGCAAGGGCGAGATAGAAGGAAAAAGAAATGCAGAGAAGCTGAAAAGGATGCCGGTAAAAAGGGCCGAAATTCGTTAAGTTTTCTCGTTTTTTAACGACATTTAATTTGGTTTAAAAGTAAGCAGCGGTGTTGCGTTAAAATCGGATTATTATTTCTGAGGGTAGCGCAAAAGTCGTTCGCAAATATTTGAAAGCATCCGAAAATTAACCTTAGGTCGATTACAGTGTAAAATCGACATAAAAATATTTAAAGCATTTCTAATTCGAAATTGATACATTACTTATTTCATCAATTGAATCAATTCTGATTTAAAATTCAAGTAGTACATCTGTGATATGTACCAATAATTTTTTTGAGCTTTCGAAAATATATTCTTAGAAAGAACTCTTTGCAAATATCAACGAATTAGTAAATTCACGAAACGTAGACGAAAATACGATTATGCAGGTACGTTTCAAGAGTCAATTACTGATAAAAGCTTTTTAAGACTTTCTTAAAACGCTAGAAATGCCCTATCATAGTAGGGTAGGGTCAATTCTCGATGAATTCGTCCACCAAATTGTCTCATCTGCGAAATGCAAATGCAATCATTTGATGCGAGCAGTCACGGGGGGTCTCCCTTAAATGTGAAATTCAAACTGCGATATTAAAGGTCTTATTAGAATTTTTATGGAGGGGCGTTCGAGGGTTAGAAAACGAAGGAATGGAATCGAGAGTGAGTGCATTATCCGTCAGTCGTCGTAACGAAGCTATGTATATTTTAACGGGTGTTCCATTAGTAGGAAAAAATTCATATCGTTTCGTGATTCATATCCATTATTCATAACAATCAATAGATAATTATTTTCATATTAAAAATTACGATTTTTTTTTGTGAGTAATGGTAAAATTAGTTTATAGACGCGCTATCTGAATTAGGTCCGTTAGCTCAATAGGTTAGAGCGCCAGGTTTTATGCTAATCAGGAGGCTGTGGGTTCGAGTCCCACACGGGCCAACCTATTTTCATTTTTTAAATTTATTGTTTTTTATTTTATATTTCATAATATCACCAACAAACAATATAAATTTTCTAATAAATGTGATTTATTTTCAATACAAATGTGTAAATACGCATTGTTTTAACGTGGAGATGGATATATTTTCAAAAATATCGAATACGACGAGTTTTGTATCTACTTAATTTCGTATTTTTTGTAAATACGCATTTTTAATTTCTAATGTGGTTAAACAGTTAATTTTTAGTAGTAAACAAGTAAACATTTATATCACGATTTGTATTTCGAGCAAAACTATCCAGTCGAAAACCAATAAATAATAGAAATTCATCGAACAGTAAACACTTGAACTCGGAATTTATGACTTCCCAACACCTCGTTCATTTAACGCAATACGAACATGCACTTCGATTGCATTGCAATAATTTCAACAAATACAGACACATTCGAACGCATCCGGAATCATAATTAACGATCGCCGCGAATTCGCAGAACCTGAGCTTTCACAGTCATCATCATCATCATCGCCGGCATGACATCGAAACAATTTTCCATCGAATTCTGTCAGACATTTGCCACCAGCATTAATGGGATAGCAAGTTGCATCCAGTGGCTAATTCGATTACAGACGCACCGAATGCACGCTGCACTAAATATTCATTTTATCAAAACACACCACTTGGACACGTGCACGTGCAGGATAACTGAAGTCCAAATTAAAAATCTCCCCTTGCGCTCTTTATCGACTCTCATTCTGTGTGTATTTTTTTTTTAGTTAGAATGTATGTATTCTATAGGGAGAGGGGTGGTGTTGAAATTTGCACGAATCGAACGAGCACTAAAAAGTTTAAAAGCTCACATTAAATTTATGTGCTATCGTCATGCGGTGAGTCATAGTTGTCTGGATTTTTGCATCGATGAATCATTTTAGTTTAAGATGAGTGATATTTGAATATGAATAGGTTGTAAGTGACATAAATTAATGAATCTCAGTTGTAAAGAAATTTTGCACTTCAAAAAGCTGCTAATAATATGGTAACATGTACTCGTACATTTTAATGAATGTTCTTCTAATGGTGAATAAGAAAGTTACGTATAATTTCGAATGAATGTAACGAATATGAAAAGTATAGATCACAATTAGGATATTATTGCATTTTAATCAAAATAATGAAATGACATTAAAATCATCATACCATAATCGCATGAGAGTTGATTGGGGGGCGATTAGTCGAGGCCAAAAAGTCTCAGAATCCATAAATTCAAATCGGCATTAACTAGAGACAGAGATACGCATTCGTGCCCATCCTGGGGTGTATTTACCCCCAGGGTTCAAGGGGGGTTAAAAGCAACAGCAGCAGCAACAATGGATGCAGAAGCGCATCGTGATCCTGATTATAATGATGGCGATGCATGATCGATGCTGCCCTGGAGGCAAGAGCCACGTGCTCCGAAGACGACCAGAATGCGATATCGAAATATTGCATTATGTGCACATTTGCGAATGTGTATCGGTTGCATTGTGTTATATTATGTATTTGTGTGTTTGGCAGTGAACGTGTAGATTGACCGCTAACACGTTAAGCGCTCGGTTTCAATTTGCATTACGGTTGATCGATCGATTGGGATAATTGGAGTTTGTTAGACGTGTCCAGTGATTTGTCGAATTTAGTGTCTTATCGATTTTATACAGAATTTACAACACGTTGTTTAGTTATTATGAGATGATCATTCAACCCGTTGGAAATGTCAAAATATATTAGTTTATGTATGTCGAAGAAAAAATATCACTTATCATAGACAAAAATAACATTCTCAGGGTCGAAGTTGTAAAATTATTGCGTTTCACCGGAAAAATACAAGAAATTACATACATACATTAAATAAAACCTAAGAATTTGATTTTTCATGCAATTATTTTTATTGGATTTGAAATAATTTATTAAAAAGTAAAAATGATTCAAATATTCAATAAGGTTTCAGAATAATTATAAGAACATACAATAATAAAAATAATATCAACTACTTGTAAACTAACAATTTCATCTAAAATACATACAAACATGCGATAGTTCACAAGAAATACAAGTTCAGAGTTGTAAAGTTGACATGTAATTCGAAAAGCAAAATTTCCTTCGCGAGATTAATTCGCGCGAATAAGAGCGGATAAGCCTTTCGCAAAATGAAAGATTACAAGGAAGCGATGCGTCTTTATTACTTTTCGGTCGGATCTTCTAATCCGCAAATATTTAACCACGAGTGCGTGCGTATTAAATGTATGTGAGTGCTTGCAGCTCAATTTCGGCAACTTCAACACAACGTTTTCGATACTTTGAAATTTCGCGACTTGATTGCGACGAGTTTTCACAATTTCAGCCGAGTTGAGATAATCCCGATTTATTCAGCGCCCTAAAAAGCCTGCGAAGAGGGTGCAGGCAGATTAAAGTACGTTTAACTCCATAAGAAAGTTTGAATCTTTGTGCTTATGAAAATGTGAACTTATTCATATGTTCGTTATGGAAATATTGTATTAATTGCTTTTTCAATGTAAGTGTTTTTCGATTTTTTTTATAGAATTAGTCTTGTTTGGCCGCACCATGTAAAGTGTGAAGCGTGTCAACTTTTGAAACTCTGCTCTTCGAAGGAGCCTCGTTTTCTCATCCATAATACAAAGAGAGGGACTAAATTAATAATTTTATGTGGGATTTTCGCAAAATGACTCGTACTATGTGATATTATTAACGCGTATGAAGATTGCGTTGCTAAGGGTCGAATATATGTAATATTTTCGGTTAACGATTATGGTTAATAGTGATTGTTTAATAATTGAGTTAATCCACACTTACAACATATAAATTCTAACGTAACATGAATTCGATAACATACCGAAATAAAAATACCGAATGTTTTCATAAAATTTTTGAGCCATAGATGTCAGTAAAATAATTCAATGATGAAACTCAAGTAAAATTTGTTTCATATAGAACAATACCAATGTTTCAACTGTTTGTACTAGATTAAAATATTGATGAATTTTTTCGATATATCTATAAGAGATACAGAAAATTTTCGAACAATTACAAAAATAACCAATGCTACAAAAATTTTGTATTATTTCAATGCAAAGTTTGTTTCATTTTAGGTACTGATTTCATCGAAAAAAAAAGGCAACTTTGTTAAAGCCGAAAAACTCAATATGAAAATACAGTCTCAATTTCGCATCGAATTTATAATACAAAAGTAAATTTGTGCGTTTTGAATAATTAGATCTGCCTTCGAAGTTGTTCGTAGGCAACGCGTTATTGTTTATCAATCGCAAAGCCCAATTATATACGGAATCGAACGAAAGTTTTCCCATGAGAAAATAAGCGAGAGCGAGTTTTCCCCGATCGGAAGTTTTCCTTATCGATTCGCGCCGAATTTGACTAAACTTTTATTTGTTTCGGACCGAAAAGTAAATAATTCAATTTGTCACGGCGGACACTTTTCAAATTATCTTCCACCGGACGAAAATAAAAATGACGAACGTATTTTCCGACCATCGATACGTAAACAGCCTCAAGGAATATATCTTAACGAAAACATTTCAGTGTAACATGTAAAAGCATGAAATTACAATTGGCAATTTTCATAAGACATACTTTATAAAATTTTCAAAACTATTGTTTAATATTATATTCAAAAAAAAGTTTTCAGTTTTCATTATGTAGAAATAAAAATAAAACCAACACATTTTACAATACGTTTTCAATTTTTTTTTTCGAGTACAGCCTTTCATTTATTTTTCGTTTATATCGCGTCTGTTGTTGAACGAAAAAGCTGCGAATTGTAAAAAAACTGAATCGAATATTTTGTTTTAATTGAGAATTTTCGCTTTGTGTTTCTACGTACAACGAAACGCAAAACGTAACATTTCCGCGAACAGTTTCTCGTTTTTATACAGGACGGGGAACTCAATCGGCGAATTTAAAATTTTTCAAAGTCAAAATTAATCCACCGGAGCTAATATTCGATCGATTTATCGGCATTGTTCTGCGTCGAAGAGGATGTGCCGACTATTAGTCATTGTCGGATGACACTCTTCAATCAATCATGAGCAGGTCTTGTTTCGTTCGAAACGCGCGTTTTCGAAATTGGAAATCGTATCGGGCTAATTTTCAATTTAAATAAATTTGAAATTTTATGCGAAAACGATCGAGGCTGCCCTGAAAAAAAAAGGTGTTTTCATAATACTACAATGAAGGCTGAAAAGTTTTCTTTGTAAATATATTCGGATTTTTCGATATAAAATCGAAATATGATATAATGCGAAATGAAATGTTATATTTTTTAAATTTAAATGAATTATTTCATTTGACGAAGTATCACCTAAACAAAGTCTGAATTTCGTGAATAAGGTAATAAAATAATAATAAGTTCAATTTACTTCGAAATGTAATTGGAAAACACGCAATAAAATCATTTGGCATACTTTTTAATCTCGAATCAAAAAAATTTCAATATACGTACAGCCAAAATTAATACTTCATATTAAAAAATACTGGAAATACGCAAATGTTGTGAAAAATAAGTGGAAAAACGATAAACGTTCAAAATTAAATTGTGACTATTTTTCACATAAATTTCAACTTAAACGTTAGTTTTTTGACATTCAATATTTTGCATAAACTGTGCCGTTTTCATTAAAAATGCAAACATCAACAACAAATATAATTCGTTAAATAAATTCAATTTTAATATACACACATAACTAAAATTATCTTGTATACAAACATTCATTAAATTCTCACACAATTAAGACAAGTCTTTCAGCTTTCAAGGCGCCCGAACGAAAACGGTAGTTAAACATGCAAATCCGTCGCGATCTCGAACTTATCCATCGTAAGCTTTGCATTGACGTCAATCATCGAGTTCGCCAGAAACACGCGACTTATTGAATCGCGCAAACAAAGCGACCATCAATCACGCGAACGTGCACCGGCGCAGTCGCATAATGAATGCACATAATCAACCAGCCAAGTCGAGACTAAGTTCGAGCCATAGTTTTCAGACTTGGCTGCGAAAAGCTGTTGCTGCTCAAAGTCAATATCGAAGGGACGAAGGTGGGTGGCAAAAGGCAACTGTGTAAACTTTCCTTTGCCACCACTGCTTCGATATAAGCCATAAAGTAAGGGTGAATAAAAGAATGTATAGAGGATGAGGGCTGGTGGTGGTTTCTGTTAAGAAGCAGGGGTGGATTTTTGTTTTGTTTGATGTTAGTGTGGAATGTCGATAAGTTTTTTTTTGATTACGTCAATCATTCTTAATTGTTCGATATCAAATCAAAAAAATATTATAAAAAGGACTTAAAGTTAAAAGATAATTATTGATTAAAATTATGCCGTTTTTTGCTACTCCATTGATGAAAAATAAACCATAAAATGAGTGACTCGTTTCACTCATCCACAGTTTTCAATTTCGATCTATAAAAACCGATTTTCGAACATATCTATGACCAATAAGAGCTGTCAAATTTTACAAGTAAAAATTTTAACACATCACATACATATGTAAGTATGATTAAAAATCTGGCATGAAATGATTAAAATAATACTGTACTCACTTGAATATTCATAATCTTATACTGCATACTTAAGGGAGCTAAATTGTGGTTGATGCACGTCAATCAATCAAATCTGCAACAATTGAAGTCAAAATATCAAAAACAAATAAATTCAATACATTTTCATTCGATACGATATGAAACATAATACATCAAAGCGTTCACATAACGTATCCTAAAATTTCACATTTGTATGCACATCGAATATCATATCTCCAAATTTATTTTTAGACATTTTTGCACTAAACCTCATCACATCAACATCAAATTAATTAATATTATCAAAAAATAGATTTTTTCCAAATACATCCCTGCATGTAAGTGTACCGAACGACCGCCCTGGGATTAGAGACGTATCAGCCGCAAGGGGCAAGCCCGGAGAATTAATGCAAATGAAACACATCTCGGCGCAGCGAACGATCGCCGGGGATAAGCCCGGATAAATATATTAGAGTGCATCGAATCCGGTGGCGTTTCAACCCCGATGGCCTAAAGGGGTGAAAATTTCCGAGGCGGCGTCCCGGAAAATCCCGGCGGGATTTCGGCGACAGTTTTTCCGGGTCCGAGTCTCCTTCGGCCGTAAGCACTCCGTCGAAGGCTTTCGCTCCACTCGGCAAAGGGTCGTGTTAAAATATATTAATTATTTAAGGGTTTCGATCCCCGGGATGCGCTTGTGAAGCTCGACGCACGCTCGATCGGATAAATTTAACCGCGCGAGCTAAATATAATGCATCGCGTCAAAATAGGCTCGCTGAATAATTTAAAAGAAAATTTGTTTGAAGAAATTATCTTCAGTGCCGTTTTGGATGCCGATCGATGCTCCTAAATGGGAGGAAGCGTTCAATTTCACCGCGAAAGCCTTCCGTGAATCTCGGGAAATCTATGACGTACATGCAACTGCCGCAACGGCAATCTCGTTAACATAATCTAATTAAGATAATAGCCGTCAAGCGGAGGCTTTTGTACAAAATTACCCTTGTCGGCGAAGTTAACGAAACGAAAACAGCGCGACTCATTTAACGATACGCGCTTTAATTAACGGCTGAGAAAATATACGCCGCTGTTAAATTAGGCAGCTTTTCGATATTCGCACAATGGACCGTCTTCAGCGTAAAAAGACGAGCTTATAGAGACGGATCGGGATTTCACATAGTCCATGGGGATGTTGATGGCTCCGACTGTGCAAAGGGTTCCCCCGTTCGAAGTGTGTTCGACTTAATTCAATCGTCGTTTCGTTGCAATTTACATCGCCATTATGCGGCTCTCATTCAAATGCAGATCTGAAAAGCTGCGGAGATGCGCGGTTTTGTATGGGCTGGGGTTGTGCGATTAACACTCGAGTGACGGGTGTCTGCCTCCGATTGATCCCTCTGAGGCTCTAAATCTTTAATTTTGTTAAAAAAAAAGATTAAAAATAATAGACATCTGATTTTCTTAGTAAATTTTTGGCAGTACAGTCTGACCGCGGAAAAGTGAACGCCTCTGAAATAAGAAATTTGTAGTCGCTAACTTCTCCATGGCTACAATTTTAAGTGTATTTAGGAAACCGAGCGTTTATATTTATTTACTCTGTGTATAAAATTATTAAGAAATGTCTATTCAGATTCAGTGGGATTCCAGAATTCCCTCAAAAAAAAAAGATATTTTGCTGTCCAAAAGTATTATTCGGTGACAAATAAACAATTTTTCTCAAAAGTAGATAGTTCCTTTCAAAACGTAATTATATAAAATATTATACATCTATAAACATTAATATACAAAATTTAATATTGATATTGAATATTGATGTTGAAAATCATTTTCAATCACACATTATTGTTGACGAATTCTGAAAATTTTGTACACCTGATGGAGGGTTAACAATGCGGTGCTGCGTTTTCAATTACGAAGGCATTTCGAGAACGGCTGCTTTATGTTTCATTATTATTGTTATTATTACTAGTATTATTATCATGAATAATAATGAAGTCGCGCATCGGCTTGGCTGCAAAACAATGTGTTATTGCCTTGCTGTCGGTCGACAATGGGTTGTTATTTGACGCACAGACGCGTCACCAAGGGATAATGTCAATATACGACGCTAAGATTAATAAAGCACATTAAACACAATACACTGTTATGCGCCAGATCTACTTGGGTGTTCGGATCCGGATTGACAGAGTTGCACGCTGGATATATTGAAAATCTGCTTCCATAGAATTTTCAATACGGAATAATGAGAGTCAATTTTCTCCGTCGGATGCGGATTTTAATATCGAGCAACGATATGAAAGTCATTTGCTGAAGGGGGAGTGAATTCGGACGTACATTTCAAATAAAAGGAAAGACAAATAGTTTTCGAATCACAAACACAGACAGTTGGGGAGTAAAAACATGGCGAGGGGGCTGAACGAGTACGAGGATTTCATTTGATTTTGATCCCCGTTTATTTGTCAAAAAGCATCCTAGCGAAACACGTGTATATGAGTTACTAACGATTTTCCCGTACATACAGAAAAATATGAAACTTTGGATAAATATTATTTCAATATTAGATAGTTAAACTCATTACATTTAAATGAAATATTATTCTAAAAGTTAACGAAAAGCTAATAGATCAACACACGAGAATTTTCATTAGCCACACACGAACCAAAAAACCAAAAACAAACACAAAATTTATGCGACCACTAATCTTCGATTCGGTCAAGCGTATACGTTTAAACGTCTATCAAAGCCTTTTAAACGAACCAACACACACAGACATACTCTTTCGCACGTAAAAGCCAAGCAGACAGCAGGGGTTGGTTAAGCCGCACAAAGGCAATTAAAGTGTCCATAAATTAGAGGAGCAGACGACCTTGTTTGCACTGCTGATGGACTCGCGAAAGTCTCCGGCGGCGCTGCATAGTTCCACACCTACGAAGCCTTAAAAGTTTGCACAGGACTTCCAGGAGACGAAGGTGGGAATGGGCGACCAGACTGAAGAGGGACGTCTGGTGGGAAGGGTCCGTGAAAATTATTTCCCAGACGCATCCCTTTCGTCGCAAGGATACTACGGCGCAAAACTTTCGGTCGAGTTGGCACGTTCCGTCATTAACGAGCGTACTACAAATATTAATAAACCCTCGTTAGTCGCTCGATGGTTCGCGTCTACGGAGCACGTGCTGTTGCAAATTTTCGACGACGCCAAGATGGATAATCTTGGCTCTATGAGACTTTCCGACTAGTTAATGCTGATACGTTCGAGAACACCCAAGTTAGTTTCGATGGATATGAATATCAAGCGGCGCAGACATGTACGACGATATCTCACTCACGAAGTCAAACGACCATTTAGATGATCTTTTTTTCTGACCATAAGAGTCTTTGAGCAATCACAATATAGATCCGAGTAAAAGTTCGGGACCAAATTGAGGGTTTGACCAGACCGACCGCACGTGACAAGATTTCGCAAAGGACCCGATTCGCTTTTGTTACGGACCCCACTTCCACGCTCGGTAGACTCCATGAATTTATGAAGTGCAATAAAGGTGAGGTTTTCCCTTTATTAAGCCGATATAAATACCGACGTAGCTGGAAGGCGAACCGGTAAACAAACTGCCTCGTTAAGAAATTGCATCCCCACATATAAATACTGTATGCGCTCGCGAGATAATTTATTATAGGAATCGCACGCGCTGGAGACTGCTCGCGTGTGTGTCGTTATTGAGACATAAAAATCATAAATCTATATTATTTGACAGTTAAACTGTTCCAGTTGCCAGCTTCGTGACTTACTATTGCTCGCGAATCTGGAGAACTAAGGGGGTGGAAAAAGAGCGCGAAAATGCGAGAATTTTCCACAATTTTTCCTGTCCGTATGTGTGGCGAAGTGATGAAATGGAAAATTCTCGTATGTGCTGAGAAAAATAAGCTGTTTATGGAAGATGCTATTTCATTTCATTTATTTTTTAACTTAATGTATATAAATACGATTTTCAGTTACAAATATTTCAATTTGAATATAAATGATTCTATTTTCAACTCACAATTACTCAATAACACAATTAGTTTTCAATTAGGATTTCGTTTATCTCTGAATAAATAACGAACCCAGTCGAATTTTCTATCCCGAAAACAAAAGAAAACTCTAAACGAGCGAGGAGAATTACCCGAAAAGGCTTTCAATCTAAACGCATTTCACATTCGAGTCCATCTGCTACACTCCATATGAGAGTACCAAATGTATGCGCTTAATTCAAACAGAATTTAGCGACTGCTCTTACGAAAATAAAATACAAAGCTCTGTGACATTCGAAAATTTCTCGGTATCGCCTCAAAGCGAACGGACGAATGAATAAAAAATTGAAAAAAAAAATCCAAAGAGCGTGGAGTGTCGACGATATAAATATTTCAGATATAAAAGGATCATAGATTCAAAATTCCCAATATTTTTTCAGCATAAACATTTTCGACTTTCGTATATGAATCTGTACTAGACAATGATTCATTTCATTATAAAAAAAATGAATTTCAGTAGATTCAAAGATTGTATTTTCAGTGATATAAGAACACATATTTTTTTCATTTTTTTTTAATTGAAGTAATCAGATGGGATATATCGTGATTCGAATCAACAGTCCTCGCTCAAAACACAGACACACAGTTCATACACATAATACGGTACTTGGAGCGAAAGCAATTAAGGGAATCGCGCGTGTATATGCAAGTGAGGAGTCAAAGCGATTGCGGGCCGGCACTTGACCCGCCATGTCGCGCTCGTACAAAGCGACGCCACGTCAAAGGCCACCCTACTAAAACATCGCACAAAGGCCCAGATTGACCCGAGTCTCGTAGATCCTTTATTTTTTCATTCATTTATTCGTGTACTTTTCGAATTTCGGCGGAAATTTCGACAATTCTTGCGCGCTAAATCGCCGGTGAATTCCAGCGTTTTGTTTCGTCGATTCGTTCAGATTTTCGTATTATTTCATGAAATTGAATATGAATGGTATTTTCGCATATGGGCATGATATGTCCCGAAAGAGCGTTCCGGAAAGTTTCTATGCTCGTGTAGGGACAAAAGTGTCACCGATGCAGTTCAGTTCGTGAGCAATAAACGGAACTTATCAGAGAATTTCCAACGGAAAAGTGCAAGAAAGCTTCCGTTGACCGACGATACCTTCGATCCGAATATGGCCAGAGCGGGATATCTGGCTTAAACTTTTTAATTAATAAAGTTGTCACGTAATGCGGTGTTACATAGTTACGTAAGCCCGGTGCACGCTAGCAATCCTAGGAAGCATTTTCTTCGGATGCATTTTCCGATTGCCCCGAGTTGTAATAACATGAACTGTTCGAGGACTGCTGATGTGGAAAAGGAAAGTTTTCGCAATTTTCGATATGACGTAAGCTTCACTTTGATGGATGTTCTTCCGAACTTGTGCAGATCGTTTATTTTCTTTATATGCGCGCTTCGGAGAGTTAAGCATTCAATAATACGAACAACTCCAAAATACTTAGAACATGCATGTACCACGGAAGATAGTTTTCCTAACGACAAATTAGTCATAAAAATATCAGGAATAAGAATTTCAAATAATTATATATAAAAAAATTCAAAAATATGTTCATTTTTTCGAGCGGAAAAATAAAAAAAAATGAGATTTCAAATATCGACATACATACACTTCGTAGAGTAACGTTTTAGTTATTTCAAAAAAATAGATTCTAAGATCTGGTATTTTCAGCATTCTATTGAAAATAGTTTCTTATGATTACGAAAGAAAAAAATAGGTGATTTTCAATTAAAGCTTTTAATATGGATTTCATACTGATTTTCACCTTCTAACGGTCCCGCGGGAAACACGCTTCTCACCATACAACTTCACTTCCAAATGGGTTCCAAAAATAATTATTTTTAATTTATCACATAGAATTAATTCCAATAAACACTTTTCAATTCAAAAAGGCAGCGTAATCCGCCCACGAAAAGGCAAGCGACATGAAAAAAAAAATCGTCCGGAAAAGCTGGAAACTTCCGTCAAATTTATTCATCGTCGCGTTCAAAATATAAACGGCTCGCTAATGACGAGGCCCCACGCCGTAAATTCGCCGATCAAGAATTCATCGGCCAATTTGGAACCGCTTAAATAGGCTTTTAGGCGCATCCCCAGGCGGCCGTAGATGCCTCCAGCATCCGCCGCCCACACTCCGGGTGGACCCATCGCTTTCGGACTCCGGGCCCGGAGACGGGATCGGGGCTGAATACGAATCAGTTCGACCCCGGGAAAAGGTCCTGCGTATGTAAAGAGAGACTTTTAGAAGGCTGTGTTTGTATCTTGCGATGTCGGATTGTGCGTGGAGACTCGTTCGAGATGTTTGATATGGAAATATCATCGGCGTTCTAATGTCAGATCTGAAGGTTCTTTTGAGTAGGTGGTCGTTCGGTGTGTAGTTTGTCTTAAGTTTTTTCAGGAGATCAGGGCTCATATTGGGTGCTGTTAAAGTGATATTTGTGTAGATGTATAGGATAATTTGGTGGAAAAATAAGATATTGCACTCATTCGAACTCGAACGTAGTTAGACAGTAATCGAATCTGAGAATCAATAGGTATATAGAGTCCGTTATTGTCTGACGACATTTTTGTTTATTCGGAGTGTAATATCCCACATTTCTATTCAGGTATCGATATTACTATATGAATTTTGTTAGTATTTATTATAAACCTTCATTCATTCGATTTTGAGCTAATATTTTCATTAACTTTAACTAAACTATAATTTAGCTATTTTTTTTTCGAGTTTGACAGTCGTCAAAGCATATTCATTAACTCATAGTCAAACTTTATAGAAAAAATACGACAGATAAGTTATAGTTTAGTGAAAAAATCAACCCTAAGTAATCTAGTCATTGTGTATTTTTCAGTTCGTGCAGCCTAAACACGTTCATTCAATAGAGATACTTCAATGAAAAACTTCCGTTGAAATTTATGCATGATGTAGCACATAAAGGTAACATGATTTTTAATCTTAACGAGCCACTTAAAATATTTTTACAAACCAAAGAGCATGTAACATAGAGTATACAAATAAAAAAGCAGCTTCGAGAACAAGGTTCATATGAACGGGAGTCTTCGTCTCTTTAAAGCGTCCGTACTTCATCCGTTCCATGCCGGTTTGTGGAAAACTCGTTTAAAATCCACACAGGCCGTGTTAATTTAATAACGAACATGGAGGCTTGTTATGGCAAAACTTTAGCTGTATTTTTTAATACAGCCCAACCTTTCGTCCTTTGTTCGCTCCCTAGGAGAGTCGCTCGTTTTTTTCGCCCGAGGTTTTCTTAGCAGCGGCAGAAACTTATCCAATTACAAAGGATAAAAAGGGGATTTTTAGACGTTGCGATGGCCACATTGAACGGATTTAGTATTGCTCAATAATTATACTCGTATTGCTATTCGATTATTTTTTTTAATCTCTAAGTGTGTTATTTTGTGAAAGTTTTCAAAATATTTCAATCAATCATTTTGCATACATACATGCAAGACTAATTTGCAAAAGCGCAAAGGTAAGTTTTTCTATATGTAAAAATTCAATAAATAAACCGAGTAAGTTTCCAATTTGATTTCAAACGGAAAATTACGGTAAAATAACGATGAAAAGAAAAACTTTCAAACATGCTTTCATCCTGTCGTTTAATTAAACTGAAATGCATCCGATAAAAAATAGATGAGAAAATTCAATAAAAATAAAAATGTAACATGGGTACTAGTGGAAAATTTTCATACAAATTCAATTCGTTTGAGCAACGAACATAATTTGTAGAGCAAGCAAAGTCAAAGGACTATGATCCCGGAATAAAATAAACGAGCTCACAGGATTACCTCGGCACTATTGCTATCCTGAAATATTAAATTACAGCTACTTACAGACGGTGAGCGTGTTAAATCCGACGCAGTCACAAGCTGTAAAAACGAAGAACAAAAATTAAACAACCTTATTAAAACGGCGCAAGCGAGTGCTGAAAAATTCAACGAGGCTCAACATCCATTCGCATATTTATTTTCAGAAATTCTACGTGTGTATATTAATACTTATGAAAATTTGAAAGTTAAGATTTAGTTATTTTACTCGACGCTTCAATTTGAAGTCGTTATAACTTTTGCACTATTTTCACTGCTTTTTTTCGGTAATTTTATGTGAAGTTGTCCTTTGATACTCTCGAGAAATCACTACGCTGTTTGAATGTTCGCGAAGAAAAACTTTTGTACAAAAAAGATAGAGGAAATTGAAATTGCGCCAAGTGCATACTCAATGAGAATCATTCGAGAAATTTTCTTCATGGAGAGACGATATCGTCTTATTAAAGTCCATACAAATGCAAACAGGTCTCTCGTACTTTTTACACTAAACGAACACATCAAACTCTATTTTCGAAATTGATTCTTATCATAAATTTCCTCACCCCATACTGAAAAGTTGTATTTTAATGATCGAAAATAGAGTTTTATATTCTAAAGCCAATCTTAACGAAATTTCAAGTATTTCAAGTTTAGTTTATTGTTTGAAGTTGAAAATTCAAGAGCAATCTTACTAAATTATCAGAGGTGCTAAATAATATTGACTTTCATATTTGACCTGGTCGTGGGTCGATTTTCTCACATTTTCACTCAATAGACCCACGTTGGGTCGTTCAAACGACCTGCTTGGGCTCGTGTTCCGATCAGCACCGTGCATCGAATTAACGGTTTTCGTTAAATTAACTGCAGATGTCCTAATTGGTCGTTAACGACAAGTGTAGCGACGCGATAGCTTTGAAAATTCAGAGATCGCGTTCGAGTTCCATAGTAATAACTTGACTCGACGTTCGATTGTTTGTAGTGAAGTGTGCTTTGTTAAAAACGATAGCTTCTAAACAAAATTAATGGTGTTTTATCGTCGAGATGGAACGATAATAGAATACTAGCTCTATTGGTGGAATAGAATGACGTTGAGTTCTTGAGCGTGTCAAATTTCCCGGTGCAATCTTTTGAGTGCATTTTAAACGAAAGCGTTTTAGTTGATTAAAAATTAACTCTTGAGGTGACTGCGACTCTAGTTTCGAGATATTACTTTATATTATTAAAAAGTTTAATCGGGAATGTTGCATAGTGAGCAATTTACTGAAGAGCTTTCTTAATTTTTGGAAAAGTCAACTACTTAAGTGTTATAATTATATTTCTAAAATTGAAATTTTATATGGACGACAAGCCATTTGAGATGCAGCACAAACGAAACTCAACTTCAACAAAAATCGCACATTTTCAAATATAGAACAAGACGGCTGCGGGAACGAAAAGCTCACCGCTGAACTGAACGAGGGCAAAAAGCTTTTCCGGTTAATTGCGAATTGCGTATTGTTTACACACCATCAGTCTCGGCGTCGTGGATAATGGTGGTGTACGGTGAAATTATGAAGTTAATGGAATTTCCGCGGAAAGCTCTCCGCCGTCGCATTAGAATGCCCCGCGTTTTTACCCGGAAAAGCGTTCGCCGGAGTTTTTCCGCGGAAGGGCGTTCGCGGGGGTTTTTCCTCGACGGGAAAACGTCGGCCGAAATGTGATACGCGGTTTTTCCGACGGATAATTCGAGAGTGGTTACATTAGTCGAGACTCTCCAATTGTATTATCATATCGCATTCGCATTAATTGAATTTCGCTCTAGGATTCTGTTACGATTCAATTTTATACTATGCTTTGAATTGCTAATATAGTATTTTTATATAATTCTTGGTCAGGAAATGTATAAAAATATATTTTATTATAATTAATTGAAATAGATTTTTATCACTTTTAAAAAAAATCATGGGCCGGTTTCACTTGTTTCTTTGAGTGAATCTCGTTACATTGTACTTTCAATTAGATTATAACTATTCTACATAGTTATAAAATCAAAATTTTTAAAAATGAATTCTTCTTTTTTTTCATTTTCTATGTACCTATTGCTGTAAATTATGTAACGTATTTCGAACATGGAAAATTTTATGCATTTAAAAAGTATATATCTATTTATTAGTGTATTGTTAGTTATATCGAAAATTGTACTTAACAAAGCCAAACTCAAACATGACATGAAATAAATCCAACTTGAGCCGCTATTATAAAAACCAGATACATGTTCAAGAAATTCGTATGTGAGTAGTTTAATTTCATATGGAAAATCGTTCCTTAGCACTACTTAGCACTAGTGGCGATTCCCCTTGCAAATTGATGCTCTCATGCGAGTTTCTAGATCTTAAACCTACAGAGCACAACTCTACTCCAAGTCTCTAATATGAAGTCTACCTAACATTTTTCAAACCAAATCAACAAAATCACACAGAAAACTAAATCAAAACAACCCGAATCCGACCGCACTTCTCAACCCTAAACTCTGAAAAGTCCGAGCATCAGCAGCGGCGCACACCCTCGTGCAGATGTCGCCGAGTGACAAGTGTCAACTTCTGGCTTAAAACCGGGCCTCCGTACAAATGGCGAGATAAAAAGCCTCCCAGGGGTGGCGCATTTGTTATTTAGATCCTTCCGTTCGGGCGGAAAGAGCGGTTAAGTGAAAGCTCTGAAAAATGACGACGGTCCATCATCTGCGGTGGCCGCTGAAAAATCGCCGCTGCGCCGTTTAACGGCTTCGTGTCGTGACCTGAGTGCGTCCTTAAGGGTCCTGTACTTAATTTGACATTGACCCTTTTTGGATGTGACCGCTTGTGTGTGTATGTGAGTGTGTTTAAAGTATGAATTTTAGTGTAGGGATGGGTCGTAAATTCGATGGAATGTGTTTTACGTGGTTGTTCGGTTCGTTCGTTTTTTTTTCGGGGGTTTTAGTTGTATTTATAGAAAGGCGAATTTGTATTTCTTGTATTAGTCAGTTTTATTTTTAGAAGGTATTAATAGTTAAATCAATTAATTTATCAGTGCAGTTTATTATATAATGAGCAATCATGATAGATATTCAGAGATGTAATGCTAGATAATGTAATGCTCTCTTCATCCGTCTAATTAGGAATAATTTCCTTTTGTGTTCTAGTACTCGCATCTAGAGCAGAACACAATAATTTCCTACTAGAAACATGATACAATAGAAAAAATAAGGATCTACTTTACATTGCATCTCTAGATATATTTATCGGTCATGATGTTGTAATAATAGGATTCTTTGTAAAATTTCATTACTAATTGTTGAAGTTGAGGAAAATTTTATATTCTCGGAAAAATTCTCGTTATTATTAAGTAGTTTAATGCCTTTATTTGCTCTAATTAATATAATTTTGAAATGTTTCAAAAGTATTTGTATTTCATTAAATTTCCTAGTTTAAATTATACATATCATAGATATGATCTTTCCAAAAATGTATACAATTTTTCCACACTCATTGAGAAATTTCTACATTTATCAATATTTCAACACAAAAATCCGTTTATGAAAACACTCTCTAAAATATCTGAAATTCAAAAACCAAAAAAATCATTCAAAAATTAGAGAGCACCCCTAAAACTCTGTAAAATGATTCATATAACAATGAAAGTCATATAAATCCGAGCAGGCAATAACCGATGAATCAACGTCTCGCGAAATTTAGGCCGTTAGAAATCCGATTCGAACTATTTTCAAGGTTTGAAACGGCACAATTAATCACGGGACACCGTAGCGTGGTTCCCTTCGCTCGCAAGAGAAACACTTTGCGCCCCAGGGGTGGTAAAAAGCGCGGCCGGGGTCCGGCGCGTTAACGCCGCCTAATGGCCGCCTTTAATCACTCCGACTCGCCTAATTAACTATATTATGTGAATATCTCTAAGGCGGGAACTGGGCGTTATAGACGCCCTTCAGACACTTCAGATTGGCGTAGATTTTGCAATAGTTTCGATGAAAAATTTTGAGCTGGTTCATAATTTTTCAGTGAAAGGCGTAATGAATTTTTCTCGAGTTTAAAATAATGCATGTTTGAATATAAATACGTTAATTTATGACAGCGTTGAAGTTAAATAGCTGTCAGACTTGTCGGCCAACTTTGCGCAAGTTTTCAGCGGAGCTTCTCGAGGGAGGCGATGTTTGTGTTCGTAAAATAGTTGCGAATTTTATAAAATGCGTATTTTTGTGTATTTTAAGTGTATCTTTTCGTACAATTTTATGCAGAACTATGAATTAATTACACGAATCAATTAATTTTCTTTGGCTTCGCGTTGCAATATGATCTTTTGATAATTAGCAATGTAAATATTCATTTCTGAAAGTTTGCGATAGAAATGCTTTGATCATTTTGGAAAGTTTTATTTAAATGTATAAATTTTTAAATTTATTATTTTTATGAATATGAAAATATCAGATTTAGATTGAAATTGATTTTTTTCTTTACAGCACCAGATTCTAAATACAATGAAAACAACAAGATAAAGTACAAAAAACTCAACTCTTTCGACTCCGAAGAATTTTCCGAACTTAAGCGCAGGGGATAATAATTGTCGAGTCACACTAACATAGAGTTGAAATGTATTCTATGTTTAGTTAAAACATTAAAATAATATTTATTATTAACAAATTAAATCAAAATATGAAACTATTCCAAATATTATTCTGCATATTTACGAATATATTTCGAATTCGTATAAAATATTACAACAAGAAGCAATATCATCGAAATTCGATAGTTTTACATAAATATTCCTTCCGACGAATACGTCCAAAGCATCAATATCCATTATTCACAACGATTCTTCGAAGGCCCACAATACGAACGATCGCACCGCACCTAAATTACCGAAAACCACGACTGGCGTGCGAAGCCTATTTGTGCACACAACAAATACGTACAGACTTTAAACCTACAACAACAATAACGCGAAATATTATATAATATAATATAAGGGGCTTCCCCGCACATTATGACCGTACGATAAATTATAAATTCGGACATTTATAACCCCTTTATCGTTATCGCGCACCGCCGCTGGAATCGAGGACTCCCCAGAGAATGGACCGAATAGCGCCAAAAATCATTCTCGCGTCGATTTTCATTACGTATGAAATTCGAAAAATTCAAAAATTTACCCGCCATTAGTGTAGTGTTCGAATTTTTTCGCGGTGCAACGCGCTGCTGTTGCAATTTTCTGCGGAGCGTCAATTAGTTCGAGTTGAATGATCGATGGTCGGCGATTGTTTCTGTGGCGGTTTTCGATGTAACTATGTTAAAACATATGGTGGTTGTTGGTTGTTTACGATGTTGAAAAAGTATTTTGTTTTGATTTTATATTTTTAGTCGTTAGCAAATTGAGTTGGCGCTGTTAAATGTTTGAGCTGTTGCCTTCCGTTTTTGTTGAGTGTATTGCAGATTCGTTTATGATAGTTCTAGGAAATATAATTTAAACATTAAATGAGTGCATTATTAAAAAGTGTTTGAAAATGTTTTCATAATAAAATTTTAAAATGTTCTGAAATAAATAATGTCATATTTCATTTGAAACTTTCAGGTACAAAATTGATGAAAAAAATAAATAAAACATGCTCCTTGAAATTGACATAGTCGATAAATAATTTGAATCAACTTTTCCTTTTATTCCAATTAAAAACATCTAGAAGTTATTTTAAAATGCTTATGAATTTTTATATAAAAATATTTGACCTGGAATTGAGTCTGTAGTGAAAAGACCTAACTCGAACGGCAGGTGAATGTCGATATTGAATATTCGAATCATAAATTATCATCGAAATTTCATATCGAATATAGAAATCGATCGTAAATATAGAGATTTCTCAATGTTTAAAAAATCGGATCGGCAGCTGCAAAATTCGTGCAGATTTTCTTACGAATCTTGGCCGTGGCGTGTGTAATACTTGCAGCTTTCGTTGTGGCGAAAGAGAAAGATCTCGTAGAGTTTTATGATGTTGAAACGAGAAGGCTACGTGTATATGGTGAGTGGTGAACGTTTGGATTTTTTCGCGGTCTTTTTGGAAGAACCGCAAAAGTTTCTTTTTTGGGCAAGAGCGCACCTGCCGCCGGGAAACACGTGCTTCGGTGAGGTAACTTGCAATACATTGTGTTACAAAGCTTTTAAATTTCAAATCATTCAATAATAATTTAATTTAGAATTATAAAAGGTAAAATGTACATCGAAAAATGAAAATGATGTTTATTGAAATGTGATTCCTCTCGAAATGCATGAAAAATCGAATGATGCTAATGGAAGAGTATCGAATAGTTTTTGAATATTCATAGAGAGAAATGGAAAATATGTCCGTTAATATTGAAAAATCACAATGCGGATTATATTAACGAAAATTTGTAATGCCAGATTTTTTGAAGCACGTTGCACTTAGCAGGTTTACGGGCGGGCTTTTAGCATTTCGCCCGTAATGAAAAAAATGCTCACTTTTCGCCGAAAACGAGTGGTTTTAGTAGCAATCCAGACATACATACTTCGATATTTTCATAAGCACAAAAGACAATCGAATAAAACTCTACATACTCATATAACGAAAGTTAATTAATTTATTAAAAATTTGCCGTTTAACGACGATAATTTGATTTAAAAGCAGTCGCCGCTGATTAAACGAGCTCATGAAAAAACGCTTTTCGAAATCGATTAATGGATACGCAGTACAATTTAGCGCCTTGTTTGCGCTGTTAACATCATCGAGCGGCGCAATATATTCGAATCACATCACGGTTAATCCGGCAATAATCCGAAAACACTTCCCCATCAAATCCGCAAACGAGATTATCCCCGAAATAAATAAATTCAGCAAAAACACACCACCCCGCACGTATACGATATTGTATAATATCGTACGATATGATGCGTATAGTGTGGTGCGGGCCCCGACGGGTATTTAGTTATCCGGTTATACAGACTGTGACTGTTATTAACGGGACGTGAATAAAATAAGCCGGGATAAGGTAAAAACCGGTCAATTAACCGGGACATGTTTCACGAGTTCGCTAACCGGAGCGGACGGTCGATCGGCTATCGACTTTCTTTGCGTGTATTGTTAACACTGAAATGGCCAAAATGTTCAATCATTTTTTTCTATAAATCATTTTATTTTTAATGTTGTTATATTATTCGATCAAAATAGTAAGTATTGTCATATCACGATTTTTTTGTAAATTTAAAGTTTGATGAATTTTCATTTTTTTCGTAAAATTTTCACATTTGAACAATTCACATTAGGACAAGCACTGTTTTATTATTGCATTTTACATTAAAATTCGATGGAAATTGAAATGAAAATGTATTAAATTTATGAATATTAACTCATATGCAAACATTTTTGTATCTATATGAAATTTATTAGCGCTCTGCTGCTGAACGAATTCCGATATTTTTAGTGTAGAGTTAATTTTTAAAAATCTTAAGATAGATACTAGATCAAATAAATTAAGGTATAATACAAAGAAAATTCTACCATCCCCTTTATTATATTGCAATTATCCCTATGTTAGCATTTGATGGTGGTTTAGTTGAATACCAACCTCACTAGATTGCTCATGCTTCGTTTTATTATTATCTACTTCTGCCATATTTATATTTTATATTGCTGAATATATTAATGATTTGAATCTTTCTTCAAAAATCTTATGAAAAAAATACTTTTAAGTGGGTATATAGAATGATAAATAATCTCATTGTGACCAAATTTGTCCTTCGCGATAGTTTTTAATAATGATTAAATGTAGAATTCCCTGTTAACGTAAATATGGCGCCCGTAGTTTCGCCTAGTTTTGCTGGTACCCAACTAGGCCGGCCTAACAAGCTGACATAGAGTTGGTGTGCAGTTAAAAGGCGGGATGGTGAGCTTCACTCGTTTTGTGACCAAAATAAATTTACTAGTGATACACATTTTTCAATAATTTTCATGAAATATAATATCTGTATATATGTATTAATATCATAATATATAATTATCTGATATTTAGAAAATTCTGAGAAATCAAAATCATTTTTACAACGAAATTTTTAATTGAATCGATTTTGTATTTTCAAGAAATGAAATTCTAACTGAACATAATCTAAAACGATCCAGACATCGCAACCGGTCAAATATCGAAAAGGACGAGCGTGGGTCGCCAACATCCAGCCGCTCGAGTGTTAAACAAGAATCGAAACGGCAAAGGCTATCGGCAAAGGGCGGCCATTGGGAATCGAAGGTGAGCCGAAAGGTGAAGAGGTGAGGCCCCCGTCCGATTGTAATTGGGCCCCCCTGGCCGCGTGATGAGGTTCGCTAACAAATCCTCGGCGGTTGATACGGCTAACTAATACTTCATGCTCACGCCGTGAATACCGATTCGCCGGGATTAAGTTTGCTCACGCACGCACGGGACGGTGTGCCCCCGCCAGGGGTGGCCAATCTATTTCGCGCTTCGGCGATTCGATGACGGCTCGATTGCGTCGCATTGTCTTTTTAATGAGGAGTTTCAATTATATAACAGAGTATGGTTTATGGTATGTCGATTATAGCTGGTCTTTTCACTGATTTCGTTAACTAACCAGAGAGATACAGTCAGTCCTTTCACTATGAGCTGTCGAAAATCTATCTGTTTTTTGTGGATTTTAGACAGTTTATAGTGGAATGATTCTCTGGTTAGTTAACTAAAACTGTGAAAAGACCGGCTCTTAGTACATACATAATGTGAACAATTAATGGACAGTATATCGCTCATTCCATCCAAATTGCACAAAGAATCGATGCGAATTGCTACATTTTAGGAGCGCATTTTTGGTTCTTGTGAAAATGACTATCGACAAAATAAAAGACATGTTAAGTTTGATTAGGATGAATAAGATTTGGAATTAAATGTACCAGTTTTATTTATTATTTTGGTTTATCCAATACAATAGTTCAAATTTTGTTAAATTTTGTGAAAATGGTCTGCTCCGTAAATGTATTTTTTCAATAAGATTAACACAAGACACGAGAAATATAAATATTTAGAAGTTAGTAAACTCTAATGATACTGATACATCTGATTTCTCAATAAAATAAATAAATTTGTAGAATGATATTGATCAAAATAATATTAAAAAACATGGATATGTTTTTAAACATTAGAATTGATTACAAAAATAATATATATTTCATAAGCAGTCATCTAACGAATGTATAAATTGAAATTTTCCTAATCGTACTGTCCAATATTGAAAAGCGGAAGTGGCCAAATTCCAGAAGCAGCAAGAGTCCTAGATTCTAATGCCGATTGGCAACACCTGCGTGAAACTTTTCGTAGTCGAATCGAGCAAGTGCGTTACTATAAATTACGTTTATTGATTGGACCGCAGCCGGACCGGGGCCGTTGGATTGATGAGCTCTGACCACCGGGTTCCGTGGCCCTTACTCGTGCTATTATACGTAGATTCGTAGTACCGGTGTCCCACAAACGCTAATACATTAAAGAGAAACCTTTTCTGACGTAATTGAAAAATTAAGAAGATTGACTTTGATCTTCGTTTAAGCATATAAAATGTATATTGCATTTTTAATCAATTTAATTTTTGATTAAATTTAAATTTGGAAAGAAATAGGTTCATTTCATATTTTTGAATTGAAGAAAACAATAAAATCTCAAAGGTGTAATAAGTAGGTATAATTCATAGATGTATTACGGTTGTAATTTGTATTGAAATTATTCGACTTCAATTCATAAATATTTATCGGAAAAGTGCATTGTGTTTTATTTGATTTTTCAAATTCTCGTTAAAAAGGTGAAAGATCAAATATGCACATTCTATGTAGTGGATATATTCGAAGAATATTAATAGAATTTTTCATGAAAATTTATGAATTGAATTAGAGTGTGTTTTTCGTAAACATTGAATTTTTTTCATATTATTTTTACAAACTCAACGGGATTTGGGGAATGCAAACAAATATTTAGAGGGTCGTTGATCCAGCCAGTGAGTGCGAGATCACGTTTCGTTCCTGAAGAACTTTTTTCACAACACAGTTTGTGAAGCTTCCACAAAGTTTCGATAATACACTCGGAGTGCAATCACAACACAAAAGAAAAAACACATCCGACATAACCGTCAATACACTTGAATTTCATTCTCGAAAGAAGCGAATCGATCAATCCAGAATATTTACAATATTTTTTGTATAAAACAATATTATCACACAGAAAAAAAAATACAGCGAATTTCAATAGTTTGTTTCAAATTAAACCATTATCGGAAAAAAATCCAATTTCATTCAAATAAAATCAATATACCCGAACAGATGAATTCAGCCCGAGGCAACTATTACTTTCCATACGAACGAATACCCCACGCCGAATAAACGAGCAGCAATTCATACAATCCGGGCAAAAACGCATCGAAAACGATCCGATAGTATGAAATACAATAAAAATGAATTAATCAACGGCAGTTATCGAACAAAAGCCGAAACGAGCCAAACGAGAGAGGGAAGCCGGGCTAAGTGATTACAGTCGAACGAGGGCTGCCGCTTGCACAAACGTTACGGTGTTAATTTTACGTAAATGTCGCATCGGTCCGAGTGGAGGGTAGTTTCCGATACAAGAGGACCACCCTCGTGGAGAAAGCTGCTGCTAATCAGACCTAACTCTTCCCACGGGACGAATTCGGTCCTGACTCCCTCAGGAGTCGGCCATGGGAAACGAGGGATGCTCGTGGACCCTCGATTCCGGAGTTCGTCAGATAATATTGGCTCTTTCATGGGGCTGGCATCTGCTTCGGACGAGGCTAGTTGGTTTTTATTCGACGAAAAGGGTTCCGATGAAAAGTTCTAGTGTTGTACAGTTCGTTTTTTGTTTTGACACTAGGAAGATCGATTTGTGTAGAAAAAACATTCGAACGTATGAAGCGAAAATGAGGAGTGATCACTTATTTCATTTGAAAATTTTTGTCTCCACTTCTTTCTTTGAGCAAAATTTGTCACTTTTTTTACGTTGTTCCAGATCTGTGTATGTTTTATATATTTACATATTATTTAGTTAGTCTATGTATGTCTTAAGCAGTGACTATTCTGAAATAGGCTGACTATTTTCGGGATATAACCTTTCTTAAGCTTCTTTGATATGATCAACCTATTTCAGAGTAGTCCTTAATTTGGACAATATCCTTCACATATCTATAAAATCTAATTTTATCAAATACAAAATTATTAAAAATTCCAAACGAAGTAAAGCAAAGACAATGAAATAATCAATGCAATATAACAATACGATATTGATGAACACAACCCACACACGAAACGTCATCAAAGATAAGTCCATCATCTCTCAAAACGAATCAATCGAATTTCCCGCCACACAATCGAGACATTTAGTATCCAGCCTCATGTAACATCATAAATATCGATCGTTTTCGAATCCCGTCGTTACATTCGGATCACGCTCGCCCTGCGAAATTGTCGAGAACAAATTTAAGCGCTTAATTCGCGGACCTCTAAAGGGCTGCGGGTTACCAGGGGGCTAAGGCTGTTTTTTGCACAAAGGAAAAGTGAGGGGTTATCATTAGGGCGGACCAATTTGCGTATGCGCTAATTAATAAGCGGTTCTTTCCCCGAAACCCTCCTCTGACCATCGCCCTGATAAACAATTGGAAAGTGGCCCGTAAAAAGTGTACGCGCTTCGTATACCAACACCTCGAATATTTTAATAGAATAAATATCGTTTAATAAATTTATTAAAAAAAATAAATTGGGGGGTGGTTTTTCGACAGTGGGCCTAATTCGACCCCCGGCTTTAAAGGGCCTTTGTCGCAGCCGGACCTCTAAGTTGATTTACATCGACAAAGCCACCGTCGAGTGTCGAAGGGGTTGAGGACTGCGTGGGAAGAGACGACGGGTCACGGGTACCTGTTAACGGGTTAAAGGCAGGAAAAGGGTTAAGCCGTGCGTTTGAACTTCGTCCGTGCGTACGAGAACTCGACCGAATATAAACGTTCGAAGAATCGGCCGCGTAATTCGATTTGAGATTTGTGCGGATTAGAAGATCGCCGTTTGAACTGTTGGACTAACGATGTTCTGCGTCACAAACAAAAATTGATCAATTTGATGATTACTTAATTTGATTTGTTATATATTTGCATAGTTAAGAGGCCTTGTACCAGTAGAAGAGCGAGGGGTTGAAAGTTCCGGTGGTTAGTTGTATCGTTACTCAATCGTTGTCGCGAGAGTAACTAAAATAGTTGCCTTTGCACAATACTGTATGATTTTAATATGCCTTTTATATGATATTACTATCACTTTTTCTTACAAACTAAATCCTTTCGGAACAACTTACCCCGAAACTTTCAGCCTACTCTTCCTTATAATCTGCATTCTTTAAGCATATTTACCAATATTCATTGAAATCAGTGATCGTAATACACAAATTATTCATTATAATCTACTTGAAAGCTAGTAGATAAACGACCGAGAAATTTCCGCTGAAAACCAAATAATAAAATGCACATTGAATCCTCTTTTGTAAAAAAAAAAATACGTTTTACAAATGCGGAACTTTCAATAAATCGTCCCCGAAAAGGCTTTGGTTCGGCTTTCGCCAAAAAGAAGAATGTCGCTGTGATCCGAAAGTCGATTGCAATTGCACTCTTGTGCATACTACTGGTTTTTTGGCACTCCACTTTTTTGAATATATGCACTTTCGAGGAATGTCCGTTTGATTGTCGTCCTCAATTGTCATCTTCGAAAACCGGTCCTCTGGATCAGGAAAATGTGCAGAGATTGTTGACCTTTTCGTGTTGTGGGAATTCATTTATCGATCACGTGTTGTCATGTTTTTAATAAAACCACGTAAAGTAATATATTTGAAGTGTTTTATAGTTGTATATCGAAAATATTTTGCTACAAGTGAGGAAGCAAATACGGTTTTTATGTAGCAATATTATCGATCATAAGGAAGGCTATAAAATAAAGTTTGAAATTCTCTAAGATCATACAATGTTCATAAAGTGCATATAAAATCGAGGAAAGGAATAAAAACTGTTTGTATTAACTGCCAAAGTTATTTTGTTAAGAGTTAAATTTATGCGATCCGATAAACCAATAATGATTAATTCTGCGATACGCATATAAACGAAATATTACGGTTCTGTGTCGTTTCGAAGTTTTTAATTTGAGAGCAAAGTCGAAAGGCGAAACCGATGGACGATAAAAGCGAAGCATATCGGCAAGGCATTGTTCTCAGTTTATGATCTCGAATTTATGCGAGTTCCTTTAGTTTTGCAGTCGTAAAATTCGTTTTTCGCGAATATGAAGGGAAACTGGCCGAATGTTGCCTCAGCCAATTTTCCGACTACCGACTCATTTTATCCATCCATTATTTTCAAAGTCGCAATTTAATTTTGAGAGATGGAGTATTGACATGAAAAATATTGCACCGAGATACAATCTCAGCATTGACATTCAGTAGCGCCCCGCTTCATAGAATATTAAAATAAAATGTGCAATTTGAAAATTTTTGATTTTATTTACTCTATCGCATTCGAAGTTGAATATTCTATAATAAATTTGTGTACATTATTGCAATACATAAATTGGGTTTAAAAAAGCGAAAATTTCATTCGATTTAAATCACAATTCTCGAACGATACGAGCGCAAAACAATAAGAACCGCACACAGTTCGCACGCCGAGAAAAATAAAATGTGAAAATTTACGAATTCAATTTGAGTTTTATTTTTTGCATTCACAATAATAAAGTCTACGACTGAGCGGGCAATGTAACTTTTCGAAAAGAATTTCATTTATGTATGCGACCGTAAAATAAAAGTGTTATTGCAGCGCGGGGATTCCTTGCGTGCAATTTGGCCCGTTGCGATGCTGCACCTACTACATACACTCGACTTGCACCCCGCAAACCTGCAAAAAAGGCTCTTTCCAGGTCCGGAAAAAAGCAAACAACTTAAAACCGTTGGCGAGCGATCTTTCGTTTTGCCCACCTCAGCGAAATAAAATTAAAGCCGGCCTCAGAAAAGAGGGGAATGTGAAAGATTCACGTGCGCCCCTGGAAATGGAGAGCTTCATTGTTTCATCTCTCGCAATAGATTGGTTCCATTATTATTTTCATCAGGCTTGGCTGTTAGGTGTTCCTCTTCTTCGGAGTCGTTGCATTCGCCGTGAAGGAGGTGATAGGTACTCGCTCTGTGTTGAAAATTATATTTCCCGCTGAAAATTCAACGACGTCTGCCCTTTTATGTCCCTTTGGAACGTCGAGGTTTTTCGCATTTTCAATTTTTAAAACGTGCCCCGAGTACGTGACGCCAACGGGCATAATTGTTGTGAATAAAGTGAATCACGTTGGAGCGAACGGCCACCGAAGTCGAGAGGGCTTCGACGATTTTCCGAGTTTTCATTAAAAGCAATCGAAATGAAACGTGGTTCGTTTCTCATTATTGAAAACCGCTATATTTTCCGTAGAGATATTTGCTGATGGCAAAAATGAAAAATATATGAAGAAATATTCACTGTTCATTTCGTATTTATATGCATTGCATTTTTAAAATTTGAGTTCGGTTATGTCGAGATTATGAGTGCATGACAAACATAAATAACGGTTGACACTTCTTTTCGCTTTAAGTTATCGCCGACGATATATGAAGTTTGTCAACAACAAGCGGGAAGAAAAAAAAGAACAAGAACAACAACAATCACTGATAGAAGAGAACGCAAGACCATTTTCCGCCGGGAGTTTTCCCGTTCTTTCCAAGTCATTATTATCAAGTGTACATTTTTTGGTCGGCTTCGGAAAATTGAACCCCAGCGCGCATACTTTTTAAAAGTTCACCATCCACCCGGCTGCGTTATCTCGAAAAGAGAATAAGAAGTGAGCCGAGAAGAAATTTCAACTTTGATTATGTGGTGGAGTTGTTGGCGCACGACGACGCCGAGATAAGCAAGAAGAAATAATATTTCTCGACGGGAACGACTCCGAAAGGTGAGTTAGGACCGTAGTGGTATGAGGGTGGGTTCGAGCGCGAAACCAAAGTCCTCTCGTAGAATTGAACGTTTTGAAAGGCGAAAACCCTTCAAGAGGCCATTGAGCCTCTTTTCTACGGAGGTTCGTCAAAAGCTGAGAAATAATTCGAGCGCGAAAACAGTTACGGGTGGCCATCGCGAAAAACATTAATTAAACCGTTTAAAGTTCGAGTGGTTTATGAGTTGGTTCACAATTCAGATTTATTCACACAAATATAATATAAATTCTAATATTTGTTTATTTTAATTATAATATAAACTTATATACTTCAAGGTAACTTATAATTGAGAGAAAATAATAAAAAAGATATTTTATAAATTGGTTACATGAAAGAAAGCATTAGTACTGTGCTCATACGCGGTGTCTGTTCGGGACGTCTTCATTACTCAATGTATTCAGCTTTCGGCAAGCTTTAATCGCTTATCATAAAACTAGTTATAAGGGTTTGACGTCGAGGGGAAATTGTGTTTCTCTATTGTCTATTAAATTCTTTATAGACAACAGTAAAAAAAAGATCATAAAACCGACTATGAAAGCGAATCGATGATGTGAACTTTATATAACGAATATGTTACGCTACAAGGTTATACCAGAAAATTAAGCGTACACATAAAATAACAACGTTAATATAAAAGATACATTTTCTATGTACAAAAATAATCTTTCTACTTGCAGAAATTGAAAGAATATAATCGATTTTTAATTCGTAGATCAATCTAGAGGCACTTGAATGAATAATAAACATTGCTCTCTTTTCTGATAAAAGTACAAGGAATAGAAAAGCAAATACAGAGAAAATTGATACAGAGGAATACGGAACCGATGCTCTAGACGTGTACGTATTATAGTTAATTCCTTACTCGGATAATTTCCGATATAGTATTTCTTCTATCGATTTTAACCACTGACAGATCTTTGACATTTTTCTTATATATTTGAAAAAAATGAATAGTTTGTCTGAAATCTGTGTAAATGAAAATAATAATTTTCCTGAATAGATTTTCTTGAAAAAAACTTGAAGAAACAACAATCGAATCCACCCTTCAATCTCGTATCACGAAAAAAAAACGTAACACAACGAAAATTTTTCGAATAGGGCGCACACCCGCCTCACCCCCAGAATGGATTTTTCGCACGATCGCAATACACGAAGCCGAAAGTAATAACGTCCACGGTGATGTATGGATCTCGTTGCGTGCCTTTGTCTCCAGATGCACACGTCTCAGAAGCAGCTCACTAGAACCAAATACGAAGTGGGGGTGGCAGCTTAACTACCGATTCCTCATTCGGCCCGGGTTCATCACTTAGGGGCGGATTGTCGCCTCGGGCCTTCCGGAATTGGAAGCCCGGATCAGCCCCCCAGGAGATCTCTCTCAAAGCAAACGAGAGAGAAGCGGGAATTGAAAGTTTATTGCGGGGTGGATGGCTTGTATTATACTCGTTTTCTCGGGGCTAAATGCATCGCAGACGACGACGAAGGGCACGCAAAGCGTCCGCAGGTCGTTTGTCTACCTTTTAAAACGTACCCGAGGGGGTGACTCAGACGATGTGCAAAGATGAAAAATGAGAAGCGCGCAACATCGCGAGCGATGCCGTTTTAATGCGATTTTGTTCGCGTTAAATGTCGCAAGAGGGTTGTTCTTTTTTTTTTGTTTGAATGCATTATAATGCGATTGTCGCTTATAGGTGTAGGGTTTTTCGATTCGTGTTCGGATTCGATGAATAATGATTCGGAGTTCATGCTTAAATCTTCCGTATCGGATTACCTAAAATTTTGAATGTTAAGATATTGGGTTTTCTTTGATTATATAAAAAAAATAATATTTTATTCAATAGACATATCTAAAAAATTAAAATAAAATGAAAACAGAGCTCAATTATATCAAATTGTACCAAAAATACCATTTCTGTATTCTCTGACTTAAAGCATTTTTTTCTTAATATATGTATTAGTACATAATTCATTCAAAAAGATTTAATTGTTTTTAATTTCCAAAAATCACTAAGGTGGATTTTCAAATAAATTAAATTAAATACTTGAATTTAGTTTCAGATTCGACCCGAATTATTCAAAATATCAAATTTGATTCGCCAAATCTTGAAATCTCCCGCAATCAGAAACCTTAGATTCACATCTATAATATCGATCCAAATTTTATTTTTTTTCTTAATTAGTTTTTATTCGACATACATGACACTTTATATACGATAGATAGACACAATTGCACAAACAATCACACCTGTAATTTCAGCACAATCGAATCCCAACAGATCCACCGAAGCGATATCAAGACCCGATCGACCCAGAGCACAACAACACTCGATAGGCCCTCGGAGCATTCGGAATTTCGATAGATACCTGCGAAACGTTGCATAATTGACACATCTCATCCGACACAGATACAGACCACCGTTTACGTCCTCAGCCATCGATATCTGAAAATTGGATTGTCGCATTTTCGCGCCAGAACCGCGGCGGAGATTAGGCCTTTGTGTACCGCCACTTTCGATTCCTCCGTCTCTCTAATTCAATTTAGCGATCCCCGAAATGAAAGGGTCGTGCTCGGGACACCTTATATATACTATGAAGACAAAGAAACTCAACCCACCGCCCACCAAGGGGTGAGAGATTGCTATCGGGAAACCTCCCTTAATATTCGCCCACGGTGACGGAATGTTATTGTGCGTAACTGTTGCGCTTCGATTGGATTTTTAGGTAGACGGTGTGCTTTTTTCCTTTTTTTTTCAAAATTCGTGTGGGTTCGTTATTTCGTAGGGTGGGTTCGTGTTCGGTTTTTCGAGGTCGATCGAAATGAGAAATTATCGAAGCGTCGAAACAGCGAAGAGAGTGGGTGGCGTGTAATTGGGTTTTTCGGCGAATTTTCGTACGATGCGTAAACAAATGGAAAATTTTTATTTAAAAATTTCATTGAAAATGTATTTATCGATTTTACGTCAAACATTTTTTTCGACAAAATAATTTCATTATGAATGATAATCATATAATATCCAATATAATAATAGTATTAACTTGTTGATGTGACGGTCAGATTACAATTTGTTCAACACTGCTGTTATGAAGATTGCATAAAATAGGCAAAAAATATAATGAAAGAATCATTTAATTTTATTTTCACTAAATATACGTTAATATATTCAATGGACTGATTGTATCGTAAAATTTTCAATAATATTCTTTTAAAATCTAAATATCTGGAAACAATATTATTAAAAATATATTTAATCTTCATATTAATCTGTGTATACAACAAAAATATGGAATAAAAGTATTCTTTGATAAAATTGCTTCGTACAGCATAAAGGCTTAACGTTAATATTGTATACATTCAAAGGATTCCCAAAGCGAGCGCAGTACGTAATTCTACAAGGATAACGTGAACGTAAATACAAAAGCGTAATAAATCAGATACGTCATTGAAGAGGATCGGCAGCTAATAAAGATTGCGCAAAATCTACGAACAAATAAATGAAAAAAAAAAAACAAATACGCGAATATCGATAAATAAATGGAAATTTATACGACGGTGAATATGTGAAGCACGAGAATATTAGTTTCGGTGTTAAATTGCAACGTGGCTCGATGCATCGGATGTTCTTGGGACGCGAGTAATTGGCGAACGAGTTCTAATGTTAGTTGCTGAGGTGTGTATGGGAATTTCGGGGTAAGTAAGTGTGCATTTGTGCATATCCATATTCCTGGTAAAGTGTGATTAGGGACATTGTTCGGCTAAACGATGTATATTGCTTAGCAAGCGCATGAATATTACCAGTCGGGCAATATATCCAAATTTGCATTTACAATATATTGCCGGCTATTATTGCTCAATCGACATGCTGTGTGTGTGCTACGGTGAATTTTGATTTATTTAAATTTTCTTTGTATTCACATACAGATATTTTCATTTTTCAAAATAAACTTTTCTTGTAATTAAACGGAAGAATTTTCCATGACGTTGATATCAAAAGTCAAAGCGTGATTACTATTGATTTACATTCAAAACCTCAATTACTTAAAACTTGATTTCGTAATGAATTAGATAATTATGCATGTATTTAATCGATAAATAATTAATATATTACTTTAGACTCTAATGTATTGAAAATTCATCAACAACAAACTCACAATACACATTAGCAATTCACGAAAATTATTCAATAAACACGCATTTCATATTAGTTTCCGAACCGAACGATAACACCAATAGCGAGAACTAACAGAATTTGATGACCCATATAAACTTGAACCGATCCGCACATACAATACGATACATAATTATACTTTAGCAACACGTCGCGTCATTATAGCGACACATTAAAATCCATTACGACCCCGAACCCGACACTTGGAATCGCACAACGTATAGTACAAATAGATTAGCAACGAAAGCCATCGACGGGACACGGATTCGGAGCAAAGCGGACGACAATTGTGCGTATAATGAATAATTTATGCGGTAACAACGTAATTAGACGAATGGGTCTCCGGGTCTCTTAGGTCAATTCGACGCCGGCGTCGGCGCCTCCTAAGGGATCGTCCTCGAGGATATTTAACATTTAGCGAAGACCTTGTTTACTATATATTACGTTACAGTGTATTCGCGATCGCTTGTGAAATCGAAATTTGGTTGGTGAAGTCGAGATTTCGCTAATTCGAGTATTGAAATTGAAATTCAACAATTGAATCACAAACTTGCTAATTGATACTAATGAATGTGAAGAAAATATGGCCACTTTAAAATTACTTTATACTAGTCAAAATAGCATAATTAAATTTAAATTAATGAAAATTATTAAACGTCTACGTGTACGTTCAGTGCACTAATAGCTTGAAGCGCAAACCTAATAATAAAGCAAAGTAAAACAGCAAAACCTAACCTAAATCAATTTTGACCAATAATAACTATCTTATCTACTATTTGAACTCATTGACCATTAAATTAATTTTTAATTGATGTCGAATAAAAATCAAATCGTAAAGCAATCTATAAAATAACCTCTAGTTAATACATATCTATTGTGTAAATGCCAAAAGTCACCACTTTACCTATAAGTAGCAGAGAAATCGTTACCACTTATATCATCAATAAATTATTAATATTTTTCGGATGAGTACTTATCTAATGATTATATTCTTAAACACAAATGAAGTCATGACTTCACTAAAATCACGATTTTACTGTAACACACATACTTGCCATGATATTTGGTTTCGTTGTGAGCGTGCAAGGGACACGGAGGCTGGACACGCAGATAAGAGGGTTCCGAAATCCCGGCCTTAGCCCCGATGATTTAGTAATTTAGATACATGGCAATAAATTATCATATTATTGCGCTCTCGTCTCGAAGGAGCTGTAAATTATGCGCCGTTTTATTTTTGCGACCGAGTTTCGCGGATTAATGGAGGGACGGCAATTAAACGCAGATTCTCAGATATGGAACCAAACCGTGTTAAAAAAGCTCCCTATTAAGCTCGAACGAACTTATGAGACTCGCATATTCATCGTACGTACTTATATTGTGACCTAAAATTATATGCCAATTTTATTTTAACGTTCCATAAAGTTTTCCATTGGAAAATACGATTAAGAAAAACGCATGACTTTTTCTGCCGCATAGGATTTCGAATATATTTTCCTTTGAGTTTGAAATATTCTTTACATTGTTTTAATCTAGGGCATGTTATATGCTTGTTACATGTTCTATTGTCGAATATGTGTAATTTGCTTTATGTGTTGGGGAAGTTGGCGTGATTTCATTTCAACTATGTGGATGTGCATTTTCGTTGCACTATGCCGCCTAGGGGCCGTTAAATAATCAAGTTTCGGGAAATGCAAGTGCTCAGAAAATTATTAACGAGTTTCGCATGTGTAAAGTAAAACTGTCAAGTGAGCCAGATTTACATAGCCCCAGTTTACATGGCAACGTCATTGTGTGTATCGCTTTCCGTTTACAATGTAAGCTCTTATCATTAAATCGAACGTGAGATAGCTATTAAAAGTACCATCGAGTTAATTAATTAACGCAAAACAACATAGTTTGCGTTCGATAAAAATATTATGTAGCCATTTCATATCAAAAGAAAATTAATGCATACTGATTTATTTCGAGATAAGCTCGAAACAGAATCGATCAATTATCGGCTGTGTGACAGAACATACGAAATTTAGTCCAAACCACAATTATATCCTATCATTATCGGAACCGACGTTAACCGTAATATGGTAATAAGTTTCGTTTTCCAATTGAGAATGTAAACCGCACTGAGAACATACACAACACGTGTAAGTGAATTTCACTTGAAATATACCAGTCAGTCCGAACCATGCAGTATCAACATCAATTTCAACATGCATTCGCCTAACTTTTGGCATATTAACTACAATGGTTTACGGCTTATGCATAATTATTGCAGGAACAACTTCCTACGCAAGCAATTCGTGTAAACTTGAATTTCAGCGAAATTCACATCAAGTACGTGAGATTGCACTACCTGATTTTACACGATGCATAGTAATTTTAATCAATTAGTGAGAAATTGTCGCGTTCAAATATCATGATTTTATTTGTTTCATCGCAATCTACAGAAATAAAGATTGTAGAAGAAAATATTCTCAAGTTAAAGTGAAATTTTCTGATTTTGATAATCAAATGTCAAGCTTGGGATTCAGTTTGTGCATATCGCTCGGGGTGCAATTAGATGTTTCGGGGTACACGACGAAGGATAGTCCGAAGCTTTGTCAGCGAGCTTTTGTTTGGGAAACTTTTCAAGAAAAACTTTGCAGCCAGAGAAGTCTCGCGCTTCGTCTTTGTCTGAGTCTGTGTCTGTCTCTCTGTTCGTCCTTATTCTCGCTTCTTTGTGCAAAACTATCGCTTTTAATTTAGGAACAGCGCTTGTTTGCGCGCGAGTCTCGCTCGATTTGAGTACGACTCCGCGAACGAAAATAAACCAAATAAGCAAAAAGTGGAATTGTGAAATCGCACAATCAACTCGAGAGCATTTTCTTATACGCAGAAGACATAATATGAGATTTCACGTTTATTGGTTTCGATAGCGTTGTGTACCCGAGGCCGACGCCTCTAATTTCAAAGGAGCTATTACAGCGCGAAAGCCTAGCAACACGTCGAAGTCGTCGATTCGCGAAAGACAAACTTTTCGGCGGATCAAAGCTTAATGAAAAAGCGTGGGTGTTTGCGAATTTCCGCGTTGCGAAAGCTTCGAAATGGCGAGCTTTCAATAACGCCAGCTTACTGCGAGCCGTTCAAACATTTCACTTCGAAAACACACGTGGAATGTTTCGACAATATTGGAGAGGCGCGTGTAATCTTCGGCACGCATAATTTCCTCTGCTGAATATTTTATGCGTAGAAAAATATATCGGAACGTCTTAAGAATGTTTCGCGTATTATATGTAGTATTACATTATCCCCAGAGCAATCTTTATGGAATTTGCGTATGTTTATTTTTAGTTGTATCTATTCATCTTGTAAGAATGAAAGTTGGTTTTTTATTATGTACAAGCTTTATTCTTTATGCGCGATAAAATCTAGTCTGTTTTTATGCTGTACGTTTTAGTAAAGCTCAATTTTATAGATCATTTTGGTTAAGAGTTATAATTAAAAGTTTTCGTTATTTTTTCCATTATGAAAATTGAACATTGAAAGTTTAATATGAAACTCATATAAATCTTAAACATAAAAGAATTAAACGAAGTTTCGTTTAAAGATAAGACGATAAATCGAACGTCGCAGTGCTTATTTCTATACTCAGATTCATAAGCGAGAAATACTTCAAAATTCATAAACGAGAAACTCTGAAGAATAAACTTTCAGTAGACACAATAATCGAGAGAATATTTCAAATGATACAAGAACACACTCGTTATCATTCACACATACACACACGCGAAGCGTTTGAAGTCAACGAATACACACTCTCATTAAAATTCGCCATATCGAATTCGTTCGGCGAACTTCGCGAAAAACATTGATAAGGGTCCCTCGATCGGCTAATAGCCGAACGAAAAAGGGAAAATTTTGCAAAAAAAAGGCTTCGATCCGAAGCCAAAAGCGAAAGAGATCGATACGACCGTACATGGGATGAGGAACGAGTGGCTGATGCCTTTGATGTGGAGAGGACCGCGACCCATCTATCCGACCGCCCTGTCTTTTCATCCTTTATGAATAATTATTGGAATTCCGGATATCCGATGGATTCTTTTGAGCAAGTTGCATCCGCTGAACGCTCGTATGAGAAAATATATTGGATATAAAATAAAATTGCGAATTTTCTTTTCGTTTTATACGTTGATCTGAAAATTTTTCTAAAAATATTAATATCGCATTTTTTTAATTTCGAGTGAAAAACAAATATAAACATGATAAGCTTTTTCATTTATTTTAATGCTTAATACTTAAACGTATTTTTTTATATAAAAACCATTTTACTTAAAAACCTCGCTGTGCTAAAAATATTACTTATCGTTAGTACATCAACATTATATAATGTTTAAACACAAAATATTTATTTTGATTCACACAAAATCGCAAAATTTTCATCATTTATTTTATCTGAACATTCAAATCTAGAAACGGAATTGAATCCTCTCAAAAGAAAAACTAAAAAAATATCAGTTTTCCCGATTTTCCACGGTTTGCGGAGCGGGCACGAGGCTCTCCCTGCAAAAATATCATACGAAAGTATAAAACGTATCCGTATACGAATGCGGTTTTCTATTTTTTCGTTGGCTCTGCAGCAACTAACTATAAATATTTCGGACGTGTGTCCCGTCACATAATTCAGAAAATTGGCCGCATCAGCCTTCCGGAAAAGTGCACACAGGTTACATGCATCGCGATGCGACCGTTTGTTGCATATGTAATGCGAGCGAGAGAGTTCAGCGAAACGGTATTTTTAACCGAATTTAATATTTACATTTTGGCGGTTTTTTCTTTTTTTATTTTTTTTGGAAAAATAAAGCGCGACACAAAAAGCGTCAGCTGTGGGCTCGCGAAAAGCTAACATTTATTTAAGCGATCTCTCCGCGTGCTGAATTAAACGCCATTTAAAATGTTTATTATGTTTATAATTGCATCGGAGCTTAAATTTGATTTTTTTATAGTTTAAATTTTTTAAATTCATAAAATTTTATATTCACGATTTTTTTTACTGCATAAAGGTATTTAGACTTTATACATTATTAAAAATTATAATATATTTATATACCGAAATTAAATACAAAAAAGTTACTTTAAATATCAAAATATGTGCATGATCGATAAGTCTCACAATCAAATCAATTAATTTTGAAACGAGTTCATAAATAATAAGAAATCAATGAATTGTTAACATTGGAAATCAAAAGAAATCAAATGAAAAAAGATCCTTACAATTCGATTGATTAACAAAAACGATAATTGGTCGATGCAAAAATTATACATGAAAAATTGAAAAGCTTCCATTTGAAGTTTAAAAATAAAAAGTCGATAGAAATCCTTTGATGTCGTCTTATACACTTTGAATATATACGAATAGAGAATGGAGCCCTCCTTCGTTGAACACAGATTAAACAAAGCAACGTTTAAAATAATCATACGTACTTTGAAGGTGGAAAATCTAATAAAAGACCAGTTCAATTTTGCAACGACCGTTTCGCGAGAAGGAAAAAAATCGAGATGGGAGCAAAAAAAAGGCGGGAAACAACCGACCGAGAGCCGTTTTGGCGGGAAACGTCCGCACGTGAATAATTCACGGTTACATTTGGCCCAACGACTGTTCTGCCTACGAGACAAAGGGCACTTTTTCTGCCTTTTTTAATTTGCATATTATGTTCAGACGAAGGAAAAAAATGTTTTCCCGCGGTTCTCTCTTTTTCCCACTGATACCGACGCCACTGCTCCAACAGGTTCATAGGTACTTCAGTTCTATGACGTCTTTTCAAAAAAAAAAGAACGAATCAATAGTGAAAATAAAAATTCATATATAGAATAGATTTGAGATTCATTTTCATAATGTTGAATGACGCTTTTAAAATCACATTATCTATAAATGTATGGTGTATTCGAAATTAAAATGTCTATGTGTTTAGTGGAAACTGCTAAAACGTGTTTAACTAGAAGCTGTAGAAAATTGAGACTGTTTATAATGATAATAGAAATTTGTCGGAAAATTGAAAATTGAAATATTCATGTAGTCCGTAGAAATTACTGAAATGTATTTTACTAGAAGGTTTGCAAAATTGAAATTGTTTATTATGAAACTCAGCAAAATCTAATTTATAAAAGCAAAATTGAATTTTTCAGTTACAATAAAGCAATTTGTTATCGAATCTGTCACACTGAATAAACTTTTCGCAAATCGAATCAATTAATTTTAATAAATTGTAAACGGTACCCATGAAATCTATAATATGCGACCTTTATTTCAAAGTTATTGATATCTCCAAAAAATGCACATAAAATAAGCATCAGTAGTTAAACATTGCATCAATTTTTGTACAATAAACCACACACGTATCTTCTAACATACTTGTACACTACAAATAGGCTTTTGCTTAATTTACTAACTACACGCACCCTAATTGAGACGACACCAATTTAAATCGCGACAGTGATAAACTCTCACTTGAGACGATTCAAATTAAAATCACAGCAGAAATACAGTTGTTCGCTTATTTTATTTGCAATTTCATCGTTGAACTTTTATATTCGAATCTTCGGAGTGCAATTCCGACATCATTAAGACAAGTGCCGATCATACAGCCTTATCTCGGAACATAGACAAATAGACGTTAGCGACGTGATGTCGGCACATTTGCGACTCCTGATGAAGACATAAATAACGGACGAAACCGTGGGGCCAGGGGCGCTCAACCTCGCACGTCTACGGCCCGCGAACGCCCCCATATATATTATTCACATTTTCATCATAGCGAACGTGTCAGTGCTCTCTCTCTACCTTTCTCTTCTTTCTGTGTGCGCTTTTTTCCTTCCTTTTTCGCCTTCACTTTTCCTGGTCTTCTGTGCTTTCGGCCGAAGAAAGGTAACCGTCCGAGCGGAGGTACGCACGATGAAAAATTACGCTGCAATGCTCGAGTGCGAATTTTTTTTTTATAAGTGTAAAATATTTGCGGGCCTCTGACGTTTTGAGTGCTTCCGTGAGAAGTTCATTGTGATTTTTATTCGAAATATATGGGCGCTATAAATTTTTACGTGTACGGCAATGAATGCGCGAGTACCTACCTCCGAACTTTTTTTCACGATCGTACTTTTACTAAAAGAATTGTATTGATATGAAATATTATTATGTTTTGTCGATTTATTATCATGAAAATATCTAGCAATCATAATAATTTTTCTTTATCCATTTTTTATACGAAAAAAATATGATTTCCTGAAAACATTATTATGTAAATAATATACAACCATATATGAACGTGCATGAATTTTTTCGATTCAATCATATTTTTTTCGATCAATACTTGAAAAAACAATTTGATCTCTTCAATTCATATGCACATTACAATGAACGAAAAAAAACTTATTCATCTATAAACAGGAATTCGATACTTTAATGGTACTACGATTCGAATAGAACCTAGACTTCGACTTTTCAGCGGTTTCGTAACCATGGACTACTCTCTTTCGATACTTAGCACTCCCAAAAGAGACATACGCACCCTCGAGACATGCACACACATGCATTTCGCATTCCAACCCCTATTTCGAGACATAACGTATGTTACGTACGTAACACGTAAAACGCTCAGACCAGCGTGTGTATGCATGAAAAATGGTTATAGTATTTCGCGGAGCGGAGAAGTTTTGCGAACACGTCTCTGCGTCATTTGACCCGAAGCGTCACGTAGGGACCTCTGAAAATAACATATTTTATTTTACAGCCGATCGTTAAAGTTGCACCGACCATGCATTTGTCATATGCGCCATCATAATGGCTCGAGAAAAATCCCCTAATTACGACTCGGGAAAGTCACTCTCCTCTCAGCGCGGATTATAATGATGAAAATCCGTGGAAAATTATGCGAAGGGGGAGCGTAAAATTTTAACAAGGTACGTCTCTTCATTTTCGGCGAAGATTTACGATTCGGCTATTTTTGCGAGCTATCGGGCGCGATGACTTTCGTCTGCGGTTTCAACGCTAACGAATAACGGCTTGGTTTAACGAATTCGCGACGTTAACTGTGCGATTCGATCTTGACGCTTGTGTGGAGCCTTTCGATTAATTCGCTTGAGATTTAAATTGAAATACTTTTTTTTTTCAATTCTTGAGTGGTTTCTGTTCATGATATAATTTAATTGATTCTACGAATTTATTTTTAAATAAATGAATCAAAATTAAAAAAAAAATATTCGGCTTATATTTGAATGAACATTTTCGAAAAATGAAATTATAATCTTATTTGTTTCTGATTTCCCACAGCAGCCGAAACGGTACAATTACAAACGTAATTAGCTACTTCTGCGCTGCTTTTATACATTAAACAAAAATGAGCGGTACAAGACCGTCGGCGGCATTTCTCGGATTGTGCTGAAAAATTCTTTGAAAAATGCTCGTGCGCCCGTTAATTAAAATTTTTCATTAAAAGCGAACTCCCATTATGAAAGTATGCCCGGCGCGCTCGTTACCGAACCACCCGAATTATACGTTCGACTAAGTGCGGTCTCGTTTCTCAAACATCAACCATCTTCTGCCAATACGGCAAAGTTGAAGAACTATTCACTTCTGGCTGAAATTTTCCCGATTCAGCCGAAAGCTAGGCGAAAATTGCACTCGATAAGCAAAGTATTCTAACCCAAAACGTACATGGATTCAATTAAACTTAAATCATTTGATGAGTTTTTGGCATTTCTTGATTTCAATTTTAAATTATTAATAAATAATTTTTATTTATTTACTGCTTTAGTCGACTGACCAGAGATTTATAGGAAAAAATGTGAACTCAGTTTCATTATATTAATGTTGAGCAAATAGAGATTGAAAGATCGGGCTTATAATTAAACAAAATATCAAAAACTCACCCGAAATTCTGCAAATCTGCTAAATCACACATTGTATTACACACATTCTTAAATAAACAACATTTTATTTTTATGAATATTGTAACACGTGTTAGTTATGTTTATTTTTTATTATTATGTTCGATTTTTAATAACTAGATTATCGTGATCAACTGCTTCAATAGTTGTCATAATATTAGCGAAAATTTCGTACAAAAATATGGATTGTAATTAAATTTCTTTCAATTAGGTAAGTGTCATAGTGATTTGAGAAGAAAAAAAATATATTACTTCATCTTTAAAGCATGCATTACTTTTAAAACACTCCCTTATTCACTGACAACAATAACACTATTTTGCCGTAACGAGACTCACTCTAATCGCGAAATTAATCTTCACGTAATTCGAAAAAAAGTGTTATATTCGGAAACAACGGAATTATTACACGATCACGTCTTTATTCTAAAGGTCGATGACCAACACTAAATTGGTGTTTTGAAAATTTCACAACAATAATTAAAATGATGAAATACATAGATAATTGCTCCGCTTATCATTGGTGCGTTTTATGTGCGCGTTCTTTCCTGTAGTCGAGTTCGATTTGTGACAATTATTACTTTTTATAATCGATTACATTTGTTAGTATCGATTGAAATATTCAAACTAGGGCTGTCAATTTACAATCAGATCAGGGCTGTCACATATCGATAATTGTAAACGTCATTCTGGTTATTTGATTTTTTTTTAATATTGAGGATTTTGCACACTAAGGGTGAGTTCACACGCATGTGCTGTAGCTGTAGCCACAATATGAAATAAATGAATGACCTATACAATACAAAAGAGATTGATATATGACATTGAATATATTAAACTCAAGATCACCTCTGACATACAGAATCACAGTCTTCAAAGTGAAAATTGGAAAATTCACATGCAAAACACTATCGACTCTCTCTCTGGCGAGTCTACGAACATTTTCATCTTTGAAATGGAGCATTAAGACGACGTTTGTCGTAGACGTTCAGGGGGTGGTCGGTGGGTGGGTGGGTGGGTGGAAAACGTGCACACGTACCCATCTTCTTGGCGGGGGTGTAATCTGGTTTCGGTCGTGACGGGTCCCTTTGAAACGATTTCGTGATTGTGTTGCCTTGGCCGGCGGGCCATAAATTGAATCAAGTTCGGGCACAGAATTTGCATTAAAATAATGTCGACGGTCCCGACCTCGAAAACCTGACCCCGTGATTCGTTCACGCGAATTTAGTTCCAATATGTTTCGTTTCGGGGGGAGACCGCGGCTAATGCGTATTATTTCGACCTTGTCCGCTTCGATGCGACGATTTGTGCGGAACACTAAAGAAAACAGTTTTTCTTTTCGATAATTTTCCGTTAATAAATGAAAAAAAATATACGGTTTTCACTTTCGATATGATATCAAAAATATATCGATTTTTTGAAACGCTTCTAAAAACAATATTTTTATATAAACCGAATATGAAAATCGAGGTCGTTTACGAATGAAAAGAATTAACGAAATAAATAGAAATGTAAGAATTCGATATTCGAATCGAATATATATTTTCTTAAAGGAAATTTCGTTGTATGAAAAACTTGAAATCGTTTCGACGAAATAAAGGCGATATTTTGATTAAGGTTAACGCACACAATAGAAACTGTTCGAAACGACAATTTCACCCTCGGCCGAAGTTGTGCGACCCTCCGCGTACGCCCAGGGTAATTACTTTCTACGGCCCCTTGAGCAGATTTTGTCGACTTTTTCAAAAGAAACAATTACATCGAGCGTAATCTAATATGAAGATAAACAGGATTGGGGAGGTTCTCAGACGACGACGTCGCGATTCTACTCAGGGTATTATGCACCACCCCCTCGGGCCTGAATAAAGGGAAACAAAGGGTGTTCTATTGTCATACTCCGGTGGATACTCTGAATCGCGTGATAACGACGAAAAAACAAAGACATAATGGGCACAATCAAACTGTCAAATTTGTGCGCGAGAGGGATAAGTTACTGCTGTTCTGAGATTGTTTAGGAGGGTACTGTATTTTGAGACTAAAAAATGCGTCTAATTTTACATATTACATGATATTCCTTACGTAATACATTTATCCAAATATATATGTACGTATATGAATTTGATTTATTTGTTTTCTATTTTTTCAACAAATTTCTTACAAGGATTCATAATCAGTATAAGGCTTTATTCACATTCACAGACAAAAAAAGACACACCTATGCTAATGAAATAGGCTTAAAGTCGATGTCAATAACTGAATGGAAAACTAAGATATATATGCCAGGCAAAAACCGACTCAATATTCTTATTGATTCAATAGTTACATAAAATCGATTATCGCTTAACCGCGTTTGCGTTCATGTTGCAATATCTCACATTTTCACTCATGTATCGATTATTTTGAACAAATTCGATTTATCAAATACTTAGTTAAATATATAATTTAACAAAACAATAGAAATTCTATAATTTTTAGTGAGAGGAATAATAATTACGCGAACCACCTCGAGATCTTAAAAAAATGTCGCAACATTCAACTGGCCGAGGATTGTCGAGATTTCTCGGATGCAGCAAAAATCATTTTTATAATTGTTATGAAAGTTGTAGTTGTTCTCACGCTTTCAGAGCTCGACGTACACTTTTTTTCCACAGTCGGTTGATAAAAGTGGACTTAGCGGTCTCGTTAAAAATAGCGACGGTGGTCGGAGTCGCTTTGTCGTCGCACAAAGGCCAAAGAGGAAGCTCACCTCCGCGGTAATTGCGGCTATTAAACGCACTTAAAAACCACCCACCACCCCCTCGTCCTGTGAAATTGCCGCCGGTTTCGGTTAAATCTATTAACGGTTGAATGGACCGTCGAGAGGGATAATTAAAAATGGATACACTTCCGAGAATTTCTCAACACACAATATAATAATATGATGTGTATTTTGTCGTTTAGGTATACGCTTTTAGGTTTGTTTTAGCATCGGATACTTAATTTGTGAGGTAGCAATCACATACTGCAAGTTCAGCGAACATTGCCCGAGGATAATTGTCTACGTGAAATCAATATCGTTGAAACTTAGGGGATTCTCGTATTAGACGTCGCATCTGAGTGCACTAATCAAAGCTTGTAATGAAATATATATTTTTTTTACGTTTGAAACAAAAAAATATATTGAGTCTTTATCCAAAAAAATATGTAACATTATTTATATATTGAACATAATTAGAATACATTCACTGAAGGATTTTCCTTAATTTAAATAAATAAATAAATGAATACGCCTTCGCTCCTAGAGTTTATTCGGAAGACATGTAAAAGCTTAATATTATAGAAAGCATACACAAAGTATGTGCGCTCGCTGTGGATGGCGAATATATTGGATTATCTAAAATTTATGGTCGTACATGGCTTACGGAGGCTAACGATAAATGAATTTAAATAATTAGTACGTGTAACTTGTGAACCGAATATTCTAAATTCGCATCATGCCTCGGCAATAAGATGCGGATTAAAAGAGGCGCTTTAAATCTTGAAAGACTTATGTACCGCGTTTTAAAGGATAACGCCATTTTGCTCGCTCGCTATCAATTATACTACAGCAACGGCGCCGTATTGCCTCATCCAATCATACATAAACATTTTATACAAATTCGAAATGAAATGAATTGTAAATAAATCAAGATTTATACTCGTCTTGGGAGAGATAGAGTCGAGATTACACGACTTTGAACAAACTATGCTTTAAAAATTGAAACGGTAGATGTGAAATACTTTTATATACTTACACGTTCGTGGAGAATTCTCGAGACTGAATTTAATTTTGTTACCCGAAATTCAACTGCAACACCTCATTTGGACGAACTTGCCGTTTTCCATCCAAAGGCAATCCAACATCCTAGCACCCAGCGGAGCAATTTAATTTTTATTTCTGATTTTCGACATCGCTCGCATTTCGAGAGAAAGAGCTTTGTTGCCGAAGGCTTTTATTCGGAGGCAAGTTCGCCGTAATTGCTGAAAAGCAACGGCCCGAAACGGTTCGGCAACTTTCGAAGGTGTAAAGGCGACCGTACACACACACCCCATGATTATTCGGTTACGGTGGAACGTAATAATGGACTACGTTTCGTGTCTACACTTGTGGATACGTAAGTCAGTTTGTACTACGTGGCGTTCTATTAGCGGTTTGCACCACTTGCAACCCCATAAGACTCTTCGGAGAAATGCTAGCCTTAACGTTTTCAGGCTGTTTCCTTAGCCGACTGAATTAATCGATGCATTTGAATGCACTAGTGATCAATTCGATTTACATAGTATTGTATATTGAATCGTTTAATTAATTTATAGTACCTATAGATCGATAATTTGAATATCAAATGAGAATCACATAACGTTATTACAATATTAAATAAGCAAATATCGTATCGAAAACGATGAAGCAATGTAGAGTACTTTGCTTTTCATATTTTATAGCAAATAGTTCGACGTATTATTTGAATTTTAATGAAAATGTACTGTTTGCTCTGGAACAAACATAATGCATATTGAAAACGGTTTACATACAAAACAAAGTTCGCTAACGTAAAAATTTTAATCAAAATATTCGCCGATTTCGAACCGAAGCGAAACCGCAGCTCGTTCGAATCTCCGCCGACGGAATGGAAAAAAAAGGCACTAAAGTCGAGCGGCGAAACAACAAAAACGCCAAAAGACTTTTTAACCGTCCGAAGTCTGTAAAAACCGTTTCTATTTCCCGGAGTGCTCTTTGACTACTTTATATTGCAACTTTCGGACGAGTTAAGTCGATGCGGCTCTCGTTATTTTCAACCCTTCGCCGTTTCGCTTCGTGGAAATTCCCGCGGCGAAAAAATCCCGAAAGATTTTGCTTTATTCGCCGGAGCCGTTTCCCAACAGACGATTTTCTCGTTACTGAGTAACTGCTGCCAATAAACACTCAAGAATATAAGCGAGGTTGATTTATTATTAGCATTCGTTCCCTTTTCGACCCTTGTGCGGTTGTCTGTTCGCGCTGTAATATTTCATAATTAATATGTTTTTTTAAGCAAAAAAAATATATTTCAGTGAATTATGGTTAAATTTCGTAATCGAAACTTTGTGAATTCTACGTTCGTCTTCGAGCGTTTTCCGGGAGTGGAAACTCTTGGAGTTGATGTCTCCACTTCCTTTGGCTTCCTAAGGTCGCGTGACTTCATCTCGCACCCAATTACGTTCAAAATACGAACTTATCCTTCCTTGCATCTCGGTTCCATTATTTACGACCCGTCATAAACACCTCGCGATGAACCCCCATCGGTTGTGTTTTGCTTCCCCCAACTCGCAGTACTTTGTTATCGGTCGCTAAGACAATAAAGAACGGCGATGTCGTCGACAATTCTTAATTGCAACCTCTCTAAACACTACGTCTTGTAATAACAAGATATAAATAGTACATCTATACTAAACACATTTACCGTTAAAGGTTCGTCTGATTTCGAAACGTTTCATTATTGATTTATGATTAGGGTATTTTGGGAAAGATGCTCATACGGGAATGATATTGTAATTAAAGTTTATATGAGTTTTTACGTTATTATGTCGAATTTTTTAAGGAACGCTGAAGAGTAACATTTTTGGAAAGGTCATAGTATGATCATTAAGATAAACATTGTTTCCATTTTTTTTTAACAAACATAATTTTCATTTGAATATGTTTTTTACCGTTGTATTTTCAAGTCATTAAAATGTATGAATGAATATATTATATGTGTATTGATACAAATAGAAACATTAATTTACGTAATAATCATACAAAATTATGAAATTTTCCTAGTTTTCAAGAAATTTCTTCAAAGATTTATACATGAAACCCAACATAAAATCAATTCAAACCGGTTCGCGATACAAAATCGATCCGAAAATAAAACCGAAAACATTTACCGTCATTTGAAACTGAGTACTGACGAAATGAGGAACGTTTCTAATGGAGTTTTCGTATCTTGATACCACCTCGAAATTATCGCTCCGGGCTCTAACAGGCTTGTTTCAACAACGCACCTCCTCCTCCCAAACAGCATCCCGAGCCGGAAAAGCCAGGGGTTGGAAACGATAAGGAGTGTGTGCTAATGTTGTGACAATACGTCATCCGGCCACCCTCTGGCCCGGGAAAAATATGAGCCGAGGCAAAAATGAAAGTGGACGAAGTGAAGGGAGTCCGTGGAAACGAGCGCTGAAACAACAAATGGCCGGCCATCAGTTGGCCAGCAGGAAGCTGAGGGTAGCAGCTTCGAAGCCCGAACTAATGAGAGAAGATCAGTTTCTTTTTTTTCCTTCCTTTCTTCCCGTTTTCGGTTCTTTTTCATCGGGCGCGCCGTTAAGGTTTCGGTTTCGGGTGAGGGCGCGAGATTCGAGACGCCCACTTAACTTCGACGAAATCTCAATTGTGTAGATTGTTAAAATAAGTGTTTTTTTTTTATATATATCTGTCGGTGATTTTTAGCTGAAAATGAAGATATCTTTAGATATGGAAGATTGGAAGTGAAGGATTGGTAAGGTTTGACCTTCAGGTAAGCAGAGCAGACATAATATTTGAGAGAGATTAAAGGTAATCATGACTTTTAGTTCCACAAAAAAGACGATGAAATGATTTTTATTTACGATCAAAAACATTTTGAATAAAATCATAATTCAATTGATTTTTTTTTTGTTATCAAAATTAATATTAAAAAAAATATTTATATGCACGACTACTGACCATGGTTGAAGATAATTTTTGAACTGTAACATTATAATCTTTAGTGCACGTGTAAGCGACCTCTGCATATAAAAACATCGAAGCTCAAACGTTTTCTTTGGCAAACAAACCTAGCAGTTAATTCCGTTTGAATAGTGAACAACTGTTGATATCACACATGCATTATTCGCATTCTCAGCCCTCGTCCAACTTTATTTATTCTTCCAAGTCAGTTTGTAAATAAATTTGTTGCACGTCTAGGATGAACCTGGGAATAATCTCGTCCTCAAACAGACTACACATCGGAAATACATTAGGTTCTTTCCTTCTAACAGGAGTGCATCCAGAAGAGATCTCGTTCATGGATGGAAACTCTTCGAGGATATTCGATTGAGTACTCCAATCGTTGCTGGTGCCTTTCGATAAGCCAACCCATTTGTAGATTTTCACAATTGAGTTATCCTGCGGGGCGATCTTTTGTTAGCTCAAGTCGTACAAAAATGAAAGTGGTCTGCTCGAGAACGAGATTTGCTCAACTGCATTACGAAAATGTGTCGTTTCTTCGTGTCGGTGATGAATTTGTTTTATTTTACCTCTGTATAAAATATCATAGTAACGTATTCTCTTTTTTTTTTCAATTGTGAATATCGTCGAAATAATCTGACAGTTTTTTTTTATAAATCGAATGTAGCATTGTGAAAATGATTGATCAGTTACTCTTTGAACAAAAAAATTGTTATCGCTGAATTATTTACTTTTTATCAATATTTAAGCAAAAAAGTTATGACATTTCTATCATCTTGATAAATATGTAAGAATCAGACAAAATTCTATGATTCTAAATATGTGAAACGAACATCGAGAAAAAATATTTTTCAAATCAAACCTTACGGCGTGTCCAGACTAGGGCCGGCGGCTTCCAGCGGCATTTTATATTTTATCTCAATCTATTTCAATTGAAATCTTATTTTACTTGAATTAAATGAAAATGAAGTGATAATGTATGAAGATATAAAATATATGGCATGTTCTGTATTTTGCAGCTGGAAGCCGCCGGCCCTAGTCTGGACACGCCGTTAGAATCATCCTAAACTGAACTCTTCAAGCTGATCTATAAAGTTCAGCACTGAGTTCGCGAACACGCCTTAACACCGGTCAAACTCAATAGACTAAAAAAACACATACAAAATTACAATTCAGTCAAAAGATCGTCCCTAAAAGCACACCAGACACAAATTCAAACCCGACCCAACAAAAACAACACACAAATCCGAACTCACCGAAGCGCAGAGACGCGTGCAGTGGCACCGCGAACTTTTCAATCGAGTTATGAACGGGCCCTTAGAAAAGGTCCGCGAAAAGGGCTCGGGGTGGCAACCCTCTTGGGGTGCAGGGGTCGTTAAGGCCGTTCATTAATCATTGCGGCTACAACGCACCGTAATTGGATAAGTGGCCGGTCCCGGGACAAATTAGCGCGTCCGGGACTCACCTACGCATTAGCGATTCCGAAAACGTGCCGGCCTCACGGAGACAATACGGTGGAAAGTGGTTAAATAAGTCGAAGGGGACGCCTCGTTTGTTCTGTTCGGTGTTTGGAAAAAAAAATGGGATTTTAAAATTTGAAGTGTATTGAAAATAAATATTTAGTCTGCGATTGATTTTTTTTGCTGTGAGCATGCATGACGACTTAAAAGGCGTCGTTGAAAAATCGTCGAATGAAATTATTTAAGAACCTATTTTAAATTTCGTATGAAAATTTTTCTATAATTTGATCGGCTATTACGAAAATCGATTTGACATATGGACCGATCGGTATTTAAGTATACATATAATAATCTTTTCGACAGTATTAAAACCAAATGTTGGGCCGATAAAAATATACCGAAACTTACGTATAAATGAGTATGACGACTGAAAAGGCCAAGGGGGTACAAGTGACATTTTTGTCAAAATTGAGTTATGTGTGAGAATCGCTTCAATGTACGCTCATATATTTGGTGGCGAAAGGATATAAATGAACTTAGAACATGTACCGAAATATATCACCAAATCATTCGACCTCCTCCTAATACATGTAGGTACATGTTCAACTTTAAGCGCTATTTTCTCGAAATCACCGCAGTCAGTTATACCCTTGGCCTTTTCAGTTGTCACATGTATTTATACGTAAGTTTTATCGGCCCAGGATTTAGTTTTAATACTGTCGAAAAGATTATTATATACTTAAATACCGATCGTCCATATGTCAAATCGATTTTCGTAATAGCTGATCATTTTTTTTTTTTTCATACGAAATGAAATAGATTTTTACATAATTTCGTCCGACACGACAAAACTATAAAAATAAAGACAGATAAACGATTCACGCTGAAATAATTATTATAGCGATACCTTATCTCGCACGAATGACTTGTCACGATCTTATCTACTAAATATTGAGCATATACTTTTTTACTATTCTTTCAAGACATTACTTACTTGAATCTTACGATTTCTATAAAAAAAAAACACATTTCACAACACACAATAACATCGGCATGAAAACGACCCTTCCTCCGTCTTCGAGCGAAGTGTATCGCTTAACGCGACTCTCGCACACCCCGATCGTTTAATTACGTCGCTAATTCGTCAGGGTACACGAGCGATTCATTTTGACATAAAACGTATCAATTAAGCCAAGGGATGATTGATTATGTCGCTTATATGCGAGCGGAGGAGGGCGCGACAAAAACGGGACGCGACATTGTCGAGTGGGCCCTTCAATTCCTACCCATTGTACACTTTGGCAATTTTACAACACCCCCCATATCTAATGTGCGGTGCTGTTAAATTGCGAAAATCTCGTTAATTCTAAACGCGAGCATGAGTTTCGATGTCATACGATGTCTTTATTCGAATCTGTAGTCTAACTTGGTCTATGAATAAAAAATAGCTGTATAATAAACTGGCATAGTTTACCACTTGCAAAATTAGTGAGTTTCATATAAGACATTGCAGTTATTAAATTTTGATAAAATATCAATTAATGAAACTGTCCAGGTGCCGTTTGCTAAGATTTTATTCATCTAGGAACCAATATGATAAGTATGATTTTATAACAACATTTATGGAGGAAATAGGAAGTTTTTCTCTAGTTTTTCCGATATCGAGAGCCAATATTTGCACTTTCCTACATTATTTTTACTAATTATTTGATAAAATTTTCAGTAAATTTTATGTAGTTATTTGAGTCTTTCTGAAAAATATAATCTTCTTATTCATGCATTGACCTAGAGTAATGTCTAATTCATTGAAAATGTCTATACATACAACTATGTATCTTTCTCCAAAATTTTATGACCATTCTAATATTCAAATTTTAAGAATGAAAAGAAAAACTGCACACAGAGAATATGATCTGATACCATTCTTTAATAAATTGGAATAATTTATTACACAAAAACCACACAAAATGTGATTTAATAATCGCCCAAAGTCTAATATGTTTCGAGCAATTAACAGCTAATATGTAATAAAGTATTTTCCCATACACTAAAATTTCCATTCTAGTTATATGTATTTATATTTAACATTTATCGATAAATAATCGATTAGTCAAAATTTTATCGATACTATAAAACTAATCGAATGTAATATAAAGAAGACCTTATGTAACTATATTCTGATTACATTTTTCCGTAATATACAGGAAAACAGAACAATTTTCCAGCTGAAAACGATAACTCTCGAATGCAACCATTCCCCATGGAGCAGACACGTTATTACATAGTTATACTGCGTCATAGGATCGCGAAGGTAAGTACGATTCATAAGTTGTATGTACGTACGTCGTCTGTTTGTCTGTACATCTCGTTGTGTGTATAACAATAAGCGTTGAGCTTATTCGCGCCAAGGTATTTACATTTAATTTGCCGGTGCCTTCCGGAGGATATTCGTAAAACCGGCCGGATTACCGAAGCAAAGTAGTTTGTCTAATCGATAAGGCGATAATGGGGACAAGAAACGGGCGGAGACCGTTTTCTGCTTATAAATGAACTTTCTATATAGTCCAGAATAGTGGATTCTATTTCATTTCGTTATTTATCCGATGGAAAATTGTGTCTATAAACGTACGCGAGAAATGTGAAACGGGTGAATGTTGGTATTAATATTTGTCGCATGGAAAATTACCTTTGGAAATTTGAATATACAAGTGAAGAAAAGGTCATGTGTTTCAAGTACTTTACGTGACATTTCACACAAACATAGACTAAGCTGTCGTCCTGCAAATGTCAAATATAACGTTCGCCATCTGCCATAGACAATTTTCATGGTTTTCTACGAATACGATTTTTTTCCATTCCTTCTTTTTAGGATTAAAGGTAGACATCTGAACTATTTATAAACGAGGATCTCTTACGAGAGAGAAAATTAACGCGTTGCACAAGATATAATTTTATGCGCGAAATAAAATGCAAATTTCGGTTAGCGTCAAAGTTTCTGCCATCGTCGGCGCTTAATTTGTTTCAAAAATGTTTTCAACGGCTGTTAAAAAGTTGCGGTCACGCGGTGTAAAATGATTTTAACTGGCGAAATGTACTCTTAACACTGAGAAGAAATTGTGGCTTAGATAAGACAGCGAGAGTGAGAAAAGGGACGCGTTCGAGGAAAAGTTCCAATTTTCTTAGAAATGTTACGCGTGAAAGTGGTTCTGATTTTTTTATATAAGTGAACTAGGGCTAAGAGAATGTGATTAATTCGAAAAATAATTACCAAACTACTGAAAATTATCGAAAAAATATGAAAATTATTTCATTATTTTGTGGAAAACCAACGATTTTTATTTATATCGTACAATCATGTTTTTGCAATAGATGTAAATTAATTATTTATACGAAATGCGTTGAGTTAATTATGTTGATGTGTTGAAAAATCTCAGTATTTTGAAAAAAATTCACGTGAATTTCTCGACCCTGATTAATTTGAAGGTTGAAAAACGAAAAAAATACACATAGATAAAAGAAAACGAAGAGAAAAAGAATATAAACTTGGACTCGTCTAATGAGAAAATTCAGAAAACTATTCGTAGCGAAGGCAAACCGACAGCGTTCAAATTAAACGCGACATTTTCATTTGGACGAAAGAGAAAAATTGATCGAATGCGCATCCTGCGAGGAAAACGAAAAAAATAAAATAAGAAACAGAAAAGCTTCACGTATAGAGATGAATCATTCAATTATGTCCGATTCGACCTGGGGACTTTTGGGAGCCTAATCTTGAGTCCGTCTCAACCCTTTTCAACCCCCATCGCTGTCTTTGTTCGGAATCATTTGTTCTTATACTGTCAGATGCAATCTGATTCGTGAAAATCTCTCGAGATGCAAACCGAAACGGATTATATGCTTTTGAATCGATTCACAATGTTGCATTAAATTTTAGACCTTGAATCAAAGTAAATATGTGTGCGTGTTCACGTGATACATATCAAAATTTATTGTCGTTAAACAGCACTAAAGAAGTTTGTTCAAATAAAGTGGAAGAAGCAGAGTTATATTTTTTGATGATAGAGTGTTATATAAAAAATATCGTCTGTGCGACTGAATACTTTCTGAAGTATTAATACATACATATTATATGTATGTTCATAGTAACATGTAAATTACATTCACACATAATCATGGCAAAGGTATAAGTCATGTTACTTTTTTTTTTAGAGATATTTGATGATTTTGACATTTTCAGGTGTGCAGTTAAGTGAAAGCGGCAAAATTATATCAATTCTACAAAAATTTCGATGTGTACAAATTCATAATATTCCACAATACTGTGAACCGAAATAATTGGTAAACTCATTATTTCCGATCTCTTGAATTACACCACTATCATAATGGCAACATATGTACATTATAAATGAAACGATTTAGCATAAGACAGTAGTCAATCTAGTACGCTGTAGGAAGGACCGGACGACAAAGTAACTTTACAAAAAATATAATGACTGCCTGCATATTTGATTGTAAGTGTTTTATTATTATTGTATAAAAGTGTGATAAACATAAGCACGTGTAAAACGTTCAAGTGAAAATTTATTTCTATTAGGCATAAAATGTGCAACTTGTTATTTTATTTATTTTTCAGCTGTTAAAGAAACTAAAATAAAAATAAAACAAGGAGTGTTACAAGGTACGTTAGAAAAATTATTTTCTGGAAATAATTATGCGAGTTTCAAAGGAATTCCTTACGCTAAACCACCCGTAGGAGACTTGCGCTTCAAGGTATTTAGCATAAATGTACTATTAATTTATATAAATACATGAAGTAATGTAAATATTGTATTCATACTATTATAAGGGACCTCAACCTCCAGATAATTGGTCAGGGATTAGAGACGCTTCTAAACATGGAAATGCATGCGTTCAAATGTCTCGCAATAATGCTCCACTTCAATTTGAATGCAGTGAAGATTGCTTATATCTAAATGTGTATACGCCATATTCATCGGGTTCTAAATTACCAGTTATGGTATGGTTCCATGGTGGTGCCTTTCTATCTGGATCGAGCAATTATGAATCTTATGGACCTCAACATTTACTCGAAGAAGGTGTTGTTATCGTCACTGCAAATTATCGCTTAGAAGCATTCGGATTTTTATGTTTGGACACTCCAGATATTCCAGGAAATGCTGGTATGAAGGATCAAGTCGCAGTATTGAGGTGGGTTAGAGAAAATATTGGAAATTTTGGAGGTGATGCTGAAAATGTGACGATATTTGGTCAAAGTGCCGGCGGAGCATCAGTAACATATCACATTTTTTCTCCAATGAGTAAAGGATTGTTCCACAAAGTCATTTCTCAAAGTGGATGTTGCTTAAATGAATGGGCACTCTCTAGTGACAAAACCGTTTGTTCGAAAGTTGCCAAAATTCTAGGAATCCATGCTGAAAACCCACAAGAACTAGCAAAATCATTAAGAAGCATACCGACTAATGATTTGATTGGTATTACAATGAAGTTAAATTCCAAAGAAGATAGAATAAGAGGTTATAAAATATGTTTCAATCCAACAGTAGAAAAGATTTTTGAGGATCAAGAAGCGTTTCTTACGGAAAATCCGTTAGAATTACTCGCTTGTGGAAAATACCACAAAGTTCCTATTATTGTGGGATATTGTGATAAAGAAGGTATATTTATGACACAAAACATAGAGAAAAAATCTGAAAATATTTTCGGATCACTAAACCATAGAATCCCTGAAGCAATACGCGAATCACTTGAGCCAGAAAACTTGATCAAAATAAGCGAGAAGATAAAAAACTTTTATTTTGGGGCCAAAACTAATGAGAATGATGTATTAGAGGCTCTTGAAGATTTAGAAACTGATGTTTCGTTTGCTTATCATATCACACAATTCAGTAAATTATTAGTGAGATTAAATTATGATTCAGTTTACTTTTACCGATTTTGTATTGATGGTAAATTGAATCTATATAAAATTAATAAAAACATGGGAGATAGAAAGGGTGCTTGCCATTCTGATGATGTGTTTTATATATTTCACAATAAAATTGATGTAAATGAAGATGCCCACGAAAGCAAAACTATTAAGCAAATCTGTAAAATGTGGACTAATTTCGCCAAATTCAGGTAATATATTAAATATAATATTTAATAATTTTCAGAGCGAATTAATTTTTTTATTATTATTTTTAGTGATCCTACTCCACAATTGAACGATTTGGTAAACGTCAAATGGAAACCAGTGACTAAGTCAGAAATGAATTATTTAAATATCGATAAGGAACTGACTCAAGAAATAAATCCTAGTAAAGAACGAATAGAATTCTGGGATGAAATCTATCAAAAACTAAACAGAATTATGACTGATATTCATTAAATTCAAATATACCAGTATACCTTTATATGTATAAAATTTGGTTCGTTTTTATTTTACCAATAACCATAATACCAATAACCACTGTACTTAATAAAATAATCTAAAATATATAACTATTACACATACAAATTTTATTTCTAAAATTATAATTGAATAAAATGAAAATTAATTCATTCAATTCATTAAATTAAGCCTGATCTTTTAATTGCATGTCGGCAATTGGTCAGTAATAACTATAAAAAAATACAATTTTTTTCTAACTACACATGCGGTGATATATTCAACAGGATTATCGCTTGTATGTACATAAATACTAACAATTATATACACACCTACATATTGTTAGTTACACTTACACTTAAATTCGTATACATATAGATATAATTAATATATCTAATTGCATTTATTATGAAATCTCAATACATAAATATAGGTAATATGTACACGTTCTCGCGATTCTTTATAGTGGCTTAATGATAACTCGTTGGCATTGAAAACTTGGCGGTCATTTTATAAGGTCGGATGGCTCGTTTATTTCGATTTATATAAGAGATTTCGATAGAGTTTCTTTAGTATAAGAGTATTAATAAAGATTGTAAATATTATAGTAAACATAATCAAAAATCAATATTAAAACATGAATTATTTATGAATTCACCACATAGAAATATGTAGGTAAATATATTTTATAATATAAAAATAAATAAAAAGCAATGTGATTTCAATAAAACATGAACATAACAAACATTTTCTTACATTTTATAATTTTATTATATATGTTTAATATATGAATACATTAATTACGATTTAAGAACACTGATTTAGTGAACCGGCTGTGTGACAAGCAAATTATCCTCCTCGAATTAGTAGTAAACGTATCGTCGAGCAGCCAAGACGAGTTGTTTGGCATTTTTGAGTAACATTTGGATTTTGAACTATGATGTCAGGTAAATTTCAACTTACACTTAAATATGATATTATTAAATGTGCGGATATTATAAATTTCATATTCAGAAGTGATAGTAAAGTTTCATTTGCTGATGTCGGAATGTCATGTATGAATATAATAAAGTCACCTATTTGATCTGTATACTATTATATATTCGACTTTTTGAATGCATATATGTATTTTTCTACTATGACATGTAAGGAATATTAAAATTACATTTTAATGATAATTTAAGATAAGAAAATGATCAATGTGAAAATTAATCAAGGAGAATTACAAGGAACGGTAGAGAATTTGTTGTCCGGAAATACTTATGCGAGTTTTAAAGGAATTCCTTATGCGAAGCCACCTATAGGAAAATTGAGATATAAAGTAAGTTTAATTTTTAAAAATATATTTTTATATGCAATATTTTCAAAGTAGACTGTTAAATTAAAAATAACATTCATTTAGGCACCTCAATCGCCAGATAATTGGATCGGTATTCGTGATGCTTCTAAGCATGGAAAATCTTGCCACCAAACTTTTTTCGATGACAATCAATTTAAATTGGAATGCAGTGAAGATTGTTTATATTTAAACGTTTACACACCGAACACTAAACGTCGCAAATTTCCAGTGATGGTTTGGTTCCATGGAGGTGCATTTCTATCTGGATCAGGTGACCATTGTTATTTTGGACCTGAATATTTACTAGAAGAAGATGTTGTTGTTGTGACTGCGAATTATCGCCTAGAAGTATTTGGATTTTTATGCTTAGACACCCCTGATATTCCAGGGAATGCAGGTATGAAAGATCAGGTAGCAGTGTTGAGATGGGTCAAAGATAATATTGAATATTTCGGAGGTGATGCTGGAAATGTGACGATATTCGGAGAAAGTGCCGGTGCTGCATCTGTGACATATCACATTTTTTCTCCAATGAGTGAAGGATTGTTCCATAAAGTTATAGCCCAAAGTGGTTGCTGTTTAAATGAATGGACATTATCACACGGTAAAAGCACTGGTTTAAAAGTCGCTAAAGCTCTAGGCAAAGATACTCAAGATATAAAAGAATTGACGGATTTTTTTGTGAACATACCTTCGGATAAATTGATCGCTGTAACACATAAAATAACGACTGAAGAAGAAAATTGTAGAGGTTTAAAAATATCTCTATGTCCCACAGTAGAAAAAGTGTATGATAATCAAGAAGCATTTCTGTTGAAAACTCCATTAGAGTTGTTAGCCGAAGGGAAATATCACAAAGTTCCAATTATATTGGGATATAATAATAAAGAAGGTTTGATGATGACGGTAAATGTTGAAAAATCTGCCAAAAAGATATTCGAATCGTTGAAAGTTAGAATTCCCGAAATAATATGTAAAGCCGTCGAAACAGAAAAACTGAGAGAAATAGAAAATAAAATTAAACATTTTTACTTTGAAAACACAATAACTGTTGATGATATTTTATCCTCTCTTGCTGATATGGAAACTGATATTACATTTTCTTATCATATAATGTATCTATGCGAATTGTTGTCGAAATTAAACAAAGAACCTGTCTATTTATATCGATTTTGTATAGATGGAGTATTAAATATTCCTAAAAAAATGATGGGGCTGGGTGATAGGAAAGGTACTTGTCATGCAGATGACTTGATGTATTTGTTCTATAGTAAAATTGATGTAGCAAAAGAATCCATCGAATGGAAAACGGTTCAACGTCTCTGCAAAATGTGGACAAATTTTGCAAAAATCAGGTAATTCAAAATATTTTTCAAAAAGTGCTTGATTATATTAATGTGCTTATTGGTAATTAATAACATAATTTAAAAATATTTTTCAGTAATCCTACACCAAAAATAGACGACATAATAAAAACTAAATGGAAACCTGTATCAATAAATGAAATGAACTATTTAAATATTGATAGTGAGATGACGCAAGAGATAAATCCCGATAAAGAAAGATATAATTTTTGGAATAAAATATACGAAAGTCTCGGGGAAAGTATTGAAAAATATTGTATTAAATAATAAATTATTGTAGTTGTACCGTTTTTAAATATATATTATGAAAATAAATGCTTTTCATTAAAAACGCTTTCTTATTTTTTTTAACAAAAATAAAAATTTACAAATGTAATGAATTCACATGACCAAGATCAGAAGTTTCCATAACACGGTTTTATTATGAATATTATGTAGTTTGTGCTGGAAGCCCGTTTACATCGTATGCCTAATACTAATAACTTGATGACATTGAATAAAAAAACAATTTTATATCCACAGCAACAAACGATTTTCATTAGATACATGATTAAATCCAAATTCGGTGATACATTTTGATATAATGAATAAAATAAATAGTTTTCACATAAACAATAGTTTTATTTCTGTTATTAATTTCATTTTATTTATTAGAATTAGAAACTATAGCATTAAACATTTTTATTCCGAAAATATTGAAAATAAAGTAATTTTACGAAGGATATGTTTATAATATACATATAGCGGGTATTATCAATCAATAACAGTATTACATAATTTTTATTCGATATTTGAATGAATTTAGCCTGCACTACTTTCGTAGTCCGCTGTATACAAAGTCGATTAGTGACCGCGGCACGAGATGTATTTTGAATCAGTTGTAAATATATCGTGAATTTGCTAACACGTTGTCAAGTTTCATTAAAATAAACATATAAAGTTCACATCATGACCTCTGGTATTTATACATATTCATTTGATTAATTATGGAAATCATTTAAAATCTTTGATTTTCAACACGTTCTTTTTTATCGAAATGTGTAGTGAATGACCTACATATTTTGATATGGTTTTGTTTTCATCATATTTATGTACATACATATGTATGTATTTATAAACATTTATTCAAATATGCTTTGATGTTTGGTAAAAATTATATATTTTAATATTTTATGAAATTTAACATTTCTGATATTCATTTTGTTAGTTTATTCTTGTAAACAATGTCTTATGATTGAGATAAGAATGTTTTATTTCAAGTTTATCTTCGGTGAAATCATTGTCATTGCTTAATCTGAAAATATTGATATTGAAGTACAACGTTCATAAAATATTTTTTTTTATATTCTTAATAAATAATATTTCAGCTGAAAAAACTAGCCGAGTCAAAATAAAACAGGGCGAATTGCAAGGGACTTTAGAAAATTTATTATCAGGAAACACTTATGTCAGTTTTAAAGGAATTCCTTATGCTAAACCTCCTTTGGGAGAACTACGATTTAAGGTACCTAATAAAACTAAATTGAGAATGTCGACTTATAAGACAAATTTTAATTACAAAAAACCATAACAAAAATTCTAATTTCAGGCACCTCAACCACCAGACAATTGGTCAGGAATTCGAGATGCTTCTGAACATGGAAAATCTTGCCCTCAAACATTTTTCTTTGCTCCTTACCAAATAGAATGTGACGAAGATTGTTTGTATTTGAATGTTTTCACATTGAATCCAATCGGTCCAAAATCACCCGTAATGGTGTGGTTCCACGGTGGTGCCTTTTATTCAGGATCTGGAAACTCCGACGTATATGGACCTCAACATTTATTGGAACAAGGTGTTGTCGTGGTAACTGCTAATTATCGCTTAGAAGCGTTTGGATTTCTATGCTTGGACACTCCAGATATCCCAGGAAATGCCGGTATGAAAGATCAAGTCGCTGTTTTAAGATGGGTTAAAGAAAATATTGAAAATTTCGGGGGAGATTCGGGAAATGTGACTATATTTGGAGAGAGTGCCGGTGGAGCATCTGTGACGTTTCATCTTTTTTCTCCAATGAGTGAGGGATTGTTTCATAAGGTTATAGCTCAAAGTGGATGCTGTATAAATGAATGGACATTATCGTCCGGTAAACAAATTGGTCTCAAAGTCGCAAAAACTTTAGGAAGAGATACTCAAAATTTGAAAGAACTAACGAATTTTTTCACGAACCTACCCGCCGATGAACTTGTTGGAATAACAGTTAAAATGATGACGACACAGGAAAGCTCTAGAGGCTTGAAAATTTATTTGTGTCCTACAGTCGAAAAAGTATTCGATAATCAAGAAGCTTTTCTTTTAAAATCACCATTGGAATTATTGAAAGAAGGCAACTATCACAAGGTTCCGATAATTTTGGGATATTGCAACAAAGAAGGATTATTATTATTGAGAGATATCAAAAAGAAAGAACAAGTTTTAGAATCGTTGAAATTTAGAACGCCTGAAATAATACGTAAACGAGCCACTAAACCCGAACTGAAACAAATAGAAAACAAAATAAGAGATTTCTATTTCGAAAATAAAACTTCCGATGGTGATGCACTGTCAGCTGTAGCAGACTTAGAATCCGATGTGATGTTTTCCTATCATATTGTTAATTTTGGGAAAATGCTGAAAATGACATCAGATAATCCTGTTTATTTTTATCGATTCTGTGTAGATGGTCAGTTAAACATTGTAAAACAATTAGTTGCAAGTAGATCAAAAGGGGCGTGTCATGGAGATGATTTGTTTTATTTATTTTATAACAATATCGATACAGAAGAAGGATCAATTGAATGGAAAACTATAAAACGTATGACAAAAATGTGGACAAATTTTGCCAAATTTAGGTAATTATTTATTTTTATCATATAACTTCTTTAAATCTAACATTTTATTAGAATACTTCCTATTTATTTTATTTCAGTAATCCTACTCCAAAATCAGATAATTTTATTTCAATCAAATGGAAACCTATATCAACATCTGAATTACCTTTTATGAACATTGATCAGGAACTAACGATAGAAAACAATCCCGAAAAGAAAAGAATTGACTTTTGGGATGAAACATACAAAAAACTATCAAATGCAAAGAGTCATCTATAAATTGCAATTAAAAATTAATTAAATCTTTTTTTTATCATAAAATAATTATAAAGTATACCCACGCTTACTCTAGTTGTGATGGTTTAATGAAAATATATGGATATTGATACAAAAAAATATAATACTTTTTCATTTTATACACTTCATTAAACTTAATCCAATTTCGATCCCTTCTATGTATGTGTCCTAATATAATAAAATTAAAATTTTCTAGTTCAATTTAATAATCATAATCCAATTTTCAGCCTATAGGAATAATGACTGACAATGAGACTTATCAGTTATCAACTTGTAAAATTGTATTTTAGTGATCGTCAAATAAAGAAATAAAAAATTGAACATGAAACTTTGAGAAGCACAGAATGAACTCATACATAATTGTTTGTAGGGTATTCGTTGTATAGCGATGCCACAAGCGTCCATACTTCGGTGAAGGTCACTCGGATGTTCATTCTAGATTTATTATTTCAATAAAACATTCGTTTAACACACAATTTGAGATCATTAACAGTTTCTTATCATCGATTATTTCTTATATGTATCAGTCTAGTGAGCAAAGGTACGGTATTTAAAAGATAAATTTTAACTGTTAAAATTGAAGATTGTGATTATTTTTCGCGATCGATTCGAAGCATCTACAGATCGAGGAAAAGGTTTGAAATCTATTTCTTTTCTCAAATAATAAGTTTTTAAAATATGACGATGATGTTCGATGCAACTTCAAGGTTGCAAATTCGAAATGTTTATTTTTTTTATTCGATGAAATTGACCTGGCCTCGATTTTGCCAGGAAACAACCAATGATTTTCAATATTTTTTCTTCTGTTCACAAATCTAATTTAATTTTTAGTGTATATATTTTTTTGATTATTATTTTTTTCTTATTTCAAATTCAGTTCGATGTCAAACTATGGTTCTCGTTAAAGTTAAACAAGGAGAATTAAGAGGTAAACCAGAAATCGCATGTACTGATAAAATATATTTCAGTTTCAAGGGTGTTCCATACGCTAAACCACCTTTAGGAGATTTGCGCTTTAAGGTATTAACATATTTATGTTAATTTTTGTATCTATGTAATAGACGATTCATGACTTAAAAGAAAAATTGTTTATACAGGCTCCGCAGCCACCTGATGAATGGGAAGGTATTCGTGATGCTACTCAACATGGAAACATTTGCCCTCAATGGGATTTATTTACTGGAATTTTGCATGAAGGAAACGAGGATTGCTTATTTCTAAATGTTTACACTCCCTCATTGAATAAACCTCATCCCGTGATGGTGTTTTTCCACGGAGGTGCTTTTATGACGGGATCTGGAAACTCTGACACGTATGGTCCTGATTATTTTCTCTCAGAAGAAGTTGTCCTTGTGACTGTAAATTATCGCTTGGAAGTTTTGGGATTTTTATCTCTAGAAACTAAAGAAGTACCTGGAAATGCAGGTATGAAAGATCAAGTAGCTGCTCTCAGGTGGATTAAAGAGAATATATCGAAATTCGGTGGGGATCCTAATAATGTAACAATTTTCGGTGAAAGTGCTGGTGCTGTGTCCGTAACTTACCATTTAGTTTCTCCTATGAGTAGGGGTTTGTTTCATAGAGCGATTGCTCAAAGTGGTTGCTTTTTAAATTATTGGGGGTATTCTACAAATAATCTTAGTCGCGCTAAAAGGTTGGGTGTTTTTTTGGGAAATGAAACTGAAGATATGGACGACTTGTACTTGTTTTTGAAAAATCTTCCCAAAGAAAAATTAATCAAAGCAACTTTGGGGGTTATAACCCACCAGGAAAAAATACGAGGGTTACCAATATTATTTAGACCGACTGTCGAAAAAGTATTTGAAGGTGAAGAGTGTTTTTTGCCTAAATCTCCTTTAGATTTGCTTAAAGAAGGTAATTTCAACAACGTTCCAATTATAATCGGGTATAACGATGCAGAAGGAATTTCAATGATAGGAAATAAATTGAAAAGACTGAAAACTATAAACAAAGATTTGACTAGAATTGTACCAAGAGATATAGCGAGTGTGGTGTCACAAAATAAACTATCGAAACTGGGAGAAGAAATTAAAAAATTCTATTTTGGAAATGAAGTGATCAGCAGCGAAACATTGGATGCCATATCATATTTAGAGGGCGATGTGAATTTTTCTTATGGTATTATTAAATTTGCGAAATTGATATGCAGTTCTTCATCATCTCCTGTTTTTATGTATCGATTTTGCGCTGATACTGAAATAAATGTATTCAAAAAAGCAATGGGTTTCCCAGATATGAAAGGAGCGTGTCATGCTGATGATTTATTTTATCTATTTAAAACAATGGTTGATATCGAAACTAATACAGATGGCTACAAAATAATGAAAAGACTAGTTAAAATGTGGACAAATTTAGCAAAATATGGGTAATTATTATCAAATTAATTGTAAAGTTTTATATTTGATTGCATCATTTATAGATTGATTATTTTTGTTTCAGAAATCCCACTCCTGTCATTGATAATACAATTGACATCATATGGGATCCATTAACAAGAAGCGATTCCAATTATTTAAACATAGATTCAATTTCCGAACTGCAAAAAAATCCAGATCATCACCGATTTGAATTTTGGGATAAAATATATCGGAATGCACCAGCAGTTTTCACTTTATATAAATCTCAATTATAACTTAACATTTATTTTCATAACTGAACCGCAATTTGATATTTTATATTTATGTAACGTTTTTCAATATTTATTTCAATAAACTGAAAATGTTCGAAATGAAATTCTTTTTCATATTATAAACAAGTCAGACAGACTAAAGCCCATGGAAATCGAATTGTGTCACCAACAAAGGGACACAATTCGATTTCATACGACTTCGATGTGGCAGATTTCAATTTGTGAAATCATCTCGTGAAATTTCAACTTCACACATTTTTTTCAATCAACTACTTTTCTAATTGGAATAAAGATGAAGAGCCATTGAAGATTACAGTTACATATGTTCTGTAATTAAAAGGTGAAAGCACACTTAACACGTGAAGTTCCAGACCTATTAAAAGAAAAAGATGAACAATATTTCACACACAAAGATTTTTTTCGCACACACACAAAGGCTCGCAACCGCACACAACGAATTTAATGGTTATTCATCTCTTTTTTTTTAATTGGTCTAATATTTTATGTTTTAAGTGTGATTTCACCTAACAATAAAATCTTTCATTCAACCATTCGAGTATACCAATTATAACTAATCTGATTTTTGACCTTATACACAAGTTACACAAAGTAAAAAATTGTTTCATCTGTAAATTCAATATAAAATTTGATTTGCTGTTTTGATTCTTATTTATAACATCAATAAGATCGATTGTGTTGAAACTCTACTGGCAATGCTAGCACCTAAACGGCTATGAAAATATTTGTAAGCCGCCATTGACCTATATTCGAGCTGTCATTTTATCACACGTACTTGTCCGTATCTTGTTAGCTCAATTCTTGTTAAGGTAATTTAAGTTTTCATCATTTTTGATTAGTTTTATTTTAATTTAACGTGATATTTGTCACCATTTCCCAAAGTTCGAAGTTACCACCACTGTACGTCAACTTGTAATGTTTTCATTGATTCGCCGCTGTGACCGCCTTATTTCTCTTTCATCGTTGATTTCTTTCTCTAGAACGGTGAGTTTTTTGTATTTCAATATGAAGAATCGATAAAACTTTATATATTTTTATAATTTCCCACCAAAATGAGTATTTGACAGTTGCCTTACATAACCTCAAATGCCGTTTACCTTTGTACCGTGACGCCGGTAAGCGTTGCGTATAAAATCTTTTTTTGTATTTTTATTTCTCATTTCATTCACAATGTTATACTAATTGACTGAACTCCTATCTTAATTCGACACAATTATCAAAATTGTGATTTGCATGCAAAATTACAGCTTTGTATTTATCAAAATATTGTTTTTAAAGACTCAATGCACGATATATTTTTCATTTATTAAAATATTATTTAAATTAATGCATGTTTTCATTTTAGGATAACAAGTTTGTTTATTCCATTGTGTAATATCATAATTATCTTTTCAGTAAAAAATACTGAATCACAAAAATACAATATTACAGTTGAAATATAAAATGTATGATTCCAATGATGAAAAATGTGTTTTTAAAAATTGACCTAAATCTAAATATCCAAGTGATTTTATTGAAGAGCATCGTATGTGTTCAAGAAATCGATTTAGACGCATTAAGAAAGTTTGTTATGAAAGTGACACTGATTACTCTGATTCTGAGATAGATGCGAATAATACTGATGGTTGGGTTGATGTGTTCGGTAAGGATCGCATTCCTGAGATATTGCCATTTTCAACTGGAACATTTTCAATAGGTTATCAAGTCTCCATCGATGACAGAAAGCCAATTGATATTTTTAAATTCCTTTTCAATGATCGGATGATTGAACAGTTAATCAAAGACACAATTACGTCAAAAACAACATTGACAAAACACCGAAATCTTACTGGAATGAATGGAAAAGTATAAATTTTGATGAAATGTCTGCCTATGTTGGACTCATATTGGCTATATGTATAAGAACTACTTTTGATGAGGAATTATTCACCGATGAAGAAGACTTTCATCAATTTTTTCACCGATCAGTCATCTCAAACGATAGATTTCATCAAATACTATGGTCATTGAATTTAAATGAAGATCAACCTGATTTATAAAAGAAGACAATAAAACAGAATGGAAGAAAGGTTGTTTCTAAAAGACCAAGTGTTCGTCTTACAGCATTTTAAAGATATAAATGCAGTCAGCGACCTTTTTACTTGTCCAATTATGATGTGTCAATTCGATGTGCAAAAATGGATTGTTTTGGCTCTTCAGATGTGTGCAACAAATGCTTTCATTTTGTACAAACAAGTACAAGCACAAAGAAACTTGCCTCCATTAAATCAATTTGCTTTTATGAAGGATTTAGTTCATAGTATGATTGGAGATTTCAGAGAGAGACCGCCTATGATTCCTGGTTTTAGAAATTTATCAGATTTATCTGATGATTTGTATGAATCAAATGAGTCAGATTCTAATTATACAGGTGAATTGTGTCTTTGATCATCTGATAGTGTTCTTTTTTTTTACATAAAACATTCAGAATTTATAATTTTTTACAAATTAGTTGTAAGTTGTAATAAATTAATTGAAATAGGATATTAATAACATTCCAGTGGCCAGAATGCTGAATATTTAGCAGTATTATAAATAGAATGTAAATTCATATATTTTTTTTTCAATTTATATGTGAAACATGGACTCGTGCAATAAGTATATAGATGGCAATTTCAAAAAAACGTTTTGTATTCAATGAAATACTTTGTATGTGCGAGCTATTTCTTAATTGCTATGGTGATACCTATGTTGAGTCCTATGACATTGATCCAATTCACAATAGAGGACTTAAGCTATACTTGTTGGTTTTTGCCAAAACTTATTAAATACTCGTATATTCAGTTTTAACTTTTCATCTGCCGTATGTTTTGTTCTTATGTTTAAGGTTTTTAATTTTTTTGTGTATCTATGTGATTTTCATTTTTTTTACTTATTTTAATATTAAATTTCAATCTCAAAGTACTTTTCTCAATTTTTTTTTCATGTCAGCTCATTTAATACGAGAATTTGTAAAATTTTTATTATAGAGTGACAAACTTCCTATATTTGTTATTTTCAGGCTAATTTTTTTTTTTGAAATATTTCAAAATTTTGATACCCATTATCAATGTTCCTTTTAATATGTGCCATTTTTTAATTGATAGTCAAATAAATGTTTATTTCTTATTCATATATTCTATTATTTTATTGGATTTATAGATTTTAAATATGTATTATATCTGTCAAGGATTTCTAATAAAATCATTTGTTGAGTCATTTACATATTTTCATTATATTCAGTAATAATCTTATATTCAATAAATTTTAAAAATAAATCATTGACACAGTAATTCATACATACATACATATATTCATTCACTATAATAAAAATTACGTATTTATACATCCTTAATTATAATCAACTTCCAATTTATAATTGATGATAAGAAAATTTAATCGACATTACAAGAGTTAATACCGAAATCGATTTACAGAAAGGAACACTGCCGCATGTTAAAATCAGGCAAGGCGAACTTAGAGGTACATTGGAGAGTTTATCAACAGGTGAGTCTTTCGCCAGTTTCAAAGGGATACCCTATGCGAAATCCCCCGTTGGAAATTTGCGATTTAGGGTAATTATTTTCATAAATCACCGCTGAGCATATACATATTAATACGACTTTATATTAAATCTAGAATTATAAATCGATTTGAAGGCTCCTCAATCTGCCGATGCATGGAGCGGTGTCAGAGATGCTTCCGAGCACGGTTCCGTTTGTCCACATTGGGACATGATCACCGGCGAGACGGAAGATGGAGACGAAGACTGTCTATTCCTCAACGTCTATAGTCCAAATATACAAGGCTCTCTGGCTCCTGTTATGGTATGGTTTCACGGAGGAGCTTTCCAATCTGGATCTGGAGACTCCACCCCATACGCCCCTGACTACTTAGTAGAGGAAGGAGTTGTCGTAGTGACAGTAAATTATCGTCTCGAAGTGTTTGGGTTTTTGAGTCTCGACACGGAAGATGTTCCAGGCAATGCTGGTATGAAAGATCAGGTTGCTGCACTCAGATGGGTCAAAGAAAACATATCGAGTTTTGGAGGCGATCCTAACAATGTGACACTCTTCGGCGAAAGTTCTGGCGCTGCTGCTGTAACCTGTCATCTCGTTTCTCCCATGAGTAAAGGATTGTTTCACAAGGCTATAGCTCAAAGTGGTACGTTTTTCCATGAATGGTGTATATCGACCGAAAATGTCGCTCGGGCATTTAGATTGGGAAAGCATTTCGGAATCGAAACTAAAGACGTGAATGAACTAGTTGCCTTTCTAAGGACTTTGCCGAAAGAAAAGTTCGTTAAATCTACCGTATGGTCACTAACACAGCAAGAAAGGTTCAGAGGACTTCCAATATACTTCTCTCCGACTGTCGAGAAAGAATTCGATGGAGTAGAATCATTTTTCACCAAACATCCGACAGTTTATTTGAAAGAAGGTCACTTCGAAAGGGTTCCTTTACTTTTAGGTTATAATGACGGAGAGGGTATGGCTCTAGTCAAGAACAATATTAAAAAAGCTAAATTAATTAATGACGACTTCACTAGAAAAATTCCAAGAGACATCGCTAGAACTGCTTCTCCCGAAAAATTGAAAGAAATAGGAGAATTAGCCAAAAAATTTTATTTTCCTAATGGAGGTATTGACGAAAAGTCGTTACAAGCAGTCTGTGATTTGGAAAGTGATTATAATTTTTCTTTTGGAGTCACCAGATTCGCTAAAGCAATGGCCAAATTTTCATCTAGTCCTGTATATTTAAATAGATTTTGTTTTGATGGTGAGTTGAGTTTTTATAAAAGAGGATTAAATGTTAACATGGAAGGCGCCTGTCACGGGGATGATATGTTTTATTTATTCAAAACTATGGATGTGGAACCTGACACTCGAGAATATAAAACAGTAAAAAGAATGGTTAAAATATGGACGAACATGGCAAAATACGGGTAATACGAATTTCCCGATAGTGTTTTTTTTTTAAGTACGTAATTTGAAGAAAATGTATTTTGTTTTGTTACAGCAATCCGACACCAGTTGTAAACGATCTTTTCCCGATAACATGGAAACCGGTGACTCCAGAAGAAACGAATTATATGAATATTAGTGACGAACTTGAAATGAAAGTGAATCCTGACAATGAAAGATACAAGTTTTGGGATAACATTTACAAAGACCTAAAAGGGATATGCCATAATGTTTAATCGTTAATATCAAACAGTATTTTTTTATGTTTAGTTTTAGTTAAACTGTGATTTTCGACATTTTTCTACTAATAGTCTAATTTTAATCTATTCTAAAAACGTAAACCAAATTTTTGATTTTTTTATTTTGCCTATTAGAACTTGACATATTTCGTGGGGTGGAATAGTACATATATTATTTTATATTTATCATTACTATCTACAAAATAGTAATATTTATTTGATACATATGAGATTTGTTATGTATTTGTAATAAATTATATTTTTTTATTATATAAAAACGACCAATATTTTATTAATCCTAATATCCGTTAAGAAAGAAAAAAACAAATTTACTAAATATTTTTTAATTTCATAAAACATTCTTCTCTAAACAAATTAAATTGTGAGATTCTTGTATTCGATTACATTCAGATCTAAATATAATATTAAATTTAACTTAAGTAATATGTAAAACTAAATATAACCAAGACTGTCAAAGTCTTTCATTACACTGTTTATTCTATGTTTGAATACTTTTTCGGCTTCTTCGCAGTTGTAGTCTAAAATTGTTGTAGGAGCTGGTACATCGATACCACTTTCGTCTGTTTTTTTCTTGAATGCTATTCCCATCAGTCTAATCACCACCAACAAAGTAGCGAACTCTCTTCTAAAATATTTTCGAAAATCTGCTTCAAAAGCTGATCTTGGATATACCTTGTCAGCATCGCAATTCAGCTGCGATAAATATTGTTTAAACGTTTCGTAATAAACGCTTTTAAGATTTTCATATTCAGTCGATCTGAGTTCAGTAGTCGTCGACGTGAATATGGCGAATAAAATATCAGCAATTGGAGATGACGCGTAGGAAAGCTGGAAGTCAATCATCACTAGGCCATCGGGTTCTTTTTGCTGAAATAATAAGCTATAAGAATTATATTAATAATGTGAGTATATCTGAATTCTTCAAACGCTTACTTCGTTATAATGAAAAAGAACATTTCTCAGGTTGTAATCCCCATGGCAAATAACTGTAGATTCTGAATCTATCATGCTTTCGTTTAGAAGTTCAGCCTTGTTAGATATCAGTTTTCTTTTTATTTCTTCATCTTCTAACGCAGTTAATGTCCACTGCCACACCTTTTCCACTAAAAACAATCTTCTATCCGCATCGGGAATGTTCGGGTTTCTGAGAAAATGTTGAAACTTTCCGAATTTTTCAGGTTTACGTATCTTAAGAGCGAATGACAATGCGTGAAATTTAGCTAATTCTCTCATCATAATATTCATATGATTGACATCTAGAGAGATTTTTTCATCAATATCTTTAAATTGCTTCTTGGATAAATCTTCCACTATCAGACAATTTTCATCAGCATATACACATTTGGGGAAATACAATTTATCACCGGACTGTATGTTTATTTGCAAGAGCTCAAACTCTTGGATCACTTCGTTGTACAAGAATGCTTCCCTATCGAATTTATCTTCGATTTTCACTCTTCGGTTTCTCGCCACGTCACCACTGTGCATTTTAGCGAATAAACAATCAGAAACCACGTGGCCGTTCCTTTCGCCCTCGACATGTATTCTATAAACAGTACCAAAGAAATTGTTCTGACTCGACCCACTTTCAGCCTTCAGCTTGAATTTTTCATAACCAGCCTTTTCAATATAGCCGGTTATGTTGGCTATGACATTGGCATCCAATGTTGACGCCATTTTTATTTTTCAGACAACGCGACTATATCCCTACGTGAACAAATACCGACTGAGGAGTGTGGAGGAATAGAGTATGCGCAATGCTGCCAATAGCATAATGAACGCAATGCCAACATATGGATTTGTTACTTTATTATGTTCTGAGTGTGATAGTGGTGTAAGTCACACTTTTTTTTTTCGAGATATGTATTAAATGTTTTGTGCTTGACTTTTTCAAATGTGACTTTGAAAGTGAAAACAACATTTAAATAATTATTTTTAAAATTAAACAACTTTTATTATCAACTGATTACATTAAATAAATTTCAAATCGCTCAAAATTTGAACTAAACTATTAACTTTTTCTTTAAACTTAGTGCTGTTTTCTTCTTGTGAAAACATCATATCAATTGCAAACAAACATCTTGCTAAAATGTATGGAAAATATTCTATAACGTCTTGCTTCTGTATGTCTTTATGATAGTAATCATTTACAAGACATTGAAATTTTTTCAGGAAATATTTTAACGAGTCATAATACGTATCTAAAACCATTTCATATTCCCGAATAATTTCTTCTGTACCAGAAGTAAATAAAAAGCATAATGCATCAGTCATCGGCGATGAAATACAAGAAAATTGATAGTCAATCATTGCTATTTCACTCGGTTCGTCGTTCTGAAAATACACATTAAAAGTACATTTTTTTTTCAATTTCCATAAAAAAATAAAAAATAAATTCACAATACCTCATCATATGTGAAAAATACGTTTTCTTTAGTGAAATCTCCATGACACACAACTTTACTTTTGCTATCTTTTTTATTAAGTTCATAAATTTTTTCCAAAATATTTGTGGTAGAAATTTTCAATTTATTTTTCAATTCATCGTTGTTAATTGCATCTAATGTTCTTGATAACACTTTATCGAATGAAATCGCATCTGCAAATTGATAACTGAAGAAGTCGTATTTCAAGTTTTCAGCAAAATCATCGAACTCTTTCTGATTTTTTTGCTTCAAAGCAAATGAAAACGCGTGGAATCTTCCTAGTTCCACCATCACTAATGAAATGTGATAAAATTCTATCGCATTCTCATTGTCTTTGATTACAAAATTTTTCATACTCAAATCTTCCATCAAAACATATTCTTCGGTGGATTTGTAACAAAGTGGAAATACAAACTTATCACTTTTCGCCAGATCAGCCTGAATTTTTTCAAATCTCTTGATCACCTCGTTGTAGATGAAAGCTTCTGTGGAGAACATTCTGTCGATTTGATTTTTCTTGTTGTTTTCTTCCGAATCGCCTAGTGTTTTCATGGTTAAGAAACCTATTTTGAACTCTCGGTCTTTTCTGCCTTCGATGGTTACTGACAGTATAATACCCGTACACTTAACATCTTCTTTTCTATTTATCGTCAATCTGAACGTAACGAAACCATGTTCTGTTAAACAGTCTTCGAGAATAGATTCCCACTTGTCATTTAGAGAATTTTTCAACATATTTTCGGAATGTTGGAACACGTCTATTTTGAACTGCGCGAAAACTACAAGTTATCGAAATTACTATACCTACATATTACGTTATCGAAAGTTTATCGAAATGCGATATGTTTATTGGACTTCAATATGTATGTGTATTATCAAGTATTTAATGATAAGATTTCAACCAAACATATTAAACAGATATCTCGAATATACATACGTATATATTTACATCAAACAGTATACACAAATATAGAATTGCAACACATTTTCGAAATCGGTGTAACATCATTTTTTCAATTCAAATGAAGTATGAGACATACAATTACATATTTTCTGAAACTATGGATGATATAATAAATTGAAATACCATAAAATAATTCGATCTGTACGATTAAGAATTTACAAAATATAAAAATTTAAAAGTCATGTGCAATATGCCCAATTATTACACCAAAGTAATATATATATATATATATATATATATATATATATATATATATATATATAATATATGCACATAAATAAAACTGATAACGTACCTGCTATTGTCTTGATACAGCCAATTATTCACCTATGAATATACACGTATGTATTTACTAATTTCATGTATTTTAGAATGTAAATTAAGAAGAAAAAATAATGTGTATTAACTAACAGTTAATATAATAGTGAAACTTTTTGTATTTTACATTCAAAAATGTATTCTGGATGTCGGAATCGACATGCTCGCATTTTCTACTGTTATATTATGCCTATCGAAGTTGCGATAAGATATCGAGATAAAGGATGAAAAATGCAACGTGTTCTTTAGTTAGTGGCATACATTTTCACAATACATATAAAAATGGATAAGAATTGTTCAGAAGAAAACAAAGAAATTGAGAGTGCGCATCCAGATGCAGGATTTGGAATTTTTAGATCTAACAAATCAAAAACGTAAGTATTAACAAAGTCATGTAATATAAATGGTTATCATGTGTTCGAAATTCGAAAGAATATCTTTGCAACTTCATGTATTTATTATATTTATTTCAGCCCCGAGAATAGAACAATATATTCAGATAAACTAAATCAAGATATTTTACATTACGATTTAGTTGGAAAGGGATTAGTATTATTTTTCTCAAACAAGGATTATCCACAAGACTATTGTATCGAAAACGACAGTGACATTAAAAGATTCAAAACATGCTTTGAAAAATTAAAATTTGATACATATTATGAATATTATTCTAATGTAAATAAAAAGGAAGTTGATCAGATTTTAAATGAAGGTAATTTATGACCATATTCATTATTTTTAGTGATCTATAATATTCTATAATATGATAACTAACAAAAGTAATTATTTTCACTTTATTTTATATAGTATCAAAACGTAAATCAACTGATGTAAGCTGCCTTATTATAATTGTATTGACTCACGGAAAATCGAATAAACAATTAAGAGCAGAAAAAGATGTGTATGACAGTTCCATATTTTCGAAAAAATTTGAAGGGAAATTGGTTGGAGTTCCTAAATTATATTTCATTCAAGTATAATTAACCTGATTTTTCAAATTTCGATTGTTTAAAATTCCTAACATCTATATTATAATCATATTTTCCACAGGTCTGTGAAAGTTACTGTTTGGATAAAATGACTGAAGTAACTGATTCTGCCAGGGTGGTTGATAGAAATATTAAATTTATTCTTCCGAAAATGGCAGATTTTTTAGAAATGTATTTTTCATATTCGGGTAATCGATTTTTTTGTATATATTTTTATTTTTTTTAAATAGGAATTGAATAATATTATTATTTAAAGGGCCGTGCTCTGAAAATAAAACTTCTTCGTTTATAGAAGAACTTTGTGAAATTTTTGAGACGCAACATCATGAATGGCATATTTTACAAATGCTCACTTATTTTAACAACAAAATTTTATCGAATCCCAAGTTGAAATCAAAGCTAAGAACTAAACCACGAATTACGTATACATTAACAAAATATATGAAATTCAATTTGAAGGAAGAAATTATTTATTCACAAAATAATGCAATATGAAATAAATTGAATTGTATAATACACAATACGTTTTAATAATTATTGGAAAATATAAGGTATATAAAATTTTATAATTGTTACTTTTCAATTGATAATATTTGCGATTTTAAGATTTTAAGATTTAAAACCTATACCTCGATGATTGACAGAAAAATATCAAATAAATTGCCATTTTTCAACGATACAGCGTCATCTATATAATCAATTCGATAATTTTCCGGAAAATGCAATAAATAATACTATCTACGAATGATATCAATTTAGAAACAAATCAATAATGATGAAATCACGAGTAAAGTTGAGATAAGAATAAATCATTGCGCGTTTTAGCATTGTTCGAGGCATACATACATATTTAACTCTTCAATAATAGTGGAAAAAAGAAACTTAAAAATACTATTTTAAGAATGAGTCATGAAAATATAAAACAAAACATTCCACTCTCTACCTCGGATGCGAAACTAGATAACGATCGAAATATGTAAGTGATGTTTTTAAGATATTTTATAATTAAATAATATTATGTAACCGACAAATTTACTTTAAGCGAAGTTCCAATTAAAGTCAAATACACGAAAAATATCGATCCGGATGCACTTTATTACGATTTAACAGGAAAAAGGTTAGCAGTGATTTTCAACCACTGTCAATTTTTTCAAAAACGTTATTCTGACCGACCAGGAACAGACGAAGATGCAGAGAGATTAAATGAGTGTTTGTCAAGATTGAATTTCAGCTGCAAATTATATGAAAATTCAACAGCAAAGGAGATAGAATTGATTATGGAAACAGGTACGAAATTGTGTCGAAATAACGAAACTCATTTTCCTTTTTTTTATGATAAAATTATTTTCAGTGGGAAATTTGAAACCCGAAAATCTCAGTTGTTTAATAGTGGTAGTGATGACACATGGATCAAATGAATATCTAGCCGCTTATGATGTCGATTACCAAAAATCAACATTATGGGAAAAAATATCTGGAAAACTAATCGGTATACCGAAATTATATTTCATTCAGGTAGTTTACATGGATACTTTTCGTATACTCATATTTTTATTGATCTATTGTACAATTTCAAATATTTTGAATTGAAATCTCTTCATTTAAAATTTTAAATGAAACTATACAGGCATGTCGAGGTGGTAGTGTTGATAAAGGTATAGAAGTGACCGATAGTATTCGGGATGTGACTGATAATGTTCGTTTCACATTACCGAAAAATGCAGATCTTCTTCAAATGTACTCTTCATATGAAGGTTTGTAATATTTTTATTATCTTACATATTATATACAATAATTTAGTATTTTTTCGAATCACTAGTTTTCATATCTATGTATATATTCTACACTCACGTGGAATTATAAAAATATCTTGAAATGTAATAACATATTTATAGGGTATATTTCGTGGAAAGAAGAACAAGGATCGTGGTTTATTCAAACTCTGTGTAATGTGTTCGATGAAAAATCAAAAGAATGGGATCTTTTACAAATGCTTACATTTGTGACAAAAAAAGTTGCTGTTGATTACAAAACTAAAACCCGAGACGATCACACGAATGAATCTAAAGCTGTTCCTCAAATTGTTTCAACACTAACAAAATTTTTAAAATTTAATGTAATGCATATCCAATAAAGATTATATTTTTTCATGTAAATCATTTCATTCTATTATTTATTGATATAATCCCGAAAAACTTTTTTTTTCATCGACAGATGAATATTTTTTTCAAAATCGTCACTGCATTTTTTTTTATGATTATATTTTTGTCTATCGTGAATTTAAATGAATATGAATAATAATATTGTAAATAAGATTAGATGTATTGATGTAGAGATGTATGAGAAACTGAATAAAATATGATAGTATAATAAATAATAATATATTGATGTCATTAAAGATATTTCAAAATATGAACTGTTGTAAAATTGTTCGGAACCATCGTGTATTATTCATACATGTGTAATAGACGACATCTGATAGCTTATCCTAAAATGTACAAATGAATAATATCGTGTTATGGCAAATCAGTTTGTGATAGGCAATTGATAAGAGCGGTTGCGTTTTGCTGAAAATTCATAATCGAGAAAGCTAAACAAAATGGCCAGACCCAGAGCTGAATTAGAAACATCATCAACTGAAAATTCCATGGAGTTTGTGAAAACTACAGTAATAAAACATAATTCAAACATTATTAAAAACGTCAATATATCTATTTCAGCACAGTTTCAAGAGCAAAATACGACAACACAATGAATCCCTTGGAAATGTATTATGATTTTTCCGGAAACAAAGGATTGGCGATCATTTTCAATCACAGAAATTTCGGTGATAACGATGCTTTGAATACGCAGCATGATGCAGAATTATTTAAAGCATGCTTCGAAAAATATAATTTCGACGTAAAATCTTATGAAGATCAGAGAGTTGATCAAATAAAAAGTATTTTAACAAAGAGTTAGTGAACTTGATATTACTTGATAATTTCATTCCATTTTCAATTCTTTTATTTTGGATTTCTTCTTACAATTGTTATTTTAATTTGTTTTAGTTGCTGATAAAGAAAGTTCCAAGCCAAGTTGTCTTATAATAGCAGTGTCATCACACGGAAATGAAACAGGAATAAGTGCTCGTGATACGACATATCCCAGGAGCATTTTATGGGAAACGTTTGCAGGCAAACTAGTCGGCGTTCCTAAATTGTTTTTTATCGACGTATGACTCTATACATAATATTAAATTGTGATATATGATTAAAATTATTTTGTTAACATCATTATAAAAATTAAATGTGACAGTGTTGTCGAGGAGTGAAAAGTGATAAAGGAGTTGAAGTTGCTGACAGTGCCCGAAAAAATTTTGTCTACAAATTACCCAAAATGGCTGACATTCTGATTGCTTATTCAACATATGAAGGTTTTTTAAAACTAAATAATTTGAAATAATGTAATTTCAGTTTCGTTATAATATTAACGACGTATTTTCACTTTATAGGATATGAATCATACGATTTTCCAGATGGCTCATATTTCATTAAAACTTTATGCAATGAAATCGATAATAAATATGAAAATTGGGATCTTCTGCAGATTTTGACTTTCGTCAATAAAAAAATTGCAGTTGCTTTAAACGTCAGTTTTGGAAAAGATGAAGATCTCAAGATGATGCCACAAGTTGTGACAATGTTGACAAAGTTATTGAAATTTCAGAAAAATCATAAATATTATATTCAATCTAGACCAAAAATGACTGATCTTTAATAAATTTTGAATAAATAAATATCAATTTTTCATCGTATATGAATTTTATTTATTTTCAGTAATTTAATTGTAATATATATAATACATGTATGACAGTATTAAAGATTTTCAATGTCAATTTCTTGTGACTTGAAAATTATTTGATGCTCTCAATATATATTTTTTTTTCATAAAAAAATGAATTGGTGGGAATCATCGTATGTGATATTATTTGAAATATGAAATAGTATCTACATTCAAAAGTGTGTTTATCAATCGGTATATTCGCATGATAAGAGCGATTAGCATTTCCTGCAACGTCGTACACAGCACAGTTTTATCAATCGTTTTTGACAAGTAAGTTGTGCAGCTCGAATTGTTAAAATGGATCCATCAAAAACATTAGCAAAATTGGACATTAGCGATGAATCTGACTCGTAAATTAAATATTTTTATTATATTTTAATTTATGTTCATTGCCGAACTTTCTATTAATATCTCGTACTAATCACATCATTCAGGGACGAAGTGCATCAGGTTAGGTATGATCATTTAAAAATGAATAGAAATACCAGATATTACAATGTCAACAGAGGAAGAAGGATAGCTGTAATTTTCTATCATAGAAAATTTTTTGATACGAGAATGAATATAAACGATAATAGTAATAGTCTCGAAAAGTTGAAAACTTCTTTCGAAACTCTTGATTTTGATGTAAAAATATATGAAGATCTTTCAGCCGATAAAATCGAGCTCGTAATGAATGAAAGTAAACCCTTTACAACGCACATTTTCGTCAACTATAATTTAAATTAAAAGTTTAAAATTGATTCTTATGTTTTTCAGTTGCAAAATTGGATACCGAAGTGAATTGTCTATTTGTAGCAGTCAGAACACATGGCTGTGAAAAAACTTTAGATGCATATGACAAAAAATATGAAAGAAGTATTTTGTGGAAAACTTTAGAGGGAAAATTGATTGGCGTTCCAAAATTATTTTTTATTGATGTATCAAATATAAAGATCTTTTAATTATAATGTATCTATTATACCACATTATTCAATAATGTATTTAGTTTCGTGAATTTTTTTTAAGGCATGTCGAGGGTCAGAAAAAGACCGGGGAATTGAAGTAACAGATAGACCAAATGCAACAATTTCTGATAATAGAGTTTGGTTCAAATTACCCACGATGGCAGATTACCTAATTATGTATTCTACGTATGATGGTTGTATATTTTTATAGATTTTCATTGAAAGTTTTTCATTATAATTTTCAGTATTCTAAACAATGATTTTCTTGCAGATCATGTTGCATTTAGTGGAAAAAATGGTTCACATTTTACAAATAGTTTGTGTTATCGTTTGCAAACAGAATATAAAAAGCATGACATATTACAAATTCTCACATTTGTATGTCAAGATGTGGCACTGAATATGGATGCAAGACTTTTGAATGAAACTGGTTCGTTTAAAGCGATGCCTCAAATCGTATCAATGTTGACAAAATTACTAAGATTCGATATAAGTCTTAAAAAATAAATACCATATTTTTATATTAATTTATTGAATGTTTTGAATAAATATATTGGTATGGCTTGTGACTAAAATATACATTTTTGGATAAAAGATATTTTTTTATTGTTCTGTCAATCAAAATATCGTCTAATAAAAATTTGAACTGACTTCATGTGTTGAATTATATATCTGAATATTATTTTGGTTTACAATATGGAACTCGGAAAGCAATGCTTTTCAAAAATATTAGATAGTTCATAGCTGTCGTATTTTGAGAAAAATATATAAATATACAGGAAAACATCTGAGAATATAAGTTCTATTAATAAACTATTGAAAAAACTTCGTTCATATCTTATCAGCTAGCCAAAGTCATAGAGTTTCAAAATATATCTTTATAATACAAATCAACAGAATACATACGGCAAACTAGTCGTGTAGTTCTTACTGAACAATGAATACACCTAAAGCCGTCAGAGAAATAGAGTTTGGAGATGAATTTAACCCGTAAGTTTTTATGTGATAAATAAAAGTAATGTGATATCCTAAATTTTATCGAAAATTTTAGTGAAGTGGTCCGTAAAGTCAAATATAATTCTAAAATGTGTACCAGAAATAGATATTATAATATTCTCAGTGGAAGAAAATTAGCAATTATTTTCAATCATACAGAATTCCAATTTGATCGATGTGATAGTTTGGCTGATAACGGTGAAAATGTTAAGCGATTACAAGCTTGTTTCGATGTTATTGAATTTGAGGTGAAAACTTATAACGACGAATCTGCCGATAATATTCTTGATGTTATGAAATGCCGTAATTCATTTATTTAGCACATTTTGATAATCCAGTTTTTAATTTCAATTTAGAAATGGAAATTCAACATTACATATTTCAGTTGCTGCAATAGAGAATGAAATAAGTTGTTTGATTGTAGTAGTTATGACACATGGTAGTGAAAAGCATTTAGAAGCACACGATAGAAAATATGAAACGAGTATTTTATGGAAAACTTTAGAAGGAAAAATGATTGGCATTCCAAAATTATTCATTATCGATGTAATACAATAAAACTAATATTGTTATTTGTAAATTGAACTGTTTCGTGAATTCATTCAAATATTATTTTCAGGCTTGTAGAGGATCAAAAGAGGATAAAGGAATTGAGGTATCTGATTTTGCAGTTTCAACGAATCCAAATGAAATTGACAGATTCAAATTACCAACAATGGCAGATTATTTATTCATGTATTCTACGTATGATGGTAATATATTATATGAATTATCGTTAAAGTTTTATAATATCAAGGATAGCTAAGATAAAGTATTTTTTACAGATCATGTTGCGTTTACTTCTGAAAACGGTTCATATTTTATAAGTTGTCTATGCATTGAAATAATGTTAAACTATAGGTTTTACGACGCTCTTCAAATTCTAACATTTGTAAGTCAAAACGTTGCAGTTAATTTGAATTTCAAACCAACAGCCGATACCACTTATTCCGATACACTTAAAGCAATGCCTCAAATAGTGTCCATGCTAACTAAATTATTAAGATTTGATGTGGAACCGAATAAAAATACAAAATAATCAATTTAATCATTTTAATATTTGATCACATACTATAATATGCGTTTCAATTATGTGTATCATTAGGAATTATTCCATTGTAAAATAATTCAAATTGATGCTATAATATGAATAAATATTTAATTGAATTGAACGAAAAATGTGATATTTTTTATCATCAAAATAAATACCTGCCGTAAATATAATGTGTCATTTTCCCATCTTTTTGTTTGTAACTTTAATTGTAATTAAAAAATTTCACGAAAACGTTAATATTGTTAGATATTAAATTACGCATATTTCAAATTTTCATTTCACGACAATCTTAAAAATGCAAAAATGACGACCGAAATGGCCAAAAGGTTCATCGTATATGGCGGCACCGTACAAGATCAATCCCTTGAATTTTGCAGTCGTCACATGTAAAAATTGCGATAAAAATTACTGATTAACAATCACAAATAACACAAATAAATAACAATGCGAAACACAAACGAACGAATGTTTTCCATTATACAGTGAAGGAGTTGAAATGGCGTGTTTTGCATCTGCTACGTCGAATTACTTAGCTAGTGTGGAGAGGATCGTATCGAGAGCTGTAAATCAATTTAATGTTCACTATCTCGCGGCGAAAATGAAAGCTGTTTTCGCCGTAAGAAATAACACATAACGGGCAAAAGCTCAAAACTCTTATGCTCGGCGACAAAGGCTAGATAAAAAGCGCTTTTTATTTATCGTTTTTGTTCTTTGGCGCGTGCTCGTTGAGTTTCGAAGCTACAAACTTGTTTGCATCTAAAATGCATTTGAATTTTTGTATGCGTTTTTAAACCCTAAACAAATTGTATAAATAAGTTCTACTATTATAACAAACATGTAATTCAATATTATTTGGTTAAAGAACTGAAATGTAAAGAAATTACTTGCAGAACGAGAGGAAAGTTTTACATGTACAAACGGATTCGAATTGAAACAAATTGAAAAAAAAAATCAGACACGTTCCTCCGAGTTCATTTCGCAATCATAGAGTGTAACTGTGAATTCATAGCGATAAATTATTCCCGCAAAGCGAGTTCTATTTTTTTTTCAAAATTTGCAATGTCCTCGCAAAGTTTTTCATTGTTTCGATCGATTTCGCGCGACGAAAGCGTGCTTGAAGTATGAAAGCCGCCACTGAAAATATACTTAAAAGTTTTTCAATCAGCGGAAAGCTGTTCGCTCCATTAAAAAGTATCTATTCTATCCGGAATAACCGATTCTGTACCATATCAGCGATTATCGAACTTTTCACTTTGTCGACGGGTCTTTTTTGAGTATGCTTCGAGGTTCATATTTCAGTTGCGCGAAAACATACAACCGACACGCGTTTTCAATTGACTATTCGAATAAACATATTATATATGTACAGGTATTATTATTATTATTTTTTTATTTCTCTCTACAGGCCGAAGCCCAATTCCTCAAACACCATCAATTAACATCATATAATTAAAAAAATAAATTAATTTAATTAAATTATTTTAAATATATTTATATGATTTTTTTTAATTAATCGATTTTAAAATCAATAGCTGGCGTAATTCTGCGTTGTGTAAGAATTTGTTTTTTCAAATGATAGAAGATTAATTACATACTGTATAAAAAAAAATATAAATATGGATTCATGAAATTTATAGCTCAACGCATAGAAGATCACTAGGTCTTTGTACTTTTTTCAATTAAAAATTTTAAATCGTAAAATCATTCCACTGTTTCAGAGCTCTCCAGAAGTGCGCAGAATAACTCTTTAAAGTTTGTTAGAATACCTTACCAACAATTTAAGAGAACTTAGAATGTATTACACAGACAAACAAGCAATTTTTTTTAAAAAGATAAAAGAACAATCGATAAATGAATCAATCTATCAAATCAGGTTTACTTCAAAAAATATTTCGGTCAATTTAATTACATTTTCTAACACATAAACTGAAACTTAAAAAAATCACACATCCTCAGAGACTTCGAATTCGAATCCATCAAAACGGAATTTGCAAAACCAGCCTCCTTATATCATCCTCCGATAAGTTCTTCATCGCGCGTTCGTCCTCAATAAAACGCGCATAAACCTAGCTTTTCCGAGACGGCGACGCGAAGGGGGCATTTTCGTGCACTTTTCCGACGTTTTTCCGATTTTTTCTTCATCCATTTTATTTTTTCGTCAAGCGTCGTTCTGCGGAGTCGCAAGCACACTTAAACAGCGCCGGTGAGGGCGTCGTAAAACCGGCTGACAGAGATTTTCACTTTGTCTTCTCGATGCGGATTCGGAGATGGTCCTCCTCTTTTTAGTGGGACTCAAACGGAGGCTTTCGCTATATATTTTATGCTTCTCGCGTGCTATTTGTTCTCTCTCCGTTCACGCGCGCCGTTTAATGGCCGAGAAAAGTGCAGAAAAAAATTTGCATGTGTACAATGACCCACATGTCGTTTTGTATGGGGAACGAATATGGAACATGTGCTAGAATCGACCCAATTTCGCGGCGCGGGGACAAAGGCGTTTGTGTTTATTAAATGTCGAGATGCTCGTGTGTGGTTTGTGAGTGGTTAATTTTTTTTAAGGTGGAACGTATGTACATATATTTTCATTTACTTCCTTATATTTAGTTTGTTCAATGGTGAGATTAGTGCATTAGTTTTGGCTTTTGGCTTGGATTTAAAATTGGGAGGTAATCCTCTTTTTTATGTTTCATCTTATTGTTTCGATGATATTTTTAATTCGTTTCACAATGTTTTTATTTAAGATATGTTGATTAAATTTTCTAATGCTTTATCTTTTTTTTATCTCAAATTTGATTTATTGAAAATTCCAGATATGAATTAAAATGGATTTTAATCTCCTATAGATTTCATTCTGATCGAAAGATATGAAAATAATTGATGATTCTCAGAACTTAAAATTTCAATAGAATATTCTTTAATAAAATCATGAGATTGTAATCGATAGATATATTATGATTATTCCATTTTAAATGATTAAATTTTCCCAATCGGTTTCGTTTATGTGTAAAAAATCAATATTTCAAATCTTAATTATGGAAAAATATAAAAAATCGACCCGATACGAATGCAAGACGCGCTAAAAACGGGACTGTCCCATCAAAAACGGAAGTATGATCTCCCTACTTCGAAAAGTACATACTCGGTATTTTAACTGCATGCAGACATCGAGAATGAATCGGTACGATACACGTGTATCGAGTTCAGACGTTCAGATAAGAAATTGTTGTGAGATTGCTATTCGCCGATAATTCTGGAAGTCTGCTTCGTTCCTTTGCGATAAGCTGACTCAGTGGACGAAACACTGTCCGTTTTATTGCAGATTGTACTCTCTCAGGTTGTGACCATACCGAACTCTCTATCTATATGTAGATTAACGGCTTGATAAGGAAAAAATCGCGTTCTCTGTGTATTTGCAACTGCAGTTCGGTTGAACATCGGAAATATGCTGCCGAACAGAGTTTGATAATATGTGCTTCCAACATATGTATCTCAATAGAATAAAATGCAAAAAAAAAGATAGAATTCAAGTTTTTAATGAATAAAATTTTGCTATGAAAATGCAGGATTGCAGCGCACGCGTGTAGTAAATTTCAACGGAACAATTACACTAAAAGCTCCGCAATATTGAAACTATGCGATCTTTAATTTAATAACAATAAATATCGTTTATTTTTGGCAAACTTTCGGCTCAATTGTAATACGTTCAGCGAGCATTATATTGGATATTATTTAGGTGCATTCGCAAATGCAAGTGTTGTGTTCTCGCATTTATTCGCGACGCGATAACTTTCAATTTATGACCGCGGCAACACTCGAAACCGGAACTTTACGTAAACCGGAAGCACGTGAAAATTCAATAAATATTTGAAAAATATTCTCATACGCTTAAAAATCGTATATATGAATTAAATTTATTGAAACATCGAATATATCAGACGAAAATTCTAAGTAGGAAAATCTGCAAAAGCAATAGACCTACACCGAAACGATTCTGTGGCCAGAAGGGCCGTTCGTTACCTCGATATCATACATACATTTCGGAGCAAATGGTCCAGAATACGGCCCAGATTGTCTGGTACCACTTAAATCCGGCAAAAGAGTAGTGCACATCGGTTTATTCTCCTGCACGAACGAGCTGCACTTTTTTTGCCAGCTCGGATCCTTAGCGAGATATACGAAGCAAGAATATGTACGAAAGTGTGTTACAAGAACGACTCTGTTGCGATTCAAAAGCACGATAGTGTACAAAAGAATCGAAGATTGAAAACGTTATTTACTTGAGTAAATACGATCACAGTCTGTCGTGTTTGAGCTTATCGTATAATCATTTTTTAAGCTTTAATTTTGACTCAAATGTATATTGAATTGTAATTTGATTTATTTGAAAAAATAATAGATTTTTTTTAAATTTGTATAAATATTATATTCTTTCAAAGGCTTGAATTCGTCATAGCGGTGCCTTGAAAATCGCATTTGCGGAACAAACACAAACGGAATCCTCAAAAGAAAGCACGTCTAGCGCACGACTCGATACGAGTGCAATTTAAATGCAAAATTGAAACAAACAATCTCCAAACCGACGCCCGAGTGTTTATTATACACAAACCCGAGAAAAGCCGGGAAAGCGCAGAAAAATCAATAGGTTCGACTCGGAAGCACAGCAGCGGAACCGGAACCGAAAAATCCGATGAAGATTCTCGCGTTTCCGCCATTTTTAAACGGAACTCGAACCTGGCAGATTTCACGGCATCTGCAACGTTTGAATTTATTCCGAAAGCGTTTCCATTATATCTATTTATCGAAGGCTTCGAGTGATTTTCTTCTAATGTTGCACAATTTTGTTTTTCATTTGGAAATCTCTCGAATACTTAGCAGCGAAAACCAACAATAAAAGGGGGTAGAGAGAAAAAAAGGGTTTGTAACAAGTAGCACAGTAAAGTTAGAAGGGTCGACTTGCGGTTTAGCAGGGGTGGTGATTAGGGGTCCGCGGCCGGACCGCAATTGGCGGCCGCGGACCGTAAATCTGCACACCTCACATGCTAGCCCGCTCATTATTGAGCAACGTTACTTTCCCTCTCATTTTTCTTACTTATATACATGTTTATACGGAAAAAAATATGCTGTGAACAAATAAGAAAAGGATAATTTGAAAAATAAAAAGTTATCCGAAAAAATGCTTATGAAAATATGAATATTATGTGAGAGAGTTTGTGTTTGAGTGTGTTTGTTAACCTTTGACCGACCGTCGGATAAATTTCATATATTAAACGGAAAAGTTTTCCGGGCGGACGAGGTCTATTAAAAGTTCGAGCGTTGTCCAATAATATGAGGATCGGACCGAAAACGATTCGAACCCCCTCAATTCCGTTTTCACAAAATTGTTTTATCGATGTTTAATAAATCTGATTTATAAAGCGAACATAGATTCAAAGGATTATTGAATAAATTTAATAGTTAAAATCAATTCACTTTCATTCAAGATAAATTAAATTATCTATCAATTTGAAATAAATTCATTATTTTACTTTTATCGCTCAAAGATACTTTCAAAAATAATATTTGCATTTAATTTGTGTTATACTTATCAGGCATTTTCTACTTTCCCATATGGAAAAAAGTCAGAAAGAACAAAGAATAATAAAGAACGTCTACCAGACAGTAAGTACATACAAGTTAATATTTCGCAAATATCCCAAATATTGCTTCATTTCGATGGAGAAGAATTTATTTGTCCAGTACATAGCATGGTTTTGCTTTTTTTGGTACTCTGCAGTACTTAACGTTTTGACCAGCTCGAATCGAAGTTCGCTTTGGTATGTCGTAAATCAAGAATAACCTATTGTTCGAGTAGGGGAGTATCCAGATCAGTGTATGAGGAGAAAAAACAGAGGGTTGCGATGACTTTTCCGAAAAATGTATGAAAAAAAAACGAGGAAAAAAGAGCTAGGCTATAATTCAAAAGGGACAGTTCCGGCGGTAAACGCTCCTACTTCGGATTAAAACGTGCGACACCGCTTAGTGCGAGGCTATAAATTATAAGACTTTTGTATGTGAAAAAACATATTTTTTCTAATACAATGTGTCATGTCAAACACGTTGGCTTTAAAACAAAAGTGCGAAAAAAAATCAATCAATTCTTTCGCAAGCTTCTGTTATATTTGAATTTATGAGATGGACTCGTATTACTTCCATTTTCCATTATATATAATACGAAATTTTCATAAAATATATTAAATAAAACGACCTGTACGTGTCTGAAGAAGTTTGACTTAACCTAGCCAACTCTAGACGCAAGCATAACATTAGCTCCTGTGACGACGATTACGTAGTCACATTATTCAGTTCGCATGCAAATTAAACCGCACACATTTTCCACACGCTTAATATTATTAATATATTTAATAATGAAAGCTCGCTTGAAGCTAGAATCTCATGCGAATCACGTCGGCGACTATATCGACGCGAACGCAATAAACCGCCAAGTGGGTCAGGAGACTAACAGAGTTGGGTCTATGTAAGAAAAATAATGTTTAAGGTCCTATTATTGAATAAAGTTAATTTTCATTTATCTATTTTTTTGATCATCTATAATTTTTCATCATTTCATCGTCAACTATGAAAATAAATCTTCATTATATTAAAAAAATTGAGTACCTCAAATGTTGTTTTTACATCTTTTTAATATTAGAACAAAATGTATTGAGATTATTGATAGTATTTCAAATCCGCTTTTGTATATTCTTGTTGAAAGCACAACAAATTAAAGAGTCCTTATATAGCTTCTAGAGAGGTTTACAGCCTTTCAAATGTCCTTAGAGAAAGCGGTGCCGATAATGGACGTGAAATATGTGCATCCTGTCGAATGATATACGGTCTTGAGGAAGTGCAGTTGCATAAATTGAGCAGATATATTCAGCAATTCATCGAACGATATAACAATAACGATAAATAAAATAATCATATCATTAAATTATTTTGATTAAAAAAAATCATATACAATTTTATAAAATTCATCTACTCGAATTAATCGAATCGTTGAGTGCAGCGCAACAAAGTGCAGTGCGATGCACTGTTCGCTCGCACAATACGCGCTTACAAATCGCACTTCGCGGGAACAAAGCGAGCTGTGAAATAAATCAAACACGACAATAAATAATTTTTCTTTGTATCGTCGCAAAATTGCACACGTCCCATAATAAAAAGGGTCTCTTTCGTTCTGTGCACGTCAAAGGGAAGCTGCGCGTTTACCCTTCGAGCGGCATCCGGGCGAGAGCGTTTCTTCGCAATTAAAAGGGGAACTCCTTCAAAGGGAAAAATCCCTCGTCTTGAGGCCGATGTACCTAATATTCACTGTCAACATGTTTTCCGACGTAGAATAGGAAGGATGGCACGGTGCAGATTAAATATTTTCCATGCAAACTTACCCCAGCGGCAGATGTTCACATAATGGCCGTCCGCTTTTTAAGCGCTTATTTTCATGAAGCCGCCGAAAAGTTTTTCTTTCCACTCGCCGAATAAATATAGAGGGCTCACGAGTTTTCCTCGGAAAAGCCTTGGAAGCGATGCGCAAATATTCCCCGATTCATGTACGAGGATGAGGAATTAACGCGTTGTACGTAAAACGGACTGTGAGGGTGGATTTTTAGATCGATCCGGTTTGTATGTATGTACAGTAGGTTCATTAATTAAAATTTGTCAAAAATCAGCATAAAAGAGATAGACGTAAGTACTGCAATATGTGCTGTAGTATGTTTATCTCCATCTCACATTTTTTTTGAACTAGAGGACTGACTTTATGTACTCGTCATGTGTGCATTTATACATATAAACATTTTTATTATCATGTCAATAGTGTAATCGGATACTTCAATAGGATCCGTACGAAAAACTCGTTTTACAATGCATGATGTGGCTGAATATTAAATTCCTAGAAATTCGACCGATTTTGAAAATTTTAATTAAGGAAAAAAAGCTCGTTTGTCAGATGTCGAATGGTTTGTTTTCGGGAAATGGCAACAGTTGGTCAGAATGCGCCTCAAAACTGTGGTCCTTTGCACTTTTATCGTTCCCTTGCGACTTAACCGTTCGCATTTTCATAATTTTCCCGTGAGACAAGTCCCCACCGAACATCCGCTTTTCTCTACTTCCGCTATGACTCGTTGACACGCGATGTTTGTCGTGAAATAATAAACCTTTGTCCTGCCCGAGAAGATAGTGCATACTGCGTTCTTTGTTCGTTTACGGGGAAAATCGGAAATTATTTGTTTACTTCCCTGAAAATATAGCCACTCCAACGAGTGGTCGTACGTTATCCTAATCTTTAAACGTCTGAACGATTATCAATTCAAGCCTAACTGTCTAGAAGGAAAGCTTTTACATGAAACTGAATGTATATCGATATGCCGAAATATTATATTTATAGCGGAAATATTTGTGTGTATTGGCATCGTAAGATTGAAATCAATTAAATGGGTACGATTTAGTAAATTGAATTTAATATTACCACGATAGCACCGATCGATGCTCATGTTGGTGTTCCATACACGGAAACTTCCGGTTTGGAAACTAAGTTTCCCAACTTCCGGATTGTGTTATCGGGTTTTGGTTGCAAACATACTGAATCGGAAATACCGGCGACGGCCACTTACGAACACGAGGATTCCACCGCGATTTTCAATGAAAGTAATATTTTATAAATACATTATTAACAGATCCGAAATTAAATTATTATATTACAGATTTTCAAGATATAGAATGATCATTATATCTGAAAGTAGAATAGGAATGAATTGTTCAGAAATAATAGGATTTGAAAGAGTGATGAATGATCAAGATCCGATTCAAAGCATATCGTCGAATAGCTTCAGCGCAAGGTGTTAGAAGCTTTAAGCTTTAAGGTGGCCGGGAAACGGAAACGTGCGTGCAACTTGACAAGTATTATATTTCACAAATGCACCACTAACGTAATATTTTAGGGTTTTCCATTTTTTTTAACGGCTAACAACTCCATAACCAATTTTTCATGCGGTCAAAATACGCGCACTTCAAAGCGACCGAAAATCTTTATTTATAAATAACGACGCAATAATTAATACCGCGATATGAAATTTACACAGCGCACTATCGACTCCAGTTTGTTTTCCAGCGGTCGGCAGACTTTTGACGTTTTTAAATTTATACATTATTTCGTTTTCATTATTGTGCCGAATCGTCCATTCATCATAGTTGCTATTAAAATGGAAATCCTTCTGCGAACAATCTCATTTCCATGATTTCATCATTATTCATTGTTATTTGCTAACGCGGCAATTTCGGAAGACCCTTTTCTCGAAGATACTGAAAAGTTTCATATAAATATACAGCGCAACAATACGCGCACATGCCCGGGCCAGATATAAAACGGCCTCATAATTCACACGGCTTCCATATAATCGGAAATATAATAAATTGATGCTGAACTTGATTAATAGTACGCGGAAAGGTCACGTTCATCCGAAATTTAATAGCGCGTTTCGTTCGCACCTCGCGGATTACGCACGTCGAATGTTTATACAGATTTTCGTTATAATATTTTCGTTTTGAGCCGGCTCAGATTAGAGCGGCAACGAACAGTATCATGCCACACAATAATTTTTCAAAAGTCAAAAACCGCGATAAAACTCCTAATAGAAAATAAGCAATCCGCTCCCGCAAAGTGAGAGTTTTTCGGCTTAACGATTTCGACCATGCTATTTACGTTTGTTCTTTTTTCTGTGTGTGTGTGGGCTTATTTTTTTACTCTTTTCTGGTACACACCCTCGAAATTGTGCTCATTATCAGGGGTGACGCACGTTGCGATATGGAAATGAGACCAGGGGTTGTTAGGCGACGGTTCGCGTTCGACGCGGAAAAAAATTAATATATCGAGACACGAAAAACGCATTAACGTACGTAATCTTCGTTCACGCATGAAACTGTTTTTTTCTGGCTTTCCTCGTATTATTCAACGAAATCACACGATTTTCGAGTTTGGAAAACGGCTGTGTTTTTGATATAGTGCTTGTCGACAACGTTTCAACGCTTCAATTAGCGTTACGTTCTCGAAACGGATGCTTTTTGCCTTTTAATGAATAAGAGTATTATAAAACACATTAAATTCAAAATGAGCTGCAAATGTGAAAGTAACATGAAAATTGGTTTTAAAAATTCAACAATTATACGATAGTAATTTTTAACTAATCCTCAGCTTACAGCCATTTTTAATTGCAGATATCTACGCACTATAGGTATTACACATGTCTTGCACATTCAAATCGAATTATTAACGAGTTTATACACACTCATTTTTACTAAAAACACAATGTATTCTAATCAAAAAATAATAGATACTATTTGTAGCTAAAATTTCTAAGTAATTAGTTTTGTTAATGAAGAATTTATCGTAGAAAATACATTGCACGTTTTGATAAATGAAAAATATTCATTTTGATGCTCTCGTCCATTAAGAGCGAAATAATTAAAACAGTTTCAGATAATAATTTTATTATATATTACCTTACTTTATAAACTAACTTTTTATGATATTTCAATATTAAACACTATTTAAAATTGTTTTCTTACACAGACAATTAAAAAACTTGCATTTTCCGAAACGCTACATTTCTATGTACACACCAATCAAATCCCCGCCCGAAGCAGTATTCTAATTCGCATTCGAAAAAGGCTCGATTACAACTCGATTCGATCACGAAACGAAATGCAAACCTGCAAACCAAACACTATAAACGAGCATCGAAAGGGTTTAATTTGTCAAAGGGCCGCTTCGGAAAAATCCAAACTGGACGCACGCCGCCGAACAAACGGCTGCGAATCAGTCGGACCTAATTCGGAAAATTCTAGCCCCGCTTTTCCGGGTGTTTGTTTTTCGCGGAAAAACTCTTCGGCCGCCGGTTGATGTATGGCCCTAATAAAATTATGATATCAATCAGGACACGGGCCACGTCAATTGGACCGGGTCGATTGTCCTGTGGATGCTCGTTTGCTTTTTTTTTTGCCCAGCACGTGTGCTTTTTTATTTTCATTTTTATCAGGTGCGTTGTTAATTCGATCGTTCGATCACGTCGTTTCGTACGGAAGGATCGGTGAGTGATGTTTTTGAATTTGTCGTGCGAGTTGTTCTTGGCGAATTGTAGGTTGATCGATGTGGACGATGTTATATGCTTCGATTGTTTTTTGGATGGATTTTTTCTGATATTATTTCGTTTTTATGAAGTTTGGTCTTTTTATTAATATTTTTTTCATTTGATACTTGTATATCGTATGAATCTTCATATTATATTATATTTAGCTTAATATTTATTTCAGCTCTTACGTCGTGCGTCTCTACAAATAATATAAAATAATAAGATAAACATAAATTGGTTTTTATTCTCGAATGGTATTTCTTGTTTTGACAGATTTTCATCAAAGTTATTTATACTTTCAATGAAAACAAAAATAGACGTGTATCGAACATTTTCAATTTGATATTATTTGATTGAAAAGCAAAAAAAAAAACTTTCTCGTTCAGAAGTATAAAATAATACATCGAAACAAAATGAAAATGTTTCAATCGAGAGTGAAGACATATTTATGTTAAGTCAATTTTTCGTGAAAAAAAATGAATTTTCAACATAAACTCGAAAGCAAAGCTTCGTTTTTAATTAAAAATAAAAACTTTTTTCATCATCGTCGATGTTTTTTTGTACATACCTACATATTAAGAGACCACAAAAGCACACAGTTCGCGTTAGAGGAGAAAATTGTTGCAAAACATGTTTTTCGCCTTCGGGAAACGTCCTTTGAGCTCGTTCGCAAAAAACATCGAGAACAGGCATTTTTTCCCGGCAATTTTCACGATACACGCAAACAACAGATACGCGCCTATTACGAAAAAGTAGCCCAGCACACAACACAATATGTCAATGTAACCGAGCCGAACAAGTGAAACGCTAGGAAATCGTAAACAAGATATTAATTAACGGATATAAACACGCATAATAAAATCACATCGGATGAAAAAAGGACGCCACACTCGAACTGAGTCACAAAGGAAAACGCACGTATATCTATGCAGCATCTTATTACTCCAGAAACATCAACCGAGGAAAAATCGAAACGGCATTATTGTGTTTCAGCGAGGATAGTTTTGTTTGATGTCGACTTTGAGTGGCGTTCGTTCGCCGGGATGCAAAATATTGCATACCAAGTCTGGTGGAAAAGCGCACGTCTGAGGCGCGGAAAAGTTGGCCAATTCGCGAGACGATATTGGAGTACGTGCCGTGGAAAATGCATTCGTGTGTTTTTCAATTTTTACAAATTTGCGGTGCAATTCCGCCGAACGGCTCTTGTAATTCGAATGCACTTTTCGAAGCGTCTACGCTTTGCCTCGCGAAAGGATATTCGATCTTTTAGTTTTCGATTCGTAGTGTGTATGAAAAATTTATTGCAATTTTTTTTTCATTTGTGTGTGTTGAAAATATTTTTAAGTTAGTGAATAATTGAATCCTTATCTAACGCGTTATTGATTCAGTGCTGATAATAATTGAATCAATGTTTGGTATCATGTTGTTATAACTATCAAAATAAGGAATATGTACAAAATAATCGATGACAGACTACAGTTGATCTGTTCATTCGTCAGTAAAACTCGTGTTAGTCATGTTGTTTTGTTGTTCTATAAATTTTGATGCCGTAAGTTTGCAAATATTCTATACAACTGAAAAATATAGAAAAAAAAACATTAACTTATGTTATCTGAAAAGATTAACCCAGAAAATTTCATTAAAATCTTGATCTATTTTTCTTCTATACATAAATTTACCTTATACCAAATGAAGGCATGAATATTTTAAACATCATCTTATTTTCAATAATTCGAAAAAAAATTAAAAGCTCATAGAATTTTATTTGCGCACCCAACGTAAAAGAAGGATTCATCGCACGACTGAAACACAATGCATTCAATTCCGACGAAAATAATTGAAAATTACCTAGCACACTAACATCCCGAGATAAGTAAATAGGCCAAAAGCGCACTAAATCAAGTGCAGTCGCGTTCAGACGAAGCGAAATTGCTTCGGGGCGCGGTCCCGTTAGTTTCGTGTGCACTTTCCCAACCGTCCTTTATTTATTCACGAACCCGACTCGCCGATGGACTAATGGATTCTCGCAGGTACCGGTGTATTTCAGCCACGGTCTAGAACCGACTTAAGGGACGTTTCATTAGCGTCCGTATCGAGCTAAAGAAGTGTTCGGCCGCCTTGTGATCGCCGGCTTTTATCTGTAATGGATCAGAAGTTGGCGAGCGGTCGCGTTGTAAATTCGCCGTTTTCGCGCGAGCGGCCAAAATGCAAAACACGACGGGCCAATTTCGCCTGAGAACCGATCGTAATTTAGATTGTTTTTCTGCAAATTTCATAATGTATAGATTCATATATGTTCTAATGCTCTCTCTAAGTATTTTTTAATTTGTTTCTCTGCACACGTTTCATTTTCGTCTGATACATGACTGGGAATTAAATACAATTTTCGGTACTGGAATATAAGTTTTAATTGGTTTATTTAACAACTAAGATACTCAGCTTTACAATGCCTTAAAATTAACTTAATATAAGCATATTTAAAGTCAGAATCATCAATTTAGTGCACCCCTCTTTTGAAATCGAAATGACGGTGAGTAAGTATCATACTATGAAAATCGCTCGACAACACTTCACCTTCTGACTGGACCAAACTCCAAGCTGTTAAATATCAAGAATTGTCCGTCTTCCTTTATTCCTCAAGTTGAAAAAAAGAACGAAATCAAAAGATACCATTTTGATATACTTGAATCTATACAATCAACTATGACAATATCTTAAAAGGAGTCTTTTAAAAGCTTCCTAGAAAGCTCACCAGAGATGAGTCAGAAAAAATATGAAATTTCTCATTGAGAGCACTTTAACATATTTCAATTTTTCATTCATGTATTTTAATATTTCTTTTTTAAAAATATATTTACCTATTACATGACTTTTAAAAAGCACCATTTTGCAACTAGACTCGCTAGTTGCGTCTATGCTCTTTTTATACGACCTCATAGTATTACGCGATCGACTCCTTTGCGAAGTGCGAAACACGATCAAAGTCGAATCGCTCTATTCGCCCGGCGGAGACTTTGCACATCGTAATGACGCCTTTTAAAACCGTCCGACGACTTATTTTAATTGAAATTCCGAATCCGTACGCTTCGGAAACTTTCGCGAAAATTAATATCATTTCGAAAAGACCCGTCTCTCATTTTTTTTTCGGCAGTCCTCTCCGGCCAGTTATTATATTCGGGACGGGCGTACGTTTGAAATTTTTGCGCGCGACGTTGCGAATTTTAAACGGCCGTCGAACCAAACTTTCGACAATGCGAATTGTTGACGAGTTTTCGATCCCCGCCTCGAGTTTCTTATAAAATCTTTATACATCTATTATTATTACATTTAAAATCATATTTCGTAAAAAATTTCAATCGACACGTTTTTTTTCAAAAATTATTTAGAAAAGCACTTATGATATTTTTGACGTCATGTCTATAACAATACGAAACTCGAGTACATATAATGCTGGTTCAAATTGTTCTCTGATTGACGGATTGACGTTTCTCGAACGCCACAACGATGACAACAAACATAAACGACAGCCTATTGTAGTTACGTTTCTGTATATAAAGGCAGAATAAATTATGAAAGGCATGTCATAGGACTAGTTATATTAACGTAATGGTAGACCGCAAAACGCTTTGAACTCACACTGCAGCATAACCTCACTATGACATTCGAGTAAATTGTACAATACCAAATATTACTAATATAAATAATAATGTTTTTAATGTGTGTATAAAATATAGTGAATTGATACATCGTTTCGCAATTAGAAAGTCGAATTCAAAATTCATCAAGTGGATCGTCAAATCTATTGTTTCGTCGACAGGAAAAGAGGCTTTTCGTCGAACAGAGATGCTGGAAAAACCGGCTCGTTCGTCTGTATTCGAAATGGGAAAAATGGCCCGCGGTCTCTACGAAAAGCGGATTTTCCGCGACTTTCAGTGAATCGGATTTTCTCTACGGGTAATTTGCGAAGTCGACAGATGCGACTGACGTCCGAAATTGGAAGTCGTCGAACCCGTAAACAATTCCCTTTTTTTCATTTCATTTTTTTTAACATTCTCTACTTTTCTCTTGGACCAATCTCGGTGATCTTTCGTGGCCTTAATATGATTTTTTTATACCTAGAAAATATCCGAGTTTTCTGAGTATTGCAAAAATACTTCCTTTATTCAACTATTACTTTGTCAATAAATATTTTAATGGATAATTGTCGTTATTATTTTTTACGATTCAATGCATCATTGAAATTCTACTTGAAAGCTCGCAGAGATTTTGTGCTTTCACAAAAGTTCGAAATTAATTTTATAGAAAAAAAATATTTTTCACTGCGACCACATGAACATTCATCACAGTCGACGGACCAGTTTTCGTAGTAAATTTTCCGTTGACAGAGTGCTGCGTTTTTAAGTACTGCTTGGAAAAAAAATTCAATGGTTAAATTTTCCGGTCACATTTTCAACTGCACAGTCGAGAGAACTGGAAAAAAGCATCAAGTGGAGACCGTTCGGAGCCATTCTGTAAAACGGATGTTGAATTTTCTTTGACATTCCAGTAATTTAATCATGACCCAAATTGAATAGAACGATTTTTGTATAAATGAAAAAAAAAACTATCAATGTTAAAATTGTAAATGGTACAAACATAATGGAAAATACTGTCGAGAAAAATGCCTTATCTGAACCGGATCGTATATGCGATTTTTCTCTTTCACGAAAAGCACTACAGTTTGAAATATGGGACCGGAGAAGGCTCTCGTTCGCGATTCTGGTCACACGATCGACCAAAACAAAACCGAAGAAATGGGTCAATGAGAAACCGCGTTCCAAATGGAAAACATTCCCGAGATGCACCGAACAATTCATAATAGCACAATACACGAGCTTAGGCACATAATTTCGCATACGAGCACGAGCTTTCCGATAATTTCACGTCTTAGCGAGCGGAGGCCATTGATTATGCATTGTAGTTTCGTCTGATCGCAATTTCGCATTTGAATGTAGTATAATTTTCAATAGGGCTCCGATATCAATTGGAATAATTCGATCGAATTCAATATTCGGCCGGTAAAAATACCTGCGCTCGAATATAATCCTCCAAATTGGCGCACGAGATTTCGATGCGAAATCCGTTCACGTGGTCAATGGTGTTTCAAATAATGATCGAAACGAATGATTTGATTCATCAACATACGTCTATAAAAATGGTATTTAAAAAACGTAGTTTAAACATTGACTTTTGAATTCGATGAAAAAGGGATTATGTATTGTTTTATTGAACATAATTACCCGAAGAGAAATCTGTATTATGTTGATATAACTCTATGCGACCATAATAAATTTATATCATGTAAACTCCGGAAAAATATTTTTATAGATCTGACGTAAATAACGCATATAATTTTGAACCAACGATACACTGAACAACCACAATATAAAACCGACAGACTACTATCCCACACACACATTTACTATCACATTAAATAATTAATTAAAGCTCTCTCCAACACGACCCGGCGATATTTAATATTTATACAACATATCCGCGATCGTAACTTCGAACGCAGATAATCAAAACTGTCCCGGGGAACAAATTGGACCACATCTAGCGTATCTGTTTAGTTTCTACATAAATAGAGGAAACCTATTTTAATTTCGTGTTCGTACAAGTGAATTGACTAATCAAAATAGCCTATTTTCGCTATGCATATGAAACAACTGGGTTCACACGGAATCGTTCCTTTTCTAGACTCTAGACGAGTTTTAAAATTTCGATTTTATATTTTGTGAGATATGTAGAATATTATAGTTATATGAATCAAGTGCGAATATGGACCGTATAATTCCGTGTGAATGTAGCCTATGGAAACGTGCGATGGATGAACGTTTATTGGATCGTTTCGGTTGAATGTAAGCCGGCTTTTGGGCCACGTGTTAGTATGGACATGTTCCGATATTTCATTTTACTAAACAGGGGTGGATCGATTATATTCTGGATGTTCTGTGGTCAAATTTTATGTGTGGTTTAGGGTTGTTTGATTGGTGTTGTGCAAAACGAAAGCCCGTCAAGACAGGTTATACAAGTTTGTTAAAGTTGTCCTTTTATGGTTTTAGAATTTTTTCATTGGTGATTTTATTTTTGTTTAATTTTTACGTTGAATATTTTTTTTCGTAGATGTACGTAAGAGTTTCGTATTTATGCAAGTTTCCATGTAATGCTTGAATTATATAGAATTCTGAAATACTAATTAAAACTTTTTGGAATTTTCCGTTGTATATTTGCAATGAAAAAGTCACTTTTTTGGTTTTTCCTCCATCTCGAACGCAAATATTATTTTTTAGATGAAAATAAAAAAATGTATCGAATTGAATTTTGAATTAATTCGACTTGATTGTAAATCAACTCGAAAACATTTTCAATTACGTAAATTGAAATTTTATAATACAATCAAAAATAATAAGCGTCATAAAAAATTTAACTTGCTAAAAATCATAAATGAAATAAAACATTTTATTTAAAGTTTTGAAAATTTGAATCTAAAAAGTATATAAAATTATATAATTTCACTATTAAGATGAAATTTTTATTCACATATTATCTTATAAACCATTCCACGTGTAACTATGCAGCTTATTTAAATATAGAACAAATCTTTCACATCTTAATTTTGGAAATTTTACAGCAATCTATTTCCAAATAACGTTTATCGAAATTAAGCTAATAATTCGAAACAAGAACCCTACACAAATCCACCTTGAAATCTTAATCCGTAACGAATACGTCCCGAAAGATACCCTCGCGAAGGGGAGTCCGTTTTAATCGTTGGCCCGTGTACAGAACGGATCGTTGGTTTTAACTGTAAATTTAATAGAAGCGGTTTTATTGAACCCGCCACTTTTATTGTGACCGTCGAAAACGGCTCCGAAGAATATACATACGTATACGAAAGCGTAATATAGACGATCGTAGTAAATTTGCGGTTTTAGAGCCGAGAGAGAAATTTCCGAGTCTTCTCTTTAACAGTGATAAGCTCGCCGACGATTAACTCGATAATAACAGCTTCGTAACAATCATAAAAATTACGGCTTTATTGTGTTTATTGCCGGCATGGTCTAAAATCGTATCTGCGGGTCCGTATCGTGTGAAACTCTTAAATTAGTTATACACTCTGTGCTCCGAGTGCAGTTTGCGTCGTGGGAATTTGCATAGCATTGTTCTAAATTTTAGGAGCGATTTTCGAAGCGAAAAGTTTTCGCAGTTTGCGTGTTTTTTCATATATTGTTCTTTGTTTGTTGGTCCGGATAATTTGATGATTTTGTATCATTAAAGAAAGGTTCGATTGCGTGAATGCAATCCTTCCATTGCACAAAAGAATCGTTTTCGATAATTTGTACTATCCTGATAGTAAAAATAAAAAAAATAAATGTTCACGTAATTTTATTACTAAACCGTTTTCAAATGAAAATTGACACAAACATCGCAATGAGTTCGATGTTATTATGCTAGAAAACAATAAAATAAATTTATCGAGTATTTTACAGTTGAATTTAACGATGTCTATTCAATATTTATGACTTTTCATATATGTCAGATCACACACGTATTGTCGACTTTTGAATATCAATTGAATGCATTTTGAAACGAAAATATGTCAGGGAAAATAGGGCACGGAAAACAATATACTGAAAAATAGAGTATCAAAATTCAGGACGACAATATCGTCTGTGTATGTTGACAGTTCAGGGCCGATTATCCATCTCATTGACATTAAATACATATATCCATAATTCAATGACACGTGTAATATAATATAATATAATGTCATACTATTTGCGGTCAGGATGTGGAATACTAAGTGGGATCTTGACACGTCTGCTAAATGACGTTCGACTGTCAATACGTTTATATATAGGTCATAACGAAGCCTTGTCAGAATGTATTAAGAAAATAATTGATTTAAAAAATAATCACAAAAAATATAATCCGATAAACATTTGAAATATGTGCCGAGCACTTTTGACAAAATGCATATGAAAACCTAGTTAATTCGCTCACTTTGAACGCTTTGTTTCGTCATACAAAAACAAGCGGCTATGCACTTTCGGCCAGGACAAAAAGCCGACCACAAACGGAAAACAGAGCGGAAAAAAGCACGAATTTTCCGACCGACGGAGGGTTAAAAGTCGTTACCGTTCCGCGGACGCGGATCCGACCGAACACGACGTATAAAAATGTTAATGCGGAAACCTCCACGAACGATAAATTCCCCATATACGACTAACTGCGCACGGTTATAATTTATCGAATCCATTATTGTACTGCGGAACCGTACCTGCTTCGTTTCGGACCCCCATCGTTCGCCTATTACCTATATATCCAGGTTAAATTTAACGAAAACGAATTTATGAAAGACGATTCTGACTTTTGTGAAAAGCGCTTCCTGATTGGCGATTTGAATTTTTTTCATATCCCATCTGATTTTCCTATGCGAAAAATTCATACGTATGTGCATACAGACCACATTCATAAATAATAAAAAAATTAGACCCGATTTTAACGATACCTATCACCGACAAGTAATAAAATTTTGAAAATATCAACCCAAGTTTGTTCGAAATAAAATTATTGCCAGTAGAAAGTGCAGCGATATAAAGCATATATACATGCCGCATTGATTCAGCAATACTTGGGTTTGAGTCCTGTCTTGGTGAGAGTCACATGTCGTTTAACACAATTGATATGTAGACTCGGTCGTTTCTTTCGAATATTTGTTCCGTTTGATTCGAGAAAAGTGTCAATTCAATTGAGTTCTCGTACTAACCTGTAAATAAAAAAAAATAACATTACTATATTATTTGCAGTTATTTTATGCGAACTTCGTAACAAAATTCTAGAGCAAATTGCAACTCGAGAGTCACACAGTTATTATAACATCAGATAAATTATGATTTTTAAAGTCTTAATTTGTATACCATAAGAATTTCATGTTTCGATTTAAATATTGTGATATTTTGATAGATTTACTATATGTAGATACATGAAAATGGTTAGTGTTTGTATGTTTGATGTACGAATCATTACCCAGTTTCGAATTCGCCGTTTTCGAAAATTAGGTGCGCACTGAGTGCATCCGCGTGACAATTACGCAATTTCGACGCAATTATCCGTTGTATCATGTTCCCGAAGGGACTTTGAACAAATAAAAGCTCAAAAGCGTGCAACCATGAAGCGAATCGACTATTGTCGAATGTCGAATATTGCAACGTGTTATTTAAAATATAAAGTAAATTTTTGAAAAAAAAAAAACATAATTTTACTTATTGTATGTTTTCATTTTATTTAATAACTGCAGTATGATTTTTGGTAAAATATCAAATTTTATTAAAACGATCGAACTATATATTTATTATTCACTGATATTCGATACGATTAATTCATCAATTTTCAAAAATGAATATTTCAATATTCGACAAATGAAAATATTCTTGCATACACATGTAGGTTTTCGTGTTGTGTTTGTTTCGTGCGATTCGTTTACAATGCATGCTTACGCATACGATATTCAATAGAGTTTAGTTCTATGAATTTGCATGCACCATGTTTCATTTGTGCATAATCGGGTTCAAAGCTGGATCAAATTCTCATACTGCACTAATTTTACATTATGTATAGATTCGTCGGAATTGTCGTTAGTAGACAGAATATACTCGAATTTATATGAAGAAACATCAATAATAATCGTCTATATATAATACATAGTTTCGTATGGAATCGAGATCATTTAAATTAAAAATATATATCTAAACAAACTCTACAACAATCAACTATTCAAATCAACACTCGAAGTCGATAAAAACTTAACAAACATTATAAAATTTTGAATAAATCCATTGTTGAAATAAAATCTCAAATTCACCTTTTGCCTAAATATACACGAAGTGCCAAACAGTTACACATCTAATAGACAAACATTTAACGTTCTTTCCGAAATGTTTGAACAGTCGCTTATTTGAAGAGACGTCATGGGGCATGCTAGTGGTACAACATTGTTAGTAAATAACGACCAACAAAGGGCTAAAGCTGATGGAATCCAAAACGTTTTGGCATCGTACACACGCAGGATATCTAAACATCCAAAGGGCTCGTGCTCGAAACAGATATCGCTAAACGAGGAATTCGCGTACACACACTCGTCCAATATTGACAATACTAATTAATTAATTAACTAATCATACGCGCCTCGCTTTCGATTGTTTGTATATGAAATTTCGTATAATTGAACGAGAGGCTTCGTTTGATCGAACGTTCTTAAGATCGTAGAACGTTACGACATGTGACTTTGAGATTTCTATACGAAATATATTCTATCGATAAAATTTTCTTATTATCATTTCTTTTACTGTATGTATGAATAAATATTCATTTTTTTACTCTACTAATTCAATATTTTCTTAGAAATTAATTCTAATAATGAAAAAAATATTTCATACGTATCGATTTTATTTCAAAATGAATTTTCAAATAATTGAGAATTTCAATTGTTTCGAAATACAATATGAATTTTCAAATATTTTAGAATCTCAATTGTCTCAATTGGAGATAAAAAATGATACCAAATCGAAAAAAAAAATTATCGATAGCTTTCAAAATTCATATATACGCAAAGTGCAGCGAAACAAGAGTAAGAACGCGAGCCTTTTATTGGCGGATAGCAGCGAGATAAGCTCGCCGGATAACATTGATTTTGCGACCGTCTCGGTAGTTGTTGACACAGCTTTTGTGGTCCAATTGGCTGAACAAACCCCGACAGATTCTGGTTCTTTTTGCAACTGACGGCAGTCGAAGCAAAAACCAGAATCCGACGTAGTATATCGAGTGCGATACGTCTAACGTCCAGTACGAAACGGTCGAGATATTCGTTTTCAATTAAATATCCAGTCTATCTTCTTGCGGAATTTGGTGAGGGAAATAGTCTGAATTGTTAGGTTTTTTTTTATTGAATTTGATTCGTTCTTTGTTTATGTATGTTATCTTTTTTCGTTATCATCTTTTGTATATATTGGGCGTTTTAATAATGAGCAATTGTTCAGTTTAATCCGTCAATGTTTTTATCGCTTTGTTTCATTATCTTAATCCTTAAAATAATAATTGTTCATTTTTCGAAAGAAAAAATACACTTCAGTACTATTGATGAATATTTTATGAATCCATAAAATTTCAAAGAAAAAAGGTGAAAAACCCCATTTCAGATTATAAATTTCAAATATACCACTCAACAATTGTTTTTACCATACACATGAATGCGATTGTGGTTAATTTGACTGTAATTAATTGATGTATTTTTTACGCCTCTATACTATGTTTGTATTTCTACATTATCGGTTCTATATCGAAATAAAATTGGCCTCGATTCTCGTGCGCGGCTTAATTGTGCGCGCGTTATGCAAATTTTCCATTATCGGAACTGATCCGATTGTTTTAATTTTCGTTCCATATCGTATAGAACGATACTGATCGGTGTTTTATTCAATTCTGTTCGGAAAATTTCATTCCATTCTCAAATATAATTTTCGCGTCACTGAATGAATAATTAAATTAATACGAAATTTACAGTTAATTGATAAATTAAAATTTTGAAAACACGTAATATTTTCGTTAATGCATTCGAGTGAATTTCAATCGAATGCACTCACATTCACATCAATATTAAAATTGACAAAAAAATAAAATGAAAATTCGAACTAACACATTGTATCGAGCTCAAACGAACGGTTAGGTATCAAGCTGGAAAATAGCATCACAGCACATTCGTAATGCAGGGAAATTCTCGTCCACGGACGCAGCAACATTGTGCGGACTCCGATAATTTCCACGCGAAGCATTAGCACTTAATTACATCGAAATCTCCGCATAACAGCCGGATGCACCGAACGAAATGCACTTATGCCAGTTTCCGGAAAACGCATCGCGAGCGCGAACCGTCGACGATAAAGCAGTTAGCCCGTTCGGCAAACACATTAATTATTCCGAATAACCCGAAACGTGCAGGTTCGAATGCAATCCCTGGCAAAACTATAATATGTACCTGACCACCCAGCCTCATATGAACCGAATTCGTCATCTATAACCTACATTTATTTTCTATTACATCTATAAAACTCTCAAAATCATTTGAATGGTTTAATTCCATATGAAACTTAATTTTACTGTGACAGCTCATTTTCGAAAATATAATAAATTTATGTACTAAAAATTCTGCTTTATTCATTATCGATGTGTCGGTAGAATGCCGTTAAGCCTCCAGCCACAATTTACATTGTTGGTTGAAAAAACAATAATTGTAATTTCACGCACATAATTGTACTTACGGATATGAAAAATAATTCATACATACACAACAGGTTTGCATTTACAGTTAACGGATCTATTGCTAGTTTCTTATAGTCTTTCATTATTTTTCTTGTTTACAACTTTAACCTAGTAAGTACTTAAAAATTTGATACTCAAATCAATAAACTAATTGATTAGCGTATGCAGCGTCAAAATCTGCCAGTGACATCTTTCAGTAATAGTAAAATAATATAATGATTAAACTGAATTGAAATAATTCCCAATCTAACAATAAAAAATATCGATTAACAAAATTGATAGAATATGTTAAAATTTGGACATCAGTCACCATTTTAAGCATTGTCCAGTTAAAAAATCTACAGAATGTAACAATGTAAGCTTTCGTCAAAAGTCACAATAGTGTTCATATTTGCTTATCAGTGTATACTGATTCAAGATTTGATGACATTTATTTACAATTTAATACTCAGCTTCAATTTTCGCGTTAGCCTTTTGACCTGTTCACCTAAATATTCGCTCACGTTCAAACCCACCCAATTTAGCTGCCTGCACACGTGTCCTTTCGGTCATCTACATATTCACATAACCACAAAGTTCTACGTATATGTATATGGGACTTGTTAATCGTTTGCGATGTTTTTCTATCCCGAAAATTCTGCGGGGAATAGGAATTCGAAAACCGCATTCGAACGCGAACATAATCTATCGGACAACGAATTTCTACTGCGGACCGCTGACTTTTTTTTTAATTTTTATTTTCAGGTTGTTCATTTGTTGAGTTGAAAAAGGACGTTGTTGCAATTTTCACTTTGGAAAAACTGCACTGCGGGGAACGATTCAATCGACTATGTAAATGGGACAATGCGTTTCGGTCCATTACGTTGTTTTCGTAAAACACGATACGTAATTAATCAGATGAAGTATCCTCGTAACTTATTTTTACAAAAAAATTGAAATATTTTTTTAACTGTAGTCACATACCAATAATACACATCATTTTAATTTCGAAACAATCAATTCATTTATTTTAATTATTTTCGAATTAAATTTACGCTTTAACCAGTTTTCTTTAACATTATTTTTAATTAAAATCAAATTAAACTCAAAACTGAAAACCGAGCACACTCCCGCGACAAAAACCAAATTATATTTTCAAACTTTCAACAACCCAATTACGACATCTCGTTCGACGCGAGCGTATTAAATAGCGAGTTTTTTTTTTTTGTCAAACACTAAAAACAGCAGATTAGCAAAGCATCCAATGCATACGATATGAGAACGTTAATAAATGATAATACACGAGCACACGTCTGGTTAAGAGACTTGAAAATTTTCGCAAGGGACCCCGTTGCGCATTTCAGAGCAACGACTATTGTACTCTGTACTATGTACGGTTCGAATTGAAACCGCAACACCTAGGTTTCGCAAATATTTCCCAAATTCATAGCACCTTCCATTAGTGTCGGAAGCATGGTCGTTGCGTTTTCCCTAATGTGTTGATGTGTTTGAACGAGCTAAAACATCTTTATATGGCGCTGTATACAGTGTAATCTCTTTACACTTTTTCGGTTCTTTCGTAATGGTGCCGATTTTCGGTTGGATGAAAATGTTTACAATGGCATCGTGGTATGAATATATGAAAATAATATTCAATCTAACGATTAAGGTATGAAAATGTTTGTGATTTCTCATTTGATTGCTGGCACAATGATACAGAAACAAATGAGTAAAAATTTAGGTTAAATTAGGATTCTTTTTACGTAGACTTATTTGAATTTGAAAAGAGAGTTAAATATGGCTAAAAGAACATCATATGTGAATATAAGAAAATAACAAAATATCACAAAACACTTAGCAGAAAATGGAATCATTAGAACATTACCTTCGTGTAATGAAAATTGCATCAAACAGGCGCCAAACATTTTGTTCGTGATAAAAACGTTATCAATTTGTTGAAAATATCAACCGTCGACAGATAAGGCCAAGTTTACAAAATTGTTACATTGAATTATCTGCGCCTATTGTATGCAATCTTCATAACAGCAGTGTAAGAAAATTGCAACCCAATCAGTCAGACGGACACGTATTCAAATTAGCGTCATTATCATATTGAAATTTTTACACATTTACATAGTTTTAACTTAAATATAAATTGAGACATCAGTGTACTTTAAATACTCGTAAATTCGGATTTGGTATTAGGCTCGGGTGCTCTGAAAGCAAACACCGCGGCCCACTCTCGGCCCCTGTTTGCCTTATTACACTGTGTATGTAGATCGTACGCGACCGTACATTCAATACGCCTTTTGTAAACCTTTGTGGGAACGACAAACAACAACCAATCTCTGGACTCTTTTCGGACCACTCTGAAAGAAAGAATAAATAAGCGCTGTTGAATCAATCGCGTCAATTGAGGTGTTAATTTTCGGGTTTTGTACCTGTGAAGTTTACTCGGTTGATGGATTTATTATATGATATTTTAGAATATTTATGCGATTTAAATGTAAGAATTAAAATAGTTTTAACGGGTTCAATTTGATTTTTCACACTAATACTGCTGAAATCATATTGCATTACGTATTCTATTCGCTAATACGAAATTGAATACATTTGAATAGCAAAATCAGAATTCGTGCGAATATGAAACGAAACACAATTCTCGGTATGAAATTTTGAATTTTAATGCAACTCGTTTGAAAATCGGACAATAGAGAAGCAAACTCAATATTGCACAATATATGAAAAAAAAATTTTTTTTGTAAAACATTATTTTCACTTTCATAACAAGTATGTATATTTGATAAGTTCACATTATATCCGTGTAAAACGTTTTAACTCTTCGCTTCCCGTATGCGTTTATACGAAATCTAAATCTCAACAACGTTTCACGGACTTCGTTTTTCCAATAATACGAAGCGCGAAGAGATTGAATATCGGACAGCTGAACTGTCAATCGCACTCCTGTGCAGCAAATATATCTTGAACAGTTGCGAAAAACTGCAACAATAAAATATTTTACTGTTTGTCAGTGCAGGATTCCTCTTTCAGATTTCTTGAAACTTTATTGTGGATTCGGTGAAAGATATATTGAACACGGTGACAGCCATTTTGTTGCGCTCATACTGAATTCGACTTTAAAATGACAGCAAATTCAATTTTTTTTTATTAATAAAAACAAGGGTTTTATCATCTATTTTCAATTGCACGCCACTTAAGACGGTAAGGGTGGTCTAATTTATAAATTTTCATTAAGGAAAGAAGTTCTTTTGATTCGTGACACTCTCTTAGTGTTTGTAAATATTTGAAAACGCGTATACAATGTGTAATGAATGTTAAGTGTGTCGTGCGAACGACACGTCTCGTGTCACCGTATATGCAAATGAACGAAAGAAACGCGTTAAATATTTGCACGGAACTTTGCATTTTCTATTATTGAACGATCCCTTATACGTTTCATTCTCATGTTTCAACTGTGCACCTTTTTTAATATAGGCGCATACGAGCCATTCGAAAAATTTCAAATACGACTGCATCGTTGCATAATGAGATTATTATAATTTTAAATTGCCGCTTCGACGCCTTATCGAAATTCATTCGATCGACAAATGTGGCACACATAGATATACGAAAGATTTCATCGCACGAAAAGCGAGCGAACTTTTCGCATAAATCGCGCGTGAACGTCAACAAACTTCCTTCTAAGCATTTTTTTTTGTGCGAAAGAAGAGAATGAATACGAAAAAAGTTGACGTGTTGTGTGTAGCGATTACGGTATCAATTGTTGAGCAAGGAGAGATAACCGTCCCGGATGCTGCGAACAAAACCGCGGTCCCCGAGGTCCGAGATAAGGCAAAGGAGCCGTTCAAAAACACGACAAAGGGATCTTCCGGTTCGGTGTTTCGTCCTCGTGAAAATTTCGACGTCGTACACCTGTGAGAGAGGAAAAAAATTCGAGGAAAAACGGCCGAAGGCTCCAAGTGCGCCTTTCATTCCTTTGAATGGCCGCGGAGAGTTTTCTTTGTGAGAGCATCGATCACTGGAAGGCTCGACGACATGGCGGGAAGTCAATAAAAATGGATACAGATGTATCTTTTTTTTTCGTTGTTATCCTTTTTTCTTCGGAACTGAGATAGGGTTTAGGTCTTTGTACTAAATGCAGAAGTGTTTCGTTACTTTTTTTTTTTATTTGAATGATAATATTCTGAAAAGTATTCGTTTATTTCGTTTCGAAAATGCATTATCATTCACTAGATAGATACTTACTGCACGCAATGCTTAATGTACGGAACATTCGTGAGTCACTCAGATATAATCTACACATAAATTCCGAACTAAATACAAAGCATAGTTTAATAAGACACACAGTCGTATACAAATACATACATATAAACAATATACAAGCGAGCTTTCTTACTCGAGTAACGCACATCATCCATCATTGTTCAAGAGCAGCCATTAACAGCGGTCATAAAGCGTAACCTACATTCTGAAAGTTAACCGAAAAAAGCGATACTCCCTTCAGTCGAATTTGTTTCATTATTCTAAGATTCGGCAACGTGCCTCCTTGAATCATCGACACACTGCCTCAGAAGAACTGGGGCGCTCTTCTTCAGAGCTTTTTCTCCCTTCGACATGTACTCGAGACCTCCTTACCCTTTAACGGGTGGTTTTGGAAACCCTAAGGGTGCATTTTCACGTTCTTCATTTTCAAAACGTTTCAAAATTGTTTCAAATATGTATTTATTAGTATGATAGATTCACTCGATCATAGTGTGTAACGAATGGATATTAATATGCAATATGTTTAGTTTATATTTGAAACAATTCGAGCAAATTTCTGTTTCATACAAAAATATTATATCGAATTACAATTAGTATATTTTAATTAACAATGTTGAATTTTCAAAATTCATGTATTCATTTATTGTTTCGATTCAGATTGAAAACTATTATTGAATTTTTCATTAGTTCGACTTCATTGTTTTGGGTTGTGCTTTGACAGTTTGATCCATAGTATCAAATGAATAGTCAACAAACAAAATAACACATATTATATTATAGTATACAGTTAACCCACTTATAACGTATCCCATATGAGAATGTGACAACGTTTTCCTAAAACATAAATATTTCCCTTCATAAAAATATTTTGTACAAATGTGTATTTTGAATTCATTTGTTCACTAGAAAAACATCAGAAGCTCTTTGTGCTTTGATCTTTTAATTAATTTTAAAAAATCCACTCTACAACAAAACCGGCTATAAGAATGAATATACGTATTTATACGTCACAGAGGGGTTTATTGTAAATGCAATCGGCTTATAATGGCACTAACCAGTCAAAAGCTGAAAACAGTAGTATCTGAAACAAAGACCTTTTGAGCTTCATTTATTTAGATCCCCAAGCAGATTTAATAAGAACTTCATACGACTTATTAAAACCTACATTAAGTGCATTTCAGACCTGAAGCTGAATAACAAGAAAAAGGTCATTAATCCACAATTCTGGATTATTTCACAGATTTTTCAAGTCTCAGTGATAGTGAAAACGCTACCTTTTCCCCCATCCGACCAAAGTCCGAAGAAAAGCCAACGGCCACTTAAGGTTACGGCCCCCTTAAGCTAGAGTGGCCGCGATTGTGAGCTCGGCCTAACAAACGATATTGCCCTTCGTCCAGAAATGCCCTTTTCGCGGAGACTTAACGCGAAGACGCCAATAACGGTCGAACTTTGCTCGACACTGCACAAAATCGAAAATTTCGGCCGTACAAAATTGCAATATGTCCGAGGGACGGACCTTTGTGCCCCTTGGCCCATTCAAAGAGCCCACGATTAATTCGCGCCTGAGGAGGGCTATAGGGTGCGATCGGCACGTGTGCCTTTCGGGTATTTTTTATTCAGTTTTTTTATTTCTGATATTTCCTTCCGAGGTCTTTTGTGGCCCTTTTTCGACGGATGATGGATCTTTGGGGTTGCTAGCCCTTTCGGCGGTTTGCATGTGAGATTTTAGGTTTCGCGTATAATAATATTGTATGAGAGGGATGCGTTTTGATTTCCTCGTTTTATAATAGACGTTTTGAAATTTATGGTGTTCAAATTTGGAAATTTAATAATAACATTTTAATAAATTCGTTTTCGATTAAAATTACTTCTATTATTATATTTACAGAAATATCAAAATTAATTACATGATTAAAATGTATCAGATTCCTTCCAATACGAATTTGACTCATAATTAATGTAATTAATATTAAATCACAAAAGAATTTCACAAATCGTGACCGGTAATAAAATTCCGTGAATTGAGAGCGAAACACAAACGTAACGCAAACAAAGACTTTATTAATATACAATAAATTACATCGAGAGGCACGTCAAATCCATTCACACAATTTCGAAGCGGAGAAACTGGGGGAAAATTCCGAGAAAAACTCGTGACTTTATATAAAATAAACACGGGCACCCGGGAAAGCCTTAATAAACTCGGACCCGAATCGCGAGATTGTCTTTGACGTTTTGTACAAATCGTAATTTCGATATTCGAGCCTGTGAATTTTCGCTTCGACCGCCGAGAAAAGCGGAAAATATTGCTTAAATTCGGAAAAACCTTTGAAAGTGTTGATGATTTCGAATTTCATAAGAACGCATGATCGTTTAATATTATTTTCGATATCGACAATAATAAAATTGTCATAATTATTAATATTCAACATGTCATGAAATATTATATTTATAAAATTATCTTTCATTTTTTTTAAATACTTTTCCAACTTTAGAGATTATAATAATAGCATTTTTTTTTCAAGTGAAACCTCTCATAAGTAGATTTTGACACGCTAGAGGATTTTCTCAGAATTTTCACACCTACGCAAGCAGAACAAAATCGCTTATTATTATTATATTTTAAATCATAATGTTTCGTTAAAATTTCATCAAAACAACTAAATAGAACATTTTTAATTAAAAAAATACATACATACATATATCCATACGAAATGTAAAAAACATAGATGATGTTTTTTTTAGATTAAGAGCCCCAAACAAACGAACCCTCGACATCGAACGAGAGAAAAAAATCGAAAGCAAAAAAAAATCATTGTACGAATTATGCTGATTTCGCTCGAATTCCACCCCCAAAACCACCCACTCGTCCCGGTGTACGTTGCGGAATGCAAATGACTCGGATGAGGGGTAGGATATTGCAAATAAGCCCGCGGGTCAGGGGTAAACAAGGCGCGGGTCCCTTCCGGCATAATGCCTTATTACCTGTTCGTTTACATCCAGACATATATGTATATGTGTATGTCAATATTGTGTCGTATTCCGCATCTGCCATAGAAGCAAATAACGTTACAAAAGCTAACCCCTATCCGACCGCGAGAGTTCACTCATCCCTTTAGCCTATGGGTGGAATTTCGAGATTTCAAGCAGTTATTTGAGATAAACGTTTGAGTGAAATTTTATAATGCTGAAAAATAATGTGTAAGGTCGGATGAAGCGGCACTTTTAAGTGCAATTTTGCCTCTTGAGAGTGTATATATGTAGGTATTTTTCTGGCGTATTTTGCATCTGCTATTCATGCGAGTAAGCCAACCCTAATCCCATTGCATCTACCTGCTACTCCCTTGAATAGTGCTTAAAGCTTTTCATTTTATTTTACGAGATTTTATATAGCGGTTTCGGATTTTATGCATTTTGATTTTACGATAAAGCGTTTTGATACATTTTTTCATTACAGTATGCAGATTTCATATAAAAAAATGCATCAATTTACATACGAAATGTATACGATTCAAAAAATTACATATGACGACCCTAAAAGTCAAGTGTAGTAAGTGATATTTTTTTCGAACTTGAGTTAAGTACAGTAATTGTATCTAAAAATATTTATGTATTTGTTAGCAAAAGAATATAAATGATTTCGGAACCTATGCTGAGATATATCTTCGAATCGTTCGTTTCTTTCCTAATAATTACATATAGATAGTTGCTCAACTTTGAGCGCGTTTTTCTCGAAATCATCGTCACTTCGAATTCTCCAGATAACATCTACGTATATTATATTTGTACATACAATTTGAAAAATCAATTATACAATATACTCAAAAATATAAAAAAGAACAAATCGATTAAACGATCAACATAGCGTTAATCGACTGCGTTAACGAAAAGCTCGAGACTAACGACGAACCGCAAATGAAAAATGCACAGGAATTTCAACCTACGACCACTCGACGGTCGTATAAAAGTCTAAATTTTAAATTAGAGCGAAATAAGCGACGATGCAATATGCAAGTTTCCGCATAAAGCCAACGAAACAGGCGACCGTTCAGTTCGTTAACTTGCGGTCGCGAATTCGTCCCGCGGGCGCAGTGAAGAAAACCGTTTTTCGCGGTCATTTAACGACACAGTTTTCGCTATTCCATTCCAAAGCTAGGCCACATAACGAAATCTTAATAAGAAATGGTCTGAGCCGAGTGCATTCCTTTGTGCATCGGCCCGAAACGGTCTTAGTGCACGAAAGTTTTCAGTTCTGTTTGCATAATGTTCGTTGTGTCTTTTTTATAAAATTTTACGATATAATTTCGCTTTTGAGAAAAAAATCTGTAAAATAATGAATACGCGCCATTATAAAAAGATTCGTGTAACGTAGAACCTCTTTGGTTGTTTTTATTAGTACGTATGAAAAATAATGACGCTTAGAAAAAATATTGTATATTTTTTCGTTGTTTAAATTTATAGCACATTTGGATAACCAACTGCTCCACGTGTACAAAATTTACGTGCAGGGTATGTTGATTTTATTAACACAGATTAACTTTTTCTAAAGAATGCTATATTAAATTTTTAAAATATGAAACGGTGCTTTACATATAAAATTATAAAAATTGCACGATATATTCATTCAATATTTATCCTAAATCATGTTCAAACACAAAAAAAAACCTCTATACATACGCACAAATGGACAAAATCCATCAAACCTATACTGGAAAAAGCTCGTTAAATATTAAAACGAAAACGGCCGAACGAAATCGGCGGTCACAATAGTGTTTTAATAATACGGAAAATCGTGCACCGATAAACTTTCGTTCCCGGTTCGTGCCCATATTCATTTGGGCTCCTTCAATCAATCACACACGAAACAAGACCCAGGCCCCCAGGCCGTTTCACCGAAATACGAAAAACACACAAACGATACCCCTGGCCAGAAATAGGGGGTGGTTTTTGGGGGAGGGTTGGAACACCGCGACACGTATCTAATATCGGCTCGGGGAAAGTCGGAAAAGAAGTGGTAATAATAAATAAGGAAATACGGCCCGAACACGCTCCGTTGCCGCTGATGTTAATTATAATTGGTGGTTTTTACGATTTAGAAGGGGGGCAATAATAATAAAGTCGGTTATCGGATCGTAATCGATAACGACCGCTCGATGATGATGACTGCCTTATCGATTTGAGAATTGAAATGTGTGTTTTTGGAAGATTTTATAGTGTTGTATCTTATATTTTATTTAAATTATTTGCTTTGTCTCTATTTTCTAACTTTATTTGATTTGAATAACTGGGATGTTAGTTGTCCAACCTGAAAAATCATGAAAAATAGATTTTTTTTTGTTTCACGAAAATCACTGGAAACATACCATCGATAACAATATAAATATTTTCTAGTAAATTTCTCGAAAACTACTCTAAATCATTTAAAAAATGATTGAATTAAGACACGTTTTATTAAAAAAGAGCCAAATTATAATCTAAAATAAATCACAACGAGCTTCAAAAAATATATTTTTCAATGAATAATATAGATGATGAAAACAAGTGAGTTTTCCTTATTTATTTATATAGTAAAACGAGATAAAACTCGAAATAAATTTATTGAATACGGTAGAAGCAGCTAACTCAAAGGACTTATTGAATTTTATATGTAAGGGCTACAATTTAACCTGTAGCGACCTGATAAATATAGGTGATGCCTATAAATGGCCGTTTGGTCGTACATCTTCCAAAGAAGCCGCTTCGGCCTCCGGTGAGGGCTCCCTTAGGATTTTCGACTCGGAAAAACCTCCTCGCTTGTTCGGATACATTTCATTATTATTTTAAGCAACCGATTCCAGCACAGAAAACACTCGAGTCTCACTTTATCCATTTAAATTTATTTATTTATTGTGAAAAAATATTTATTGAATTTTACATTTGGTTTGTTCATTTGTTTGATTTCAAATGAAAAATTCTTGATATGAAAATTAAATTTATAATAGATTTAATTGAAGCTTTCTTTTCTATAGTATCTGAATGAATCGAATAAATATATTGGTAATGAAACGATCTGATTTCTTACATATTTTTATATTTACATAAAATTTTAATAGAACATTCAATTTATCATATTGATAGCAAAATTATAAACCTTCTAATTTGGATATGTATATAAAATAAACTATAAGAAGAAAACGATTTACATAATCATATCAATATGGCAATTTATATCTGATCTGACTACTTCTAACTGGTTTTGCAATTCCCATATTATAGAGGTCTTTCTTCCTGTTTTTTCATCAAATATATAAGATGCACGCGTATCTGAAAAATTCATTTGAAAAATTAGTGCAAATGCATGAAATTTCTTTGAGAATTGAAAATACAATTGGAAGTTACCGATTTTTCTAAGAGCCGAAGAATCGAATATTTCTATTTCGTGTTTGTAATTTTCCAAAATTTTCCTCACTGGTTTCATTTTGTCATCATAATAGGATCCTTTGAAATCCTCTTTTCTCTTCCGAAATTCGGCACCTTTCGCAGGATCTCTCGACAGTTGTATATGATCTTCGTATATTTCAATGTATAGAGGCTTATTTTCATTTACACTAGCCATTTTGGTTTGTTTTTTCTCAAAAACTTTCCCAGAATATAAAAATGTGCGTGCTTGCTATCGACAACGTTCGCAAAGTGAAAAAAATGTGTTGAAAATAAATGAATCCAATTCGATTATTTTTTGAAATTCAATAAATGATTATATTTTTAACTGAATATTATGTATTTTAATGATCGAATCAGATACATTAAAATTAAATTCGATAATTTCAAATGATGAATTATTTTTCTATACGCCTAATTCAGAATTACAGTACTTAAATTATGTATCAGTATGAAATTGAGAAAAGCTGTTTAATATTGCAAGCGGATCCATAGGGCTTTTATGCAAAACATCTAACACAGCTTCGTCGATAATATGGGAAAAGTTACGCGCACGAGGTGAGCGCCTCCCTTAAAATATTTTCTTTTACATAATTTAAAGCGCGGCGGTCATGCGAAAAACCTTCTACGAAGCGCACCCGCGAAATTGCCTACCGCCGAAACGAACTTATTTATAGAGGTATCCAATAGGTAATGTATTATAAACAAAAATAATGAAAGCATAACTCGAAAGCCGAGCATTCGCGGCGCGGGGCCTTTTTTTCCATCGAAACACCCCCCGGTTCGGCGAGTATAATAATTTAAGCCCGGAGAGCGGGCTTAACAGAATTTATTGTATATTTTAGACCGGCCGAATAACGGGATACGAAGCGAGGAGGCTTCGAAAGGCCCATCTTTGTCAAAAGTACAATGGGGAAGTCGGATCGAGGAACGGGGGTGGATGGTGGACGCCCGCGAAGTGATAATGCTGAGCTGTTTTCGTAAACACTTTGGCAATTTGTTCCGTTGTATCCTTAATTTGTCGCTGAATGAAGGGCGTAATTTAAGGTAAGCAATCAACAGTTTTCTTCTGGGTTTCCTCTCTCCCTTTTCGTTCGCACCGTGTCGGTTGTTTGCGTGCCTTCGTCCTGTTTTCCCGTGAAATATTCGGTTTGCTCGCTGGATAAAGTTCACTCGGCCGAGGATTTCGGGATAAATCCCCGAAGATGGGATGGGAATGAATAACGGTGTCCTTCCCGGCAATTAATACAATTGCCGAGAATAAAAAGATTGCCGTCTGCGATTTGGGCTGCGCGATTTTATCGAGAAAAAAGTAGGTCATGTGATGATGAATATATGATGAAGATCAAGTTTTTATAAAAATATAAGTAATTTATATTTGTTTTATTTTGAAAATAATATCATAATGTAGACCACTCTAAAAATTACAACTGTCACAACGTGTCTTTATCAACCCTTTTTATACAATTAGATTGATACAGTTTCATTGTTTTTGTGAAAATGATCCGAAATATATGTGAAAATAATCAAATTTTTGTGCCAACGAAACCATCTGCTCTCGTGAAAGCAATTTTTTGTTCAATTTCTTCTAAGAGCATAAAAAGAACAGATGTAGATGTTGCTTCTACAAATAGAAATGATCGCATCATATATTTCTTTTCATCGCCATCATTTGTCTTTTAGAAAAAAAAATCTAACAGTTTTGAAATTATTTCCGATACTCAATTTTTTTTTTAATTAAATATTATACAAGCCATTTGAAAATACATACCAATAATATATTTTTATATTAAAAAATACATTTTCTTCGTGATGTATGTTTAATATTTAACCTCGACTGACGCCAAATCATAGTAGAGTATTCGGTGACCCGCACTAATCCGGTTTACCGGAGCCTGCCGGTTAATGCCCGTCCGTCCCGATTTCCACCACTTTCCCGGAAAAGCTATTTGAATAATACGCCGCGAACTCGGATCTAATAAACATCGGATTATCGGAACCGATCCTTAGGTCGTCCCTATACTGAATTCATCCCCTGTTTTCTTTTTCCTTCCACGCATTCAACGTTTACACCCCATTTGGCAGCCGGATATTAAAATATCGATTCGCCGTGAGGGTCTCTTTTGATATTCTACAAAAAAGCTATCAAGTTTTTTCGTAGAAGTCGTAGAATTTGTTAATATAATTATACGGAATCGAATCTGAATTATATTCGTGTCAAAATATAATATCATCTATATTTATTTAGGAAATATTTACAAATAAATAAATGAAAAAGCTTAAACACATTCAACATCGATGCACTTTTACGAATGCAATGCACGTGTAAAGTTTTTCAAGTTCGTTCATCGTTCGAACAATGTGCGAGGAAAATCCTCGAGAAAAGCGTTGAGTTTTTCCGAGCGTACCGGTCTGCGACGTGTACCGCTTATCTGCGCATTTTCACCACACTATTGTATACTTTAAGTAAAATTTAATCTTACAAATTCATGTTAAATCTATTTAAAATATTATTATAGATGCATTTTATTTTTGGTGAAAATTAAAACTATTTTTCATTGAGAAACAATTAAAACTTGTATAGATTTTACATATCTAATACTAATGATTTTTTGTAGTTTTACAACATAAGATGAAAAAATAACATGAATTATTCACGTCTTATTTACATCTAATAATGTTCCGAAATAAAGAGGATTTGTCTGGGAGAAAGAATATCGCTTTTGTTGGACAGCGGTAAAAGTATGCAGGTCAAAATTTGCATTAATTAACTCGGAGGAGAAAATCCCTAAGCTTTTACACGCACAAATGAAATGAAGTATATCTCGAACAATATCATAACCTTTGCATTACAATCTTTGAGTCTGAATAACATTCTCTGTGCGCTGAATAATAAATATGATTTTACTACGCAGCAATGTCGTTTAATTTCAATGAAACATTGTATAATATAAAATTCTCTCATATTTAAAGCCATAGCGGTGTAGCAAATTACAACGCAACTTACATTATGGATAATATACAAAGGATGCGGTGCATACAACTAATGCTCTACGGTTTTACATGAGATACACCATTTCTTGGTACACCGTCCAGGGAATTCCTAGACTTATCCACTCGAAGCACGAATCCTCCCGCGAATATCCGCCTCGCTCTAAACCTACATCCTACATCACACACACGCAAAAGTAAACGGATATAATGCAAAACTCGAAGAAGAGTCGAGCATCGACCGAAAAACGGCTTAAACGTACATAACATACGTACGTATGTACGGAACCGGATAAGATCTCGTACCGAGATTTTCCGGACGCTTTCCCCGATTCGAATGTCTTCTTTTTTTCTCCATCGTGCCGCTTTTCACCTCGGTAATGAAGCGAATGCCATCACGGAAAAGCCCCGTTCAAAGGACATTTTTATCCTCGCACTCCACCATGATAAGGACCCGAACACCGTGGAATGTCGCCCACCCATTGTGCCGAGCGTTTCGAGTTTACAGGTGCGTACTTACTTACAAGGAAACCCACGCAATAAATAAATTTACAATGAACGGAAAATTCAATAAAAAAGATTTGCTGGATTCATATTTTTTTCTGCGTTTCTTCGAAAAAAAAAATCAAATGTAGGTTAACTGGGGGCACAATGGGATGTCTGATGTTTAACGTTCTTTGAAAAATATGGTTATTAAAAAAAAAAATTAGAATTCTATGAAAATAAAATTTAACTTCATAGTTATGTATCTATGTATATGGCATGAAAAACAATTATATATTTGATTTTTTTATTAATTTGAAAAAAATCAAAGAATTTCCCGATCGGTCCTATATGTGGTGGGAGAACAGATAGGTATTTCTTTTTATTTTAATATTATGACATATAAAAATTATTGATACAATTGCTTTGAAAATTAGGAATAAAATTGATTCATCAATCATCGATAGAATAAAATCATTTTTTTTAAATAGTAACAAAAATCTTGTTGAAATTGTTATGATTGTTGAAGATGAAGGAGTTGATGAAAGAATAATTAGAGTCGATAGAATTCGATAGATTTTAATGACATCTTTGATTCATCGATTACCCTAGAACTTATCTTTAATTATGTGAATAATTAATCACTCTATATAATTTGTACAAAATACAATTCCGAATTACTGCAAAAAGGACTAGTGGCATTCGCACTTACCGAGACGGCATTACAAGCGTACCCGAGCCCAGTAGGCCGAAGCAGCGCCATTAAAATTTAGTAAACAAGTATATCACCCCCACCGTCTTAATCCAATAATATCCGAGCGTAACAAAGCGTAATGAATCATTGTTAAGTTCGTCTTTCGTTCCGCCCACTAGGGCCCGCGGTTCTATGTCCCTCTCGTTCCTCGGGCCGGTTGTTGTCGTGCCCAAGAATAAAGCTTAACAATCCGTGCCGGAGGATATTCATCAAACCGAGATTAGGTCAAACACCCCCTCAACCCTCATAGCCTAAAATGAAAGTTCCCCGGATTCCGTCGAGAGGCTCTTTCTCGGAATCCCGAGTGTCGTCGATGCCCGATAAAACAATAGATTCCCATCGGATAAGTTTAATTCGCACGATAATTATTTTAGTATAAATAGAGTTCCTAAAATAGGAAGGGTAAAAGTGTCTTCGGCAAATATTGAGATCTGCTTCACAGATTTTAAATATATCTCAATTTATAGATATAGAGATTCTGATGGTTTTTCTATTCGAACATCCACCCTAAGAATGGGGGTTTCATGGATAATCGAACATAATCTAACAAAACGTATCATAGGCTCTGTAGTTAATTTTTTGACATTTTTTAACGAATTTCAATATTTTCGGGAATGAAAATGAATTTCATCTTTATTTAAGACCATTAAGAGTCAACCATTCAAATTCATCTGTATTCGAAGGTGTGTACAGTCGTCATACGTGTATATATGTCTTTCCATTTAAAGCATCGTTAAATTTTAGAATTAATCTTATACCAGCATACCACAGCACCCTCATCGATCTTACAGTTTGAATCTCGATATGTCATCAACGCTACATTTCAAAGGATTTGTTTTTTTTTCCAAGAACGGAAATTTATATTCTTCTCTGTTGAATCGCGCTAAACTACGTAGATTACGCGATGTCGGTTTGGGCGAACGGAAAGCGTATCCGAGTGAAGTATTTATCGAAGCTGTTTGTTTTCTCCAAGAACCGGCAACGAGCTTTCTCAAATGAGCTTTCGTTAATGGTCATTGTATCTAGATGTTGCTCTGCCCCCCAGCAGGAGAGGAAAACTCTCATTAGCGCGAACAGCCGTGAAAAAGCAAAGCCTTCGAACGATTCGAATAAGTGAAAAATGTGTATAGCTTTGGAGCAAATTCAAAATGACCGACGGATGAGTCGACGAATCCCTCGGCGAAAATCACGTCTGTATCTCGTTTGATTTACGTAACTTCGCTACATTTTATATCGAAGAATTTTGTATAGATGATTTGTTAAGTACAGTAACTGTTTTAATAATCTGGTACCACTCAGTACAAATTTTATTTGAATAACTTTGAACATAAATTTATTGTTCGTTGCGATTTGAAGAATCGTTTCATTGTTTTATGTGAAGTTGAATAGTCGCGTGTTTTATTTTCAAAGAACTCAATAAAATTAAGGAAAATATTAATTCAAATAAAACAATAGAATATCTAAGCCCCAATACGAAATTCAATGAGAAAATAAATAAATAATTTTGTATTATAAAGATTCTAGGAAATCACCTTCGGTCTCAAAAAATAAAAGATTAATTTTTCAAGCACGAGACGTTCGAAAGCGGTGCTTTCTTTTTAACGAAATTATTAAGTACTTTTAAGTAAATTAAAAAACTCTCCAAATGACCGTATTCTTTCCCCTTCGAGACGAAAAAAAAACTCGTTATAGAATATTAAGAGATCGTTTCGCAATGCATAAATTCGACAACGGACACCTACTTTAACACCCCATCCGCGGGGCGTATCTGCTGAAACTTTCGCTCGTACATTTTCCGAACACGGTTACGAAACGCGCGACTCCCGCCCAACACAAACACATCGTTTCGGTAACGTTTTCAACGACGACCGCATGGAAATGAAAGAACGGGCTTTTACCTCTGAAAATGTCAAACTGAAACCAGAATGCTTTCAAACTCGCGAAACAAGAGCCTTTGTAAATGCACTGAGAGCTCCGCCCACGTGTGTACGTAGAGTCTTGACATGCTGATTTTCTGGTCTCAAAACCGATACTGCATCAGTTCGGCTGAGAGGTGAGCCGAGAAGGCTTTCAGATTTTATTGCGGCTTCGAGTTTCATTTGCGCTGTTTTATATGGATGTATGGGGGAGTGAAAAATATAGGAATTGTCCTGGAAGCTATAAATAATGCGGATATATGAGGAAGTGCGCGAAGCTAAAGCCTCTCTTCGGCACTATACGATTACGTCGTTAACGTTTTCACGGGATATTAAACGGTCGAGAGGCTTTCAAAGGTATGAAAAACTCAATTCACAATAGTGCGTGGGATATTTCAGGTTTTATTTTCGGTGTGTACCGATGTCGATCACTGAGTAGTCGATTCGATTGAAATAGATATAAAGGATTTTTTTAATAAGGAAATGCCGATCGATCGAAATAATACCTAGATGGAAAACGAAAGCTTTTATAAAAGCGAACGAAATGATAATAAATCTATAGCGTAAAAATGGTCGAACAAAGCAAACGAATGCTAACAAAAACGGGCGCATTAACATAATAATTCAATCGACATTTCACGCATTGATGAACAACAGACCATTCTGAGTTTAACCCTGTTTGAATCGAAATAAATCCGGAAAATAAACGTATAAATGATTTCAATATAAAAACAAACCACCAGTGAATAAAATATGTACCATAAATTAATTCACCGTGAATTATTTCAAAACCAAAAACATAAGTACTATTCATGCAAGAGCTTCATAACAAAACAATCAGTATATGAAACGTATATTTTATTGAAAATTATACCGAAATTAAGGTCATATACAAAATTATCATTTCATTAAATCGAAATAAACAACCAAAGGCAATACGATACAAAACAACCTTATGCAGTCCGAAAGCGAAACAAACGCACAACGGATACGCAAACACACAACGGTTTTACTGAATGGCGCGAAAACGCGGTTAAATTTTATCGTTCGCGAACATTATTACCGTTTAATGTGCATACTTCGGTCAGGCCATTATGTGGCATCGTTACTCCGATGATTTACCTACATACTTGGATGGCGCCAATATCGAAATCGCCCCTCGTCGACAACGAGCAGTTACCGTGAATATTACAATAATGACGAGGGCGGCTTCGACCCACTAATGGAAAATAACAATTAAATGGGAGTCGATAAAAAAATTCTATTAAACGAAACGGGCTTGCTTGCTTGATTCACTTCGTTCGAGATACGCAAATTTATACGCGGTGTAAAATGCAATTTTACCGCATTCTCGAGTTCGTTGTGTGTGCGCTGTTTTTGATTACAATCTTCAGTATGGACGCATTTGCGGTTTGGTATATGAATATACTTTATTTTCACATTTTTATTCGTTGAAATTAAAAATTCTATGAATGCTTTTTTCTAAATGCGATATTTTGTTTCTCGTGAATGTGGAAAATCTGGAAAATGTTAGGGATCCGGAAATGTCCGCATCCGCAGCTTATGGCGTATAAATAATAAGCGCTGGAAAAAAGTGGATACAACTTTGTTTTCTCGGCCAACGACTCAAAGAAATACGCGAACTTCTTCGTAATTTGTTTCGGTAATACTATTAATAAGAGTTATACGTTGCGAGGAAACTCGAACGTTACCGTTGTTTATCGCATTATAAATCCGGAAAAGCGAATTTACTTCGAGCTTACAACAGTCACTTAACCAAATGCAAAAATTCGACGTACACGCAAAATAAAATTTAAGCTATTTTCATACTCTATTTTTAGCGATCGTTCTAGGCGATTTCATTGATTATAAAATTCTAATAATAAAAGGAAAAGGAATGAACAATAAAAAGTATTTACATTGGATTTAAATTTAGCCTTCATTTTCATGAACAAAATTATCATAAGGCTATGAATATAATTTTTCTTTTTCTTAAAACAAAAGCGATTAAATTTTTTAAATTTAGAATTTATATACGAATATTAAATATCAAATAAATGATATTTAAATTTCATTTATTAATCAAATATTGAATGAAGAACAAATTAAATCACACTAGCATTTTTGAATTGAACTATTTTACTGTAACTGGGCGTAACTGTCCGAGTATTTTATGAGTTTCAAAGTTTTTTTTTTAATTACACTGCAGAAGCTTGATAATAGGTTAAAGTTCAGAAAACTGGAGCGAGTTCGAAAGTTTTTGTTTTAATAGTGAAAAACATTTGTAACCGCAGAGCTTATGCATATTTATATAATACCAGAACAAAGACGGTATCAACTGTAAAATATCATAACAAAAATGCGATTCGTTTTCGGGATGAATTATGCCAGTGGATGAATAGAAAACGGATTTATTATGGAAAAAGTCAGTGGATGTGAACGCATCTCGCAAAGATTATAATTTCAACATTCGTATGCAATGCGAAATGCAACTCGTGCTGGAAAAACAACGCATTGTGGACGTCCTGTAAAATATATTTAAGTTACGTTGAAATATTCATCCGACCAGTCTTAGTGCAAATAAAGCTTCTAAAGCACACACAGTGTGTATACACAGAATGAAACAATCTAAAACATGCAAGAGAATCTGTTCTAGTTTATTTACTAAATTGACAAATGACGCAATATAATATTCAAAAGTCAGATGTAAGTACAAAAATGTTTTATACACATTTGAAATTTTTCACAATTGAGAGATTTATATCATTTCATTTTGAAAAGTAGATACGGTCGCATTTCGAATATTGTATTTGAAAATAATTCGAGAGGTCTAAGAACCACTGCATAGGCAATCTACCATTCGGATTCGCTAGGGATATGAACACAGAGCATATGCAGTTTTTAGCAAAAATGAAACTTAGAAGCATGAGCAACAGCGACACGACAACGGAAAAACGAAAGCGCATTACGGAACGTCAAAAGCTGTGCGCATTATGTGCGCATTGCACCGGTGCAAATAGACTCGCCGGGTTGAATATTCAAAACACAATTTCTATCTCGAAACAAAGGAGAGATATGGCAGATGCATCTGCGAATCTAATTTGATTATTTTCATCAAGTTCGCATGAGCGTATTTTAATCGAATCAACGATACAGTTCTAATCGATTTATTATGGCGATATTCGTTTGAATTATTTTAAAGTTTAGTTATAGAATTATTATATTGAAATCATATTCGATCTCAATAAATTAAAAACTTGGGCAATTCGTTTTAGTGCACGGCGCTGTTCCAACGGTTCAAAAGCACATTTTCCTGGCGCAAACTTTGATCGGTTTATTGGCGCATAGCAGACACTACACGGTGAACAAACAAAAAGTTACCGCAAGACCGATTCAACACAATCCATTCAATAGAACTAACAAACCCCACTCTATTGTTTTTAAGCCTTCGTTTGAGCACCAACTTTCAACTAAAATTGATTATGTTGAATGAAACAAAACCAACCATTTTTCTTTTTAATTTCAATATAAATTCATTTGTTTTTTAATTTGTAGAAAAAATATTCTGATGAAATTTTATCCTTCAAATTGTTACATGAACAGTATTTGAAATTGTTTCTTTATTTTATTATTTAACATATACAAACTATATGGCAAGTTTGTCTGAATATTACCTGCCGCCATGTGGAATTTTATTGCAATTTTTCGACCCTTTTTTCTCAAATGCATGTCATTTTCTTGACCGCAGCCACGGGAATAGTCCAATTGCCAACAGCGTTGATATCTTTTATGGCCCAGCTATTGCATACACGGACATAAAAGTGAATGCCATAATAACCTAACCTTTTTGAAACGGCTCTACCGCTTCGAAATTAAAAATGTAAACTTTTTACAGCATTCAAACCGCCAATACGTACGCGATATATACCTAAGAGCATTTGAATTTTCACAATTTAAAAATTTCATATCCATATAATATTTTCGAAAGCATCACATTCTCTCGATCTCCTCATCGATTATGCATAATCGATCTACGTCTATACGATAAAGGCAGCGTCGGGACACCGATCCGAATTCATTAGCCGAGATGGTTAGTGTTAAGTCAGCAAACTAGAGAGAATATTCAAAAAGGTCCCATGAATTATTCATATCGAGGGCCATCCTATGCAGTTCACCATAGCCAAGGGAAAAGTGCACCCTTTTTGGCGTCCGATTAACGAGGGAAGAAAACTCTCTATTCTGGAGCCCTTCTGTCGGTTTGACGCGGAAAAGTTTCTTGAAGTCGTTAGTGTGCGATGGAGTGAAAAAGTTTAAGAGAATGCTCTTAATTTATTCATTAGATGCAATTTATTTTTAATTGATTCATTTTTATGATTTTACAGAATTTCATTCGAAATATCCAACGTGTATAGCCATAAAATTCATATGAATCAAAATATTTTCTCGTTTAAAAATAATTACGCTTCCATACTCGTTGCTTTTATAACGAGGCATTTCAAAATAAACAATTTATATTAGTTTGATTATTATTGCAGAAAATATGGTAGTTCTGCATTTTTATTCAAAATTACAAGATCCTAATTACGCAAAGTTATATTACAAAGCAAGTAGTAAAACGAAAAGGCTTTGGAAAATTTCAGCGCTGTAAAATTTCTATGATTTTTTAGCTTCTTTTCAAAGGAAAAAGAGCTCGCATTCTAATGAAAAATATGAAAAATTTATATCAAATATTCATATACGATTTCAATGGAAAGGATATTAATTTAATTTTTCTATATGATGATCAAAATATTTTCAGGTCACATAGAAACATCAAACACAGTTCATGTACTCACAACACTCGTATAGTACATGCAAATCGTTTATTTATTCAAATAAATAAATCATAACATCAAGCACGAAAAAATCGTCATCGAAAATTAGACACTCGACCTTTAATCACCTAGAATTATAACCCCAAGCACACATTTAAGATTTCAAGCGCAATCCCTTATATTGTGATCCCCGTAACGACCTCGAATTCCACATAATTACGAAACGCGTAACGATGAAGAATCGTAGGCAGATTGTGTCTCTTTCGCGAAACGTCCGAGAAATTTTTACGACTTAATAATTCCGCGAGTAAATTAACCATAACGACACATTTCTCTTTTGCGAAACGCTAAAAGATAGGCGTCTCGGTGAGATACGACCGTCGACAATGGCCCTCCCATTCTACAGACAATGGAGTCTCGTCTTAAATTTATTATTTAAATAATAAAACGGCACTCGTATATCAGCGAAAAGAGTTAACGTGAAAGAAAAGACGACTCGATGAAAATTCAATTGAAATTTGTGCTCAAGTATATGTGTATGTATACGAAAATTTACAACTTTTTGCGTAATAAAGAGGAAAAGAAAGATTCATAAGTCTTAAAAAAAGTGTATATTAATACAGATAGCGCTTAAAGTTTCACGCGAAAGGGCAAGATGAAAAATTCAAAACGACGCCCGGAACTCGGAAAAACACATTTTCCACAGAAATCTCTTCATTTTGCGTGCGACCTCGTGGCATGCATTAATAAAAAGGAGGCCCTCTCGGAATTGACGCGAAAATATTATGCCAACTTGTCAATGACAACTAAAAGCCGATACAGAGACGCGCACACGTACCATCCACACGAGCCATTATGCAACAACCCTATTCCGAAACACGATATAAATATTATTTTCGTTGAAAACATCAATCCAAAAAAATATATATAACTTACCATAAAATCAATTCACACTTATATTTTTGAAATCAGCCTTATAATATAACGAAATATAACGCATTTTGATAGAGTACACTGAATTTGTGGAAGACACATGCAATAAAAACCCCATAACTGCAATCTAGAATATTTCCCGAAAGAGATTTACCACAACAAAAAAAAATATAACATTAATGGGGGGCAATCTGGATGGTCTCGTCTGTCGACGACAGTTAAGAAACAATCGACTTCGGTGAAGATTGCATCTAGGGTTGTTGCAGCAACAGCTCAAGATTGGGGGACGCATAAAAGAAGCTAAGGAACTCGAAAATTCGGATCGAAGACGTTATAATGGCATATACTCACATATACATTCAATCCAGATATATATTGAATACGAACAAATCGATGAATTATATTTTTAAACGAAGATCTAATGGTAAGTTGATGAGTTTTTATATGAAAATTTGCTTTAGTTTAAGCCGCTCTCGCGTTGAATTCTCATGTGAATATGTGTCTTAAGAATGCTTGGTCGTAAGAGAGGAAGTCGAGGAAGCAAAAGAAGTAGAAAAGCGACGGGGTATGACTTCATTTTGGGGTTTCACACACCATTTACCCGTTGTCGAGTGCTTTATCGCCCGCGGCGTACGACTCATTTCCTTGCTGTCGAGCTCATCCGCGTCGGAGACAATGTACGCCTTAGTGGAAAACGATACGATCGAATATCGCCATGCTTGAATATAATATAATGTGTGTGCGAAAGGACTAAGTGAAAAAACCAGGTTAATAGATTTTCCGGAAAAAAATGACATTTTTTTTAAATATGAAACAATTTCTTTCTTGCACAAATTGAGTTAAAAGGTTTTCTTAGAAGAAGCAATTTTGTTTTTCGTAGAGAATATTTAATAACCTCGCATATCAAAAACGAAAACAATTAATATTAACGTAATCGTTTTATGCGACTGAATAACCGACGTTGTTTGTACTGCGTCAATTATGCTAATTTTAACACAAACGTTTTAATAAGTCCTCTTTGTTACAAGCGAAAGCAGACTGACAGATAGACGGCGATAAATTTAAATTTCAAATATATTCTGATTCATCGCGTCTGACCTTTTTACAATATTTCCCTAACAAACGAAACATTCACGCGAGTTTCTTCGCACTCGAATATACACGACAAAAAAATACACAATTGGAAAATTTACGAACGCTTCTTTTGATCGTATGGTGCGAATGCAAAAAAAAAAGAAAACGAAACGCGATTATCAGCCATTCGTAAATTATATATTTTTTCCGCCGAGTTATTATTACGGGGGAAGTATCCCCCAATTTATACTTTGAAAAGCCCTCTCGATGTTTTCATAACACGAAAATCACCTTGTTAGCCGAATCTCGATTTCCACATTCATTCATACAACCGTGGAAAATCGTCCCGACGACGACTGCGTCGACGGCGAATTTTCCCTCGCAAAATCATCGAAAGCACTTCACAACGTTCTCATACTTTTTCCTTTCCATTCCAAAATTTTCCATGGTGAAAACGAGAGCAAGTGAGACAGGTTTTTCGGCGGTTTTCGATGCCGCGGTAAAAATGAGTGACGCGCTTTTCCTCGCCTCCGAACGAACGAACGCGCCTCGGAGGGTCGACTAATTAGTAAATGTAATTAAGTTGGAGAGGCCTCTCGTCGGCCTCTACTCTGTCATTGGTAGACAACCGCGTAATCGTTTGATTCTGTGATGAATTGAGCCGTTTTTCCGGCGTCCGGAAAAGCGAGGGCCCGCCCGGAAAAACTTCTTCGCCGTTCTCGAGTGGAAAGCGATCGTTTGCTGAAGCTCGATTACACCGCTTGTAAACGGTCTAAGTTTTCAAATATTTTATTTTTTCGTATAAACCGAAAAGTTTTAAATGAGTTTACGTACGTATACATACATTTTTTAATCGCTGCTACCATTTTTATTTCAATTTATTTACATCATCTCACTAGCTATTGTGGTTCATTGCAATTCAAATCTCTACTAATTTCATGCGGATTGTATTATAACATTTTATAATGTGTATTTTAAAGAAAAATTTCAATAAGTAAACTGAATTCAAATTTGAATTTATGTTGACTATTGTACATATAAGATACAGAATACAGAAACTTTTTCAGATATGCATACGACTACTTTGAAGAGTTGCGTTATCGGGTCTACAGTTCAAAGAAAATTCATACATACAAACATTTTGTATGATATGGATGAAATAGTACTAAAATTTTCAACACAATCTTATTTGTCCCTGGAGTGAAAACTAAGCTGGTTCAAATAAACTCGAACGAAATCGAATCTGAATCGAAAATTGATTTAACAAATTCAAACACGGTCGATCGAATTTGTATTCCGTTCGTAGGCTTAATTGAATTGTCCAAAAAACTAATTTGTCTCGATGTCGTCCTATGCACTTTCGCCGACATAAATCAAACGGGGAACAATCGGGTGGATTTGTGAAGTCTCCACTTTTACTGTCGCGTCACGTCCTCGGGCTTTTATCGGCAAGCTTTCACAATGCGGCTAATTGCATCAATACCACCGAAATGTGGATGGGGGCTGGTGAAAGTGGGTGTTATAAAGGCTTTCGGGATTCGTTTTTCAATCGAAAATTATTTTAGGGAGGTGCAGCCTTAATTTTATATTTCATGAGAATATTTTAGACTTCGATACGTTTTTCTTTTCAGTAATAATGCCATTTTTTATACAGTGGAACCTCGTTTAATGAACGTCTTGCATAACGGCAAAAGCAAATGATTCGCTCAGTAAATGATATTTGGCAAAACAATTGATGAGAGAGGAAATACTGTGACGTTGTATGAGGCATCTTTTATTTATATTACCGTAACTAAGAATCGGAATGAATAATGCTCATTATGCAACGTTCACCGTATCTATATATTTATTTAATTAATTAACGAAATTGATAGAGATTCATCAGATACTGTATAATCACTATTGGATTCGAGACCGAAACAAATTCAGCAATTTCCTGTCTTTAAAGCAAGAGAACCCAGTCACTATGAACTTGTTAGTGCCAAGACAGTGTCAAGCATATCAAAGGGCCGACTGCATCCGAACGGGATACTAAGCAGACTTTCCTTGTAACTCTCTCTATACATATACATAAGGGCTCTTTCTCCGCGAAGATGTTAATTAAACTTGTTAATTACTTCGATACACGCTCGTTTCTTTTGCGATCTGCATTCAAGGGGCTCGAATTAAGCTCGAGACGCTCTTCGAATCTAATAAGCGAACGATTAAACGGAATCTTGTCTACTCGATTTTCTTCGATGCTCCGGGGCTATGGAAAATAATCAGTCTCTAGCACTTCATACACCGTAAAGGATAATCGCGCTTTCGGGAATATCCTCGCGTTGTATGCGGTGTGTATTTATATGTGTTCAGGAAGAAAGGTGCTCCAGAGCGAATCGAGAAGATTGCTATTTAATGTTAGATGCTGCAGTTTTCTCGTGATGAAGGTGCATCGCGCTCGAGTAATGAGTCTCTCGCTTGTAAATTCCTAATGTTTATATTTTTCTGCAGAAATGGTTGTTTTCATTTATTTTTTAATTAAAATGATATAAAAATGACATTATGAACTGATACAATTTCTATGACATATTTTAATAGAATAAAAGACAATGAGCGAAAATATAAGAACCATGGTAACTTGCTCTGATAAATTATAATTTATATATCATTAAAAAACTTTTAATGTAGATGGCGCTAGTATTAATTCACTAATACCAATCACACGACTCATGCAAAAAATACTATTTTTTTCACATTGAAATGACAATACAGATGTTTAATCATCTCCAAACCCATTCATTGTCAGATTTAAACTGACGTCCATAATAAATATCATTCCACTTGGCACAACTACAATCATATCGATTAGAACCGGGAACCATTCCGCCCATAATCCTTTAAAATACATACAACCAACCTAAAACAAACTAAAAGAACAAACTTATGATAGTACCTTCCAAATTAAACGCCGACCATAAATCTCGGTCAACGTGTCCCGAAATACGGTTCGCGCCCATTTGGCCGAGCGCCGTTAATATGGGGAGCGCTGCAAGTGCAACAAGATGCACCGACGACGACACCGGATTCCGACAGTCGTTAAGTGCATCGCGACAAGTGGTCTCAGTTTACAGACCACCGAACAACAAACACCACTGCGAGCACCGCCGAGAAACAAGCTAGCACAGTTGGCAATTTCCGCAAACCATAAATTTAATCCGATCGCGTTTGCGAGAGGACCGCAACCAAACGAACTGCCCGTTACTTAAGGGATTCGGGTTTTCGTTGAGCTGAAAATATTTCAGATGTGATAAAATTTGAGAAAAAAATAACTGCCGAAACCAGGGATCGAACCAGGGACCTTTAGATCTTCAGTCTAACGCTCTCCCAACTGAGCTATTTCGGCTGTGTATAAGTGCGTTGTGATAAGTGAGTGCGTTCGATAATGAACGTTTGCTGAATGAGATAACAGTTGTTATCTTTGTCTATATATAAATCGTTAATATTTGAGATATTTAATGGTTTGATTCAACTCGCCTGATTTATGATTTATCAAGAAATGAATTTTATATAAATGAACATTTCGTGACATCATTAGACCCTTGCAGTGTCAATGCAATTGACTTATTTATGTGTTGGCCCTTTGAATTATTTATCTGGAATTGAGTTCGCAGAGCGAAAAGATATTTTATACGAAATTCAGAATCGTGCAGATCTCGCGTCTGACTGCTTGAAACGTCGAAAATAGAAATATAAAAAATATTTCAAATAAAAAATTATAATTAATATTCAATACAAAGTAAGTCAGCGAATACATACAAACAAGCTTATAAATATTAATTCCACGAAATCACTTACGAATTTCCACAATCAAAGTTGAACTTATCAACAAGCGAAGCAAGCACGCACCGATCTCACGTCTTAACGACTCGCGTTCATCAAATTACCATTTTAGGGACGAATGCTAGTGGAAAACGACCCGAAGCACACCAGACTTATAATGCACCCTAATCGCACCTTCCCTCGGGAAATCTCAGTAATGTCCACCCCGAAACCACCCCGGTATATTGACTCGTAAAATCGCCGGGTCGCCACGACTGAATAATTCCGGCGCGAAGTGTGATTTTTTTCCTTCACCCTTCTAAATCCTTCCGTCGTGTCTGTTTCGCGGTGGGTATTTATTTTTAAAGCGAACGGCGAATTCGGCCAAGTCGAGCCCCAAAGTTGTTCTTGGAGATCAGCCTAATTGTATTTTCGTTTTTTCGGAGCGAAATTGAGTCTCCTTGGAGAGAAGGGAGCGTCTGATAGAAGGGTTGCTGGACATCGATCTTCTTTGGTGAAAATTAAGTCGATTTTATTAACACGCTTTTTCGGTTCCCTTTTTTATATGAAGAAGAATATAAACACCGAATAGAATATTCAATTAAATTAACTAACATAAAATTAACATGTCACCTCAAGTACAATTATGTTCAATAAACAATCATCGGCTTCTTAGAAAACTATCAGCAGTGTAATTAATAAGACGAATCGAATCTGTCAATCAATCTTACAAATCTCTATTTAAATATGAGGATCAAAGCCAAAACAAGCCACAAATCTAATATATTATGTATGATAGACGTTCAAAAATAAACGGCTTATTAACGCCCTATAAACCCCACCTAATAATTGATTATCGATGAGAGATTGGGTCGACTTGGGACGAACGTTTTAGGTACGAAACCTTCGCCGGCCCATAAGCCCGATATTCGGAACAGCCTCGTTAATAATTCACGGCTAAGACTCGACACGGAAAAAATATATAAATAAATAAATGTATAAAAAAAATAACAACGCGACCTCCCCGTTTTGTGCTACGGCCCTGGGCAGGCCGATTCATAAATCACAATCAAATCTCGGATTTCCCATTACGCGTTGTTCTCTTGCGGATTTTCTGTTGTAGCTATTAATGCGTTGATTTGTTTTACACAACGGTAACAAGATACGGAAAAAGTGCGAGAAATATCGAGCCTTTCTCACGGCGAAGGTGACTCTAGGGTCTTTTTATTTTATTTTGTGTTTTTCTCTTACATACATAGGTTCGCGAAGCTTTTTTATTAAAATTTACAGCGAGAAGTTTAAATAAGTGTCTTTGGACGAAATGGTGATATGTCGCTTGAGACAAACTTTCAAGATTTATTTTTATTCTTGTCGTCTGCTATAATTTTTATGATGAAACAGCTAATGATACAAAGTGCTTTCTATTATATTTTGATTTATTTGAAAAAACAATATCGATCATATAATCATTTCAATCTCGCTATTTTCATGAATAAAAAATTGATCGTATGATATAATCAAAAACGTCGTGTAAAATTCAATATTCAAATGCTGAATTTAAAAGGGTGTTTTAATCTGGTGTAATTAATGAAAGCAATTTACTAAGTTAGACGTTATTAGTGTAATACATAAGAAGATATAAATCTTTTGTAATTTATTCACTGTCTTTGAGTAATTTCGTTTTAAAAAAAATAATAAATATTGCACTCAGTTAATGATATTACGCTTTTAATGTTTCAAATATTTTCAGCTCACAAAATAAAATTATAGAAAGCGAAATATATTTTTCATTCACTCCAACGGAGTACATTCGTATTTTAAACGAAGGCGAAATGAAATAAAAGAAAACTTTAATAATATTCGAATGGTTATGATGTTTAACTTTCGCATTCTGAATGTCACAAAATCTTTTGAACATTTCTCAGTCTAGTAATCATCGCTAACTCTTTAAATTTTGAAAGACCAACTCAAAGACAAAATACGTAATAAAACTCCCCAAAAGTCACATTGATACGAACAAAAATCGCATTATATATAATTCTGCAGAAAATTTTCCCATTAAGAAATCAATTAAGGAACAAGCTATAACATAGTTGGAGTTTCGAGTACCTTTTTCGTCGAACGCGATAGGAATTCCGCTTTTGAGGGAAAATTGTTCTGAAAATATGGATCGATCCGTCATTCGGAAATTTTTAATCTGAGAAAAACTTCTGACGATAAAGTCGATTACAGAAAATTATTATCCGCGTTGCATTCCTAGAAATGCCTATTGTTGATTAAATTTGACAGCACTTATTTAGTAATGAATTTTATAAAACTAATTATCGCATTATTTCAAATAAAATCGTTTAGGTTTTTTTTAATTACAAGTAGATTTTGATTTTTTCAAATGTTAAGAAAAAATATATAAATTGAACGAGTATTGGATATAATAATTTTCTTAAGTAGCAAAGCTTAAAATATCGGCTAATATTTTCTGAATACAGACAGATCGGAACATAAATAATTTCACCGATAAGCGATATTAATTACAAAAGCGATAAGAAAGTTGCAACAGTATCATGGGAGAGACTGTGCGGAAGTTGGCAAACGATGCATTAAAAATTCTAGCGTTCACTCGGCAGACAACTTCAGAACAAACTTTGCCCATTTATTTATTTATGAATATTTTGTGCGGGCCACCGAACAAACTGTCTAGCTAAGCACTAAAGAATATGCAAGTCAGGTGACACGCATTGTGCAACCGCGTCTCCGAGGCTTTGTATCCATGATATTCTATCAAAATATTATATTTTATAATATTTATATATTGTAGTTATAATTTATTTATTGCTACATGTATTGATACCCGTTTAATTTCTCAATTTTACTTTCTAATTTTACTTTTACTTTAAAGTGAAGAACTAGCCACACGAAACAATAGTTAGAGCTCAAAAGTTTGCACTAAAATAAATCAAATTTAATCGACAGAGATTAAGCAAAAGATCCATTTTTATGAACCGTTCGTTAATTTAACACTATTTTTAAAATCAATTGAAATGATCAAGCCATTATATCTATTATAAAAAAATAATAATAGTTACTCTTGATTTAATCAGAGTTCTCGAACTCATTGTCAGTATTATGAGAACACTGAATCTCAACATGGTATGCACAAACGTTATATACCACTAACTAAATGTTAAAAATATGTGTATGTTCAAATTCATAATTTTCATTTGAAAAGAAAATGTTCGATCGATTATATGGAAAATGGCCTGGGAATTAACGGCGTCGCTAACACGAGTAGCACTTCCTTATTTACGGAGCGGCGCTTTGCACACTCGTCGAAGATCTTAATCTGTTGTAAAGGGAAGCGAGCACTTTTACGCTTCCAGGTGGTTTTAAAGAGCACCGTTTTCAGTGAAGGGGTTAAATAATCGCGGTTAATTGAATCGGCACACCGCCTGGGATAACTGGCCGGCTGGCGTTAATTTCAAACTAGCGCTTAAATGAAACCTTAGTCACGCGATCCGATTAATGAAGGCGAATAGGGTGTGTCGTTGGGAAAAGTCGATTTTTCCGTTTGCTTGACTTATGAAAAAAATCTAGGATTTTTTCGCGAAAAATTTAATTGATATTTTCCCACGAGTCGTTTTCGTATTGATGTTTGAAAACCGTTTGATTCTTCGAATGATAATTGCGTTGTTCATAAATATTCATTATGCAACTAATAAGTGAATACTTATAAGTGTATAAGTATCGTAGAAAATCCTTCTGGAAATAACCGGGGCGTTTATAGAATTACGCCATATTGCATCCGGATGGTAAAACAAAGCCTCTGCCCTGTAATAATAACAGATTCCTTTCTTTGCGGTAAAATATTAAAGCGTTCGAGTTGTGATACAACTCCATTATTAACTATCGCTATTTTCATTCGTTCTTTGTGATTTGAAGGATATGAAATGAATTCAAATGCAACGCTATTGAATATTTAAAATTTACTGTTATCGACACGAACCTTTCGCACAATTTTTATTTCGTCTTATGAAATTCAGTAATGAATACTATCGAAACACGTACAAAAGAGTCGATTTGTCGAAACCGAATCAAGTCATGCGCGAAATTAATATTCCATTTGTAGCCTACCTGCGAAAGTTTGATTTGAATGCGACTTCTCGCCGACGCACTTCAAAGACTATATTTCAAATTAACGAGTCGAAATTTTAATTCAAATTGCAAACACGAGTCGCGGTTATGGTATGATCGGAGAACTTTCAAACGAATATAATTACTCTGATTTCGTTAAAATTCCACGCTAAATCAAAACGATACAATCTCGTCTGATGATACGAAGATGAAACGTCATCCCAAACTAAGAAAATTAGTTTATAGAAGGTAAGTACGTGAGCTGAATTTCACATTTCAGCTTCATATCATAAAACAATTTCTCGAATAAGATTCGTTATTCAATTCGTACGAATTAAAATAAAACAATCTGAAATGTCTAACTTAATTTCAGACGAGTGAAGTAGAAATTGTGTGGATGTCAGTGACGTTTCATGCAGCCACGTATCCCACTTTTAACATTCGTGGTTGTGTTGTGAGGTAGTGTTGCAATTGTACTCATTCGGCAAGTGACAGCCTAGTTCGGTTCGGTGTTGTGCTCGAAGTATGTGTTCCGTTTGTGGATGCATTCCGATGCGGTTAACGAGCTGAGTTTTGTTTGATGTCAAATTTTGCCATGACAACACTCTGCTTGTTATCCAGATAAGCTTTGAATTACTCTAATTAACTACTGTGGATTTTCTCTTGAGAATGAATTTGCATATCATAACAATAGAGCGGTGTTGCATTTTTTGATGCCGGAGGCATACTTCATTATGCACTACAGAAGATTTATAGAATAAACAGTCTATTTTAAATTAAATTATATAAACACTCTGATATTTATTTTGACTTACATAAATAAACAAATCTATACATGATATGATAATGATTGTAATCGAAAAACTTTTACATAACCGAAAACAAAATAATCCGAATCTGCCGATATTTACGAAGATATCAATGACATATCGTTACATAAAACATACAAACTATCCCGCATTATATCGACGTAATTAGAAAACAATCGAAAAGAAAATCAGAGAAGGAAAAACCAACAAACACCTCAGAGTGTGATAGGAGAGCGAGAGAACGAGCGGTCGCTTACGTGCTCGACACCCCTAATTAAATAAGTCAATTTAATTTGCGGCGCCGAGTTACGACCGGGATCATCCAGCCACCCTTCAACCACCCATGTCCTCAACCTCCACAAAGCCTATCCGGCTGGTGGATGTCGAAAAAGACGCCGAAGCACTAATGCCGAAGCCGTGCCGGGGAATTCGGCGCGAAATGAAACCATAACACGCCCGATGAGTTACGGCCGCGAGCGAGCTCTCCTGAAAAGCACCAATTATGCTCGCGTAATGACTCTTGCTTGTGTGCGCCCCTCTCGTACGATATGGTTATGGATATACGTATCCTTGATTATGACAATGATGTAAGTCTACCTTCTGTCGTTCCGGGATATTTGATGTTTTTCGGGCGAAGCTGGGCCGGGTGAATGTTGTTAGAGCGAAACGAACTAGGCTCTTCTCAGATATCTCATACTGAGTTTTTCCTCGTTACAAATTTTGACATAGACGATAATATTTGATAACTGAAAAGATCAAGGGGTACAAATATCATTTTTACCGAAATGTACGCTAATGTAAATGTACGCTCATATATTTGGTGGCAAAAGGATATAATCGAACTTGGAACGTGTACCGAGATATATCATCAAATTACTCGACCTCCTCCTAATACATCTAGGTACATGCTTAACTTTGAACTTTTCTCGAAATCACCACAAAGCCACTTATATCCCTTGGCTTTTCCAGTCGTCATTTATCATTGTATTTATCGCAACATTTGTCGTTAGATTTGTCGTCAGTCGAATAAAATGCGCAAAAATAATGTCCATCTTTCTTCTCGCACAGATTGGCAACTGGAATTGAAAATTCGTGAATAGAAACCATACAAATTTTTTACACGGATATTTAAAACCATCTGGTAATCATAATAAAAGAAAAGGGTACATGCATTATTGCATTATACTCTTCAACTGATGATAAATCTTATCGTCTATGTATAACTTGAAAGTTTTCGCCCGGTTGAGACTTCTTGCGAAAGTCCATATTTACAAAGACAGTTCACACGAATGTGAATCGAAAAAAACGATTGATTAAATTTTTAGACTTATGCCACTGTCAAAATAAAAAGCTCATATATGAGTGTGTGTGTTTGCGAATTTGTGAGGTTTTATGTCGGTGGATGTGAGAGTTTTCGCGCGAGCGTATCTCGAGCGTTCTCCATAAGGGCGGTTGTGAGTGTGACGCGTGTGTGGATTAATGTTATAATTATAAACTCTGTGTCGGGAATGAAAATAGTAACGCGACTTCGAAGTGTGCGGAGCTTTTGTTTTTAAGTGTGGCGCTTTAATATTTATTATGGAATATACTCGGCGGTTCTGAAGTGAGATTTTTAATTACGGAACGCTTAGTGAGCTTGCGCTCGTTCTTTGTACTACAATTGCGAGCTGCGGCGATTGAAATTTTTTTAGCGAAATAAGATTAATTGTGATTTTCATATGAAGTTTGTTAAAAAATTCTATTTTTTTTTGTTCGTTTATAATTTGATGCAAAAAATAACATAGGAGTATTTCATGCGAACCTGAGCACAAATCCGTTTGTGCAAGGTCAGTTATAAAGTGAATTACTCATTTTTTTCGGCTAAAATTATTATAACCTCTTATACCTATTAAATAAAAAAAATCAGTATTTTTGGTGAATCATCTGCGAACTTAATAAGTTTAAACGAATATATCATGAAATAAATTAAGTAAAATTTGCACTAATGTCATACAAATAATATATCTACTATAAGAGAGATAGATCATACATCGAAAATCCACGAATTTCACAGCTTAAACAGACCTATTCAAAATACGTTCACCAGATTCCATTTTGAAAATAATGTAAAAAACTTCTAGTTTTTCTAAATTAAATCTGATAAAATGATAGTACCTGATACGTCCGCGAATACTTTTGATAATACAAACGCGGACGACGATAACCTAGTTTTGCTTCGAGCTATCAACACATACTTTTTTTTCAAATCCATCAAATCGAACTCTCATAAAAATCAACACCTGAACTACAATAAATAAAAAACAGAAAATAATCGCTCATAATTGATGAAAGCCGACACCGTTTTCGCATCAATCGCGCAACGTCTGCGAGAAAGTGCACCAGGGCGACTTAATGGAGCCAGGAAATTGCATTAAGGTGGCTCGCCGCGGTTGACCCGACCATCCCCAACTTCCCCCCCTTTGAACATCCAGCCCCATACTACGGTGTCTTCGTCGGTTAACCCTTCGCCTCTCTCTCGACGACGGCAAACACCATTAAACCGTAAATTCCCGCGGCGGTTTAAGATCGATCCCGACACGTAATCGACGTTTTCTCGAAGAGCGAATTGTCCCGGACGATCGCATGAGGGCCATTTGCATTTTAATTGGTGTTTTGTTCAGAGTCGCGGAATGTCGGCTCTTTGATTGCTCGGAGGCGCTGAAAAGTTTATTATAAAAAGTTTTTATATAAAAAGTGCGGTTTGAAAATTTTAATGTTATGTAAGTGAAAGAAACGCGAAGTTTTTGTGGAAAGTTGCTCTTGCGCGGAAAAAGGTGAACGTGTGTTCTTTGGAAATGAATATATTTAATTCACAATGCGTCTCGACTTGAAACTGCATATATCACTTTGTCATTTTCAATACGTATGCAAACATTTTTGCAAACGTATAAAAGTAATTTCTCTAAGTGTTATCTTATTTTGAAATATACTAGAAGGTACTAAATATATATCAAATGATTTGATTTATATAATACTATAGATCTTTGTAATATTTCATCATGAGAAATGATCTGATTTATTAATCAATACATAGATTAATTATATAGTAAATCTTCTAATATATTTTTTTTCGTTTTGTAGACTGTATAATTTACGAACGACAACACCAAATTTTCGCAAAAATCGGACAATAACGCGATTTTCCACGGGCGCCACTTTAACGATGTAATAAAAATCATGCTCTGATTTATAGTTCCGATAATGAAAAGCTGTGGCCCGCTCGCTAATTAATCACGTCGCAATTAATCAGACCCTTCCATCTGCTATATAGGTACCGTTACGACCGATTAGCAAAATAAAAACAGAAAAGACAAAGACGATGAATCGAATATTCGAGCGACAATTAAATATAGATAAACTAAACTGGCACACAATAAAATTGCTTGAAATACGCACATCTAGATTTGTAGATCAAAAAACTCAAATAATTTAGTAACTTTGAAGAAAAAATAAATTAATCCAAAACTTCAACGATTTATATAATGAATATTTATTCATATAGACGTGAAAAGAACCTTAACGGTTGATTTATCATTTTGGTGAATGGTTTAAATAAATTCGTGTTTTTACGAATCTATTAAAAATGATTGTATTTTCGAAATGCACAGCTCATTTTAGTGATAGTTTTGAGAATCACTGACATAAACGTCTCCAGAGACACATCCTTCCATTGTTCGCTCTTATGTTTTAACGGATACATCATGTGCATTAAATATGCGCATTTTAAAATGCGAAACTAATATTTAATGACTGATTTCATCATTCTTAGAACGAAAATATTCTTTGTGTATTTTTTATATTATAAAAACAATCGAGTTGCTTTTAAACGGTACATTTACATTTTTCATATGAAATCACCAATTCATTGTTTGAACCAGGAAATCAACAATTTTAACTTGAATTGTCAGAACCAAATAACTAAGGAGTTTGCACATAAAGGACCCCAGCGATGATAACGAAACACTATAAATATGTCTATAATATACGTATTTACGCTTTATTAGTCTAAACACAAAATACTTGTAAAGACGTTAAACGCAAAAATTAATATTTTTTCAGTATAGCAGGTCAATGATCAATATTTTCGCTAGGAGTATTGAAAATATAACATTTTACATAAACCATTTTATATGTTTTGTTCGGCGTACTGCAATATTACTATTGTTGCATTTATTCCTTTGACAATATATCGTAACATTTCACATGAAACGTTATTTTTGTAAGTGCACATAGCAAACATACTGATCTTCGACCTACTACAAATGAAAAACTATTGCAAGCTGCGTTTTCCATCTTCACAACAATTCAATGTCTACACTCACATTACATTTTTACGAAATTTCGTCAAATCCACTAGGGACCTTCACATGCACATTCCTCAGAGTGATTTCTACGAACATTTAAATTTAATATGGGACGAAATACACAAAAATCCAAAACGAGTTGATTCGACTCCCGTCCCGCGTCAAATCCTAAACGCACCCTCGAACATAGAACAAAACGGACAGAGAGAGTGAAAATGGAGTTTTTCAAAATCCCCAAAATCCGCACTCGTCTCATTTTTCACCAGGGCCGGATCGAGATTGATGCGAATATCCCACGGAGCCGTGTTTATGAATAAAGTGGCGAGGAGAGGCGCCCGGGTCATTATTGCAGCGGGAGCAAGATAAATGGCCGAATACAGGGGGGGCCATTAGCGGGTGCACACCTCTTTCTGTAGATGAGGGTCGCCCTGTTGGTGCTGTGATTTGCTCTCGAGGGCGGTCAATCAATTTTTTGGGATTTCGGATTGATTTCGTGGTTGAAATTCGAAGCGGTTGTGAGTGGGGGGCGATGATGAGGCTTGTTCTTGGTGTCGGACTGTGGGTTGGGTTTTGAAATATTTTTATGTAGATGTAGGTTTTTTTGTAAGTATTAATAGGTGTACATAAAAATATTATAATAACAAAAAATGTGTCTATTTAACTTGTGGAAATTAAAAAATAGTGGACCGCCTTTAAAGTTACAATTTTTAGCTTTTCTTGAATCAAAATAAGTTATTTTTAATTTAGGTACCTACTTTGATAATTTTAATATAAAGATATTTAATTCTACATTTATTTTCATTTTAATTTACATTAGAAGTCATGTTCTTCTTAAAGCTACCATACCTACAAAAAATCGGAAAATCCACATTTTCATTTGATCTTTCAACAATTCAAATTCAAAAACTTTTCTCTCGACTTTTCAAGATTGATTCTTTAGTAATATCTACTCCTTCTTACTTCATGGAATATTCAACTTATCGAAATTTATTTTTCAATCAATCTGAATAACTACAAGCATAAGAATGACTAAATGCAAAAAAATCTACGCTACAAGGCTCAGAGTAGATCCATTAAAGCATTATGATATTGCCAAAATTAACTACTAAGGCAAGCGACCGCCACAGATGGAAGAAAATGGAAGAGGCCTACACCCGAGCCAGGGTTGACATAAGCTAAAGAAGAAGAAGAAAGAAGAACTACTAAGTATGAAAAACATTTTCTAATTTGAAAACATTTAGAACAACCCGATCCGATTCAAACCAAAAGGTCTATATTCCAGCGGTGCATTTTCATTTTCGACGGTCAACCAGCACCTGTGACCCCGACCAAAGAAACACCTGAGCGAGGCACAAAGAGCTGCATTTAGCACCGAATGCACTCGTTTTATTTTTCTTACGATTTCTTCTTCCCTGCATTGTGGTTCGCATCGTGGGAATGCACCTCGAAACAATCGCGGAGTCGCCGCTGCAATTAGTGCGTACGAGATTTCTCGTTCTCACAATCCCGGTCGTATTATGAACGATCGGCGGGGGAATAAAATGATTTGAGCGTGCGGAATATGTACTGTGTGCTCTTTTGTTGAAGTGAAAAAATAAAAACAAGTCGGAACAAAAACAAATAAGGAATGAAAACGGAACGAGGCAATGTCTTTTGATTCGTCGTCGTAAATGCGCAACGAGGCTGTTTAGTGCGTGCGAGTGAAAAATTGATGATGCCGTTGTTTGTGTGGTGGTGTTTTGCTTTTTTTCTTCCATCTTTTGTTCAGATTGATGTTTTCTGTTTGTGAATGGTTCAAGTGTATATAAAGTGTGTGTTTTGTTTATTTTATGCCGCAATGAAATTTTTATTTCACGTTCATATACGTTTATTTCGCAGTAGTGTATGGTTTTGTATCATTCATCGTGAAAATGTATCACTTATGAATAAATTATTTATTAAGTAATATAAAAAAAAAATCAATATTCAAATTATGTTTTGTGAAGAGCTTTAATATTACATTTTATCGTTTATCGAATATTGTTCAAACAAAAACAATCGAGTGAATTATTCATAAAATTGAAGTATGTTTTCAAGATAAATATCATACATGAATTTTCATCAAATCAAATTATAAACATATTAAATATACAAAAATATTTATACTATATTAACATCATATTTCTACGATTCGATAAAAAACATTTTAAAACCTGAAATACCTGATCTAAACGCATTTTTCAACCCTCGCACGAAACTAAAGCATGCCCAAAAACCATCAGTAGATACTCACGTTCAAATATTAAAAGTTTAAGTTAGGCGACACGGTAAATCCTCTCGTGTCTTAGGGTAAATCTCGCATCTGAGCAAAATATAACTCTCAGTAAGTAAGCCTAGTGCCTTCTTCGGTGTCCCCCCATTAGAGTATACTGTTGCGGTAGACAATAATCCCGTGTTCGCTATACGCTTTCGATAGATCCCATCCGAAGTGACATTAAACAGACACTAACCGTGGTGGTAAGAGGGTGCTAATCCTTCGACCCTCCCTATGCTGAGATTCGAGCCCTTAAATATTTTATACCGATTCTCGAATTACGGACGCCGGCTAGTAAGGCATCCATTAGTGGATAGCGCGCTTAATAACGTCGTTGTGACGAATTTTGATATGAATATTTGATCGATATTACTTAAATTATTTATTAGGTCTGCTTCAGACTCATGCGTGATTCGCGCGCGAATGCCGCAAATGCGATTGTTTATGATTTTCGCACTTTTTTATTTTGTACGCGTTTTTCGTGATGTTCGTGCGTGAATCACATGAGTATGGAGCAGACTTTACATAGATACCTTAAATACACAATTGTGCAGATTTATAGAAAACATTGATATTTTGACAAATGTAGCATTATTTTTTGTAATATTTTCAATAAATAGAATTATAGTTTCTTTCATAATTTGAGGAGAAATTGATTATGATTCAATATTGCATTTGGCATCAACATTTGGAATAATTGTATTAGGAAAAGTTGGATTAAACGAAATTTTTACTCGGAAGAAATTATTGTTAAGGTACATATTATCGTGAGATATTTCAAATTGAAACGTTTAAACGGATTGTTATCGTCCTCATTCACAATGCGATCGCTCACGATGCTTTATAAAAATCCCGGCGATAAATCTTTCTTAAGGGAGTTTAACTTTGGAAGTGTTGACGTTTGCCGTTCGGCCGAGATTCAATATTAAACGTGCGGCGCAGTAATTTTACACGCTCATAACAACACTGTTGATAGACACGCTATACGAAACTGAAAGTCGATCGCTTTCGAACCCTTTTCTGAAATCGCTTTACAGCCCCTGGCACGCAACTGCTGTATATTATTCATTATTTAGACTTACGCGAGCTTTGGCTCGAAACTCCGACGAATTAAATCAGAGTTTGCCTATCACTAAGTCACGTAAATAACGATAATGCTTTATTCCATAAAAATATATTGATTTTTGAATTTAATTCAAATATAATATATTTGCACATATTAATATTATATTGTGTTAACATCAAAGAAACAGCCTATTCAAGGATGCTTTTATGCATCAAAGCTGAACAATAAACAACAGTTAATCGTTGATCCGATCAGTTCACGGTCCCCTCAGTTTTCCACAATAATGGGTCTCGATACAAAGAAACCCCATAGGATGGAGAAAGTTTGACGTCTAATGACGTGTTAAACGTGTCACGATTAAACTTATCCATTTCTGAACAAAAAAAAGATTTTTTTTTTCATAAATGAGTATAAAAAAAGTAATACTTCATTGAAATATTAATTTATCATCGTTCTGGATCATCCAGTTATCTTATTGGGGAACACAAATTCACCGGTGAAAGTGCGTAGAAGCAATCAGCACATATCAGGTGGATCGCCAATATGAATTAATTTTGAAAAAAATATATATTAATGAAATCTCCAATATTATTTTTATATGAGAATATAATAAATTTAATAAGTTCATTCATGAAAAGCGCGATTTGGGAATGATTTATTTCATCCAATTCAAAACATTCTCTGAACTTCCTCTTTTGAATAAAACCGTGTAACGTTAAAATGAAACGATCACGAAAAAATAAAACATAAGCTTCAGTTTCGCTTTGTTGAAATTATAATAAAAGATATTGTATGAAATAAGTTTAAAGAATTTCAGTTTTGTATAGGGAGAAAAAAACGGCCATCATATGGCGTTTGTTTCCTTTGTTTCGGAAACTCATCGTCATTTTGTTTCGCGCATAAAAGCAGCAAAAAAATTGTATATACGCTTATGTTCGTCTAGAACGAATCTCCTTGCGGAATAATAAATACCGCGAATTTCGTTCGAGGCGCTCTCGGCGCCGAACTTAGTTCCCAAATAAAACATTAAAACTAAAGAGATGAACTCCACCTACCTACCCCCTTATAACAAGCCTCGAAGAACACACAGCGTCTTTCTTTTCTTTTCCCTTCTTGTTTTTCCTTTTTTTTATTATTATTTCGCCTTGTTCGCGTATTCAACTTTTCGCCTTTTTCCACTATTGCACCCCGGGGATCTGATAAGATTTTAATATCTCGAAAATACGCAATATTTCCTCGTAGAACCCGCTCCGGGAACGCGTTACCGATGAAAAAATCGGGACCATCGAACCAATGTCTCCTTTTAGAATATTCGACATGATTTATTTTCAACGCGTAAAAAATCTGTATCAGCTAAAACTCCAAAAAATTGAATATAAAAAGTTCTAGATAAATCAGAAAATACTGCTATCATTTCGACTTTCTGGTGCTCGGATGATTTGCGGCATTTGAGACAATAGTTGCTCGGTATGGAGTGCACTGTCTGAGTGCATAGAGTTGGCCACCGAGTTCCTTTCGCCGCATAATTTCGAGATAATGAATTTATCCTCGACCAAGGAGCGGTGAAATTGAATGCAGTCGAGTTTTCCGCTCGAGACATGCTAACAAGGGCGAAAAATAATATGGAAAAAAATTGCTCGACTTCTAGGAAATGGCATTAAGGAGTGCACCACCAGCATTGGTAGTGGTGGTGATGGTGAGAGACAAAATCACATTTGGTTTCCGGGTCGCACGTTCGACTGATTCTCGACGATATGAAACAATTTTCTGCACAGCCTGCGGCGAAAATCTCTAATAAGGAAACGCTGTCGCTTCCTATTTTGTCGCTCGGAAAATTCTCCTAGAGTTTCCCGAACTATATTCGAAAATTCGGGGATAATGCGCATTTCATTATAGATCGTTTACGAAAATATTAAAAAATTCAAGCTCAAATTAAAATGTAAGGTGTAACTTCGAATTGTATACATAAAATTTTGTGAGTTTTCCTGGTACAATATTTACAGAATTACAAAAGTAATACGATTCTTAAGCCTTAAGGGTGCGTGTGTGACCTTAAATACCTATTTTCCATGTGATGAAATGGAAAAATTCCGTCACACGAAAGCACACGTGTTTATTGAAATATCTTCGATGCTTTCAAAAGGCTCGTGTATCGTTACAGCCAAACAAGAAAAACACATGTGTACGTTCAAAATGAAATTCGAAAGGTAACTTATCGTCTTTTCGCAGTCAGAACACGAGACAAAACACTGCTTTTAAAACAGATCGCATGACGTTTCATTTGGCGCGTATAATTCTGTAAATATTTGGAAAAGAGTCGCACATAAAACGCGACTTTTCTCAGAATGCGGATGTTTACAGTACGCTTGTGATATTTGAAACGCTCGTGTCGGGATCGTATTTAAATGTCAAAGACGTCCTGGAGGATATTATGGACGAACTCACCTGCGTGGATACCGAAGGTGCACGAGGGTCGGCTGAAAAGTTCACGGCGATCCCGTCAAAGGACCGCTTCGCTTATATTGCACAAATAAGCAATGTATTGGATAACCACTTGGAAGATAAAGATTCACAATTTATTTATCAAATGTACATATGTATAATATATTATACTTATGGAAAGTTCAGACGTTTTAAATTTTGTATAATATCTGTTTATGTCAATTGATATTTGGTCCGTTTAGTGCTAAATGTGACTAAGTTAATTAATATAATATAAGCAATAAATCGAGGAAATATATTGAACGTGTTTGATGCATGAAATAAAAATTTAAAATAAACTACGGATATGGTCAATTTATATTAGAGATCTGAATTAATTAAAAGGGCATCTGAATTTTGTCATTTAAAGGTATTGATTTATATTATTGAAGAAAGATATTTCACACACAGAAAGGCATGATGAGCTTTGATATTTGAATCTCATTTTTGTTAAAAAGCGATGCTAACCACGATCGGCTCTCATTTGAAATTTTTTAAAATACGACTCATTTGTTTAAGATTCATATGAATTCAATCAAAGTCAACGCGTAATTATTTCAACAGAATTTGAAAAAATGAATATACCAAAACTGAAACTTTTCACCGGAGCCTCTAGAAAAGCAAACTTGTATCCCCTGATATGGCATATTTCATTTCAATATTTGAACTGTCATCTGATCTGAGACTTCTCTCGTACACCAGTTTGATCTTCTCTCGGATGCACATGTCGGCTGTACCAATTATGCCGAACGAACGTTCGGGCCACGCAGACGTCATCCCAATATTAAATACATTCGTATGTATAATAATACGAACCCGATGCTCTCGTGTGCGGTGCTATGTTTGCGAAAACTTAATTAGCCCGTCTTTAGAATACCGTTCGACGCCATTCTGTGTGCGCATCAAACGCGAGTGCATAATAAAGACGCGATTTGTACTGTTCTATATTCATGGCGATGCTTCCTGGAACATGCGATGTGTATTTGGGCGACTGTTTTCGTTTTCAGAGGGTTTAATTTGAATTTTTTTATCGTGGAGATCCGTTTTAAACATGCGATTCGCAGATAAACTATAAATGACTTAATTCGAGTGTAATAAAGTGCAATGCAGCTTTGCGAAAATGAAAATATACATTTCGATTAACTTCTTCAGATAGTGTATCAAAGTAAAAATTAAAAATTTATAACCGGAAATGAGTTTTTCGTAGATTTTCTCGTAAGTGTCTTATCAGATTTTCCATTTAAAAAGTGTTCGTCAGTAACGTAAAAGCATTAGTCTGGTCTCCGTTCAAGAGAACATATACGAGAGATGGCAGAAAAGCTTATACACATTCATCCACAGAGTATATACGTGTATAATATGGCATCATACGTACGTATATTAGTATTTGAAATGCTGCTCTGAAACCTCAAACTGAATTATGAATTTTCAGGACGGAAAATCGCGCCGCGAGTGCACCATGCGACCACTTTGCTTTTTAACGGCATCCGTTACATAAATTCGTTACGGAAGCTATTCGATTCGTTTCTGGTTGTTTTCAGAGCACCGCTAATTAACGTACTGCAAAGATAATTTACGAATGCAAACAATGCGATTTAGTTTCGCAGTTGGGGAGGAAAAAAGCGACGATTTGCACTTCTAAAGCTCGCACGTGCATCGTACGTATGCATTAGTGCGCAAACATGAAAACTTATGTACGACGGCTAACTTGCGTATATTTCATTTATTTTAATGAAAAATAACGATGAAACGGCTCGTCTAAAGTCAAACGATATTTCAAATTTTACGCCGCTTCGCTTCCCGTTGGAGCTAGACTTTTATATCTCCGACTCTTAAAACACCAGGAAATAAAGTGCGAGAGTACATTTTCAAGCATAAGCAAACGTGATTATTATATAAAACTCACAAAATTGACGAGCAATATGAGAAAAATGTTCGACAAACATCAAATATTAAATTTATTTATAGAAAGGAAACAATTTTATAAATATTAAGCGTTTTTACGACGTCTTTATGCGTACGAGCGTTTCGCGAGCTTAACATGCGAAATCTTAAGAATGCGTCCATAATTACGAACGAGATAAAATCTCGAATAAATAATAGTATATTCGCACACATTACAATACCGAATAAATATACACACGTATAAGGAAAAAAGTCGGAATAATATACAATTTTCCGGGGATATGGACGTATGAAAAATTGTGAGGATTTGCGAGCGGCAGCCGTTTTTCGAAGACGGCACGTACGAGTTTATAGCAAGTACGTGGTTCTATAACGTATAACAGGCCAAAGAACCGAAAAAAGCGTACACAAAATGATACGTCCGTTTTAATAGAGCACGAGGGCGAAAACACGCTCCGCTGGCTCCGTATATGGGTTTGTGTGTAATTTGAGTTATCTGGTCTGCGGCACTATCCCATAATAATATTCAATGGTCTCCCATAGGAGAGGATTCTACGGGACAGGGATGTCGGACGCTTTCGGTACACCGTCACAACCTGTCTTCTGCATTCGATTCGATTTTGCATCCCCAATGGAAATAATCGGCGAAGGATTAAACATCGTCTGTATCTATGTATGAATCTGTGGTATGTATGTTATCTGCGTTGTGCCCAGATATTTCCATTATACTTTGTGTTTTGTCATGTAGTTCTATTTAATAAATCATTTTCGTACAGATGAAAATTAGATTTTAATCTTGTTTGAATGGATGTGCTGTAAAATAGGTATAATATTCTTTTTTTTTTAAGTAACTGATTTAGAGATAAAGACTAAAAATGTTATTGTATGATTCATATCTATATTTAACAAATATAATAAAACGACAGTGATTACAACAAAATCAATTTTAATTTATTAAAAAATTGCAATTCAATCAAGAATATCGGTAGTAATCACAAACAAAAAAAATAACGTAAGTCAATTAATATAACCTCAATGTGGATATTATGTATATTGTGAAATGGATTAAAATGAAATCGAATTGATAATTAATTGAAAAAAAAATTCATAATTGTGAAAAATCAAAAGGCAAAATATGCGAATTCTGAGAAAAGACAACCAGAAACATTATACTTCTAGTAATTTTGAAGAAAATCAAAAGTTACTTTCATCTTACAATAAGTCATTCTACAGAAGATGAACTATTCACATCGTCATCACAAGCAGATTTAAAAGATGATTCATCAGAAACAGGCTGTTCCTCTCTAAAATTACCAACCATGCTTCGTGCTAACTGCTTTAGAAAAGGTAAATAATCTAAAGGAGCGATGTTTCTTTGTATTTGCGTATTTTCGTACAGTATGTAAGAGTTTATCACGCAAATATGAAGAGCCAGAACAATCCATTTTTGTATTTTAGTTTTGGCAATATCTGGTACAAAATGGAGAAAACATTCACGCAAATGATCTAAATCACTAAAAAGATTCATGTACTTCAATATGACAAGAGGCTTCTTTGAAACTATTTTTCTTCCATCCTTCATTTTTTCACGATATTGGTCAGCCGTATAAAAAGTGCTAATACACGTTATTGCTGGTTTTGATCTTAGAGATAACAATAAAATATTGTTTTCTCTATAAGCCAACAATTTATTTTTGGGGAATTTTGGATTTCTTATTTCTTTCGGAACAAATTCCCTTTTTCTGTTTATTCTTCCAGTCAAGTAACATTTCAAATTTAGGAGTTCTATAGCTAATTCAGTGCTACTGTAAAATTTATCACATATTATATGACAACCTTGAGCATCGGGTAATTGCTCAAGAAGAGAATTATAAAGATGTAAAACAATTCTTGAACCAACGGGCAGGTCCGGTTTCAGTAAAGTGTCAGGTGTGTAACTTTCGAGATATGGTAATATTGAATACATGTAACATGTTTTGGCATCAACCAACATAAACAATTTAATGTCCGTATTTGGAAGTGGATCAACATCGGAAGGTATAACAATGACATCACCAGAACAAGTAATAAACACCTCACTAATATTGAATTTTTCTCCAGGTACAAAATATTTTTTGAAATTATTTTCTATATTTTTATATAAAACTTCAGTTTTTTTAATATCAGATAAATCAGGTTGATCACTATTCAAATTCAATGACCAAAATATTTGACTGAATCTATTTTTAGGTAGAACCGATTTAAAAAATTCTTGTCTTGCTACTTCTTCTTCCGAAAAAAACTCATCGATGTCAAAAAATTTTCTTAAACCCATATCTATTAATATCCCAAAAAGGGCAGACATTTCATCAAAACTTGTATCATTCCAGACAGATTTTTGTGTTTTGTCAATATTATTTTCGACATGATAATTTGTATCATTCACTAATTGTTCGATTATTTGATCGGTAAATAATAATTTAAAAAAATGTATAGGTTCTGTGATATCATCAGATACATGAGGACCTATCGAAAGTCCTCCAGTTGAAAATGGAACTTTCTCGAAACCAGAATCGTTTTCCAATACGTTAATCCAACTACCATTATCATCTGTATCATTCTCAGCATCAGAATAATCATAAGTATCACTATCATAAGATATTTGTCTAATGCGTCTTCTTTTCCTCGATGAACATATAAGATGTTTCTCAAATTCGGAATCGGATAGATCTTGCTCAGTACGATTTTCGTGAACACATCTTTTCCTAGAATAAGCCATTTCGTATTTCGTCTGTGTCTTTGTTAAACGGTTTTATGAAGTTTATTCACTAAAAATAATAATAAATATGTCTGAGAATATGCATAAATTCATAAATTTATCTATAGTGACTGATTTATTAGCATTTATGAAGTAATGTATAACCACAATAATACAAATAAATATACGTCAAAATGTAAGCTAAAAATATTTAGAGGTTATGTTTAAGAATTTTAATAAACTAAGAGTTCGATTAGTTTTTGATACTGATATCTGAATTACATAAATAAACTTACCAAAACAAAATGAAACAAAAACAGATTAATAAAAAATCACTCACAAATACTGATGATTCGATAGATTATTAATTCAAATTCGTCAAACCACGAAAACAATCGACATGACAACTCTAAAACTTTCTACAACAATAACTGCCATACTTCATTAACATTGAATACCCACGGTAAATAACATGCTTCAATATGCTCGAACTCATTATTATAAACGATAAGAATCAAAATCGTAAAATAAACATTATTGTATGAATACTCGTTCAAACGGATTTATTCATTAAGTGTACTTATCATAGGAATTATTTTAGATTATCTGTCAAACAATATCAAATTATAAATGTCGACTTTTGGCCATAAAACTAATGTTTCTATAAATATTTAGGAATTTCAATGAATATTTAGATTGTGACACATTAAACTGATTGTGTATATAATCATATGACATAAATATGTGAAATGTATTTCAATACATATAAAATACAATTCGTGTGATCTATTTTTAGTTTTCTACTCCAATTGCAGAAAAAAATAATATGATATACGATTCAACTTAATGACACATTCTAATGAAAAAAATCGATCGACATTTTTTACGAATCAATGCTCGTTATTTCACAAACAACCCGATGTAATTTTCCGATAAGTGTAGAAAACATTTCATCGAACAAAAGTAACAATCGTCGATCGTAATTTGCTCGCATTGAGCTCCGGTAATCATTCACGGTTCGGCGGCGGACGCTCGAAAATTTTCACGTATTTCCGCATCCTGAAACGGCGGTGCTCGAGCCTCGGAAAATTTCCCGGAAAATGGATGCGAAACGCGAAAATAATGACGGAGTCGACGTTCGCTTTTAACGAGACGACGATCGTCGGAAAATTTGAACGGCGACAATGCCACGGATACGTTCACGCAAGGAAAAGTGCGTGTAATTTTAATAACCAGTTGAAGGGTGTTCGAAAATTTCAGTTCGAAATATATTTGAATGTGTTCGTTTTTGGTTGATTCTTATTTCGAAATCGGTAGGATTGGCCTTTTTAATATTATTGAACGGTTTTAATGTTTATCGATGTTTGTATGTATGAAGTGAATTTAAGAAAATTTTCACAGTGTGAAAGAGGTTTTTTTTTTACAATTCTTGATTGACGCGTAACTGACAGCTTCATCCATATTCTGAGGAAAAATTCATCAAAAAAAAATAAACTTTCCTTAGTCGATATTACGTCAGAACAAAAATAACGCGGAAATTCTTGTAAGATATTCATGACGCGTAGACTTTCTTTCCCATTAAATATTTCTATTTAAATTCTTACCTTCTGAATTTATGTATAATTTTTCGTGGAAATAACATCTAATAAAAAATATACTATAAAATTTCTTTACATTCTCGCAAACGTTCTCAAAAACAGCTATGTTTGCGTTAAAACTAGATCATACCGACTGAATATTTCGCAACTGAACATAAATGCAGGAGACATAAATCACGCGACGCAGTGCGGAAAATATACAACGAAGTTACAGTACCGAAAAGTAAAAAAAGATTGAAATTTCACAAGAAATATAAATTATGCGAAACTATAATAAGAATACTAACCGACGGCGATCGTAAATTTTAAATTCTAGCCTGGGAAAAAAACAAAATGTGACACAAGTTTCTAAGGCTTCCACGCGATTTACTTAGACGTTAACGTTTCACACATTTCGAAGTGCATTTCTCAGAAAACTTCCTATTACAGTCTTGAACTCTTTATGAAAGATCTGAACAACTTTTTAGTTAGTATCAAATAAACATATTCTCAGAAAATTATGCCTGTCGGAACTAGTACTAATGGTTTTATTGATATGGATATTTAAAATTACAATTATAATAATTATTATTTATGAAAAATCAGAGAAAAAATCATCAACGAAATATACGCGTTTTGTGTACAGTAAAAACCAAATATCGCGAATATATTATAGTTCTGAAACACGTCATGTCATTTACACGAAAACGTACAAATTGATAATGCAAAAGCGACAAATATAGCTGGAAAAAAGTTAGAAGTTTGTGTTTGGAAACAATGATTAATAAACTAGATAGAAGTTCATAATTAAACTGGCAGTAAATAACAATGAAAAAGTTTTTCGATCGCGTGTTGATATAAATAAAGATACATCGAACTAATGTCACATCATTCGGCTAATTTTCAAACTGTATTAACTTTAATGACATATAAATAAGTAAATGGATTCGAATAGATATTAAAAATTTGAAGTTCATAACAATATTTCATACAGTCAGTTTCAGTTTTCGTTATAAAGTTTCAAACATTCATACATTTCACAGTGAATTGAATGTCAAAGTTTATTATTGTGTTATACGCAAGTAAAATGAAACATATGTATGTATGCAATCTAAAATGAACCTTTATAAATCGAATATTGATGTATGTATGATATAGACTTTTCGTTTAAAATTTTAATAAACTATGACTGGATACATAAATACGATTTCCGGAGTTAAAAAAATCAATAACTTACCGAACCATCAAACTAGATTACATTGCACTTCAATTAATAAAATTTCTTTAACCACGGCACCGTTCAGTACCTACATTTTAAATTGACGAACTTTTCGAAAATTAATTTGAATAAATTATACAACAATGATTTGTTGGAAACAAGAGAGTGTTTTCGTGTCGTAAACTTTGTGTTATTAATTAATAGGCGCATTTCTTTGTTGGAAATCTCTTTCACCGAACAATTCTTCGAAAAAAAGTTCTACTTTTTCCCTTTCTCTTCTAGTGTAATTTTCTTTTCGACGCAAAATAGCTTTTATAATTCCATTAACACTAGTTGTTTATAAACAGGACCATCTGTCCGTCTGGTCGATCCAATTTTCCCAAACTAGCTAAATAAATTAGAAATTGTTCGATATGTTTTCCGTAATTTTATCATATTAAATTTCAAATTGAATGCATCTGTCTATTCTCACGATTACATGAATATAATTTTGTAATATTATTCATCTAATCAACTTTTCGTGAATCGTACATAAAGTATTTGGGACTTATGCATTTATTATAATTAAATCTACAATAATAATATATGTGTATAAAATACTTTGACATTTCTCATATTATAGACTCTTGGAATATTATCATAAAATGTGTATCTTGATTAAGAATAATAATAGAAATTGATTGCGAGAGTCTTGACCTTTTTGTTTTAATATTCAGTAAGCGTACTCCCAACCCCTTTACAGCACACAATCATTGTTATGAAAATTAAACAAGTTTTACCTTATATAAATAATTACGAATTTTAAGAAAATTATAGTTGAAAACGAACTCATTAAACATACGGATTGAATATAAAAAAATCAAACGAGTAAATTCAACCAAAATGCATCATAGACCCCACATAAATCTGCAAAATTCAATTTACTCGCAATTCGCTAAATCTTTTAAGACATCCATAGAATTGGATCTCGGAACTTTGTGAAATAAAACCGAGTTTTAAGAGCTGCATTCGCAAAGTCGTAACAGAGCTCTTAAAAATCAAAATGAAAACGTGTGGAAATTTAAAACGGCTAAAATTCATGCACTGTACAAAAATGTGTATTTGTATCTCTGACAAGATGCATAATTCTGTAGTTTTCAAATTTCGTGACGTTTTACATTTACGTATAAATTAATTTCACCATCGAAGTAAGTCTTGTTGTGAAAAAATAGTGCACTATGTGAACAAGTGAGTGTTTGAAAAATAATATTAAATCCTACCTTGAACGCCTTAAAGATGAAGCCTTTTTTCTCGATTCACTGTAACACAAATAAAAATCGTTATTATCACTCAAAATATTCGCCAAAATTATTACAACTAATTAAACTAAATTATTTTAGATACGGTAAAAAAATACGCTTGCAGCCCTATTTTTAGCGTTTACTTAACACCTTCCCTTATTTTTAAATATGTCAAAAATTCTATTACAGTCGTTCCCAGTTTAACACGATTACTTCACACGTTATTTTTCAATGCACTTGTGATATTTTTCCGATAAATCGCATGAACGTGATCACTCTTAATAAGATTCATCATGTCAATACATTTTTTCGTATGCGTATTGAAAAAAACCATATGAAGTAATCACGTTATACGGGGGACGAATGTATTTTCTCAGAAAAATATAGTCACCTGAATCATAACGCAATTATTTACAAAGTACATATATTCCATTTGATATTATATAAAATCAGTTTTGATTTTCTTTTCCAAATATAATTTTAAAGTCTATCTCATAAATAAATAATAATTTCTGTTATTTCGATGCACGCGTGCAATATTGACGCATCACGTTTGTTGCAATGCGCATTGTGTAGCCAACCGTTCCTAGGCGAATGCATCGTGACGAATTCGTTTTTCCGCTTCGAGTGAGGCCGATTTAATCACGTATCGTTTCAATATTTGCAGAATTATTAATTAATTTCCGAAGCGGCGAAAGCTCCTTTGAACCGGGAAAGCGATGCGCAATTGCTCGCCAAAAACATGATTCGAAAACGCGCAAAAGCACATCGGTACCTACAATTTCCCGATCATATAATAAAACGCTCTCAAATTGGCTTTTATTGTTTATGAACCAACAGATTTTATGTTTGCGTATTTGAAAAGTGTTTTTATTTGACATTTTGTTTTAAAAATTTAAATGCAATATTTTTGCATAATAAAAATCGATCCAAAGTTATTATAATTGTATAAATTATTAGAATTTGGATCACGGTGCAATGAAAACTATTCTAAATGAAATTCAGACTAATGTAAGCTTCAACTAATTCTAAGATTATTTTATGTAAATGCAAGTTTATATTGTATAAAACCCATTTGAGAACAATCTCAATTCGCTTTATATCCTGAATCAAATATCTGGTCAGCTAACACGACGACTATTCAAGAATTAGTCGATCATTTCCAAAAATCTCAACCAGATTTGATATACATAACAACCCATTTATTTTGATATTCTCTTTGTTGAATTGAATATTTTTATTTTCCTTTTTCTATGGATAGATTTTAAATTAAAGGTAGTTTACGTTCAATAATATTAAAATAAAATCTACCACAGTATTAGTGTATTAGATTCAATCAAACCTTTGAGAACAATAACCATTGATACCTACATGACTACAGATTGTATTATTTATAATTTCAAAAAATGATCAATTTTTAATCTTAAAATCCATTAAATAAACAAAAACATAAAACACAAACACACAACAAACACTCAAAACATCTCGAGTGCGTCCTCAAGACACACGCGTCTTCGGACCCTTCGCAAGCCGCTAAAACCTTCGAAAACGCATGTTCACCACCGTCAACCTTAGTCCATTCATCACCGAGCATCCGAACCTCGGCTCGAGTGGCTGTCACGTCTCCATCGAGGATGCGAAGACGACGTGGATGAGGAAAACCCTCGAAGACGTCACCGGGAAACCGAGGGTCGAATGTGGGGGACGAGGCGAAACAATGGGGCCCTTTTTCCTTGCAGATATCCATCCTCTCTGACCCATTTAACATGTCAAATATTTGCATAACGTAGGTACGGATCCTTTCTTCCGTAGTGGCTTGTTTATTTGATTTTTTTTTTTCGTAGGTTGAGTTTTTGTGTGACGTCGTTCTCGCGAAGTCCGCTCCTCGTCGCGTCTCGATTTTGAGATGAATCAACAGATATAGAAGATGAAAGATGTATTGTGTGTTTGTTTGCGCTTTGTTGTGTTCTGCAAATAAACAATATCGTCTCGGAAATCGGAGGTAAATAAAAAAGAGATGGGTGAATGACGACGCTTCGATCTTATTGAAGTAATATCTTATGAGTGATTTATATACGAATCTTAACCGCAATATGATTTATATTCATTCTCAAATGTACTTTATATAAACCAACGGCGAAAAATTTCATTTAAATCGAAAAAATAATTAAATTTTCATTAATTAAATATTTCGGATCAAATTAAGTGATTCTCTAACGAAAAAAAATCGAACGACCTTAATTTTCGTAGTAAGTACAAATTTTTCGATATTTCCCCCTATTTTCGAATTGCTCTCAAAAACACCCCCATTGTGTTTTCCGCGAAATACCATGAAAGGATCAAGAGGGTCCGTTCCGAAAGCGAAATAAAAAAATTGAATATAAAATAGAGACGAAGGTCGTTTCGATTTCGGTGGTGAAATGATTTTCGTCCTATCGCATAAGGGCGGAACGTTCGTGTCGAGGGTGGGCGGCGATCGAGGAAAAAATTGCGATTCCCATTAACTCCATTAATTAAACCGTGACTCGGCCACAAAAAGAAGCCAACCCCTGGTTTAATCAACAGTTCTGTCCCTATAAACGCTTTTAATTAACCTTTATGGTGTGATTTTATTGTGGACACCGACGCACATTCGACGTCGGAATAAAAACGGCGAGATTTCCAATTCAAATACAACTGAATCGCATTTCGAACACGGAGACCTATTTAATTTCGAACGGTTTTGCAGAATTCCCGAAATTGAATCGTCAGTTTTACGCCGAACGGATTTTACATATTAACGAAGATAACTAAATGGCATTTTTTTGATAGAATTACTGATTATTTTAATTATACAGTATCGGCACGGATACATTTCGGATCGATCAAACACGCACTCGTTCACGTATTGTGGATTGCATTTCGTTGCCGCAATCGTAATTGCACGACACGTTGTATGCATAAAATGCGGTAAACGCGAATTCCATTACGTGCTAAATACGCTGCGCAAATATCGCACAGTGCAGAATGCATAATTAACCTGGAAAAAGTGACAAAATGGCGATTTTTTCCGATCGGTCTCTTCTCGGAGTGCACTTCGGTTTTGGGCTTTTTCGCCATGAATATTCATTCCACGGAAGCACCTAGCGTGACGGAAGTTATTCCTGATTTGCACGTGTGAATGTAAGGTGGATATATGAATGTATTTAGAGTATATGTACGTATTATGGCGGTTTCGAAATCAGTGTGTTGAGTCGCTTTGTATAGTGCTTCGTGTATACACAGTGTGATTACAAAATGAATAATTTAGAAGTGGCATATTACGCGAGTGCGCCACGCGAACGCGTGTCGACCACGTGAGGTTTTTCCGCGGTTTTCCTACGCAATCTCGCTAAAATTTGCCATAGGAAAAATTCTATGTATTTTTTATTCGATTGTGATTGTGGGATTCAATTGTGATTTTTTTATGATTAAATTATAATATTTAGAAAGAATCGAGCATTCCAAAGACGTACTGATTTTTTTATAACTCGAGCTAAGAAAGAAAAAAGCTAACCTAAACTCATATGAAAATCTAGTTTCGAATTATTCCCAAAGCCATTAAACTAGCAAAGAGGCTAATTTATTAACTCCGCAACCTATTAAACTATTTATAATAGGTTTCCAGTGTTTGCAAGCATTTAACAAGGGCACAAATCACTGACGATAACTCTCACCGCAACGAGAAGATCCTTAATTATCTACTTGTCGAAATTTAATTAAACGCTTAATTGTGCGTACACTTTTCAAGCAACATATAACGAACTAAAACACAGAAAAAAAAGGTATTCGAATATCGACGTAGGGCAACCGTTCGTGCATTAAATATGAAAAACCAAACAAAAAACATAGCCGCATTTTTTTTCTCGCTAGAAATAAGAAAAAGGCGATTTTTCACGCTAGATTCAATCACACATTGGCCGATTTATTGCTTTCCGTTGACCGGGGTCTCGGAGTTTTGTTTCTGCTGTGCGACCTTTGACGCGCGGTTTTCCCGGCTTTTCCGGCCGCGGCCGAATTTTCCGCGCTGTCGGCGGCCGACAAAGAAAAATCGTGCCTTCTGACGACCGACTCTTCAATAAGAGTGCGAATCGTCATTAATCATGTGACGTCGCCCACAAAATGAAATGAAAAAGGCGAACCCGCCCTTCAACCAGACCGATTTCCATAACCGGTGACGGACTTCGTGTTCTGGCAATTTTCAGAAGAATCATATATTTTTGCACGATTAATTGTGTTCTGAATTTAAATAATTTACTCGCTTTTTTTATCGAACAATTGAGCTGTTCAGAGCTCAACTTGACTATCTCTGTAAAGCAAGATGTCAAAATTTTGTTCATCATAAGTTATGTATGTGTTCAGTACATATAAGAGAATAATTAAAATGACTTCTAAAATAAGTTCCCAAACAAATTTTCTAATTTAATTGTATTTTATTTATTATTCGGGAAATAAATTTTATTCACTGAAAGATAAGATTATAACAAGCGCTTTGACTTTTAAGTTTTATTTTTTTTTAAGAAATTGGAGTTAGTTATGATCGGTTCTGAAGGGCTCAATTGTTACCAATAAAAATATGGTAGAATTGGAGAAATTTTATATTATTACGCTTTATAGCGAAATGAGAATTATACCATATGAATAAAGTATCGAGACAATTGCATACCGAATGATTTAATGGCGCCAGCACATAATATATAATTTATTATACATAGACTTCAGGTGCGAATTGTAAGAATTTATGTGATCCATTTTACATTTGTCTATTGTAATCCACTTAGAATAGAAATCGAATTCGTATTTTAATGATATGAGAAATATAATATTCATAAATCATACTTATACCTACATGTAGAAAATATACGATAGTCGAACAGAGAATCAATCATCGTGAAAACGATTTGATAGTGCTTTCAAAGTTATTAATGAAAATAATATATGAAATATTTTATGATTCGTATTAAACGTTGTGAGTTTTCGTGAATCGAAGTAGAAGAATTTGTTTATTTGAGTATAAAAATGTGCTAATGATAAATACGAAATTATTAAGCCATTTGCATGCAATTGTTATCATAAGTATATCCCATAATAAATCGTGTGTGACCTTTGATAAGCGAGAATTTTCTTTCGTGTGCGAATAAAGCCGTTTCGAATTCACGCCAAGTCGGACTCGACATTTCATATTTTAATAAATACATTTCTATTTCTCAAAAGGTGCTCATTCATTTTTCACATACACACGTATAGAATGTAATCTTAAATCGTGTATTTTCACTGCTATAATGTGCGGTGACAACGCCACAATCAGATGCTATTACATAAATGAAAGTTCGTTTTAGCATACAATGAGGTTGTCGACGTGATATTTCATCCATCGGTGCACGAGTTTGCATGATGGTGACACATTTTAATATCAATTTATAACGAAAAAAAATACACGAGGCGAATTGTGTTTGAGTGTTGAAAGTCCTCGAGAACGATAACGCGTTCTAGGGATCGTGCCACAATTAATAAAGGCTTAAAAATATATATAAAACATATTCATCGTCACGCGATCACTGAAAATGCAAAACACAGAGTGCATTTCGACACATTGAATTTTTTTCGGTGAAAATTTTGATCGAATCTATCAAATGAATTTTTACGTGAGCAATATGAAATATTAAAAAACAAATATTGAAAAAGGTGCTCGGTATTATGATTGATGATTTCACGAATACATGAAAAAATATATTCGAATTGTTATTTCCAAACATATCTACATTATTGAAATTAATGAAAATAAGTCAAAAATGAAGAAAAAATATAAAATATGTGAGAAAAAATTATATTACGAACTAGAGAGAAGATAGGGGAAAAGTAATTTTTTTTCCAAGTAGATTTTCCCCTTTTCTCTAATGTTGTCTCGTCCAAATTATATTTACTAATTTCGAAAAAAAAAATATTGTATATCTCGTGAAAAAAGCTTTCATGCTGAATATATGAGAATTACGTTAAATTTTTCATCAGTAAAAAAGTAATTAAGATATATTTCGACGTAAATATTTGTATGCTTTCCGCTCGCGTATTCCAAACATCAAAGCGTTTAAAAATTGTGTCAATATTTTCACTAAATTTTGAACAAGCTCTTTCAGTAAACTTTTCAACAACGACATCATGCGTTTCTAAAATTGTTATATTTTTTTATTACATTCATTTTATAAAAAAAGACAAATATCATTAAATCTAAATTTTATATTCTACACTTCAATATGATAAATTCATCAATTCAATGAAAAAAAAGTAGAGTTAAATCATTTTTATCAAAATTGTAATTGTTAAAATATATATTTTTGTCAACTTATTTTAATAATTAAATAAAATTCATAACAGAATTCATCTGAAATATTTAGAAAGCTTTGACCTAACCAGCATGACCCCATATTATTTATACGTGTCTACATAAAAAGTGCAAATGCACATATCGTCCTGCATCCTTTTGCGGATATATGCGAATCGTGTGCAACTTTAATGGGCAACGGGAGCGAACCGTTTAATAATGCACCGGGGCGAGTTCATATACGCTTTTTTGATTAAAACGAGACAAAATTCGAATTAAAAATACACGACTAGGCTCGCCAAGCCTTTTCTGAATTCAAAAAAAAAACGTTCAACCGCAAATATAACGAAATGGCGTTAATTAGTGCGGTCGTTAATCGAATTGTGCATCGTTTCGCGTTCCGTTTTCGGACGTTTCGGCTTCAGCGGTTTTCGTATGAATTATTTAGCATGCACCGAGTTGGTAGTAATGGGTCTAGTTGGTGGTCTAGCTTAATATTTAGGTACGAAAATTATCGCTCGTTAATATTGCATTCGGTTTGCTAAGAAATTGCAGCCGCTTTGTAGCACAATGGCTATCTGTCTGTGGATCTAAATAGAATTTATTATTAATTAAATGCAATAATTAATTGAAAATTATTATTATCTTGAATAATCTGTAATTAAATTTATATCAGAATTTTATTCTAATAAGGTATGAAATTATTCAACTAGAAACGTGTGCTACATATTCGAAAATTATGACAAAACCAAAACGCTCCACCGCACACCCCCAAAATATTAATTCACTGATTAACACCGTCGCCGCAAAATTCGATGTACCATTAACGCGTCAGTTAATTAACACGTAATATCGAATGCATCGATAATTCACCGGTGCGAATTATTAACGCAAACTGCTCGATTTAAAAACGAAACGTAAAACCACATCAATCGATCACGCCATTAATGTAGTATGTATAATTAATAAATCAATATTTGGCATTCGTGGAATAAATTGGCAGTTCGATCGAATCGAATTTGATCAAAATTCGATGTAAGCTGCTTCTGCGCTAGAAATTCTGATGATTTGTCAATTCTCGGGAATGGTAACATGAGAAATTTCAGGGAATTTCTAAGAATTTTCAGGAATATGTGTGCAAAAATTCAACACAATCAATATTGAAATATGTTTTAATTCAAAATTTTGATTTGACGAAACTACAAATCTCACATTTACTTTGATTTTGAAACTCTACACACTAAATTCCGAAATAGTTCGTCTTAGAAAAATATTTTATGAAAATCCTGAAAATGAAAATAGCAAATATTATGGAATTTCCTAGACAGAATTCCCGAGAAGTCTCGACACAAAATCCATAGTTCCATTGAATTGAATTTAATCTAAATTCACAACGAAATGGAGATCTTGCCGACAATATCTATTCACGATTCACAACAACTACACTATCATTATCAGCATCATCGAGGACGGCAACGACTACAATAATTTTGAAACTTTCTGGAATCAATCATTGAAAAGTATCAGCACGAATCCCTAGTTCCATCGAATCAAACTCAATTTAAATTCGCAATAAAGTCGACAACGTTAAATCAGCATCCTATATACGACTCACAACACATCATCGACATCAAAAACATCATCGTCGACGACAACGACTACAATAATTTTGAAAATTTCTAGAATCAATCACCGAAAAGTCTCAACACGAATCCCTAGCACTATAGAATCGAACTCAATATAAATTCGACACCATTCAAAGCAGCATCCAGCATACGATTCACAACACCGTCATCATCATCATCAAAAACACCATCGTCGACGACAACAGCAACAATAATCGCGTCGCGTGGACACGACAAACGCGGGCAAATTGGAACGTCAATCAACCGGGATAAATTTGATCCGAGGCGTTTGCCGCCCACGGTTTACATCCAATACAATATATATCCATCCCCTGCACAGTTTCCATTGTGTGACGGCTCCGAATCGGGTGCAAGACAATGCACGGGATCTTCCCTTTCTCTAGCCGCGAGGATCTTCGGATTTGTGCATTTAAAATGCACGAATCCGAAACTCGCGAGCGACTCGAGGGTTGCTCGCTCGGGGATCTTGCTAAATCCGTCTATTATAACATCTCGGTTGTGATATATATATAAATGCGGATTGGGGTGTATAAATTTGGATATTAATTGAATTGAATTTCATTTTCTTGAAAAAATATGTCATACTTGACGTTCAACGCTCGATTATCTCTCTTACTAATAGACTGATAGACACACGTTAGAGAAATGTATAGAAGATTTAAATTTAAAATACACTTGGGCCCCATATAAATAAGATTGTTTATTTATAAAAATAGCATATTTCTATCTTTGATATTTCATTTTATGGAAAGCAAATTCTAATTTTGTATAAACTACAAGCTGCGTACAAAACGAATTTATATTACACAACGTTTTTGTTGAAACATAGGACCATGTTATATGAGGCCCAAGCGTATTTAATATGATTTATTATTTTTGTTTCAGTAGATTCAAATTATTCGATTCATTTTTTTTATTGAGTAACGTAAAGTGACATTTTTCATCAAATTTCTACTATACAATTATTACGTTGATCCCTTAGTTTAATAATTATTAATGTCTTAAATGAAAATCAGAAAAACTTAAAATGTAAAATTTGCATATTTTTCACATATTTGCATCCAATACACATTCATAAAACTAACATCTCGTAATTCTTCCTGCATCTATATTTCTTTCTATATTTACGGCATGATCACTATTATGGTGCGACTGAATATAGATGGAATATTCAGATTCGAACAGTCGGAAGCGAGACTGATCTTTTTCAGGACTCGTTCTTCTTTTCATCTCTGTATGAATGGAAAACTATGTGTTCGCACAGTACGTATGCATGTACATACATATCTGTGCAATACGTATTGGAAGAAGGCGAAGAATTCCGCATCCAAGTCCCTTACGATGCAAATTCGAAGAAGGCTGTGAACGAGCGCGTGGCCATTATGATCTGCAGGATTTGCTTATTTTGAATTCACGCTCCTTTCATGAGACCTTACCTGAAATGTGAATCGGTGCAATAACAGGATCCGAGACTCGATCTGGTCTGGTGCATACGAAAACGATACATTGCGATTCGAATGTATCGTGTTCTTTTGACTGCTTTCATGCTGAATATTTACGAGAAATATATTTGGAGTTCGCTCGGTTCGTAAGGGAAATGTATCTTTTCGTCAGGTACGGAAGCTTTCTATGCCAAGGTTACTAGGTCGGTCTAATTGGATGCTGTTAATGCTAAGAAAATCTATTATATGTGGAATGTAATGTAATATAAATGAAAAAAAATCATACGAATACTGTAATATGGATAAAATGGTTGTTAATATAAAATTTTACAAATCGGGTCGTTTTCGTGATATTCGAAACATTTGTTAGTATTTTCAACTCAACTGATTTTATTTTCGCGAACTTTACTGTTCAGAATGCATTTGACGTGGTATTGCACGTCTTAAAAATAGTAGGTCTTAAAAGAAACCGAATAGGTGTCATAATAATAAAAATAAAACCGTTTCGACGCCGCCTTTATAAGATTCCATTAGAATTTCAAATGGTATTTCGCAATACATACTGAAAACGCGTTTTCCCCTAATGAAACTTTTCGGTCGAACGTTAAAGAAAAATCTCTGAACATTATCTGAATACGTACAACTATAAAAGCGCTTAGCGTTGCATCTTCGTAAGATATTTTTCTTTAGAAATGCACGGTGAAAATCCCATCTTATTCCAAACATACCGCATCCTAGTATCATGTTATTGTGAATTTCTAAAACGTTTTATATTGCAGACCACTATTGCTTGTTACAAATAAACGTATTACGCACGTAAATAAACGTGCAACAGATGATTTCATTTTCATTTATTTCGAACAGTAATGCTTCAGCAATGTAAATATATAGAACATTAGAAACGACTATAATTACTTTCAATTACTTTCGATTATTTTTAATTAATTTCAATTATTTTCCTTTTTAATCTGAGGGGATTCTAAACTGCACAGCAACATAAAATATTAAAGTTTTAATTATTCTCGTCTAAGTCGTAACAAATTTGTGCTTTCCAACCCCAACACGGTCTGACTGATGGCAGTGTTAAATCTTGCCGGTCGGCGAACCTCACGAAAATGGATGAAGAAAAATCCGAGGTCGGCTCGGGTTTCCCCTGAGGGTTACCCGAGATTGACACGTGCAATTTTTAAATAGATCCTGCAGGATGCAACCCTCCAACTGCTGCAAACGACGATAAGAAATGCGCTCAGACGTCAGCCGAGCGCACCATTTAGTTTCAGACAGATGCACTCAAACGTTCCGATGGTATTTCTGTGTTTTTTAAGCACAACATTGGTTTGTTTATCTAATCTAATATAATCATAACACTAATTTTTCTGTGTGTTTGTCTTTTCAGTTAACACTTGAGCTGCAATTTACTCTGCTGCTATAAAGATTGAACAAAATAGACTCGGGTAATGAAAAGTAGATATCTTATAACTTTATTCGAAAACGCATACGTTGATGTTTTCAATGGAGTGATTGTAAATTTAATTAATCCATTGAAAATATCAACAAATGCTCAGTTAGAAAAAAGATGATTTATATTCTCTTTTATCTGCCCCTATTTAATGCAATCTTCATAACAGTTCAGAGCAAATTGAAACCCGAGCGTCACATGAACTGAAACAGATTCATTAGCGCAATTATTATATTATTATAATGAAAATTTATGCATTCATTTGCTTAAAGTATTAGATAATAATAGTTGAAATATTATTTTTTAATTCTAATGCATTTATAAGCCAAAATCGAAGAAAAAATGAAAATTATTTCAATTCGAAGAAAACTAAATATATACGTTTGATTCATAAAATAAATCCATTGTAAAAAAAGAACACGGTTCGGAAGAACATGCTATCCAAAGCCCAGATTACTTTCTATGTGTATCCATATATTATATATGTATCTGTACTTTGTCATATCATATACAAAATTATTCAAAATCTAATGGAAAGAAAGGAACACTTTCTTTTGAATTGTTTCTTTGATTTTTTTTACCTTCGGAACAGAGATTTCAACGGGAGTGGATCTGGCCGGGATTTTCAGAAGTCAAATCGAGCGATATTCTTTTTATTCCGGATAATCTCGGATTACTCCAACCTCCTTTCCACCTTTTCTCCCTTTGGCGAATGTCTCCAGATTTTCATACTGATTTTCAAAGGAACTTGCTCACATACCCGAGGACAACCCGAAGATTCACAACCTCGAAAATCGTAATATAAGTTAAGTTCAAAGCAAACATTCGCATTTATTTTCCGATTACCTTTTTATTGATCAATTTTTATTGTAATTGTTTTTTTTTTCAATAGAATTATGATTATTGAAAATAATATGTATTAATAGCTTCATTTTGAAGACTTAAATGAAATAATATTTTAAGTAATATTAATGTTGAATGTTACAAGTTTGACAATCTCTGTCTAAAGTAAATTCAGTAGACATTTCATGTTCAGGAAGCAATTACGAAAATGCAACAATGGATAATTCCAGAATCGCGCCCTACAAAACACTGTCGATAAGGGAACAAGTTTCTATATAAAATGTACGATATAAGAGAATTTCATAAAGTGGAAGAGTCCTAATTGAATTACACTCGCCCTCCCCTCGAAATGAATTTTTATACAGAAAATGGCTTTCTCTTTCTTTCTCGTCGTACTTTTTACATTAAACTTTTCATAGTGAAGAAGTTTTTCTCCACTTGACGGTTCACCTTGATACAAACTTTTCACTTATCGTGCGAATTAAAATTCGTTACCAAAAACAAATTGTCTGAACAAATAATCAACTCCGCGTTCACTTAGCGATGTGGCTATTTCGTGATGAAAAGAATTAATACATTTTAATGATTTTCTTTCAATTTAAATTACTTTTTTCCAGAAACTTTTTTATTTCATCACGTATCTTATCGCCGAGGTAGCTCAATCGGTAGAGCATCAGACTTTAAATCTGAAGATTCCTGGTTCGAATCCGGGCTTCGGCATTCGGTATTTTTTATCATTTAATTTAATTTTAATATACTTATAAAACGTATACTTTTGTATACGAATTAATATTGATGTATTCATATGTAAAAGTTTTTTTTTAGTTTCACACAATCATATCTTAGGTGTTTATCATTATTTGCGTCACGAAATTTCATGTAATGAGCTCACCGATGCCATTTTAACCTTTATATCTTTAATCAGTTTTTAATTTTGCAAAAAAATAATATCAAAAATAAAACAAAAAGAAAAATATATAGCCGAAATAGCTCAGTTGGGAGAGCGTTAGACTGAAGATCTAAAGGTCCCTGGTTCGATCCCTGGTTTCGGCAAAACTATTTTTTTAAACATATCAAATCCCACTAAAATCAAAACAAAACCCAAAAACCGATCCATCCGATATTTTTTTTCATGCCATTACAAAGCGAATATAACAAGATCATCTCAACATTACCCCAGCCGCTTTCGCCAACTTACGTCGAACTCTTCGACCGAATACAAAGTCGTAATTGAAATTCGAACAGTGTAGCAAGTTCTGAGCGCAAACTTAACACACGCTCGCTCTTATTGGACACTAAATAGTCGAAATAGTCAGCAGTCATGTGCTGAAATTTAGTACTGAAACGGCTGACGTCCATGATCGTCAAATCCTAATGACCCGGTCGTCTCTGGAGGACTTCCGCGACCGATTTGCATAAACTTGCCCTGGAATAGAACACTGGCCGTTAAACCCGGTAAGAAACTTCGAAACTGCTCCCGCTGATGACTGATGACTATTTCCTTACATAGGCGCATCTCTCTGTTTATTATCGTTTCATACATAATGCATGTTCGACGATCGTAAAAGGCTATGCGCTCATTGTTCCCCCGGTTTGCGCTATCGTCTTTATTTTACTGTGCCATTGTCGACGAGTTGTGTGGTCAGATAATTGTCATTTTAGGTGTTGTACGTCGTTCGTATGATGCTCGTTTTAGCTGCTAATGGTCGAATCGCGACGCGGAAATGTTTCAGATACTTTGTATCGTGATTTATGTGAATCCGATTATTTTAGCGTCATATCGAGAATACAATCATTGTTATATTATAGTCAAATTATATACTGATAGTCTCTTGACTGAAATTTAGTAGTCTAACGTTGAAGAACCTGCAGGTGAAATTTTCATGCTTATCGTTGAAAGCGTCTTGCTGCTTTTATATTTAGAAGAATTAACGACTCGAAAACGAACTACTTTGTGTAAATAGTTGTATATTATTATTATAAAGCTTTATTCACAGAAAATATGAAAATTTAATGATTTTTCATTTTATTCTTCAATGACACAAATAGATACATATGAAGTATGTAGAATCATTCGAATTATTTTTTTGATCTTATAAATTGATAATTATTGTATTCAGAATATTAAAAGTCGATCGAGAATTGTATTAATTATAAATATTTATAGATTTTAGAAATTAAATTGCAAAAATTCAATAAAAATTGAAACGTTTAATAAAAAACGAAAAAAAATCTATAGGAAGGCTTAAAAACGAAATTGAATTAAAAATCTCCACCGAACGAAAAAAAAATCAATTTATTCAAACATAAAACGAATCCGCACCGGTGTGAAGCGGGCTTAACGCCTCGGCGCTAACGACCACCGTCACTAGCTCCACAATATGGGCGCGCGTTATAGCGCGTTATAACGCGGCGTTACTGCCGCGTTTGTCAACGGATAAGCGACCGAAGCTCTCTTCTGTTCTCTCTCTCTCTCTCTCTCTGTCGGACACCTACCTATGTACGTAGATGTGTGGCCGTGACGTGACGTGACGTGAAACCGCGGAAGCCGGAACGGATTCGGCAAAAACGGTTCGACGACGCCGTACCGTTAAACGTTACCGGCCGCATAAAACAATATGCTCACGACTGGGCGGATAACGATTTTATTCGTCGAGCCGTCTTCAGATGAGGAAGCAAATGTTGCATGAACTTCGATTTAATGTTTTCATGTATTTATCAGTGGTAATATAATGTTGAAGCACTAAATGATCTTTGACATATGCAGGTAAATGTGTGCTTTATGAAAATTTCTTATACACATAATAATTATCCCATCAAATATTGCAACAAGTTTATAGTAATCTATCGTAAAAACATATGTATTTTTAGTGAATTAATGTTTTTTGATACATATTCTATTATTATGTGCATAATATACGTGAATACATTCCCAAGCTTAGTTAATAGTAAAAGTATACATATGTATAATAAATGCACCCTGCGGCGCGTAGTGGTCATATTTTCGAATAAAACTGTCAAACTACTATGACCGTGAATGTCCTGTGAAACTTATCTGTTAGAAGCCAATATCTGACACGTCACGTAACGTGTTAAAGGGAAATTTCCTATACCACAAAGTCACGTCAATTGAGCGCGTTCATTTTTCAAAAATTAAACGATTCGCATCCCCCGAAGATTCTATCAATCCCCGATAAAATGAAGGTGGTTTAGTCGAAAGTTGTTTCTTCGTATGCAGCCGACCTTATTCTAGCATGTAGGTGGGCGGAAAGAAGTTTAAAAATTAAATTGCACACTTAAAAATAATTTGATGCATATCGGACACGCCCGTGGCGTTTTCCGCATAGCGTCGCGCGGTGCATTATGTTTTCCCGGACGAAAAACACGTAAAGCGTAAATGGTGAGTTTTATGGGGGTTTAAAATGGCGTTTATTTTAATTGTTTTATTATACGGACGGCGCACCTATCGGTTGGTTTATTTCTTTCGTTATTTTTTCAAATTGTCATCGGCGGTGTCGTTTAGAATTAACATATGAATCGTTATTGCTTTGATCAATTAAAAGCTTCAATTTCACGTATGTGCAAACGTTCATTATTCTACGTGTGTAGTTATGCTTGAGTACGTTGGACAATTTGCCGGTTCAATTTAACTATCTCCTTTGAAACATCGCCTTGAGGCGATCGGTTTATTTCGAGATACATCCATATAACTTTAACGCTGTGTACAGTAACAAAATTAATTACCAACAAACTGATCCGATTGATACAATCATATTACATCCTGAATAACGCATACGTAACTAATGTTTTGAATGAGAAAAATATGTTTATTTTCAAATCAAGCTAGAATAAATAGAGTGCTTATATTGAAATTTTAGAAATGATATTCAACTTCTTATCATTCACTCTCAATTTGGATAGATTAATAAAAAGGGGATCTCGCCGTTCGTAATTCGAGGAATCGCAAAGTATAATATTTGTGAAAAGGCACACTTCGCGGATATATTTTCGAGTAAATATTTATTTATTGTACGCACGCCGATTTGAATTTAAGATTTTCGCCGGAGTAAAAGAGAGTTTTTCCGCGGAAAATTCGAAACGAATATCGTAGCCGGCGGATAATTTTCCACATTATTCATTCGAAGCGTCTCTGTATCCGCTAAGCCCGTCACCCCCCTTGTTCCGGCACCGAGAACAAAAAATATATCATTTTATAGGAATCGAACAGAATCAAAACACACAATTTATTTCGAAAATAGATCTATCAATCATAAATATAATTCAATCCTTATATTCAACCATAGACTGTAATAAACATTGATGCTTTAACGAATTTTCTATTTTTACTTTTTCATCTTTATCACATTTTCAATTTTAGCAATTTATATTTAATAATTCAATGAATTAATTTTCAGTTTAGAACTAGATACATCACAAAGGGACCCCACCATTCAGTCTATTACGAACATTCCACTCTAGAATATGATTAAAAAAAATCTAATGCATTTTCAATTAATCAAGTAACTGATGTGAATTTTGATTCCGATCGCCTTGTGTAATACCACACAACCATATAAGAATTTTTACATAAAACGGAAGTTAGAGTATACGTACACAAGACAACAGAAAAAAAGGAAAGTCAAGAACCAACCACCCCTCGATTCCTCTCTCTATAGTATATTTCGAAGGGCCTCGCGCTCATTATGTAAATTATCAATGTGCGTATTTATTATTCCCGTCTTCCGGGAAATTCTGAAAATGACAGATTCCGAGTGCCCGGGGACTTTGGTTCCGCTCTTCGGCGATTATTACTCACAGACGACATGCACAGGCGTCAACTTGCCGAAGCTTTTTTTTAAATATTTTTCATCTATTATGCATATGTATACGTGTCTCTTTTCGTTTTACTTTTCATTTTGGGTAGTGGCGGCGCGATTTGGGGAAAATTTGAATTTGAAATTTCCACTCGTGTATAAAAATGTTGGGGCCCGCTTTAAGTTTCGCATACTTAAAACGATGCTAAGCTCGAGGAAAATGCCTCGAGAGCTCGTTCTTATTTTTTTATTTTTGTTAGTACGGTTAGTGACCTTGCTTTTTCGTTTATAACTGGGCATTATTTTGATATTCATGGATGTTTTTGAATAATTTTTAAAATGAAATGAGTAGTTTGTATTTACAGATTTTTTTAAATATACTATTCAACAATAATATTTAATATTTCATGATAAATATTACATATCGACGTACATCAAAAACCATTTATGCGGTCAATCGACGCGGCACTAAAACCGACACATTACCGATTCGAAAAGCATTTACAGAAAATATAATAATCCACATTGAAAACTCGTTAAAATTTTATTCAATAATGAGCTCATTGCGGTTATTTTCCATATTCGATTCATAGTTCGATCATGCGTTCCGGTTGCGGCTTGACGCACAGTTTCGTTCCCTTTTAACGCGAATCGCATGAATTTCTTATCGAAATTGAATTCGAGCGGCATTCGGTCGACAATCGAGCGAAATTTACACGCCTTCGACACAATGTTACTATAACCGAATCGACGTTTGAATCGGCTCTTTGATTATTCATAGAGTGTTGGCTGCGTTTGACGAGCGCGCGCGTGCGTTCGTGCCATTGTGGCACGTCGACAATGGAATCGGCTCAAAGGAAAGTTTTACCAGTCAGGAAATCATTTCATCAATGATGTACGCCTAAAACGTGTATTCTCGCGTAAATAAAGGCATATTCACGTTTCCTATACAGTGACAGCCACACACTCGAATGACGAGAACGATTCATAAAAATAATATCACAAAAAAATCTCAATATTAATAATAATATTCAAATTTATATTTATGTGCATGTTTCTTTATATCTTTTTCAAATTATCACAGCAACTATAAAAACTATATATCCAAGATTGAATTTTAATCATATGACTGCAAGAGTACGTTCTTAACGATATGGGGTCAGTTGTGATAAGTGCGACTAGCATCAATATCTCAGAAATCAACAGACATTAAAAGAAATGCTGTTTAATATGCATAATATACACTACATAGGCCTTTTTTAAATTTTTAATTTCGGATTGTGAGATAAAAATATCAGACACACTCGCCCCGATTGTTCCACATACCGCATCAGACCCTAATGTTGAAAATGTACGATTATAATAGGATAAATAAACAGAACCTTTGATTCTAAAGTTTATAGGGTTAGACAAGAATATAGATCAAATCATAGCAAAACTCGGCCTCGTTCGCACAAAGGCGCATGCCCCCAAAGTTGCACAATCGCAGCTTTCACACAGCAAAGTTTCCGAAATGTAAAGGTGCACTCATTCAATGAGCACGAAACGAATGCACGCGAGTTGCACGAAGCAAACAATACGTCGCGACTCACTAGGAAACCTAAGGGCGAACTTCCATCTAGTAGAAAACTTTGCAGCGTTCGCTAATTTCTGCGCTAATTAAACATTCGCATGTGCTAACATATCTGTGTGTGAGCATAAAGGCTTCGCGGGTGAAAAGAGATAAAGGTGTGCGTACACTCTGCTAACAAACGGTGGATTGTTCTCGCGGTAAATCGATCGATTATTTAATTTTGATGTTGTTTCGAGTATATTTATCGTGTCGAAATAGGTTTCGTTCGTTAAAAGCGGCTTACGTCCATCGTATCAAAGCCACTTTTCAAAATATGGTACGTTGCACCGATGCACTGGACGTATTTACAGTCATGGCAACAGCGAACCTCGAATGTAATTACCGAAAACTGAGGTGCACAAATGCGCTTTATGATTTTGATCCCTCTCAGCGATGCGAAACGATAGCAAGGTTGTGCTTTCAAACTTTTGAGTAGATAGATTGCATTGTGTCTGTTAAAGTTTGATTCTATGAAATTCATATGCACACATATCTAAAACAATGTTTGTATTCATTGACAATAAATTTCTACTGAAAACATACATAACTGTACAAAAATTTTATAGCCTCGAGTAAAACAGCTCAATTTCATTTAGAACATCCAATACTATAATTTACCGTCTGACAACGGAAGCTATTAAAAATAAACACCCGAACATCCTCGAATATTTTAAACGAACGCAATCATACAACCTTCTAAAAATCATACAAACACGAACATACGCGCTCATATATAAATTATACATTTGACTCTATACGGAATTAGTTATTCAGATTTGACTGCGTTCGTCCCGAGTTAATTTAACCCTTTCGGGCCAGGAACGGGCGCGAAGGTTTAACACCTCGACTCTCATTAGGGCAATTACGTTCGCCGAAGGGATTTTTACATTTATACCACGAATCCCGTACGCCGTATAAAGCCAAGCACAGGTGTCGAGGTTGATCCCGACGTGTTAAAAATATAATACCTGCCGGAATGCCGATCCTTTCTGGGTACCCATAGACGGGGAATAAAATGCCCAAACGAAAAAAATAAACGAACGAAAAGAATAAGTTTTCCGTATAAATTAGTCGTATATATTCCGATGTTATTATAAACTCTCCTCCCCGCGTATTATACGGAAGGCTGCAACTTCGATCCTTGTTTCGTTTCAATTTTTTTTTACTCATATACACATTTACATTTCGTTTCATTTCGATTCGATTTAGTCGGCGGTTTTTAAACTTTTTTTTTTCGTTAGAGGAAACGCGGATCTGTTTTGTGCAGACTCGTTCAATTTCGAATTCGGACGTGATTCCGAATAATGGCTTGATTTTAATAAATTCATTTTGCATATTTAGAGAGCACTTTTAAGAAATTCTTTCTTATTTCATCCCCTTTTAAATATCACATTTATATTTTGAATCATATAACGACCACACAAAAATGTAAATTCTGATCAATATTCTCTTAAATATTTAAAACTAAATACAATTACAAAAAAATATTGAAAACCCCTGCATTTATTCGATCAGGATGCGCCCATACATAAAATACACATATTCCTTTTATTATGCGTTAGAAACGGTTTATCTATTGGGCCTCACCTCTAGTACACACACATACATTCATTCGTTTAAAATGGTAATGAATTTTCAATATTTGTGATTAACCGACGAGCTACACCATTTGATTGTAGTTTGATGATGTTTTAAATGCATACGTAAACGCAGGTATATCATCATAACGTTATTTAGATTGTAGAGCTGTTTAGTTCCCACGAATTCTATAACGATTCGAATTCAGGTTTTGTGCGATTTAAATAGAAAATCGTGTTGTATAAGGATACATTTTGTTCGTGTCAGTGAATTTATTTTTTGGGATAGTGTTACTCAAATTTCATCGATAATCCCTCTACTGTAATGAATCTAGTTCTTATGAAATGTAATTAAATTGAGTAACATTTATCGATTTCAATTATCCGAATCTGGATAATCGGTAAACGGAATCGTACTGAAGCGTTATTATGGAAGATCGAGCGTTAAATTCAATCCGTGTTTCTGCATACATCAGTAATTGTCGTCGGTATGTTCCTCATAAACTATCAATCCAGATTCCCCCGTTCTAATTAACGGTTGTTTCCTGAATTGATTTCGACTAAGAGGGCGTTCGTCAGATCTCATTGTTCTTCGTGTGTGATCGAAGTGATCAAAAATTAAAATTCATCACGTCAAATCCGTTCGTCTATAGTTCGGACTTAAAAACGGGAGTGAATGTTACTTTCGGTCGTGTAGTACGCCAACAACAAAAGATTTACACCCGAGCGGGCTAAGCTTTGTGCAGATTAATGGATTTATTTTTAGAGAAGGTTCTGCATTATAAATGCGAACGAGACGCGAAGGATTAAAGGAATTAATTTTACAAGCAATTTGTGTAATTTAGCGTTTCTTATTGTGCTCGAATTTTATTTAAATTAAATCCGCGACGCCGAGCGGCGAATTTCCGCGTCCGACGATTTTCGAATGCGAAATTTTCCGATGCCTCTCCTCTCTCGGCTACTTTTCCCTTATACATACCCTTAGACATTTTTTTTATTGTCGAAAAGTCGCGTTTTCACGAATGTAAGTGGATTGTACGCGAAATAAAGCCGCACAAATATGTAAGCAAAAGCCGGCAAGACAAAAGAAATAACAAATCGCTTTCCTTCGGGTTTTCATACGTAATAAAAAAATGTACCGTTCGAAGTACGTATAGATGCAGACCTATGAAAAAAAAATTCGAAATGAGAAATGGCCGAATAAATCATTTAGCGCGTAACGCATAATTATTATACGAAAATTTTAATATTTTTCTTTTTAATAAAATGTAACCCGCTTCAAGGGGCGACCGAGTGCGCGCCCTCCTGCAAAGACAAATGTATCAAATAAGAATAAAATTTACTGCCTCTCTCGAACTGTACAATTTACTAGAACACAACAAAATATTTCGTTAGAAATCTCGAATTTTCCATCGACCGGCGCGCCTCAGAAGCGGATCAAAATCAAAAGAGCGCGGAATCGAATATATTTTTTCCAGCAGGCAGAAAAATCTTTTCGACAGTATTTATATACGGGCGTTTCAATCGTTATTTCCGTTCGACCTCAAATAATGTCGTTTGGGGCGCCCATTTCCCAGGCCACCCCCAAAATCCCGGGGGTGCCCCTTTTGCCGTATTGCCATCGGGATCGTGGGCCACAGACGAAAAACTATTTGCTTGTGTATTCCCTTTATGCGGAGGGCCTTTGTCGACACTAGATTGATGTTTGGTCAACATCGCAGTTTCGCTTTATCAACGGTGATGGATGTTCGGCAGAGATGGGCTCGATCTTCGAATCCGATGACGTCTCAATGTACGAGGAAAAATCTAGTGATTTTTTCCCATTCTCGTTATATATTTTTATTCGCGGGGAACACGTACGAAATCGGATAAAAAATAAATTTACTGCGGAAGCGGATCGATAAAATAACATCTTTTACGCGAACGCGCGCCCCGCTCATATTTATATGAGAGAGAAGCTTTACGGATCATTTCCAGTCGAGCCGCGAATACGTTATTCCAAATCTAATATCCAATGTTTTATTTTAGTGATTCGGCGTGTTTCGCCTCTAATCTCGTTCCAGGTTCGATCATTCTTTCGTGTCGTTTAAGGAATCCGAACCGTGACGTGATTGCGCGCTCGCATTCATATTAGATTATTTATTGCCAAGGTATATAATAAAATAATATATCTGCACATGAAAATGTCATTTCAGCCATAGATAATCTAATCACGATAATATTTATCCATAAAATTGGTTCACTATGTTATATAAATGTGTTTCCCTAAAATACGTAAATAGTTGATTTACTCAATAGGCATTCATTACACTACAATAGTGCTATACGAATTGAATAAGCGGAAACTTTTCCGCCCACGCGTGAAAATTATTTTGAACAATATTTCGTATCGTACCTTAAACACGGCCATGGGACGTAATTGTTTTTCGAGCCTTCCCATACTCGGGTCACTTTAATAAGGGTTTAGCCATTTTCCGACCGCTCCGTTTGCGTCACTTAAGAGTTTCCGCACACGTATAATTTGAAATGTGTACACGAGTTTCAAGTTAACTAGAGTTTGCATGTCGAGAACGTGTTTTCACACTGTGCGAAAGCTCCACTTTTGAGCTTTTCGCCTTCTATTTCTCTTCAGTACGCTCCACCATTGTTTCGACGAGCTTTCGCTCAAAATTTTCTGGTTGTGTAAAACCGCCAATCAAACTAACTGCAGGTTTAGCGTTTGGGGGTTTGTAATATTTTCCCGACTCGTCTTAGTTTATAAAGTGCTAATAGAAAGTTTCAGCGTCAATTCCTAGTAATACGATAACGATTTTGAAATAAATTCGTTCAAATATTCATATAAACTTTATCAATTTGTGAATACTGAATTTAACATGAAAGCAAACCGCTTCGTATTTGCATTAAATAGTTTTACATCGACCTAGTTTGGGAAAATTTATTTTTTCTCACTGGAGCCATTGTCTCGCACAGATATTCAAAACTAGGTTCGCGTTCGACAAAGTCGACGGCACCGTACACGTTCGCGGATATCCGTTTGTTAAATCATCGAATATTCCGTTTCGTAGAATTTACTGGATTCGAATTCGCGCTATTATTATTTCTGAGCAAATCGTAGCCGGTTACGGAGTAATATCCGGAAATTCGTGCGATTGTCGGATTTCTTACGAGCGCCACAAATAAGCAGCGATGCAACAGTGCATTTGCATTCCCGAATACTCGCTTCCTTCCTTTAACGCTTTCGCTCGAATGAGCTTTGTAAACTTCAGTGTCTCTCAAATGTCGATTTTGAATTTTTTATTTAAAAGTCGATGAAATTGTATATGCAGTATTTTTTGCTTAAGCCCAATCTTTAAATATTTAGTTGCTCAATTAAAAATATAAAATTCTCTGTCGTAATCTAAAACAAGAGCTTTGCGCTTCCATGAGTATACTATGAAAATCGCCAATAAACGCGGGAAAAATAATAGTTTTTTTTTTGTTTGTCAGCCACACACACTCCAAGCAGCATTCTTGCCTTTCCTTTTAATAAATAAAGCGATCAATCAAAATCTAATTAAGATATCAATTTAGATTATGACGCGGGGGCGTAGGCGCAGATCCGTCACACCCGCCGTCCGTTCACAGCACCGTTCGAATCCTTCGTACCAGTTTCGGCGGGAAAATTTCGAAAGCGTGAAAATGATAAAATAATAATTTCCACCGGGATGGACATCGAAGATTGCCCAGACGGAATCTGGGTCAGCCGTATTAAATCGCGGCCGCCCCCGAAGGCGTTTATCGGTTTTCGGATGCGAGCCGCTTCGTTGAGTGCAATTTGAATATCTGAAATTGTCATTACGATCATTATGGTATCTTTGTGCAGATTTAGATATGTTTTATATGTATTCGTGTTTTGCTGCAGGATTTTGTAAAACGGCAATGTTCTGAACCGAACGCTCTATAGGGACTCCTGTTAGAGCATTCAGATTTTTCAACGATTTGTTCTTGTTTTATATTATATTATATTATTTTCAACTTGAGTTGAAATTTTGCCGATTTAAATTAAATTTTTACTCATTTTGAACTGATAGACTCTAGCTTTTTTATCAATCAATAATATCAAATATGCCAATATTAGATATAAAAATAAAATCCCAACACTAGATCATCTTTAACTCACGTTCAATAAATACATATAAATTCATTTAATTACGTAATTATTGTCAAATGTGAATAGAAGTCGCATCAACAAAATTTGCTTAATTTTAATCTCATCTCTACATCACTCTTGATTCTAATTCCGTATTTGCATCATAGTCAATCATGCGTTTCGTTCAGCTCGTTTAACTTAAAGGTCTTGATTGCACTTTCTTCGAAGTATGTAAATTTATGTACATGTACGAACGTTACTACAAAACTATATGAACGCAGCCTGACCTACATGAATGCTATCCATCAACTCTTTAATTAAGGTACATTTATCCTCGATTAGATATGCAAATTATACGTATTAAAGCGTTAGAAAATGCATTTTTGAAAAATAGTGTCACATCATTTAAGCCTTATTTACCATATGCTCTACTTCTCTCACTTTTGTATTATATTAATTGAATGGAATTTAAATTGAAATTTTATTCAAAGAATATGATGAAAAAAATTAATAACCAATTTCAAAAATTCACTTTTTTATTAAAAAAATACTTTAAGTGTATTGCCGTCAAAATGTTGATGAATTGCACCTCTATCGCGACAATCAATCTTATTCCATTTTTCAATAAAACGAATCGATTGTTGAGGTCCAATATTTCAATTTTTGGTTAGCAACATTAATAAACGCTATCATTTAGCTATAACTATCACATCATATAAAAAAATATAATTACTAAGGTCAATAAATTTAATAAAAAAATAAAAGACCGACCCTTAAGACCAATTCAGATACATGCATCCAATCCAAAAATAACAAGACAAACATATACACCTGTGCAAGTCAACTATGAGACGACTTTATGACAACTTCTCTCAATCATACAGATCTATCTAGCAAATCTCTAGACTGGACGCACATGAAGTAACGCTTGAGCCAAAACCACCTAAGCGCAATCAACCCAAACAAAAGCACCGAACACACTACAAAAGCACACTTCCCTGAGCACATAGACAACTAAAAGCTAAACAAAACGGCTCGAAAAAGCGCGGACGTTGTTTAATTCGTACGTCACCTTCGAATTTACGATGCGCCATCGGGTCAGCGAATGCACCGGCAATTGCATAGCGCGGATAAGTTATCGGCGGACATTTGATCTCGCCGGACCCCGAATAAGTGACCATTATTTTTCTTTTATGCCCGCCTTTGGCTTCGAACCAGCGCGCTTTCAGCTCTTTTATGGACGACGCCGTTTTTACCTTTCCCGTATAGTATGGTACGGTATACCACCGGCCCCTAATGTACCGCTGCGCTTTATGGCCGGCTCGTGTACCCACTACGTGCGGTGTGCTGCTGGATTTATGCAAATTTTACCGGGAGGCTGTGGATTTTTGCTCTTTTGATTTTTCTGTCGATTCGGTTGTGGTTTTGGTACGATGCAAGGTCGATTGGTTCGATTTTTGTCCATGATACATTCTTTGTTTACAAGGAGAGTGCACTTAAATATCCTTGCCGATTTTGATGGAGGTTTATGAAAATTTAGTTTGAGTATAGATGTGGAGTAGTTGTGAAGAATTAAAATGCAATTCTAGATAGTTTTTCAGTTGTCACAGGTCTGAATTAGGTATATTATATTTTTAGGTGCACTAACAAAATAATGATTTATATGAAACAGTATTATATATTTTTAAATGGATAAAAAACTTTATTTTGTTAAAGCACTTTACCAAACTTTGACCTGCGTTAACTAAAAAATTGTCTAAAGATATGCATTCTTCCTTCACAACTTTATCATATTTATACTTGCACTATATTTCCATTAATATAATAGTAAGTTTCGTTCAAATCAATGGGGAACTACCTCCATGATAATGATTCTAATTTTTCAAGATGATTTCAAATAATTCAAGAAAAATCTGAATTTCTACATACAATTACATTATCAGTAGAAATATTTGAATCAATCGATATAAAATAGGCTAAGAAAATTGAATAAATTCATAGAAAACTTTAAAGCCGTATTCAATCGCTTCATTTTCTTCAGATTCAGATGCATGCACTTTCCGAATGGTTCGAATGTGTCGCCGGAATTTATTCAGATTGCGATCGGGTCTTTTGTTTGAGCTTTTCAATCCATTGTGAGTTTCCCCGCGAAAAATGTACGCTCAGATATCGAAGAAAATGCAGCATCGGCGGCGATCTTCCGCAATTTTAATGAAGTGAAAATGGCGCTGCGGAGAAACTTTCCCAATTATACTCCGAAGGAATCTTTCAACGATGGTATTTCCTCCATTCTGCCTTTGTTCATCTTCTTTCAACCTAGTTTTTCTCTGGTCACATTAATTTGCAAATTGCCGAAGGAGTAGAATAAAAAATAATATCAAGACTCACGACAAGAATATGGCTCTTCTCATTAAAATCTCGTTTCATTATATGTAAATTCTTTTAACGACAATTGCATCAGATTTTTTTATTATATTCTTAATGTTACAGATAATTTTACCTAATTATTTTACATTTCTCAATTAATTTTATTCATTTTAAAGTAAAGCTGCTAGGGTTGAAACTCCAAAAAGTAAATAAGATCGTGCAATAGGAGTTACAGAATCAATTAATTGATCAATACAAGATGAAAAAGGTTTTGTCCATTTTTAGAAACTATTTAATCAAGTTATTTTTTAATTAAATATTCGTGAAAAATAAACATGTCTGCATATAAATAAATCAATTAAGAAAAAGTGTATGTGACTCTTGATAGTAAACGATAAGACCCAAACTTAAGTATATACGAAAATTTTAAATCACTAAATCATCGGTTAGCTATATTTTCATGTTGTATAATCTTAAGTAGTATGACGAAGAACAATATTACAACAGAACTGCAATAAAAATAACGACAGAAATATAAAATTTAGCAGTTAAGATCCTCTGGCACGAAACGGCCGTAATTGAAACGGATGGCGATGCGAGTCATACAAGAGTCATAAATATCGCTGAAGAAACTTTAGTGAAGAAATTATACAAGGTTTCGCGTACACCGCCGCTTTATTGCCGAAGTTTGTTGGGGCGACACCGCGCGAACAAACTGCAAATATTGCCTGCGAAACCATTGCAGCCTGCATCGAAATTGCTTCGACCAATCTTACGACAAACTGAGCGGAAGCCCAGCGAAATTCGTCTACGGCCTCCCACGGGAACGGCTCGCATTTGCTCCCGTGGAAAAATGATGCTGCGCCAGTGGAAAACTTCGGGAAAACTCCGATTCGAACTTTTTAACTGCTTACATTGTGTACTTGCAATAGGACGATTCTCTTTTAATTCCCGTTTCAGTTATAGATACATTATTTAACAGTCTCTTTTACATAGTATGTCACTTAACATAGCTTATATTTTAAACACCCAATGACCGAACGTTGCATATGGTATTGCTAATTTCATTGGTATTGCAAAAATAAACAATATGACCATCAAAAAATGTGGAAAATATGACTCATATGAGATAGATATAGAGCTATGATAAGGCTCATTCGGCGTCGAACAGGACGCCATCATACGAAATTGGCGTAAAACGTCACTCAATCGAACTGTATTCAAACAAATGAATTGTAGATATATAAATAAAATTTCAGAATAATAATATAATTATTTATTATATTTTGGGAAATCGTTGAGAAAAACAGCGTTTTTCTGTTGGGGTTCTGCAGTGTGGACAATTAATCAATAAGGGTTGTCCTCGGCTGGAAAATAAAGCTGCGATCGGAGCTTTCGACAGGTGCGTGTAATTAATACCGGGAGGTTTGTGACCCTTGCCATTGAAAGCTTTCGCGTGTTACTTTCATTCGAATCGGGGATTGCCAATTGAATCGACCAGAATAAACCTCAATGTATACATTGCACTTCGTAGCATGTTCAGAAAAAAAAAATTGATTTATTTCTTTTAAAAAAATCTATATAAAACACTGACTTTTCAGATATTTTAATTAAAATAATGCGTTATATAGTCAGTCTTTTGTTTTAATATCACAATTTTATAAAATTAAATTTAAATTTTCTAAGAGGACAAAATGGCTTTTAGATGCAAATTTTTAATGAACACCGTTTTAATATTGACGAAAACAATGAACCTTTCCGATCGGTAATTGCGTTTTATTTTTTTCTTTCACCTCTGAAAATATTTTCAAGTGGACGATTTCAGTTTCAATCAATTTCGGCTTCCTCTCCTCGCCAGTCCTTATTTTCCGTTATCGTTTCGTCTAATTCCACTTTTGTCGAAGCCTCGTCTTAATTTCTCGTTCGTTCCGCGGCAAACAACGGTTAATTTTTCCGAGCATTTTTTATGTCGCCCCTTCACATCGTAAGCCTCCCGGCTTTGTTGTGTTTACCTTATTTTGTTTTATATTTTTCGGCAAAAGCGATATCGCTTTTGTTGTCAGAAAAATAATTCGAAACGTGTATCAAAAAACCGAGTTGATTTTAATCCCGCATTTTTCCCTCGTCTTAAACGTTAATATAGCAAACGAAAGTTTAATGAAGGCGGAACGCAATTGCTGCATGAAGCACTTTACGATTCAAATCAAACGCATGCGAGATGCTATCTTTTGCGAGTTCAGTCAGCGTCCTTTGTGCTTTGTATCATTGTACGTTCGGATTCGCATCGCATCGTCAATACAAGAAATACAGTTCATACAAACAGAACAGTTTGCATCGGGCGTTCCAACAAAGAATCCATTATGCGACGATAAGCTTCTTTCACAACATGATATTATACTTTCCAACTCTCCTCAATACGTTCATAAATTGAAATATGTAAGCTTAAGACTAATAATTCATTTATATTCAAAAGTTGAATGATGATAAAACGGTGAAAAATCTTGGAAAAAGAAAATTTTCTCGTTCTTGGTAAAATCCGGAAAAACTCTTTTAAACAGATGAAAACCAAAGGAAAACCATAAAGAAATGGTTTCCACAGTCATTCCGGGAAATCTTTTACTGACCGATACACGACTTATTCATTTAAATATACCCAATATGTAAATATAATAGATAGAAAATTCAAAAAATATATAAATTCAATTATAAAGAACCTCTCCATCCCACTTGTTACATATGTATACCTCACTCTATTTCCATTTATAAGGCTAGCCTATTCGAGAACCATCAACATTGAGCAAAACTAAGCATGAAGCATTTACATTTAGGAAACTTTTCATTTAAATCCGTTAAAAAATTTTTTTTAAAGGATAATTCATTGGGGGGCATACAAAATGCCAAAAATTCGCATTAAACCTCCTCTGAACTCATGCGCATATCACACAGGAGCAAACGCCATGAACAACAAGCGTAAATGGTTTTCGCGAATTATTTGATCCACCACGACGTTCGTGCGTGAATCGCGCAAGAATCTAAAGCGGGCTTTAATTATTCATTTCAAAATCGTCAAAAATTTAATATTCGCACGAAACTTCAATCGATTCAGAGCTCACAGTTAAAGCATCGACCTCCTCGAACAGTCCACTTGAAAAATGCCCCTTTCGCTCGTCGGGGGCATCAATCAAGAGCCACCATTCCCCGTTCATTAAGACTCCGCTGGAATGCAAGAGTGCGCTTCGCCGTTGCCCCGACAAACAACACTTCGCCGGCTGTTATTATCGTGCTACGCCCATAGTGATACATACAATACACAACGCGCAACACAAACAAATATAAAAGGGGGGTCTGTTGCGCGGTGCAGAGTCGTTAGGCGAACTTGGTTTAATGCAAAATTAAGATTGCGAAGCGGTTCGTCGCATAAGTGCAGCGCACCGCCGTAGGGTGGGTCGGATGAAAAACTACAATGCGCTCTACGTCGTCGTCGTTTCGCAATTGCCACTTAATTTAATTCGTCAAAATGATGTTGCTGCGATGCTGAACGTTTGTCGCTCATGCTGAATAAAGTGCTCTTGATAAATTAGAGGTTTTCGTGGAAAATGTTGGCGATGTCGGTTTAATAATTTCGGCTAGATTATGATCCATTTTGAAAGTGCTTTTTAATTTGTCGTTGTTTGATATTAATTTTTAATCTCACAATGAGATAAGAAGAGAATAATTCATTTAAAATTTTTGAATTCGAAAGAAATAGTGCTGCAGGTGAATATTTTTTCATGATTTCTGAAAATCATTAGATCACTATCGATGATAATTGGATTTCGTTGACGTGATAAATCTTATTAAGAGTGATCACGTCTGTACGTTGTTTCGAAGAAATATCGTAAGCGTATTGGAAAATACTGTGTGAAGTGATCGTGTTAAACGGAGGACGACTTTAAACCATTTGCACAAAACTAGACTTATATCGAGATGAATTGTAACACACACTAAGTTAATCTAAGCTTTCACGAAAAAATTAAAACTCAACTGATCTAAAAATCTAATCTAATCCAATGACAGTTACCTCAAAAATTCTAACTATAACGCATCCATTATATTCGAAAATAGATCAAACCACACTTCTAAGTGCATATTTCAAACTTTATCAATGTTATTTCATAACACAATATGCCATCAATAAGCGCCGCCTGAAAGCATTTTCGCCTCGCCTATCCGAAGCCGCAACATCGAAACACACATTATACGGAGCATTATTCAAAACCCGACTCGGTTGAATTTAAAATAAAACTCAATTTAATGTCGTATGCATTTCAGCGATACATTGTCGGAAACGGCGAGCCTTTGAGCCGCGACCTCTTTTTCCCCGAAGAAGGCGGAGAGTTTATAAAAACTAAATTGAACCGTCAAGTTCCATTTTGTGTGCACACACACACAACGACACCGTATTATATACTATTTTAAGTCTATATATAATATATTATATACGTGTAACGAAATGGCGAACGTTTCGGCTGTGATAGAACCTTCACACAACGAGAACACGGTGTGTGCACGTGGCGTGTTCTGGTTTCTGATCGTAGTGCTTTTCTCGAAACTACAAAGGAAAACTAACGCGGCCCTCAAAAGGAAAGGAGTTTCTGGTGAATTTGATCCGTCGATATTAAATGCACTTACATCGGGTATGTGGATGTGTAGTGTGTTTACAATGCAACGCATCTGGGGGAAAGTTTCGGCGGTAATCGATAGTTTAGCGCGGGAAAAGCCTTTTATTTAACCGTTTTTATGCGGGGTGCACCGTTTTAGGGGGATTGAAAACGGGAAGTGCTTTTTTCAATTTTGTCGAAACTGTTCGTCGTTAAATAGGTTCTATATGACTTTTGTAGATATGACTGTTACAGTGCGAGCTTGACTTTTATCGAGCCGTATTTTTGTGTCCGTTTCAATTTAATATTAAATTTTGTCTAAAATAAAAGACAATTGGAGTCAATTCGCTATATTTAAAATTCCTCGAAAAGGATCTTTCTTCTATTGAGCAAACTTCGTTCGAATCATAAACAAAAATATAAATACGCCTTTGAATGAGTCGCTCAGAACTAATCGTGACTCACTTTACTTTTTGAGGAAAAATAAGAATGAAATCTTAAAGTACTTGGTTTATTCATTACTTTTCATGCTTGGAATATTTTTCCTGAATCATAAAAATAAATATAATTAAATTTCCTTTGTATTACCACTGAATAACAAATCATTAATTTTAAAAGCCATTTTAATTAATTATGTATTCTAATATAAAGTGATCACATCCGTAGCCGTAGCTTATAATAACCAAAATGTATGTTTCAGAAACACATAATAAACATTCGACTCATTTTCTCGACTTCTCACCGAACAGATTTAATCACGTTCAACTCTGAACCGCTCAAATATGGAAGAGATCAAATTTTTCAAGTCCGATTATAATAATGAGCAACAACTTCAATACTCGAGACCCCCTAACGAACGGCGGCGAGGGTAAGTCAACATTGAATACTGTTCTTCGCAAAGCGAAAACCTGGATCGGAACGGAACGGGGTGCGTTTTTGAATAAGCCGGGATTAGAAAAGGCGTGCCTGCGACGGCTTATTATCCCCGACGACTTAATTTAATTCGGTATTCCGGAAAAGGCCCCGGATAAATATTTACGCGACTTTTGCGCGGACCTTTTATCCTCTTTCGGGCATCTTGTACCGGGTGGCGCAAGAGCGACGACGCTCCGCAGATCCGAGGGCTCGATACGAAAGAATACGGTCGGACGTAAACTTTCAGGCTTTTCAGGTGCTCCTTTTTTCAGCAGCCTTTCGTTTGTTCTCGAATGCGTTTCAGGCCGTTTCGCAGCGCTTATACGAGGAGCCCCGAAGACTCTAATGCGCGAATAAAAAGGTGTTTGTAGGTTTCGCGTGTGCGCGGTGTGATTGTGATTTTATCTGTGCTTATATAATGCGTTTGTATTTTTTTTTTTTTTTGTATTTTGTGTTTTGAATATTTCTAGGTTCGCTTAGAAATTTTGGGCTTTGTCCGAGTACGGTTGGGAAATGTGCGTGGAAATCGTTTTACGTGCGCGTAATTGTATTTTTATCTTCATGCATTCTTAATATCATTTTCGTATTTTTATATTAGATTTTCCTTTGAAATTGATATTTTTTCACTCATTTCCTAAAAATAAAATCTATATCGGAAATAGATTCAATTGGTTATATATTTGTAGACTATATTTATTCGAATATCAATTTCAATTTTCATATTATTCTTCATCGAAAGATCGATTATAGTAAAAAAAATGATATTATTATGACATATCAACTGAGAGCACATTAATCATTTTCAATATAACTTCCAACGCTTGAAAACAGCTAGACGACACTTCGAGAAAAATGTCCGCTCTTATTATTCTATCATTAACTACGTGTATAACCATAAAGATGAATAATACTCCACCGTCGTGCACCCCGCACTTCCGACTCGCTCATATATAAAATCGTATCATGCACCCCAACATTTTGTACGGTTATTAATTTTAAAATACGACGGACATCCCCTATTCTAGGAAAATCGCTCCGCTTAAGATAAAACACCTATCTCCCGCCAACAGTGGACGATCTTTAAAACGGCGCCGAACTTTCGACGCGTAAATAACACACCGACCCGAAAGAAGAAGAAAGAATATGAAGGGAAAAAAGCGCAGAAAAAAAATCGCGCATAATACGAGAACGAAGAAAAACTGAAAGCGCCTTGAATATTCAAAGATAACGACGCCCTCGAACGCCGCCCATACAACGAGCCCTTTTTTCCCCATCAACCCCTAGGAAAACCCCACCGACGACCTCCGGAGATGATAAATTACAAATGTGGGCAAAAGACATTCAAAGGCGAGGTGAGCGGAACGGGCGGACCTCAGCCTCCCCTTCGGCGCTAAATCTCTCGACGTTTTTATTTACGCGTATAATGCAAAAAAAAAAGCTCAGAGTCGAGAGTGAAAAAAATAAAGCACGAAATAAGAGGAAAACTCGACCGGGTAATGTGGATTTCCCCCGACGGGACATTGTTCGCTTTGTGCTTGTGGGACATAGTTCGATGCAATGTCCCGCATTCGATGACCCGCATCTTATGCAGAAAAGTGCAGAGCTTTTAGCGCTAAACATGCAGAAGCTTTTCCGGATACTGTGTACATAATGTAACGTTTGGAGTTTCTTATCTCAATTTTGTTTTCATTATCTCGTCTCTTTCGCAGTAAATAATTTCATATTTTAGCATATCGAATCGTGTTTGTTTGTGTGTCACATTCGCACAAAGGATAGTTAGTGTCGTCGTTATTATACGAATGGCGGGGTTAAATATCCATTGTGACCGACTTTGTAAGCGCAAACTGCACTTGAGTCTCATTACATAGGACAAGACCGTTTCCATTCGAAAGTTCTTGCTAGTTCCGTTGCAGGACAAATGAAAACTTAGTCATAACAACACTTGCTCGACGTCTTAAGTGGAAAATTTTAAACGTTAACTAAGCATATTCTTATTTCAAAGTTTAACTGTTTTAAAGTCATAGAAGGCGATCTTTTACAATATGCATTCTTATTTCGCGTAGGATATTGCACATGAAAAAATGTTATACATCCGCAAGCGGTATGTGGAGAATTACATTTTTCAATGAAACACTTTTTTCGGTATGCACATATTTCATGCAATAATATTTTTCAATTTCTTTTCCCCGCGGAATGCATCGAACGATCTTTCAGAGAATATCCTCGCTTAAAGTACTCTTCCATCCCCTACGTTTTTAATCCGAAATCCCCTGTCTGTCACGCGAGATTGTGCCACGTTTGTTTATTTATTTTCAAATATTAAAAATATATCTCGTTCCCAGCACTCGGCTGAGCCCCTCTTTCGCATAATACACGTTCACCTATCCGAACCTTTTCAAATTTGTCGAAATCCTCTAAGCGTCGCCGATTCGAATTTCCCTTTGAACCATCGACATGTGCAGCTATCAAAAAATTTGCATCGAAAAAACCGACATGACGGATTGCACAACATCGATCATACAGAGCAAACAGATTTTTTCCTTCAAAAATGACCAATTCATCCAAATTTCAACCATCGACCGATACAAAGGAAGCAACCCTTACGGATATAAAAATACATCATCCCCACGGTTTGTTTACCTTGTACGGAGTATCTCGACGTTTCGCCTCGGGGATTTTTAAGAAGATTACCAGAGCACTTTGATAAGTTTTCCGCGAAGGAAGAGAGGCAAGTATCGGGTATGGGGTCCTTTGACGCGCGATGCAACCCAGGGAACTTTTCGTAAAACCCCGTCGCCGTCGGCGGTAATCGTTTATACGAAGTTGCGAAAACTATACGCGAATTTAATTTGGATCGTTTCATATTTTAAGGCGTCCCGGGTCGGACGCTAATCCGGACGGATCAATGTGTAGAATATTATTAGTCGAGAGGTTCGCGTTCGGGATCTGTTGTTGATTAAGTAATAAGCTCGCGTGGAAATTGCTAATGCCGCATAAACTCATTTCCCGAGGATTTTCTTCTCGAGTTTTAGTGCGCGTTTTCGTGCGAGCGTGCGCCACCCGCTTCGTACAAGATTGTTTTAAATTAAGAAACTCTAGTTCCCTAGAATCAATTTTCCATGTGAATAACGTTTTGATATTATTATACAATACAAGTTTTTGCCAAGTTGGGTGTGTGTGTGTGAGCGCGTATAGCGTATGAGAGAAAATGAAACAATTCGAAACTCGAAATAGGTCATTATATTAAGATTTAGTTCGGATTAATTTTAATTCCGAATATATTTACGAATTTCAAAAAAGATATTTTTTTCGTCGAAAAAATATTATTCAAAATAAAAAAAGTATCATACGATCTGCGGTTTGTATTTCGCGAGCTCCACACGACTCGAACTTATATCCGAAATCTGAATTCGAATATATATTGTTTTCCATGAACTTTTTCAATTCGCCGTTCAATGAATACACTCATTCGCCATTTCGACCGTAAAAAACAAATCTCTTCCGCCTTCCACCTCACCCTAATACACGCACGTACAACACACCCCCTCGACCTCACAACCCAATCTCTTACCGAGTAATATGAGACTCGGAATCGGAAAAAGAACGGAGAAACTCCCGTTTCCCGACCCGTCCCGGGAAAGTGGGATGAGTTCACGTGAAATTCCCGAACGATTCAATGGGAGAAATGGAATCGCGGAAGAGATATACCGCGGTGGATGGTGGATATTAACAACGGTATCATTTGCTCCGTTTATTGAGGGCCTCGGTGTGTTTATTGTGTATAAAAAAAAGGTCTCTGAGGTTTTGCATACACAATGGCGTATACGCTTTAATAACGCGGACTTAGAAGGGTACCCTGCAGGATAAAGTACAAAAAATAAAAACGGGACGCAAACGAACGTTTCGAACGAGGGTTTACTATTATGTATCATTGTTATATTATTACGGGACGTAATGAATTATTGATGACGGTCTGTGTGTGTCTTTCGCGACGGTTTTGTGTTCGGTCGATGTAATGGAAAACGTATTATTCGATAGTTCGATGCGAATAGTTTACGGTTTTGTTTTGTTTGCGGTGCTCACTCGATTGTTCCGCCGTTTGTTTCCAACTTTACGTGTGTATAATATTTCAATGAACGCTTCTAAAACGTTGAAAGTTTTATCCGATCGGGACGAAGGGCGGTATGTATCCGTTTCGAAAGCATTCGAATTATTCGCACTGCACTACAGTTCCCGCCTCCAAATTGACTGGCTCGAAAAATTCTCGAGCATATTAAAAAATACCGAAAGCTAGTACCGACACGCATGAAAGCATATCGGAGATTCTTAAAATTCGACGACGTCGAACGCTTCAAAACGGACACTGATGAAAGAAATTCTTCCGTAGAAAAGAACTCGAATTTTTCCACAGGCACACACATAACACAACCCGAGACCACTGTCCATATAAACATACATACATTCAACTTTTGTTTCGAACGTTTCAATTCTGGTCCGGCTAACCGACGGATTCAATTTATTCCCGGCGCCCGTTTTGAATAATGGCCCGTTCCGGGCGAATTGAATCCGTCTTGCATTGGCGCCGGTGTTAAGCTCGTTCTTCTTCTGTGTGAAGTGGCATTTCGTTATGTGTGTATGTGCATTTATATAAAACACCACTAGGATGCAGCCGATGTGAATTTGCACCGTGTTGTAGATGAAACTCGGGCCGATAAAGGTGGTTGGTTTGGAAACGTTAGAGGTTGCTGAATTGCCTATTGAAATATTAAACCGAAGCGTGAACGCGATCCGTGGATTGTACCTCTGTTACTATTTATCCAACATAAATATTGTTTCGAAGTTTATTTAATGGTGGAAATGATATAATCAAATATAAAACGAAGAGTTTAATTATGTCTAACTAATATTTACTTCAAATAATTCTTGCATAATAAGATGATTGTTAATTCGGTGACGCGCCCGAGAAGAGAATGTTAGTATAGGTATTAACCACCCCTAACCAAAATAACTGATGATTATGAAATTTCAAAAGATCCAATCCGGTCTATTGAGATAATATATTCGTTTTAAATAAAAATTAAAATTTACCATTGAAAATTCTATTTTTGATGAAATTCAAGCATTTTGTAATAAATTTAGTCATATTTTAAATGAAATTTTGAAATTTTTATTCGCTCTATAAACTTTAGCGCTCTTTAGAAATTGTCGCATTGTTCGTTCCCAGCTCGCGATAAGAAGTTCTGATTTCTAATGCTGAAATAAAATGCGTGACTACATTACTCTAACTGCGCTAAGTTTAAGATAAAACTTCTGCTTTGACCCAAATATGAACGAAAAAAATATGCTCTTTCGACACAGAATGTGAACTTTGATTGTTACTCGGAAAAATATTGAATGAAAAACTTTGAAAGTTTTCAAAAGAAATTTAGCAACTATAACTTACTTTCCAGCCGCATTTATGAAACTTCATCATATTTTTTTATTATATTTAAACAAAACGATATTGAATATTCAATTGAATCATCTAAACGCTCATTTAACATCCAATTCCGATCCGCATCCAATTGAAACGCGACCTAATTAAAAACCGAAACTAAAACAAAGCGGACCGAGAATCGATCTCGCGCCGAAACAAACAGCACACGCGCTTCAATTTCTAAAACACCACAACGAACCGAACAATATCGGCGATGTACAGATAAATATGTATGTATATTTAATTTGTGCAACGGGTATTGCTTTGTCCGTTCGATTGTTGGCGGTGATTGCTTATTATCGGCCGCGATGTGCGGAACTAGGCCAGTTCGGTCGCAGATTTAAAATTGAACGGCGCAGGATAATTGGAAAAAAGGGGTTGGTAGGGGTTTATTGTTGCCGTTTGTGTTATTATTGGTGGTGTTGCCGCCGTATCCGTTGTTCTTGCTGCGGTTTGTGGTTTGACAGTAGCGTATCTGGGGCTTAGATTGCTAGTTTTGATATAGAAAAGTTACTTTAAGGTTCAATCTTTTTATCGTCGAAATATAGCTTATTGATTCGATTTAAATATCGAATATATCTATAGGAAAAAAAGAAGATCTAATCAATCTAATGATTAACTAAGCATCGATCTTTGCACTAACTTTAACTGAACTTTAACTTAGCTAGTGTTTTTTTTATAGAATTCGGCGGTATGAGTTCGCGAACATTCCTTGACAGCTGTCAAATTCAATAAAAAAACATTAACTAAGTTATAGTTTAGATAATATTAGTGAAAAGATCAGTCTTAAGTATTTTAATTCGAAATCAAGTATCATTGTGATGATAGATGAGTTCGTTTTCCTCTCCCAGTGAGCACTTGGTGAGAGGAGATTTTCATAACAAAAAAATTGTTCACTTAGGTGCTTCATTTCGAATATTTCCTTCATTTGAGTTGAGGAAGAGTGTTTATGACACTCATGAATTGATTTCTCAAAAATGAATTCTCAAGTGTCACTTAAAATCTACCGCACATATGTTACTAATATTGTGTTAATAATATTTGATGCACTGTTACATAATGATTGGGTCGCTCATTTGATGACACGTTTGAAAAAAGACGATTGGTTTAGACATTAACATCCCTAACAGAAATTAACTAATGGTTTCGAAATAGCTGAAAAGCAGAAGCCCAGGTTCCGACCTGGATATAGCCCCATTGAAAAAAATCCTTTGAAACGTGGACGATGTATGCGAATAATGAAAAAAATAAATAAAAAATATTGAAATGAAAGGGTTTTGAAAACATTTCATCTTTTAGGTTTTTCCTCAACTACAGCACTGTTATCGTTGTCGACTATTTTCCATGCTCGATGACGTTCTCGATGCCGTCGGCGATAAACGCCCTTTTGTTATTTTCAATCGTGTCATTCGTTCGGACGTGAAAAAATATACGCATCACCCCTTTTGCATGAATACGATGCGTTTGTGGCTTTTGAGGTTGAACCTTTCATTGGAAAATATCTAGGCTTTGTTTTTGTTATCATAAAAAACCAGGCCATTTCTAATAAAAAATACTCCGTATGCTTCAGTGAAATACAACGTAAAATGAAAAAAAAAACAATACGACAGCTTACATTAATAATTATCACATTTCTCATTTACTTCGAGCAAAATTCAACAGTCGACCTAATAAAGGCTTCGCACAGTTTCAATAACGTTCGTTTTATTGGTGTGAATTCACATAAGGTTTAGCGGTGGCCTGTTTACATAACACGCAGGTAATTTTGCGTATTAGTATAAAAGCAAAGGTAACACATCTGAGTGTCATATAACGCTTAGTAGGCAGCAATGCCGGGGGATTAACAACGTTTTCAAATGTTCCCCAAGCACCCGAGCACGGATAGCACTATTGTAGAACACGTTAGCACTTAATTAGGGACTACTTACGCAATGCTTACTTTGTACCCTGCTATCCTATTTATTGAAAAACTTTTGATAAATACGCCCGCACCGAATGAGGTTTCGTATGTACTTATGTGTGGCTTATTTTACGCATTGAATCAGCGAATTTGTTATTGTACAATATGAAATTTTTGGGGGAAATGTGCTTAGTACAAAGGAATCGTTCGCTCAGCCTTGACATTTTTAGTTTCCAACGGATTCCCATACTTTATTGTCGTTCGAAGCAGGATGCTGCACTGCGGGCAAATTGAATTTTTAATTGCTTGTCATACGATACCGCCACGATATTAAATAATGTATTTTTCGATATCACATTATATAAATGTAAATATGTTTTACAAAGAAACCTTTTTTTTTCAATTGTTATATGGTAATTGCAGACTTTTGAGCTCTTGTAGCATAAATCAATTGACTGTGAGCGAGATCTGTTATGATTTCGATTCGAAACTAACGCAATAAATGCGAGCTTATTGTAAGAATGAATCAATAACAGTTTCATAGCAATTGATAAATTCGTTGAGCGCGTCAACCAAATTGACATTTAAATCACAATTGCCAGATACAAAACAATCAAAATCAAATGTAGCGTAAGTGATTGATTTGTGACATATCCAATGCGCAAAGACATAAAAGCTAATAGAAAGGAAAAATATTACTTTCATTCGAAAGCATTGCTATTTTAGAACGATTTATTTTGATTCTTACGCTCTTTGTTTTTCTTCAGATTTCAGTTATTCGATTCTGATGATAGCTTTGTCTATCGGCGTTATCGAAGAAAACGTTGCGAATAATGTACGTTTATTTGCGTTTTATTTCTATACAAGATAATCAATAATAACATACGATTTTTTCTGATTCATTGGAAGAATCTTTTCAATATTTTAGGCAAAATGTGATACATTATTATATTATTTTCATTAATTTTCTATTCGATCAATAATAAGATAGATAACCTAATCGAGTTCGCTCATCGAGAGCTTCATGTTTCGATACATCACATTATACGCACGCAGGAAAAGTTTGAACGATACACAATAAATTTTCACACACACGTAATACATCTGAGAAAATTTTATCTCAGAGCTCCTCAACTTTCCAACGGCGGTATCATTTTTTAATAAAATATTACAATAAAATACAACTAGCTTTCAACGCGATCGCGCATACTTGGCAGCTTCCGTGACTGAATAAGTGCGCACATATTTTCACAGAATATCCATATATTCGAAAGGCCGACAATATTTCACGGACCGTATAAATGGAAAATTTTCCCACACACGACCCCGCACATATTGAGAAAACGCACACACGCCACAAAAAGAGAGAGATCTCTTCAAGTTTTAATCTGGACGCGTTGAAATGTATTCCGACGAAAGCTCCCATTCCCGAGTCCCTCCCATCGGCCTCTAGCCGCCATTAAGTGGATAATTGATCTGCAAAGTTTTTCCATTTCACCGGCGTTCAAATGAGTTAGCGCCAATTTCGGGATTATAAATGAAAAACCGGGAGCAGATAAGTCTGGGAGCGCGATTATTATTACAGAGTTTGAGCGAAGGTGGACCGTTCGCTTTCGATTTACGATCCAATTGAAATCACTTTGTTTTTCTCGTCTAAATATTCTAAAATCGTACAAAATCCATTTATGCGCCACTCTAAAGAATCAACACCCATAAAGTACACACAAAACCTTCACGCCGATCGATCAAATTCATTGTAATCGCCATCATCTTCAATCTGACGACTTCCTACCTTTTCAAGCTCCGCCTCTTCGACAATAGATGCGATAGCTTTGACGACACCTTTGCCGATCGAGAATGCTCTTTTTAAAAAATTTGCTCACATACTAAAAGTGGGTCGAAATTGTGGATCCAGGGCCTCGGTGAGTTTTCGCATTGTCGCCGAGCCACAATAACAACCCGTGGGATATTACACGACTAGTTACGATTTATGCCCATTTATTATTGTGGCTCACGTACTCGCGTGTACGTGTGTCCCTTGCATAGGTTTTTAACCTACCTGCGTGAAATTCCACAAAAGTGTCCCGCGGCTTCGCCCTTAGCCCCCATCTTCTCTTTGTGCACGTTTTTAGCTGAGGATCCTCCAACAATGCGGACTTTAACGACCCGAGAGATTCTGAGAGCCTGAACACTTTGCTCCAAGAAAATATGGCACTTCTTCGGATGGCGTTTGAACGAACCGATCGTAAACTGCTGTTGATAGAATCAAATCGATGATATATTTGTATTTTTTTTTTTTATGTCCGTTTACCTTTCGATTTTTTTTTATTAGAAGGACGAATAGATCAAACATAGAATGTTATTCAATTAACCCATGGAAGGATCCCGCGTTTTGTATTTCATCTATCTACTGTCGAACTGAACGCCATTACTGGAGAAGAAAATAGAATAGATATTAATTCAGATTTAAAATTTCTTCGTCCATACAGATTTGCTTCAAACTTCAAAGTCAAACTCTGAAATATTTGAATTCCATTTCTAAGAGTTTTATGAATTGGAAAATTTTGCTTAAAAATTGTCCATCCATGTATATTCGCAACTTGTTAGCGGTTAGAACTGTCAAAAATACGTTAACTCATTGCTAAGTAGTTGTGACATATGATTGAAAAATTGAGCCTTAATAATTCAGTCGATGTGAATTAAATTGTATACGTTTTGGAAACAATCGAGCGTATTAATCAGCGTTAACACTTTTAACTAGGGTTAGCGATCCCAAGCATACCTAATGTAGAGATTATAGCGAAATCGTCCGTTTTGAGGGATAATCGGTCCCCGGACGCGATCATGGATGACGTTATGTGCTTTCGTATTTACTCATTAGTAAGTGCGATTTACGGTTATTAGTTTATAAATCGACCCGTAGCAATTAAAGGAGTTTATAAAGGCAAATCTGCCAGATGGTTGCTCAATCGGTCGAAATCGAATACTTCTCTTACAATTAGTAACGCTTTGCCTCGAATTCGAATTAGATCTAATACGTTTATTATTTTTGCCAGCGTTTCCTCTAATAATTTCCGGCTAGAAAAATAATAAACTCGTTCAAATTCAGATTCGCGAAACCATAGAAAATAATAATTTTGCCTGATTTATTATGGATAATTTTAGTTTTGTTAAATAAGAATAGACTTGATTTCTTATCGTGTTTTTCGTTATTGCTTAGGTGTATATTTTTTTCATGTTAACGAGTCATTGAACGTGTTCTTCATTATAAGTGAGAAACACAGTAAATCTTTTTAATTGAATAATAAATTCCCACGGTACAGAGTATTAAAAAAAATGAAACTCGTTCAATTCTACGAACAGCTTACTTTTATTGTTAATTCAAAATATATTATTTTATTAAATTATACGTACTAGAATAATAAACAAAAAACTGTACGCTCAAACTCTCAGAATGTTTTATGAACAAAAATATTATTTTGAATCGAAACCAATCCGTACAAATGTACAGAAATTTATTAAACAAGGTAAGTAAATCATTCACGAAAAACTTAGTCTTTGGAAAAGCTTATAAATATACAACACATTAGGAATTCTAAAACAAACGAGAAATTGCGTTAAGAAAACTTCGCAACAATGAATTTCTACAATGGATTTATTTATACAATGAACGAGTCGAAACTAACTTCGCTAGATCAAATCGGTTTTACTTCGCCGTACACATTTCAACCGAACGATATACTCTTTACACATAACATTTTTTTCTGAATCTAGCTAAATTAAACTCAACACATTAAATCGAAAATATACAATTCACAAAATAAATTAAACGACTCATAAACACACCAATCAACTTGAAAATATTCATACACACCGAACAATCATACTCATCCATTCACAGCAACGTCTCCAATTTCAATATTTGACCAGCGCCGATTCAGCCCTCGCGTCCTCACATATCCTAGCGTCCTCACATATGTCCTCACAGATCCTCACGAGTCCTCGTGTCCTCAACGGGCCAAACAGTGCAAGTGGCAAGGAGCACGACCGGATGAGCCATCCATAATTCAGGCGGCGAAGCCTTCCCGAAAAAGGATACGCGTACGCGCGCACCCCTGAAATATTCAGCATGTATTCAGATATTTACATACCCGACGAGCATAATGCGTCCAGGATAACACGATTTAAATAATTCGGCCCGCTAATGCGCACCGAGGACCCCATTAGTCCCCGGGTGAGATTAGACCCACACCACCCACTCCCCACCCGCGGATCGCTTATTAAATAATTGTCCCGTATTAGTTAATGTTTTCGCCCTGGCTAATTGAAAACTGCCACTCGCTTCATCGGTGAGATTTCGGATAAGTCGACTAAAGTTTCGCCTCGAGTAAACGTAGGTAAGGTTAGTGATTTCTTAGTATGGAAAATCGATGGATTATTCTGATCAATTAGTGATTTTGTGTAATCTTATTTGATAGGTAATCTGATTCGGCTCGGTGTGTACTTAGAAGTAGTTTTTATAAGAAAACATGACATTGTATTATAGATCTAAACGGTAATTGCTCAGGATCCCTGCTAAGAATCAACCAGTATCAGTACTAGGATTGTACTAATCGTATTGACTGAAAGATTTTTTTAAGATACTGACTTATGAAAACTAATAGTCCTATTTAAATACCTACTACAAGTATATTTTAGAAAATTTAATGAACAAAAAAGTTATCGTTAACAGTATTTTCGTACATCTAACAAATTTTGTTCAAATCTGAAAAAACCCAATCAGAGACATTTAAAGAAGTGGGGTGGGTTTTACATCTTTAAAAATTACCTATGTACAAGTATATAGAAAATTTAATTATTTCTGCTAGATGAAACTGTAGAATCTGTTAAGAAGCCGGACTATGCATGAAAAAAAATCAAATGTCTTTGAAATGTGTTCGAATTGTCTAACAATAAACATCACTACACTGAAATCATAGTGTATCTATTTTATAAGAAAAAATAAATTAAAGTTAAAATCTATTCTAATCTACGATTAAAATTACAAAAACAAATACTTTATCTCACTAATTGTCCATTCTAGAATTTCAAAACGCATAATTTTTACTGCCTTTAATCCGCGCAGCATACTCTAACCCGAATCTACAACCCTTAAAACCCCCAAACTCTCAAAGGGTTGTACCGATAAGATAATCGTCCGGAAGGTCGCCCTCCGAACTACATTTCGCTCGAGCTTTCACCTATATAAAGCTCTTATATAATAATACACACATATAATGTAATCGCATAATTTACGTCACTTGTTGTGCATTTTCACGGCGGTGGCGGTCGTTAAGTGACCCTCGCAGTGTATTGTGCTCACCAAAAACTGGGAACAAGTCCTCCTGGCCATTGTCGGTTAAGCGATTAACGTGTCGAATAAACTAGCGCAATTATGCGCACCTCAAATTCACAAATAATGAGCTCCGTTTCTATGGCGAGTTCGGGGAAGGAATTAGCGCACGGTTTCCGAGTTGTGCCGGAATTCGCCATAAAAGACCATGATACGGGGGGTCTTGTTAAGTGTTGTAAATTTTAAAATATACGCTAGTTTCTATAGATTTAACAATTTGGTTAGATTATGATTTTTCAATGTCAATAAATAATATTACTGAAAATTTAATGATAAACTTCGAGAGTGGTTTTATACAGCGTTGTACCTTTTGTATACATGTTCGAAAAATAAGAAAAAAGACGATTTTAGCATGTCAATTTGTGATCAAGGTTTCATGAAATATAGCATAATTACAGTGACCAGACATCCTTTATAACAGAGTATATTTATTTATTTGAACACAATATTCTCTGTCCTTTATATTGTAAAATCATCCAGCATTAAAAAAATCCTAATATCATCATTTCAAATGAACAAGAATATGTTTAGAAATGTGGCAGCCCTAATCTGACTGTAAATTGATGACCCTAGTTTAAATATTTCAATCGATACAAATAAATGTTATCAATTACTATAAAAAATAATAATTGTTACAAATCGAACTCGAGCCACTAGAAAGAACATGCACACGTCGCGACGCGTCGATAAACAAGTGTGCAGTATACATGTAAACATCGAGCAATTATGTATTTCACCATTTTAATTGTTGTTGTCAAATTCATAATATCGATTCAGTATTAGTTATTGATCTTTCGAGTAGAGACGTTATCGTAACATAACTCGGTAATTTTCGAATTTTGCGGTGTTTTCTATTTACGTAAAAAATAATTTCGCGATCGAAGTGAGTCATACGACGAAATAGTGTTCTCGGTGTAAAGGTGAGTGTTTTAAAAATAATATAAAATCCTACCTTGAACGCCTTAAGGATAAAGTCTTTTCTCTGGATTCACTGTAGAACTCGCGTAGTTAACACAAATACAATTAAAAATCGTTATAATCACTCAACACTTCCGATAAAATTATGACAACTAATTAAACGACCGATCGCGATAATTGATTCTTATCGACTGATTGAAAATCTAACACTATGATAAAAAAAACGTAACTGACGCGACGCGTGCAACAATATTCGTGAAATTACAATGTTGTTAAATAATTATGTACAATACATATAAATGTAAATACTGTTTTTTATCAACATTAGAATCCCGAAGCGTGTTTTCTGAATATAATGAATCAATTGACTGTTTATTTAAAAAGTGGCACATATCTTACAAAAAATATAATTTTGATGATGACATTTTATTTTTAACGATATGCCTACAGCACTATTTTTAGTATTTACTAACTACCTTCCCTCTATTTTTGAATATTATAAAAAATCCATTATTATCTCAAAAAAAAATATGATCACCGTTACATATTATGAACATGTTTTAAACTTCTGCAATAGATCATAGGCACAATCAATCAATCTAACCATGTCTAAAAAAGGAAAAACTAACCTAATTTGCCCAAACTTAACCTGAAAAAAAAAAACATATCTCAACCTAACCTAAAACCTCTTGAATGTCTTAACGACGATTAGCACCGCAAGTGCAAGGTATAATTTCACACAAAAATAACTCAATCATCCAATAAAAATTTTCGAATCTCGAAAACCTCGGATCGCACTTACATACCATCAGCATCACATTTTGGCGCAATCAACAACCGGAGTTCTCCTCACCGCAACCAGTTCTCAACATTTCTTACCAGTCCGTACAACTCTACCAGTTGAACCGGTGTCCACTTAACTCCGCAGCATCAGCAACAGCACACACACACACATAAACAAACAAAGCACACATTTTCATTTAAGAATACATACGTATAGGGACACTTTGAGACTACGTAGCCCTCTCTGCCTCGTAACATAACGTAGCGGTCTTTATACGACTTGGGCACTCGTCGCGTTGACATTCAAGTGGGGTGGCATCTCACCGAAAGAGTCCTGCTCTATCTGAGGCTGCGATTTTTATTAAATTTTTCATATTCGGTTCGAATTCGCGGTATAAGGAGTTGTAGGAAATCTCTAGTAGATATGCTTGCTTTGGGGAATCCTCTTTTGTGTTGTTTTGGGGGTGTGTTTGTTTGCAATGTCAATAAAATGCATTGTGTTGTTGTGGTAGTCGATTGGTTGCTTTTGATAAAAAATTGAAAAAATGATTAAAATTTTATAATTAGCATTTAAATTGCATGTTTTTTTTAATAAAATCGAATATTTTTATCTAACATCTTTTTTCTTGAAGATAAAATTTTCACTCTGTTGGTTTTTATTAATAGGTATAATTAATATGATTTTTAAAAAAAATATTAAAACTTCATATGCATATTTTTTCATGAAATTATCAACGGATATTGCTAAGAATACGCAAAAATATTTTAATCGATTCAATATACATTAATTTACATTCAAATTTCAGTATCTACATAATTTTTCAACATTATCACGTTTGTTAATACAAAAGAGATAATCTTTATACAGCCAATAACATTTACTTAATACAGCAGGTGTTAAAACAAATATAATAAAATCAAAAATCATTAATATTAATTCGATTGATCTAGACAAGACGATAAAGCGAACTTTCATCGACTGAACATTCGATGCATTTTTATCGAAAATTTTATTTGACCAGGAAGATTATACGATTTCCCCGAAACAAATTGCTCCAGCATGGGGAGAGAGTACACAAGTAAAATTGTAAGCCGGAAATCGCTTTGAGTTCCCGCCAAAGTTTGCGCGGGAGAATGTTGGCCGCGGCGAGAGAAAAAAACGACCATCCCCCATCCGACCCGCGGCGGCAATTAACTTCGAAATTAGAAAATATTTTAAGTTCCCTCTTGTAATAATTAATTATTTAAAAGTATTAGGCGTAAAAAAGACGAGGCCGAATTAAAAAGAATTTATGGCCGGATAAATTTTCATTTGCAGTTAAAATACGAACTGCCTTGCTCCTCTCCCCTTTTACGCTTTTTGCGAGAAATATTCGAAAATTCGCATGCCGCTTAATCTCCTTTGACCCATTTAGCCTTTTAATGTGTGTGCACTATCGTATTATAGTTGGAAAATATTCGAATATGTGAGCGTAATCGATTCGTTGAAATATTTTATTTACGCCGCTGAAATATGTATTTACACTGGGGTGGTGTTCAATTCGGTCGTAATTAGCTGTGTGTTTGTTCGGAAATTCGAATTTTATTCATTCAGTGAATTGATTATCAAAATTACTGTTTAATGTAATATGGATATGTCGAGTTGTTAAATAACGTAATGCGTTGTGTCTAATTCGATTACGTTCTGTCTAATTTTGGATAGTTGAATAAATAGTATTCGAATGATGGCGGTTTGATTATTTATTTAAATCTAAAGTAAAATAATTTAACATTTAATAAATGATTCCATTATTGAACATTAAATGTTAAAGTAAACTAATTTAGTCGAAATGTTATACGTCACAGAAATAATCGAGATATGAAAGTTAATTTTTGACATTTTAATGTGTGACACACACTCCGTATTTATTTTACAATGAAAAATATGAGTTTATCTGCGAAATAATCAAAATAAAATCCACCATCCGTATAATCCGTTATTTTTCAATGGATTCGATCAAACTGAATAATCAAAGATTAACATAATTTGAATACTAATTTCAAATAAATAGGTAAAAAATATTTACGACATTGTGATAGCCAGTTTTAGATGCTAATGAACCGAAATTGGGTTGATAAGACTTATTTTTCTTTGGTTTTCTGTTTATTTTAATCATTGCCGTTTAAAGTCTCAGAGTTTTTTCAAAATGATTCATTTGAATCGTAAATTTTAGTTATTTTTTAGCACTGGCAACATCGACTCACAACTGTCAAAATGATATCAAGAAAAAAAAAGATTTCATCGATTTCAATTTCGATTTCAAGTCGATTAAATAAATCGGCGCGAAAACGAATTCAAAACAGCGCCACTCGCAACAGAAGCGCCAACGAAATGACAGTCAGCTCCACAAATACATAACCTCACATTTTCATTCCATCAAACAAAACATCGTTTTATCAAAAATCATTTAAATAATTAAACGAATCATCGAAACCACGTCGATTGAATAAATCGGCGCGAAAACGAATTCAAAACAGCACCACTAGCTCACAACAGTGTCACCACTCTCACATAGTAACTCCATCGACAATTTGTTCTATAAATACCTACATGCACATTTTCATTCTACCAGACAATCATTTTATCAATTATTATTTATATCAATCATCAAAACCACGTCGATTAAATAAATCGGAGCGAAAACGAATTCAAAACAGCACCACTCGCTCGCAACAGTGTCGCCACTCGCTCGCAACAGCGTCACCACTCTCACATAGTAACTCCATTGACAATTTGTTCTATAAATACCTACATGCACATTTTAATTCTACCATGCACAACGTCATTTTACCGATTATTATTTATATCAGTGTTTCTCAAAGTGGGCGTTAGCGCCCCCCAGGGGGCGTTTTAGACCTCGAGGGGGGCGTTGAGGCGCCCAGACAAAAATGGTGGGCGTTGGCGGGGGCTAGGGGGGCGTTTTGAAATTTGTAATTTCATTTACTTTATATAGTATTTTTTAAATTTCACTAAAATTAAAACCCATCTACATATTACACAATAATGAATAATAAGTTTATATTTCTACCCTGTATGATGTTATAAAAACTTAAAATACTTAACATAGATTTAGTAGGATAGCCCGCACACCGTACGCAAGTTTTTGCGGATAATGTCTAAAAATTTTCGCCTGCGGCGCATTGTGTTTTAGTTTAATAAATTAAATATGAATTTGAAAAAACTTGTCAGCTAAGATTTTTACATCTGTTAAGGATAAAAGAATCATTTTCTAAGTTTAAGAATTTAAATATGTATTTTCATTTCGGACTTTTTAGATGTCAATTTTGCATAGGGGTTTAATATGTTAGACGGCTTAAAAGTGGTGAATATAATAAACATCCACATATCAAAAATTTCATTTTCTGAAGAGATATTTTAAGATTTTCAAAAATTATGAAAAAAATTTTCGCCTGCGGCGCTATTTTTATTTATTTTTTCATATACATATAATAAAAATATGTTGGGAGGGGCATATATTTTATCATTTTAACTGTTTTTTTTTTGGGGAAAGCCCAATTCCATGAACGTACCCGGGCCCGGATTTTGTAAAAATGTGAGAGGGGGGGAGGGGGGGCGCTGAGAAATAATTTATTTTTAAAGGGGGCGGTGAAAGAAATAAGTTTGATAATCACTGATTTATATCAATCATCAAAACCACGTCGATTGAATAAATCGGCGCGAAAACGAATTCAAAACAGCGCCGCTGTCATACGGTGGCGCCGCCGACGGCCGCCGCGCGAACCACTCCAACCGCTTTTCGTCCGCCAGCTGCGGCGCGTTCGCCGAACAGGTCGGACGTGTGTGCGTAGTGCTTCGCGGTTCTCCATCTCGAAACCCTCGAACAACTCTTCGGATTCGAACCAGTTCCTCGTCCTCATCATGAGTCCGCGCTCTGCAGTGCCGGCGTCCCTCTGATCGGATCGGACGCGTTGATGATTTTGTGTGATTGTGATTTTTTTTTCGTTCGATTTGTGTGTGAAACAAATGTGGCTTTGATATTTCTTCCGTTCTGCTGAAGTGTTGACAATCCCGTTCGCGATGGCCGCTGGAAAGCTGGATGCGCTGCTGCATCTGATCACAGGTGAGATTTTGTGTAAATGTACATATAATGGTTTTAATGTAGAAGGGAACGTAACCGGTTGCCGTTCGTGGTCTCGAGTTGACATTGAATTGTTGTATGCAGTCGGTTCCTTTCACCGCCGCGTGGTCTTTTCGTAGCGAGAATTGTTTTGAAATATCATGTGTATCGTATTTACATATTTATTATTTCATACGAAGTTACTTTGCTGTTGTTTCTCGGCGGTTAACTTCTCGGATGCAGTTTTGAAATTCGACGTGTTAAAGTGAATTTACTTTAGCTTTAGCGCTAGGTAACGCTTTACCTTTCGCAGTTTGATAATGTTCTTAGAATTTGTTCTTTTATTCAAAGGCAGGTAACTTTCTAATTGTCTGTGTATTCCGAGTATTTAAGCATTTTTTCTAAAAAAAGTTTTTTTTTTCGATATGGCGATTTGTACCTGCATATTTCTCAATGCATTTTTACATATTCATCATTTTTTTCTTGAAAATTGACGTTCATTTTTTTTCTCGTTTTTCATTCAAATTTAAATTTGAATTGTTAATTGTACTTATTCAAATATTTTCCAACTTGTACTCCATACATTTATAATTTTCTCATTTTAAAAATAATTTTTCGAGTGAGAGCGGTACTAATTTCTAGAGAAATTTCGTTTAATACTAAATTATCTATATTGAAATTTCTACAAGCGTGAAAATTTATGGATCTTTCTTATTTTACAATTTTACACAAACAATTCGATGTCGATATCTTGGCCTATAATTAGGTTATGTTAATAATTTTCAATTCGAAATTACATTATTATATCAAGTTTAATGTTAATTGGGATGTGAATTTTACCAAGTTAGGACGATTGTGCGCTTAAAATAAGAACATTTTATTTCTATTAATATCAATAAGATATATTATTATATATTTTGAGATTCAATCGAATATTTTTTTCGCGTCCTCGTGCATAGAAATCGGGCATATTTTTTTCCACATACGTGGACCTAAGAAAAAAAATAGAATTATTCGATGTTAATTCCAGGCAGAAAATTCCATCGGGATATTTATTTGAGACCAAACGTATCCAAACTCAATATTGGCCCACGCACAAAGGGAATCGTACTCGCGTTGTATACTTTGCTCACCTGAGGGATGAGCGCTTCCTTACCTGCTCCAACACAAAAGGTATTTTCCAGGGATTCGCGTATATTTTTTTCCCTGGGCATTTTTTCGAGGCCAGGTAGAATTATTGTCGAGGATTCGCGAGGTTTTTGAATTTTATTTTATTTTTTTGTGTGTATTTTTGCCAATTTATTGTGTTATTACGTGCTGTGATGATGGAAATGTTCTCGGGGTCCTTTGCATGTTTCGCTCTAATGACATCAGTTTGTCGTTATTTGTATATTATTGGACTTTGTATGTTGCGGTTTTTAATCGTTGTTAAGTTTGCTGACTGTGAGTTCGATTTCGCAAGAAATTGTACTGAGTCGGTCGTTCGAATTCTTTAAATATTGCGGTGTTGCTATTTATATTGAAATCCATGAACAATCGCTTATGGTTTTATAATGATTCATTAACAATCAATTTAATATTTATTTATGCTGTTATCGCTTTTATATGCTGAATTAAATCATTGTTTGTTTTCGAACAAATTATTCATTAAAGCTGCATTATTTAACCATGATTAATTCGATTTATAATACAAGTGTCAATTGTGTTCTCTATTATGATATAATTCAATTGAATCGAAGAATTATATCAATGTGTTTTTTTGTTTTCAACAGCACGTCCTACAAAGTCAAATGCAAAACATTTAACATTTCAATACGGAAAGAACTCGATTGAAACGACATAGGGCAAAATTATGAAATGATCATTCGTTTACAATACTTTCGTACGTCAAAAACAACTTTTTAGCTCCTATTCTAAATTTTAAAGAGAACCGCGTAGGAAAATATACGAAAACGTCACACTGCGACGTTCTTCGCAATTACCATTCTTGTTAATAGCGCTCGTTCTGGGCGAAATTGCTCAGCATCACATTTACTGCTATGTGCATTAGCAGTGAATCCACCGTTTTGGCAGATTGCTAGATTTTCGCTCTCCCTCATGATGTCGCACAAGCAATGAATGCGTCGTTGTACCTAACACACGTTCTAGAGAACCTCTAACGAATTTTCCAAACACACACCCCGATCGCTCATCGTTAGTCTAATTGTCTAACTATCTCTCGTTCGTCTTCTATTTTTATCACGTGAGATAGATAAATCGGCGGTTTCGCTCCTGCGATGGACAGAACGTAAACGATGATTTATTACCGAGGCATATAATAATGTTATTTCTGGATGAAAATACATACAAAAATGTTTTTTTTCCGCTACGTATGTGTATATGTACGAACTTAACCCCTCGTTCGCGTAACAAGGGAACAGTTTTATTTACTCTTTCCCGAATCGGTGGATTGATGGAAACGTAAATTGCGGCCGGTCTGCTTTTTATCCACTCCCCGAGTGTTTATCGTCCACGGATTTATTCTCATCTTTTTCTGCCTCTCCTTTTCGATTCATTTTCCGCAGGGCTGTGTTGTGTGGCCGCGTGTTTTTCTTATTTTCTACCGAATCAGAGCCGACCCAAATTCGATTACTTTATCCTTTACCATCATTTTGTACGTCATTCCAGTTGTTTGTTTTATTTTTAAAGGGTTTATCTTGGCCGCGTTTGGTTTCTGTCATTTAAATGTCGAATTCGCGAACGCTTTTCAAACCGGTTCTGCGCTAATCCCTTCGGTTTAAAATGAAATTTAGTGAACACGTTTCCCGTAATTAATAGTATTTCGTTTTTTTTTAAGTAGTTTTATTTGTCGTTAATCTTATTCGCTAGTAAAAAAAAATGCATGGATCAATATTTTTCTTTATAATATGAAAAAAATATGTTTTTTCAATTTTTTAAGAATGGATCTAATTTTAATCGTACTTGAAAGTGAACCATTTTTTTCTTTTTTCCGTGATTTTTAGATTATGACTAAGCGTCCCTGATATTCTTGAACGGAATCAGAATAATTTCTGCTTCTTTCCCCCGTTTCAATTCGGTTTCCCGAGAGCCGGAGGCTATTTTCCTCCAGAAGTTTTCGTCTTTTTTTTATATATTTCATTATATAATATATTATATAACCGCTTCACTTCCCCTTACCTCAGAACGGAGGCGGTGTGGCCACTTGATCCCTTTCTATTAATCGGAACTCTTTTTCACTATTTGCTCGGAGCTTTGCCGCTTGATTTATCTCGCCCTGCTTGATCAACTTTATCGGGAGAAGAGCCGTTCTCCATCGCCAAGTTTTGTTAATTTATTTTCTTTTGCTGCTCGCGAAACTGCTCCTTCTTCCTCGGCTCTGTTTTGAAATTCTATATTGATTCTTTCAATATTCGACGAACCGTTCCGAAGTTTTCATTTTGTATAATTCGATAATTTGCATTTCATTTTTATTATTCGCGCTCGGTCGTGCTTCGCACTGCGGTTTGTCGTTCGACTCTAAAATGTTTAAGAAATGACTGTATTGTTTTCATTAATTGCGCATTGTTAATTCGTCTCGCTCACTTCGTAAACTCGAATAATCCACACGTTAATTGCAACGTTACGATATATTCTCGCTTCTAATTATTTTATTCGTTAAATATCATAATTTTTTTCACTTTATCAAACCTCGAGTTCAATCTGAGATTAAAAAAGTAACGTCGCGAAAGTTAGAGATTTACAGTCGAATTCAATACGAGTTTTAACCGAAGCGCATTGTCTCTGAACTGTAGCAATCTTCCGCAGGCGAACCTCGATTTCTCCTTGAACTCAACGCCGACTCGTTCCTCCTCTTTTCTCTGTGCGACGGAAGAGGGTTTTATCTCGGTCCACTCGTGAAATACGTATCCCCTTTTTTCGCGTTATAATTTATTCGCAACCGAAAGTTGCGACCATTGTTGTAAGGCCCCGTGTAAAAAGCCATCCGGAACAAAAGGCTCGAATCTCGCGATAAGAAGTAATATTCGGCTTAATTGTTCCTGCTCGGGCGCTTGCGGCTTTCTTTCTAGCTCCTTATCTCGTCCGCGTAAAATATTTTCCGCGAAAAGTGAGGACTCGCGACAACTGTCATCTCTCTGTATAAATTTCGCAATTTAGAAAAACAATGTTGACCCGATTTGCATCTTCCGATGCTCTTCGCTCATCTCGAACGGCATATCATTCGTTTTCGCCGCGAAATTAACGTATCAATTCTCGCTTCGCCTCGGGGTATTAATTACCCACTTCCTAACGACTGTTTCGGGGCGATTTCACCAGAACGCACAGCCTAATCAAGATCTTGTCTTACAATCTCGCTCGTTAAACTCGGGCTTTCTTGTTGCGTCTGAAATAATTGTTTCATTGGCTGACAACGGCGCTTTCTGCGCGGGGGGCCAACTCTAGACTTACCCCAGACGCCCGATAAATGATCGAATTAATTGGCCCCAGTCACGACACCGGTCTTAAACGAAATGTTTAAATTATAAGAGTTCGGAGGGTGAGAAAAAAATGTAGTGAAATCGGGTGAAAATTTACGAGCGAGCGTTTCCTGTACGTGTGTGCTTTTATGCACGGTTAAAATCTAATCTGCGAGTAGCGGCTGGATACTCCGGGAATTCGAACGCTGTCGTGTTTCGGGGAAATCCATCAGGATTTCCGGAAAAGCGAGATTTTGTTTATTTTTCGCGTGAAAATCATATTTTATCGAAAAATCCTCCGGTCGTATTCCGAATTAATTTCGAGGATTCCGCGGGCGCAATTTCGATGAAAAGGATCGTGTGTGTAATTAAGAATTATGATTTTGATTCGATTCGCGCGAGTGCGCTTTTTATTTTTAATGGATTATTAATGCGCGTGAAATTTCACGAATCATTTACCAGCGATGATCTAATGGTGTTGGAATTAAACTTTTTACTTCATATTCGCCAGTAGTCGGTTTTTAGAACATTCGTAATATACAAATATCGATGACTTTACAATTTTTGAACTTTTCGTTTAATTGATTCAAACCGACCACTTTGTAACGATTCGAATTTGTAATTGTCCGTTGATATTTTTAACTAACATTTCGGCTCGTATTCGATTAGATGTTCTGAATTTCGTGCCGATAGATTATTTTAGGTCGCTCCCAAAAGTTTGGCCTTACCTTTTCTGCTTAAATTATTTACGGCTAGTATCAAAATTTCAGAACGAACCAAAAATAGTGACGATTAAATATTCAATCAAATATACAAGTTCAAGCATACATATCAATGTAAGGAATATACATTGAACGGATTTGCACCTTTTCTATTGTAGTAAGCAGTTCGAGAAGATTCTTCCGACAGTGGCACGTAATTGAAGTTACGCTGCACTTTTGTAATAAGTTTTTCGTGCGATTGCTACATCAGGTGCCTTTCATTTGCACCACAAAAGCTAGAAATCTTGTCGAATGAAGCACTTTTCTCTCTTGTCGCACAAAATCTCGTCTCGCCTTTTCGGATGGTCGATTTGGAGCTGGATCGAATTGACGAAAACATCGCTCCAAATGTCGTGACAACACTATTCGACCGAAATCGAACTGTCTTTCGTATTCTTCTTTGTTCTTTCGGTCCTGTCTCCTCGTGTTTTAATCAATTTTTACTTTTAGACACGAACTGTCCATTGTGGTTAGCCACCATCTTCCGAATTACCACTCGACGATATATGTCTTATGTGTTACGTGAGAAATGCGTCTAAACAAAAACAGACATGTTTGGTTTTTCTTCGTGCGGTAACGGCCACCCACTTTGTAGTTGCAGAAATTATCATTATCTATTTTTTTTTTTCATTCTAACCGCCATTTTCGATTATGCTGCTAATTAGAAACTACCAAAATCGTGAATCTAGTAAATCGTCATTGCCTATTCTTATATTTTCTTTTCAATCACAATGCTTAGATAAATATTTCAAATATGTTTTTCGTTTAGATTTTTTTCAAATCTTGAATTTTTCGAAATTATCACTCACGTTACATGTAATATATTCCTTATAGAGCTCTATAATAAAACCTTCACTCTCCTCGGTATCATCACTCTTTTCCCACGCGTTCGGCGTCGCGACGCCTTCCACCATGCGAGAGCGTTTAACGCGAGATTTAATTGCTCGTCGTTACTTCGGGGATCATGATCTGCGCATCTCATTAACGAAAAAGATCGTCGCCATTTATCAAAGTGTCGCACGACCACGGGCACCCACCCGAGCCTCCAGGGAGTCCCGGGATTCCCGGGATGGGCTCGTGTGCTCCGGCTAAGAGTTCGGTTGTTTCGTCTGGCGTTAATCAAAAACTTCGACGATTAATTATGTCCGGTTAATAAAATGTGTTTTATGAGATCTCGCAGCCGAAACCCTAGCGAAACTCTCGACTGTTTGTGTCTATCTTTCTCTCTCTCGGAAAGTTGACCGCAGAACTTTCGAATTCGGAGCGTATTTATCGGTTCGTTATCCGAGGGGCCTCCGTGAAAAAGGTGGTATGACTAATGCGTTTCGTCTATGAAACGTCGACTGGTCATCGAAGAAGTCCATCGTAGGCTGCAGGTGCCGTTCTTGTGCCGCATCGTCTCGAGCACGGACTGCTCTTTTTTGGTAGTCGGGGTAAAACTACAGTCGACGAATTCCGTTTGCTTCTTCTTTAGGTCTCCGAGAGTAGACTCCGCGAAATGCAAGGACTCCTCTGGGTGCTTTTCTAAATATACTACAAGAATAAATCACCGCGTTTCCTCTGAAGGAGATATTCTACTTTTTGCGAAGGACTTCGTCTGAGGGACGTCGCGCATGCCGGGAAATTCTCGCTTTAAATTTAGCTACGAACCTTTTTTTCCCTTCTGTGCGCATAAATTCGCTCTCTTTCTCTCGCTTCGACAGTATTTTCAAGTTTGTCTGTTCTATAAGTCGAAGAAGTCTCGCACGGCGTTTCACTCGAACAATTACGTTGCCATTTTGTACGAGTATCGGGCGTTGCTAAAACAAAGTTGAACATTTCGAGTTAGCGCCGAGCGCGCTTTATGACCGTCAAAGGTGACACGATTCCCGAACAGACCGGTCTCCGTTCGCTAGATAGACAGACAGAAAGACAAGCGGATTCCCTCTTAACCCGGAGAACTTCCATCAGATACAGTCCACTGAACGTCGATCGGATGTGACGAAGGTGGATTTAGAAACTGACAATAGCTGCCACTGCAAGTCAGTCGACTATCGGACGAACAAAGTTTGCCTCGAACTTTCGACTCGTCCATTAAATAGTTCAGATTTCAGCTAAAGGTCGCGTTGCACTCTGTTTTGGGTTTTGCGCGCTTTCGAGAGTCACCCTTGTGTTCAATTAAAGATACATACATTCGAGACAAGAGCTACTCGGGGACGATGGGATTATTCGGTGAGTACTCCCTCGCTCTCGTGCTTTTTTTATGGTCGCATGTGTAAGGCGGAGTGTTCTGGGGGCTGCCTCTCCCTTTTTGTCTATTTTTCTTCGTCGTCCTTTGTGTGTTGACTTTTTACCCGAGAGGCTGACAATGGAGCCGGAACAGATTTGATATCGCGGCAGTGGCAGGAGCCAGCCGCACTTGCTCCTCCTCTCCCTCCCTCGACAAGTGGGATTTAATTTACAAGAAGATTTATGGCCGTACGTAAAGCGAGCGGGAAACACAATTTACATACAGATTGACAAACATATGCTTTTTGTCACAACTTTTCTTGACATAGTCACAATGCGTGCGCATTTATGACTCCGTACGCATTTGACGCTTCTTATCACAATTCCAAGTCCTGTTATTTCACCTCATCAAGCAGAACACGGTATTAGAAATGACGCTTTTTTCTCGTCTGATAATTTAACGAAAGTGGCAGTTTTTTATTGACGCCCATTCGATTTTTTGTGATGTAGCGTATTTGCGATTTCCGTCGGTCGATTTTACACCCACGATCATCTACCGTGAATCATTCGTACTTATCGAAATAATCGGAAATAAATAACTGTTTTCTACTAATTAAATTTTCAACAGTCGCTTTCTTTGTTAATGTTTTATAAATGAATCATTCAATCTTAATTTTAGCATTAAACGATTTTCTTTGAGTACTCTAACAACATATGGCTCTCCGATCGTTTAGATTTTATCTTTATTGAAATGCAAATTAATCGCGAACGCTTAGCGATCCTCTTCTGACCGTACTGAATAACTTTTATATTTGTTTACGCGTTGATATCGATTCAAGATTAAATAACATTTTTTCGTTTCGATATTTTTTGTTTCTCGCATGTTTATGAAAATGAAGAAATGTGCGGTGAAGCAAACAAGAAAGGAAGGAAAAACAATTTTCCTCTTTTTTATAACATTATCTGTGTATCGGTCGACGCCTAGAGCATGCGATATTTTCTCATGGAAAAAATTGAGATATCATCATAATTGAAATTGTAATCTAAATTTCCTTCGGCTCCGCCTTGTTTGCTGGATAAGCTTTGTCATCGCTTATTCTCCTTGTCTTTTGGCATATCGCTGGTGTGGGGCAAAGGCCGAACACGTCAAGGGTCCCGGGGCGGACAGGCACATAATAATAAATATCCAATTTCTTTGCTATTTGGATTCTACAAAGCAAAAATAAATAATTTCTTAGAAATGTACCGAGCTAGATTTTGTTTTCATGTTCGAAGCGATCGTATTTATGGCTTGTAAGAAAAATTGCATGTTTTCGTTCTATATTCCGATACAATCGATATACATGTTATTAATTCTCTTTGACAGTTTGACCTTTTATTGTTCGAATACTGTGCATATGTAATATCCGATCTTAATTGCTCGAATTGAACCTCGTTCTGATTTCCATCCTTTTATATGCAAAACACGGAGTAACCAGCTCATTTCACGGTACGCTATCTGGATTGTCACATCGTTACAAACAGTTTAATTATTTGCAGTTTTGATCGCATTAGCGATTGCTCAAAACCGTGAAAACGCGAAAATAGCCTTCGTATGAAAATTGACTTCAATTTCTAAATGCGTCGTTTTTCACATGTAGTGCGCTAGAATTTTCATCACAAATTTACCTTTTATAAAAAAAATACTTCCCATATTCTAGGCAGGTGCGCTTACAGCGTGTTTATAAAAGGCTTAAAGCTATCTCATCCCATATTTATTTTTATACGAGAACTTCAAACACGGTTTTCCATCAAATAAAACCTTTCGGCGCAATATGTGAATTGACACACGCCCGCGCATGGCCACAGCATATAATTGAAACCGAACGAACCTTTGTTTACAATTTCGGAGATGAATCTCGAAGCCTGCGAGTTGTACCTTTTTTTTCGTTCGTTCCTTCCTTCCTCTCTGTCTTATCTCGTACTATTTGTCTATCTCGAGTTTCGAAAAGGTGTCCTGCGCTCAATGAATCATTCCGTCACCTAATCAGCGGCTGTCTACCTTTGTCATAGTGAACGTTCTCAACAAAATCCGTTTTGATTTGTTGCGGTCGTGTGTTTGTCCAGGACACGTGTCCGGCGTCGCAACTAGCATAATTGAATTTTGAAGTCGTGATATCTCAATAGTTGCGTCACTGAACTTAACAAGATCTCTCAAAGCACAGCATGAAATTTTTATATGAGTTGTTTATATGAAGTTTAATGTCAGTCGCGGGAAGTGTACAGGATAAACAGAGCCGACGGGGAACGACGCGCACGCGGTAACGATTAAAACTTTTCCTCGAGTTTTTCCATGAATACGATTACTTTCTCTCGTTATTGAGATGGTAACCATTATATTCGGCGGTCAGATACGTTCCGTATAATTGTAATTTATACCTCGGGTGTAACTTTCCGCGAACAATTTTCCATAAAAAGCTTAATAAAAACTCGAAATTCGCTTAGTTCGTTTGAGTCGACCGCGCCTCGCCCTCTAACAACATTTGACGCCGGCGTCGAGTTTTTCTTCGTTAAAAAGTTTCTTTCGCGCGTTTTTGTTCGTCTCATTTTTCCGCATCCTCGCGTTTCCCGTTCCATTAGCGCTCGCCATCAGTTCGCAACATCTCCGTATGAAATTTTCGGTTCGATCTCGCTCCGAAACACCTGAAATTTCCTCTTTCGCTGCAAAGTGAGCGCCGCGTATCTCAGATTAATCAAATTTCCCATATTGAACTTTCTGGTCTCGTTCGGTGCGTCGGAGTTTTGGGACAAAGCCGCGCCTCTCCCCGAGGGATCGTAAATAACCACTTTTGCACTTAGTTGGCGAACGATAATAAATATATACGCATGTAGACGGGCACGCGTGCTCATTATATTTTTTTTCCTCTCGGAATACATAATTCCCATTGTGTGAAAGCGAACTGTGAACGTGTACATCTGTATGTACTCGTTGACTCATAATAGAATCGTTTGGAATTCAGAAAAAATATTTTCGCTACATTTGTTGTGCAACCGTCCAGTTATTATTCAAAGTATTATTTTACTTGAAAAAATCTCGAATGTGAGAGTAAGACCTGTTGTAATTAACTATGCATGATTGCTAATGAAAGGAAATGTTTTCATTAATTCGTCTTTTCGAGTTAAGTTGTATGTGCCTAATACTGCTATTGTGTCTGGCGAAATTCATTCGGTGTAAATTTCGTTAATTATTTTTTACACGTTGGTTTTTCTTGCGTAATTCACGCTTCGCAGAGAACGTTTGCGTTTTCAGCAGATTTGGCGAATTAACTTTCCGACCGCACGGCAATTTCTTTCCGTATACTTTTTTTTCGCGCCTCTCTCAAGAACAACTTTTAACCAGGGTGAGATCCACGACTCGCAACAGAGATTAGCCGAACCCTAATGCCATTCAACCCCTAAAACTAACTTAACTTTAAAGATACTTCCTGACCCGTTTCTGTGTGTTGGTGTTGATCAAGTTGTACAAGCGTGAGTTTTTTTCCACACCCACTCCTGTCGGTTTCGTTGAATTAGCTGTGGTCGTATCTTTTTCCACTTCTTGCTAGCTTTTTCGACGTTTTCTTGTATCCGTCTCTTATGTACCGGGCGACTTTCCTTTTAGTTTAAGCGTCTCCCCATTTTTTTCATAAACGAGCTTCACCACAGATTCACAAGAAATCCTCGAGCACTTAAGTCGAATTGCTTATATTACTTTTTTATGTCTGAGCTTGTAAATGTCTTAATCTCTTCACTTATTCAAAAACCAACATTGATTTATGAGAAATCGCCTTATTTATAATACCTTCGATTTAGAAAAAGCGTACGACTTTGAAAATGCTACTTCGACAATCTTCTTTTGAACGTCGTTTTACGCGCATTTTATGCTAATGACCAAGATGGCCGCTCGGCACACTTCACCACCACAACCACCATCTTCATCATCATCATCAACGTCAGCTCGGAAACTGGTTTCTCCGAAGCAGCCTCACCAGCAGCCCCGGGCTCCTCCGGCGGTGGTCAGACCACTCGCGTGCAACATCCATCTTTGCTTCGTCCCAAATTTTCAACGCACTCTCGCGTTTTTTTCCCTTCCACCTCACATATCCATATTAATCTATCTATCCGTTTTCGAGCCACCGGTTCGCGGTTAAACTGCCATAATATCATCCGATGTGGCGGCGTTATGGCGTCGTTACAAACGTCGAAGAAAAGCAGAAGACTGTCGTAGTTCGACGACGACGCTATCCATTATGCAAATATCCTTGCTTTTTTGCGCAAGAGCCACATCGACGGATGTGTGCGTACATTTTTTCCTCGTTCGTATATGTTTGGCGATGACATAAATATGCAAATACAACGTTTCGATTGTTGTATGCGCGCCATACTTATTTTCTATGGCGCCGTTCTCCGACACCATCTGGGATAATTCACGGCGGCGATTCGAGCCTCGTCTCGTTGCACTTCTTCGCAAAACACACCGCTGAAGATAATCCAATATGACGCTATTTATAAATACGACGTTCAATGGATCGAGCGGTCGTTGTCGGTGCACAAACCGCAAAGTGAGCGCCTTTTGCCCCCAGTCTGCCTTTCGTTGTCGATCTAGCAATTTTCATGCCATTCAACTCTTCTTTGACAATTCATCGTTTTTTAATTCATAATCGATTGAAAATAATTGGATTGTAAAATCAGCATTCGACGCCTAAATATCAAGACAATCCGTATACATTAACACTTAACGAGATCGAATTTGCATATCAAATAGAAACTCAAGATTCAAATCTCAACATTTAACGTTTCGAGGAGATTGTAGAAGGCATTAAGCCAGTGTCTACTGTTCGAAATGTCGACTTGGATGAAAATCGCATTGACGTTGCGTACGTGGGCGTGCTGGTTTCGCTGATGCAGCACAAGCGCAGCTGCGAGGACCTAACGGTAACATTTTCGGCTGATAATTTTTGTCGACGATGATGGCCGCGGGCGGTCCAAACTGGAATCGGCCGGACAGATAACGATCTTCCTCGATGCCCATTATGGGCATCGTTCGTTCCGATTTTGCGCGAATTTGGCCGTCGACAATTGGGTACGACTGCTGTATTTGTCCAATGCACTTTTTATGTGCTGTTTCTTGATTCAAACGATTCAGATTCGATGTAATTGATTGTTGTTAGACTAACACTTTAGGAAGATAGTTTAGTTGGTCATTTTATTAGTGATCGTTGTAATGTGACTAAACTATCGGTCGTTGAAATTTTTTTTTTTTAATTCAGCATCCGAAAAAGGCTCATTTGACAATACTTGCTCTGGCTTTAACCTTTTCGCCAAAATTGTTCAACACAACTCACCTGACCAGGAAGGATTATCAACTTGTATATTCATGAGATAAGAATCTATTGAAAATGTGCAGAAACATCGCGCAACATCTGTGCTTCATTTGAATAATACATTTATGTTTTGTCGCACAGCATCGGAGTGGCTGCGATAAGCGCGGATGTAAAATAAAAACTCGAGAGACGTACTAGTATATAAAAGACTTTTTTTGGTTGCTTTTTAGCGATTTTTCCGTATAAATTTTTATGCGCTAGAACCGCGGGGTCGAAATAAAAAAATTGAATAAAAAACGAGCACGGAGAGCAAATGAACGTCAGCGTTTTCGCGCTGTTAATCTTCTATCGCATTTTGGTTGTCGCGAGTCTCATTTGCATAGCGCAACATAAAACCTTACCCCCCTTCGCAGTATGTGTATATTCGGTATTTTCATTATTTATTTACCGTTCGTTTTTTTAGTGTCGTTGAAATTTTTCGGCTCGTACGCACAAAGCTGAAGCGTGTAATATTGCCGCTTTTTATGTACTCTTTTAATGTGCTCCTGTTTCCGAAATTCGCCCGGTGTATTTTTTCTAAAGGGATCGCTTTATTGCCGAATTTAGGCTGTCTCGCAAAATTGAATCGTCACACACACGGGACATACGAAACCTCGGAACGTTGCGAAATTTGTCGTATTCCGAGCGAAAATATAGCGAATATCGCTCACATTTCTCGTCGTTCTTCAAAGAGCAAAGGAAGGACGATATTTAATGTCAAATAATAGACATATAATTGAATCAGTTATCGCCTTCGTTCCTGGAAAAAAGTATTAATATTGTATGAAATGAATGCAGTGCTGTTCGGTTATCGATTGTCGGTGCATTCTATATTAGTGCCGTCCATTACGTTGAAATATGTAATGTCAATTTTTTCATGTTGAATTTTATTATACGTAGTTCTAATGATTATATTGAAGCTTTTTTTTATTATGAAATAAGTTTTCGTTGTATTTTTTATCTTTTTCGAGCTGCAATAGACGACCTTTCGATCGTATTATTTTTATGGGCACACGATAAAACGCATGGCGTGTGTCAATGCATACTGCTGTAGATCGTTAATTGCCTTTTTATAAGCCCCGAAGGGGTCAAACCGAGGTGCGCGAAAAACCTGATAGACGTCTGCTTTTAACGCATTCGTAACTGTTATTAGACGCCGAATGATTTATACGAATATAATTCATTCGAATGGCACAGTTGCATATCGATCGAAACGCATAAATATAAATCTTTTCCGCGCAAGAGCACACACCCATGTTTTTCGATACGAGCGGAAGCGTTCGTTACTGAAACCAATTCCTGCTGTTATTTTTCGACTTAGTTTCGCTCCTATGAAGACGTTTCGCGCTTTTGTTTGCAATATTGTTTCGCGTAGCCGTTTACAAGCCCGTCTTGTTTACACTGCTAATGGAACAATCCGGCTAGCTTTTCTCCCTCCCCTTGGCGACTAAGAATACATACAATGTTTTCGCGCGGAGGCAAACAGTGCTTAAATGCAATGACGTCACACTTTCATGGCAATGGCCATTCTGATGGTCCAAGCGATCGGACTCGTGCACCATCCGTGACCCACGAATTTCTTGTATCCGCGGTTAACACATTTTTTTTGCGGCTCGTGCCAAGCCGCTCCCGAACTCTCGCCTGGTACGTGCTCAGCTCTTCGATATCGACAGATTGACCAAAAAGTTAACATTCAAAAAACCTATTTAATTTTCTATAAAAAATTACATCAGATGGCAATTTTATAACACAGTTCCGCAACCATGTGTATAATGAAGTCGTTCATCGAAACGATCTCTAAACATCAAACAGCATGAGCAGAGCGTGGGCAGCGACTTTGTGGCCACTGTGTAGACGAGCCAAGGTGAGACGAGAGGTGCAAGAGGAGGCACAGGGGGACACAAGAAAAGGAGGCTGCCACGGAGATGTTGAGGACATGAGACGTGCATGCAACGACGAGAACCGGTTCGCCGACGAGTTGTTGACCGCTCGTGACGCGTAATATCTTGGAAGCGAATCGAGCACACGCCAGCTTCTGAAGATCGGCTCCCTCTTCGGCGATGCTTTTTCTGGTGGATCGCCTCTCTTCTGGCTCTCTCGAGCTCGTGCTGCTTTTTCTGGCGGCTTCGATGACTCCTCTTTGTGTGGGTATTGTCGTGCGTGTGCCCACATGGACGGTGGCCATTGTGAGCGCTCTGATTTATCACATATCGACTCCCGAGTTCCATTACGAGACGCGTTCTAATGGTGGGTGCTTTCTGGCGGTTTCGAATGCGATTGTGAAATCGGTCACGAAATTCGAATGAGCTGATTGTGCGATTGTCTTATATTGGATTTTTTTTTATTCCATTTACTTCAAAACGCGAGAACGTTGCTCAATACTTTGATAATGAGTCATTGTGTTTGGCGTGTTTCGAAAAGTGAAACGCGATTGAAAAATAAAGACATTCGTTATTGGATTAAAATTAAATAATTGACAAATTATGTCGAATATTATAATAAATTATACATTTTTGTACATATCAGCAAATAATCTTTATAAAACGAATATCTGATATATTTTTACGAACACACATGTTTACAAAACGTTTTTACGATATTTTCAAATTGGACCTCATAAACACACATGCTCGCGTTTACACAGCATTCTCATATTTTCTTCGATCGAACTCGATTCATTATCGTTACGGCCGTTGATTCGATTACAACTTTCCATTGTTAAATGATTTGATTTCGTTCGAAAGTAACGTGCACAATAATCGCATTGAATTTACGACTGTGCGCCACACCTCAGCGCCTTTCGCATCAACGTCCGATTCACAACTCGTCCGCATAAAAGCGGTTTCGAGCGATCGAATCTCCAAAGCAAACATCGATCATAATCGCTAAATAGACCCAAATTATACGTTAACTCGATCGCTTCGAAATCGGCTATTCCGGCAAAAACTCAATTGTCCGCACGCGTAATATTCAATTACGGAAATCGTCGGCCTCTAGACGAGCCGAATCGGCTCATTACACAAAAAAGTATCCTTGTTAACCTTGATACGCGACGTAATTCAATAATGAAAAGGTGTCCGAGTGATTGATTCTCTGGTTACGATTTGCTTTATTTTTTTTTCGAGTTCGTAACAGCTTTTCTTCCGCTGAAAAATATACGGCGCGCATTCGTTACATTTCGCTTTTGATTATTATCTATGCGCCCACCTACCGCACTAACGATTCGTCGTAATGTGTAATCTGAATGAAAATTGCGAATCCTACGCTTTCTCGCTTGTGCGAAAGGTTATGGGGCCGCATAAGGTTCCTGCGATGACACAACCGAATCCTTTGTTAACCGATTTCTATCGACGAAACTAACTGACTTCTGGCAACAAGAAGCACTGTTACGAATTCGACGTCTGCTCTTCGCATCAATCTTATTAGCGCACGAATTCACACGTAGTACTATCATTATCGTCGTGGCCATCATCATTACTATCATTATCGTCATCATCAAACGTCATCGAATGGGAAGCATTCCGCTCTTGGGCTTACGATAGCATGAAACGGTTTTTTACCCGATTCTAGGCTTCTATGTAACCGGGAGTTCCGATCTTCGTAATTCGAGTGTGTCATGAGCGCTGTCGATTTTTGAACGATGTCATGTCTTGTGTGTTTTTTTCTTTTCGTCTTTGTCATCATCATTACGCCATTGTATTATATTAACGGTATGCTTTTTGTTTTGTTTCAGGTACGTTGACTTTTGCCTAATTCGACGATTGCTCGAATTGTTGAACACGCCTCCGTCCAGGTAAACGTGTTTCATTGTTCGCTTCTATTATGTTATACATCGGCACGAGACATTTTAATCGATCCAACGGCGTAAGATTTATTCAAATATCATTTAACGTCGTCATTATGCTCGTTGGATCGTTTATCATCTATAACGTCGAACGTGGACGAAAGCTCTTTTCAGTGTGCCCTTTCAACATATTACCCCTCGCTTATTTTTTTGCTATTTCATTCTCGTGATCACAATGCTTAGTTTGTTTTGCACCCTCCTGAAAAGCTTTCACATTTTTTTTTTATGTTCAAAGGATTAAATGTCGATGATTTTCTAAAGTGATCTCGAAACTCGTGCAAATGGAAAATCGATCGATTTCTCGATAAATTACAAAATTTTGTTAGCGCGTGTTGGAAATTCAAAATGTTTTCTCGCGATTATTAACATTTGAGTTATTCGACGTTAATTTTATAAAGAACATGACGGGTGTCAATCCCACGCAAATTTTCGACTTTCTCGCTTTTTATATTACATTTTGCTATAAACAATTTTTGTATTTCATGCAAAATTTTCGTCTTGATTATTATATTCAGTCAATCAAATATTGTAAATTATATATACATTTCATTTCAAATTGAAACTCGTCTCAAATTACGATTTTTCTTGAATAATTTCAATTCTCTGAATTCTATTCTCTTTGTCATAATTTTGATAATAAATATCTCCTTCATGAAAAATTTTAAGATCTGATATTTTACTTTTGAAATAAAGAACAGTCAAATGATTCAATTTTTTTTTTAGAAATTCAAAATTACTGTGAGTTAACTTTTCTAGAAATCAAAGGTCGTTTTGCATTTATGAGAGTGAAAATACATTTAATTAAAATTATCTTTATGATATTTTGTTTGAGCTTTGTAAACGACGTTTTATTAACATAATATTAATTAATATTTTTAATGAAATATAGATATATCGTGAAGTTATCATTAAAAAATAATTTGAAAAAATAGACCTACGAACCTTTAAAAGTTACACATATTGCGTAATTAGGCACGCGCGAAACTCACGTAACAATCGAAACATATGACCGATTCAATTTTTCAACACTATCATTACAATATCGACATATGCGACACCAGTCGGGGTGAAATAATGACCACATATGATTTAGGGGCGAATTTATGCACCTGCACATACACACGACCATCATTCGAAAATCGACTCGAACCCATTACTTAACGATAAATCAATAATTCTTCAACAAAATATAATATTACATATAACGAGCGCACAGCGTCAAAAAAATTGGGACATATTTAGTCAAATTGCACAATTCCTATAATTTCATATTATTATATCTAATGTCTCAATTTTTTAAAAGAAAAATGTCATTTTAGACTGTTTTTAGTAATCATATTGACCCTAAAACATAATTGACGGTTCGACTATTCGACACACTAAAACACATCGAGAATTTAATTCTCAAATGCGTCGATCTTAAAATTATTCAATATTTGAAGTTTTGTTATTTTTATATTTCGAGATTATCAATTCAATATGAGTTTGGAAAATTTGTGTATTTTTTTCGCGACACTAATCATGAGCAATCGCCTTTTCGAGCTACTTAACTTCAGATTTTCACCAAGTCATTTCAATAAGAAACACTTAAGATTTTTTTTCAAATTTAATTTGAGTAAAAATTGAAATAAACTATCTGAAAAAAAGTTTTCACTTCGAATCCCAGATTTTCGAAGATACGACGAAGCACTCCGCCAGATCATCGATTTTCCTGGATCCAACCTAGCGATCCATCGATATCCCGATCTCTGAGTGAGAAGCAACAATCGGCGATGCATTCGCAACTTGTTTCGCGAAAGGTTGACCATCGCTTCGGCCGCAAAGCCAGTTTCAATAGCAGCGTCTTGCGGGCGTCGTCGTTTTCGTTGCCGTTGACCCCGGCGCCGTTGCCGCAACGGCCGTTGGCCAACAACTCCGACCACATATGAGTACGACTCGTGTGTGTTGTGTGTTTGTATTGTATGCTCTTTCCTCTACGTACGAGACCGGCTCGTGTGCAAATCTGCCGTGTAAATATTGCATTATGACCGGGTGGTAGGCTCTGCGGCGCAACGGGCAAGCTTTCTTGAAAATCCGCGCTTTTCGAATGTTTTTGGGTTTCGGTCGGTTGTATCGACCAGCGAAGCTATGCTCAAAAGTCTAATATAGTTAAGGGAATTGAAGCTTATGCATTTTCTTTGAAAGCTTGCTTCACATCTGCGACTAGCTCTAAATCTGTGGCTTGCTACGAGTCGTTGAATTTTCTTGGATTACGGTGTAGATATCAAAGTATCTAACTAATATCATTAGATTAGAAGTGCATTTAAAGAGTTTTGTTTCGCCTGATTTAGAATACCGTTGTTGTAGTTCGTACTTGGTAACTTCCGATTGTTTTCCTTTTACGTGCGTATAAATTGTGTATTGGTCGATTTCTAGAGTACGATCGACTTTTTTGTCGTTAGAAATTTCGCCTGGCTTTCACTAATGTAATGAAAAAAAAATAAGTTAAACGAACATTGGCGTGTAATTCGATTAGAAAAATTCGCGTCCGTATACGGTAGAATGGTTCGGAAATGAATTCGCTCGGTGTAAATAAATCATGGGATAATTTTGTGCTTTTGCCGTCGAAGTCGTTATTCATTCGGTTGCGCACACGTGTAATTGAATGAATTATTGCCAGAAAACGGTGTGGATTTTGATGATTTTTTTCCCTATATGTATGTACAACGGCTTTTGTATTCAATTTGCATTCAAATTACCGTAGTTTAACTACGTACTACCATATTTGATCGGTTCGATTTAATAAATGATCAATTGCTATCGAAAAGCAGTTCAATGAATAAAAAAAACCTTTATCAAAATCATGAAAATTATATTTCAGACCGGAAGAAGTTATGTTTACTAATGCTACAGCTGAAACAGCTGCTACACATATGCACTTGCATATGCAAATGCAATTGGTAGCACGTGTTACTTCAGCGTACTCCCATTTACTTTGCGAAGAATCACTTTGTATATTTCAGGAATCGCTCGGAAATTATTTTCATATATATCTCGAAATTAGATTCAAAACATTTTTTCGCAAAATGCTCCGTATGTTTTTTCAAATACCATCCTACGTTCCGCAGATTAAATTTCGGCTCGAGAGAATAATAATGTAATGTGCGAAGGTGTACTCATATCCGAGAGATAAATAATAAAGATATAAAGTTAACGTCGCTGAAGGGACGACGAACTCCATACGTGGGAATGATAAAAAAGACAGATAAACTCGCTCAAAAAATTATACGAGATTTTCACGCTTCACGTACCAAAAGTTCACTTACTGCGGGGCATCACACCAGCAAATGCACACGCACATAACATATTCCAATGGAGACCCTTTCTTCTCAGAATGAGTGATGCCCTTCGAAAATATCTCCGCAGGATACTGACGTATGACTGCTAAAAATATCCCGAATCTGCACACAGTCGCGAATGTGTGCATGCATACCTTTTGCACAAGTCACGACCGACTGCAGGCAACGCTGCAGCATCAGCCAAATGCAGCATCCTCCGCCTCTGCATACTGCAAAAAGGGCTTCACAAAAGGTCTTTCACCGCGTCAGAAACTGGAACAAAATCTCAGAAGAGGTGCCCCTGCTGTGTATACCGTATACATCCACCCACTCGCGACTTAGCTCCATATATTAAAGTCGGGCCGATTTTCATCTCGCGAACAGAAAGACGTTCGATTTCGCGTCGCCGACTTGATTAATGCTCTCGTAGTATTTTTGAACTGCAACTAAGTATTCTGCTTTTGACACTGCCTCCGTATCCAGGTCGACCTTATCGATTGGCTTCGCTGAAAAACACGACCGAATCGAACAATCGAACGACATTCGGCTCAATCCCTTTCTCTCGGAACCGTTGTTTTTCGTTCGAGCCGCATAGGCTTCATTGAGTATTCAGGGTGTTTCTTGTTTTCTTCGCCGAAGTATTCTGAAACGTGAAGATATTCGTGGAGAGACGTCACGTGTCTCCGTATAGCTCTACCTGTGTCTTATTCGACACGTTTCCTATACAAAATTAATAACTTATATGTCGATAAAAATGCTTAGATAATAAAATTAAGTATGATCATCTCTGGAGGCTTATACGAGTACATGTATGAAGACGAAATTGTTGGACTTCCGCAATTGCAGTAACTGTTTACCAATAAAATTTTAATGTACTGTTTGAGTTCTATGCTTCGCAGTTTCCAGGTGTGTCTACTTTGAAACAGGGCACGAGTTTTGGTTGCAAGTTCTCTCTTAGCTTTGGTTTTGCATAATGAGACCAGCCTTTGTTCGTGTTTAATTAACCAGTTTCGCTCTCCCTATCCGTCTGCTTTCTGAAAATCGTGATCATTTTTTCCCGCCGTCTTGGTTAAATATTAATTTGTCAACTTGACAGTTTTTCTGACCGGTTTAATTGGTATATTTCTGTCAGTACAAATTATGACACTGTCTTTTGTTGTTCTATTATAGTCGATTGCATGCTCGTTCACACGAGTATTAAAAAAAGAAAATAATGAAAATTTTCACACGTGACGTTTGCATCGCCGTATTCTACTCTATAGCAGATTTTCCGTTTGTTTCACACATAACCGTTGCATAAATTACGTGTGTTTCACCGTACATTTCATAATTGAATAGAAAACATGCGACTGCCTTTTTGATTGGACGCGTTTTCTTACAGAAAACTTCTCATGAATTCGATCGCTGCCGCGGTTTTTCACCACTCGCTTCTAGGAAACAATGACGTATATAAGAACAGAACTGCATCAAATGAAAATAAAACCGAGACACGTCCGTAATGTTAAGCTCGTGCCTCCTAGTCACGAACTCGATTCGCATTGTCCAAACCCTCTAGCCACGAACCGAACGAACAGTGGATGGATCTTCTTCCCTCGAGGCTGGGCAACCCAGTATCTCATCATTTTTCAATTAATCCCATTGTGGCGATGTTCGGGATCCTTTCGTGCTGTGGGGACCGCTGACAAAGGGTCGAACGGTCGTCATGTGGCGGATTTTCCCATACGTAAAGTCGTGCATAATGCGTATTATAAAGTGTGCCTAGCCCTTTTCGTAACCCGTGCTTTGGCAAGCAGCGGAGCATGCATTTTTTCGCAAAGGACCCCGAGCAATTTGAATATTGCGAAAAGGAGAGGACTACCGCCGCTTATACAGAATAGCTTCCGCCCGTTTAGCATATCCCTATATCCGGGGATGGCCAAAAATTTACCGTTTTCCCGCGAAATAATGCCTCCTATACGCTTTCAGTTACAACGTATAAATTCTGTCGGAATGTCTCTTCCCTTTTACAATACAATACAGCGGTGGTGGGTAAACATCGCCTTCGTATATTATTCGAATAGAGGGAAGGTTCAATTTCAATTTCGAGTGTTTTACATACAATAAACTAATATTTGTGTTCGTGGAAAAAATCAATTATATATCTCGACGAAAGGTGTGACTCTTTTGAATATTTATTTGCATAACGTAAGAAGAACGTCATCATCGATCATTCACTCGTCTAATCCGAACACGTGCGCGAAGAAACTTTATCATTCAATTTTGGCATATTAAATTATGTTTATTTTTTCTGATCGTATAATATGTATGTATATGTATTAAAAATATATTTACATACTACACAATATACTTTATCATAGACGTATGATGTAAATTGTTTGTGCAAAAAGTTATGGTTATACAGATCCTGCATGTTATTTTTTATTTCTTTCTTGATATATCCTGAACATAAAAATAATTTGCGCCTGCGTGCTTTCTAGATGTAAGAAAATTAGTTATTTACAGATTTCGTTAAGGCTTCGTTTCCTGGGCATTCAACGTGTCCGTGCAACGTCGATCAATCTTCATGTTTCTGCAATTTGTTTTCCTTAAGATTTAATCCAGGCTGCCTCTTTTGTCCCTGTCGATGAGAAGACGAAAAGCGCTCAAACATCTCATTAGTGCTCTAAGAAATAACTGAATAGGTACAGAAAGAAATATAAAAGAAACTTGACCGTAATCATTATTCACCTTAAATATGACTAAAATTAATATATAAATAATTATTATTTTCCTCACCAATGTTGACTGGTATGATTTTGCTCATATCTGAAAAAGAATATTTGATTTCGCTATTGATCATTTCGTAGTAATATCCTTTTGTGCAGTTCCACTATTCAAATTTTACTTCCAAATTCATATTCAACCATTCAAATATTTTCCGGCCTCGAAATTCGGGTTGCGAAAAAAAGTCGCCAACAGCAGAGAAGCGTGCTCTTTCGGAAATTGACTACCCCGCACACAAAGGCTTATATCAACATTAGGAAAATTCGCAGATTTCGTATACGTACGTTCATCCGAAATAACACGTAGTACATATAACTTTCCGCATTCACACATAATATGTACACATACGGAACCGCAATTATAACATGCTCGTTCGCAAATAACACGGTTTTGGTTACCGAAACATCTTCAACATCGCGAACACAATTCGGGCCGACGTTCTCGCAAACGATGAACTTTTAAGACGTCGCCAATTCCCGAATTCTGACTGACGTTTGTTTGCGTTCGCATCGTCTTCGTCGTCAACGTCAGAGTCAATCATCGAAAAGCAGGAAAAGCATTATCCCGGCACATACATAGATATAACAAACGCAAGATATACGGGCTAAAATCGTCTCGGGTGTCTCTCTCGGCGGGATCTTTCATTACGGGACGACGGAAGCGTGCCGGGATTTCCCGGGACGCGGTCTCGTACCTGGCCGTTTAGGTGCAAATTGTTATGTCGGCCACGTATCGTAAGTCATCTCCGAGTGCCTTTCACCACTTTTCTTTACGATCTCTCTCTCTCATAGAATCGCATTATACGTGTGCGGGATACTATGGGCCTATACTCGGGACGTGTTCCCAGACCGTCCCGGCCCGTGTTCCAGGGGCTATATCTTTTACGATTATATCGCGATAATCTTCAAAACGACGTTAGGCTACGCACGATGTCGTATTATGTCGTCGTGCGAAGTGTGTTTATTTGTTTTATGGCCGAATTTTCTATCGGAGAGGCCTCTCTCAAACTTTTCCTATTGAACGTCTCCGGATGAAAATAATTAAGAATCGGTGAATGCTTTTACCATTCGTTGAATTCTATTTTCTAAACTGTCTCGTCATCATTGAAAACAGTATAAATAATTCCGGTATTAAATTGCATTCACGTCACACTTTCGTTGCTAATTTATCAATTTCTTTCGCACGATTCATATGTGAAACGTTTCAGTATAAATTTTAGTTTAGAAAAAACTACATCATAAAACTATTGAGAAATTTATTATATTCACAAGCTCAAAAACCAGAAAATTCACAATAAATAAAACCAAGTATAATTTTATTTTGTGTGTATTATTTTGAGTCTAAAACATATGTATGTTTATGTTAAATTTTCTTCACATATCGATTTTATATCGGAACTGCTGTTTTCATTTGGTCGATGTCTGTTTATACGGGGTACGTGAAAACGCGTTTTCCGAGAAAACACTGTTTTAACATCTGTTTTTTGGCAATCACGCTTTATAAACTCATTTTCTAAGATAACCAACTGAAACCACATCTTAAAATTTGAAACACAGTTACTGGAAAAAATCGCATTATCACACATAATGAACGCTGATGATCTAATAATGAGAACATTAACGTTAATTGTAATTTATTATATTCCGTAAAATTGTGGAAACTTTTCGCATACAAATCTCGCCAACTTTTTCGAATAAAAAAGTCCCAGATTTATATTTCATCAAATTTAATAAACCCATTAGGCGGACATAATAATCTCGAAGAAAAGAATACCGTTTTCGGCGCCAACAAGTTTAATGGACTTTATATATTATAATGTCTTTATCTTGGAGTAAAACATCGGGCACGAGATCTCGCGACGAAAGTGACTACCATGACTCTATTATTAATTCGCGCAATAATATTTTTCGCATTGTCGTCGAAATTTCCAAATTGTCGTTTCGCAGCGGACGGATTTCTCGCTCCGCACGAGCCTTGAACGATATACAAAATTAAAACGCTATTACGACAACCGTCTTATATACAACCATCATCATCATCATCATCACAGTCGTCGTCGTCGTCGTAGTCGTTGTGGTGTAATGATCGTTTTGCTTTGCCCACGGCAAACTTGACATTCGCCAAAAAAACGCTTTCTCTTCTTGCTGCCCGTTTTTTCCTTCGGATTCGATTCGTGATTTTTGTGCGTTTCGAATTCGGTCGGATTTCCTTCGAGTTTTTTGGGTCATCCGGTTATCGTAAACGACTTTACCGCTGTGACTGCTAGATTGATTGTAATTATATATTCTGAACGTTCACGTTGATTATCTATTCTAGCATTTTATCATCCGCTGACTGGTCGACTCGGTCGATGTATATTTCATTACCATCCTGTGCTCTAGATGTGCACATTCCATTTTTCTTTTTTTACAGTCATTGAATTTTTATGTGATTAAAAAAATATATTTTCAACGATTCAGCTTCGCGACCATGATTTCCACAATGCAATACGGAACGTATGACTGCTCAATTATAAAATTCATTCGATCAAACACACTACTGCAAAATACGAGTACAAAACCTTGAATATTTCTCGTAATCCAATCACCTCGCTCATCCGACAACAATCGATGAATTTCCGTATGAATGACACGATCTTGCATTTTGTTTCCACACGAACGATCGTCGCGGTAACAATTGCATCAATGATGTCAGAGCATTCCTCTAGCATGACTGCAACCAACAACAACAAACGATATCAAAATGTTTCCATCTTTTCACATACGGAGTCGATCTCGACGAAACCGAGGATCGGCCCTAATAAATTCCACCTCTTCCTTAGTAGAGGGTGCAAAGGGATGCGGTTTATCTTCGGTGTTGCAGTCTGGCTTGTCGTAAAGTTCTGTATTGATATCCCTGGCTGTGCATTTTATGTCGACTCGTTCCTTGCTTAGCTCTCGGTTGGGGTGTGATGTTAAGTTATTGGATCGCCGCGCTCTTCCTGCTGGTCGTATCAATGTTTCGGACTTCGAGTTACTGTGTAAGGCTTTGATAATATTTCACTAGTGTATTTTTAGTGTGGACTTTTTAATATAAATCTAATATTAAATTTTCGCTCGTAATGATTTATAAATTTCGTTTTTCGATACAGAAAATTCTTGGAATTATATCGTTTAATTTGCCGCTATGAATTTTGCGCGTTTAGTTCATAAATTGAAATTGAAATGTCATTAAATTCACGACAGAATAATTATGAATAATGGTTTTTCTGATCAAGAAATATTTATTCGATTCGCAACTTTCTTGCGAATTCGTATTTTCCTCTCCGTTCATCCGCGAATTAATTTTTGTCGTAACAATTCAATTACCTATTATTATAATTGATTACGTTTCTCGAGACGCAACGTAAAACAGAACAATAGCACTCTCTTACGAGAGCGAATTTTCGAAATTACATAATTCAATACTCGTAAATATCATATTTACATCTTCTACGTGTATATTTACATGCAAATATCGAACAATGTGCCTCAGAATGCGTGTTTTAATCAAATTTTGCCGCTCGAATGTGTCTATCGCGCTGCACGCTTCATTAGATTTCCTTCAGCCGACGCATCCGCGTGTATGGTCGGATCGGTTTTGCGCTTCGGTTATCCTTCAATTTGTAGTTGATTCTCGTCGGAAATTTAATCAAGAGTTAACTAACTAACTGCCAACGGTTTGGCGAACGCACACCGCTCACCGGTCGGTTTTGCGGTGGCTGCGGGGCTCACCTCTGCTCCGAAAATGCCAAGAAGTGGAAGAACAACACGCGCCGCGGATTTATTATCCTGGTCCATAGCGGTCGAACCTTGTGTGTATATTAATTTTCTCTGGTGTGTAAAACTCACTCTTGTTTTCCCGCCGAACGGAAATGACTTTTGAAAAATCTGGTTCGAGCGTTTCGACGAATCCGCTCTTTGTTCTGCCAAATGTCGTTCTCTTCTCAAGTTAGTCATACGCTCCAAGGTGTTTCATTAATGTTATTTGCATTGAATCACTCGTATCCTATACAAGATTTTTTTCGGGTAACTAACATCTCAGGTGACGCACCGTCAATGTTGCAATCAAAAAAGTCGTGAGAATCTAGACAGAGACTCGATATGAACGTTATTTCGAGCGGAAAAACTATTCTTCGCCTCTAATTATGTTTGAATGATTAATTCGCGAATTAAACGGAATACTGCCTAATATACTCTGAATGCCCCGGTAAGATAAGAATAATTAATAGACGGAGAAAGCAGGAATAGGCTAGATTTCTTTAGTGGAAGTTTCATTGACAAAGGACTCTCCGGGCAGATTATGTCCTGCTCATACATTATTAAATCTTGTTGTTGAACTTAGTGGGTTCCTTTTGTGCTCTCGGCGAAAGGCACGTGCGTATCATTTATTTGCGATCTGATTAAGTCGGGTCTCCTCTTAATCATCGAGCCCGTATCATCGATCCCGAAACGCACACGCGGGTAGTTTTGTTCCGTTCCAACTGTTATTTCTGCTCTAATATTATATTATTATATACTGCACTACCTTATAATTATGGTAGCCAACTATATTTGTTGATTAGCTAAAATAATGAAGAAAATCGTGCCGCCTAATCCTATTTCGTTGATTTATTCATAGCGAGTCGTTACCCCGATAATTTATTATAAATAGCGCGGACCTGAATATTGTACCCCGTGGTGGTTCCTTCAATTAAAAACACCTTTCCGTGTACCTGGTCGTTACACGTTTACTATAACTCATTGCACCTATGTGTGCGTGTGTTTCATTTTATTCTTATTATATTATTTGTTGTTGGGTCTCTTCTTCTTTCTACTTGTAATTTGGTAGGCAGCACTGCTGCCTTTATCCCGCTAATAACAGGCTGGACGGGGATGGATACTTCATACCTGGCGATGATTGGAAATGATTGTTCGTCCAGAAAAGAGGGAGGGATTCTTGTCTAAGGTACCTTCGCTGACCGATACCAATTATAGTTCAACGTTATCGAAGTCTTAACAATGGTGCCGTGTAACAATCGACCGAGACGTAAGCTACAAACGCAGATCACGGGTGAGATAGAACAAGGGCTACCAAACGAAATGTATGAATATTTTATATGTATTTTGTATAGCACTTACGTAAAAACGGGACGCAAAATAATAATGCAATAACGAAGCGAACCATTAAATCAGAGCTTTCACGACCGATTCAATTATTTGTTCCATTTTTTCATTAGATTTCCTTCACCCCCGTCTTCGCCAGAAAGGAGTTTTTTCGAGCGTATCAAAGGAAGTGGTTTCATTCAATGCAAAAGACTTTACGCAAAACAAGTCAGGGCGAAAAAAGAGATGGCTCTTTCTCGTCCTAAATTTATTAATGGATCTATTAATCTTATTTGATTAATTGCCGTCGCGGAATTAGTAGCGTATTACGTTTTTCGCGCAATTTTATCGAAATTCATCGTACAAAGTATGTATTTGCTCATTCAGAGCTGGAAACGGGCGTGTGTAATGACATTTGAAATGTAGATTTGCAAACTTGCAAGACTGGATTCAGTTTTACTATTGTCGGTCGTGCGCGGTCACTTCGTGTTTTCTGGTAACGTTCGATTACGTCGCTCGATTAATAGTCGAGGCCATTATCAATAATGTTGCCATAGTATCGAGATCGTAAAAGCTCACTAGGAAATTGATTCCGTGCCGAATAAGACAATAGAAAGCTGACCTTTTTGTTAGTTGCCCATGCTGAAGGGAAAGGCACGTTCTTATCGAATTCACTGTGAGTTTTTTTGTTGTTTCGTAGAGTGCATCGGAGATTAACCCAATTTAGCTTTCGTGTTTATGCTTTTGTAATGATAGTTGTGTCGACCGCAAAGTTAGATTGCTTCTTGATTCTGGAATGGCCGAGAAAATCCTAGGGATTCTATAGCTAGAAAGACTTCAGTCTTAACCCCAATATATAAAAATAAACCAAAGGGTAATATCCAGCACCAAAGAACTTTTTTCTTCTAACCGTAAAATGTATAAAAGCTCTAGAGCCCCGGTGTATTTCCACTTAAATTAAAACAACTTTGTGAACAGCCTGTGCGCTTAGATACTCTGCTACGATATAATTATTTTTCTAAGTTTATTACTATTTATATGTATATATGTATGTACTTAACGTAATATTGTTCAAATATGAAAACATCTCATTATATCCGGTGAATATATACATATATGTATTTGAAGTGATCGATGGAAAATGCACAATTCTACAAAACAATCTACGTGGGGCAAATAATAGATTTCATATTCGTGCGTTGTTATTCGATATCCATACATTGTTGCATGTTCGTTTGTAATCGCATGATTTTGTTCGCGCTATTGTAGTAGATATGGAATATTTTAATTTCGTCGTTTGATAAATCACGAAATGTTTGAACTGATATTTATGAGTATCGTTTACAAAACCCGTTTCGATTACGTTACGACGTGATGTGTTCTAGAATAGAATATTAGCGCCATTTCGGTGTTGATTTATCGTAATCGTACTCACTGTGTAAATGTTAAAACCAATTACGGCTACCTTATAAAAACATCAGAGCTTGTAATCAGTTTTGTCACAATAGTAACACCTGCTTAATAAGCGACGCGTTCGGTTTTCACCTGAATAAAATTACACTAAATTTCTTATTTCGGACCGTTGCGAAACGGATTGATTTATAAACGATCACGCTTTACGAAACGGTGGTTTTCGTTACGTCTCACCCACGAACTCCCATATGCGTACGCGTGACATGTGCCCGCAATTAATTATTATAATACAGATATCCGAATTACGACGACCGATTTGCTTTGTTTGAACAGTCAAATAAACACGAGCTCGTTCCGAATAGAGCATAATTCCTACGATAGTCGCACTGCGCGAGAAGCTCGCCAGAATCGGTCGTATCCTCAACGTTTCCCTCAGGAATTCAAAACACATGGGGTTAATAGTTTTTTTATGCCGCACCCACCGAATGCACGTTTCGCTCCTCGAAAATAACTCAATCTCCCCGATTCGAGTGTACCTTGAAAATCTTTCGTCTGGGTCGATTCATCAAGACGTTTCGGCACGTCTTGATAATAGTCGAGGCAGGTCGCGTTATCTCACTCGGTTTTGTCTCGATTCCGGGAAATCGGGTCGAGACGTGATGTCATAGTTTCGCCTCTGCATTGTCTTTCGTAAAATGTGTTCTAGGTATTCTTGGCGGAGCACACCTTGTCTGATATACCGCGGCAAGTCCCCCATTATTAGGGCTGAAGCACACCGTACCATATTCTAGCAAAGTCACCTTTCAAATCATTTTTTTCTTACTAAGATCAAACTTTTCAATCGAATTAATTTCTATTTTATATCTATGATTAAAATTCATAATAGTCTCAAATTGAATATTTTTATTTGATGTGACGTTGCCCTTATTTCGAAAACCGTTGTCGCTTTGTGTAGTGGTTCTGCTCGACTGGTCAACACCCCGCTTCCGTCAAAGGTCCTCGAACGTAGCTTGGGTAAGAAAAGCAGGTGAATTGTACTTTTTTTTTTCAATAGCCCTCGCAAGGTAACGAAATTAGCGCAGGTTCAAGATTTAATATGATTGTTTCGCGAGACGGTCGATCCTCCTTTTTTATTTTACTCGAAGATCTACTTAGGTGTATATTTTCGACCCTTTTCTAAAATAAGACGTTAGTTGGAATATAGGGTAGACGTTTTAGTTCTTAAATTCATGTCTGCCGTATTTGTTTTTATTGCACAATGTTTTTAAATGTATATATGGAAAAGTGTGTGTTCTGTATGTGTATTTTATACTTTGAAGTTGTGAATTTAAATAAATTAAAGATATGAATGAGATGTAATATGATTTTCTTATCTTGGAAACGATTGATTGATTGTTAGAATGTTATTATTAATTCCGCTCATTATTGTTTTCAAAGAATCTATCAGATGCAATCTGAATATCGTCTCATGTTCTAAGAATTTTTTAGTTTCGCAATGCATTATTAAAACATAATCGACGCCGTAATCTAATCAAAACTCACGTTTCTCTATAAAGAAATATTTCTCTATTTATTTTTTCTAAACGTCTCGTTCAATTCAAGGCCCTTTCATTTAAGGGTGTAACAAAAAAAAAACTCCATTAACTTCTTTTTGATTGTGATAGGCGTGCGTTGTTTCTACTCAACTTACCTCGACAGACAAGTTTTCTTTGTTCGGAGTCCCGAGATCGTTTCGGGCCTCCATCGGTAGGTGTTAATAATGACGACCCTTTTCTGTTACAATTTTTCTTTTATTTAACCTCGGGGATTACACTCACTTTAAATATAAACACAGAGTAGACTTGCGTGTGTGTGTAATATTATATGTGTATGAACTGTTGTTTGTCCGCATCGTGACCTGTTCGAATGGGATCGATATGAACGCATAGATAAAACTCTAAATTTTGTGGCTTCATCGTGTAAAGATTATCGACACGGTTAAACGCTCCTCGCAGGCAGCTTGGACACGTAAATTTCGTTGGTTAATTAGTTTACATATCAGGTCGAGTGCGAGACGCTAATAGGCGTTAATGAGGCAAATTTATGGCAAAGCGGTGAAAGGAGTCGAAGCGTTTAATATCTGAAACATTGTATCGCTTAATACGCTCAGGGTATTAAATCGAGTTAAATTTTTATCACGAACAATTCATATTTGTCATTGTTTAGTAGAGTATATCGAACAGCACAAAGTAAATATACTATGAATTGTTCAGTGCATGAATTGATTAACTCAACTTTTTGAAAAAAAATGAAATTTAAATGTCAAAATTTTTGGTATATTCGATAACTTTTCATATATGAAATATATTTCCTAAATAATAAAAATGAATATCGTTTGATGACAAAATTTGTTTGATCACATCCGTAACTTATTACGAACGAAATTTGTATGTTTGTTTGAATAAATGGAAAAATATAGGAAATTTTGAAAATCGTATCCAACACGTTTCATCGATTTTCTCAACATTTCGTTTCATGGAGTTAATCACGTTGTGCACTGGAGTCTCATATGTAGGTGCAGTGTGCCGGTTTAGTTCGCCGCACTGGGATTATATGCGCGTTGTGCATTGTCGTTACTCCGACAAACTTTCACCGATAATACGACGGTGTAATAACGATACGTTCCGTTCGGTTATCTCGTATGTATGTATGGCGGCGTACGGCATTAGGACCGAGTCTCGCTATATCGGAATTTTATTCCGCGCAGGACGCGCCGTGTCGTGTTTTGTAAGCCAAAACTCTAGAACCGATTGAATTCTGCCAACATTTCAGCCAAGGAGTGCTTTGGCGTCGGTGGCGTTTCGAATTCCTAAACATTTCACGTAGCCCTCCCGTGTGCTCAACTATAAAAAGTTTTCCTCGGCGATGGAAACTCGCGGCTGCTTCTTCTTTTTTTCCCTCGTCCTGTTTTTGCTTTTTTCGCAGCCGAGAATATTACTCGGCGGAATACGGATAGCATTCAAATTTGATTTGTTTCGCAATAATTTCCTTCCTTCCGGGTTGTCGTTATGTAAGGCGGTTTTTCGTACGTTCACGCGCGTAATTTCGCCGGGCTGCGTTAAAACAATTGTCCATTTTTCGGTTTAATATGCGCGTTTTTCTCACATATATCATAACAGTAACGAGATACGATTCAAGTTTTTTTTTTCGTAGAAGAAAAATGAATATTGCGGTCGCAATGGGTAACCTGGTTAACCTTTTCTACTCAATATCAAATTCAACGTGCTCTCACATTAACTAAAAAAGCACTCCCAATGGAAGTATCGATTATTATATTTCACGTTCGTGCCGCCTATAAATATATTATGTTTTTCTTCGATAATATTTTTACGTATTTGTGCAAAGTGCACAAATTACCACGTTCGAAAATCGTTTTCGTACACAAAACACAGTACGTTGGGCAGGATTTCGTTATCGAATGCGTTTAGTAGATTAATACTCCCAGATAGCCCTTTTTGGCCCGAGAAATGGGTCGTGGAAATGTTTATTTTTCCGCAAATAGAAGTTAAATACTACTAGGGTGCGTAAATTCACCCAACAGCACTCCTCAACCAACTTTCAAAACAATCCTCGAAGACGATCCGCCATTTTTACAAGCCATTGTTCCACTTTGCCACCGAGTTGAATCAACTTTGCCGTTTTTCCCACTGAGGATGGCCGTCTTCATCCTCCTCCTCGGTTTCTTGTTCTTAACCCCTGCTTGTCCGTCTTTGTTGAATGCACTGCGTGTGAACGTACAACTCCCCACCCGCATGAGCGTCTTGTGAAAATTAATGCTATTCACTTGTGGTATAATATGCGTATACAAAGTACGTATGTATGTTGTGCATGTTTCCAGTAGAATATATTTTTCAAACGTAGTTGAGTTCCAGGAAGTCTGCACGATGCGCTTCGTTGTGTGTCGTATTAAATCGAGTTTTTTATATCCATGTTTTGCAATGAATTTATTATATATTCACGTTTATTATCCATATACGAGTCACTTTGTGACTAATTTTTGCATATCACCGGTTTCGAGCATCTGCTCGTCTCCAGAGTCGACTAATGAAAAGCCACTCTCGCGAATATATTATCATCAAAATCGTCAGTACTTTCGCGCGCTAATGAACCGTGCACGCGTACGATTTCGTCGAGATTTCTTTCTGTAATCTCGTTCTTATCGCATAATGACATCGAGCATGGCGGGGATTTCGTTCACGCAAATGTCGCTCGCGAAAAACTTGTAAATTGAGATCCGCTTCGGAGGCTCCATTAAATTGTTAAGCCTGCATGAGCCTTTTGTCCCATTTTGCCCGCGTGCATTAAGCTCTTTCCCTATCGTCTTTGACGTGTCTCCGACAGTCGCTTTGCTCTGCCCATTGTTTCAAACGACACCCGGGATTATCTTATTCAATCGCAAAACCTCCATCCCTCCGTGTCTATCTAGGCTCGTCTCCACGCCTTATCTTCGGGTCAACCTTTTTTCTGTCGTATCGCGTTCGGAGAACTGGTTCAGCCGAATGCGAGATTAGCATATTAGTTATCATGCGCGCGGAGTAGCAGTTTGCCTATTCTCGTCAGGCCGCCGGGGCATAAAACAATGCTTCGCTCCGGCTATTTAGTATTCAAGGTTTTTCCTCTAACCGAGAGACGTATGTAGTACGTACACCACTGGCTCGTTTAGACGCTATCCCATTTGTGAATATAAAAAACCTGACCTGCTAAGCATACATAATACTTATCCAGTACGTGCACCTATGTGCCCCGCGGGTTCTGCTCCCGCGTCTGGTGCTAAAGCTCCTTACACAATCGGGACGATGCTTTTTAAAATATGCATCTCCTGTTTTTTCTCGTTCCGAAATATTATTATTTTAGTTCTATCTAAATCAATGTGGCTTCGGTTCCATTCTATTCCGAGCAAAATGGAAACATTTTAGTGTTTTATGGCACTCATTTCATACGTTTTTGTATATCGAAGAAGAGCACTGTCTTTGTTAGTTTAATGTACGACCAAGGAAAATTTCATGAACGTTCCATTTGTGCAGAACGTCAGATTCGCTGAATAAAGATATATGTACTGGCACATAAGCTTTATTGCCGTATTTCTTTTGCGAGAAAGCACGAAGATAATGCAAAACGTCTCTCGATTTATATCGCGACCGTGGTACGGGCATGTCCTTATTCATTATTTCCAGTCGTTTATTGCCGGACTCGCAACGTCTGTCTCGCCAGCATTACATATTCTTTTGTATAAACTAAACGAGACTTGACTCTTTTGTGTATTTTCCACTGGTAAAACGACGTGAAGCACATCAATCGAATTGTTATAAATTCAGTTTGTCGCAGCCCCAGGCTGTGTTGGCTATTTTCCACCGACTCACTGGGCGTGATGCAACTAACAATAACTCCACCACTCAATACATTGTGTATACGTATAATACGTAAAAGCGACACACAGGTTCATAGAAGACGATGGACATCCATCGCTGATGAGGAGGTGGTTGTCTGCCGAATGACTGATTGCTCGCGGGCTCGATTCCAGATCACAATGGAAGATTGATAGTGGCCCGCTGCCGTTATCTCTGATATATATATTTTTTTATTAACCTCTCGCCTCGACACCTAGTCCACTGACGTTTATTATTTTCGAGCGAAGAAAAAACGACGCCATCTATCATCGCATAAGCGGTTGCCCAACACGGACAAGAACGGTAAAAGAACCCGAGTCGAACTTAATGAAACCTCATTATCAAAAGTGGCGATCTATATAGGCAGTAAGTAGGCATTACGTTACATGCTGTGTCGAATCGTGCCGCTTACTGCTTTACTTTAAGACACGTTGAGTAATCGCCGTCTTTCGAGTGTGTATTATCTCGTTGGAAATTTGCCCTAGCTAAACCTTTATTCGACGCTAGTACTCGATTGATTATAATTTGCTGCGATAGTTAGATAAGTTTCCTTCCTGCGCCGATTCGATTGAGTGGCTTCTTCCTTATTCTTCTTCACCCGTGCCCCTCGAATCCGAAGTCGTTAACTATATTATCTCGGTATAGAGGAAAGTTAACCGCTTTTGTAAACTGCTTTAATTTAATCCTGGATAAATCTCGTCGCGCGGACGTATTTCTTCAATCCGACGGGCTAAAAGTTGCTAAGTACGTCCCATTGAAGATCTATTATGCCAATTGTCTCAAAAAGCGCTTTCAAAATCGAATAAATCTCGACTGGTTCCAAACCTCTGAGGTGTATACAAAAGGTCAATTTAAAAATCTCATTTCCAATTTGTTTCTTACAATCTAGGAAAAAAAAGTGTATGAGTGTAAAAGAAAATTGCAAATGAACAAAACTGTAGCTTCGCTTACATTCGCCCAATTTATAAGTCGAGCGATATGCTTGTTGGCAATAAAAGCACAATTATGCCGATCTGATAAAAACTTTATGCGAACAACTCTAGACAGCCATCCTTTTTTGTTGGGGGTTGTGATTTTACCATTGTAAATGAACGTTATCTGTTTGTACGGCTCGCAAAATCGAGACAGTTCAAAAGTACCGCGATAATTTGCCTTTGTATTTACAACGCTTACTGACCTACTAGCTTCGAGTAGTACATCCATTCAAATCTTCACAACGAATTTAAAACGCAACCAATTATTTTCACATGCATTAATTCATGAACCCATCTTCTAAACCGTTCGACAACAAACGATCCCGCTTCGACAAACACTCTGCAATTTAATCGACCGCAATCGGTATGCAGTTGCGTTTTGTCGAGTGCACCACACCTCATCACAATCGACCATCCCGTTTCCCGTTTTCACTTCTCCCTCGTGCATATCCAACACACATACACATCCCCGTCGAAAACTAGCCAAATCGCAACGGGATCAAACGAACCTGGATCAAATCCCAGCGCCGATCCGGATGGCGACACTCGCTCGCGTCCATTGTGCCGCACACCCATTTGTCATGTTCGCGTTTGATATGGCCATTGTGCTTGGGCAGCTGTCATGCTGCGATACGAAAACCGGAGGGATGCATCGGACCGCGAATTCGGTAAAATATGCATTCGCGGGATCATCGATCCGACCCCGTCGCTCGTTGTATACGCGGGGGATTTCTGGGATTAAGTCTGCACAATGGTTATTTTGCGATCGTCGCCCCCATTTTGTATTTTCGACAATGTGGATTTCGTTCGACGATGCGATACCGCCTGAATTACGAAGGGAATTTCACCATCCCATCGGAATTGCGAAGGGAAACCCACCATCCTACCAAATTTGCGAAGGGAAACCCACCTTCCCGCCTGGTACATACATGCACCTCGTTCTATGTTAACTCATCTACAACCTAATTGAATACAAACAATACTAGGTAAAACTACATTTACAGCTTTTCTGAGTTAATACGGTATACCGAGAGTGTCGATATAACTCGACTGTCGTCGAATAAAGACGGGGACGCCTATCGAAATTCGTCGGGTGTAAAGTGATTTTTCTCTCGTTCGCAAATAAATAAAAGTGAGGATGGAAAATATGTAGATTGAAATATATTTTTCTGGGAAAATGCTAATGAAGTCCTCGATCTTGTCAAAACAAGGGCGCGTGAGCAAATAAGTGCGTGTTCACAAAAGCGCACGCACGAAAAAGCGTCAGATGAAATTGGGTCTGAAATTCAATTGTGTCCTTTTGCTTCCGCAATGATGTTTACCCGCGCGTCGAAGGATCGATTTTTTTCCCATCGAAAGTGTCCCCTTTGAGATTATCACGGAATTTCTTTTTTTCATATCTGAATTTCCCTTTGGCGAAATTTCTACTTTTGTCTTTCACGTATTTCTCGTTCTGACTTACTTTTTTATAATTTCATTTCAATCCGCTTTCGTTTTTTTTACGATTAAAATGCCGAAATATCGTTAATTGGAATTCAACAAATTAAATGTCTCACGTATAAGCTCATTTCCGACATAACTCGTTCTCTCTGAAGCTTTTAGAGTAATTATATACAATGTGTGGAAATGCTTCAACAACGTCTGTCTTGAATTTCCCATTCTCTCGGCTGAGTTTTGCGTTTCGTATCCAAATATAGTTTCGCAAGTGATATGTTCGAAAATAGAATCTTCAAGAGTACTCGCTTGTGCCGACAATAAGTTTCGTCTTGTGTCCTTTCCGTCGAAATATTTCACGATTTCTTCTAGTGCGCAGTTTCCCAAATAGAGATTTTGTATTCGACCGTAAACAGCGTGGCCGTTTGGCTATTTTCCAATCGCGAAAACGTCGACTTACCGCTTTGCGTCCGTTCCTCTGGACAATACGACAGTTAGTTGTTCGTCGTTATTGTCGAACTTTTCAAAAATTTTCTGCTTCTGTGAATCGTTCGAAAAATTTCTTCGATTCTGCTTCACGGATGCGAAATCTCGAAGATAGCAGATACTCGATAACTTGTTGCATTCAACTCGAGTCGCATTCATCTTTTTGTCTCGATTTACACAGCACAGATCGAATGACTAATGTTTTCTTTTATTTTTGTTCCAGGTATGCACGATAACAGCGATTAATTAAATCTATTTTGATCTTCTACCATCTACGCTGCACAGTACGTATCGTTTTATCTTCTATTTATTCAACGAGCAGATAAGAGAAATGCGTTCCAATCGAGAATGTCACAGAACACTTCTTCATTACATTGTTTCGTGCGACAAGATCGTGAACCTCTTCGTTCAATGCGAAGCCTTTCCATCATATTTTCAGTGTTTAATCGTCGTGTCACACGATCGTCAATTAAATCGAACCGGCACACTAATTGCACAAGCCGTGACAACGGATATAAAGATCGCACATGCGATCCGACCGAATCGTGCTGCTATCCGCTCAATTTACCTCACAATTTTCCACTCGTATACGATTATTAAACCACCTCCAGACCATCTAAAAATGACACAAATTCGATTCCTACATTTCTAAGAACGAAATCTCATCTCACGCGATGATTCGATTCTTATTTCATAGTGCAAAACGACTCATTGACTTATATTTCATCTGAATTAAATTCATTCACGATTCACACAGATAATATAGCTTTGTGTGTCGCCGACGTTTCGGCATTCGAAATTGGCCCGTTCTGCATGTGCCTCGAGCAGGTGTCTGACCTAGCCCAGTTCTTCGGCGCGAACTTCCTCGCTCGTACAAGTGCGCTTCGATAGGCTCTCTATGTGTGTTTGTGTGTCCGTATGTGCATCTCCGAGAGGCATCTGCATCTTCGGTGTGCACGTGACAGTCTACCGGTGCCGGAAGTTTCGCCATCTGCGAAAATATGAAGCGCTTTATCTTTCACTTTTCGATTAAGTTTCAGGTCATGCGCCGAGTATTGGCTCTTGCGACTTTTATCTGTTTTCATTTCGTTCAGAAAATATTTTTCTATTTGATATATTTATTTTTAATTTACCTTCTGAGTAGTAAAGGCTTTGATACATACAGTAATCGGGTATTGACACTTGTCGTCTGCGCGTTGAACTCTTCCTGCACTGTGAGGAAACCTTACTATCTCTCGTGTTAAATGCTTTTTGCGATTTTTGTATTTATCTAATACTCTACGTACGTACGTTATTTACAATAATCCGTGCTCGCGAACTGAACTATTTACAGTCGGACTATACACATTAGTGTTTTTATGCATTTTTTTTTCAAATCTCGGAAGCCATTCAAATTTATATGCGTTCGTGTTATTACAGTGTATCATTGCACTTCCGTGTGAAAGTACATACAGCGTACAGAACAATCGAGCTTTATACATATGGAGCGTTCCACGAACGATTAAATGACACGGAATATTTTTTCCATTAATATTTTATTCATACGTTCGTTTACGTATCGATATCAAAGAGTTACATTGTAACAGTGATAAATACCATTTTGAATATTAAAAAATGAAACGTATATTTCATTCATTTGGCGATTAAAATGAACAAAATTTCACATCGATATCAATATAACGATATAACTTATGCATAATCTTAATACGATAAAAATACATCCACCAATAAAATACATTTTTTTTTATTCGTGAGAAAATTCATCTAACTTGCACTAATTTGTCAGATATTAAACACACGTTTGTATAATTACATTCGAACGCATATAAGACGCACATTCTAAAATAAATCACATCGATTTCACAACTCGAATCCGTTAATGATCAATAAGTTGTACACGCATAAAACAACCATAAAAACGATTCGTAAACACGAAAATGCAACGATCGACCGATAAGCGCGAAGAATTTCCGTTACTTTTTCAAACCGGGGTTGCGCGCGAAGCTCCCCTCGCCATGCGCGGGCGCATGCGCGTTCAAATCGGCCGCCAGGAGGCGCTGCGCTCGCTCAAAGCGGCAACGTCGCGCGACGGTTACCTACCTGGACGGGTATCCCCTCCCTCCCCCGCGCTCCTCTCCTCCGCCAGCTCATTACGTTGTTCGCTGACGATTGCCGGCTTGCGTGCACAGTGGCGTCATTTAATTTTTATTTAATTATATTTATTTAACTTATATTTTTGTTGCTTAATTGTGTAATAAATTTGCTTAAATATTGGTGTTTTTGATTTAAAAAAAGGAGTATATAATGACATCATTGTGTTTGTTATTTATAGTAAATTGAATGGAATTTATTTTCGATTTTGTGTTGCAATATTTGACTTGCGAAAGTGGAAAATTGTAAAAAAAAAATCCGTTATCGGCCTCATTTTTTTTATTATCTACTTATCCATTGTCACTAATCGCTTTCTATGTGAAATTCAATTGAATTGTCGTATTTTTTTCACATATTTATGTCGAAAGTAAATAATATGCTTATGATAACAGTACAAAAGATGTGATTCTCTTCTACCGATATATTGTAAAAAGTAATAACTCTAATGATTTCGATTCAATTACAGTGTGCTTTTCGAAAATCTCGATTGCATGTTCTCCTTTTATCCGCCATTGTTTCGGAAATTACACGAGACCGCACACAAGCGGTACGTGCGAAAAGGTGAGACCGATTCCGAGAAAAGTGATCAGTTTCTCTTCTCGGAAAGCGTCTCGTTCGCAACAGGAAAACTCGAGATCTTTCGACGCGTCCTTCGCATATAATCTCATAATCCACTCCGGCGCGATCTCAGATTGAACCGCTTAACGTTTCATCCGGCGCACACTTCGATAACGCAAATCTTATCAAAAGCCGTAAATTTTATCACTAGAGTTACGTAAGCGAACCCTGTCGCGCGCCGTCCATGACCTTAGATCAGAACAAAGCCTTGCCTCTTTTTTTCCGTTGACCGTTTTACGTTACGTACGCTGATAATAAACGTATCCTTTAACTCCTCGCTCTTGCGTATTTTCTACGATTACGTCTCTTTCTCTACCACAACACAAAATGGTCTGTTAAATTTTGATATCCGTCTATCGGCACGCACACACGTGTTCGGTTTACGCACCTTTGTTGAACGCCAAGAAATACCTGTGCATCCAACTAACGTTCGACTCTCATTTTTCAAAAGCAATTTGTCCATGTCTGCTCGTCGTTGGCTATCGTACGTGTCATATTTTTTGAAAAAGTAAACGTGCCCATGTCATATTCTGTCCGTCACTGAGCACGAATCTTCTGACGCTTAAATGTCAAGTTTTCATTATTTTATAATTTAGACATTTCATGAATGCATCCTAAATTTTTATGTTGATTTTCATTTGCGCATTTGGGACGTGTTGGAAAAAACATTCGAATTTCTAGTGATATGAACGCGCGGTTAGTAATGAAACTACAATACACATTATGATCGAATACTTTTTGCACAACTGCTAAAAAAACATAATATTTTGATTTGTTCTCTCAAATTGAAAATCTGCTACAAAGAATAAGGCAACAACAGTTTTAAGACACCATGTGTTTCGCGGATGCTTTTTTTTTCTGGATACCAAAAGGGAACATCTGCCGTTCGGTTTTGGCTCTAACCAGCTGAATTTTTTCCGTATCTCCGCCGATATCGGATTTCGAAGGATGTGCATCAGGTTTTGCACTTCTCAAACCATATGTCGTTCAAATGAGAAGACCTAGAAAAAGTTTTGTCGCTAATTAACTCGTCGTTGGCTACTTATTCGTTGACCGGTGGAGCGCGACCCCTCGTCAATCGAGCCTCCGTCGAAACGAATCGCCATTTGTACGGGACGCTAAAAGCGTCGTATCCTGTACGTTTACATTGCGAGATTAGGATTGAAATATTAGTTTTGGTTCATGGAAATTATGTTGGTCTATTATTGCGCTTCCCGTCTACGTTTATCGGCTCGTTTCCGCTTGTCTGTCCGCCCGTCTATCAAAAGCCTTCGGGGATTTCCCTTCTTCGGCGACGTCATTTTCTCGTCAAATGGAAAATGCTTTGAATTTTTGAAACAGATCTAATTTTGTTATTAACGCGTATAAAAATGCGATCATCTTTATAGTAAGAGTATGTATCAGTTCATTTATTGTACAACATGAGTATTTAATGTTGTGATTTAATATGAATGTAGCCGAAATTGTTAAAACATACACACATTAAGCCATCGAAACGCGAGTCGAAATCTTATTTTTCTTCAACGCGCCCCTGCAAGAAACGTGTTTTTCTCGAAAACAACCTGCAAATATTTGAATAACCCAAGAATGACTCAATAATGTAAATAAATCCAAGCACACACACCGAGCATACAAGCAAATTGTTTGCCCTCGCGAATTGAATATTCATAATTTTCGCTCGTATACGTTTATTGTGCTCCGAACGAAGGAGAGAAGGCGGGGCACATTGAGACCGCACTACCGGAGTTCGCTTAACGTTGCGAATATTTACCAGATTTCGCTAATTTGTATGAAAGCTCTCGCGGCGAATCGCATATTCATGCGAGGTTTCAATATTGAAAAAGCCTCGCCTTTCAGCATTCGCCTGAACGGAGTCCGACAAAAGCCTTTCGCCTCGTCGTTACGCTAGTTTTCAGTCGGTCGCATTTTCCAAATGGATGTACTTTTGTGACGAGAGCCAGCTCGACATCGCTCTGAATGCTCCTTATTTTATATACAAACGTATGTATTTTGAACGGTATTATTATCTCGTTACAAATTAGACGTTTGACTTAATGACGGTTTAGATGTTAAATGATCGCTTTGAGATTTGCAAATTCTATACATCGCTGCCGATAAATCTAAATCTCTGTGTATGGGCTAGTTTAACTTGATTTATTCTGAATATTTCATTACTGGATTCGAGCTTCAATTATGTATTGCGTATCTTTGAAATAGACCACCCAGGGTAATATCATCACGTGTTTAACTACTTAAGTGTATTTGCGTCCCTAATCGTAATAACGTTATTTAAGGTAGATGTAGATTTGACAGCGCACCTGGTCAAGGATGAGGAAGTGTACAATTTTGTTAATATTATTATTCATCTTCGTTTTGAATATCATCTCTATTGCTTCAGATAAAGAGTTCCTCTACAGCTAGACGAAACATCTGTCGTAACAGATTATCTCAAAACGCTTCCCGTACCAGTACAATATCATAACAGACTTACAGCATCCTTTGCATGTTGAACACTGAACATATTCGTGCAATATAACATGCGGATATTGTCCAAAATACGTTTCAATATAAACCGGACTGTCGAGGTTGATTCCTGTTGTTAACGGTAGATAACTTTATACGATTACATTTCATAAAGTTATTGCTTAAAATAATCGCCCGAAACGAACAATTTTATGTGAGCATTGGCTATTCTACTAAATCGGATTTTACGAGAAGATATCAGATGTATAATAGCTTTGATCTCGTTCAATTCAATAGAATTTTCATCGATTCATTGTTTATTTACTGTTGTCATATTTTCGGATTACAATCTTTTCTTCTGTGTATTGATCAGTTTGGAATTTATATGATGAATTCTTCTTTTCTTCAGTTTCTATGATTCATAAATATTTATCGGTCCCTTTCAGTTATCGTTTAGATCAGATGTCTAGAAATAATATTGACATAAGCGCACTATATTAACGGAATACGTATTTTTATCATCTGCTAAAAACCGTTACGCGTTTGTGTATGTTTATTTATATCTAAATGTATACACGTGATGTTAATAACTCGCTTTATATTTGCAGATGCTTTGATTTATTATATCGTAAAGTTTTCGTGTTTTCCTGCAAACATTTTCGTGTCTACATTTACCTACGCTGCAACCGACGTTTATTTGAATTTTCAAATTTCACAACACAAAACTCGGTCAGTAGTATTTATCTGTACAAAATATATAATATGAATATATTATAGGTGAACGATACAATTTTTGGCTAACTTTTTTCGCAAGATCGGAAAAGCTTCAAATATTACAAAGGCTTATGTTTCCCTCTGAGTTTTCGCAACGTAACGCCTGAGTACGTGAAAATGTGTCATCTGTTCAATGTTTACATACGCGAGGAAGAAAATATTTTGAAAGCCGGTAAATCCCGCCGTAAAAAAGCCTTTCTTCTTTCTGCCAGTCGAATTATTTCGCGGAATCGTTTCGGGCGCGAAAATACGCATTTTATCGAGTCCAAGTTCGAAACGTGTCTACATACTCTTATGTGGAAATATCGAACAAAAGTGAATATTGTTCAGACGACCTCGTTTGAATTCATGCTGTGTTATTTATTACTTAAACATGTATAGTTTTCTTATAAATGGACGACGTAGTTACGTCGCATCGAATATTCAAGCAATATTTTATCGACCATATTGTGCAGTGCATTTGAATTTAATTAAAATTCAATATGCTAAACAATGATATATTTTTATTGAGTAAACCTTAATAATAAATCAGAATCACTTTTCAGTTTCACTTTTCATACCACGCACGAAAATAATAGCTTTTCCGTTATCTGCGTCGACTCTAGCAATTTTTCCCGACCTCAACACTTATTTCTACTACAACGGACGCGATATTGCATTTTCGGTCTCGTTTCGTTCCACAGCAGCCTTCAGACGACGACTACGTCTAGTTTCGCTTATCACAGTCGCTTATCGATCAAGCGCGTTTTCACATATTTTCGGAACGTGCCCGGACTATTGCATTCGCCGGGCGCGCAATATCAACGTCTCGGACTAAGGATAATTAATGAGGAGCACGTGGCGGTGGCAAAAATCCACCGAACCCCAACCTGGAGCAAGCCGAAGAGCCTTCGGGACGTCCCGCCAGTCTTTGGGGCAAGTTTGCGCCCTTTATTGCCGGCGTTGACGCAAAGTTGGGCAACAAATGGCGCGTGCCGAGAGCGAAGCTCTTGCTCAACTTTATCAGAGCGGGACGCCTTCGTATAAATCATCCCCGCCGAAGGAGATGCGTATTAAAAGTGTAGCCGCATTAATAATCGCGGTGATAATAAAAACAGGGGGGTTGACTTTAAAAACATGCCCGAAGCGTTTCCAAGATTAATGTTAGGCTTCTTGTTTAATTTCGGTGGAAGAAGCAATTGTATTTTTATGGTCTGTTAGGAATTTGTTGTGAGTTCGTTTCGTTGTAGTATTTGATTGGGTTGTGAGGGTTAATATATCTTTTTATTTTGTTTTGATCACGTATTTAGAATGTTTCAGTAATTGTGTGGTTATCAAAATATGGTGTTGCATAGTTTGGATAGAATTTGTATATCGAACTTTAGATAAGGCAAGTTTTCTTCAACCGCAGCCTCGGCGTATTAGCCCTTCGCCAAAAATACGTCGATTAAAATCTGTATATTCATTTCTGAGTATTTTTTTCTCGAAAGATATCAGATATACACTTACATAAAATGGTTGGAAAATTATGCTAATGATGTTTGTAAAATTAATGCTACTGATTCTGGATTTGAATTGCAGATAAACTGAATTGAAGACGGTAGCTGTTTTTTTCCTTTGAAAACATCTTGTTTTTTTCTTATGACAGCTTCGAATTTATCACTCGAGTCATTATTGCATTTTTTGCGTATTCTTTGCAAAGGCGTTTATTCAGTTACGAAATGAAAGAATAAAATAGTTATATGAAAATTCTGAACAATTACTTACCTAGAGTAACTGTAATTGCTGTAAATAGCGGGTTTATTAATAGATCCAAATTATTTTTCAATATATTTAATGTTACTTTATTTTATTTTCGTCACCTTTAAAATCGTGCCTTTTAAAATCGATAAAAAAACAAGCTGTAGAACAACACTGAAATTTTTGTCTCTTCTCTCGAACATTCTCGTCAGTCAACCGACTATCCTGCTTATCGTTTTGACCTTTTAACCGAAACTAGGCGTTTTTTTCCTCTGCTATAAGCCGGTAACGTTCTTCTGACCTTTTAGAATTTTAGACGCTCTTTCAAACGGTAAACACGGCTCATCTTGAAGCAGATGGTTTCCCTCGTCTCGTTCAGATACTGCACAGTGCCCGTCATATGTCTTTCTTTTTTTACTATAAATATCGACTCGTTTTATATCGCCGTTGAGAATATGTTTATTGAAAATTCGTGTTCTATACGTCAGAATTATCGACGAAATGTGTCAACTTGTCGTTAAGCTTATATTTTATTTGTAAAAGCGCTTCCTCAGCTTTTTATCGCACCTTCGCGCACAATTGAAAAATCGAACTGATCAATTAAATATTCATGCATTTTTATTACGTTTACTCCAATCGACCGTTTGTGCTGTCTATATTTATATTCTTATCAATCAATGTGTATTCAATAAGACGGCATACACGATTCAATAAATTAAATAACCTGAACGATCGATGGACGAACACAAAATTTGCATAATCTAGCTGTAATTACGCATCGGTATGCGAGTGCTTTTAGAAACGTTTTTTTTAGAGGTTTTATTGCCGGTTTTGGGCATTTCTAGGCAAGGACCGAACCGAAGATCACGAATGATGGACGACGAACGACGGTATCGACCTTCGGAGTCAGGTGTACACTATCGAAGATCTTCCGCGGAAGATTTACGATTGGACGTCTAATGGCGTAATTTTACGATAAAAGCATTCGAATATACTGCCGGAGGCATGTCTCGATTGCCTTTCGCGCTTTTTTTTTAAACGTAATTTAAAACCGCCGTACAGTGAAAAGTGCAATTCGTGTAACTGTGCATTTTATTGCGAATTTGCATAACGAACTCGTTTTTAAACGATGTGACGCAGGTGCATCCCCATTTCCTATTGTCTTTTAATGAGCTATTTGAATTGTATGAATATTCATTCATAATTATGACACAGTTTGTGAAGAATATAATGAATTTAAAATTTTAAATGCACTTTAAACATATTGTTTTACTAATGCAATCATCTTTCGTTTCTTTCGTAATTTTTCTCTTCAGGATATTGTATTATGTCGGAGTATGAACTGTAATCGAATATTACATGCTTCAAAAAGCTCATCGTTGAACATCATTAAACGTAATTTTCATCATAAAACAATAGTTTTTAGATTCAATACCTTTTTTGCGTTTAAGTGTAGGCATTTGTCACCATTGCACACATCATTAACACTTTTTTCCCTACTAAATTGCTGTTCTTTTCTTGTCGCCATAATACGATAAAAAGTCGATGTTGCTCTTTGTACGTTTCGACATGCAATCTCTGCTGTTGATTCCTATAATTTATCTTCCTTCGCGTGTTTAAGAAAGAAAGACGTTCGGTGTTTTCGGCAAATAAATAAGCACACTGATTCGTCGAGGTGAACGAACGTTTAGCTTTTGCTTTCCGATTCGACAAATTGAAGACGACACCGTAAATAAATACGTGTTATTAAATTACAGTGTAGGTAATGTCAGTTTTTTAATGTAAAATCAAATTTATATATTTATTTTCCATTATTTTGGCCAAATATCTATATTACTTTCAAAGGGAGAATAATTGGCATGCTCTACTCTACATATTTCTTTTCTTTTTCAATAACACCCCATATCCATCATGGTTCAACGTCGACAAGTTGTCGAGAACTGTTGGCGTGTAACAGTCGGTAAATATAATAATACTTGAAAATAGAAAAGCAAAGTCGATAACACCGGCACTATTTTGTGATTTTAATCTATGTGTGCAATGGAAACGAACCTGCCTTTCACTACTATGCGAATAATTAACGTGGCGGGTTGTTTTTCATGCAGATACGTGAAAACGCCAACTGAAAATAATGACAGAGTACCATATCGTATTCAATATATTATGAATGATTAGAACTTTTTGTCGTATAGATGAGCAAATATTTGTAGTTGAATGTTCGAATGAACGCATGCGGATCAGACTTTATTTGCAGTTTGTAACGTTTCGTGCTCGAGGCGACAGGAAAGACTTTTCGCGACCGAGTCGTAAACGGCTTGTTAGTCACTTTTCATTCGGTCGTAATCTCCTGTGTACTCTCCCCAAAGTTACGACCTCTTTGTACGAGCTTTCGGAGAGCAGCTGAAAATGTGCACTGTTTTCATTTACGCTCGTCGAGGTTAAGCTAATCGGTTCCTTTGAAACTCTCGTTGGCTTTTCCAATTTTCCGCATTGGTGTTTTTAAAGTTGGAGTATGCTCTGATTGAATTTTCCATCTAAAATTTTCGAGAACACATTGTAATATTATAACAATATTCTTTATATAAAGAAAAAACATTTTTAAAAGTATACGAGTTCGGCAATTTAATCACGTTCTCATTTTGAATTTATATAGATTTTTTTTCAATCTTCCCACGTAACGAATTGTACGTACGCACATTGGCTTTTTTAAAATGGAATTTACATCTCATTTCATTCCCGAATCACGGATTGATTTCGCTTCAATAACACAATCGTCGCTATGAATAAACAAGATGGTTTTCGGAATCGTCTCGCGGAATTCGGATTAGTCTCATGGCCCTTCGTGAGAGACACATATACACCGACCGCTTCAATTCAAATTCGTCGAAAATCCGTGATTTAGACGCGACTGGCGAGGAATTCGCTACGAAAATCTCCCAGAATCCCGAGAGAAAGCCGAATAACGTATTCTGTCCGTCTCGTCGATGAAGCCAAGAAAAGAAGGGGCTCGAAAAGTGAGGCAAGGAAGACCTCTATGGAAGTAGGGTGGGATGGGATTCTTTTTGTTGTCTTGCACGAGTCTTTCACCGAGGGAAGTTATGACGGGGTCGTGCCGGTTTCTTCGGACCCTGGTTGAATTATTGTCGACTATGTCGGATCTTCGTCGGTGTGGAAAAGTACATAGGCTTGTTCACAACGAGGTACAGCAGCTCTTTCCCAGGTGATGGAGCCCAAGAGATAAGGACCCGTCTTTACGTGGACGTCCCCGCGAGACGTTGCTCGGTTGAATATTAAAATGCGATGTAACGTGCACGTTTCCCTTCTATATCCACGCTTTTTTTTCCGCTGCGGTTCTTTCGGAAGGTTTTCGATACGTTTTGTCTTTTTACTGTGGCTTTTTTACGGTGTAATACGATCTGGAGTTATGCCACCCTCGCCCGTGACTCCGAAATGCCGATCTTTGTTTATCTGGATTTTCGTCGAATTCTTCTATGTTCTTCGGCGGATTTATGCTTTTCGATTGCGTCATGTTCGAACTGATGAAATTGTGCCTTTTCAATGATATCGAAGCGGCTGAGTTATTTATTTTAACGAAATCGAATTTGATATTGTGTTTTTATTGGAGGTATATTTTCTTGTATCGAGAGTTGTAAAATTAAACTTTCGTCAGAAGTGGGTCACGCCGACGTCTGCGAAACGAATAAAGAACGAAATCGAAGTTTTCCTTTTCGACGATTTAATATTTTCTCGTTAGTCCGCAAAACGGGAAACCGGCGTTCGGGATTTCACCGGCGGCATCACATGTTTTATGGTATTTTTATTTATCCGGTCGAATTTCCATATTTTCTCCGGTTCGCGGCCACGTACCACGGACGGTCAACTTTTCCACCAGTATAAATCTCCTTATAGGCTCCTGACCCGTTCACGGTTCACGTGAACCGGTCCTCCGGCCGCGCAAAAACACCACCCTCCCATTCGACTTTCTTCATCCCCACACTGTGGCCGCTTACGATTTAAGGGTGCGAACCCCGCTGTAAATAAACCCTCCGGTATATTATGCCGTGTACGTGTGTGTGTAATTTCCCACAATCGCCCCCGAAGCCTCCGCCCTCGGACTCTGAAAATCTGAAAACCGACTCGACTTTAATCGCCTTGTTTGTTTATTACTCACGTACACTTCGAGTGCGATTTATCATGCTAGTTTTACGACGTTGTTTGTTGCTCCTGTTTGATTGACCGCACGGTTTGTTTAGCGCACTCAAATTTATGTACTTCGATTACATTTTTATTTATGTGTAAAAAATATATATGTTTTCAAATTCATTTATTCTGCTGTACGGGTCCATTTATTTTGTCTATGAATTGAGTAGGGGGTGGTGTAAAAAGGTTACAGTCTGTATATTCAAACGTAAATAAGCGAAATGCGTCCGTTCTGTTTTTACAGTATACATAATCGGTATATCGAAGGGGGTCTTTTCTGCCGGGCCGGAATTTGAGATCTAAAATTGATAATGGATTCTTGGGGATGAATGCTGGAAACGGCGACCCAAATCCCCATTCAGGAAGCGCGGAAATCTGATAAACCGTTTTGTGTGTTTGTTTTGCGTTACTGTTTCGCCGGACCGTTTTAACGCTTAACGAATTTAAACGGATATATACGAAGAAATTTCACTAAATCCAATCGCGACTTCACTCCGCCTGGTTCGATTGGTTATTTCCTTTATGGCGTCTTCGTCATTCGATTTTCCATTAACGACGAATCGGAACGACTACGTCGAAGCCCTTACCGAATGATTTTCATATAACGGCTGAATATAAGTGGAATCGACTGCTTCGTCGCGAGCGTGGCACGCGTGTGTGTTTGTTCAGTTGTTCCGAGTACAAAGGATTACACGAACCTCAAAAGAAAACAAGCCGTGCCCAAAACAGACTGTGACAACTCTTGCGACTTCCAAACCACGAAGGGAAGTCATCGGCCCTTGGAAAATTACCATAAAACGAAGTACGCCGCTTTTACGAGCGACGCGAATGCATTCGTTGCTCTCTCTTGTGCCGAACGCGTTTCCTGATTTATTTTAGTCGTGTTAACTATCAATATTGTTATTTCAAGTCAATATTTTGACGTTGCAGCGTTCATGTATCAAATGGTGTGATTTGAATAGACCGGTCTAATGAACTCGTTTCTAAAAAAATAATGCAGCTTTTATTTGCCGGCGGACTCAATGGCGCCTTTACTGAATTGAAAACTTTATTATTATATGCGATACCCTTGTATCTTTCAACTTCTTTTTTTTTTCAAAGTTCTTTTTCTTAACAGAAATCGTTCAGGAAGAGGCTTAACACGCGATGCCGAATGTTGTTGCGTGATACAATCGCATGTTCGATGTTAGAATGCAAAGCGATTGTTAATATAATTTAAAGAAATATTATTTTTTCATAGATTACGTTTACATAAATCGCCTCAAAAGCTTGTACGTGTCAAAATGGCAAATCGCCCGTTTGTGCCGATTCCAAATTAATCTCGCTGTACTAAAAATCACTAATAAGAAGTGGCTAATTAATTCAAATCACTTCTTACCATATTGGAAATTGCGAATATCCTCGTTAAAACTTAACGGAATTCTAATACACACGTTGCCATTGCTTTGATTAAATTGTCAAATATGGAAACGTGCGTTTTTTTTTTTGAAATTCAGTTTTTAATGCTTCAATAAATTAGCTCGTTTTTCCACTTAAAAATTGACGTTAACTAAAAGTATGTTTAAGATTCACGCGAGATTGAATGAATTTACTTTAGCTTACTGCTTCGTTCACGCCACATTTCCGTTTTTGAGGTGTGAATTTTGTTACTTTTGAATAAGTGTTATATTAGACATTTATTTTTATATTCAATAAATAAATTCACCATGGAAAGACTCTAATTAAGTTGTATATTTTCTTTATTGTTTCAGGTATGTGTCCCAGCAAACAGCACCCTTACTGAACCCAATTAGTTCACTTGCGCCTATAATGTACAGTGAGTAGCTATGAGCTTTTTTTTCCGAACATTTTTTTCAAATTTACGATGTTTGTTCATATTGTGGTCGATATAGATCTTTGTTTTATCGGTGAAATAATAAAGATTAGTTTTAACACCTAATTTATAACCCAAAGATTCCGAGCGTCACATAAAATGAAAAAAAATCCAGTATCGACTGATTTATTTTACGGTCGGACCAAGTTTATCTGTAGATTTTTATCTATGTATGCGTGTGTATGTGAGCTTTTTTTTTCACATGCACACATCATGAATGTGTATTTCTCGAAATCGAACCGAAAATGCTGAAATATCACGCGAACAAGCATGCAAACATTAGTCGGGCTTTGTGCCGATATGTAATTATTTTTTCCTTGCCCATTCGAAAAAAACATCTCTAAACGATGCCGTGAATGGGTTGAGTTTCGTTGCCAAACTTAAAAATCCTACTTGGGTTATGGAAAATGTTCATGTAATTACATATTCGGCGCTATGGGGATTTCGAACTGAAAAGTTTCGTTTGTATAAATAACGTTTTAGACAAATAATACATAATTATATATGCCTAAAAGGAAATTTCTCATTGCTTTTTTTCAATCGATTCATAATATGGCGGAAAAATTATAGTTCTTGAGTAATTTTTCTTCAACTACATTAAATTTTACTTCAATATCCTGTAAAATCCACATGGTATTTATCAATTTTCTACAATATTAGTAGACAATTATGGGAATAACTAGAAAGAACATCTATTCAATGATGAAAAATCGACTTAGAGAGAAATGTCACAAAACCACCCATCTTCAAATATCAATTTCCAGCGTGACTTCCGTTAGATCATGAATAATGCATGAATGTTTGTATAAAATAGAATACGCTGTACTGAATACAGTATGTCGCTCATTCGGGATTATTTTCTGTTTATTTTATATAATATCTTTGAATTGGGGAAAAAGTATACTTTTTTGTATCGACGTCGTCAAATTGGATCGATAGTACACAAAAATTTCCTATAATTTCACATCGTACATTTATTTTGATGGGCGTCGTCTACGTTTGCGAGGTCCTTTAGGTCCCGGGTTTTCCGCATTTTTTCCGTTATTTTTTCTATATGGCGAATGTTCTTTTTATGTATTCTTTTATTGTCAGGTTTCAAGACTCCCTACTTATTTATTACCGGTCATTTCTCGTTGATAACCTATAATTTTTATTGCAATTTCTCTTCGCACTTTTACGACTACGGCACTCGCGACTACTTGTGATAAACCCAGAAGAAAAAAGCGCCCAACAATAAAAAGAATCTAGGATTTTCGGTCCGCAGCCGCTTTTCCTTTTTTGAAGAGGGTCGACGCGCACTTTTCCGATTTATAAATCGAAAACTAATACGCGCTATGAATATTAATCCTTATTCATGCGGATCCCAAGATTGTTATGAATAAACGACGCTATTCCTCTCCTCGCGAACCCTCATTCCGTACGACGCCCACGTTAAACGAACGGTACGAATCGGGCAGTTTTATCTGCTATGTACGATCTGCTTCCCCCACGAAATCTGTCCGTATCAGAGCGGTCTTCCTTCATTGTTAAACGACGATGACCCAAGATTGCGTCCTGGGGTCGCCAGCTTTCGGGCCTCGGTCCCCCTTGACCACATTAGTGTATCAAGTCGGTTGATGATGATTCACGCCCCGACTCATCAAAACGTCTCCCCACTCTGTGCAAAGGGAAATTGAAGTTTATCCGACGCTTCGACCCGAAGACGATAGCGCAACTGACGTGTTGCTTTAATGGTATCTTGGGTTATTTGTACAATTTTATGTTGATTTATACATTTCAATTTATACCTGGGTGCATAATGTTAATATCGTAAACAACGTCTCGTTGATATGCATTACGAAGCGTCAAGAAAAAAATGAATGGCCTACCCTCACATTCACCCTCTCGCATATGGCGTATCCAGCGGTTTATAGTTTTGAATATACCCAGCGGGGCACAGCCCCACGCATCCGCGACCAGCGCGAGGGGCACACATAGAAAAAAAAGTTATTCTTTTTTCCTTCTTTATATTGCTCTTGTTGCCTTACCTTAAATTAACTTTGCTTTTGAACGTTCACCAATATATTTCTCATTATGGTGTTACACCGGAGAGCGTGCGGTCGAGCCTTTTTTCCCTTCTTCTCTCGGCTTTTTGTGTACCTATATGGTGGTTTTCTTGCTTCGTTATTTTTCTTTGCACGTACTGCGGCTTAGTGAAACAGGATACGTGGGCCGTGCTAGAGATACTCGATTGGTTAAAGTGTGTGCGCGGTTGTTACTTTGATAGTTGGATACTAGCTTTTTTTTTTATTCATTTTCAAGAGACAATGTGTTAAGCAGCCACCGTCCCCGGAATCGCAGCAACTAATTTTCTTCTCGATTTATTTATTTTTTTCGGAAAATGTCCGGTCAAACATTTTTCTTGCGTATGTTTTTCTCAAATTGCTTTATGGCAGGCAACTTCCAATTTATTGGCTTAATTTAGAGCCGTCGTTACGTGCAGACGTTTCGATAGAAATTTCTGTTTAAGACATCGTTACGAGGATGTTGATTGCCCAGCCCAAATCAAGATCCTTTCCCCCGGGGGGCCTCGCTGCAAGGGATGAGAAGCCTTCTTTGGGGAACTGACGATGGCAGACGATCCTGCGTGTTCTTTGTGACCTCGATAGTCGGTTTGAGAACCGCTGTATATGTGTGTGCGTGTTCACTTCCCGAAATGGGTAGTGAATGGGGAGGACGGTTCCTTGTTTACATACTCCTAATTCGCCACGCGCTCGCGTCTCGTGCGCTTAAACGGGGCGGAAAACCAATTTCGCCAATTTCCTCCCTCTTCGGAATTGGATTTTGAATTTCGAGGAAACTCCACCCTCTAACGCCCACCCCACGTTCGCGGGACAAAAGGTTAAACGCTGTCATCGGACCGCATTCGTATACCTATATTACGGGTATATAGGGCAGTTTCGATTGACGTTTGCATTCTGCTTCAAACTCTGAAAACTACCGGGACGGTCGATTTAACACGAATAGCCGAATCTCAGCGACGGCCACACGTATCCAATCGCTTAATAGGGCAATAGAGCCTTGACCCTCTCGTCCCTACGCTATTCTATGCCCAGAATTGAAACTTGGTCACGCTATCGTTACGTTTATAGTCGTAATGGTGCACGACGTATTCTGTCTATTGTCGAGCGACGCGTAGTTAAATGAGAATCTCAATTGAGATTGATACGCGTATTTAGCGAAAAACGAATCGATGTTGTTTACGACTCTTTCGTCTATTCCCAACAATTATATCACGCTTTATATTAATGAAGTTATGTAAATCATTTAGTACACAACGTGATTAACTCCATAAAGTGAAAAGTCGACAAAAGCGATGAAACGTGTCTGATGCGATTTCAGTGAAATCTCAATTTTTTCGATAAGTGGAGTTAATCACTTGTTCCACTAAACGGCTTATATGTGTATGATTATTAAAAAAAGATGTTTCCACGTAATATAATTCGCCAATTTACCAGCTATCACGCACATTGCTCGCTCGCGTTGAAATGACAAGAACACCCACCACTCGGGCTCGAGGCGGCACCCTCGGGACCCTCCGAATGATTACGTAAGATTGTTAAATTAGTCTCGAGACCTTAAAAGGGAGAATCTTCTAAACAAAGGCCCCGCATTAGACGAGGACGAAGCACACTCCAACCCCAACCCAACCCAACCCTGGGGGGCAACAACAGCGAGCTTCAACCGGAGGCTCGGTTCATTTTCACCTGGCATAACCGTCGAGGTCCCGTTCTTCGCGGTTAGCTTACGGGCCAATTATCGTCGCGGACGACTGCCATCGTTGTTTGCTTGTTTGTTTGTTTGTTGGCGGCTTGTTGTTGTTGTTGTTTCTGCTTTTCTGTGCCTCTCGCGCGATGGCAGTTTTTGGTGCCGCGCGCTTTCGCTTCGAACGCTTTTATCTCGCGAAACGAGATAATTAGATTCCCGATTGGAAATGAACGGGCTCGTTCCGGTGATATTCGTTTATATGAATATAAATTCGAATTCGCGAGTTCGCCCCTCGGTGTTTTTGTGTTTGAAACTTTCGTTTCGGGAGCGTGAGGAGTAAAGTTTTTCGTACGTAAAAATTTAGTTGCTCACCTGTTTTCTTTGTTTGTTCGCGGAGTTGTTATTTCATTGGAGCTGAATGCTCTTTCATTAATGATTTAATTAGGTTTCTGTATGTTTTTTTCATTAGATGAGTCGACTGTCTGCATTCCGATCTATCCTTTATTGCTCAAAAAAAAGTGGCAACATCTTGCCTACGATGATCATACGAGATAAATAATTCAACGTTAAACCAGTTAATATGCGTATATTAATTCAAAATACATATCGTCATTCTTTTTCTATTTACGTTTTCATAATATAGAATCATTTGAAGACCAGTTAGATAAGGCAAAAATATCTCAAATACAACAATTTATGTTTTTCGTATATGTATTATGATCGATATCAGTTTCTGTAGCGCAGAGTTTTCGTCACTAATTTCGACAAATCGGAGTCGTTGTTCCGCTTATATTAAAATCATTATTCACAGTTATTATTATAAAACTCGTGTATTTTCTCCTTGTGACGGCGTTCGAAAGGCGGCCGGATGCTGAAAGAAAAAGCCAGGGTGTGAGAAATTGGCAGCAATTAGTCTTGCGAGGAAGTTTTTGCTGGGCCCTAACTCGGGGAAGTTCATTAATATTAATCAGTTCGAACAACTTTGGCGCAATAATACGATCTAACGCGTTGTGTAAAATTCGTCCCAAAATCGCGCTCGTCTTCCGAGAAATCGATTCCCTTTGAAGTCCACAGAAATTTTTCTTTATAACTAAAAGCAATCTAGCACTTATTATGCTAAGTGTTGCCGTTTAATGGGTGCTATCCATAACTCGATGTTCGTCCGTCCATTGTGCTCTTCATATTGAGAATATCCAAGGTTCGCCGCAGGACTTCAGCTATCCCTGTAATGAATCCTTAACTAGCATAATGAACCGTACACGCACTTTATGAATATTTAAACACCTCTTGTGGTTAATGCATTGTCTTGTCTAACCGTATCCACCTTGTGCCTACACGAGCAGATTTCGGATTTCCTATGTCCCTTTATGAAATCTACTTCTCGGGTGAAAATTTAATTAGAACTGAATCAAAAGCCATTTCGTACCTTCTTAACTATCATTTAAACATAATAAAAAGTCATGTTCGAATTGAATTTAAATTATTTTTAAAAATAACGTGATTTCTTTTCATTTTATAAAAAAAATGTCTCGATTGTCAATCTTCAATTCGTCATAACTCAAGTGTGTAAACAAGGAATCTGCGAGAGCAAATCTCGTTCTCGTCCTTCGGGAATCGCCCGCCGGGACTCTCACGACGTGTTCATCTAATCAAAAATATAATCTTCCATTCTTTCGCCAGGGCAAATGTGATTACATAAATTGTTTTATTTTTTTGGCAGAGAGCTGGCAAAAAGAGAAAATTGTATCGGGGTAAAAGTAGGTGGATAAAAAAGAATCTAGTTCGTGCAACTTCATTGACAAACTCTAGTCTTACCGATTCTTATACAGAATTGATAAATTTTACTTATACTTTAATTATAATACATATAAGATTTTTTTAATGCATATAATTTCATCTAGAATATTTACCGATATTATGGCTCTTAATTAAAATCTCATTTATTATTTTCACTTGGAAGTCATTCTAGTAACTCGCTTCATTATAAGAAAACTTCGAATCCATTTTTTGTGTCTATTTTAATTATCATTGCCTGTTCATTGGGCGGAGACGTTTTCTTTTATCCCTCATGTTTCAGAAAGAATGATTGCCCTTTTTGGAATCTCTTTATTCGAATTTAAGTAGTTCAACCATTATTTTATCACATTGTGGACTCGCGTTTTTTTTCTTCTTATGGACAAAGAGAAAGATCGATCGCTTTTACGTACTTATTTTTTATTGTAAGAAAGAAAATTATTTTATATGTAAGTTCGCATTATTTTTAATGCTATTGTGCACGTTATTAATCTGTACATTGTACCTCAAGAACTAATTTATTTTCTTTGCACGCATACTCCGTAGTTCATTCATAATATTCTTTGCTATAGTACGTACGAAAGCTTTCGGTGGATATAATTAAACTTTTTCATCTTTTCTATAACACTCATTTTCCATCATGTACGAAACACGTATAGAAAAACCTTCATAACACACGAGTTCATAAATATATCGTACCGGTTTATAGTCTTCGCAAATCAGCTAATAAATTTAACCGCTCAAACTTGTTTATCGCCGTTATCTCGAGAACGATTGGAAAAGCAAAACTTTCAGAGCATTTTCGTTCAACTCGAAGTGGAAAAAGAGCGAAACAATAGACTTCGAGAGGAAACGTCATTGATTCGAAGCACCGACTTCATTTATCTCTAGATTGCCGATCTTAAAGTTTCCACTGTGTCTTTCGGTCTAGCAACAATGATTAGCCATTTTCTTCGGCGCTTACGTGCACTCGTGCAGATTTCAGATAACGAACCCATTGTAGACTTTCTATTTGTTGAAATCCAATACGACTTAACCGTAACACACACCGATATATAACTAATAAAGAAATCATGATACTTTTTATAAACAAACAATACGACCGAATTAATAACATCTCTATACGTGCCAGCGAATTGCCACGATATAACGATCTTATATTAAACTCATACGATCTACGACGTTATCATATCGCATTATATATATTTTCCGATCTTCTCCGATATCAACCGCACAGACACAACTCACAATAGAACGAGATTTCGGAAACGTGCCTATTCCACCAGCCCTGAGGGTCGGAATCGGAGCGAGATTATCGCATGCCTTATCCCAGACGCGCCCGGTTTATCCCGACGCTGACACCCATCGCGTCGGCAATAAAAGATCGCGTTATAAGAATCCGCGTTGTACGTATATTTTTTAGGGTCCGTAGGTGCCGAATCCCCCGAGGATTAATCAGCGGTCGTAAAGCGGATTCTATTAGGGCGGGCTTGGGCGGGACGCACAATAAACTACAGTTAAACCCAATTTGTTTCCGGGACTACCTTTAACCGGAAGTCGGACGTGCGAATTCGCCGTTTTATTTGCGACACGTTTGCGTTTCCGCAAATTGATCTAAGTGGAAACTAATGTAGTAAAATTTTATACGTTTACACGATTCGTTTTGTTTTGTTGTGTTGTGTTGTGTTGTGCTTTCTCTTCGTTCCGAGGTGTGTTTCGTATTGTTCTGTGTCGCTGCGCGCGAAAAATAGCCTACGTTTACGATATTCGATCTGCAATATTCTTTTATGTTTTTCGGCGAATCGTATTATTGTTTATTAATATGAGAATTTCGCTCGTATGAATTCCACGAGAATAATCTATTTTTATTATTATTTCACGGAATTATTTTTTTTCTTTTGCAATTTCGGTTATTTTCGCGAACGCGTATTATTGAATTATTCAATCGTATTCGGAATAATTCGGAAAATGTCGAAATCAAGATCATCAGCGGCGTATTTAATCAGCGGAGCACACACTCTGCACACCCACGGGAGCGATTTATAGGCCCATTACAGGAACCGGAACACGGGAACGTATAATAGTATCGCGCTCGAGTTTCGCGGTACATTTGAGCTTTGAGCGCGCGGAACGAGCCAATTTCGGCAATAACCGACGTTTCCGATCGATTTTTCAACATTTTCCTCCCGCGGCGTTTCCAATTTATTTTCAATCTGTATCCGCGAAGAAGTGGCCGGTGCCGTTTTTCCGAAACCAATTATTTCCCTCAATCCTTTTGTCGCGCGCGAACTCTCGAGCACACGTACAATATGCCGGCATCGCGCAGACCAGGTACCCACAAAATAGGCTATTTTTTGCCGAGATTACGGGGCTTTGTCGCGGCCCCGACGTTTTCGTACACATATGTGAGATTTTATTTCATTTTATTTTTTCCGTTGTGGCCGATCGAGTGTGTTCGGTTCTTCGGGGGTACATTTATTTATATAATGGCCGGGGGGAGATGAGGTCGCGCGGTGAAAAACTCCGCGTATAATAGATATATACTGCGCGAGTAAAAACCCGTCGATAGATTGAACCCAATTTTTCCGTGGGAAATTTCGCGCGGCCTACGTTTTTCATCGTTACTTTTTCTCCACGTAAGTTATTACAAGTTTCCCATTTCCCCCGATGCCTCCGCTTCTTCTTCTCGGTGTGGATTTTTTTTCCACTCGGTGCTGCCTCACCAACACTTGCGAATCGGCGCCATTTTCTGCGAGCTTCGGTTATTAAACGATAGCTTTCCATTTCGGACCGCGGGAAAGCCCTTCGCAGAAAAATTGAATAATATTAAATATATCGACTTGCCGAAAATATAAATCGTTCATCGAAATATATATTTTTGATAACCGATATTAAATTTGAATCATGACGAAAATAATATTATCGCTAGAGTCAAATTTAATTTAATCATAAAAAATACGCGTATATCAGACGAGTTTTTCTTCGAATAATTTAAGGTAGATTTTATTTATAGATGTGCTATAATTTACTCCGTAATGTTATCAATTTTTAAGAATATTTTCTCTTTAGAACTTATGGTTTATTTTTAATGTCAGTAATTCATTGTAGGCAAACACTAGGGTTTGCGTGATAGTGAACTTTGAAAAAAAAAACTCACCAAATAAAATGTTCGTACTGGCGACATTGTAAGACTTTCGCATTTTATTGGTTAATTTTGAGGTCGGTATATTTTTCATGAAATATTCATAAATCTTTTTTTATTTTTCTTTGCGAAATGTGGAAGAATCTTATTGTTATTATACGTTGCCGAGATTTTTTTATTCGAATTATTCATCAACCGAAAAAATTGAAGGCTTTAAAAATTAATAAGGAATCATTTTGCATATTTATTCCGTCCATTCTCCAACATTCGAATCATAGGACTTATCATATTAATTCGTACCATGCGTACGAAAACCGCCTTTTGAACAACCGGTATTTCAAGTACTTATGGGTTTCGCAAGCCCATTCTCGCGTATCACACGATGACAAGACGAGCTATTCTATTACAATTATGAAATTATAGCATTTTGCGAACAAGTAGAACGAAAAGAGATGCGTGAGAATCGTACAAACACACACATATAATAATATCATATCAATAATTGAATAGGTCACATACACTAGAGTCACATTTCGCATTATTACCCCGAGCCGCCTTTACTGCTTCGATGCGCACAGTTTCAGCACATCTTTATGGAAAAATTGTATATAAAAAAATTTACGCGTTCGCTCTGCAGTCATCGTTCGCGAATATACGAGAACAAAAATACGGCATTCGGCGACGAGCAACGATCGGACAAGCTGACGGCTAATAAAACGTACATGTTTAGGGCAAGTCGAGCGGCGTTTATGACTCCTTTTCTGGCCCATCCCTCAAGACCGAGCCTCGCCCTATATAGAGGAAGCATTTATATCCGACTGAAGGGAACAAATGAAAATTTCAAAGGTTAATACTGATTATGGGGCGCTGTTTTGTTCGCGGCCGTTTCGGAAAATTCGCGCACTTGAGGCTCGCGATTTGTCGGCGTCTCTGTTGCGCGATTGCTTTGTAGATGTTCGTTTATGTTAAATTTGTTTTTGGTGTATTAATTTTGAAATCATCTCAAGATTGTACGTATAAAATGTGTTTTTATTGTATTGAATTATATATACGATGGATATTGATCATGAATTCAGCGAGTATTGGAGTTCAATATTTACGATGATGAACGTAACTTGTCGTTTCGTAAATTTTGAATGATTTCTGTGAATGCGCGTGTAACGAGAATGTTTTGGAAGTTCTGCTTCACGCGACCTACCACCCTTCGACATTCACCTACTTTCTTTACCTTCCTTTTCCCTTTTGATGTTTGTCGTACAAACATCGCTACGAACGTACGCATAATACGTTCGTTCGGTTATTGTATCGCCGGGCGTCGCATTTCCCACATGTCAACATTTACACGTACAGTTACTACGCGGAAGGGCCTCGGGGTTGACAATTAATTTCAACCCCTACCTCTTCTCCATTCGTTCTAACATACACCCACGTGTATGGTATTTTTATTTCAAATCCTACTTGTCCCTTCGCATTGTTGAAAAAAAGGAACGAGAGAAACAAGTATACTGCCCGGGGTGTTTTTTTTTCTTCTAAATATCAACGCTACCAATTCACTGGGGACACATAAAGGCTTCGTATCTAGAGTGACGATTTAAATGTCATGCGTTGTTATTAACCGAAGTCGAAGGGAATCTAGTCTGAACCCTTAATGCTTCGGTCGGTGTGTTTCAGTTTTAGAATCTTTACGACTTGATGGACTCTTAAGGACAGGTCGAAGACGATTCTCGCTTTTATGGTCCATTTACATATAAAGATTTCCTCTTTTCTTCTCACAAGAATTGTCCCTAATGGACGCAATATGATGCAATAAAATGAACTATTTGATAAACAATATTACCAAACAATTTGTATGTAACGTTTAAAACATTACGCTCGATGTCAATAGTAACACGATTGAAATATACTCTTTATTGAATCACTCATACATTGAAAATCACCAAAGCAACTAATAATTGATTCACAGTAGATTCAAACATTGCACAATATTGTCACAAAAAATCGTACAGCGTGCATTATTGACATAATAAAACACGTCAAACTCATCACCACTTCATCGCGCCTGAGCATTATTCATTTACACACGACAATTCGTTTATTGTGTGCGAACCGAACGATAATACATACAATGACTGAAAAAAAAAAATTGGAATTTTTTTTCAGCCGTCAACCGGCCGAAAAGCCTCCGTTCTCGAAACGCGAAATAAGTTACGGCTGTCATTTTCATACGCCCTCGGCGGACTCGCAACACGGGCCCCCGTATTAAAATAATCTACTTTTTGCGTAATAATAAAACGCGTCGGATAATAAATACGAGCCGCGGCGGTTAGCTTTTTATATTCCACTCAAAGGGTACATAAACCGGACCGGGGGTTAGAATAAAAACGCTCTCCAACCCCGCGGACGAACATACGGCGAAAATTTCGTATGACCGCTTTTATTTTATGCGTTGGACACTGTGTACGATTGAACGACCCCGTGATATTTTTTTATTTTATTTTTATTTTCACTATTCGTACGTAAAAAATGAAAAAAAATGTTCTTTTTTTTTACATTTTCGTATTCGCAATTTTCGTACGCAATGTTTTGCGTGCTTTTTTATTTCGTATATATTTTTTCGCGTTTGTGTTGAATTCGATGTATATTTATGACTGTTAAAAGTAAAAAATTAAGTTCGGTGAAGAATAATCGTGATACTTTATTATATTGCTTAAATTAAATTATAGATGTAATCCATTTTCATTTATGTAAATTCGAATAAATCTTGCTTCCAATGTTTAGATCCCGAATTCCTATACATTTTTATAGCAATAAATAGCCTGTTAAGAAGCGAAGGTTAAACGCTTAATAATCAGTTGCTTTTTCTGAAAAATTACATCTTATAGTCTTTGGAATTGAAAAAAAATCAGTTCGCGCCACCGACAGGTTAATTGAACGAGATCGAACAAATCTGGTCGAAGGTACATGCGAAGCGCAAACTGGTCCAAAACACCTGCGCACCACACAGCAACACACTATCATTATTCTGTTTCTCATTTTTTTCTTTTTTGCCAAAGTGTATGTAAGTATGTTCGAGAGGAGCGAAACACATAGTCAGCACGTGCTCATATCCACCAAAAACTATTACAATATACGAAGTTACGTTCATTTATCAAACGCCTAGTGAGTTCCGATCGACAAGTTCTCCAGCGCTCGCCTATTTTACAAGCGCCGCAATTATGCCGTCGTGAAATATAAGCACAATGAATAAAAAATAATTTTTCGTATCGATCATCGCCTATTGTTGAGCTTCGGTATAATTATCGATTAATTAGTGATTGAGCTGATCGGTAATTACACGTCGGTGCCTATTGTTAGCATGAAAACATCCTTTTGAGATGCTTTCGATCTAAACCCGAGTCCGCAGCAGCAACAATGCGCTTTTCTTACGAAATTTGACGGTATTGTTATAAATTTCATATGCAAATTATTGTACCGTAAGTCACATCGTTCCCGCTTTGGATATTTATGTGTATAATGCGAAACTCTTTTAGTTCACATACACATTTATAATATGGTGCTGCTATGTCACATTGTCGCTGGATCTCATGACAGGCCTGGAATGGAGTGCGTGTTGTTAAAACACTCGGCTTATGCAAATAACCTCATTGTTCGTAGACAAGAAAGTGTGCACGTGTCACACGGCTTCAACTATAACAGTTCTTCTGTATAATAGAGCAGAGATTGAGAAACACGTCACATGGATATTCTAGCTTTTCTCGGGGGGGTAATCGATACGTATGTGAATGAATTGATGCGGGTTTAACAATATGTTATAAATATAGATTGGATCGTGTTGCGTACGATCTCTGGGAGATTCGAATGCACGGATTCCGTGTGTTCGACGCGCGTGAAGCTCCATTCTGCCATGTTCACCATAGCGTGTACATAAATTCATTCATATTATGTGTTTTGTGTACATTTTACGATATGCCATCTGTGAGTACGTATAACTGGTCTCGCATCGTTTTGAACTAGGCGGTTTGAGTGTTCGACGTATTGAGAGCAATGGTATGCTCGAAGCATAAGAGACTGCAATGCAACGTGCTGAGTGGTCCTTCAACATCCATTTACTACTTCGATCTGTACAATCGAAAGAGGAAAAGCGTTAGGAAATGTTAAATTACTCATTCGCGTGTAATTTCATTCGGTTCATACGTAGACGTTGCATATTATACGGTGAATTAATTTGTTTTATTTTTTGTTTCAGGTATGTTGTAACTTCGTTGAACAAGCTTCAAAAGAGTTTTCATCGTGCGGTAAATATACAATCACAAAATTCGTATTCTGTTTGTATTGTGTTAAATAATTACATTGCTCGGACAATCACCATTATCTTGAATCGACCACGTTGGAGGCTGTGTTTACATTTTTTCAGCGACGATGACAGCGACGGCGGAAACTGTGTTTTTTCACGATACGGCACCGTTTCACGTCATTAGATTGCGTTTCTCAAACTGACATTTCCACGTGAAAAAAAATTCACGTTTAAATTATTAATATTTCATATTTTTATTTAGCACTTGAAATTACAATGTCCAGTTTTTAATATTCGCATTCCGCGTATCCACATTTTGACCTTTATTTCATAACGATTTTGAACTTGTTTAGATTTTTTTTCTCAAATTTCTAACTACCGATTTTAGATATGAAATATTGAACATCTCTGGCCTTTTAGTCTCGGCGTAATTTTCTCATATCAAACGTACACTTTAGCAATTTCACGCCATTTGAAGACGCGATTTGTTTGATTGCCCTCACCGCCGCCAATAAATTTCGTATATAAACCCGAAACGTTTCGGAAGAAAACGAACAGAATAAAAAATACACTATCATTACGCCACTAAAAAAATGCAACGATTCCAAAACGCATTTTTCCCAACGCGATTTCCACACGACCGATTTCTATTATACACAATTTATTCAAAGAAACCACCGATCCTGGCAAAGATCCGCGTCTATACCGCTTCGATCCACTTTTTCATACATCGACGACTCCTTATCTGCGTTCAGTCACGCAGTTTCAACGGTGAAAAGCTGCGAACTTCCCACACACTACGGGAACCTATCAGCCTTCGACACGCGGCGAATTAATAATTCACTAGCCACGGTAATATTTCAGAGTACACGTGAAAAATTAATTCGACGCTTCGTATCTCCGCGGGGAGTCCGGGACGCCTACCCTTTTGATAGATTGTCAAATCAATACATATTTTTATATATCGGGCTTGATTGATGTCCAGCACGCGCCACACTTATTCATCGCAGTTACGAGCTCATAAACAATGTAGGGGAATGTGGGGAGACTTGATCCGTCTAGGAGACTTTATTGCCCTCCTATAGTTTTTCACTTTTTAAAAAATCGTGTTTCGGAACCAATAGTGTCTACGCACTTGAAATTAAATCGAGTTCACTTTTAGTGTTTTTTTGAAAATACGATTTTCCAAAAGAGAATTATAGGCAAAGAACAAAAAGGAAGATCAAGTCTCCCCATATTCCCCTACGATTTTTCCGTACGATTTTCATGTATGTTTAGGTAGGTATGTGAATACGCGCCTTTTTTCATTTTTATTAATTTTATAGACGATTCGAGCTGCTTTCGGTGTGCTGCGAGGCCGTTAAACAGTAATTTTATCGGCGGTTTTTTGTCGACGTCGATTCTGAATTATCGATTTAGGGAAAATTCACCGACGACGTTATAGGCAGTTTAACAACCGCTTTTCCTTGACGGAACGATCGGAAGAGGCTCGTCTTATATAGTATATCTCTCGAATCTTGGACGGTTAATACGTTAACTGCTGCTCGTTTTTTTTATTCTCGATATATTTTTATAGATTTTTTTTCATATAATGAGATGAAAATATCAAGGCCTACAATGTAAAAATGAGTTCTAGATTGTAATTGACGTGTAATATTTTTTCTTATCATATATTCGTGCTGAATCTAACATGCTGTTAGAAACAATTGAATTAAAATAAAATATATACGATGGCTTTAATTTGCATTTTCGCTATTATTATATTGCTCGGTCCCTGGTGTAATTCTAGTTGTATGTTATCTAGATAGAGGTCTATTAAGTGCGGATCTTCGAGCCCTCTAAGGGCAACGGACCGGAAAATTTTCCTTAATTGAAATATTATTCTGTCGATTGAGCTATTTCGGCTTATATTCTCGTCTAGAGTTTTGTACATGATCTAACCGCAATATGATTTCTTCGATAGAAAATCTATTTTAGTTCATACCGTACATATAAAATACAAGATATTACCGACTTATACACGTAAAAATTCGAGGTTAAGTATCTTTCGGGGTTTTATCTTATTTATCATCATCGGGTTTTCTATATTCAGTCGAGTGAGCAACAATATCGATGAATTTGATAACCTGTTATTTTTATGTGTTTTTTTTTGTTCCGATGTTTTTAAGACGATATCTCGTGAGTTACTAGTCGTAACTTATCCGATTATGATTTTTATGCGTGATGATATCGAACCTGTTATTTTTTACAATAAATATTTCATATGTGCAAATCGACGATTCGCGATAGATAAATTCTCGCTTAGAAATATTTAGTAGATACAACATGTATTTAATAACATAAATCTGCGAAGGATTAGATTTGAATATTAACGCTGAATATATCAGACTATAATTCGGATATAATTACTAACAACATATTGTGGTTTTATTCAGGCCCTTTAATTTCGCTTACGAATACTCTCCGTAATTAGAAAATTATGTGTTTTCGAAACTTTCAATTGCTTAATCGCTAGTTCATAATGCGTTCAACCGGAAGTGTTTCGGAAATGTTAGTAAAAATAAAGTGGAAAACTTTTGCCGTTATAAAGCTCTTCACGTAATTCGTATCACGCTTATTTTCATGCTTCAAAGGTTCTCGAGTCTCGCGCATTCGTTATTTATTTTTTGTAATTTATAATCTTTTCGCTTCTCGCCATTTCAACAATACCTTGTCATTTAAAGGGAAAAAATGAATAAATCATCTTTTTAGCTTTTCGTATTTTATATAGTGTAGCAACGACCTGTATATCGGAAATCGTTTCCGTCGAAGCAAATTAACTTTTTTTCGCATTTTTTACCGAATATGATTTCAGTTTATTGAACCGTGAAAATCTTTTTCGGTAAATCGGCTCACTAATATCCACAAAACTAACATCTAAATTTGAGAAGATTTCGATCTGATGAACGACCCACCACACAAACATTATTAAAAATCCGTGTTGGCGGATTAGATCACGTACAGCACGTACTTTAAAAGCCTTCTCTTGCGCCAGTTTTCTTCTGCGACTTCTTTTTAACAGTCGTTTTTGCGCGGAACCCGAACAAGCAGCAGCCTTTTCTCATATTATATGCGCCGGCACGAGGATCGTTCCAATTATTTCTTTTTATGCTCGATTCGCCACAGAATCTCCTCTTACTTTTTTTCCATTCAATATACAGCTAGCGTGATTTATAAATGAGTAAACTCGATTCGTGCGGAAGAACGTCTCGCCACAAATACACCCGAATCGACACACGGGACATTTTCATATCGGAATTTCTCGCTGGCCCTGAATTATGCATCGCACTCCACAGTCTATCGACCTATATCGGTTATTCGACGAGCGTACGAAGTTCCTAAAAGTTTGCCACCATTGCGAGGTAGTTTACGAGCATGGGTCTCCTCTCTCAAGAGGACATCCATGAATTATGCAACGTGTGATTATCGGGGTTCGAGTGCAGGCAGTTAGTGGTGTTGCAACACCGCGTCCGGTGCTCCACAATATCAACTGATAAATATAAATCCGAGTCCATTAAAAGTCCGATGCTACCGGGCTAGTCTTCTACATACATTGGCCGTAAATGCGTGGGCGTGGGTGCACTCGGTAACGACTGTCTTTTATTATTTGTGTTCGGTGGAAAAGTGGATCTGAAGACGCCCAGGTGTGCTCCGGTTTATGAACGCGTTCGATTCTTTATGAAGGTTCGGAACGATTCGCGTCTAATCGAGTTTCCGCTCGATCTACATATGGACATTTTTATCGTTGACGTTTAACTGTACGTCAAATTTTTTGGTGTTCTCGATCGTCGTTGAACACGGTAGTTATGTTCAATCAATTTCTAGAGCAATTTTCTCGGAGAATTCATAAGCGGTGATAGTATCTAGTGCGTGTGATATTTTTATTTTATTTATTGGCCCTTTATAGATCGCGCGTAAACCTTGAAAGGTAAACTAAACGTAAAGGTTAAAGTGAGCGCGTTCAATATTTATCGAAATGTAAAGCACATTCGAGCGACAAGCACATCACATAGATTTTCCATACGAAGTACGTGACCCCCGCTTCAGAAATAGTAAAGGTCACATGCCCATTTACCGAGCTTAGTGTCGAAAAAGCGAAGGAAAAACCCGAACGGGCGCACGTCCCTATTTATGTTTTTACGGGTAGGCGCCCGTTTTAAAATTCAAAACCGAGCTTTTTCACTTGGCTACTACTATAAAACTACTTCTTGCGAACTGGCGAAGAGGAAAGACGCTCTTCTTTTCCCTTCTCGGAGAAAGAGAGAGAGATCAACCTTTGACTTTGCCAGATAAGCCCCGCGTTCGAAGAGGGATAACAGGGTCAAAAGTGAAGTCCCATAGGAACAAAACGCCCAGCATATGTGTGTGTTTTCCAAAGTATTCCTAACCGGGACATAGTGTAGAAGGGGAACGAGACTAAAACGCGCTAGGCTTCGGTAATGGAAGATTACGCCCTGGGGGACAGTGTCATCGGGGATGTTCGAAATGCTCCAAGTTCATGCCGATTCCTAGACAAACTTTCGATTCAAATTGATCCGACTTACCGAACGGTATTCGAACTTTTTTCACGATCTGATCTCCCAGTCGCATCTTGCGTCGGATCTGGCTTAAATTCGAACGCATCGATGTTTACGCGTTTGTGTGTTGTAAATCGGTTTTATGTATTGTGTCGTTCGAGAGAGATCTCGCTGCTAATAGATAGTAAATAGACGCAATAAATAAGGCTTTTTTAGAGGCGTTTCGGTGGGTTAACGAGTCGAAAGTGCATTTTTCGCCTCGAGCTAGATCGCTTCGTTATTTCGATCGTGTGTGTTTGTTGTTGTGTTCATTCGATGAAGCACAAAAGAGGTGACGATTTCTCTTTTACTTTAGAATCAGTGATTTCATCCTCGATTTAACACGAAGCGCACGGATAGCCTTAAGCCTTTGTGATTCAATTAGTCGTATAATTATTTTCTCGCTCCCTTTGTGCGCGACACCTTCGTGTTCTATTGAAGAATGTAAAAGCATTAGTGTAGTTTTTCCGCACTTTCTTGTACGATTTCGAACATAGATTAAACAATTCTTTTAAACATGTAAGTACATCGGTTTCTTGAATTTTTCTTCATTTAGAATCAATTAAATAAACGTGTTAGAAGAACTAATTTTCCGCGTTTGTTTATTGCGTCGCAAAACTTTTTCAATTTTCGCTCTACTTTGCTATCACATTTTATTGAATGACCCGGGGATAATGCGAACTTTTGTCGTCCACAAACGGGTTAATATTGTTTGATTTTCGACCAACTTTTATTTTTATCGTAGAAAACAGAAAGACCGCAATAGCAAGCTTGTGTTATCGACGAAACGCGCGCCTTCGTGAATTGATTGAAAAAAAAAGCGTTATTTTGTTCCATACATAATGCTCGTAAAGACCCGAAAGCCTATTTATTGGTGCCTTAAAAGCCTATTAATCACCAACAAAGTATTGAAAACAAATGCGTGATTTTCCGAGTTGAACGAACGAACGACCGAGAAAATATCGTGATATCTTTAAGCTGTTTGCGATAATAATCTTTAGACTTATACACTTAATTATTTTCCCATTTCGACTGAAAGCTTTTGCGTTTATATTTATTCAACTGATAGGCTTCTCTATTATTAAATTATTACAATTAAAGTTCAGTTAATATGAAATGAAGGCAAATAGCCCATACGAAATTATATGGAAGGTAAATGTTGTGTTCAAAAATAATCTTGACATAAAGGACTACGTGCCGTGAATTCCATATTCATACGAAACGTACACTTTCGAGCCCTTGTTATTTTAGGTTCAAACCCTTTTTTTGCGTCCCTCGGAGGCTACTCGCGGTAATAAAACGTACTTACCGAAGCTTTCGACGTAAATACGTGATGGCACTTTTCGAAGGTTGACGATGAATAAAAATTTCATCTTTTCCCTACGTTTTTACTAACGCGTTTCAATAGTTTTCGTGCGAACCGCTCGAAAAAAGCAGGGGAACGTGTGGATTTTCACTAAACAAATGACGGCGTTGAAAAAGGCATTTATTAGATAAAATCGCGTGTCATTACCACATCATCATCATTATGGAAAAACTTTGGAAACGCTCATTGCAGGACCGACACGTCTTTTATGGCCGATACACACGTTAAATGATATATTTTCGCTATTAAATTGCACATTAGAGAAAACGTGGCGTTTTTACGTCCAAAAATAGGTCGAAGAAAAGCTTTCTGCGAAAAATTTTACAGATCATACTAGAACATTTTTTTCATGTGATGAAATATAAAAACACATACCACAACAATTTATTTTGCATATTTTATGCGTAAAAACATGAGTTTTTCATTACACAATATTATATTATGTGTATAACATATCGAAAATGAAACGCCCCCGGTAAATCTTGTACTTTGAAGTCCCTTTCGCAGACACGTGAATCATTTATTCCATTTTTTTCTTTAGTAAATGATATTTATTTTTAGTTTAGAGAGTGTCTTGGAATTTATTTCTATATAAACGAAAAAATAATGATAATCTCTCATTTATTTTTACCAAGTTGTAGAAGTAGGTTAAACTGTTCGGTGCTTAGACGAGCTCGGATTAACCTTTATTTACAAGGTGTTAAAAGGTTAAGAAGCCCTCTCGGATTCATCCGTGACCATGAAATGTTTAGTTTCAAAGAAAAGCAGTCTCAAGTTGAATTTCATTAATCGCTGAACATGCTGAACATAACCCGCAAGTTTCAGACATTGTTTTATATAGGTCTAGTTTCCCCGCAAAAATTATCCAATATTTTCCAATTACTGCCACAGTTTTATGAGCGACAGTCTGTTCGTAAGTATGTAGACACTCATCATAGAAAGTATAGAAACTTGCACTGGACCAAGTATAATTATTAACTGTCTTTCTCGAATGACGCGACGGAAAACTTTTTCTTTACCACTTTTGCGGCAACTTTGTAGACTCGACTCGGATGCGATCGTTATTATCTCATTTAGCCAACTAAGTGTTATTACGTTATATAAATAAAACTTTGTTGATACACTGGCGTGTGGGAAGTTGCGATTGTTGTCCCATTAGTGTTTGTTTGTGTTGACGTGCGTCTATCAGAATTGTATTAAGAAGCAGCTTACGTATAAATCAACAATATAATTACGTCTTGACAGATTTCATTTTTATATCGTTATATTCCTAATTCATTTTTTATTCGCATTATGATATAAAAATACGTTTTTTTTCTGATCTGACATGCGAACAAAGCTAATGATTTCAACTGCATCTTTTTCACAATAACAGAAAGCATCGTTATCTCGGCGACACAGTGCATTTTGTTAATTAAACTCGCTCATCTCGCGTTTCATGTCACGCTAAATTATAAAAAAACACGTATAGAAAATCTTAATTGAAATTAAGTAGAGCAAAAAACAGAATAGTACAAACACGAAAGCATCTAATGACATTTGTTATCCAACCGTGCGCGCCCATAGCTCGTTACGAAACATGAGACTCTAATTACGTTAATGCATCGCAAAATCTATTTAAACGACGCGACGCTCAAAAAACGCATCGTTTCATCAACGTGATTTCGCTGAAAAAAAAAACACTAACATACAATATGTCGATCGTTAAATTTTCGACGAGCCAGCGATCCTAGAGAACAAAGCCACGATTTATGCCGTCTGCCATCGCAATTGTTCAACGTAACGTTGCAATGTTTCGCCGCACGAACCCCGTACAAAAACGACAGGTATTATTAACGGCAGATGCACATCGTCCAAGAAGCCCGGGTCGAAGGTGGTATGAGGGCATTTCGCTAATGAAAACAATTATGCACCGTCGAGTGCACGAAATACGCCGTACAAGACGGAGCAACGAGCTTGCGGTTTCGAATCGGCTCTCGTGCTTGAAACGCGCCGTTTCGCTATTTTCGAACAATACTACGATTTCGTATATTTTTCAGCATCGCTCGATGCGACGTTTTCGAATTCTGCTTACGTCTTTTGTCGATATTGAAACGCGATTCGAATATGCAGAACGCTTTCGGTTCGCGCGAATCTTTATGCGATTGAATATATGCGCTTGTTTATGATCCTCGAATTCCTGCGGTGGATGCGACCCACTGACCTTTTTGCGCAGCCATGACATTAGATACGAAATGGATTCCGGGATCCGATTTTGTTATTGTCTTTACAGCGCAATTATAGCTCTGAACGAACGTATATTTTCTAATATAGCATTCAATTTCCTCGTTGAGTTCTGCGTATTGTTTCGTCCGAAGATAAACCTTTGACTATGCGTGGCGCTTCCGAGAGTAAAAAGTACAAACTTTCGCGCATATTAACGACGCTCGAAATCAAAGGAGTTTCGCTCCACACACTTCACAAAGCGACCGCGGCCTTTAGGGCTCATCTTTATGCAGATGGGCCCCGACGACGACGTCTGGTCGCGGCGAAACGTCAACTTTAATTACGGCACATAATTGCGAAGCAAAGAGTTAATCAACAATCCGCAAAGCCGGAGCCCTTCTACGCCCCTCCGAGCTGTGCACACACTCGTTTGCGTTACACATATAAGCTCGTATACACTCGTGTGCTTTCCGGTGCCGAACGCGATTCGCGGGCGAAAAGGGTTCTTCATTAATATGACATAAGGACGGCTAATAAGGGACGTGCGAAATCTCATTATCCGCCAACTATGAGCCGTTCGGGGTGAATTTTCCGCGCTTTTAAAAGAGGTCGCGCGTTTTAGAAATTTGAATAGCGCACTGGTGTTTGTTTTACGAGCGTGTATCAAATTATATTATTATAATAAATAACAAATCTGAATTCAATATAAGCAATTAATTTTCATGCGGTTAATAACGTCAACGCACACGTTTCCGTTTTATACGAAATCACGTAATTTGCAAGCCTATAATACGGGGTGAGACCTTGGAATCTGCAAGATTTCCTAATATTTAGTCGCTTCATGATTTTTATTATTTAATATTGAAGGATTTTACGGCTCACGATCACGAACGAGGCGTGCGCTCCGCTCATAACCCTGCCGTTTAACCGAAATAATATTTATTTTGAGGGTCGAACGGGAAAGCGGGCTTCCAGTGCTGATGGCCCATCGCTCATATTTTGGCACGTGAAAGTGTTGCCGTGGAAAAACGTTTTCCCTCCGCCAAATATTTGGCTAACGCACTACGTACCATAGCGTGGCTACTACCCCCCGGTCGAATGTTACGTGACTAATGCGACCTCCTTGCACCTTATCACAAGAATACACACTTATATGTTTGATAAATATATAATATATTTTTTCATTCGCGCATAATAAATAGGAAAAAATCATCAATTATGAATTTAGCCGCCGCTGAATCCCGCTCGAGGTTCTCTGAACGAAAACGCGTGAAAAATTCGCGCCATTTTTTCCAGCCGACTCGACCGGAAAAGGGTCGGCTCCTTTTCCATTAATTAACGCTATTTTTAATCGCATAAGCATGTGTGAATAATTTAAAAAGTGGGCTCAATTAGATAAAATTTGATTTTGAAATGCATAATTAAGTGTCATAAATAATCTATTAGCTTTTCAGTTCGAATATCAATTCTGTTTGTACACGATTTTTCTTTCGTTGCAATATCTTTTCGGATTTGTTTTAGCTGAATATATCCCAATTTATTCGATTCATTTTTTTTTCAAACCACAATCCGGAAAATCCAGGTTCTTCTGGAAAATCGACGTCGATTTTTCCGGTCGCATAATGTGCCAGGTGTGCGCGCGGTCGCAACTGATCGGACCGTGAAATTTCCATCAAATTTAATTTAGCGCATACTTGTACTTACCACATACGTTTTCCATATTCTGAATACGTAATTTTCGCGAAATTTCATTATTTATTCGATTTATTATAATTCACTCTGCCCGGAAAACTCTCGTTATAATTTTCGGGTTTTACCGAAACCAATTTGTATATTTAATCCAACGCTGAAAGTTTCGCGTTTAATTTATTTACCACAAAATGGCGTCGTAATTCTTATATTATAACTACAATATAAACGTTTGATATTACTCAAGGTTGTAATTGTGCAATTTAAAAAGTTTTCAGTTATTTATGTAAACTACCGTTTAGAATTTAATTTGTTGTAACGAACGTGTACATAAATTTTAACCGTTTTATTAACGCAGTAATTTACTCAACTCTATAAAACAATATTTTCACTTTAAATTTTAACAACGCATAAAATTTTCAATTTATAAATCGACTTAAATTATATCATTTCGGAATACGAATTTATTTCTTAATATTATAAATATGCGAACGTTAAATAATTCTCGATCTGGCATGCAATTTCCATACGTTCCTCTAACCGTCGAACGTAGTCGACCTTCATATATCTAAGAATCGTTTCTTAAATACGAAACGTGACGTGTTAACGCATCGCCTCCCCATAGCCAGACCGATAACCCATATATACACGAGAGCAATTCGATTTTATTTATTTTCCGGGTAGGAAAAATCGAGGAAAATCGCCTTCGCGCGCGCGCTCTCGGATTTCACGCTCGGTCCAGCACAAGTGTATTCGGAAAATATGAGTGTCTGGGAGAAGGCTATATACGTGCGTAGTGGCGAAATCGAGCCGCTCTTCCCGAGGCTTTATTTACGACATTATTGGTGATTTAATACCGGCGCAAAAGGAAACGACTCCTCCGGAGAAAATAAGAAAAAGGACCGAAGTCAGTATTTTTATTTATCTTGTTCGCTGCAAGAGACTATGGCCAAGAGAGAGAGAGGAAGCTGAAATCGGGATGGCCAATTCGTTATCTCGGCCAGTGCACACCCCATACGTCAGATGTATCTCTTTAGTCTAAATAGCTGAAAGATGAATGTATTCATGCTAGATTTTCAGAAAATTTAGTATCTTTCTCTGGTGCATCGATTGTGTTTTGTGTGTATGTGGATTTATTTCGTTTTCGAACTGGTCTGTAATAAATTCTGTTGAGATTGCTCTAGCGAAATCTTCATGTTTCTTTTAATATTTTATATAGAATTTATATAAGAATTGAAAAAATATTTAAGTCTCAATAATAAGAAAATCGTATATCTTCAGAAACATCTTCATTTCGCATCTGAGATTTATAACATCGAGTTCATAAACTCTTACACACACAATGCTCACTTTGATTTCTTCACATTTTTCACCTCTCGTGCGTATATTTTCTTTTAAAAGCCGACCGAATGAAAAAAAAGGAATCCAATTCAGAGGCTCTTTTTTACGAACCTTTTATTGGCATTGTTGCAGTCGTTTGCCACAGTTTGGCTGTTTTTTATAGTGGCGCTGATCGCCCAATTAATTGCGGGCTTTGTCCGACGCTTTTCTTCTCCACTCGACCGCCCCCCCAACCCCCAGAACGGCACTGGCTTTCAGCGTCGAAAAACCCACTCCCGTTCGAAATAAGCGTATAATAGCCCCCAAAAAAAAAAAAAAAAGAAAAGAAGAGAATAGCTCGGCCTAGACGAGAGGAGACCCTCTCGAAAAACGGCAGTCCGCTCCTTTCTCCAGTGTTTGGTAACGGCTCCGCATCCGGACCGTCCCTTTGTGTCACGGTGGAAAACTTTGACGCCCTTATTGATTTTGGAGTCGAAAAAGAAAACCGCCCGCGCAATATAGTGAGAGTGGCTTTTTCCTATTTTTCTCCGATTTTTTTTTCTTCGGGGTGGCTTTTGATGCAATCAGAATTGCCTGTCGAAAGGGTCGACCCGCCCGTGACGGGGACGTTTCGCTCTTGCGGCTCTCGTACACAGCTTCTTTTATACGTTTCGTTTCTATTTCTTTGAGGAATTCATTCGATCTCGCAACGGACCCAAACCCCGAACTCGCCCCCGGTTTTGGTTTATCGTTTCCATTTATCATCACGCCTCATTGCCGCCCCGCCATGCGGAGAGTTTATCTGCGATGGTGGGTTGTTTTTTTTCTCTTCCGTCTGTCGCTTTATGTCTCCGCTGTATTATGCGACTTTTTCTTCGGGTATTGTTGCAAAAAAAAATTGTTTGTTTACTATGTTTTTTCGATCTGTGCACGCTTCGTTGTCGATTGATTTTCGACCATTGTATTACGCACGAATTTATTCGGATTTCGAACGCATCGATAAGTCAAAATGTATATTTTAATACAATGCATAATATAACAATTCAAATGTAATACTTTCGAATACAATATAAAAATTACGTCCTCATTTTTTCGACTCATTCCGATTACCGTAAAAACGAAATTGACTCAATCTCTCGCATCTTCCCAGCGAGATTATACACAATGAAAATAATACAATTAATAAATTATTATAATAGCGCAACGATCGCATCATTGTCCGGGATCAAACTCGGTTAAATCGTCGACAATTCTCTATTTTTTATATTATATTTGTGTGTATGTATGTATTCGAAAATTCGAGCCGGCTTTTCGGGCGATAGCCGTTATTATAATATCACGTGTACCGCGGAAGCACTTTTCGCACGGTCGCCATTGTTTCAGCGGACCACCAATTTATATACGTGGCAATCTCGCGGCAACATTTCTTATGGTGAATTTGCATAATTACACACTCGGAGGCGATGGCTGTGCGGAAAAAGTGTGTGTGTGTAATGTGAAAAAGACCCGGCTTTCGCGCGACAACTCTTTAACATAACCGAATCGAGGTGTATGCATGTATTTTTCAGTATTTTTGAATACGTTGATTTACGTTCCGTGTATATTTTCATATTTACGCGATTTTAATAGAGTCATTTGAGCCGTATTGATTTCGGTTTTACGACTCGTTTGATGTATGATGTGTGTGTTTTCGTTAATTTCGAATTAACTCTCACGTGATATGATTTATACAAATCTTTGTGCTTGGTCCTACAAAAACTTAATTTATTTTAATTCGAAGTGTATATGATCAATGTGATAGCTCCCAAATTTGAGTGTAGCTCTATTCGAATTAAAATTATTCTTTAACATACATATTTTGTTGAGATTATTATTCATACATGGTTATATTTTGTGTATATCCACGTAGTGCATTTTATCTATGATTTGGTAGTTTTCGTGATGTGAACATGTTTGTATTTATCATTCGTTGTCGATTCAAATGAATTTTATGCTTGTTGCATGATTGCATGCAACATTAACTAAATGCATAAATTTCGTGAACTGAATGGTTTTATGTATTTATGATTTATTATTTTATCGTTATTGAATGCTAAATTAAACTTTACGAGTGTCCAAAATTGCTACTACACAAATAAATTCGCCGGTGTATTACGTTTCAAAAATATTCGAGGACGATAAATATCTATGACAGAATCGACGTTTCACTAAATTGATGTAATATCTAAATGTGCGCATATTTATTTTATGTTTTCACAAATTCTCTTCATTTATATCGCGCAGATATAATTTATAAAAAAATGTTATCAGTCCGATTTATCTTTTAAATTCGTATCGTTTTTCACCCATTACAATACACATTATTCTGAATGAGTTAAAAACAGATTCGAATCGAATGAAAAAATCTGAAAAATTGCAACCCATTTAGATTAAAAGAAAAAAAAACTCAATTTTCTACGAAACAAATAGATTTCGATCAGATTGGCGAATCCGAAAACACAACCGCCTCACGCAAAGCAACAACGTAATCCAGAACGAAAATACATACACACACTTCCATTTTCCGCTTCGGATAGAAGCCGAGTTTTCCCGTCGAGTTGATTCCGTGCGCGTTAGTCGCGCTTATTAATTCGAAAACATGACAAAACTGACGACCGAACGTCAAGATTTATTAATGATAATTGCCGACGGTTTGTGAATCGACCCGTCACCGTCGAAGCCTTCTCCATAAATATAGGATGCGAATAGCAAACAATACGGGACGGGTTATAATCACGGTGACCATACGTCCCGGACTGTCCCGTTTTCGTTAAATTATTCGATTTGTCTCGTTTTCTTGATTCACACTTAAAAAAGTTTTCAGAATGTGAAATTATCAATATTTTTAGAAATACTGAAAAAAAATTCGTTTGCGGCATAATTTTTAGTTTTCGAATTAAAACATTAGGGGAAAATTTTCCGAGCTTCTTGTTTTGGATCTTAAAAATATGACCACCCTAGTTATAATGTCGCCGCCGAAGAATTTTCACCGCCCGAGCCTCATCTGGACAAATTTGGGTTAACGATGCGACTCGCAAACGCGATTTTAATAATAAACCCTAAACGACCGGAACGATATTATATTGTATGGCGATGTCGATTTTTTTTTTTTCAATAATATCCTCCCTTTCCTTTCCGTCTTCGAATTTTCCGATGCTTTATTTATTCAAATCGTCATGGGGCCGCGTCACGCCATTCACTTCTTAGTGACTCATCGTCGATGACACCGAATTCGTTTGGGAATAATCAAGATTTCATTATTGTTTTTGTGTGTGTTTATTCTGTATAAATATACGGCTTTACGAAATTCATTTCGACGGTGCAAAATTGGGCAATTCGAGCGCTAATCGGTTCGTTGTTGGGAAATCGACTGTTGGTTTGTGTGAAATTTTCATCAGCTCAATTGTGGCGTGTTCGGTTCCCAGTGCGTTGCGCTTTTCGGCTTAAAATGTAGGTGCATTTATTTAAATACGAAATAAATTATTATTTCTTATTGTGCAACGACGATAGATTACCTGAAAGTCGATAACATTGTAGTGTCTCAATTTCGATAATACCGTATGAAAATTGCAGCGGCCGCTTTAGCATTATCGCGTGCCCATTGTATTAAAATCTTTGCTTTTGTATAGTGCCCGTATTAAATAGGATACGCGTGTAGGTTTTTCCGTTAGCTAAATGTATCGATAATATCCATATAGGCAATTGTGATACACAATCCTATAATTGTGAAATTCATCACTAATTTATCAATCGTGTTTCAATCAAATAAATTCAACCGCTTGCTTCGTTGTAAAACTTGATATTCGCTAGATTTATTTGCAATCGTCAGAATATAAATGTAGTTCATTAAAATCTAATTCATTTTCGTTTTGGATGGTTCTATCTTTCGGTCGTTATTTGAAAGCAGAAACCGGATTTTCCTACTCGCCAGAGATAACTACTCGTATAATTCATCACGCTTTTTAACAAGCACGAATCGTTAAATAATTAATGGCGACCAACGGCAAAACGTACAGAGATAATATGAAAAAAACTTGACGAAGAAATAATTTTTACTAACGTGTTGCGAGGAGATTGCACGATAAACGCCATCCCGAAAATCACGACTTTGTACGATCCTCGATTGTTTTATTTGTTAATAGAATTGATTTGCATATAACGGCAACGTCAGCACACCTATACGTGACATCAAAAGACGACAATTTCGCACTGCGAAATATCGTTTATAGTGTGCGAATATAAAACGCTTTCGCGAAACATAATTTACCTTCGGTTTAAGTTGCATTGTTGCAGTCGAGTTGCAAACTCGCCGAGAGACTCTTTTCCGCGAACTAGTCCCGAAAGACCGCTCTATGAATAAAACATTTTGCGCAGGGACATTTTCAAAAGCGTTTATTCACATTTACGCTTTTCATATAATTGAAACGCAGCGCAGTAGTACCAATTAGCAAGTAAAGTTTCGAAGCGTTTCTTTTTTCCCTTCTTTCCTTATTCATCTCTTCGAGTGTTTAATGATTCAATAGACTTTCTAGATGACGCGTTAATCGGTCTACAGCGATGTTTCTCTCCTTTTGTTTTGTTTAACTTGCTCATTGAGAGTTAGTCTGAGCTCGTAAATTGTACTTGTATTGAAGTGAACGTGTTGTTTCGCCGACCCTCCTGGATATTGCACTGCACCGCATTTCGGTGCTTACTTAAGGGAGCACGTCTTCCTGCGGGATGCGAACGTGATATCCCGAATTCCCGAAACTATCACACACAACAATCCTTTCTCTATGTTAATAGACTGCTTGGACAAGACAAAGACCCTGTTTGTACAAGATCAGCACGAATGCTGTAGGATTAACCTGAATGCAATTTGCTGTACTGTCTAACTAACACCAACATCTCCATTATAGATACAAATGCATAATATTAACTCTGATGTATGTATTTGTACCAGTATATCATTTTTGAATTTCTATATCGTTGTGTTATTGCGTCACCTGTTGTTCGGTGTCGTGATCGTGGAATGCATTGCACAATACGTGACATGCGGGTCAAGTTTGCATAATTTGACACAATTTTTTCGCATTCTATGAAAATAGATGCTAAGTTCTCTTATGTTATGTACTTTAACCCTGTGCAATAATAAACTATCGAAGAGTTAAATTCACGTGAGCGAACAACCGTAATTTTAAAAGTCGTTTTAGTTTTACATTCGCGATTCTTTCGTGCAATAAAACGGCAATCCAGTGCTTTCCGAGACCGTTACGACTTCATTCAGATTATCATATCATTAACATTTAACATATCCGGCGGTGCAACCTCCTAACTCTGTCCATGCCGTTTTTTTTCTCCAAATACTCATGCATAAAACAATCGTGGCAAAATTCATTTTCGCAAGAGCCGCTTTTAATGGGGACCACTCACGAAATCACGCGAATTCATTCAAATTCGCATCGTCATATCCAAGCGATGTTACTTCCAAAAGTCCACCGTTCAAACGCTATATTATAAGAACGAGAACAACCACCCCATTTCCATTAGTGCTGACTAAAATACTGGCCGCTCTCCAGCGGTCGTCCATAATTGTGCGGACACAATACGTTCTATTTTTCTTCTACTTCTAAGTCCTAACGACCGTGGATGCTGGGGGTAAATAAAATAAAGGGTGATCCGTCGCTTTCGGTTAAATGCTGGATAAATCTCGGGAATCGACCCGAGTTCGATTAGAATTCCGAACGTATGTGCGTAAACCGTTCGAAGAAATCAGTCTGAGAAAATAAAATTCGAATAATTTTAAGTTTTATCCAAATATAATTTATTCGTCTGCGTTTTTCATTGTACGTTATGGTCGACCTTTTCTCTTTTGACCTTTGTCGATTGGTGGTCGTTCGCATTCTTTTTTTTTAATCGAAAGTTTGTTGAGTTTTTCTTCGATTATGGACTGTGTTTTGTACGCTCGCAATAACGGTATATTGAGCAATATTGTGTAAAGTTAAAAAAGTTTTTTTATCATAACCGTTTTCACGAAAATTTATACAGCTTCGATATAAAATAATATAAAAGCATTTTTCTCATGCCATACAAATCATATTACTTTTATTTACTCTACTCGCCCAATAAAGTTTATCAACATTTCTCTCTAATGCGCAAAACTCGTTTTATAAAAATCGCCAAAATTCTCGAACCCGCATATAAATCACATTTGCAAAAAAATAAATTTATGAAAAAATTCACATTGAAAATCAAATCTCACCTAGAACTAATAAGTTTAATCGAACTACCTCTCCAACAACTCCGTTCACACTCCGCGATCAATTTCATCTAATGCAGCAGTCCGAAGTCGAAACACTAACTCGTTCATGCAACTATATGCAAAATCATCCCGACCCAAGTCAAACACAACTCGTTACGCTGCGTCCCGGGGTCAGTCCGGATTCAAACACTCGGTCGACAATATAATTTCTGACGGCGGCTACGCCAACATCGAACTCAAACAAAACACCGGAGTCGAAATGTCCAAGTTTCGCCTGGCTCTCGAAGATCGCAAATTGCCCCGTCCAGGGACGTGACGCCACCCCGATGGGCGATGGTGGGTGCGATAATACACCCCCATCCCGCGATCCCACTATAAAAGGGAATTAACATTTTAATCTGACCAATTTGTGACGGAATGTCCCGGAGTCGTGAAATTCGCCGTTGCGAAACGTACAAAGGATCAAACAAATTTGGCACGCGACACGAATCGGAATGAGGAAAGGTTTCGGCTCTGTGCGACGTATGTAGATGTTTTCGGTTTTTCTGATAGAATTTAGTTTTTTTTTTTTTGGAGAAAATTTGATTGTTTTGCTGTGATGTGTTAGCGTTTCGACGCTGGTGTGTCTTGCTAACGATGATTGATTGCTCTTAATTGTTGTCTTGTCGTAATTACTCGCAATTAATATTCTATCGTAATAATTGTACGATTACATACTGCGTAAATTCAAACATTTACATTTCATTACCGAGACTCGAGTATCTAGTAAACAAATTTAAACATGTTATTAATCTTAATTTTCTTTCTTTGCAGGTGAGCTCACTCCCGGTCGCATTTCGCAACATGCTCGAAACGAAACACGACTTTTGAAAATGTTTTCGCATTTTCTTTACATTTTCGGTGAGTCAAAAAATTCTTAATAAAGTTTCTCTCTTTCCGGAACAAACAAAAAATTGTTTCAGATTTAATTACGATCCTTTATGCGACAGCGGTTACGTTCGGAGCGCGCTCTCGGATACGTTTTTCCTACACGTATGCCCCCGGTATAAATTTGAATTTTATCTCCACTCTTTTTTAACATCCGCCATGTTCCCCCATTAGCCCCGCACTTTGATACATATGCGGCGAAATAAAAAAAATAATACGAAACTCTCTTCGTTTGTCTCTTCCCATCTCTGTCGTCCCTCAGAAGAGTTTGGTCCCGGTTCCCGGAGGCTGCTCGGCGGTTTCTCTTTCCCTGCGCGTTGTATGTAACGCGCTAGGCCAACTTCGTCCTCCGGAATGAGAGATCGTGTAACGATAATGGCAGTCGGTCGTTAACGTAAATTTAATCAGAAGTATCGCCAGGGCTAGGGAATGGTGTGCAGGTCGACCTTCGGGGACGCGATGCCTACGGATCGACGGCAATAAAAAGGTTTACCGTTTCTGAATACGAATGTCTGCTGATTAGGATGGTCCCAAGTACGAGGACGTCTTCCAGGCAACTTTCGTCGAACCGCGCCTCTACTTTATCGGTTCGACGTCTCAACGGATCGAATCACGCAACTTTCGATCGGTCCTGTCTTCCACTGTGTATTCTACTTACAGTCGAGCCCTTTAATTTCGAAAGATTTTCGTTTATCTTGTATAATTTCTATTCGTTGATTGTGCCAAATGGAGTGGAAAACGATCATGTTTATCTCTAGCGTCGTAAATTCAGTGAGCTTTCGCTTCTGTGATAGTTTTGTACGAATCTGGTTTTCATTTTGTTTTTAATATTGCAGTGTATCTTCGTATGAATATATTTATATTTCGAAGTGTTAAATGTATGTAGAAGAGCTGTCGATGCTTTTGCACGAAAACTGTGAGAACCGTGTAATTCAGTGGCGTGAAAAATCGAATTAAAATTTATTTTAATTAATTTTCTCTCTCCTCTGGGATAGGACAGCTTGAAAACATCATAATGTCGCTCCCTACTAACCGACCTCTTTTTTTATTATACAATATACACGACACAATTTTTTCACTCTCGTGGAATATCCGCCTCGGACTCGCTTCGCCACCCCCCTTTCCGTCCGAATATCTCGTTTTTTATATTCATTTTTTGCTTGTTGTCTTTCTTGGGTTCACTTTAATTTTTCATCTTTCTTTTGTTTTATTTTTTTTCTGTTCGGTACCCTGGTCTGTGTGCGCTTCGCTCATAACGCCTTAATTAATATACTTTTCTCACTATGGCCGGGGTTTATTCGAGGCCCGTGCAAATTGTCCTGCGAACTGTGTTCATTTTTCTCTCCCTTTTATTTTATTTTTTTCGACTGAAACTTATTCGTCGACGTTTTGCGGATTTGAACGCTTAATCAAAACGCCGTAATAAAGGGGATCTTTCTCTTGTCAAATGAGCAAATTTAACTTTTCAACAGCGCGAATTAATTTGAGTACTTCATTAAAGAATCGTATTTTTAATAAGGTTATAAAATTGAGCAGCATCGAATTTAATATATATTTTTCTCGAGAAGTGTTTCGTTGTCGAACATGCTCCATTAATGGCTTACTTCATTTCATCTCGTTAAATATTTATATACCAAATTTACATCTTCGCTTTCGTTCACCTGTCAACGCAGTCTTCGCTTTTAATTTTTAGGCGGGACCGAAAAAAAATTAAAATTGAACGAAATCTTTTCGCTTTCGCCTCTTAATTTACAATTTTCATTTCTCATTCTTTCTGTATAATTTTTTTCGCGTCGCACCGAAACCACTCTTTCGACTCTGCAAAACCTGCGAAATATTATGGTAATAAAAAATCTGCGGACACTTCGCCGTAGCGAAGACACGGGAAGATGGGTGGAGGAGCGAATCCAGCGACCGAATTTCACCTCCGGGTCGTCCCTTTTAATTGTTTCGAGTAAAAATGGTAAATGCTTTTAGAGTCTCGTAAGTCGGTCGCCTTTCTCGCTTCGAAAAGAAACCGTGGTTACACTCCAAGGGAACTACACTTCGCCTCCCCCTCGTCTCCCGGAGCTGGAACTAAAGTCGCCTTGGGGTAATTAAGACCCAGCCGAGGCTGTTTAGTAATTTATCACCAGCCCTGTGCGCGTCTCTTAATTAGAGACTTTCGGTGGATTGACGGCGGAGGAAGAAATTCCTTTAAAAACATTCGAGAGCGGCTCACGGACCAACTTCTTCTCTATCCGGTTATTTTCACGTCTCGCGTACAATTACGCTCGTAATCGTCGCAAGACGTCCCGTAGATCGTTACGATCCTTTATCTCTTTTATTTCAGAAAATTCAGATTATCTTCGTGCGCGTTTTGTTCTTTATATACTGTAAAATCTCTAGCTTTAGAAGTGTGTGTCGTTTTTTTTTCTTCGTATAATGTATTCTATAATCTATTATTGTCATAAACGAATTCGTATTTATTTTAGTTCGCCGTTTCGTAGCTCTGTTTTAGCATATTTTGAAGATGTCGCTCGTTTCATTCAAATCGTAAGAGTTTGACGATTTACCATGATGGCCGGATAAAAGCTTTCCGAAGTCACGAAAAGGATATAAAAATCGCCTTCTTTCGCCTTTCTTCTCCACCAACAAAAAAGTTTTGTTCGCGTTCTTTATACGCGTACAAAAAACAACGAAACACGAATCTTTTTGTTTGGGGGTGGAGGAGTTCGAATTTGAATATTCGATTTATTTCGCCGCCACAATAATAATTTCGGGATTGAATTATTGCGCCTATAAATATTACACTAATTTTATACGCGTACGTCGAGTCTATTGTACGTTTTGTTTCGTATTGCGTATATTATTTCTTCAAACATTTTTTTTTACGTTTCGTGCCACAAACCTTTCACGAAATATGTCACACGTACAACGCTATTAAAAAATGCTTAAATCTTAATATTGTATATTAACATGTCTCGATTATTATCGTATGCGTAATTTATGATGCCGTCGGATATCCGCTTTTCGCAAATACATACCTCGAACAAAATCGAAATACATTGTTACTTTTTTCAGAGATCGGAAATTATTTATGTCGACCAATATATCACGATTGCCATCACAAAACGGTCTTCATCTTTTTTTTTAACGCGTTTCGAAAGTAATTCACATGCGTCATCAATACCGAATTTCATATACGTATGTTTCTGGTATCCAATTAAACGATAAAAAAAAATAAACAATTGCATTATCGAACCGGAACTGCCACATCCCTGACATATTTAAATCGGTTTTCAGCCGGGACGTGAACGAATCGTTAATTAAAACGGTTCCGTTAATTGCGCGCTTACTCGTTAATCGCGTATATTTTGTTTGTTTTCATTATTATTCGTGAACGCATTCACCGTTCGCGTGTACGTAAAACACATACGTAAATTTCAATACGTATACAAATCGACGTATGTACGTTTTCGGAGTCGCGTGACGGCCTTTCGACCCCCCTACGTTTTCGGGGTTAACTCTTTTTATTTTACAACGGCCAATTATGCGTTCAAATCGAATTTGCTCGATACGTACGACGATTGTTCGGACGCATTATCAAAGCGGACCGCCGTTAATTCGAGTTTTTACTGCGTCGTCGATTCTTATTTCGTCCCATTTTTTCGGATGTTTTTCCAGCTCTCCGTATTGTTTTTTCGTTATTTTTCCGTTAAAAATGGTCATTTTACGGAACGTGATAACGGGAAGCGCGCATCGCGCCGTGCAATTTCCAAGAAAAATCTTACACTTTTCGTTTTAGAATCGAAAGCTTTTCTCACGTCTTATCATTTGTATATATTTCAATCAATTATGTATTCTTTTTTATAAATTCGATAGATACGAAACGTCGAATCGAAATCCTCGCTTCAGCGCGATTTTTTTTTTTATCAGAATCAAACGGCGGCAAATATTTTCCGTTATTGCTGCGTAGGAAAAAGCGTAGACTTGGCATGTATGAAATTCGTAGCGTATTTGAACAATACGCTGACACGTTTACCGTGACGTCACGTATTACGTGACCCGATACACTATGCGGGGAGAGATGAGTTTATTTTCGTGAACACATTTTATTGTGTGTTGCGAATAAATTGCGAGGGTCTACGACGCGGGGGTCGTAAGTCCACGGAGCCTACGAGAAAGCACAACGCTCCTTTTGCGTATCGGTCGCTCTTTTACATAAAATCACACAGCTAGGATATATGGGATTGTGTACGAAATCGATTTGTCTTGTGTGTTTTTTTCGTATATCGACGGATTTCGCTTCTGAAATATGTATCAGACTTCGCGTCGTCATTGCTACATACATGTGTCTCGTAATCAGGGATGTAACGCTTTCAATGATTTTTGTAATTATCATAGTTAGTTTTTAAGACTTAGCAATTATTCATGAAAATTGAATTCTTTTATGAATTTTTAGTGATGAATTTGACATAAATCTAAAATAGGTAATGAAGTCCAGATAAAATCATCAATTTTTTTTTTTTGATTTCTTAGAATCATTTTAGTTTTGATGAAAATAAAAAGTTTTAAAATGGCTGAAATCGAATTACAAAAGGTAATTTTTCTATTTCAATTTCTCTACAGCCCCTATTCGTAATCATTTGCGTGACAGTGTCTAGTCTCGACGAATAGTTGCGAATTTATGTTGTTGGGATTCGACCTTTGATTATATAGGACGTTCAAAAATATAATTCTCGTTAGTTTGTCTGGAAATATAATGTAACATATTTTGTTGATTTTTCCTTCAAATTATCTCCTCAAAAAATTCTTCATATCTTATTTTTTCTCCAGGAGTATTCGTGTTAAGTCTCATTCGGATGTCATTTGGTTTTTTTTCACTATGGCCTTTGTTATATGTATTTTATTTGACAATTTCGATATAATACGTGTCTCATTATTTTCTTCTCGTGTCGTACATTTTCTCAAATGAAAATACACATGTTTCCACCGCATAACATGATACACATTCATAAATCAAAATTCAATTTTGCATTCGAAAATAGAATTCGCTGAATTCTCACAGAAAAGCTAACGAACGAAAAACAACAGCGTTGCGTGAATACAATTAATTATATTCCGTATACTGAAGTATCGCTGCGTTCATTCATTTACGATTTTTTTAACGTCCAATATCTGAAAATCGTTTAAACGCTCGTTTAATTTTATTTTTTGTGCATGCAAAGCATTCGAGCGTTTTATTTTATATTGAAAATTCAATACGGGCCGCATAAACACAAAAGGATCCTCGACCGTTGTTCAGAGAGGCGATCTTGTTTGCCGTAACATTATCTTGTATGGTTTTTCTTTATAGCTCGCGGCTTAATACCCGTAATAGCATTATAAATAGTGTCGCATCGGAGCATCTTAATGCGTTTAATACTCGGTTCGAAATTGCGCAATATTCCAGGTAAATTGACCGTGCACAGACTGCGCCGAACGTACAACCTATATTTCTTCGCTTTACAATGGCCCAGAATCGTTCCGATGTCCGGAAAATTGCTCTGATTTTCCTCTCGACTGTGATCAATTAAAATCGGAAAATCTTGGGTACGGTTTTAATCGTTTTGTCGCTCAATTGCATAAACGTGCCGTAAATAATATCGTTTCGCTTGTTAATTCCGATGATGATAGATCTCGTGTTGTAAATTATTTAAATCTTCAGTTTACAATTCGTTAGTCTCGATTATCTCTGTGGGAGGTGATAGCGTTGTTATTTATTCATTACACTCTGATATTATCTATCGATTAAACAAATATTTGTATTATGTAAATAAATAAAAAAACATCGACATTTGGCGAAATAGCTTTTGCGAGACTATTTCACTTCGAAGCGTGCTTTTCAACCCGTTGCGTGCCATTCGCTATCCATCACCAAGTCAGATGTATCGTTTATTTAACCGCTCTATGGTTTTAAAACCCGATTAATAGTTGATGTGCGGCAATAAATAATGTTCTGAAATCCCCCCTTTCTCACTCCCATATCTCCGTTTCCGCGTGTTTGATTTATGATTAGACACCGCATTACTCGGCGTCTATTAGAAGCCCATATGCATATGCTAATCATTATCGAGCTTTAACGTGTTCGTTCATAGATTATTCATATTTATATGCGTGCTTGTGTGTCAACAATTAAAACGATTTGCTTCGCCGAAGATGTTCGTTATGTAAAAGTTCGCGCTGATCGTGTCGGTTCGCACAGTAATTATTTTTCGTGTTACGTGAACGTTGTTGTGTTAAAGCAAATTTTATATGGGCTATTAGTGCGATATTTAATTTCGTATCGCTTCGAAAAAGTGACGAGCTCGCTAAATGCGGAGCGAAATATAATTTCTCTTTGAGCGTAAAATGAGTTTAAAATTATTTTTTCGCGTTAACGTGAAAAATGATGCCGGTGTTTTCTGTCATATTATAATATTTTTCGTAGGAAGAGCAATTTTTAAACGTCTGTTGGCGCATTTCCTGCGGGCTAAGGTTTATTTGATATTTTCGATGATTAATACATTTCCCCGAGGCCGTCATTCGAAATTATAAAACAAAAACGAAATGAAAAAGCAGAAAGTTAATCTCGAACCGACGATATTGCCTTTTTATCAAGCTGACTTTTAACAAACAACGGACGAGTACACAACATCGTTTTATCATATACACCCGATGTTATAGGGTCAGTGGGTGGATACGAGAATTTTATGATTTCTGACGACTTTGTGAGCACGAAAATCGCCAAAAGAGGTTGTCGTCACAACACGCGGCATCCCCGTCAACCCGAAGGGAAAAGGTCGCTCTAATTAAGGATCGCGTTACGGCCGACACGAAAAATGTTAATTAACGATCTGTCATGGGTAATCCTATCTAGACATTTTTTTTCCACCCGCAGCGACAAATAAATTATGAAAGAATCACATTTTAGCTTGTCGGCGTGTGCCATCGTCATGCTACTGTTTGACCAAAAAAGCTCACGATGAACATTAATTCTGTGTCATCATGTGTTATCAAATGTCCTGTCGATGTATAAAAAAAAATTCTGTTGTATTATATATTGTGATACGAAACATTTCGTAACCATTGCATATAAAATTTCGAATCGAATCACCTCATTCGCTTTTTTTCACACACAAAACGGATCGAGCAATCCGAATTGGAGATTTCACGCTTTTTCGTGAACTTTTCCAACCACGATCGCCTTTTGCTTGGACCGGGCACGCGTACCCTTCGTTTCGAAGATCAGAAACGGCACGAGACGAAGTAAGGGCATGTCCAGACGAAATCTGACATAATCTCACCGAGAAAAAATATCTATCCGATTTCCAAATACATGTAAAGATCTTACGTATACTCAAATCTCAAATCACGTAATCGGTATTTTCCAGACGAAAGATGTGATAAACTCGGTTCATTATTCTATTTCATTTATCTAAATTATAAACATTCATATTTCGTTTATAATTAGCTATGGGTCAGTTCACATCAGAGTAAAAAAGTAATTAAAATGGCCTCTGAGGTAAATGATTTATTATTCGATGGCCGAATTAATTTTGTGTCGTATTTATCTAACTATATAATAGTGCTATTCTGTGTGTGTCTGTGTATCTGTGTGTACATGTAACTGCGTTGAAATATTCAATGGACAGATCGCTAGTCTTATAATAAAATCTCTGCCCATTTTGCAGATTTAACAAAAATTGTGTTCGGCCATGCCTCGAGTTAAAGATGGCCACGGCCGTCCAGCTAAGGACCAGTCGCTCATGTTGCCGCCATTGCTTTTTTGTTGTCATTCTTGTACCCGTCCAGCGCACACCTGCCTCATTCTGGATCGATAACCTCGAGCAAAAAATCGTGAGGCTCGAGCGGAGCGGACTTCGTCCCTCGATCTCGTGTTGCTTTTATTTCTTCTTGGGTATGGTCAGCGGTTTTGTGCCTCTTCGATGATTGGTTTTTGATGTGGCTGTCGATGTGTTCATTTTTTCTTTCACGTATATTACATTTATTGCGTCATCGTTTTTTATATGAAATAATTTGTTCGATTCGAAGTACAATCGTGTGTGCTACTGAATCATCACATCGAGAATCGTGAATGTATAAATTTGTGGATTTAATTTTATGCTTCATATTGTAGGTCCGCGATCCTACGATTAAGCGTCGCTATCGTTCTGAACCGGTTCAGTGCGATTATTCACGGACGGCAATTGTTGGTCCTTTTTACTGAAATCATCACGCTCTTTTGTGCTTTTTTACGTGTAATGCAGAAAAAAAGTGCCGCTATGTATTTTCGTCGATTCGTCTCGCTATCTACCGCGTGTCGGTGTCAATCGAACCGAATTTTTATTATTTCATCGATTTTTTTCTCTTTCAAAATTTATTTTGTTCATTTTCGGTCTGTAGTTCGTTCGGTCTTTTGTGCGAGTTCACCTTTCTGAGAAAACGCTTGTCGTTTTGCGATAGTTTTCTTGATTTTTAGTTCGTTATAGAAAACGGATTTGGCCAAGTTATGTCCACAGGAGCGTTAAGCTTCGCAAATCATTTCGCGAGGATGTTCATGTTTGTGAACAAATAAAATCCTCTCTCTATGTTTATCTGTTTAAATAAATATTATAATTTTGTATTTGTTTGCTTCGTCAATATTTGATTAGGTCAAATTGATTCAAATCTAAATTAACTACAAATTTTCTGTTTCTGTTAACGTTTTCAGTTTACACATTCATCGATCGAAACGTTATAATTCGATGCAACAGTAAATAAAACGTTTTCACAATCGGATCAATTCGCTCTGTATATTCGATTACGATTTATCCTCCAATAAAAATATCGATCAAAAAACAAACAAATAAACTCTTTATCGTATTTTCTCCACAATATTAGTATATAACGTTTTTTTATTTATTTTTATGCTTTTTTCATAGTTCGATTCGAACGAGATCGGCTCAGCGCGCGATAAGTTAATAATAATCGGGCGTAAATCCGCTCGTACAATACGACCGGCGTATTTGCTACGGCTTAATAAACGCCCGATAAATTAAAGACCTTTCCATAAAACGGCCCCATCCCTTCGCGTATTACAAACACACACACCATAGCCGAAACATACATGGTTATTTTTGCGATAAAATTGGCACTCGGCTCCGATCTGATCCCGCAAACCCGCGATATTTCATACGACGGGTCGGTCGTTAACGTTCGACAATTTCGCCGCTTTACGACCTGGACCGTTTCGACATCGCATTATATTCGTATTAGCGTTAATTGATCGACGTGCCGAATTAAATAGGTCCGAATCGAACGGTTCGTCCCGTTTGTTCGGTTCGGCCTGTTTACCTGTTCGAGCTTTATGCGCCTGTTTTTCCAGGTCTCGGAAAATGGGTCGTAAATCTCGTGTGGGTCCTTTTTTATTCGCACGTGTCTTTTACTATAAATTTTCTCACCTTTACCGGAGAAAATATGGGTCGTCCCTTTTCCGCATTGAGATATTCACCCAGAATGGGTTCTTACAATGGCGTATAACCGGCCGATATGTGAGCGCTTTTACTGTCTCGTAATTCGTTTATGATTTATATAAATTTATGCGTTTTCGGTTGTTTATTAAATCGTGTTTTATTTTTTTCGTCGCGCGATTCTGAAAATTATTTTTTACTGTGTTAGTTTTAAATTGCCATTAGTGAAAAAAGTTGAAGAAAGTGTTTCCTTTTGCGGGTGTTATTTATTCACGAGTCTTAAAAACTTTAGTTAACGTCGCGAGGCGAATTATTTTAACGAAACTTTTTAACAACTCAGAAATTATTAAGGCACCTTGAAAAAACAAGAAGTTTCTGGGGCGTTTTCAAGGTTTCATAATTTACAGAACGACCGAATTTTTTCACTCTTTAATCGAGTGGTTCATTTAAATTTCTTATACTTTTTTTAATTTTCATAATAGTTTATAAATTTTTAACTATTGCGATATATAACAGATTCAGAAATGCAGTCAACCTAAACTTGTAACTCAAACTGGGATTCAAACTTTGCTCTACTCGTTAAACTGTAGAGATTATCCTCAAATGAGCACATCCTCTTGACATTATAAGAGTATTTCTCTAACTTTATACAAAGATTTACGATTAAAACCAAACTAATTAACTTTTTTAGATTTTTTCATCCCAGACCGTTCACTTATTAAATTAAAAAATATTTATGCCTCGTCCACGGGTGAAACCCTTCCGTTAGTCGGCAGCTAATTGGTCATACAATGTGATTATTACTAGTCCTTTTCAACGCGTTCACGACTAGGCTAAGGCAATTAGTGTCTTTAAGTGTCTAACAGGTCACAAACCCTCATTAGGGTGTAAAAATTATTGCGGTCCGGTCGTTAAAAAGTGACCGATAGTGGACTACTGCAGTCGGGAAAAACGGGCGCAATCGCAAACAGTCGTCGATGCATTACGTTGCAGTTTTCCACGACCCAGTTGCACAACAGTAGTAAAATTAAAACTGCTTTTCGAGCACATTGTAATAATTCACACGCAGCCAACGTTGTATAAACGAGTGTGAAAAATCGGTTTGATCTGTGCGTGGTTCGCGAAGTTTGTTAGCTTTTATTAATACGGCCACATTCATCTTGCTTATGGTTATAAATACGAAATTCAAACCGAGAGGAGCTCATCCTTGCGAAAGTGTACCCAGTCCGAAACGGAAGCGCAGAACAGGTGGCAACTCGGCTCGCTTCCCTCATGAGAGTTTTGTTTCCCGAACAAAGGATTCTCTCCGAAAGTGGGTTGTCTAGATTGACTCACCGGGGGAGTGCAAATGCAGATTTAAGCCGCGATATTATACATTAATAACGAGGACAAAACACGATATCATTTCAGCGCACCGGCCACCGTGGGACACTCTCACGTTCGTCTCTCGTACGAGAAAATCCAAGACACCGGGAAATGTACACACTTCCCATTACAACAGTGCTTCGTTATATCCGAGCCGGGACAATACGCGATTGTATTTAAAACTCGGAACGTTTTTCTTTCTCTTCTTCCGTCCGAATTTCGTTCTCGTTATATTGCGGAAAGATGGCGATCGAAAGTGATATTCGCCTTATGCGCACTCATTTTCTTTATATTTTCGGGTTTATCGTACGCTCGTCTCGTGGTCAATTATATGGAGTTTTTACTGCCTTTTTGTGTCCTTCGTTTTACGGGGCGTCGTTTCCGAAAACGCGTCGCTTTTACGATCGCGCGTCCCGTCAATTTGATCCGCAAATGGAAAATTCATCGTGTCGTTTGTCGAAAAGAAGTTCGTGAATAGGTGAAACGATTTCACCTAGGTGCGAAAAAATTCCCCTTATTGTTATCCATAGCTAAAGTTTCACTCTTACATACCTCAATGACCATTCAACCTAATTGTTTAACATAATATGTATATGAATGAAATTATTATTTATGAAAAATATAGTTTTTGACGTTTTCTTTTTGTATAAGTAAAGGAAAAGTTTCAAATTCACAATGCACCGTTCAGCGGCAATAGAATCGATGGTTCGTATTCTTTGTCGGATCTCATGGCTAGTTTGCGCCTTTATGTATACAGAGCCGCAAGAAAGTTGGGACGTCTCTCTGTCCGAACTTGTTGAATCGCGAAAAGCTCGCCGCGTGAAAAATGGCAGTTGGCGAGCTTCCACGCCGAACTTTACCACGGGGACTTTTTTCTTCGCGGAAAATCGTCTGGTTTTCCGCAGGCTCGTATGTATGTGCAAAGAGAGAAATATACGGACTATGGAGCTTCGTTTTCTGCTCGGATGCATTATTCATGGGCGACGGACGAGATTGTCTGACGATTCGCTGCCACCATCGTGTTTTGTATAGTATGTACACACACCCGCTTCAGGCATTTCGTGTTTCGCCTTATTGACGAGCGTGACCCGATATTTCAAAGTTAACATTTTGACCCGTTCTCTCCCTACGTACTGTTTGTGTATGCGGCGATAGATCGATTGTATGTAGTACGTCTCTTTGAAACCGCATTTTCCAATTAACTGTATGAGTATCTGCGGTCACTCAGACGCATCATGAACAGTCATCATTTGTTTCTATTTTTTTTCGTGCTTCTACATATTGTGGTGATAGGATCAATCATAATTTGTTACCATTACAAATTACGAGTGCATGGTTTTCTTTCTCGTGGTTTTTTTAAAAGCACATAGAGTCGAATTCTCAGCGCTTATTTGATATCTTGCGCAATTTTATCTAATATGGAAAATATTTTGGACTAATTGCAAGATTATTGTCACGCAACTTGATATAGTTTTCTATTCTTTGAGGGTCTTTCGTATCATTTCTTTAATATATAATAAGATGCGTGACGGACGTTGAGATGCTCCATATCTCCACTGGGAAAAAGACAATAGAACATGCACGTATTTTTCATATTATATTTTATTACGTTTCGTTATTGTTTCGGATATTCTTTTCTTTTCCTTATTTTTTTTATACCCTGCTTAATTTATTGTGTCGTGTTCCGATAGGCATCTGGTCCTGGTCTCGCTGAGTACTCACGCCATCTTCATGTCATTATATACGGACGTTATTGTGACGGACAACACCAGGGGTCGTACATTGCATGTCTCATAATCACGCTTAAACTAAGTAAAACGGCTCACAACATGATCCGATAACGGTGGCCGTTATTCTGAGAAAGAAACGTTGAAGATGATAAAATTTTATCGTTCATTAATTGAACGGATAATGATGAATTAACTTTGAATATTAGCTACGATATTTCAAATCAAAGACAAGCCAAATTCTGGTTTTGTATCATCATGTAACAATGTATCATTTATTAATGAACTTGTGCAGTGTTCAAATATGGATCGAGTTTAACTTGAAATCATTGCATGCAAGCGCCCTTTAGTATAACAAATAGCATTCATAACTGTTTCACGAGAAACGCTGTCTGAAGCTAGCAGCGTTTCCATTATCCTTCAACGTTGAACTACTCAAACATCACATTTAGGTACTCCTTTCGAATGCACTCTGCAATTATATTCTTTAATTGATCCGCTCCATTCCAATTATAAAACGCTTCAACAAAGCACCGACGAATGACAAACGCAAATTGGTATTGCAACGCTGCAGGCTCCAATTTTCACAGTAGCATATTCGAAATTCACAAATCTATTTTTAAATGCATATAAATAACGTGTATATTTTTATTTTTGTTACAGTTCTACTTTTGCTTCCGGCGAAATCTCTATGCGGTGAACAAGCGAGAGATGCTCGCGAAGGTGAAGACATCACCCTCGAGTGCAGATTCAATCCACCATCTCAAGCAGAATCGCTAACCTACTATTGGGCCAAGAACAAGCCAGTCCACGACAATGTGGCCATCGGAGATGTGCCTCTGGGGCCTAGCTATAGGTAAATAGCCTGTTTTTTTTCATATATGTATATAATTTTAAATTACCGGTTTAATTGACGCGCGTACGAATACGCTCTCAATTTTCATGTGCCACCCACGTTTCAAAATATAGGTCGAACATTCAAACGTTTTCTATTCGATTTTTTTTCTCGGAAATATAGCACTTTTTTTCATGAATAATATACGTTTTATATACGCTACCATCGCGTATAGGGCTTAAAACTGTGTCGATTCAACGATTTTTTCCGTTTTAATTTTGCATGCCTCGTCTCGATGGCACTCTATCACGAACGAGTGACACGACCGAAGCCCAGCGTCATCAATGTTTCACGTTTTATTTAAAAAACCAAAAAAAAAAGTTCATCCGATTGAAGGGTGTCGGCCCTCGTTTCGCCACCTTTCCACACCCACTCGGGGCAAATCGCCATTTACATGTGACGTTAAAAATGTCCGATCCGAGCGCACGAACGTACGTTCGTCAAAGGTGCTTTCATCCTTTGTGTAATATTTAACGAGGACGAGTCCGCCTTTTCGGACCTTTACATATTCATAGTTGTTTGGGGACCGGACTCGTGGGGCTTTCGCCCTTCTCCGCTCCGTTTGAAGTCGACGCGGTTTTATCTTTTCAGTTTTGTCGGGTGTACGTGAAATATTGGTGATTGATGGCTGATATATTAGATTGGACGCTTTTCGGAGTTTCCGACTTTGTTTCGACTCTATTTAAAGTTTTACTCGGTTTAATAATAAATTTTCATAATTCATATCGCAAGCTGGTTTATTTCAGATTGTTCAGAGTGAAAATTAAAATTCGTGTATGTTACGAATATGAACTTAAGCGATTTGTCTTGCTTGATGTATATAAATTTCAGTTAGTTTCTCAAACTACATTGAAAGCTTATGCGTGTTGCGGTAGACCGAGAAGACCGCGACGTGTCTTTCGAGAAGTGCGCTTTATCTGTTCGTCGGTTTCGAACTTCTTCCCGCGAGAGTTATGATACTTTTTGTTCTACAATGTATTCGTGACCTTTTTCCCCTTATTGTTTTTAATTCGCTGTATCTGTATCGGTTCGGAGTTCCGTGAATCGGAAAAAAGTTAAGATAAACCGAACGGGAACGTGACCCGAAAGGTCAACGGCTAATCGAACTTTTCTTCGGAGGACTGGTGCGTAACATAGCTGTTTCACTCAATGCATCTTGAATTCTAACGTCACCCTCGTGCGACGTTCTCAACACTTCATTAGGCCGAAGGTAATTAGCGAGAAACGCATTAGCGTTAAGTCAAAGCATCAAAAATATATTAAGGCCGCGGATAGAATAGCCACCCTCCTCTAGCCGGGCGATCGTGCGTTACGAACTTGTCTATGTCGATTTTGTGCTAAAGGACATCAAAGACGAGTTTAGTGGTAGTATAATTAGAATCACGCGTCACCGAAACGACGCAATAAACGCAGCTTTTATGTTCTTAATCTGCCGAAAGCGAATGCTTAATTACCCGCTGAATCTGCGACTCCTCGCTCAATCGAGGCATCCAGTTGTCTTTTTCCAGCACGTACAACGAAACCGCCATCGCACAATAAAAGGCATTGTGTGTAGACGTGCGTCTCTTTACGGTCCGTCTGCGCGTGTGGGTGCGTCCTTACGATCATCATCGCGGACTTCGTGACTCATTAATTCCACCGTAGCTTTGCATTTTCTTAAGGCGGCATTATACTTACACTGTGGCAAATCACCGTGAACTTATCGCCATTAGCGTCCCGGGGTCGACCGACCTTGTCCGGGCTTTGTTTCCCTTTGACGACCGTTCGAACCTAATGGAGAAATCGATACGTCTGCCCGCCGAGCTTCGGCCCCCTTCTGGGTCGTGACAATTTTCAATAGTGTCCCCAGATAGTGTGGACAACGGCTCCGGGATATTATTCGGGTTCGTGTCGCCTTCCAAGTGCGAATTCTGCGGGCCAATGCGAAACTTCGCATTCCGCACTGCCACGGTCTTATACGAGTATATAGGAATTGAGGTTTTAAACGGTCGTCCGCTTCGGGAGAAAGGACATTGACCCAGGATTGCCCTTTCGAAAGCTCGTTCACAACAAGCTCGCTTTGATTCGCATTGTGAGATTTGATGAATTCAACGATATTGCCATGTCCAGTAAATACCCGCACAAACCCGTGCCCATTTTCACGATCGACTTTCATCAATATACAGCTGAATTTTTTCGATTAAATTCAAAAGTAGCCTCATTTTTATTTATAGAACAACTATCTAAAACACTTTCAAGAACTATCAATAAGACGTAGATATAATATACGGAGTTTCGTGGAACGTGCGCTAGTTAGATACGCGTCGCTATTTACAGAAAACGCCTCCCCTAATCCATGTGAAACTTTGTTCGTAACCGAGATCGAATTTACGGTTTTCTCAAAGTGCTACATAATAATCGTCACCGTTGCGGCTTCCGTATTATACGAGTGGGTTGTGTTAGGGCGCGTCGACCCGTTAACCCTTTGAGGGCGTTGAGACAGCATCCTCAGCATCCACCCCACAGGGCTCTGCTTTGATGAAGGACCGACGTATTTATTGTTTTCGATACCTGTGGGACACCACAAAGGTGTGAGCCGTGGGTCGGCAATGCGGATCCCACGGGACATCGACGATATTTCTGCCGGTTTGCGCAAACTCCGCCGAGAACGGTTTGATTGTTTCGGTCGACATTGTATTCAATCAATTGAAATTGTTATGAAAGGTGTTTCGTGCGATCGAATTGATTAAAAAAATTTATAGTTTGTGTAGTTAGTGAAAGTTGAATTGTATTCGATCGTGGAAAATGTCGTTTATCATGAGTGATATGTTCACAGTTGAAAAGTTCTAGCGCATTATCTATCGTAAAATGTAATATTGTATGTAATGCCTGATCGTTTGATTGTTTCGAATTAAACAATAAAGTGCGCGTTTGTTGCGAAACCGATACTATACCGAAGTGCAATAAATTTCAATACATAATTTCTACGAACCATTAAACGCTCGCCATTTTTATTGACTTTACTAGCGCCATGTTGCGAGTCACACTATAATAACACAGTGCGAGATTGGCGCAATTTCCACACTTTCTAATCAAAACACTGCAGAGATACCATACAACTCACTGTTTCCCGTCCGTTGCGAAATATAAACTTCCAGAAGCACACTTTATTATTACAATAAACCGAAATTAAAAATTTAATCGCGCAACCCACTTTTTTCCGCAACACACAGGATACGCTCGCATTCTCGAACGCGAATATAATACATACGTCGCAGCATTCTTAGGCGATTCCATTATATTTATTTTTTTCATTCGATCGACACATTTTCGCAGACGGGTCTGTACAGTTATCCAGATACCGAGAAGTCGTAATGTCGACAATTTGTTGCGTATTTCAAGAGCCGCACTGTTGTCTCTCGGGTCCGGCTACCGGCGAGCCTCGTAAGTGGCGCAGTCGCTTTACCGTTACTCCATCGCAGAGGCTTCGAACCTCGATGAACCACCTCCAGCTTCGACTCTTGAGTCGAAGACTAGGGTCAAATAAATGATCGGTGAAGCAGCCTAGTGATGACGTGACTTCGTATGTGGGACACCTGTGCCGAACGGGTCAAATGCTTAGGTGTTACGAAATTCGATGAAAATGTGCATCTCGCGATGTGCTTTTTCGTGTCAGTTTACCCGGATGCAATTCAATGATCTTATTCTTCATCGTATTGTATTTATTTTCAAATTTGGATTTTAGTGAATATTTTTGAGATGTTTCTAATTGTTTTGTTATGGAAATTGTTCGCGTATTGATTTTATTACAATAATTTTCTGAGAAGTTATTTTTTCATATTATAAATGAACGTAGAATTCTAAGATATTCAAATTACTGAAGATGATTTGCAATAATGTAAAACAATCACCAAGCAATATTCATTCATTTTCTCGGTAATCTTATTTCATTTTCTAACGTGTTTTAAAATTACATTAATTTTTTCTAAGAATATTCTCGCTCATATCTCGTTAAAAATTCTTACAAACACTTTTCATGAAATTGACAAGTATGTATATTTTTTTTATTATACGCATTTCTCTCTTGAAATTTTAAAATTAAAATAACAGTTCGTTTTAATTATAGCTCATTGTCGAATGTTCTGAATTTGAGCAGCACTTAGCTCGTGTTTCGCTTACGGCGAAAATATTTGTTTGTTTAACATCTGAAGGAAATCATTGTGAAAATCTCTTGAGGAATTTTTGCTCGTGTCCGCAACAATTTTCGCACGCACCGCTTTCGGCTAAAGCATTTTCCGCACATAAAAGAGCCTAACGAAATTTTCCCGATTTTCTTCAACCAAATAGTAGGCCGTTAATGACAACAATAATAAGAGAAATAAGCAACCGACTATGTAATTTTCTTCGAGGCCCTTAATGACGTATTGAAGAAAATCCACTTCGATGGCCGATATTTCGGTCGGACTTCGAGACCACAATCGTGTTAATTGCATCACGACCTTCTCCGAAGGATTTTCCTCGCACAACGAATGTATAAGCACTTAAATTGCGCCTCGCTAAAATGTTTATTTCAGCAAACCGCAGTCACTTTTCACGACCCATAATCTCAATCAATTTATATACGGAATTACACATTTATACGAAACAAACGTCAATGAACAAATTGGTTTCCAGTTCCAATACATTTGATAGGTCTTACCAAGAAGAAAAATATTTACTTTGGATTTTGGTCTCATTGTCAGATCTGAATGTATTCAGAGATAAACAAACATCTTCTCTTGTCATTTTTTTATGTAAAAAAAGTATGTTAGTGTGATTAGTATGAAAAATTTATAACGTGAATCTGGATTTACGCCATGGCAGACGTTTTTCTACTCGTTATTCGATCTGAAACCACGGTTCTTACATATTTCCCCATTGTCTTTTATAAATGTACCTACATATATCGATGCTTATTGCATTTTATACCCTGTTTCGTGAATCAGTCGTAAACGATTCGGCATAATGTGAAGACGAACCATAAATTACGGAAAGGGCGGGAGGCTCAGCAGCCACCTTTTACGGCGTCGAACGGTTGTAAAATTGAAATCGCCGATCGTTTCGGGGTCGAAACAACCCCTTTAAACCCCACCCGCACAATGAGTATCGACCTAATAGCCTCTGTTTCCATAGTTGACGTCCGCGTGGCGTGTCGAAGTCGTTTTGATTACGTTTATGTTTATTGGCCGTCGTGAGCGCTTTTCTCATTATACATCCACCCCGCCTAAAATGCGTCCTCCCCCGTATTATATTGTGTCGATCATTATTTTTTGTTTTTCTCGTATACGGTGCCAAATTACAGTCGACGCGGACGACACGCTTCATTTGACAGGTCGTTTGGACCCAGTACCGACGGTAAACTGTGCCATCGATCTAACGTCACCTCTGCCATTTGTTTGCGCGATGCGAAACCGATTCTTAGCCTTTATTTCGAAAACAATCGAGCGGTCGTTTGTCAAACTCGCGTCAATGTCTCTTGGCTTCTTTCTGCTGCTTCTCAGAGTTTTCCGGCGATGGGATAATTTTCTATTGTCGACAAATTGGTCATGCGTCGTTTTGTCGACGAATTTGTATTTCGCGTCTAGAAAATGTTTTTTTTTTTATATACATAAATCCCCAATTTGAGTTTTTTGGAAAATATAAATAATTGATGAAGTTTTGATGAATTTTTCGTTATATACGATTTTTTTTTAAATAATTAGAAAGCTCTTTTTATATTCATTGAAAGGATTGCGTAAGCTCTGGCAGTAATTGGAAAAAAGACGTTGGAAAATCTCAGAGTCCACGGTTCGTCCAATTTCGTGTATTGTACAAGGCTTTAGCGGAGAAAAGGCTTCGATCGGAATTTCATTTTTTCGATAGCAACCTCCCATTGTCGAAAATTAATTTTTGCGCGCCTTTTTCCCACAGGATCCATGCCCTTTTTTTTAATATTTTTTTTATTTTATTTTCATCGATGTTCCTTAGGGACGCGCTTCGAATTGAAATCGGAATCCAATTGATATGCGACGGTGGCTCCTAAACGCCGTTCGCGAAAACCCATTAAAATTTTCATTAGAATTTTCCGAGACGACTTTCGGAAAAACTTTTCGAAAACAAGTGTTGTTGATAATGCTCGTGTCGTGATTCGAATTCTGAAATATGATAGCCTCCTAATGACTCTAAAAATATATCAAGAATACATTCATAAATTATTCGTTCTTAATATGATTTTATATTTAAGTATATTTTTTATCATAAATTACAAAATATGTTTGATCAATTTTCCGTAAATTTTGTATTTTATAGCTATATACTTTTCTCGCATTTAAATTTAGTTTAGAGCGGTATCATTTCCAACAATTCAGATCTATGTACAAATAAATCATTTTGAAAACGATTCTTCGTCCCAGATGAAAATTATTCTATGCTCCAGCGTACCAACGTTTTCTTCATCCCAATTGTTTGTCGCTTTGCGAAATTTCCATCTCACAATCGTCAATTTATTTCGTGTTATATAGTAGTATGTGTTATATGTAGGTATATAATGTATTTTCTTACGTTTCACTTAAAAGAATTTTCCATTATTCATTTATATGAATTCTTTTCAAAGAAAGTGACAGTATTGTTTTCTCCGGGGTTTCTTTTATTCGGTCCCATTTTTATTTTCTTCCATACGGGAGCGCATTTGCTTCCTTTCTGACATTGTTGTCTTATTATGCTCAATTCACGAAAACGAAATTATTATGACGTAAATATTAAAAAAAATCATTCTACGTTTTCGAATGTAGTTATTTAAGAAGAGTGATTCGAGGAATTCTTTTATTTTCGTAACGAAAACAACATCGCATTACCATACATAGCTTACGACAAAAATATACCGATTTTGAAAATAATCATATTTACTTGAATGTTTTTTCAAATATGTATTATCTATGTATTTTGCAATGATGAATATATTTTCGTTTCTTATTCATAATAGCGAAGATATATTAAGAAATCCATATTTTTTTTTTTATGAAAAACCTCTGCCAATATTAATTAAGTGGAATTTTTTCCCTTTACGTGCTGATTTGATTTTCGGTTTGTGATTCCGAAGCGAAGACGATTTTAGCATTCTCGTCACGTGATGCGTACGACCCGTGGGCCCACTTTTACCACACCCCTTGTTCTCTATATATATTTTCTTCCCTTCTCTTTTTTTACTTTTGTGTTTGCAGGAAATTCTTGTCGCTTTTAGACGCGTGAATTATTTTCCGAGAGATCTATCTTGGCTCTTAGGTACGCTCGTCCCTACACGCATTTTTTCGAGCTTTCACTTTTTCCTGCTTTTCTCGGGAAAATTTTGCCAATTTTTCATTTTTATTTCACAGCGTGTATGCGCCTATATAGCGTAACTTCTTAATTCGTAAACATCGTAATTTTCCATTATTCATCGGCGATGACCGGAGCGCAATAGAGCTCAGTATATATTTTTTTCTCTTGAAAGTTTACCGCTTTCTCACTCTCTGCTCGTACGGTTTTTCTTCGTGTAAGTGAAAACTTCGAAGAGGCTCTTTTCTTTTTTGCTCGTGCTATAATTTTTTGCGCCCCTGCGAAAATTTGAACCAAATGGAAACGTCTGCGATTTTATGCGATAAGGTTTTGTGTTGCGAATTTCGAGATCCTTACGTTCGCGTAATTTAGATCTGAATCGCTAGATTGCCACATTTTCTCGTTCCACTCTAAATTAACAACTGAGATGTTCACACTTCACTTATTTATGTGTGATAAAAAATTGAAATATCATTTTTTTTCGTTAATTGATATGCTGAAAAAATATTAAATTTAATTTGAAACGTTTGAAAATAACATGAATTTTACAACGTTTTTTCATTGAAAATACAATTTTCACATACTTAACATATTCAATATTAAAATTTTTCCGTCTAAAAAAACGCAGTTAACACGCAAAGGACTCGAGCAAAGCCACAAGCCCTCGCGTATCGGCCACATATTTACATCGGCATAGTAATTAACCTGAATTCGGCCATTTGTTTATTTTTCCCTACACACGTGCGACACTCATTATCTTCAATTTAGGCATAATTTTATTCCACCCCACTACAAAGACGAAAAAAAAACTTATTATCGAGACAGTTTCGCGCGCTTCGAACCGCCGTTTTTCCGCCTTCTATTCGACGCCGTAAATTCGGAAAAGCGGAAAACTCATCGGGAAATTCGTACGTGTGTGTAGGGCGTGCATTCGTTCATCATCGAACGGCGTAAAATGAACAGATTTCATTTATGCAAACGGGTCGCGGGTGTTAAAAAGAACCGCCGCGGATCGTAAAGCGCTAATGCCGTTCGCCGCGTTTACGGCGCGAAGCATAAACTTTTCACGACACGACGAACCGGGAAATTCCTCGGAAAAGTCGGCGCCGGAAAATCGAACCGCGACGAGATTTCCTTCGGGGATGCGACACCCCTTTATGCGATTCGTGTCTAACTTGAATTTTTCAAATGCACGATAGTGGAAGCGACTTCCTTTTTTTTGTATTGTGTTTTGCATTTGTTCAAAGTAAGATAGATCTATCACTATTTTCGACGAATTTTTTGTGACGTTCTATGAATGTTTTTGTTTTATACCGATTCCAGACGTATAAATTCAAATACAAAGTACGGGCGCATACAAAAAAAAAACGCATTCGCGCCTTTAGTGTGGATTGCGCATTATAAATAAATGCGTTTGAAGTGTATTTTTATTTCGTATTTTGGGAGTTGAAAGTTTGGAATCAACCCTCTCTTGTGTGCATTATTTACTGTCTCCTCCCTTGCGGTCCGATCGTAAAGAAGCTTCCGTGGAAAGCCTTAGTCGACTTTGCATTCTGCACCTCTAATGCACCACGAACCGTACAAGGATATTTGAGGTTTCTTGTCTGCAAAATACGATAAATGTATTACACAAAGATCGCACGAGAGTTGTTGTGGATTCTCAAAGTGGTTAGATATTGTTTTCCAACTAAATGAATAATTAAATCCTGTGTGTGTGTACCTCTGCAATTGTATCAAATTTTCGGACACGTACCCTATTATTTCACAGTGTGTAGTGCTTATTTTCGCAATGTATTTTCGTCTACTTAAAAATAAATTTTCAGTACGCAATTGCATGTCAAATTAAAATTTGGATTCTCTGAAAAAACGATTCGCAAATGCGAAACGGCACTAACAGCGTATTATTTATTTCCATCGAATTTATAATGTTATATAGTCGGCGTGACTTGGCACCATGTACATAAATTAGTCATAATTGCACTTTTTCGGCTACGTATAATGTGCATGCCGATTTTTCATACTCGTTCGAACGACATATTTACAATAAATATTTATTCGCTTATATTTCACTAACATGATATCCACGTCGTTCAATATATTCACAGTAATCATACTAACTTTCCTTTTTTCATTATTTTCAGACTGGACTATCGGCCGGAACAAGGCCGCTACGACTTACTGATAACTAACGCGACATACGAACGTGAAAATGGACGTTTTGAATGTCGCATCAAAGCCGGAGGATCCGGAATCAGCATACACTCTCAAGCTTACAATTTGACAGTTCTGACTGTTCCTCAAGCACCGAGAGTTTCTCCTGGTTCTAGAGTGCAAGTCACAGAAGGACAAGAACAGAGACTTTCATGCTCGAGCGAGGGTGCTTCGCCCGATCCAGTATTCAGGTCAGTAATTTATTTCTAATCGGTTTTTCGTCTATTCGAATTCTATTTGTTCGTCAACACAGCCATTCATAAGAAAAATCTTTAGAATTAAGTACCGTTGTCGAATTTCAATTCATTCTTTGCACAAATTAAGCCTAATTTTATTTTTACTTCCATTAATTTTCTTTTCGTTATGAAGAGAAACGCTTCAACAATACGCTCGCAGCAAAATAAATTCCCTGCTTTTTTACGCGATTCCGTTCATCGAGCTGAAATAACGTAAAACGTAATTTATAGCGTTTCGTTCCAGCACCGTTGGGATATACGCCACCGCAATGTTTCGCGTATTGTATGATATGTATGTATGTATGTGCGTATTTGATGATTTTATTTTTGGTATTTTGATACATTTTTTCTTCATTTTTCGGCTAGAGTAATTTATTTGTATATTTCAATAATGAGTTGCGTGCCTTCCGATCGTTTGCGTAAACGCGAGTTCCCGTATGCGCGCGTGCAACAAGTAGGAGTAAAAATATAACTACGTTGTTTTTTTTTTCAAACTCATTATATTTTATGTAACTGCAATATAATTCGGTTGTAAAAATTGTCTAGATGGTCGACCTTTTTGCTTAGTATTGAGTTCATTAACCGGGCTAGTTCATTAAACGGTGATGATTAAATCGATCTGTTCTCGAGAACTCTTTATATGACATAACGCTTTTAACGGATTGAAAAACCCATTACTTTCCCTCGTCACGATTTTCGGTGAATATTTTACTTCCAATATATTATATCGACATATTAGTAAAATATATACATAACTATCTCAATATTCATTATATTTTCTTATTTAATGGATAAAGATTGATATTTTTTTATTTTTTATAATTACTATTTTTTTCAGAATTTATAAATCGTTTAATCCATTTTTCTAGAAATATTTAGCTTTCTTTATATCGGTCGTTTCATTATGTTCAATAATGCGTATTCCGTTGTTTGTTATTTACCTAATACGCTGTATCGTATTCTAAGAAGCACTCGAAGAGTTAATATTAAATTTATCGAATATCGCTTATAGATATATTTATTTTGAATAATCAACTCCGAATTTAACATAACTTTCATACGTAAACGTTTTCTATTACGGAATATTGCCTCTTTTGTATGTAATAAAGATTTTTTTTGCCCCGCCATTGAGTATCTGATTCATGGAAAATTCATATAAATTTTCCGAGCATATTGTTGTTTTCGTCGACAACCACAACGCAATACATTTTCAATGTCTACCTCAGTCTCATGTTTTTTGTATTGATGACGCTTTTGAAACCCGAAACCGATTCAGACGATTTTTCTTCATACATTTTTTTTGTCAGCCCGTGTGTTTTTCATTTTGTTATTCTGTTTGTTTTCCCGCGTTCCGCATCGACACTGAGTACATTATTCCGCCTCTTTGTGTCCTGATAGGTTAAATATTTTTCCGTCGCTCACAGGTGAGAATCACCCTAAGGGGTACGGTCCCTCGACCCAACCTAATTCGGACACCTCTCGAACTCCAATAAAGCACCAGGTGATGGGGGCCACCTTGAAATATGAAAATATTGCCGAAAAACAAAATAAACAGTTACATAAAGCGAACCGTTCCTGTCCATGACGGCCTTTGACAATTTCATTTATGTTGCCACGTCCTTTGAAAACGATAATGCGGTGAAAATTCAGTTCGTTTTCATTTATTTATTTTTATTTTTTTGAAGTATGCTTTTTATATTTTTTCACTTTCGTCTCGTGTGATCGTTTTTTCGGTGTGGGGAGTTGAGGTTTTTCTGCATGTTCCATAAGTACATTGCGAATGCCGATTCAGCACATGGCGATTGGAACCGTTCAACACACGTTTTCCTACACGTGATGAAAGTGAAAAGCGATAATTTTCTTTGCTTTGTCGCTTCGCATGCTTTCCTTCCATAGTACTACTAATGTTTTGTCGATTTTCCGGATTGTGTCTACGACTTAACATACCTACATATTTTTCATTTTCACTTGTGGCTGAAAATACATTCGAGATATTGAATGAAACATCAACTTCTAAGTTATATTTACATAACAAAATTAACGTAGTTTGCACGCTGAACTAAATTTTACTTTGCAATACAATTTTTTGCAAATATTATACAAAAAAATTATTTTTCCCAGAGCAAACTTTTTCAATTTGCAGTATAAAAAGTTGAAGCAATCCCGATTACAGGCAATTTAATGTAGCGATTTTCCTGCCCTCTCACTTCGTCTCCACCTTTTAACTCCTATTCTGCTCTACCCAAGAGTATCAAATTTGATTTCCATCATCCCCAAAACGCCGCAAACCGAGTCGGGTTCGATTTTTTGTACTAATTCTCTGAAACATTTTATACCTAAAGGAATTCGTTTCGTTACGCTTTGTATGGTGATCCCCGCTTCCTTTTTCAACGCACGTTATTTTGTGTTATATAAGGTTTAAGCCTCGGAAAATTTATCCTGCGCACATAAACGCCAAATATTTTCAACCCACCACCCCTCTAGAGGCTCGATAAATATCGCAGCGAAAAGGAGAGCCCCCTTTAGCTGTATTGTCTGAAAGTTTTTCCCTCTGGTTAGTCGTAAATCATTTAAACACGTTTCGATACGGTCCGTATAACGTCGCAAGAGCTAATTATGCAAAGTGTCCAACTTGCTTCTCGGAAAAACATCTATTTTACAGTCATCTGAAACTCTTCAGCGAACAATGCGAGCCTGAAAATTTTCCATACGACTGGAGTTAATACATTTCTTTGTTATTTTATCTAGTCGATCCCGGATAATTATCGCGTACGAATTTCTATTAGATGGAATCCGTTCCGATTGCGAAGTCACGATACCAACAATCGTGTCGAATACGCATGCCAATTATCAATAGGATTCGAATTGAATGAATTCGAAACGTGATCGTGTTGAATTATCAATTGAGCGTATATATGCAGTGAAAACTTCGTTACGGTATTCATTGTACTGTATACGTAGACGAAATTCAATTTGCAGCAAAAATTCAATACTTCGTGATGTTACAAAACTCTATAGTTTGCGCGTTCAATTTCGTCGGAATTATGAAATAATTCCATTGTGAACGAACGTATTGCATTTTGAAATGTCTTTCAAGTGTATTATAAACTATTTTAAATTATATGTTTGGGTTTTAAACGAAATATGCTGTTATATTTATTTAAGCACAGCTTAACACCTCACAAAATGGCGCCCCGACTCTGACGAATACGTACAGATCCATATAAGGACAAAACAACTTTACAATGACTCACACAGATACGCCACAAACAGCCACTCGTATACGAAGATTTCTACAATACGAACATCCGAATTATCACGTTTCTGCTAAATTACACTAAAGTATGTCGCGCAAACACGCTTTTTACATACATAAATAAGAACGAACGAACACCCGGTTTTTCTCTATTATCCGTTTACACGCAGCGTTAACCGGAGCCATCTCGACCCGAATCGAAAAATAAACATAAAAAAAAACCCACTTTTCGTTTAATTTGCTCGAAGGACGTGAATTATGATCGTTCGGCGGTGTAACAATGGCCTCGACAGGTATCCATCATCGAAGACGGAGGCAATTAGCGCAGCCCACCTTCCTTCCTGTCCCACCTGAAGACGAGATCCTCTCGGCTCACTTTATGTAGGACACCGAGGATGATGTATCGACGGCGGCCAGGTCCTCTTCCTTCCTGGCCATGGCTGCCGCAACTGTGGGTCGCGTTTCCCGCCCATTCATCATGGTGGAAAAACAATTTTCCCCGCTCGAAGAAAATTCGCGCTCGGGCGGAATTCGGTCTCGAGCTCGCGCACTTCCGACGTTAAATAAATCACGCCGCGCTTCGCTTCTTGTTCTCGTCCTTCTATTCGCTTTTTGTGGACATTTTTTTGTTTTCTTTCGGTTTTCGGTTTTTCGTTTTGCATGTTTTAGAGCGGACGTCGAAGGACTCGCTCGCGCAACGTTCGATCTCGTTAATGCGATATTTTTCGATCCGGCCTCGGACGAATCCGTTTAAACGAGTCTTCAACAGGTGCTCGTTTTTAACGTCTGTTCTTCTATGGTTACTTTTTTTCAATAAGCTGTGGCAATTTCGGTATTTTCCTTTTAACTTAGCTTGAACAAATTCAATATTTTAGATGCCATATTTTCAAATCTCCAATGTTCAATATACGTACAATTTTATATTTGAATTACTCATTGAATTATCTCTCTCTGACGCTTCGTGTTATATTTCATTCGGATCTTTTTCAGTTAAATACTTTCTCTATTAAAGTGTTTCTTTATTATCACTATAAATAGTTGTTGACCTAAAAACGGAGTATCATCTCTTATGGAAAGTTTAATGCATCACTTAAAGCATGTACAGTAAAGAAGACATTGATTACAAACCAGTTTTGTTAGTTTCTCTCGACGATTTTAATGGTACAATTATTTACAAAGTTTTATTGATTGAAATATATAACATTGTTTATTATTCAATTTAGATATACATAGTTGCGAAATCAATTTTCATTCATCAATCAAATAACAAAACTAAAATATTTCACATGCTTTCAAAACTCAAAACACATGTGTTTGTACCTTTTATTATAGAAAGTGTGAGCGATATAGAAAAGGAGAAATGCTGCTCTACTTTTACGTGTCAAATGAATTATCTCGTATCAAAAGATTCTTTTTTTTTTCATCCGACATTCTCTCTCCGTACATATCACACATATTTTTGTTGAATTCGTCACATTGAACAGTCAGTTTTCACCTGAACGTATTTCGCAACTTACATTTACTCACCTGTTGATTCAGTCACGACACACGTTATAGCCTTTCCTTGAACCGCACACATTTTTTTACCATTCACGTCGTGACGTATCTATCGGAGAGCATTCGCAGATCGTCTTCAAGGCTCTATCGGAATAGTCCGTTAATCGATCGAATAATAGATGCTTTTATAACTATTCTCACGGTGTGGGCCATTTACGGTAACGCACCTGCGATTCGGGTCACGATTTGGAGATTTTTCAAGTACCAGCTAATTGCCTGAGGGCCGATGTGTCCGTCAAAAATACGATTTCATCTTTTGTTATGATGCATTACAGTTTAACAGTTTCAAAACATTCTCGTTCGTTTTCAATTCACGATAACGCCATTTATAATATGCTAATATTTCGAGTATATATTACGTTTGGACTAACCTCGTTTCTGGTGAAGATTTATCAATATCGCACGGCTATATGGCTCGATTAAGCTTTAATTCATTCAATATTTAGATTATTTAAATTTCGTTAATATTTTTTATGCAAAATTTACCTCGCATATCGAGATTGTGCTCGCACGTAAGAGCTTCGAAATTCCTACGCACGAACCGGTCACAGTGTGTGTCGGTTTTTCGAAAGTTTACCGTTAACCCTGCTGTCCCGAAGGTCGAGGTCAAAAAACAAGCACACAAACGACGATCCAAAATAATTCAACTTTTAAAAACCTTTGACACCAGAAAATCTAAGGAAAAAATACTTAGTATTGACGAATAGTCCCACTCATCGCCGCCCTCAATCGCTCGCGGTATTTGAATTAAAAGTTTGTTTTCGTCGCTTCAAAAGGAATTTTATATTAAAAAAGGATTAACTAGGCCACGTAGAAGTTCGCATAATGAGGTCGCATGTTAACCGTATATATTTTTCTTATTTGACAACCCCTCGAAAGTTCTACTTCGTTTACAGACGCCGAATCTGCTCGTCTCTCTCATTTTCATTTAAATCGCATAGACTCCGCGTTATTTTTCAAAGCGTAGTAATACATGTATAGGGTCGCATTTGCATGTTAACGGCACGTTAATTAACTTTACAAACAGTGAATATGTTGTTGCGCATAAATCGTATTTTAATTAGTAAAAGATCAAAGCTGACAGTCACTTAACCGCAACGTATTTGAGATTTATATTTACCTCAAACAGTATCGAAATTCGATTTGAATTTTCAAAGTACTAATTCTTTCGTCTAATTAAGATGTGTATCATGAATTTCTTATACTGAATGCTGTTTCTTTTCGTTTTTTCAATCGAGAACGTCAAAGCTTTTCGTTCTTGAATTTTGCGAAAATTTAAAAGTATCTTACCAATGTGAAAGAACGCTTTTTTCCATGACGGTCTTTTTATTCGTCGTCGCCCTTCATCGTTATTTGTTTTATGATCAAAGCCTGAAATGAAAATCCCGCGAAACTGTTTCAAAGGACGGTCCAACATTATTTGCAGTCGTCGCAGTGACCTTCCACTTCCTTTTTCCGACGATATTTCAAAGACTTTTTCCTTGCCTCTCTTTCTTTTTTCTTATTTTTTAATCTTCGATATATTCTTGGCTCGTTAGCACCTCTTTTAGAAGTCTTTTTATATTTTCGGCGCATCTTCCGTCGAATAGAAACACTTCCGCTTCATTTCCTAAATTAAATATCACCGGATATAAGTTGATTGGTTTGGGAAGTACAAGAACGACGATAAAATGCCTGTTGCACTCCCTCTGAATATGATATATTTATTCTATAGCTACCTATAATTTCAACATCAATAACGTATTAGAACGTGTCGTTGCGGCATTTTCAGATTTCGCAGATTGTGTCAACTTTATATTAGCCGTCCATAGAAAATGCTCTATCTGTGAAAACCGCAACCCTTTTTCCGCATTTTTTCCTTACAATGTCTCTCTTTGGCTGAAGAACCCTCGTCATTTCACCCGTAGGGACTAATCCTCGGCGGATTTGAGAGATTACGTCTTAGAGACTTACACGTTGACATTTTCCGTTCGAAATAATCTGACAGCGTTTCGCCGCCGGAATTCTTTCAAATTTCCAACATCGGAAAACAACCTATTTTTTTTTCAGAATTGCGTATTTTTTCCATTATTTTATTAATTCGTTTCGTTTGTTTCACAGGTGGTATCGAGAAGGCTCCACGTATCCTCTGGAAGCCGAAGTCGTGTATGGCAAATCCCGCACTGATCCTAGCACTTCTACGTTGACTTTAACTCCTGGAAAAGAAGATGACGGTGCTGTGTTCAGATGCGTAGTATGGAATAGAGCTTTGCCCGAAGGCGTCAAGTTGGACGCTACAGTCACAATGGACGTAAGCTGTAAGTACTGAAAATTCTTAGGCATACAGAATTTTTATATTTTTAAACATATTTTATTAAAATCGTTTACCCAAATTCCACGAATTTTTCGTATTTTCTTTCAAATGTTAATCGCGTCCGTGCTCGACGCTTACATATTTATCATTCGGAGTTAGTAATTTTCGCAAATCGCCATAAAAGCGTTTGTTTGTCGTCATTATGCGCTGAAGGTTGTTCCGAATTTATTCGCGCAATATATCCGCAGCCGGTCTATTATAGCGTTATTTAAACGGCAACAATGTATAAAACCGCTCATTTCAAAAGCGAGAATTTACACCGCCTTCTTCCAAAGCTACGCAAATAAGCACACACTAACCCTGTGCAGTAAGTACGTATATCCGAACATCGTTAACTTTCGCACGAAGCTAAAACTGAAGTCGACAACGATGGTTGCTCGAATTTTCCAGATGGCGGCCGCAGCGCAAACTCCCGCTTTTCTCATCCCACCAATGTATAAAGCCTTCCCGTATTAATTATATCAATCAAGTTAAATAGCGCGTTCAATTAGTCAACATTGCCCAAGTTTGGATTGGATCCGCGAATTTCCTGCCTTCTTACTCGCGAACAAAAGGCGTCGCCGCTGCCAAACTTCGCGATATTTTTGCTACTCGCGCATAATAACTGCCATAATAATAATAATGCGAATTTACGCAGTTGTTTTTCCCGCTCGCTGCATCACCGGAAAATTCAATACCCAACGCTCGTTATGCGGAGGAAAAATTAAATGTTTATGGTAATTCCAGCCCGATAATGCACGGCGTACAAAACTAAAAGTCTAATTTGGCTCGAATTGCGATAGCGCTTTTCCGATTCTTTAACATCTGCCGAGCACGAAACAAAATAAAGAACTGGAAAACGGTCTTACGTTCTTAGCCGTGTTAGTCGGAGATAGCCGGTTAAAATTCAACTCGAAGTTGAATTCCGAACTATGTTACTACGTACATAAACGTGACCCTTCTGACCCGTTTACGTGCATCCCGGTTGGCTCACATTCGTTTTTCTTAATAGACGCGCGCGTCCAAATTAGACGCTTTCTAATTAATAGTGCGGACGTTGGGCCGCAGTTAATTTACCACCTGCGGCTGGTGATTTATTCGCTGTGACGATAATTATGCAAATCCCCATACGATTCGCCTTTGTATTTATTGCGCCAGGTCGACCTTTTCATATCCACCCTGCGTTATCAATATTGATCCTAACAAAGCTGACCCCTTTTAACGTTTCAAGATTCAGCCGTTTTCTCTCGGCTAATATTTGAATCCAAATTGACGATTGTTTAATAATTATTACATTTAACAAAGGCATTATTAACAATTGATGAAAATTTATTAAAATATATAAAGTTCGTGTATTTTTGATGTGAAATAATTTGAAAAGCATTTTAAGTAAAATTTTCTTAAAGATTATCAAAGCCTTTTTTTCTTCTGAATACGGACACCTTTCTCGGTGCGCGAAGTCGAAATATTTTTCTTAGCTCTTTTCCAGCTTGGGGCATGCAACGTTTGTTAGTCGAAAGTTCCTTCAGAGTTGCTTCTGTTGCAAAGACTTATGAATGCCTGCGAATAAAATGGGGCGCAAAGCGTCATAAAGCCTCGCGAGAAAACGAGCGAAATTTTCCTCTCGCTCGCAACGCGGGCTAGAGCAGTACGTTTCCCCTCGCGGAAAATTTTATTGTGTATTTTTTGCCGTTGCCGAAAAAATTTCCTCCGGTTTGGAAATTTTTCCATCGGTTCGCCAATAAAACGCGCTCCTCGTCGCGTCGACGAGAAATTTGCGTTTAATATCAATCCCAATAAAACGCTCGCGTTCTCACTGTTATATGAATGGTTACGTATATAGGGCGGCGCGCACACTCAACTCGACTGTATGAAATTCAATCGTTCGCATTTTTATATGCAGCAATTTCTTTTATGCAAAATGAAGTGAATAATAATATTCGTACCGTTCGATGTATAAAGCGTTCGTTCCCTTTTTGTTTTCGGGAACTGACTTGCTTTTTCGCTCTGATAGTTTGTTTGCTAGCTCGAAATCTTCCTATCCCGCATCTAGCTTATGTGAGTTTGTATGTGAAATAGTTATATTGCATGTGTTTGGGTTTAACAATTGACGTGTCGGAGCGGTCCACCGACCGGATCTTCCGCATTCTTGAATCGCAGTAATGTCTAAATCGCGCCGATTCAAACTTCATTCGGGAATTTGAACTTTTCGATAGTGGACTATCACGAAATCGACTTGCTACCGAATCACGAATATCCATTTATTTTTTTATATGAAAAACATTTTTACTAGCTATTTTTGAATATCTAACAACCATCCACTATTCGTCAAATCGATCATGAACTTCAATTATTCACAGCGATATTAATGTGTCGATTCCATCGAAGATTAAATGTCACGTTCGTCCTTGACGCAGAACTCTATCGAAACAGTTAACGTAAATTCCAGAATATTACAGTTTGACATATAAAATCAACATTCAGACACCTTAGTCGTGCATCAAATCATCTTTAACTTCATGCGACATTAACGCGTCTTACGAGCTTGTCTCTCGATGTACATTTGGCGAGATAGTCGCGGCGAGATCGAACCGTAAGCTTTCAGCTGAAGTGAAATTTCAGTGGATAAACATTTAAACACATCTCGTCGTCTCTGTGTGTATCCGTGCTCTTGTATGTTTGCACGTATAATTTCATTAAGCTTAATATTCCATTAACCTTTGAGCCAGTGTCAACCGCACAGTTTCAGCAAACCTGCTAAAACCACCAACCGGCCCTGTACGTACTATTTCGTGTTCGTCTTACTGCGTCATTTCCAGAATTTAATTCAACACCAACCTGTATATCATTTCTTTCAATTATAGCTCGATTTTAATTCAGAATTACAGCCGATATCTCTCGAGCTAATTGACCAGATCGATTCTCTTTATCCATTAAGGAAGTCGTTATCGATAACGATGCGCCGAGACTGTTTATGTGTGCCATATATTTATTAACACTCCAATTGAAAGCAATAATATTCGATATTTATCGCTTTCTACAATTATAAGTTATTTTTAATGGGGAAATCATTACTTATGAATACGTAACTACAGTGTTTTCCGATATTTACATGTACAAGAGCTATAGAAGTCGACTCTATTATGCGCGTTTAATATTTTATGCACTGAACTTACTCGAACGTATTCGATTACGATTTGAAAAGTCGGAATATTTTGCAAATAAGGTAAAAATATTTTTCAAAAATGTTCATACGTGTTGTACGTATGTACCAATATTCCTGTTGATCTGCGTATAGCATCGTCCAGGAAAGAAAACAGCCTCGTTCCGGATTACTTTGGGACACAGCACGCACCCAGATCGTTCCGGCTATCTATTTATCCGGCAGGATTTCGCCGTTTTCATCCTAAACTGGAGCAAGGACAGATCTATCACTGGAGATATCCCACGACGACGTCGGGATTTCGGGATTTCTATTTACGTCGGTCGTCGATCCCGCTCGAGATCATCGGGACGCACTTGTCGGAGTGTCCCACCTCTCCGTTTCGGCTCTAATTTAATTCCTCGGTCCTTCGAAGGGTCGCTTGTGCTATTGTTCCTGGGACGCAGGGTCGTTATCTCGGGCTGAGGACCCGGACCCAATAATGGGTTCATTGTAGCTCGCGGAAACTCGCAGCTATTTTAATTCTGAGCTATTATCGAATAGTTTAGTGCATTATCGTTCGGTTCGGTTCCGCGTTCCGATTTCGTTTGTCGAGTCAATTATTCCAATTAAACGGACCGCTTGTGTTTGTGCGTTTGTGTGTTTTCGCGTTGTGCACGCGGCGGCTATTATCCGCGCGCTAATGTTTAAAATTGATGCGATTGCGGCTTTCGAACGTCAATCGACGTGCAAATATTATTGTCGATACTAATTGGATTAAAATGTATGATTTGGTATGATTAATGCGTTCAAATTCGACGTTTGTGCGTTTCGCGTTTTGAAATTTTCCTTACAAAGGATTTCTTTATTTTCGTCTAGTTTGATCATATCGTGTCTTCATTTATGTTATTTTTTTTTTGTATAAAATTTAATGTTCGTAAAAAAGTTTTCGTTTATATATTTTTTTATTTATATATCTAGGCGTAGTATTAATTGCATATCATCAAAAGTGATCACAAACGTGTTCAATTCCGAATTCATATCGAACGTCAGCCAATGTAAATTTGATATTCCCGTCACACACGTACGCACGCCACGCACAACGAGCTCGTCACAATTTTCGCCCGCCGAATTTTCCGGCACGTCGAAAATTTTCCGATTCATCGTCGAAAAATCTTAATAAGAAAATTACACATAACGAGCGGCCGACACAAAATTCAAAAGTTTCGCCACGTCCAAACTCGATTTCGTCGCATTATCAAATTCGAACCGGAATATTGATTGCGAACGGGAGGGGGATTGGGGGCGAACCACCCCCCGAAATGTCAATCGTAATCAACTTTCATGCCGAATATGACGCGGACCTTCCACGTCGGGGTCTGAGGCTTCGAGGGTGGTCAAATTATCGGGAATAGATTTATATTCGGCGTCGGAAGGAGCACGACGGTCCAAATCAATTATTCATCCTGGCACGCGAGCGTTAAATTCGAACAAAACTGTCGCCTTTGATGTTTTTCGGTTATCGCCTTTCAATTTGCTCGTCAAACACTACGTACTCTCTTTTTTAACGGTGATTAAATTGCTATTGTTAACGACGTCTGAGGCTCACACGTGTGGAAAACTCGCGAGCGTTGTGTGCTCGAGCTGACATTTTCAGGGAAATTCTTTGTGTAAAAATAAAACGCGTATTAAATTTAAAAAATAATTACATTTGTGTTTTACTGCGATTTGAAATATTTCGAGGGTATTTAGAGAAAAAAACCTCATTTAAATCCTCTTTTGTAACGGATGTAATAGATGCAGACTGTAAAATCGTTTCCAGTTTATTTTCGTGTTAGAGTCAATTAGAGGGGTCGGATCTGATTAAAATTAAAATGTTAGGGGATCTCTATTTGGGTGTTGTAGAAAACGAACAATAAATAAAAACATCTGTGTTTTCGTTTGTTTGTTTTCGGCATATTTACAGATGGAACTTTCATATTTTCTCACTCACTAGATTTCGTCGCACTTTGCTTATATTGTCAGAACGGGCTTTTAAATATCGAGTGGTGATTTCACTAATGTATTTCACGTGAAGCACTTTTTTCTATTTGGTACCTCTACATTTCTTTTACATGACATTAATTTTTATTCACTTCGATTTGAAAGTTTCCCTATATCCAATTACACTAATGTCGCGTAGTCGGCAGTTAAAATAATGACAGTCAAATTGTGAATAATAACGTTAGATTTGTTATTGACGACATCGTTTTTTTTTCCAACTCGGCTTTAGATATATTCTCCCACACGTTTGCTTTGTACATTTTTATCTCTTTGAGGGGTTATTGCTTCGTATGGTGCTAGAAATGACGCAGACATAGCACTTGAATGATATAAATAACGAAAGCAAGAACGATTCTCATTCTTCCTTGTGGGAATGTCGCTGCATCACTTCATCCCACACTCGACAGATTCAACCGCGATTGCATTCCTTTTACCCCTCTGATGAATCACAGTGCATTTTTTCAATACTTTCATCTCAATTAGTATCATGAAAAGATTTTAAAAAGCAGCTTTATTTTCTCGCAGATAGACAGACAGGGCGCATAAATTGTCTCGGTTGTCCGCCTCCGAGCGCATTTCGTTAATTACCCGTCCAGACCCGAATGCATTTGCATTGCACTTTAGTCACTGACGAACTCGAATTTCAGATATTTGATAATTTCCTTTGAGAAACGCTCCCACATGTCGATTCAATTTGCCGAGCATTGTCTCTGAAGATGTGTAAGTCGTTCGGATACGCTCGTTTTCATCGGTCATAGGAATTCAACTTGAAAGCATAACCGAGCAGCAGAAGCTTTCAGATATAATGCGAGTCGAGATCAATCGAACGTTTCATAAAACACAGCACATGGCCCCACGTATTCGTCCGAGATGCGGTTTCGAATTCCACGCCGTTCTTGCAACGTTTATTATTATCGACGAAGATGTTTCCTGTTCAATTTAAACTTCGCGTTCGAATCCTATGAATTAAGCGAATCAATATATCAACCGTTTAGATATTTCAATATTATGATTGCAATGTTATTTTTACTACGTTTAATTTAAATCTTCCAAAATATTATTATATGTATCTTCATATATTATGAGTTCGTTAAATATCCAAATGATATAGAATAATCAAACAAAGACGTATTAAAATATACAAAGGTTGATTAGCGTTTACGATGCGAAGTCTATTCGACGCCTACGTTCAACGTTATTCAAATTCAAATTGTATTACGTTTTAATTAAACCAAGCGTGGGTTCTAATTTATCTATTTGCCGCCTTCGTGCCGTAATGGATGCACTGAGGTAAAAAAAATAACATATTTTCACCCACATCTCCCTTAAAAAGTGGGCGGACGAACGTTTAGTTCACTAATTAAGTGGCCGCATATATCACACCCTTAATTTGAAGCTCCGCTTGCGTACTACGTGTGCGACGCCTTTGTTTTTTGTTCTTTTGAGGCAACATACGAGAGTAATGAGTTTTCCCTCGTCGTTCCTCATTACCCACTATTCTCCGGGATGCAAGTTTTTTCTTTCGTTCCATTCGAATGTCGGCGATGCGCTGAAAATGTATTTTGTTTGCGCTAGCTGCACGGGATCAGCAACGTAACATTTATGTGCACCGGCAAACCAACGGATGCATCAAACGCTTATTCGTTCCAGAAAAAAAAACATATGCCGTATACGAAATGGGTGTTTTCTTTTTCCTGCGCTACCCAATGTAAACATGCCTCCGGAATGGAAGCTCGTTTTGACGTCCGACCTCAAAGGTTTTATTTAAAGCCCATTCTCATGCGCGTTCTTTTTTCTTGTTTTGCAGATTTCCCCCGCGTCGAAGTCGGACCGGAAAATCCGCTGAAAGTGGAAGTTGATGGTTCTGTTACGATGGAGTGCAAAGTCGATTCGAAACCCAAAGTCTCGAACGTCAGATGGACCAGAAACAACAGATTCATTTCCACATCGTTCACACACACTCTGAATCGAGTGTCTATTGAAGATTCTGGCAAATACACTTGCTCCGCTGATAACGGCTTGGGCAAAATCGGTGAGCAAGAAGTATTTTTGGATGTCTTATATCCGCCCAATGTAATCATCGAATCTAAAACACGAGAAGTCGACGAAGGAGGAATGGTCAATATTCGCTGCAACGTCACTGCAAACCCAGAGCCCATATCGATAGAATGGACTAAAGAAGGAAAGTCAGATTTTAGACAAAACGGCGAATTCTTGAGATTACCTAGAGTGACTGCCGAATCTGTCGGTATTTACATATGCAAAGCTACAAACATCATCGTGACTGCCGGTGGTAAACGCATCGAAAAGACTGGCACCTCTTCAATAGCCGTTCTTGTGAGACATAAACCAGGAAAAGCCCGGATCAGTCCAGATCGTCCTATAGCTCAAGAAGGATCAGCCGTTACGTTGTCGTGCGCAGCTAACCCTCCTGGTTGGCCTGCTCCACAGTACAAATGGTTCAAAGACGGCGACTCGCAAGGATCTCAACCGATTGTTCTGGCTATGGGTGCTAAATACGCCATTCCGAGTGCTCATCTCGGAAGCGAAGGAACATATCATTGCCAAGCCGCAAACGTTTTGGGTCACGGCGAAATGGCCTCAATTAATCTGGAAGTGCATCAGCCACCTCGTTTCCTAACTAAACTGCAACCGCATGTCACCCGCAGAGTTGGAGATGCAAACTTTTCCGTCACATGTAACGCCAGCGGAAAGCCGAAGCCATCTATTAGATGGTTGAAAGACGGAATCGAAATTACGCCCGAGCCTAACTCTTACGAAGTCAGAACTGAAAACACCGAGGGCAGAAATTCCGTCGTAAATGTGCAAAGTACTTTGAAATTCCACGGTAAAGCGAGAATTGAAGGTAACCAACTTTTGCCAGAAGATAGAGGAGTGTACGCTTGTGTTTTTGAAAATGAAGTTAAAAAGAGTGAATCCAGTATGCATCTCAGGATTGAACGTAAGTTTTTACACAATTTATTTATTTCATGTGTATTATACATGCTATAATTCAAATGTTTTACGTTTTAATTTATAATTTTAGATGAACCTATAATACTCCATCAATATAACAAAGTCGCATATGATGTGCATGAGACAGCTGAGGTTGTTTGTAAAATGCAAGCATATCCGAAACCCGAGTTTCAATGGTCTTTTGGAACTAATACAGCTCCTCTACTTCCTTCATCAGAAGGACACTATGAAATCAATACGACTACCGATAATAACGACATGTATACAAGCATATTAAAAGTTTCCAACATCAAACATCAAGACTATGGCGATTATTATTGTCGTGTGATTAACATATTGGGATCGGTAAAAGCTCAAATTAAACTGCAACCGAAAGGACCGCCAGAAAAACCCAAAAATCTGCAAACCATTGAAACGGGCCACAATTTTGTGACGCTTTTATGGGAACCAGGCTTTGATGGAGGTTTACAAAATACAAAGTACTTCGTGTCATACAGGAGAGTCGCAATGCCCAATAACGAAGTTGTTACTGGAGAATGTTCCATGATGGCTTCCAGAAATGGAGAGTGGATGGAGTTCGATTGTTCCAAAAACGTACCATGCAACGTGACAGCGCTCGATCAACACCAAACCTACATTTTCAAGGTATGTACTTGATTTATTTTTTTTATGTGTATACATGAATTCGCTTTTGAAAAAAAAAAGAGGCGTCATCATTCTTATTATTATGGGATTTTTATAATCGATTGATTTTTACATTTCGATGTTTCCCATTTATTCATTACATTCCATTTTTTTATTGCAACCGACAGCATCTGACTTATGTTTTCAAGGTAAATCAACAAGTGAAAAGAAATTAATGAATATTTACGACAAAACGCTTATTTAAATATTCATTTTTGTTTTAAAAATACCTTTTTAATTTCGTTTTATATCACGCATTTTTTATTTATGCACCTGTGAGTACTGTGGACTGTTGACATTCTTGTTATATGTGACCTAACTATGTATTTAGCGTGTTTTTCGGTAAGAGAGCATTTTTCATCAACTCTCCGTTTATTTCAGGTGAAAGCGTTGAATTCAAAGGGTGGCAGCGATTTCTCCAACGAGATATCGACTACCACAAAAGTGGACAAGATACCGTCCCCGGAACAGGTCACCTTCGATCCCAGCACCAGGACACTATCGCTGAACGTCGGTTCCACTTGTTTGGCTCTCGTCGGAGTTGTGGAGTCGCTAATAAACGGACACACCACAATGGCGACTTGGCAAGTCGTCGAAACCATTCCGCTTCACATAACAGGAAACGGACCCACGTATAAGGAGGCCATCATCGATTTGATGACTCCATCGAACAGAATGGGACGAAATGGCGGTAGATCGCTGGGTGACGAAATCAATGACAATCCGGGAGTGCCACAAGTCGACGAGCTGAATCCGAGAGTTAGAGTCAAACTCTGCCTCAGAATCAACCACGAACATTGCGGAGAATACACTGAGGCAGAAAGTGAGTATTTTTGATTTGATAGTGTCATTTATAAATTTTGAATTGTTCTATATGAGTGTTTTTCGTATTTCAGTCGGACCATCGTACATAAAAGAGGCATCAGCTCTGGCAACTCCGACGTTGATTGCAATCATCGTCTCGTGCATAGTGTTCATTCTGTTTATCGGTTTGCTTTTGATGTTCTGCCGTTGCAAACGCAACCAGACGAAAAAGCAGAACACTAAAGATTACGAAATGGAGTCGATGAGACCGTCGATGGTGGCAGCTCAGAACCAAGCGCCTCCGCCTTACTACCCAGCCACCGGACTCGAGAATAAAGCGTTGGAGCACTCGATGGACTTGGCTCTGTCGATGGAGGATCCTAAAAACGCTGTATACGCAACGCAAAACGGTTACGGATATCACGTGGCTCCGAACGTACAAGGGCACCCCGGCCAAAACATAAACGGGGGCGAATGTAAGTCTCATTTTAGCAATATGCGTATTAAATATTTTCGACAAGGCAAAAGAGGTATTGACTCAAGTGTAAATCATGTATGATCGATCCTATTCATTTAATCTGTTCTTCTACCTTATCTACATTTTTTTTCACGAAGACTTTTTTTGCTATTTTTCTCTTGCATTGCACAAAAAGGACTAGCTGGTCGGTATACGATGAAAGGTAAATGAGCTTGTTCGTAATAAATAAATATCCGCTTTGTAAAAAATTAAACAAAACAAATATTGTCTTTTGTGCATGCAATAGATATTCGGTGTTTATGTTTTTTGACGAATACACATACCTCGCCGATGATGCGATCTCACTCATAACACGTACGCACTTTTGTTACAGGGGTGAACATGGGTTATATGGAGAACAGTTATAGTAATTCAAACAACGGCGGCAGTGTCAACTCGCAAGACTCCCTATGGCAAATGAAGATGGCGGCCGCGGCCAACAACAGCGTCAACAACATGGCCGCCCCGCATCCCATCATCGACAGACAGAACTCCTACGGCTACGATCCGATAGCTCACGGTGGCTACGGAGCAATCGACGACTATGCTCCGTACCCTCATATGACGCACAACCCTCAGCCAAATATGGCTGATGAGTATAACATGCGCGGAAGTCAGAATCCCTCCAGACAAGAGTACTGCACGGACCCGTACGCGTCAGTGCACAAGCCCAAGAAAAGAATGGACCAACAAATAGGTGAGTTTTATATTTATGTGTTTTTTTTTATTAATTTTGTAAGAATATAATATGGCTGCGCCGCCGCCGCGTTGCACCGCTGCAATTTCAGCTCGATTAGTGCGCTCCGCTGAACAAAAGCTCGTGAAATATGAGCATTTGTGCTTTGTAGTCCGCAATAAATGCGGGCGATTCAACGGAATTTAATTCGTAAAGTGCTAATAATAATTTATATAGAGAGAAATTTAAATAAAATCTTTCATGTATATTATTTTCATTTTTTTTTTCTTTTTCGTTCTATAGAATCGCCTTACCATGACGTCAGCGGTCTTCCAGATCCTTACATGGACCAGATGGAGCAGGAGGAGCAAAAGCCACCCCAACATTTGTCGTTGAGCTACGACGAGAGCTTAGAGAGTGGGTACTCGACGCCCAACTCTCGCACCCGCCGCGTCATCAGGGAGATCATCGTCTGAACCAGGCTTTAGCCGTTGGGAACCCTCGACGAACACACCACGAGTGTATAGTTCAACTGACTTTAAAAACAAACTCTTACGTGAATCGAATAGATCTTAAAATACTGTTAAAATCGAGTTAACGAAGAGACACTGCTACCAGTGAGAACCGGACCGATTCGCCCCCTGAGTGCGTCACTGTGAAAACTTTTATCATCTACCGACTTATAAAATGAAATGGCAGCTTTTGATGAGGGCAGGCGTGTCTGCCGCTGCCGAAACCACTGTGATTTGATTTTATTACGTAGGTCCTAAAAGTGATTGTAGTGATTCAATTTTGTCGCAAGACGACTCAATCATACAAGACTGCCATAGGTGTATTCCGTTAAGTGAGAAATTTATGAATATTAAGGAAGAAAAACTGCCTTTTGAAGAGATTGAGCGATCGTGTGCTTGTTGTGTGCATGTATACCGACGACACGTGCCGTCTGTTTAGGAACACATTATACATATAGTTATTAAATATAAATTATAAATCTACAAATGCCATATGTTTTAATTGGAGTGCACTATTCGTCGTTCTCTTTACGTAGGGTACAAAGAAGAATTGGTTCGTTTTGATATATAAGATGTTGTCGAAGTGAATGTGTTGTAATCTCAGAGTTTATTGTGTAACTCCCAAGTTCACTCTCTGGTGCTGTAAAGCTGATATTATTTTGACAATTTATATGAATTCAATTTAAAAAAAGTAATATGACTCCATATAGGTACATAATATTCAGTTAAAATTATCGGTTTTATGAATTGATTCGAATTATTTTATTCATTTGTAAATATCGTTGCATTTTATTGATTTTTTAATGAAATATTTCTCTTTAGTCCATAGTTTTCGTTTTTTTTTATCTATTGAATACTTACTGAATACAATTTTTGTAAATATTAATTTCATCAATTAATGTCGATTTTATGATATAAATCTACAATATTTTGCACTTGTTTTGTATGCATTTCAAACATCGAAAAATTTGTTTCGGTTTTTTTTCGTTTCAGAATCGTCGACTTTAGTGCCAAACGCATTTTAAATTAACAAAATAGGATCAAATTTGAGTCCACGACATGTAATTGTAATTTTTAAATAAATGTATACAAAGTGGATGTAAGATGAAAAATCGTACTTAATTTTTTATATCGTTTAGATAGATTAAATTGATTCGCCATTTTGATTTTTGTAAATATTTATAAGTGAATCGGAATATCAATTACATATTTTTTTTATCAAATATTTCTAAAGCACTTGATAATTTTAATTATGTGCTGGTCATTTCTATAGTTTATTACATATTTATTTTTTTGTATTTCAAAAGTACATTGAGTATTTCATTAATTGAATTTATATTTTCAATTTTTATAGTGAAATTATTTAATGGAATTTTGGACAAGGCAATATAAAATATAACACAATTGTTTTATATGTTTCATTTATTTGTTGCTAGTTTTTTTTTTTTACTTTTACAAGGCAAACTCTTTTATATTTGTACTCAGGGCTTATTTTTTAATTCTTTAATGCCTTTTTATGTTATTAATTGTTCATATTGTTTAAAATATGTGCAGATCTCATTTTTGAGTATTTTCATAAGACAAGTTTGCCAGAATTTCACAATTTCATAAATATATTACTTTTTTCCAGTAATATGCATATGAGATTAAATGAAATATTTCTTACAATATATTAATAACAAATTTTCCCCACCTAAATTGTGATATGTATGATACGACTGGTTTATATACATAGTCGGTGTTTTTGTTGTTTGTTGAATATCACACTTTTGTACGAATAATTCAGAACGCTGAATACATATCAAAATTATAATGTATTTATATGTAATTAAAATAGAATTTACAATAGTTAAGGCTTATGAGAAATATTGAAATGTGCTTATTTTATTATTATATTTAGTAGTTGCCTGTGTGCAATATTCTCGCATTTTATTGCAAATGTAAAACACAACTGTGTGTGTTGTGTCTTTGAATATATTCAATTTCATAAGTTCTGACTGATTCTCATTATAATCACAAATTAATTCATTCTAATAAATTATTAAAAATTCGCACAAATTGTTTTCAACAGTGAATTTGTTTTGTTTCTCTGACGTTTTTCATCGTTCAATTTATAATATGATAAAATCGTGTCTATTATGTAATAGTATTGTATAAATAAAATGGGAGCACTGTTCTCGTAATAATTATAAAGTGTCGAAAAATTATATTGTAAATAAATTTACCAAAATTGTCTATTTCTTTTATATGTTCGTCCTTTTATTCAAAGTAATCATGACTAGAACATGAATTTGAATCTAGCCATATTTGTATGTTTTATTTAATTTCTCGATTTATTTTATCAGAAATCATTTTGTATCACAATGTATTTTAAAATATTTCTTCGCAAGAAAGTATCGAAAAATCATTATTGTGAATTTTATTGTTATATTTTGAAATGAATGAAAACACTATTTGAAATTACGAATTTTGTAAATAAAAAATACTTATAATGATAAAAATTTATGTGTACAGAATGATTGGAAGAAATAAATGATTTTTTAATAAAAAAAAAGAAACTTTTAATTCGCAAACCCAACATTAAACGGCGAGTTGATTGCATATTTCACATTCAAAACACATTAAAACCCGTAATCTACAAAGAACAACCGGCAAACATTGACACAACCTTCATAAAAAAGCGAAAATCCTGCAACTTTTATCGGGCGAATATTGTTCGAAATTAACTTTTTATTGCCGACGCCCAAACAGAATTACCGCCCATTTTATTTTTTCCCATTTTCCGACCGTCTCGACGGTCGCATAACGGAAGCACTAACTCGCGATTCCCGCGCGGCCAGATTTCCGCTTTTCCGGAAAACCCGCGACAATTAAAGGGCGGGAGAATTCGAATTTTTCCCGCCCACCGGTCGTAAAAATGCAAAACGGCTCGGTTCGATAACAGGTGTTAAAGTCGCCGATTCGTAACGACACGTTTCGCTAATCCTTCGATAGTTTATTTAGAGAAACTCGAAAGAATATGATTTTTTTTATAGTAAAAAAGAAAATTTTTATATTTTGATAAAAGCTAGAAGTTTTTCCATCGTCTGCAGCGCTGTCTGAAGTCTACGATTCTAATATTATACGTGGGTAGTATGTGCAGAGAGAGGTCGGTTGTTTGCAGAGCACTCTGGCAATCAGCACATCCCAGTTCGCATTCACAGTTTTCCAGATAATGCATGCGCATTAGTAGGGGGAATACGTCGAAGGTGTGCCACCACCTCGTCCACACGAGTCCATCACCTACTCTGCATCCTAGCCACGGACTATTAGCGAGCAGACATCTATGTACTTTGATAAGCACCATGAGAAATGTTGAGGATTCTGCTTCCAGCGCCATCGGTATTTCTCATTTACCTGTGACTCTCGAATGTAGAACGTTTCACTGTAACAAACTTTATAGAGATCGTTCATAATAATTTAGTTTAGTATTATTATAATTCTTATCTGTTTTGTCTACTAATTGTTAGATTTTTTCATATTTGAAAAAAATTGAGTCGAAGGAAATTGTTAATGGAACACAATTATATCCACATTCATGGTACTTAATGAATGAGTTATAAATTATTTTTCCATTAATGCTCAATGAACATTGCATTAAGAAAGGAAACCATCTTCTCTCTTATTACATACATAATATATCCAATTCTATATCAATTCATTAGTTCGGTACATGAAACACTAGGTGAAACTATGCGCAATTAAATTTACATAGACTATATTTGAATCATTTAATAAAGCTATCGCATAATACAACTATCCAAAGGAATGCAAAATTCCAAAGATTTGCATTTAAATGAATTATGTAAGTTAACTTAAATAATTATCCAATCAAAATTTATCATAACATCCAAGAGTAAACAAATTGGCTCAATACAGAATTTTTGCTAGGGAACGTTTGGGAGGTTAATTAGCGGTTCGTGACTGAAATAAGGTTGTATTTCGACGTCACTTGAACCAGCTCATCTTTCAACACACCTGCAGCTTTGGTTGGCGACTATTAGCAGATGGGACAACGAACTAGGGGATGGCGAATCCTCCCCGATCGACGTGCCCGAGAGGAGTCCCTGGGATCCTGATGTATTCATCATTCCACTCGGGGGTCCATTTAAATTTCAAATTTCCACATCAAGCGGCAAAAAGTATTCCGCCGATGTCAAAGTTGCTTTAATATTATTCATCCGAGGATTCCTTTAAAACGCGCCGCCGGCCGACCCGTCTCTTTTTCTCTTCCCGGGGAGACCCGCAGAGTATTTTGCATTTTGTGCGTTATATATGTGTATAAGTATATTTTTTAATATACGTATAATGTATTGAGGAACTTTTTGCGTCGGGGCGAATTATGCAGATTGTGAAATTCGCGTCCGTTTTCGCCTTTTCGCGCCACGAAAAGAGAGTAATAGGCCGAATAATTGGCGAAATGATTGTGGGTCGATGCTCGCGTTTACGTGATCCGACGCATATCAATTGAAATATTATCCCACGCTTTGATGATTATGCGAAATTTTAAATCTAATTAATTATTATGATATTCGAAATTGAGCTTTCGAGCGGCGGTAGCGCAAAATTTCAGCCGTGTCACGAAAAATAATGCGAATGCGAGAATTGTGATATATGATGTTTCGTCAGGTCAACGTTCGTTCAAATATAGTTTTGCCTATTTTATCCTGATGAATCAATTTGATTGAAAACACAAGAAGAGATGATTGTTTTAAATAAATTAATTCTGTGAATCTAGTTAACAAGTTTCACCTCATCGCGAAAACACAACTTTCGACGTCACACTTTGACTATATTTTATTTTGATTCGTATAAATATAAACTCAACTCTGCACAAAGTTTTAAATCGAAACTTACCGTCAAGCTGTAAAAGTTGTTCGGCGTAAACTCGGGTTGTGAAAAATCATGTTTTATTTTTTGGTGGCGAAATTCGACGATCGAGGTGAATTTTTATTCACTTATTTTTCGTATCTGAAATTCAAATCGACTGGTACAAAATGTCGATCTATTCAATTGAATGATTTCGAAAATCACTAATTTATTTACGCTTTTCCAAAACTATTTAAGGATAAACCGTTGTCGAGTGTTGAATGGCATTCAACTGCATTCAGTCCTTAAATCTAATTCACATTGAAACAACTACTGCCAACTGCCGAGAGTTTTACTTAATAAAATATAAACCTAAATTTAAAACAGTGAATCGAGTAAACGAATTCGTTTATGCAATGAAAAACTTTTTAAATTGTATAAAATATAAATTCTCTCGAATAAATCTATTTCTAATTTATCCAATTACTTCAATATGAGGCATAATATAATAAACTGTCATCTGTTGAAAACGTACAACCTCATCAAACAACAACGTTTAGTAATTTTATAATGCAAAATACACATCACCATAAAATTAAATTCACGAACAGCCAACACGAGACGATCGAACGCTAATTGAATTGCAATCAACCATATCCCGTCATACCTTCAACACAGGCTCTCGTGACTTCACGTGGACTCACTTAAGAACCTCGATTATTAATTTACATCTGAATGTTTGAAGACGTTCATTGGCAAGAGAACGTTCTTCGGAATCCTTCGGGAATGACCGTCGAGACTCAGAACGCGTATCGAATCGAAAGGTAAACATAAATCCATCTTTCCACTGAGATTGCGTCCAAGTTGTCGAAGGTAAACGACCACTTGACCCTCCAATTGATCTAATATAACTTCGCATACTCTATCGATCAATATTTAACGAGTTACTTACATAACTAATGATATTATTCAGTTATTTTATAAATTTCCATCCATTATAAAATTTAATAAATTAAGTAATTCATGTAAGAATATATAGGATGTAGATATATTTTCTATATATGTGTCTAGAATTGAGTGTGCGATGGGTCGCTGATTACGGATTTAACTCGTGAAGCAAACACACGACCCAACAACTTGATGACTGAATTTTAACTCAATAACGATTTTGATTCGTAAACATTCGCCTCGCGGTATTAAGAGTATTTATTGGCTTTGCGACAACCCAAAACTTGGCAGGCCGTATAAATGTGCCGTATATGCAAATTTTTCCTAATGACAAAAACCCAAATCCGGAAACGGTCAGTTTGATTAATGCAAATTCATTACATATGTATATCATGAAAATATAAAACGTTTAAGTTAAAAAAAAAAATGTTATAATGATGATAGTCTTTCGCTTTTCTCTCAGCTTTTCCGATTGAAGACTCGGAAGTTTCGAGTCGCTTTTGAATTCGAGTCGACTCGAAAAGACACAGATTATTTAGTCAGTTAACATATCGGCAGTAAACGGAAGGCTCCTTGAGTAATAAGAGCGGCGAAAAGTTTCCGAGTTAATTTTTGCTTATCTGGCCGAGAGCGAGGAGCTCGTATTGTCGGACGAGTAATGGCCGACGCGCGTTAAATTTCAACAATATAAAGACTAGAGTTTAAATAAAGTGTACGCACAAATGTATACAAACTGAAATGCGTATATAATAACGGCGGGGGTGGAATTTACGACCGACGAACGAGGACAATGAGGCGATAAGGACCGTTCGCCTCAGACGGGAAGAGTTTAAAAGCAACAATTGGGGAATTCGCGCCCGTTTTAATTAAAGACTATTTTATTTGAGAGTCGGTTGTCGCGGTGCGCCACCAAATAATACACTTTATTGTTCGCCAGTTAAATATAAAATACTCTGAGCTCCCTAGACTAGCCGAGCTCCTAACTAACTCCGTTACAAGGGGAGAACTCTCACTTAACCCGTAGGTCCGAATTTCGTTTTTGCATTTTAAACGGCGCAAAGATGGCTTATGATTTCATAGTGTTGGATTTGAATATATGAATCTGAAAATAATTATTTATATTTTCAAGAAGCAATACGAATTCGAGTATTGGTTTTCGTCGAAATTCTACATATGTATACCGAGCGGATTTCAGGGAATCAATATGATTAATACAAAAACAAAGTCTGTACAATTGCTTCTGAAAGCCTTTCAAGATCCGCATCGAAATTTTCATGTTCATAGAAAACTCGTTAATAAACTTTTTTCAACCGTAAAACTAAGTTCTCGCAAATCGACGAAAACAATAAGAGCCGGATAGGAAAACTTTTTCAAAGCACCCCGGCTCAACATAAAATACATAATCGAACCGTTTGATGTGGCGCGGATAAGCGAATTTTCGCATAATAACGAACGAACCGGTTCGAAAATTTCATCACGCGAAAATCGAATATTTCCAGCTTCGGATTCGCGGCGATAAAACCATACACGAATCGCACTATAGTGGTAATAATTGAAAAACCGTGTTGGGCGTCGTACATAAATCACTTAGGGCGCGAAGGGCTGAAGCGTTACGGCACTGTCGAGGTCGATTGGTACCGATCCATATTTCGGACCAGTGCCACATTAGCGGGGTAACAACCGTTACATTCCTCATATCTGTTTTTTTTTTTTCATTTTGATCCGCTAATGTTCAGATTTTGTTCGATCGTTATTTGCAGATGTTTGCATATTTTATTTTAAAAATTAAAAATCAGTTGACCCTTTTAACTCCTTTTCCCAATTCTAAGAATTCTTTTCAATAGATCATAGTGCTAAAGGTAAATTAAACTTCTTATTTTCTTTAAAACAGATTTTACAATTCAATTATTGAAAACGATTTCATAGAAGAAAATTGAATCAAATGTACTTAAAATGGTTTGATAATAATTTTGAAATGAAATGAAAATTAATTAATTTAATCGGACAATCTGTATGTACAATATTGGCCATAAGTGGAAAATATCAGCCAGCGAATAGAATTAATAGTAGATCAATTATTCCAAGAATTAACTATGAAATAATATTAAATTTTTTTTTTTTTGAAAAATTGTAAATACACGTGATTAATTTTGAAAAAAATTAAGTCTGAGAAATATTCTAGAATAATATTTCGAGCTACAACTGGAGCGTTTCCAAGTCACCGATTCTAAGTCTGTATACCTTACTGAGTGTTGAAAAGTAAAAAATACGAAAAAAATATAATACTGAATTGCGTACTACCTTCTATGGGGGTTGGCTGCTTTCGCGTTCTTAAGCGTCGCCGTCGAAGAGTCTCGCCAACAATTTCCGTAAGTATTCGAAATCTTCTTAAAAACTCGACAAAATAAATTTCGCACCGACGCGCTACATTTGTTTTTACACCTCCTAGATGTGAATTGACACGAACAAAAAGCGGGTCTGAGGGGCGCTAAGCCGTCTTATGCGATTCTTCAGAACAACTTTTCAGATGGCGACGAAACGAAAACAGGGACGAGCGTAAAAATTCTCGTCCGAAACTCGACTTTCATATCGCGCGTAAAATAAAAATCTCACCTCGTAAAAGAGTTGAAATGAATTCGCCGATCGGTCGAACGATTCGATATGAAATTTCATTTTTATTCAATTCATTGAACTTTCCTTTATCTTTTGAATAGAACTCGCGCTAACCCTCTTCGAGTTGAAATGCGTATTTACAGAAATTCGCGTAGTTTCAATAAAATCAAATCGGATTCCGTTCGATTAAAACTCGACAAAAACGCTTTGAAATCTTTCCAAAAAGCTATTGTGGAAGCGAACCGCTCTTCCGACTAAATACCAGCCTCAATCGAATTAGCACCACTCAAAACTTCCGATTCGATTTGAGCAGAACGAACCAACACTCGATGGCCAAGCCATTGTTTGCGTACCGCGATTGGCGTTCGAACCATCTGGAGTGTTTGATCGACAGTTCGAGTGAGTGCAGCTTCGAATGCATCCAGTAAATTGTTTAACTTTGATTAAAATGTACCAGAATCGAGCTGAAACTATGTACTTGCAATGACCGACAATTGGCTTTCGATTGCATCACAATATTATATCGAAATCTGCAACAGACAACGTCGAATTTGCATATTTGCTATGATAAAATACGGATTTAGTGCGGTTCGTGTGAGTTCAAATGAATTTTATTTTGATAAAAAATGTAATATAATAGAAATTTTCTGGTTCGGACGCTTTGTGCAATTCAATATTGAATATCGTTTGTGACCAACAAAGAAATTTTATTGCGTCGAAGATTGAATAGCCCGAACGATAACGATTTTCGAAATGTGACCGTTTTGCATATTGAATGTCTAACGAAAGCTTTGTAAAGTTTCAATAAAAGAACGCTACATAATATTTTCTTCAAAAATAATAACTAGATTCAATTTTAAAACTATAATTATTAAATTTTGATGAAAAACTTTACACCGAAAATAATAAATCATCGAAAAAATTCAAAAGAGCGTAGTCATCAGACATATAAAAGTGACTCAAAATCAATTTTCGATCGATTTTTTTTCAAAAATAGACTCATTCGACTTTTTCAAAGCATTGTGAAACGTATTCGTTCTTTAACGATCCAATTTTGAGAGTGACGACGACCCACCTGCACTAATTTATACGGTCGAGTTCGCCAGGTCCGAGCGTGTGCGAGAGTCTGAATTATTGCCAATTATGGCGATACCGATTTCCAATATTTCGAAGTCGATAGTTCGGAATGGTCGCGCATTTATTAAACCACCTACGAGCGGTTCGAGACGATTAGCGAAATTGCCGAAAATCTGTAACGAACCGTGTACGACGATATTTCATACAGATACTCTCGGTCGCCTTCTGCCGGTGTATGTTTATAGAGATGATTGCAAAAAATACACTAGGAACTAATATACGAAAAAATATGGTGTATGTTACGCGAATATACTTTTAGATGTTTTAATTAATATTTGTTATTTTATTGGTATAAAGCTGGAATTTTTTGAGTGTGTTTGATAATGTATCATTCAGGACGAATTGAAAATTAAGAAAAAAAAATGTCATTTTTTGTACAAAATATATCTATATTATAAATATGCTAACGATGCTCGAAATTTTCAGCCACAGCCGTGCCTCGAACCCGCGCGTTCCATTTATTAGGCCAACGCTTTACCTCCGAGCTAACATCGTAATTACAAAACTGCATCGTTTAACATATTTAAGGTGTAAAATCTTTTTTTATTTCACACATAAATGGCAATACGAAATTTGATTAATTCCGAACTATTTTGATACACATGCGCCAACTGCTAGTTTGTTATTAAAAGTTAGTATTGTTCATAAAAAATCTTATTTTAATAGAACTTTGAACTTAGTAATAAATTTGAATTCGAACAAAGAGCAAAATTTCTATCGTCGGTATATAATTCAACAGCTTTTGATTTAATCGAAATGACAGCTGAAACTAATGATTGAAAAATATGTCCTAAGAACTAATTTTGAATTCCAAACATTTCAATTTCAAAATTAATATAAGTTTGAATACAAATCTGAATCGAAGTAAATGTAAAGACGCAAAACCAAACCTCTCCAATATAACAGAACGAATCGACCGATTCGACCGTACAAACCTAAGAGTATGCTCTATGGTACAAACCAACCTCACCTCACTATTATTTTTTAATCAAACTACCCTCAGCAAAAAAAAAACCTTACAAGAAAACACTCAAGGGAATGATTAAAGGCGTCCCCGTTCAGATTGCGGTTTTCAATTAGCGCCAGTTTTGTTTGCGAAGTCGCAAGGGCCTCGACGGATCCCGGATTAGCGGGACCGCGATATCCGGAACCGGATCACGATCCCATTAAAAGTGCACCCCGTATACGTAATTACTAACATTAATCCTCGCACGATGCACCCCCATGTTCCGTGGCGGAATTGAACGGTTCCTTCGTCGATGGTTCGCCGATAAGCCATCCGAGGCTTACGGGTTGAAAACGCTCTGGGATGTTTGTTTGCCTGTGTGTATTCCGGTTTTGCCGGTACGTTGTGCGAGTAATGTGTATGAAATTCCCATTCGGCTTGTGTGCCGAAGATTATGGAGTGTAATGCGCTTCTCAAAGCTCGAATCTCTCTCGCAGTGTGCACAAACACATTACGTATGGAGTACGTTCAGTTTTTCAATCAGCGTTTAGCTTAAGGTTTAGACGCGTTTATACGTTTCGCTCTGAACGTGTTGAATGATCCTAAATTAAAGTGTTACTCTATAATTGTGATAATATTAGAATTTGATTCGATGTGGGTGTAGAACAATTCAATTGTAGCGAATGGTGTGAATGCGTCGTTATCGCATAGTTGCTGAAAGCAAAATTGTGTGTAACTTTGCCGGTTTTACGCTTTGCTATTTATGTGCGATTCATGTGCTTTGTTGGAACTCATAGCCAGTATCGATTCGTAAATAATATTTCATACGTGTATGTAGTGTTAAAAATAGCTTTACTTTACATTTTAATTGGCTCTCTCGTGAAATTTTCGATTTATCGATATTACACTTTGATATGAGAACACAATTCGAATTCAGAAATGTGAGTTATTTTCGACGTGTGACTACGATGCTTTAAATAAAAATGATGAAATATTCATTCGAAAATTAATGTTTCAACATTTTCAATGATTGGTGGATTTTAAAATACATAAAATATTTTGTGCAATGAAAACATAAATTCCAGAATCGTATTTGTAAAAAATCATTCCATGCTCAAAGCCACATATCGCATCATTTTCATGTTTATAAAACTAACTGAATTAATAACATTTTTTGCAAAAGCTTTCTGTATTACTTTCAAAAATAAATATCAAATTTCTCCATATCTGTATATATTATGAAAAAAAAAACATTTTTTCATAAAGAAAACTCTACCCTCATACATTTTTTCATACGCTCAAAGGCGAAAAAAGTTAATTAAAAAAATATTGAAACAAAAAGAAAAATAAATGAAGCAAAAATTTCACAGTCGGCAATTACTAAAAAAAACTAAAAAAGTGTTTGCTTCCCTGCAAAGCTTTAGCGAAAACCCTTTTTGATATTTGATACGTTACCTACGCAAAAAAGAGGCTTTTAATCGTTTGTGAAAAGCGGAAAAATACGAGAGAAACGCGAAAATTCGCGTGCGTAGAATATTTATTCGCACGCAAACGGTGCACACATTCGCGAAAAATATCAACAAACAAACATCGAATCGAAAGAGACATGAGAATTTTCCTATCATTTCAAAGGCTTTCCTCTATTCCTAGACTGTCCGGAAAATTATTCGTGGCTTTTCACGAGCTGAGTATCGACTGCGAACTTATATCGCGAACTCGCGATAAATCAAACATATTTACTGCGCCATAAAATACACCGGCTTCCGAATGTTAACATAGTGTTAAAATCGACGATAAAACTCTTTAACGAGTCATGCCGATTCAATGAGAGCTAATTCGGAGAGGATGCTCAGATAAGCTTTATTGACTATCGTATAAACACATGCTTAAATCAATATATGAATACAGAGCAATCTGTTACATGATTGAAAATTTATCACTAGTGTTTTGTTTATCTAACAATGATGTGAAATATCGATCGATTTACGAAAAATATGACTTATGTGTAGTATTTTTTAAATAAATTAGGCAATCGATTCAAAATTGCGTTCAGTGACTTATGACACAAAAAGAATCGAGTAATTTGGAATATGACTGTTGAAAGAAACTTAAAGCATGATCACAAAAAATATTAAAACTACGCTATTATAAAAATAAATCATTCCCATTGAAACTTATTGTTAGTATTATATTCGTAGGTACCTAAAATTTTAACAGAAATGATAAATTAGATCTCTTTGTCACGAAAAATGTTATTTGCTTCAATCAAGAGCAGATAAAACATATGACATTTAAACCAAAATATATATCAGTTCTCTTATTTTTATAAATCGTTTCTCTTATGCTCTGTATAATAATAGAATATCCTGTACAATTATATCGAAATTTTAACCAAACCATCGACATAAACAAACCAAATTGCCCAAACTGAGCAACACGCGTCGAGAGAAACGCTCGAATCCCCAAGAGATCGCCTCACAAAGGAAAGTCGCTCTGCAAAAAATACCAAAAAAAAAATCGAACTAGTGAAAAACGCGTCTTTTTCACTTTCGAAAACGTCCCCGTTCGAATGGCGACATTAATACATATTAGGGTAGCAATTGTTGAGCGAATGCACGACACATAATGATCCCATGTGTCACTGCGAAAGGAAAATCCTTCGTCATTCCGTTGCCGTCGTCTCGACGTCTCTCGCATATCGTATTATATTATTGCTGTAGTACAGTTGGATCATTTTATTTTCTATTTTATTGTTATATACAGGGGGGTGTGTTTTATTTTTTTATTCATTTCGCTCTCGGCGATGTTCGGTCGGTGGTGTGCGACCTCACAATGGACCGCGGCTCGCGAAATTTATGAATTGCCAACAGAAAGCTTTTCCAAACTGTAATATAATATAATGGAGCGTCGCATTTGTGTGAGACGCATTAAAAAAGAAAATCGTCTTTGTGTACCAAGATTAATAGGATGAATAAATGGGAAAACTATGTGTGATATATCATTTATACAACTTACTGATATTATATGTGATGATCGCGCTATAAATCCGAACGTTATAGAAGAAATATTTCGCCGAAAGAAACTACATAAATATGAGATGAATTTGATACGGTATAAATAACATTTTTTCCAGATATTCGGAATATTTTGATTTTTATATTAGATTAAATTTTTCAGTTTATCAGTCGATCTAATTTGAATTTTCAATTTACAGTCGACTGTTTCATCGTTTTTATCACATGTGAAAAATTCCTTAATATATTTCATCCATACTGTGAATACAGTATAGTTTTATTGTGACGTATCAAATAAATTCTACCGCTGAAAGGAGAGTAGCGTATTAAATGAATTATGTATGAAAGTATTTAAGATATAATAGTTGGGGCATAATTCTCTCTCGGATGAAGAAAAAAAAGAGAACTTATTAAGCGAGCAAAAAAGAAGCATCATTTGTATTCATATAATAAATTCAGTTCAAAGTTGACTTAGCGAAAAACTTATTTCGGTCTCGCTTTATTTTAAGCGCGAAAAGTGATAAACAGCTAAAAATACAATAAAATGCCACTTAGCCTTTTCATTACGATAAAAATATTCAGCACCACAACGTATTTATAAAATAGAATACGTACATACATTCAAACATAATTACATTATGTGTGCTCGAAAAACCGACCGCGTTATCGTGCATTCAAAGCCTCGAACATTTTTCTTTGCAAATATATTCGCATAACGCAAAGGGAGAGTGTTTTTCGTAATCTTTAAGCGTACCTCAAAGCTTTTTATATTTTTTTACTGTCTGTAAAGCGTATTCTTTACAGCTCACCTCGCTCGTTGCGTCTGTAAATAATACGACCGAAATGAAAACGAAACGCAGAAAAAAACACGCATAAATACGAAACTCTAGAATAATCAAGATTTACGGCGCACTTCGACAAATAGGCGATTCCCCTCTAAGTAAATAACGCATTCTTTATCCCATCAATTTTGAGGTATTAGTTTAATTAAACCACCGTCCCTTTGTTTTCATAGTGTATGAATTACGTCTTAATTTATTAATAAAACAGCTTTTTACTGCGCACTAAAACACCACCGCAAAGTTACGACCTTATGGCCGAATTTAAATCAAATTTTTCACACAAAATATCGCGTTGGGTGTGTTTTATTTTTTATAATTCGTTCGCAAACATAAATCGAACATATTAAAAAACGTACTGCGGCGACGACGCGAAATCGCGTTCCTGAAAAATCCTCCCTTTATAAAATATTTCTTCTTTTTTTCTTCTTGAGACGATCTTCAAACGCTCCTCGGAGACTCCTCTCACTTTAATATACAATATATAAGGCTTTTCAATAGGACATGAATACTTTTTATGAGTATTTTTAGAAAATCGTCGTCATAAAAACATTCTCATAGAAGAAATAAACAGATATGTAATGAAACACTATAAAAATCTATATTTTTTAATTAGATAAATCAAACTTGACTTCATACAAAATATTGAAAGTCGATTTATTTTTTAATTTTTATTTATACAAAAGTCTGTAATTATAATTTCTCACACAATATCAATATTTATTCTTAAATAATAAAATTTTATAAAAATATTACATCAAAGGCTCTTTTCCATGAATCATTAAGCGAAATGCCTTTCATATCACTACACGCCCTCAGTAACAAGGTTACGTCTAGTTTTCAATATATTCCATCAATATTAAAAGTCATATATTAAAAAAAACTAAAACATAAGCACATTACTGAACTTTTTCAATGAACACAATAACGAAATCATCCGCCTTTCACACAGTACATAAATCGACTTTCGTTACACATTCACCAGAAATGAAATCGCAATTTGTCAACTTTAACCTTTTAAAACCTTCATATTTTATCGAGTGTCCCTGTACAGTGTGCGATATTTTCCATTTTTTTCCTTCCATCTCTTCTTTCGTAGCTTTGACGACGGAAGCAAAAGTCCCACATTAAAAATTCATTCGTTCTCGTCGGGCGCGTCACCGAATTTTCCGGAGCGCGGAAAATCTCCTCCTCGGAGTTTTCCCTTCCGTCCTTAATTTAATTACGGCATCGGGAGAGGGTCTGAGGAGGCTTCGATAGTTGTTTTTGGGATGGTAGGGTGGACCGATTCGTCTTTCGGCTCGGTTTCAATACGTTTTTGTCAATGATGCTGTTCCCCCTCGACTTTCAGGGAAGGCTGCTTAATTCGACAGACGTCGCTTTTAGATCATGCTAATTGTCGTTGTTATGAGTCGAGGAATTCGATAGGGTTGTTATCTGAAATGTATATATTTTATTATGGTGACAGATTGAATTATCGATATCAAAAAGTATGTGATTAAATTAGAAATAGAAATAAATGATTAGCATATAAATTAATTTAAATGAAAAAAATCAGATAATATCTTAATACTATTGTGATCATTTCAAAATATTCAATTGTCGATATATTATAAATTATATATTTATAATTAATATGATGAAAAATTAAACGAACGCTCAAATCTTTTTCATATCGGAAATTAATTCAGAAATACATGGGCTAAAAAATTATTAAATCCATTAAAAATAACTCTAAACTATAAGAATTATTATCATTATTGACAATCAAATTGGTATAAAATTCGAACAAAGTTAAGAACTTGATATCAAATATTTTGATAGACCAAAATTATAATAATGATCACTCATTTTTTTTATATTTCTAGATGACATTGACTACTGATTGAGAAATGCTAATCAATGATAACCGAATACTTAGTATATTATTTAAATTCTATCCAGAGATGTTTCAAATACTGATCAGTGAAATTATTCCACTAGTTATTTTATAATGGCATCGAAATTTTCATGCAGCGGACTTTGAAAAATCGTCAAAAAACTCAAAAAATGTCAAAATCGCACATAACATTAGTGACTTTAAATAAAAGCATGTAGATAAAAGTGGGCACGTGTCACACGGGCGTCGGATCGCACTTTGTACAACGCCCTAGAGCGCTTGTCCCTTTCATCCAAAGTCCCCAGAGAAATCAAGGAATTGTTTGAATGCGAAACGTGGCCCATGTTTACACATTCGGACGACGACTGCTTTTATTGCATATTTTCTACTTAAAAAATAACAGAGGAAAAAAAAACGGCGTACACGACGACGCATTATATCCATTGTGCTCCGGCGGAAAAGCGCACAATTTTCCGGCGAAAATGCGCCTTCATATTTTATACGTTTTCCTTTATACACGTGTATATTATAATATACGCATCTACAAACGAATCAAATCGAAAATTCAATAATAAAAAGTCGAAAGCTTTCACTTAAAATATTTTTATGTACGGCTTCTATTAATCATCCATATATTTTTTCAATAAAGCAATAGTATGAAATACAAAAATTTCATCGAATCGTATTTATTTTTCGAAATCGACATTTTCTCGTTTATTTATTCCGGTATGTGAATACGTCACGATTCGGATAATCGGTTAATCGAATCGGCCCGGGGATAAGCGGATGCGTGCATATTGAAAAATTCGATTTTGAATTTTCATACGCGACCTATCTATTCGCTTCGCTCGAATAGTTATGAACGTGTGCGGGCGTCATCCAATGTATGTGTGGGGGCCTCTGAAATAAATTGGTGCGCAAACATTGCCGTAAACTGGTTAAGTGAATACACAAAGGTTTTGTTTGTCGACGGTTTACAATCATGGTTTTGTGCCGCGGTGCCGTGGCCCACTGGAGTGGATTCGATTTTGACAAATTTTTATACGCCTACAAAACACTTTGTATAAGTTTAATACCGTGAAATGTTTGCGTTGCGATAGTGTCGTGTGGCTGAAAAATTCGACGTTTGTTTATATTGAAAATTTTAATACGGCGAATTGGTGCGTAGAACGCGTGACATATCAAACACTTGTGTTTTCTAAAGAAATGGTTTCGTATTTAAAATGGAATATTTTTTGTATCTGTACAAATATTTTATTTCATATGAAAAAATCGGAACGACGAAAGACAGATACACATTAATATGAAAAAATAAATAAAATGAAAAAAAAAGCTCTCGACACTTTTCGATAACGCGTCCCACACGCAAATGTCCACATTAGCAATAACCGTAAAAAAATGAAACGAAACAACGCAGAAACGGCAACGAACAAAAACCGGACCAACTTTACGTCATTTTGCCCACATTGTTTACACGTACACGGTTGCTCGATTACTATCAAGCTTTTAACGTTACTAATCATCATCTTCGTAATATTATTAAAAACCCTCGGTTTCATCGTTCTGACCTACATACGCGTTATATTCAATTATTAACTGAAAAATATGAAAATTAATTGCATCATGATCGGCTGAAAATTGATTCTCTTCGTTCGCTATTTTTTTTATTTGGTATCATACAATGGTTATATTATTGGTGTGTGTATGATATATGAATTTTAATAAAATAATCCTACCGATTGTGTAGAGGCATAAAACATTTGTGAATACCGTGTCAAACATGTGTCCTCGTGATGATGAGTTTGAAACCTATCAGATCCTGGCAAAATCAAATGTTGATTTCTCAGTTGAAATGATAGCTAAATCATCTTTTTCAAATATATAATACATTTGATTCGAAATAGATGTTAATAAAATGCTTCACGGAATACTTTTTCTTTGTCTGCGTTGATAAATTCGATTGATTTTAACGCCATTTTTCGTGTACTAATATCACTCCTTGAAGTTTCTAATCTAGCTATTTTTAAATTTAATTATATATTAATTGGAAATCAATACCTGTAACAATAAATGAATGAATAATAAGACTTAAAATTGAAATATTTTCATATGTAAAAAACATTTGAACAAACTTTGCTTCTAACCCAACAAATTTTCTCTATAGAGCGAATTTTCATTTCGAACATTGCAGATTATTAAATACGATTCTACGGCCCTCGCATAAACCGAATTACAAAATATATGATAAAACTCGTGTGATACCGTTTATACGCCTTTTGTGCCGTTCGAGTGCGGTCCGCGTTGACGCGATTAAAAGCGGCCCGCGCTTTTACAGCCCCTGCAATAAAACCTGCTCATTTTCTGATTATGCCATTAAGCCTTGCACGATCGAGAATAATTCAAAAAGCCTCGATCGCATTACGACCCTCCGTCGGGGGATGTTAAACGATTCAAATTTTAGCAAATCGCGCGGTAAAAGCTGCACAGTTAACCCTCGTTCGGACGTAAAACCGACAAAGTGTAATACGCCGATTATATTAATTGATAATTCCGCGATGAGTTCGCTTTCACTTTGACGATGCTTTGTCGTTTGCCAAGTCGGTTTCCGTTGTGGGGATTCGAAAATAATTTTTATGGTGCTATTTTGAGTTTTAGTCTAATTGTATTTCTTCGGTTTGATTGTTTTAGTTGAGTAGGTGCGAAAGTGTTATCGAACGTCTATCCAGTTTAATTTAATTCGATTCGAAAATAGCTGTAATCCAAGCTAGATGATTTAAAATTAAATTTTCTCGAATTCAGCACACCGAACACAATAGAACGAAAGAATGCAGTTTATACCGAAAATATCCCATTAAATCCAGAAATACTGAATATTTCGTCTACAGAAGCTTCGTGTGAGATTTATCTCTCGAATCACTAAGCATACTATAAAATTTAAGTTTATTTTTTTAAACACATATAAAAGTAGACAATTTTGTGGTCATTAAACAATTTGTTTGATACTATCCGGTCTAGGAAGATAGAAGGGACCACCATTAATACGACGGAAAAAGATTAAAATGTATAGGAAATGATTCTTTTGAAATAGCTTCGTTTATTTTCTCACTGAAATGTGTGTCGTTGAATTACACATAATTATGTCGAAACACTGAAACCTTTTATTTCCCGATGAAAACATTATAAATTATTTACTTCCGTGTTTATAATTTCAGGTAAATAAAATCATTTGACATCAACATGAATATTGATATTATCAAATTGTACATATTGGATTAAGCGATTAACGTTACATTATTATACGATGGATTTCGGATCACATACACATGATAGGCTTTAACGTCCATTAAGCAACGTTCGATGTTGAATTATATGTACAAGGCTGCTATGTGTTGTCATTGATCGTAACATGTACAAGTATGTCCACAAACGTCAATTTATCGAAGTAAAATCATTTCAAAATTATGAGAATTTCTAAAATATATTAATCAAAAAGGATTTTAGATATAATGCGATAAAATGCCGGACTGAGTACACACTCGAACTGAGCTTTTTATATGAGCACCATTAATATTAAATATGAATATTCTGAAAGGACTCTCTTCGTGACCAGAAAATAATTCGAAAGCTTTCGAGATGCACTCTACACAACATTTTTTTTCCCATTGTACGTTTACTTTTAAAACGTCAAGCGCGATTGTTTGTCCTTTTGTCGCAATACACAATATTTTTCGATTCGTCGAGTGTTTTCCATTTTCGTACCTTTTCTTGGGGTTTTTGTTTTATTTTTTTGTTTATTTCTTCTCACAGAATAAAGACCGTCGTTTCCATTACGCCAACGCCAGGGTCGGCTTAATAATTCAGAGGCCCATTCTGAGGGCCAGACACAAATATTTGCGTCTGCAAGCGAGCCACTCTCTTGCAAATTGCAACGCGGCTCTGACGAAAAAGTTCATTACTGAGGCTATAAGAAAATAAACATTAAATTTTCATAAAAGTTGAAAATCGACCTCGTTACGAATCTGAGCGTTTTTTCAGATCTCGAAACGCTGCGAAGTACACAGGGTAATCTTTAATGGTTTTTCGGTTTTTTTCTCTCGCGTATTTCGCATGTGCCGTTGTTATATTAAAGAAAAGCGTCAACGGCAGCCGCGACAGGAAAAAATGAAACCGTTTTACGGTGTGAAAAGAAAGAAAATGACCTCCGACCACTTTTCATGCCACGAAATAATGCTTCGGAAAAACGATCTCCACGGTGAAAAGCGGCGTATTACTTCATAGGACGAAAAAAATCGCGTTGAAAAACAGTTTGCTTCGAAATTCGATCAGTTTTTCTACATCGGTAATCGCTAACGATCGCCGAAACTTTTTTCGGTCAAAGCTTTTATTTGACATCACAAAAGGAAAAGCTCTACTTGATGAAATATTTTTTTTCAGATAAACATTTTCGTGAAAATTCAATTCGACCCCCGCAAAGCATATTTGTGAAAAGAAAATAAATATTTGCTCTAAAGTCGGGAAGTATAAATCATATTTTTCCCTTTTAAGAATTGTTACTATTCCATTAAATATTTCAAGTTTCCAAGCGAGTGTGTGAAAACATTCGGGCAGAATTTGCAGCGCCTGTAAAAAACGCGAAAAAATGCGAACACTTTTACCCAAGTGCGATATACGGAAGTTTCGTCCAATATATCACAAAAGTATAACAGCATAATGGAAGCTCTATCGCTCTGCGAAAAAGGTAACTTTCAAAGTACGATATCGTCGAGCAAATTTGTCTCCAGTTCCAGCACAAAAAGCTTACATGATACATAATTTATTTAAAAGAGAACTTATCGGTATTAAACATCATCATATAAACGTTTTCAATATAGACGATTTTAATTTCTTGCAACACTAAATAAAATTATTATTTTCACGAATCGCTTCGAGGGTAATTATCAGCATTTTGAATATTATATCCTAAAATTCGGCTTAATTTAATTAAAATATTGTATTTGAATGTATACATTTTCGATAATTTTAATTAATAGGTTCGATCATCATGAAAAGTTTTAATGAAACATTTATTCTGTTAAAACAAACTCTCTTATTTATACACGATGCTTTATATAGAGCAGATTTTGGAACGATATAATAAAAAAGCGCAAAAAATCTATAAAACGACCTTAATCCATCATTTCCCGAGCAAAACACCTTTCATCTAATTTTTAATTCGCCTGGGCATGACTCGCGCTTGTGCCTACGCATTAGCGCTCATGATACGCGCTAAACACAACATAATACACAAATATAAATATATATTATATATAATAATATGCGTCGTGTGTACATAACATAAGACGTACATGAATAATTAATGACTATTTGCATATCATCGGAGCATACGTTGGCCGACTAATTAGCTGCTTTGATACTCTCGCGTGTAAACGAGCTCGCGTCAATTCAATTAAAACCGCCAAACTCAAATAAAAGAGATTCGCGGGCGATTCGTGTGTGTGTGATACGAGCCTAACTATGGCTTTGTCCGATTGTCGAGCACGTGTTCGATGCCGTTGAGATTTGAAGTAAATATTTGATATATTACAGGAGAATCTTCGTTGATTTATTAGTATATGATTAAAAATAATCAATTGAATGATTATATCAAAAATTAATTGTATTTCAATTAATGTGAAAAACCCATAAAAATATTAAATATTATTTTCATATTCTCGTGATGAATATTAATTTTAATATGGATTCTTGTTTGTAAACTTCTATGAAGTGCATCGTTTTCCAGTATGGATCGTATTATATGTAGAAGTCCCAGCTTGTAATTTCATTTACATTAATGTGAAATAATATTATCAAACATGTACGTATCAAATATATTAAATAAAATTCATACATTGCAAAAATACAAAACGAAACGAACTCGTAAAAAACCCGCATGCTTCGCATAGTATTTAATCAAAATTTAAAAATAATCCGAAAAAAAAACATCAGACGAAAAAATGCATACGTACCCACGTACGAAATATTCAACCTCAGGTACGCCTGTCATATTTTTGAAAAAAAAAAGGGGCTCCCCCCCGAAAAAGACAGAGGTACAGGGTCGGCTAAAAGCGTTCGCGCATTTTATTCATACCCCACTCCGTCTACACGTGAAATACAGCCTGCCGCGCAAAAGCCTTATTTTTTCAGCACCAATTCTACCAACGAAAAAGGCGCCCACGCTTTGCGATGATTGAAACAGACTACCTTCACATTTTTTCGCATTTCCGCGTTGCGTTCTTTTTTCCCGCCCTTTTGGCTTTTCGGAAAAGTTGATGCTTTCGATTCTTTCGATTGCATGCAGGTGTTGACTCTTGGGTGTTTAAGGTAAGCCACTATGTCTTCGTCACTGTATTAGACTTCATCAGGTCTTCCTAAATCAAGCAATCCCGCATATTGACTATGTTACGATATAAAACAATTTGTCTGTCATTTGAAACCGAAAAATTTATTCAATTTTAGATTATTTTTTCCGAAATTATATCCACGATACCAACCTGACAAAGTTATAGCCGTTTACCGTAAATCAAAAAATGCATTAGCTTTTAGTTTGTTATTTTCAATTGTCGTGCTCGAACTTTAACAGTTGATTACGCCCATATTAGTGAATCAAATGAAAAAAAGCACTTGTGGCTATATTATTTTGAAATTCTGTTTCATTTCAAAGATCAAACACTTTTAATTAAAAACTCTATAATATCTGTGCATTTGATTAATGTAATTACAAGTTGCTACAAATTTAACAGTAAAAAAAATCGAATAGTGAATAAAATCGCATTGGAAACTGTATTAGCATTTTACCCATTCTTCGCAGGTTCTTTTATCTTACACTCGAGCGATTGTTCTTTCGTTCGTCCCGCAAATGTTCAAAGACGGAACAAAAGACAGAACAAAAGTTTAATTAGTTGCCGTCGTATCGGTTCCCATCGCAGAGTGCATAAATGTACTAGAGTACGTTTGAAAGTATTTCTACTCAAAAAAGGAGGACATTTCTACGTGAAAAACCTAATTGTCAATGAAATTCAATTAAAGCAGCCCATTGAACATCAAAGTTGATCACAAATTTCCCTGCGTTTCAAAAACGAACGCCAAATTAAAAGAAATTGCGATCGAACTTTTTTTATACATGTACATAAATTTAAATCTAGCTCGTATAAGATGGATTAGTTTATTCTGGGTTATTTGCTCTCAGTTAATGATTTCTACGAAGGACTGCGTTTTCAATATTTTATAAAATATTTACACTAGTGAAAAAAATGTTCGATGTAGGTACCCATTTGTCCTTTGTTTTTTACTTTATATATGTATGTATGTACATATTCTAAAATTTTACACGGACAAAGGATTACTCCTTCATCTGGCGTAGAATATAACAAAATATTTCCAACAAAAGCTTCAAAAGTTTTATCGTCTTTATAAAAACTTCATTTTTACAGCTCCATATGAAAATGAAGGCTTAACGTTTAATTAAGTTTTGAGGAAATTTGTTAGTTCACGACAGGTTTAAACGTTGTAGCGTAAAATTAAAAATGAACTTTATTAATACTTTCAAACGTTATTTAATGGTGTACGATCGTAAGTTTAATACATGTACAATATTTTAATATGAAAATAAATTTTATTTTAACTTCATTGAAATATCTGCATTGAATAAAATCATAGTATCTATCGAAATAACGAAATATCAAATTAAGTTTTGAACTTCCTAGGAAACGTAAATCTAAAGCGATTTCTCATGATCGGTTTCACGTAAAATCATTTCAATACTCCCGATACTATGTAATAGTAAGTTTCCTAGTACGAAACGAACAACTGTCGAATGCGAACATTTATAAACAAAACCACAAACCATCGAATACCACATAACTTCAATAGAATATTTCAAATCGAATCGAACGTACGCGAAATAAGATTTTTGGTTTATACAGCAATCAATGATAAAACCATATTTCGATAACAAACCACGTATTCATCGACGATTTGAAATACCGCCGAAGCTCATTATACGAAAATACACTTTCTGCGAAGCGCAAATCAGTTTTTCCCGATATAACCGTGAAACGAATCGCGTTCGCGAAACGAAGAGTTCCGCTCGCACATGGGAGGTCGCCAGAGTGCACAATTGAATATGAGAAATGAAATTTATTTTCCCATATAATGGCAACGAAACTCTGTATTAATAGGCTTTTATTGGCCACGCTCTGGCGGGCTGCGGAGGGCCATCGTCGTCGAAAAATGTTAACGGCGCCTTTTCCATTTCGCGAAACGCGAACGTTCGATACTTATATTGTTTCAGCGTGGCTGGATTTATATGCCGCATCTGAAATTTTCAAACATTTCATAAGTACACTCGTCTACCACTTCATATTCCATTTATATTATACTACTAACAACGACTAAGCTGAGTGAAAATATTCTTGTGACGTGTCTACATCTATGCCGGCGGCTTAAAACAACATTTTTCTTATAAAAATGTTTTCATACATTATCAATTTTATCTTAATAATATGAAATTTCAATTGAAATAGATCAAAATAAAATATATTATGTATGAAGATATAATTTTTATGATGTATATTGTGTCATGCCACTGGAAGCTGATGGTCTAAGTATGGACACGTCATTAGACTAATCTTCAAAATAAGAAAAAAATAAATGAGTGAAACGGATATACGTATAATAGTAATATGTTAAACAATTTAATTCGAGGGATGAGTGTACTTTTGAATATATTTTGTGTGTGAGCGCAAGATCGCGAGTCGTTACCGTCCAACTTCAACAATAATGGCAGAATAAACAGAGTGGCTCGGTCGTAACGTAAAAACGTATAATAATAAAGATAAATGCGCTCGCTTTGTATGGATCGCGCAATGAAATCCGCAATAAAACATATATGGAACTTGTACGAATATGCGAACATGTCTACATGCATCTTGTAAGAAGGCGCGCTTGTAAGTATCGCAGTACTGAAGTGGTATCCCTTTTGAAATATTTGTCATACACGTCTTATATCTTATTGTTATCTATTGTAAACATTCCAGATTTATAATGGCAACTTGAGAAAATTTCACATGTATTGATATAAATTTATTTCTTTATCGTTCAACTTGATTTATATTTGAGTTATTTTAACCATCTTCTCGACTCTGATACTAAAGCGAATAGAATTTTTCAGTTCTTTTTATTTATTTGGATTTTTGATAATTTGCAAAAAATATGTTATTCGCTTGATTAATTGACTGATGGATATAATTAAAATGACGTTTTTTCATATTTCAAAAATAACGCATTTCAATTGAGAGAATATGCGAAAATCAACGCTTTCAGTGCCTACAATGCAACACTGTATACATTATGAAAACGTATAAACGTAAACATTTTAACATTGGAAATAACGATGCATCATCGTGTGCTCTCACATAAACTGAATGTAATCAACAATGCGTTATTCGAACGTTTGAGCATATAAAACCTCAATAGGGCGAACAGAAAAAAATCACGTTAAATAATTTCACCAGAACGCTAACAAATTTCATTTAGAGTGAACGTGCATTTATTTCACTACGAGAATTCATTGAATAAATAAATACCTCGATTTTAATTCAAAATTTTTATGATACTTTTTTTTTCAATTCGAACGAATTAAGAATTAATTAATACCATGAGAAGAGCATAATTATAACATTAATTATAGTTTATATTTGACAACTATTTTCGCGAAATAGCTGAGGAACAATATACTAGGAACTTCCAAACCCACCTTTCCTTACTTGATGCGAAAATCAGAAAAGAAGGAAGCTATCCCACAACCAATTAAATTTCATACTAATCCATAACCTATAGGTATTTTCCGATTCATTATGATTCCCTCATAATGCAAGAGAATAAATTCTACCTCCAAACAGATTATAAAGACTTTAAAACGGCACAGTTGAAGGAAAAAAACTCAACAACCAACAGCCGACTCAATTATGCAACAGCGGCGAAAATCCAGCCAGATTTTTAACGTCCTCGGTACAAATATGGCGGCTCCTTTCGGAAAAAAAATTACACGAGAGAATTTCGATATTGCCAAGCCGCCATCTGGGACAGGGACCCCCATCGGACATTAGGGCCCTCAAATTGTCCGCCCCGAAAATCGCAGTCGCCGTTTCTGGGGCGAAATTCGCATACGATTGGTACACGAGGGTACGCGAGGTAATGAAATTATAAATACGCTGACCTTTATTGCCGTCCGCGCGGGGGTCAGAAATTAATTAAAAATGTATATATTTTTATTGTTTAATTAATTTAATTGTCGGCAGTAAAGTTGCGCGTCCAATTCGGCGGCAATCGTCTTTAACGACGGCAATTATATACGCAATCGCGAGCGCTGCACGTGGACGCGTTATCGTGCGCGATGTGTGTAATACAAGGTTTATTCAATCGGATACAAAAGGTTTATTGTTATGTTTTAATGTGTAGGTTCATTTTGTAAAAGGCTCGTTTAATCAGAATATTATTCAATTTGATATTATGAAATTTCATGAGAATATGTTGGCTACCGAATGTATGTTTGGGGTTCGACTTAACCGGACATCTATGCTCAAGTAACTAGATAAACGTTCCGTTTAAAGACATATGAGTGTACGATTTTTCTCTCAATGTGTACTTTTGAAACTTTTCTAACCGAATTGGAAGATTCCACATATAAAATCCGTATAAGTTTCGTGGTGTTTTCACGTGTTGCTGTTAGACGTCGTCGATGAGTTTTACGCTTTTGGGTGGCTGGTGGCTCGTATAAATTTTCCTTTAAATGCGAAAACATGCAAACATAACCTTTCATTTTTTCACCGAATACCTTGTCGGACCCTTTTCATACTGACCGCTCATAAAATTTTCTTCTAATATATCCTGTCAGTTTTTAGAGGTTTTTATTTTACGAGCCTCGGAATACATTTTCTGTCCGTATTACTTTAATATTTATGGTTTGTGCTTAAGCGAGGTCATTACACGTAATATATTCTATAATACACCTCACTAGTGCGTATAAAACGGTTTAGAGTACATTTTTCTCGCTTTATGATAGTGTCTTATACGCTCCATCACGACTTCGTTGCATCGCGTCATAGTAAAAGTCGTTTAAAAATAAATAAATTATACTTTAACCTATATTTTTAGACAATGTATTATACAAATATTCAGACCACTGAGCAGATTCGAATACAATATTGACGTATCTATACCCTTTCAGAATCAATATTTCGGAAGAGTTTACAGTTCAGGTATTGTTAAGCCTCATCAATCTTAAAATTTAAATTAATTTAAAATCCTAACATAAATCATAGAAAATAACAGCTATTAACTCATATTTTGATACAACATGTGTAACATTCATATGTATGACCAAACGAATTTTCAAACCATTGAACGAATTCGAATACAATACACGTCTGAATTTTCTAAGCCTGGAAACATCATTCATGAACACTCGAGAAGAATTTGCACCAAAATAATGAAACTGCGTCAAACTTCAAATATCAAAACATAAACCATGAACAATAACGGCTAACAACGTCGAAATAAGCCATTGTCGTTGCGCACAAGCACTACAAAGTGCAGTCACAGTGCAGGAGAGTCGCATGGGCGAATAATTACGACACGTCCTTCGGGCAGCCGCCCTGGTTTGCTTTGAGGAAGGACCTCGATCCTTGGCCAGGGCCAAACAACCGTTGATTGGGCTCATTGTGAGGATCTGGTGCTGCTGGTCGTCCGAGTTTACACTGAGGTCTTACGCGATTGCTGGACGAATTAATTATTGTATCTTGCGGCGCTTTTCGCTCATAGTTTGGGTTTGGTTGTTGTATTTGTGGACGTTTGAAGGGATTTTTAGCCTGGATGAATTTTGTGTGAGAGATTTTGTACATCAACATGGTAATTGAATGATTATTTCGATGTGGTATTTATTGATTTCATTTGCGTATCTGACAAAGTCATACGTAAAAATTAAGTATGTGGGATGGAAGAAGTTGAAGCATTGTAATAATTAAGGCCACATAATATTAAATAAAATGTCGCTTTAATTTTATATACATTTGATAATATGAAGAGATCGGTTTATCTCGAGTTTTGCTCCGGTGATATGAAAAAATAATCGTATTTGTAAAAGGGTGTTTTTTATGACTTATGGTTTTACCTTTGAGGATTTCCAAGATGAAAAAATCAAGCTTTTTACATATGAAAATTTTTAATATTTTTTCTTTTTAAATATTTACGGAGTTAGGTAGTATGTAGAAAAATAAATGAAGTAATATGTTGAGCACAATAAAAAATAATCTTTCTAGAAATACATCAAATACAAACAGATTTTCATTTGATCCGATGTTTAAACACATAAATGAAAATAAACAATCCGAACACGATTCGTCCGACGCGAAAACAATAAGAACGAGCCATCCGAACGAAACGACTTAATTAAGGCGAACGAATTCAAATTGAAACGACACCGCCTTCGAAAGCCCTCAGAATATCTAAATCGAAATCGACCCCCACACCTAAACTAAAAATATACCAAAAACTACAAACCCTTCAAACCTAAAAAACCACCCACCGGGACTCCGAGTTGGAAAAAGTCAGAAAAATCGGCGGTGCGGTACTAGAGGGGCGCCGATGATTTTTTGAGGATATCATACGTACAACTGGGTAATATTTCGCTGTTCCGACACACAAAAGAATTATGAGGCTGCCGTTTCGGGATCTGGTCGTTTCGTTTCGGGATCTGGCCACTGCGTGTATTCAGTTCGTTGGTACCTTTGTTCGTTTCTTTTCCGGTCATAAATCGTGGCGCCCGATCACTTTCAGCGCTCGCTCGAAAACTTTTCCGTTCGTCCCGTTCTCGTTTCAGCCGTTTTCTGACAGTTTTTCTGTTTTTTTTTTTTTGAGTGATTAAAGGTCGATTCAGACACATCAGTGTCGTATTTAATTAATTTTGTAATTTGAAATTTTTTTTTTTTCAAATTCAATAAGCATCTTTATGTGATTTTATTAACTTTGTTATTAAAAAACGAGATTTTTTGAATAAAAATGTATTTCATAAATCAATAAAATTCGAAGTTATTTTAAAATTTCAATGAAAATCCGTTAAAATTTTATATTCTATATGAAACTGCAACTTTAACTTAATCGTCTAAGAAGCTTACCCAGTTTGTAATACTTATGTTTTACGCAAATTACTCGGCTATTGAATTCATAAGTACAAGGTATTACTATAATAGAAATTTAATCAATATTTTGAATAAAATAATTATTCGATCAAAACTAATCTTCTACATATATGAATCAAAAATAACCGATGGATGCACTTCATAAACTTTTTAACGATTTATCATTTCACCATGAAACTTTTCAGAATTATTTTGCAACTGCATACATACATATCTGGAATGCTTTTTGCATCATTACCATTCACCATCTACAACATTTCTAACTTTGACGTTTAACAAGGGAAGTCTTGCCGTAGCAAAAATATAGCAATCATTAGGCATGACCAACACATGCAATGTGATTACAACAGTTCACAATAATTAAAATTCCATAGAATCTCAAACAATATCTAATCACAGAAACCAGTAGAATTTTGTTGAAGTAAAATTATTTTGAATAAAATACTTACTAAATACGAGTAAAATGATCAGTATCGAAACTTTTGATTTTGCTTCATTAGCGGCATAAATATGATTCACACAATTGCATATAAGATTTTAATGTAAGAGCATTTCTAACATAGGAATTGTTGGATTTATGCAACGGACTCAAAGTGAAAGGCACGTAAAAGCGCGGATAGGATGGGCGGGTCCGAGGGGAGGCTGGCTTTTGTTTTAATGTCGGTGCCTTGTTTGTATTCACAATCGCCGCGGGAATAATGAAGTTGAAAACGTAAACAAAATTTGAATTTCGGAGTGCAATCGAGTCGAAAAACATAACAAGATCAGTATGAATTATTTAAAAAAATCCGAGCTCTTTTTTATACCGCGCTACGGGCGGCGCCCCGCGACCTGCTCGAATACATTTAAATAAATCATTGTGAATTTTTTTTCGGGAATAGAGCTCGGATGATACTTTTTTTCGCGTACACGTATACATAGATTCGTTTTATTTTATTTCAGACGGTGAGTAAAATCGCTGAAGGCGAACGCAAATTAATTCCAGTGGGCGCTTCCCCTTTTCGCGAAATCCTTCACAATTGCAAAATCAATACGATTTGCATTTTTTCCTTCAAATAAAATTGGTCCATACTTCTCGCAAAAGTGTCAAGCAGAGCTTTGATATTAAAATATGACGAACGTAACAAATTCTCAAATCTATCCATCAAAGATTCGAGTGGGCATTTAATAGTGTGACTTGTAGAGCGACTGGCATCAATATTTTTCAAGATATAAAAACCAACTACACTCGACCCAAATAAGACGATAAACTTCTCAACCAAGTTTTCTAAAAATATAATAGATTTAGATGCAGTTAAAAGTCGATCCACATAATTTCCAACACAGACAAAATCAGGATCGACGTTTTAAGTGCGCTCGGCTCCGATGACGTGAAACGCTCATCCTGGCGTTATTCGATTTTTCAATAGCAAGTACAATTTCCAACTATGATACTGAAGTGTTATACCTGTCGCGTCGTGCAATTAGAGCCATTGTAACGAAACTCGCGCCGAACTGAAAAGCCTTGTCGAATCCGATAATTCGAAAAAAGCGCGCGAAAAAAAATGGCGGGAACGCAAAAACGCGGGAAACAATGGCGGAATTCAATTATCAGTTACACACGCAAATTTCGAAACGCGAAACGTCGTTAGGATTACGTCGCTTAATTGATCATTTGTTTGTGTGTCAACGCACACTAGTTTACGTATAATTTGTAGTGAATTTTTTCAGTGTTTTTCAATTTTTTCTTTCAAATATTAAAAAAATAATTTAACCCTTATCGCAATTCCGAAATCTATTAAATATTTTTAGATTCTATTTGGTTATCTAGAACGGTATTAATACAAAAAATATATTCTTTATTCTTCATTCGTACGTACATTGAATCAAAATAATCTAAATCATAATGTAAAAAATAAATTCGAAATCATATTTGAAAACTGACAATTTAGAACCACTAGTTAGCAGTGTATTTTTATATTAATTGCGTTGAGCTTTCGCTTTGTCGTTTCCGATTAATTATTTAGATTTATCGCGCTCAATTAGTGCCGGTATTAATTTAAATATTAGAGTATGTGTGTTTCAAAACAACGAATGAAATCAATTATTCGATTATGATAATTGAAATTAGTTGATATTTGCTGTGTTGGTTTCATTCAACGTAGGCTTAATGTAAATTTTATTTTTTATGGCAATAGTACCGTGTTGAAAATTTGTCTAATTTCAATAATTAATAATTTCATATAATTTATTTTATTTTAATAATAATTTTCGCCTTATATTATACGTATCCTGAAATTCATCTTCGTCCTTTTCCGCGAAATACGGCGTTACACCTTCACCCGTATAATTCTTCTCGCTTTATTAAAGACGTAATATCACCTTCGGGAATAAAGAAAAACTTTATCAAGAATTTTCATTAGTCTAATTAATTCTTGAGCGGAACGAGGAATCGCAACGAAAAAAAGTAAGTTTTAATTGGCGAGAGCATACCCCGGTCCGCGCCCGGTTGAATTTCAACAGAAAACTAGAATTTTTTACTAATCAAATTTCATCCCCATTCGAGAGCAGCAGTAATGAGTTTGCCAGATAGAGCAAGAAGGAAAACTAGCTCATCTCCTGAAAGCATTTCTCGAAAAATTATCTTCAGTGGCTTTTTGCACCTCGGCGAAAGCTCGGCGTCCGAGTTCTCATCTTTGACGATAACAAATAGCCTCCGTCGGAAGCCGGAGAGGAAAAAAATGACGCTTTTCTAGCAAATGAACTTCCTGCCGCAGATAGTTGCAGTTCGTCGACGGATAAGTTACACTTTGCCAAAAAGTCGACTGGCTGAAGCTGAAAGAATGGAAAATTGGAATGCGGTCGAGGATCCGATCGCGAAGTGCAACGAGTGCACGCTGGGACCGAATGTGGAGGATTCGAATTTTTAAATTTTTAGTTTATTTACATCAGCTGAAACTAAAACTGACTCTTCGATTTGATCTCTTCGTAGGAATTAAGTCACATCGAATCGGGGGCTTATCTCGAGTCTTGGCTTTTCCATACCGGGTGGTTATCTCATGTGAAATAATAAAGTTTATTTTGAATTAGGAAAATTTTATGTTATGATACTTAAGAGTCATAGCTATTATGAGATTAAATAAGATTTGGTAGGGTCAAATTTGTATTTAGATAATATTGACTTTTATTCAGGTCAGGTTGTATTGAATATATTATAATAGTATGGTTGCTATTTAGTTTGTTAGTTTTAATGTCGTTCCCATAGTCTCCACTCTACAGGTACTACAACTTTTTTACTGATTCGTTGAAATGAGTCTATTTTTTTATGAAAATCATATTTGCTCGATGAAAATACGTTAGGGTATCTATGTATTAATATTATTGCACAAGGATAAGAAATTTCTAGCTGCACTACTGCATCTACTCAAAGGATAAGCTTAGGGTTCGTAAGGATTCGCCTTTGCAGGTGGTGAATGTGAATCTCGGACGTTTTGCGCGAATTACAATCTCGCTTGAATGCATTCGTGAACTGCTTGCAATCTCGGATTGCCGTTTCATATGTGCGAAGTCGAAATTATTGTATTGGTTTCGTTTGCCTGAACTAACGACATGAAAGTGCATATACGAATATTAAATCGATTTTGTCCATAGTGCATGCAATTAAGTCGGATAAAATTGGAGTTGAAATTGTTTCAATTTTAATGACATTACCATTAACGAGTGTTTCGTTGTGTATTCGTAATGTGTTTGTTATGAAATGTACATTTTATTTCGAAATTAATATTAAGCTGTAATCAAGTGCCAATTGATGCTGCGTATAGCAACGTTTTTCTCAAACCTAACTGATGAGAGAATTTACTCGGGGATTGAGCTAAATATAAATTATACGTTACGTAAAATAATTTGAGTATCGATTACAAATTCAGTAATATGATATCGGTATACAAAATATCGTTTTCATTTTCAAACCAATATAGTCTGTATAATTAAGTAGAGTTATATTATTTCAGTGTAATTAAGTTAAATGCATTTTCATTACTGATAATGTATTTTGCTTCTCATTGTAATACATATTAATAACCGACACAACACATTGTGATTCGCATGAAATTTATTTGATGAAAATACATTGAAATTATTCGATCGTGATTATAACAGTGAGACAAAAACTCGTTCAGCATTTGTTAAACACAAATTTTAATAGACATGTCATCTATCGTCGCTACCCTACATTAATCATACTGTCACACGAACCTAATTTAATGGTTGTATTTCATATCTGGAAAAAACAAATATACACGTCCCGTCGCAAAGTTAATTTATGAACCGTCAAACGAATCAAACACAATGTACAATATCGGACGTTAATTTTGAATAGTGACAATTAAACCAAGTTTTATTCGCTCGGCTTCAATTAGTTTCAATTTAAAATTTTACGACACCGGCGGCATTATAAATTGTTTTACAGTCTCGAGAAGCGACGTTTGCTTCTTAATTTTTTATTGCAACGATCATAAAAAAGTGTAATAATTGCGTTTATATAGAGACATTACACAGACTCGTCCCCAAACGGGACGACTTTACAACCGATTTAAATAATGATCGGCCTGAGCGACGAACTGAAAAAAATTCAAAGGCACTCCCGACCATAAATACAAATCGTAATTGCCTCCAGAGCCCCTTGGAATCTGATAGGGAGAGATAGAGTCGTTAATTTTCAATATCGATGCCGATTTATAAACGCTGCTTTCGAGAAATGCCGGCAATCGAACGGTTTTGTCTCGAGCTTTGTCTGTGTAAAATTCTGCTTTTATATCGGTTAATTGCTTTCGGCTTTCAGTGGGACATGGATGTGTATCGTCGATAGCAATCTTTGCGATGAAAATATCGAATGTCTTGAGAAAGTGCAACAATATCTACTTTTATATCGCTATATCGAGAGTCGTTCGATTGGAACGTGTATCAATTTCCTTTAGGCGAGAATTCTTCTTGCCGTATTGGAATTTTCCGATTGTGAGTGCGTATATCGGTGTTTTGTCGATTGTGTAAAAATAGAATATTGATTCGTAAATTAAATAACGTTTTGTATATGTATGAAGTTTTATTAGTCATTAAAATTTCATCCGCTTCGAAACTATGACTTCACAGCGATTCGTTGCAGCTGTGACGAATGAAAATATGAAAGTGCAAGCATCTAACAATAACTTTTCCGAAAGACATTTCCCATTAAAATGGAATAAAACGGATCCAAAGAAGAGACAACGATGTAAAAGTTTATATCGTTTAATTTGAAACGACGTAAAACAACCAAATTGAAAACTTACAGATTTTATTTGTTTCATCTGCGAAATATATAAAACATACCAAACAGTCGTATTTTCTCAATAAAAAATATTTGAAACAAATTTATAAAGTTAAAGTAAAATTTGTATAAACGGGCATTTGACATAAAAATACACAATAATTCAGAAAGCCGTATATAAAAGACATTCAAATTTTATATGACCATAGTACGATTTTGATGCTTTTTAGTGTCGACAATAAAGAGTCAACTCTAATATAAATTCATGTCTCGGCATGTCGCTATATTTCATTAAAACAATACGACGAAGCGGAAAAACGACGTTTCGTTACTATCATATAAAATATACATACAACACACAAACTCCTGAGTAGATAGGTACATGAGAGCGAAAAGTTCCGAATAAAAATGCACGGCAACAGTCGCACAATCTTCCTATTTTTCCCCTTCAACTCATACCCCATGTCTGTCTATATTTTTAATACGAAAAGTTTTCCATTGTCATAAGGAGAAAAAGTGACAGATTTCCGAAAGTTTATCCTGAATGACTAATGACGTGCGTGAGATCCGCCTTTGCCTAACCGACAAATCCGCATATAACAAGTTCACAAACTTATTTCACTCCACTGAAATAATCCGAGGAAACTGCTCAATGTAAACCTATTTTCGTTCTGGAAATATTATCGTTCAATATTTACATTCCGTTCGTATAAGTGTTGTATTTGATTGGCAGTAAAACCGTTTTCGATGAAAAAAAACATTCGTTAATAATTTACGCGCCATTGTTTGACATATGAACGACGCATGCTTTCAAATATATGGCACATAAAACATGCATAGGAATTGTGAATATTTTACGTTATTATTTTTTCGATGTGAATATGTCTTATTTTTCGCCTCTGGTGTGAAAAAATGTCGTAAAAAATCAATATCTAGACAAGCTTCCAGTTCAATTACACTGTCAATAAATTAGAACGAAACTCAAATCGATTTGTTGAAATTTGTAAGAAAAATTCAAGTGACAGCTCACTCACAGATACTCGAAATAAGTTATGCGATACGTTGCTCGATTTATAATACGAACATAAAAAATAATAATAACATACGTATATTTCAATCATACTGTTACATCAAGTAATGCATTCCCTACGAAGAAACGTTCCAAATTCGACTCGGAAAGTTCTATAACGAGGATTCGAACGAAATTTATGCGACTAATTCGATCAATTCATGCAAAATGAAACCAAAATCGTGCATAATACATTCCTCCAATAATACAGTAGGGAGATTTCAATCTTCGTCAATTCATCCTATCTCCCCCCGTCCTATCGAAGCTCGTTAAAAAGGCATTAATATTATTTTTTTGATCGATTTCCTTTCCGTGGATGATTATTTCCGATTATTCCACGATTTAAATGGCAAATTGTGTAACGAGGAGGTCTTTATAAGCTTCGACGTAAAATGGGACATCGTCGAAGCGATTAACATTGAACGCACATCAAATTATAAATTAGTCATGAATCTTGATTACGCTTTAAGCTTTCGATTAGATATTGGACGTTTACCATGCAATAATTGTAAATAAACAACCATGTGGAGTAAGAAGCTTCTCGCATGAGGCTGGGGAATTAAAATTGCGAATAGAGGAGCCTTCGCGTACATATAAAATCACAAAAGACGTTAGCATATAAAAAAGAGAGCGAATAGAGAAAGCAACGAAAGAAATAAGAAAGGTTTCCGACGCCAACAATATAAAGGGAGAAAACTTTATATAAGCTTTCTGTTACATTGAAGGAAATGTTTGCGGATTTTCTTACTATAAAAACAACAATGGTGAGAGAGATTTTTATATTTCTAAACGTGAGTCGTATAAAATTTAAAATGGCACAGTAATGAAAGTATTTCGAGCATATGAAAAACATCTCTATACATTTAAATTCAATTAGCACAATAAACTTTTTAAACTCGCTTAAAAACTTAAATCGCATAATAATCTCATATAACGATTGAAAAGACCAAGGGGTACAAATGACATTTTTGCCGAAACTGAGTTATGCACAGGGATCGCTTCTATACACGCTCATTTATTTGGTGACAAAAGGATATAAACGAATTCAGAACGTGTACCTCAATATATCATCAAATCACTCGACCTCCTCCTAGATACATATTCAACTTTGAGCGCTCTTTTTTCGAAATCACCACAGAGTCACTTGTACCCCTTGAATTTTTCAGTCGGCATACGTAAAAAACTTTTCAACGAAATCACAGACGAACACAAGCATCAAAGCAGCAACCCTTCCTCGACAACAACCCCTCAAGTCCTTCCATACGAGAGATAAACATCGTCAACGTCACTCGAGACACAGTCGGCATGAACACCATCAATTATCATCACACTCGCACAACGCCTCCCCCGTACAACACGCGATATCCGAACCCCGACAATTTCCGTCTGCCGATCCTCACTCTGGACTGCATTTCGCATCATAATTTGTGCACAGCGGATTCGTTACGCCAATTAAACGCGGCCCAATCGCTATTTAACCATCCGAATAATTCGATCGTGCGACGATCTCCTGCCGAGACGCAATACTTCGGGATTGAAACACGCGTGGCTCGAATAATGCGATCGTTAAGCATTGTGTTCGAATTCGAATTATTGGCGCGAAATTTAATACGGGAGGTGATCGTTGAGTTTCGATTCAGAATTTAATTTTATCGACGCAGAAAATTCTAAAGGGATTGACAGTTGTGCGCAGTGAAATTAAATAGTGTTGAGTTTCGATTGAATGTGAAATTTAATACGGGAGGTGATCGTTGAGTTTCGATTCAGAATTTAATTTTATCGACGCAGAAAATTCTAAAGGGATTGACAGTTGTGCGCAGTGAAATTAAATAGTGTTGAGTTTCGATTGAATGTGATTTTTTTTTTTTGGTACAAATATATTTTATTAATATCATATTCAATACAGTACAGAGATGGCTCGTTTATGCCGTAATATACTACAGTTTTACAATGGTGTTATAAAATAATAGTTACAATTATTTTCAGATAAATAATAGAATTATTCACATTATCATGGAATAAAAATTATGAAATTATAAAGTGTAACCTTTCAAAACGAGCATAATTATTACGGTAATGTTAGCACTTGTCAATTGAAATTATATTTTATGAATAACGAAAAGCTGAAATGCTACATAGGTATGTCACAATATTTCCCATCTTGTTACTCGCAATGTGAAACATCAATCGTTAAGAGAATATTTTTTTCATATTTTGTTTTGGTCGCTATGTGAATTACTAGTTATGCGAGCTTTTCAAAAAAATATCAGAAAACCTTCAGTATCATGAATTTAAATAGATTTTTCCATTACTAATTGTAAGTAAAAATCTATGTATGTAAGTATTATTAGGATATAACGTATGCTTTTTCGGTGACTATTTTTTTAATCATATGTATTATAGTTCGAAATCTTTACTCTATTCATATCTATCTACCTATATATTGATCTAGTGAACAAATTGACTACGAAAAAATACATTCATATAAAATATTAAAAAAAAACCAGCTTTATTCCAAACGCGACGTTTATTCCAGAGCCTCCGAATCGACATCCGAATTTCCACCGCGTCTCGTTCGAAGGAGGCTTTGTTCCCTAGGCTGGTTATCCTGTTTTGTATGCATTGCGGCCAAAATCGATGCGTAAAAGCTCGAAATATGACGAATAACGAAAGTCAGACAATTTCACGCTCGCCGAAGCGCGCCAACCCCGCGAAAAGTGGTATGCGGACGTCGACGGGCTAAGGGGACGAAAACGACATGACTATGGTGGAGACGAAGGTGGCTGGTGGATTCCACTAATGATGTGGTGCATCCGTCTCCGTCCCCCGAGGGTTGCAGCCGCGCCGTGGATTGTTTGCGTCTTCGGAATTTCAGAAATTTCCACGAAGAAAGATGGTCGCGCAGATTAAAGTGTCTCCGGTTCAATCTCGCCGTTGTATTAAAGTGTATCAAATTTTTCCGTGGAAAATCGGGTCAGATTCTGATGTGATGTTTCGCTGTGCGAGTTTGATGTAATGGGTTCGAATCTAGGGCGAGGGTTTTGATTATGATATTATGTTGATCCGGATTCATTGTTTTTTTTTTGTATATGAAGTGGATTTGATATTAAATTTATTTTTATAAATAATTCGAGTTGTATAAAGTCGAGAAGAGATTGATAAATCCCTGAATTACAGACGAATTATACCCGTAATATAAAACTCAGAACGGGGGAAAAAAGTAGAACACAACGACCAGCGGATAAGAAAATACAATTAATTATTTAAATTTTCCTTTGTGTATTTTTTACTTAAAGGCAAAAAATGAAAATTTTAAACGTTTCGGTTCATATGCCGGGCTTATCAAAGCAAACATAAAAAGATGGGGATGAGTCGGCAACAAAAAATTGAAAAAATATGGAAAAAAAGTAAAAACGAATTCGACTCATACAGAAAGCGCTCGGCGTGCTAGAAAAAAATCGACGTAGCCAGCAAAACAATTATCTTGGTTGAAAGTAATGCGCCGAAAAGGTTTATTATCCGAAACAGCAAAAAATACACATATTTACAATACATTTTAATACGAGCATTTTTCATTACACTCCGTAGCTTAAAATTCATACGAAAACTCTTCAGCTTCGTTCAACATACGTGCTCTTATATGAAAAGCATCATGAATAATACTTTCACATGTTCAAAATATACACACATACATAAATAATTATTGACCTATCTTCGAGTAACATTTATCGACAATCGATTAAATAATTCATGCGAATTTTCCGCTCGATGTTTGGATAATTTCTAAAAGTTGAAGAAGTCGTATAATAATTCCTTAATTCCCCTAAAGCGGAACGGGTCTGGAAGTGGGTTTTCCCGGTCAATTGAACCCGTCGACGACCATGGCTTTCCCAGGAGACCCCATCGCATTAATGTCCCCTGTAAAGCCTCCCCCGACGACTATTATGACACCCCCCACTTCCCCGACCTATTATTCACAATTAGCATTAAAACTTTTCAGGCAACCTCAAAGACCCCGAATAAATCTCGGCTTTCTGAAACCATTAAGACTCGGACGTCCCACGAGTGACGCGTGACTTCCAATCGACGATAACTCCAAAAGATTTCACATAAGCCCTTCAAAGATAAATATGATTACAGATTAACTCAATTTTTCGAAAAACATGAGATTTAGATTTTAAATTACTTGGTATATTCGTAACTTTCTATGTGTATGAATAAAGATATGTAGATACCATTAAATGGCAAAATTCGTTTGGCCATCTGCTTGTAAATCATTAATTTCATAAGCCATTTTGTTTAATCCTATACTATAATGTAAATTTATCTCATCTATAACTTATTATAAACAAAATTTGTATGATTATAATTCATGGAAAATGAAATAGTGAAGACAATTACGAGAATGTCGTTTGAAAACACATTTGATCGTTTTTCTCAACTTCTTACTTTATGGAACTAGTCGCGCTTAGCTTTGAAATACTCATATGTATGTATATTCCGCGAAAGTCTTTTATAACTTGCATAATAAATGTTTTGATTTCATCAACGTCGAAATGTTGAACGAAAAAAGCGCGAAAAAACATAGTGCGTAAAGAAATAAGCTTTTTAAGGGGTGGAAAAAATTACATGACTTTTGTTTTTCTGCGGCCGTAACAGAAGGCGTCGAAATTATTATGGATCTTTTAAGCCTCGCACATTTCATCCTTTTTTTTTTAGGTAGTATTATTATACGCGTATGGAGGGATTCTGAAAATGGAGGGTGTTCGTTCGCGCGTCGAGAAAATGTGTCGAAAATCTATAAACGGTGTAAATCAACGTAATTCAATTTCCAATGGGAAATGTGAGCCGCGAGCCATATTCGCACACGGCGTGGTTGAAATATTCTTGTTTACCATACACCGAACATCCGTAGAATACGTTGTTGTGTGAGGAATTTTCGAGGCGGTCGCGTATCCGAATAAAAAGTTCCTGAAATATTTATTACTCGTATGAAAGACGGAATTTTGAAACATTAAACCCGTTTTCGCGTAAAATTCGTCACTAATGTTGCGTGTAAATTTTACTTCATCGATATTATTATATAAGTTTACAATAAACAATATGCTTCAGAATCTTAATAACATATTAGCTGATTTTTTTCACTAAACAATTTGAATAAATTATATGATTCGTTATAGAAATGGTGACGTACCGAAATTCAAATATTAATTCAGCTCTCGAAACGTTTCTGTCTCGATTCCTTAACCTGCAGCAATTGATTTAATGGCAATATGGTGTAGTTTAATAAAATATTTGTCTATCAATACACCTACATACAAGTATGTTAACTCTGTAGGAGTCTGCTGATTTGAACAAATATTCAATTTGCTCTCGAGAAGCACAGTGAAGGATTATATCTCTCTACTTTATTTACGAGACTACAAATATTTCAGATTTGAATTTCGAATCGCAACATGATTCTGAGAGTTTAAATTTGGTATTTGCGTTGGAGTAACATATAAAGTTTCAATGGATCGTACCGAAGAAACATTCGGTAGATAATTTTCGATTAACCTTTGTTACGCATAATTTTCAATTTTCATCTGAAATTTCGATACTCTATATATTTTAAGCCTCTTTTCAAATAATTTGTTCATGAATTTAATTGGTTAATTATTCAATATTTTATCAAAAATAATATTGTATTTAAGAACGACTTTCGATCGTTCTTTAAGTACTCATCTCAAATTTTACGTAGGAGTTGATAATTTTCATTTTAAAGAATTTGAATGCGTTAGCAATGAAATTAGAGATGAGAACTCTATTTATTTATTACAGGTAACGTGTATCCAATTACTTTTCAGTAAGAGTCACATACAAAACAGATTACACATATGTACATTTGCATATTAAGAAACATATGGATAAAAACATTATCTCGTGACGATTTGATGAAATATATCATCAAATCACTAATTCCTTTTATAACATATGTAGACTCAACTTTGAATGTGATTTCCTTGAAATCGCTAACTCTACTGAAACCGCAGTCGACTTTAACACGCGTCATACACAAAATCATCTCGAGTGCGTCCACAAAAACACTCGTATCAAAAATAGGAAAATTTTTAAAGGCGACTCATACATTTCCTTACAAAATCGTGAATCAACACGGAGACCATCGCAACAAATCCGGCCCATAAAAAGCGTCTAACCGCATAACAAACATGCACTCCGGCGAGCAAACACAAACGACGACATCAGTATTTCATCCCCTTCGCCTCGGAGCACATCGCTGTAAGACAATATCGTATACAAACACCGTCGTTTCGACGACTTCCACAAACTGGAAGGGTGTGAGTCGCACAGATTGATGTTCGCCAAAGTGTTGTAGAAGGTGGATTTAGTGCGTCCTCTTCCCCGGTACATCCTTTACCCGGCGAACCTCGTTCGTCATTGTCTCCTTATTTAGTGCAGCGAATACCGGGGGCGAGGATTCCTAGTTGGATGTATGGGGGATGGATGATGGTTAGTAAGTTGAGATGACGGTGTTCGGATGTGGGAGTCGATGGGTGTTTATGGCGCTTTTCAGGTATGATGAATTGCACGCGTGCATTCGCCTAATGGATGTCGACGGTGTTGCGGATTAATCGATCTTGTTTGTTCGGGATGAGTTATATGTATTGCGAATTGTGGTTGTTTGGATTGGTTGGTTATGTCTATAGATTAATTGGGGTTTTATTGTATTTTTATAATATAGAATGTCACGTGTGTTTTTTTTTGGTGAAAACGTATCCGAATCATGAGCGTATAACTATAAGCGTACCGTCAATATTCACCAAAATACATGATATGCGTTTTTTTTTCATAAATTAAAAAATCAATAAAGGTGTGCTACAAAAATAATCACGAGGTAATAATTTAGTATCTGTATAAAATACAAGATGTTTGCAAAATTTTATACTTTAAATCATATTCACGATGACTAGAATTACAGTGACAGGGGGAAAAACATAATTCGACTTATGAGAGTTAGAAAATCTTTTTTTTTTTCACCCTCTTTTTTATCTTTCACCTTCCCTTTTCTTCGTCTTAACTGACGAAAGAAGAAAATACACAATAGTAGAAAAAAATTCAGACGTATTCAAGTCGAATAACACCCTCTTTTTTCTCTACTATAAGAGTTACCACAAATCCGATTTAAAATCAAAAAAATTCAGACGAAAACCATCCATAATTACTTCACAGAACTATCACCAATTCTACTCAAATATAATATTATTTCGAATCACTTATATAACAACCGGATTCAATTCCTGTTAACTACAGAATCACCGATGATAATGCGCTTCTACAGAAAAACAGATTAATCAAATAAAACAATACGAACATTTCGTCGGATAAACCGATATTTTTAGACGGGAAAATACGTCATCGAGCACACACACGTGCAAAATTGATACGATGCATCGAACTGTGCACAAAAGCATCAATCATTCGAATTCGGATCGCACGTGTAATAATAACCGTAGTTGGAAAAGCTGTCGGGGAAAAAGTTGCATCGTCGGTGAGGACACGCGTAGGCGTCACGTTACCGCGAAATTGATGAATCGGAAATTTAATATTGCGGTTACGAGCACTTTTAGCTATTTATATGTATATATTAGACTCATACTGTACTCGTTTTTCCGTGTGAAAATCGCACCGGTGCCCTCGAACAATTCGATTTATTATGTGACAAATTCCGATGGGTTCTATTGATGGTTTGGCTGTGAGACGGCAGAACGTTGATTGGCGCCGTTGTTTTGTTTTTAGTTGAAAGTTTTTAAAATTTTCGATGCTCGTATTGCTAAATAAACGAATGAAAAAAATGTTTAAATGAGAGTATTGTTGATGTTGTGTTTCGGGCCACAATCGATTGAATTTTACTGAAAGCGTTTGCATAAAAAAAATGGTTGTTCGAAATTTAATTTTCGCATAGGCTTATTTAAATATTCAAATTGAATCAATATTTGAGGTCTGTTGAAATCTGTGCAGTATTGAGTATGAAATTAATATTTCCATTGAATGTGAAAACGAAATAAAGAGCTTACCTTTCACAATAGAATTGAAAAAAATTGAAAATAATTTACATTAAAAGTATCGACAAATAATATAGAATAATATTCTTTCAAAATGTATGAATTCGAATGGAAATTACGTATTGAAAATAAATTTATGAAAAATCAAATTTGAAATCCGACGTAGGAAATCCCAGCCATTGAACGAAGTCGATTCACCCAAAACAAACAGGGCGAGAATGGAGAAAAATGCGACTTTTCAATTCTTCACCGAAGATAAAACATATAAAAGCTCCGCTCGCTGACATGACACGTGCACTTATACGTCTCCTGCAGTCTTTCCACAGCAATACGTACATATAATATGAACCGAGAGCTTTCCTTATACAGGTACCAACACATCTGGGCGACGGAAGACACGAGGGTGACAAATGACAAAAGTGCCTCTAACTTCACTGCGTTCGCATTTATTTCACCCCGTTTATTGTTTGTCTTTTTTGCCCGACGTATTGGCTCTCATCCAGCCATTCTTTCTTTCTTTCATTCTTCCGAAGCACTTTTCCGAATGCACCGTGAGAAAAACACAGCTTGCAATTGAAACAGTTAATCACACAAAAGCTACGACACATGTCTATGTCTGGAGAACGGATCGTCTCGCATGATTTATTGTATGTATAGGCGCACATGTCGACCCTCATGAATTTCAAACCTGAAAAAGTATCAATGTACTAATGATACTTAAATAGTCCCACAAATTTTCATATCCTCCGTTTATCAATTAAAAATATTGTAAAATTTAAATTTAAATTATGATATTAAAATAGAGTTTCACATAATAGTAAATATAAAAATTTTGTATTATAAACTACTGATAGCGATATAAATCATCTGTGAATGTCGCATCGGATTTCAATTGTCTCATGATGCTTAGTTCGAGTCATGTCAGATTCTAAAAAGAGTCATCTGTCATTTTTTTCTACAATTAGGTAATATGATGACCCGATCGTTTTTTTTTTTTCAAATATTTGATTCCCAAAAAAGTGTTAATTTAACGCATTACAAAACGGCTCCTAAAAATGAATCCTTCACATTGTCTATATCGATCGAATTCGACCGATTGTTGCATGTTGATATTAGTGAACAGATTTTCTAGCAAAATTCAAAATTTCTTCGTCACTTTAATGTAAATGATTAATCACAAAATAAATAAAATAATTAAGTAATAATATCTGTAATCCGATTTTCCCAGTGACTTAATTTTCAAATGAACATAGCACTAATGTACTTTCCCATTTCTATTTAAACTTTTTCCAATTCAATATGAACTATCTAAAATTACAAATTCAATATATTAAAGTGATTTCGAAAAAGTTTATATAGTAATGACAAAAGTTTAAATGAGGACGGAAAAAACCATATCGACGAGCTATAAGCCGGAAAGTGTAATAGATAATTTCCACGCTCGTGGGTAAAATCCGAGTTTGACACGAACGACTGTTCATACACGTGAAATATAAGGCCGAGGATCGTCGTTCACGAAATTTGAGCGGCCGCAAAGGGGATGTTTCGGATTCGAATAATGGTGGCTCCCGGGCGTCGTCTAGTTTACTTTGGCGACGTGAAAAACTGCTCGTGGAACTCTTGTGATCTCCACTTTGTCATATCTCTCGGACAATTTCTCGGCTGTGTGTTGTTTTGCTTTGCTTTGCTTCTTTTTTCCTCCTCGTTTCTCTCCACTAAGTCCCGCTCCACTCTGAGCACTGTGACGATGGAGACCCGCTTTGCTTTTGTTCGCTCGTCTTTGTTTCTGCGCGAGACGTGCTCCTTTCAGTAATACGCGCTTTTGAAATGATTCATTCTGTATAAACGCTCAAAAAAGAGATGCTCCTCGCGATTTAAACGCTCCTGTTACGTCCAATGTTGTTTTTTATTCGATCTGAAAAAATCCGTCGAAGAATCAAAATATTATCGAGTGTCTGTGAACGTAATGGCTTCGAGTAAACGCTAAATGAAAATAACTCGTTGATTATACATAAATGAGCGCGTCGGTAATCAAAAGTTTCGACTGAGGTACTTTTAATGCGATGCTGCACAGTGAACTCGTTAAAATATAAAAGTTAATTTGACAGAAGAACGATACAATGCTGCATTTGCTCGTAAAATTAGTTTTGTTTAAGTGTTTTAAGTTCTGGAGTGTTTTCGCTCATTACTGCTATTTTTCAAATTAAAAAAGAAATCATTTGAAAATTATACGAATTTTCTCTAATGAGATATTTTTCTGCTGTATTCGATTCATTTGTACGTTATTTGACTAATGAAAATAAAAAGTAATGAATTTATGTACCTATGTATATTAAAAATATTACATAGAAAAATCCTATTGAATTGTCAGAAATGTCATGAAAAATCTACAGACAGAAGGTTATTTATTTATTAAAACACTGAAAATAATTTGAAAAATCATTTTTCCGAAAAAAAATCATATAACTGCTATTAACCTTCGTTCGTATGAAAGTCATTATGCGTACATTTCCATGGAATATAGAAAAGAACATCGCGATAATAATATGCCTGTAAAATGTCTGTCATGTAGACAAGGAGGAAGGGGGTTTGAGTACCTATTGCATATTATAATGTTATAGCATATCGCATGTTATCACCAATTGTATAAATTATAATTTTTTACTGATTTTTCTTCAACTAAAATATGTTTTTAATTATCTAAAAGTTTATCAAAAATACACAATAATTGCATTAGAAAAAGTAATTTTAAACAAAACTGTCATGACGGAACGACATACTGGGACAATTGCGCAGCCCAATTCTCAAAACACACCCCTAAACGGTATCACGTGATCGCAACAGAGCCACGTAGGAGTCGTTCGCAGGCCACTTATACAATTAGCCGAGTGGGAAGTTATCGCATTAATTAATAAGCGGCCGAACGACCCCCGTTGCCGGACGGCCCCAACTCTTAATCCGATTGAAAACTTCAACATTACCAAATTATCTGAACCGACCCACCGCCGGGGCAATTTATCAATCATATTAAAAAGCCGACCCCCTTCGATGGGGGGGTCTAATCGAATTTATTATTTTAATGTAGGAGCCGAATGTTAGCCGAAACTTTTGATCGAACGAGTGCATCGCTCTTTAGCGGTTTCGTTTCGAGAAAATTGCGTTAATCGATTCGAATTCCGTAGATTAGGTAGATAGTGTCCCGCTTTGCAATCTATCATGGAATTATCTGTTCGACGCAAGTCGAGTCAACATGTTTGTTTATTTATTATTAATCGATTAAGCTAGACCGTCAACTAGTGTGATTGACGATCGCTGCTGTGGAATGAAAAAGTGTCACTTTGCTTTTATGGAGCGAAAATGGTTATGGAAAGTTCTCCTCGGTGAAAGGAAATTTCAACGATGCAGCGTTGGCAGTCAACTTAAATTTGTTCTGCGAAATATCTATTGTATTTATTTTCGCGAAATGGGTGTCGTGCTCGTAAACGATTTCGTACGAAATGCGCTGATTTAGGTCGGTATGCGAGCACGAGGAACTGGAGTTAGTTTTTGCCAAAGTTTCGCGATAAATATTGCAATTTTCGCTGCGAAAATTCACACTCGGCCGAATAAAAGTTGGATCCGCATCCCTTGCGAGCGAAGATTTTTTCCCGCTTCGTGAAAAATGGAAAACTTTGAATAAATTCCACTCCCCGTACCGAAAATTCTTGCTGCTAAGAAAAATTCCCGCAGTCTCGGACTTAAAGCCGAACAATTTTACTCTAGTAGTGGCGATGGTCTCAGAAAATACTTTGAGCGCTTTATAAAAGGGATCCGCCGTAACTGAAAAAGAATACGGGTTTAATCCCGCGAATTGATGGTGGATGAAAGGCTCAACGTGAGAATTCGCGATTCTCACCCAAATAAAATACATTGGTTATATCGTACTTACAACACCAAAAAAAATATATTAAGCAACAAATGAAATTTATATAGAAAATTGAGATATTTTCTTTGAAAAATGAAAAGTTTTATAGATAAAATCACATTTTTATTTCAATCTCTAAACACTTTTCGAATTCAACAAACGATACCAGGTGTCATAAGGTCGAAGTATCTTGCCCGAAACTTTTTTTCCCACGAGTCCATAAGACGAATCACCACTTCTGTGTTGGGATTGTGTCACAGGAATAAAAAAATAAATAAAATCCCGAAAAAAAAGAGGGAGTCGCAACAACATCGTCTAGGGAAGTGTAAACGTACGTAGCTTCGGGAAAAATCCGAATTTTTTCCGGTTCGAGGTGTTAACTCATTTTTACGAGTGATCCAGATTAACTTTTCGAGCGTAAAGTGAGACTCGCGTCGCCAATATTCGTCGACTTTTTTATGATGTCACCTGCTTTACGCTGATGCGATATATTATATATGGTAATATGCGCGAAAGCCTTCTGCACTTTCATCCACTCGATGAACTGAGCTATGAAAAATATGGGTAAGACTGGATTTATAGTGATTTACGAAGTCATCAAGAAGAGCCCTTTCAGATCATCAAACAATACGAATAAACAGTAGGTGATATATTGGACTACACTAATTCATGGCATTGTAGCGACTTTTCCCATTTCTCAATTCAACGTAAGATTTAAAGAAAAATCTCTAACCTAACCCAATTTAATCGAAGATTTTGGATATATGTATGTAATTATACATTTATCACCAAATATAGATCAAGCGATCATAAGTCGAACGCATTACACAACATTGCATTCACTATGCACAATCGAGTTTGATACGCCCCGGTGTATGGTAATTCGATTCAATGGCAGTTGATCACCAAATCGAACTGTGACGATCGCCAATTAATGCAATGACATGAGTGCATGTTATGCGTGTGTCCCAACATAGGCTATATTATAGCTATATTGTACGTATGAATTTAACACTCGAAGACAAATTGGCCTCGAGGCCTCCGAAGGGCCCGTGTCCTGTACGGGCCGTCGGATCTCAAAGCAACGTCGATTTACGGTCTATTAATCGTCGATAGTTCGATACGTTTGTCCTCCTGGGCTATAATATAGCGTATTGATTGTTAGTTTATTATTTGAGAGAGGTGAGAGCTTTGGTTCAGTGTTTTTTTGGGGTGTTTATGGCGTTGGATTCAACCTTTGTCCAAGCACAATATGATTCTAAATCTGATGAAAATTTTTTTTCAAAAAAAATCTGTAACTTAGCCCATTTTTTGATACATACATATATTAACAAAGATTTGTTAATGTAAAATTTTAGCTATATAGTAATAAAATCTTATAGAATAACTATGTGTTCAGTTTGACCTTGATAAAAGGATTCAGTCTGAAGGTGGTCTTCAACTTGACTCTCATTCGCAGTACAGCTTAATTTTCCTATGATTTATATATTTCGCTTTTTATGAAAGTCATATTTTTACTTGAACGAATCCATAATGCGAAAATTCAAAAAATGCATCATATTTCATTTTAAATAAACGATCTTTAAACTGAATATTAAAAAAAATCAATACCAATCGTAACACGCAATTCAAAAATCGCACACACGAACCTAAAATGAAACATTCAGCTGTAAAGAACTTTCAACTCCCATTTAAATTGGAAAATACATTTCAATACCATCAAGCAAAAAAATCAAAATACGCCCAATATATTTATACGACGAGCGAACCTACTATTTTTCAAGATATACCTTTTGAACAACTAAACTGAAAATTTGCAAAAATAACCCTCAAAACTAATTTGAACCCATTTCCGACACCTCGAACCGTTTAATTGTTACGCACATCGAGTCTTCGGGTCATTCCCATGAGACTATCTACAAGGTGTGGGTGTATGGGAGATTTGAGAGGCTTTATTGTGACGAATGGTCGATGGGGGGTGGTGATGGGGTGGCGGGTGATCGAAACGACCCAGGGACATATTGTAATGGGGATATTGGTCCGGAACGACCCTTTGTGCCCTGTGTGTGCTCTAAAGATATAATAAGGACGCATTTTCAACTTACGTTACAGTATAGTGACATGATTGTGAAATCATCTAATAATATAATAGTGTGTGTCCGGTATGATGTTGTATTTCAGGAATAGTTTTCAGGTTTGGATAAAAATATATTGAAAGTATTAGAGACCGGTGAGATTGTTCACAAGGGTGAGCTTCAACTATGTACATTTAAATGAAGAATGGTAATCGAATAGATCAGAAAACAAAGTACGTGCTTCTTTATTTTCATAAATATATTTTACAGTGGAAATTTTGCTAATTAAACATCAATAATCGTAATTAATTACTATACATAGGGAGGACTGCAGCTCTGCAGCCTCTTAAGGGCCACCACTAATTGAGTTTAATGTAACATTTTCAGTACTTTTTCTAGAATATATTAATATGTAAATTATTTAATTTGAAGAATTAAACGACGATAAAATGAATTTATATTTCGATTAAATTCGAATTTTAGGCTGTAGTGCAATTTTAATGAATTTCTATCATTATTTCGTTAAGTAGTACATAAATAAGTTGTTGTTATTATTTTTTGTTTATTTATTATTTATTACTATTGTCTCTAATATAACTAAGAATTTAGTTCCTACAAATATTTTTCTCTCGGAATTTGGGTTGGGATTAAATCGGATATTCCATTATTATTTAATAGAACTTTGCTGATGGACGTTAATGTTGGTTTCGTTCGATTTTAGTCATTTGATACTTAGCAAGAGTATTGTATTAGTCTTTGTAGTAAAATTAGACATCGTACAACGAAGGGTCAAACTTATGTTTTACATTAAAATGACTAGTATTATATTTCAATAAAAAAAATTCTCGGAAGTTCTTTACGGTTTACATTTTGAAATTGACCTTGCAGCGTTTTGAAATTATTTAACAAAAGTACGGAAATTTTTGCGTTTACGTGATCAAAGAAATTTCATTTCGTTTTTCATACAATATTTTTTTCAAATGTCACATTTAATTGATTAAAATATAATAAAATGTGACTTAAAATAAATAAATTTCATTAAGCACAGTCGTATTCAATTATCTTTATTTTTAATTAAATCGAGATTTTTTAGTTACGTTACATTACTGAAAAACATGTAACATGGTGTTAAATTAAAAATATTCATCAACGAACTTTAAAGCGAATATTTTTAATTACGCTTCATTAAAAAAAAGCAACTCTAGTTATGCTTATTGTACTTTACTTTCTAACAAGCTTTGAAATTGTTCATTAAATAAACTGTTATATTACGCGAAACTCATATTTTAATTGGTTTTTCGCTTAAAAAAATATACTCAAATAAACGAAATATTCGCCTGAACAAAAAAGTGATAAACCGAAAACACATTGCTTTTTTCACGCTTAAATATGATATAAACGAAAGCAAACATTCGAAATATTTGAAACGATTTTAAAAACGAACAAAAAAACATCACAATAATACACATCATTGAACAAACACGCAATTCCGAACGGCAAACGTTCGCAAAATCAACAAAGACTATCGATTTTAATAATTCACAAATACCGAAAGGTTTCGACGCGAATTTCCATCGACGTCGAAACGAATTTCCACATCAATCGGACGACAATGACTATTCATCGTTATGGATTTATAAGTTTTCCAGGAAAAAAAAATCAAAATACACATGTCCGAACAAATTTATAAAGTAAAAATATAACTATGTATCTCTATACTGGGTTAATTACAAATGAAAGGCGAAAACACGTTTCGAGATCGAAAATTATTCTGAAAATCTCGAATGAACGAACACCACTCAATAGAAGCAATCATCGAGTAATATGAATAAATATTCAAAATTGAAAAGTTTCATTCGGTGTGTCGATATATGTTCATATAATAAGTTTTTCATATAAATTTTCATTTTTATTAAAGAAAAAAATATTTATTTGCCAAATTTAATTTCATCGAGATAAACTATAGTAAGGTTTCATAAAATGAGATTTTCTGTAACTTTATTTTATATATTTTTTCAAATTAAATAAATTCATACTAGCATTGAAAAGATCTAATTTATATAATGAAATATAAAATAAATCGAAAGTTCTTTAAAAAAACCTGCTAATGTATATTTCTAACAAATCGTAAAAGTAAATGTCGACCGAAATCATGAAATATTAATAAAGCCTTTCGTACGAAAGTCTACATGTTTGTTACATGGCGTCTTTCATATTTGATCGACTTCCGTTACACGACTCTAGTTGAAAATGAAAATTTCAAATTTCAATTCCGATCGTTTGAAGTTTCTTCGCGAATCTCGTGCAAAAAGAACCGAGTTCGTGCTTTCGTACTCGATAATAAAAATAGACGTTCGTGTGTATAACACGTATATAAGTAATGAAATATACATATGTATGTATTCTCGATACTCTCGAAAGAAAACTGATTGATTTGTTTTCAACTTTGGACCGCGGCAAAAGTCAATCCATCTTCATTTCCGACGCGCCGGGAATATGTCGCCGGTATTAAAAAAAGTTTCTGTCGAAGCCTCTTAGGAAATTCGGCGGGAAAAACTTTACAATTTGAAACCGAATGAAAAACGCTCCGTTTCCCTCGGCGCCGGTAGCGCTGTGTTAACGTGAAATTCGCAACTCGAAAAAATATATTATGATATCGTTTCGCATATGTATTAGGTATATCTATTATTATATTTTCCATAGGATTTATTTCGATTATGAACTCTCTCGTAAATGTACTGTGTTAAAAATTCAAATATTAATATTTATCCTACGTAAAAATTGAATGTTTTGAATTCAACTTGATCCATTTGAAAACTGATATCTAAATGATGGTACTTATGAAATAAATCATCAATACGATACTCGACAGGTTTGGTTAAGTTAAGTTAGATTAGATTTTTTCAATAAAAAAAATACATTTGACGACTGAAAAGGCCAAGGGGTGCAAGCGACTTTGCGGGTATTTCGAGAAAAGCGCGTTCAAAGTTGACCATGTACCTACATGTATTAGGAAGAGGTCGACTAATTCGGCACACATTCCAAATTCGTTTATATCCTTTTGCCACCAAATATATGAGCATACATAGTAGCGATTCCTGTGCATAACTGGATCTCGGCAAAAATGTCACTTGTGCCCCTTGGCCTTTTCAGTCGTCATTTGTATTCAATCGAATTATGCTTCCCGGAAAGTAATTCTTCGAGATCATTTCATTGATTGATATTAATGCATAATTACCCGTAAATGTAAATATGACACCTACAATATTACATCTATGATACCTATAATCACCTAATATTATTAACATTCAACTAGGTCGGCATAATAAGCTAATGATGGATTTCCCTTCGTAATCTAATCAATCGATTTCATTTATAGAACAATCCATAACTTAAAATCAATTAGAACTATAGTTCTTAGACTATAGCACTATGAAACACAGAGAATAATAGAAACAATAAAATAGCAAGAAAGCAGAAGAAGCTCGATCGGCTGAAACGCCGAAGACGCAGCTCGTACCTGACGATGGAACTCGAGCGTTCGTGATAAATGACTTTATCCTCGCGGCGCGAAGGAAACAAAGGCCGGGGCCGGGCAGCCGTTTATCACTTCGGTGGAAATCCTCGAATTCGATATGAGGAAAAGGCACGCGACTGCCTCACTCCTCGAATCCTCAGACACAGCACCCTCGGGACGAGAACAAACAACGACGATCAAGAGCCGATTTTTTATCGTGCCGCGTGCGATTGAATCCGACAAACTGACGCACAACAGATTTCCGACCGTACAACAATACTAGTTACGAAATGTTTTATTTCGCTTAAAACGATACAGGGTTGCCAAGCGTTATATTATTCCGATTTGACTCTCTTTTCATGATGATCTTTTGAGGCAACTAGAAAATGTCTGTTTTAGATCAATTCATTTTGAATTTTCATTTTGGAATTTTGAAAAATTCTTAGAAAACTGACTAGATCGAAAAGATCTCGGAATACTGGCATCCCTAATATTCTATAAAATATGAAAATTCTATCGTGCGGATAGTCGCCGCAATGTATTTCAAGCCTATGAAATGTTTAACTCGTATTATTTCGATTCGAATATGTTGCAGTGCATTTTTCATAAATGTGATACGCTGCAAGTTGTACACTGCAACGTATTTTCATTATTTTGTCGCGTTGTGGAAAATGTGTGAAAAAGTGCAATATGGAATTCAAATCTATATCTTGTGACAAATAATAACATGCACCGTGTTGCATGTAAAGTATTCTATGTGAAGTCTTTTCTCGTATTCGCAATATTCGATTTTTCATATCAGCTTCATATATGTACATGATAAGTAATAATTTTGTTTAATATCTTCAGGTTCAATACAAAAATCCGTGATTTTTTCATATTATGTGACCAAAATGCTTCAATCGAATTTTCTATTTATCATCAAATAAATTCATCCCCACTCGTCAGTAATAAAATTTCTCGAAACGCTCGTACGAAATTTATTAATCATGAAATGTTCAGTCATGAATAAATTTTCACAGAGCCGAATCAGTAAAGTTGTAATATCGGAACGCGCTCAAGGCTAAATCAAAAAACGCGAATGCACATTAAAAATTCACATCTGTTTGACAGGAAAAGTTGATTCTATCCATATTTTGTACCGCTTATAATAAAACAATTCTTTGATTTCTCACGGGATATCGCGGACTGTGTGACGTGTTTTTTTTTTCGTGAAAATATTTCAGTTATTGATTCAAAATGGCGAGGGTTAAAAACAAATATTTCCGTCACGTCAACGCTCATATAAATAATGTACACGCATTTGAAACAATCTCTTTTCTATATCCCTATGTACATATGTAAATCGGAAGGGAAATTATTCAGGAAACGTATTAAATTCAAAATTGAACAATTTTTTTTTACTTTTAATTTAATTGATAAATTATATGTAAATATTTGAAAATTTTCAATGATTCTTTCAATATTGAGTTTCATTTATTACTTAAAAAGAATAACTAGCTTATCAGATTTCTTTTTCATATTTTTAAATAGCTATATCAAATAAATTGACCAAATGAATGAGCAAAATTGAATTTTAATAGCAAAACAATATAAGGAATTTAAAGGAAAGGTAAAGTTTATTGCAATAAATTTTGGTTCATCGATGAAAAGTAGATTTAATATAAAAAATGTGTTTAACTGAAAAAATGTGGTGAAAATAAAATGTCACTAATTATTCAACACTTTATATAAATTCAATCCATAATAAATTATTAACACTTATAAATAAATATACAAATCACAAACTATAATAATTGTACTTGAAAAAATATGGTTTCAAAGAAGTAAAGAACTAAACAGTTCAGATATTTCATTGTATTTTCACTATTGTAAGATACAATTAAAACAGTTATTTTATCTATTCTTATTCTCATATATAAAATACTAAAGTATTTTTTATCCTTTCAATGACAATAAAATGGCAATGAAATATAAAAAGAATTTCATCCAACACTTCATTCAAATCAGCGATTGTTATATGAATAATTAATTCTTAAAAAAACTTGTGCATGTTTGTAATTCAATAGCACCATTATATTTAAAAAATAATAATTACTATGTTGTACAAAACAAATATAAAAAAATTGTCATTTGCAACTGAAATAAGGCACATATACATACATAAATACATACATACATATACAAACTTTTGTACTGAATAAAATATACGATTTGTTTCAAATATTATGCATTGAAAAAATATATAAAACTACTTCATCTTTACTTCAAATATAAACAATTTCCGTTAGCAAAAAAAAAATTTTTTCGGATACACAAGTTTACTTTTAATATTCAAACAAGCAGTAAATATGGATTTTTCCAATACAAAGTATTTATTTTTATATGTATATGAATGTATCAATGAATATTCATTCCGGAAATAATTTCTAATAAATTTTTAATATTTCCTATCTAAAAACTAAAGGAACATTATCAGATTTGAAGAAGTTTATCTACATTTTATAATTATAAGAACACGCACGTTTCAAAAAATCTATTACTAATAAATCACATTTTGTTTGAGAAAATCATAAGCTTCTTATTCAATTTTGTTTTCCTATCTTCAGATTTACTTTGAGTTTCATGATTTTCTAGATTTTAATTTTTGGAGTCTATCTTTCAAACCACCTTCCTTTTTCCGTTCATTTTTTATATTCGAAACTCGCTCTTCTTGTACCCGCTTTGTTTCCTTTAATCTGAAAAAAAAAGTATTAAAAACATATATTGTATACAGTTTTATATTTTATTTAACAATTGGAATAAATATACTTTTCTTTTATTAACTTCTGTTCTTCTTTTTTCCAAATATCTTTAAAATCCCTACAAAATTGAGACCACAAATCGAAGAACTCTTTCGGTGAACAATCTTCTAGTGCTCCTGATTTAGGAGTATATTGATAAAATTTCATTGTACTAATAAATTTTATTTGGCACTCTGAGAGATTCTCTTTTTCAGCATGTAGTTGTTTTTCAGCCCTTTCGAGGAATGATGTCATTTTATCTTTAAAAGGTTGTAAGTTTTCTTCTGAAGATTGTTCTATTACTTTTTCTGACTTTTTCTGACAACCTGAAATAATTTTTAACCATATCAAAACATATCTCATGATAGATTTCATTTCAATATTTCAAGTCTTACTGTTCCACTGTTTTTGTAATGTATCTAATTCAGTCGTGACTTCTTCAAATAAAATAAATGATGCTCTTCCGATATCACCAGGCTCAGGTATTGGTAATGGAGTGTCAATACCTTCTTTCGAACTAGTTATATATGTTCGAACAATAAAATGCAATAGTGTAACACTGGAATCTTTAGACTGAAAGAAAAAATATATTATAATATTTATTCAAATTTATTCCAATAGAAAAAAATGTTTGCAAAATAAGTTATACTTTAACATCTCTCAATTTTGAAAGGATCTCAAGGCCGAAACCATCAGCTTGACCTCTTTGAGTGTTTCCTCCATTCATATAATTACCAAGTGTTAATATTATCGCAAACAGCTTTTTTAAGCCTGTATTTGTAATTAAAAACTAAAAAAGTATTTAATTTAATATAATATATCATTTTATGAATTTATTTGTAAATATTTTTGATACATTAGAGATAAATAATACCTCACAAGTTTGCTTTATATTATCCAATTTGCTGGAAATAGCCATTATTGAATCATCAAATTCAGCTTGAAAAGTGAAACATGAGATTCTTTCAGCAAAACATTGAATATCTGATAAATCTTTCAAAAATGATTCTGGTTTATCAAGTGGAATGTCTGGACAATTTCTTATATGATCATTAATTTTTTCTAACTCCTCATTAGTAGCTCTCTAAATATGATCAATTTAAGAAACATAAATTAATTGTCATATAATATTATTAAACAATGAACATTAAACTTACAGCTTCATATATTTGATGCAAAGCTTCTAATGAAACAGTTGTTGTATCAAAATAATATATTGCATGTTCAATTTCATTAAAATCTACGTGTAAACTTTGTGCAAGAATTCCAACATTTTGGAATCTTTTTCCATCTAAAATTTTAGCAGCTTGGGCTTTTAAAGGTTTTTCATCTGTTTTTTTCTTAGTTAATTTTCGTACAGTGACTTGACGTGAAAACAAATCAGCAAACTCTTCAATGTTTTCTAATTTTGTTTCGTCAATTTCCTAAATAACAATATCATATAATATGCATCCATATTTATACAATCGAAATACTTTCAAATCTTTACCATAATTTTGTAATTTTAATAACTTACCGACCACAGTGCTTTTGATTTTGTGGAATCAGATGCAACTTTTACAGGAACTGCCTCACTCGGTGCCAGTATTCTTGTCCAATACAATGGTTTCATTGGCATATTAGGTTTGACTGCAGTTTTTCTCAAAGCTATTTGATTTAACACAATAGCAAAAGGTTTGTTTTTTTATAAACATAAATAATATATCATATTCAAATTATTACAATACTTACTCGCTTTATAAGGCTGCCAACCTCCTACTGGTGGTGCTGGAAAAGGTATTGGTGCATTTCCAGGTAACGGTGGTGGAGGAATTCCAGATGATGGTATAGAAGGCATTCCAGGAGCTGGAGGAGGAGGTGGAGGACCTGATCCGAAAGACATTGGAGGAGGTGGTGGTGGTCCCATACCTGGCAACGGAGGTGGAGGTGGTCCCATTCCAAACATAGGAGGAGGCGGTGGTGGACCTGCACCAGGTAAAGGAGGAGGTGGTGGTCCCATTCCTGGCATCGGAGGTGGTGGGGGACCTGCATCTGGCATTGGTGGTGGAGGTGGCCCCATTCCAGCAATTGGAAGTGTTGAAGAATCCATATCCGGCATAGGAGGAGGCGGAGGTCCAGCACTTAATGCTGAAGGAATTCCGGTTTCTAATAATTCGATAGGTGTAGGAGATTTGAGAACTGTGGAGTTCGATAATTGTTCTATTTCTGATGATTGTGGAAATGGTTTATCATTCACAAGTTCTGTTGTGCTTTGGTGGTTTTTAAGTTCAAATGTTGAATTTTCATTTGATACTGGAGCAACTAAATCAGTAATTTTTGTGGATAAATCAATAGATGATACAGGTGATGATGGTTCTGATTCATGTAAAGTAGAAAGTGGAATACCTCCACCTGTAGTTGGAGGTGGCATAGAAATTATAGTAGTAATACTTGGAGGTGGAGGTAAATCATCATCTGTAATTGATTGAATTTTTTCACTGTCTGGAGATGGTGGAGGTGGCGTTAAGCTAGTACTTTCAGCTTCTATATTTGACAATGCTGCAACTCTGTCTCCTGAATATTTTGTTGGTGAGTAAGAATATCCATTCTTGAGAGGTGGAGGAGGCGGTGGAAAATCTACATCTGATATCGGCGACAATGATCTGAAGTTGTTGCCATTCATTTCCAGATCTGGCAATGGAGGGCTTGCATTATTTGGTGATTGATTAATGTGTTCTTTTATATTTTCTTGGTTTTGAAATTTTTCTAATGGCTTAAAGTTCAAATTTTGTTTTTCACTAACGGTCATACAAGAATCCTCGTAAGATTTAGTGAGATCATTTTCGCGTGATGATTCTAAATTATGTTCATCTTGACTGACATCATTATTAAAAAAGGGTTCAGCTCTTTCAATTCTGCCAAATTTATTGAAATCTTTGCTTTCTTCAGGATCCTTGAAGACTAAATTTTTAGCTTCAACCTCTGGTGAGCCAAAATCTCTTATAGCATTTTGAGTAAGACTTTGAATTTCTATTAGCGTTTTGTATCGTTCTAGTTCTCTAGATAAATTATTTACAATATTTTCTAATTCTTTTATTCTTTGAGTCGTAGCTGAACTATCGTCTGCTTGTTTATTATCGATTGAAACATCTTGTTCATTAGACTGAACTCTTAAATTAAATAATTCATTATCAATTTTAGGACTATCAGACTGTGTTAAATTATCTAATTTATTATCAAGTATTGGCAGGTTTAATTTTCTCATTTTAGAATTTGGTGTTAATTGATCCGGTGACTTTTGATTAGAAATAAATTCTTGACTAGGTGGCCATGCAACAGTTTGTATTCGGCCTGGAGTAGCAGGTACGATATTTGGTGTTTCGGTATGTGCCCAGTAATACATCAGATCCGGCTGAAATATAATAATAAACAAATATGATACTAATATATTCATTCACTTATTTTACAAGACTAATTTGGCAGTAAGGTTAAATCATAATTTAAATCAAGAAATGGTCAACTTAAATATTTTATCAAATCATCAATACATTACCCTGAATATTGACTCGTTTGGAGCATCTTTGTCTGTAATTTGCCTCAGCACTCCAGCAGCAAGCAAATGGGTGCAGTACTGTGTCCCAATTATGCGCAAATCCTGTCCCGTGAGGACTGTTCGAAGGTAATGGTTTTCAGCGAACGCAGAGACGAACCAATTCACCAGCATCTGACCTAAAGACGACAAAGACCACGGTTATTATATGTGCTTAGTTAGTGGTGAGAGGTTGAACTGACGCATTTCGTCACATATCCTCGAACGCCTACCACCCACTGATCACTGATTCAAATGTGCTTAATGCGTGGAACAAGACAGCTTTGCTCATACAGTGTGTTCGAATTTATTCAAATGAATTTCATCTTAAATATTCGAACTGAAATTCGATTGGTTAGGTTATTTATGTTAAGAATGTTTTCTAATGGCCTATTTTTTTGACGGTGAAATTCTAATTGAATAGTCGTGTTTGTTAATTGAAGTTTGTATTGCAATTAGAGCTTCGATGCGAAATTCAGTTATTAGAATATTTTATGAAATTTTCCTCTATGTCATTTAGAAAAAAAAATTAATTCAATTTACACAAATTGAAATAATTCGCCTTTTTCACAAAAGTATGTAATACGTCAGTAACATAATATTATACATGTGTGCTATCGATCAAAGATAAAATTACTTTAATTGAAAATCTCAACTATCAACTAGATCTGTGTTAGTTAATATGATGATAATTGTTTATTTTATATTATATTTAATCTTAAAATCGATAAAATATTTCGGATAACTTTTATAATTATATTAAAAGATCACCGGTATTCACTGAATATGAACAATTTATAAAACCGCAAAACGAGTCGTGTTGTAAAAATAAAAGTTCACATCTTATTATATGCAGATGACTGACTGTATCTTGACTCCATTCAAAATACACACACATTTATATCGACAATAGGCTTTTTTATGTTACAGATATAAATAGAAAAATGTGGGCGATCTTTAGCATCCAATAAAAAGAAACATAATTTTATCGCATATCGATGCTTATGTGCTTAAGATTAGCGAATTATGAATAAATAGTACACGAATATAATCTTGAATACAAAACGAAATTTAATTCAATATTATAAATAAACACAAATGACAATCAATCGAAATTTCACAACAAGCAGAAATCAGCTGATTTCGAACTAAACACCAATACCTCCGTAAGCCGGAAGATTTTCGACCTTTGACTGAAGATCTCTCCTGGAGAATTTGATCCAGCTCTTTTCCTTGGTGCTGATGATGGCCACACCCTTCAGCAAATCGAATTTAATCCTCATATCGCAACTTTTTCCATAATATGCGAATATCACTAGTTGACTCTTCTCTAGAGGAAACCTCACTCTAATCGTGACTCCTATGTCTCTCAACGTAGGAGGCGCTTCCAGGCTCAACAGATGGTTCTTTTGGAAAATCCTGGAAGACATCCTGCTCCGGTCACGATTCGACTTCCAGTGCGACCAGTCCTTCTTGGCCTTTCTTTTCTTTTCGTTGAGGTCTTCTTTCTCTATGCGAGCCAAAGCCGACGACAACGTCGGCTTGAGGCTGAAGAACGTCAGATTTGAGTCGAAATGCATCGTGGCTGTTCGATGCTGCCCACATATGACAATTAATATTTATAAATTCAGCTATTGTTGTACATTTATTATTATTGTCAACTTGAACTGAGGCCATAGTGCTGAATGAACGACATCGCTATTTACACTGCGAGAATTCTTATCTGGATAGCCAACGACTGATAACTTTAGGCAAGCGCTATCAAATGTGGATTTAGTTTTTTTCGGAAATCGTAAAAATGTTTCTCAAATGTGATATTTAGGTTCTATCGAAACAGAAAAACTTTTAATCTTCACTGCTACTCACACATCGCTTCGTTCTTTGAAGAATATAAAATCTTTCCATCTGAATTGAAAACATCGCGAACACTGTTTTATAAGAAAATTCAAATAAACTTGATGAAAATACACTCACTTATGGAAATTTATTCGTTTTCATACATTTTTGTTTATCAGATGGAAATTGATTGTAATATAATCAATGAAGTCTGAAATTTTATCAATTTTCCACTACAAGAGAAAATATTTCAAGCGGAAAACGTGTTATTTTTAACGAAAAATTTAATGGAAATAATCTCATCAATTCTAAAATCGCTTTCAATACATCTTCCAACACAATAATGGATAAATTATCCAAGTCACAATGTATCTAAACTACTGAACACACCTATAAAATAACATATTAATCACACCGAATCCCACAAAATCATTCCTCAAACGAAGCGTGAAAATTTTCCCTAAAGAAAATCACGATACCGCTACAGAGTTTAATCGCTTCGACCGCATCTCAACACAATAGACAATCGTTCGGCTTCATAAGCATTAGGCAATAAGCATTCCGAATTAAAATACAAATAGCCTATCTGAAAACATCATTCGAAACTCGAAACGAGAAAAACGCGCAATTTTCGTTCCAGAAACGTGTAATTTGCCATCACAGCACAATTAAATTCCAACTTACGTACATATAAACATAGAAACAGTTTCGCACGAGTGATAAAACACAGGATCTTCCTGTCATTAAACCTTTTGACTGATGTGCATCGTCGAGCGCAGAAACTCTGTCAAGTTCATGCATCGCATTAAATGCAGCTATGTAGACGTTTTCTGTAAATAAAAACTAAATTCGCAAACAACTGCGTGATTAGTTACCTTCGAATTTTTCGTAGATTTGAAAGTCCAACTTTTCCGGTACGAATTTTGGCTTTGAAATTTTCGATTCGATCGTGGCTCTGTCCAATGTCAACGACGCTACTTTTCTCAAAACATTGGAATCGCCAAGAATTGGTGAATCGCTCATCGATGAGTGTCTTCTGTGATCGCGTACGTCATCTCCTGAAATTGAAATTTTATCATATTAAATATATAATAAATGACCATCATAACATTTGCGGTTCACTCATACTCATATTATATTATTTTGCTGACAGTGAGCTCATATTAATTACTCGATATGAAAATGATAGATTGTCTTATCGTGTAAAAATATGCTCGTGAAAACGAAATTGTCGATGATGGATCTTTCGTATACGATTAGTATGCAAATTTGACGTTGCTTTTCGGTGAATGCAATGGTTCGTAACTTGTTTTATCGGAAGATTATGTAGATGTTAGATCAAACTGAGCGAAGATGGCAAATTCGTTCAAATTCACGGACTTGTAACTTTTCACAAGACGTATCCATCGTACCGAATCGTTGTAAAAAATGCGATGTGGATTCATTGTGAAAAACAGACGGAGCGATCAATCCTTTTATCGTGTTTATATTCAGCTTATTTATCTCGTTAAATATTAATGTCGAATAATTATGTCCGTTTTTGTAATGAATCGGATAATAAATATTCCATATTATTTAGTTCTCAAGAAGTATGATTTCGATTTTTCCAATTTAAATGAAAATGTAAGTATCATGCATGCCATTTTCGTTATAAAAATTATCATTTTTGTATGGAAATGTTCATAAGATGAATTTTATCAACGTTCTGTTATTAAGTTTATAGGTGTCATAATGATATTGGATTTCATGGTTGAATTTAACATTTCGAATAATGAGTATTTGAAGTTTCCGGTTATAAATTATTCAAACATGTTGAATTATTTTTAGACAAAACAATAATCACTATCACTCATTATCGACATTTGTTGTATGTATATGAACACAAAATTCATCCAAACAAAATTTTTGTTACAAAATCGTAATTTCTAATCAAAATACAAAAGACGTAGCCGGATATCTGACGAAAAAAAAACCAACATCGAACAATCTTCAAATAGAGAGACATTGCCATTATAAAATCAAATTATGTAGGTACAACGAAATCATTCAACCGCTCCGTAGCGGTAATATTATTATTTTCGTATAAAAAATCAACTAAAGATTCGATCGCATACCTGAGCACTCCGGTGGTTTAGATGGAGGTAGTTCCACTTTTTTGTGCCTGGACAGGGTGAACGAGGCGACAGGTGTCGAGCTCTTCGGCTTGAAATCGCCATCGTCGAAATTCGACGACGACTCCATGACCACACCGCTTTCGTTCGCGTCCTGCTTCACACTGGACTCGTCGCCGTTGAATATCTGGGTAGGAAGACGAGATCCCAATCCTGAGTCCATGGAATGAGCATTGTCAGCGCAGGCGTCCGGCATCCTCTCCGCTACCAGATAAACATTCAGATTGTCTCCGGATCCTTCCTCCAAGCTCACTCTGCTTATCTTCGAAACGCTCAACTTATCTAATCTGGAATCGTTCCTGCGCAACGGTGGTTCTACGTGAAGAACGACGTCAGAAACTCCGGCTTCGTCTGGAGTGGCGGTGACGCTCTCTTCCGAATAGTAAGCCGCGTTCAGCTCGGCTGCGAATCCTCCCGGAGTCAAAGGATCGGTGAAAACAGACTCCGAGCTGGACTCCTTGCTCGGAGGAGATATCTCCTTCTTCTTCGCCACAGAGAGCAGACCGTTCTCCGTGGTTAGCTGGTTCGGTTTGGCCGGCCGTTTGGCTTCGCGTGCTTTGTTTTGTTGTCTGACCGAGTCGTCGAGGTTCGTCGACCTGCCCCCCTCCGGGTCGACATGGGCAGACCTCTTCGTTACCTGTTCTGGTTCGGTCGTGTCCTCTGCTACGTTATCCGTAGACTCTTGCAGACTCTTCGAACACTGCGATTCGGATTTCTTGCGAAGGATCGACTTCGAACTCGCCTTTTTGTTACCTAGATTCTTGATGAGATTCTTTCCCTTCCCGGGACTCTTTCCCGTCTTGGATTGTTTGCCCTCGCTTCCTTGTAAATTGCCCATGTTTGCGAGATTTTCAGACTTCTTTCATGCCGCAACTCCTGACACCGATTTGTTTGCCGAATGAATGAAGGAGGTTGAACTGCTCATGCGTAGCTCCGTCCCAATAGTCTCAGCGGGGACTCAATCGATAAGCACCCGCTCTCAAACGATAACCTCTCGGCTTCTTTAGGTTTTTCAGCTCAGAGATATTTCGCACATGTCCGAAATTTCTTATCCGTTCTTATTGCACAAATCGATCGCACTGCAATGCGAACACTCGTTAATAACCGCATCGTGATATTCGTAACGAATATGTATTGCGTATGCACGCCTACCACCGACTTTCTACTGAAACATGCTCGTCGAACTGAAACATTCTGAAAAAAAAAATTTTTTTAGAAAATTTTCACTTTTCACTCTTATATAATTTATCGTTTATATTTCCAATATCAATAATAAATAAATTGCATTGCTCTAAAGCTCTATCTTTCAATTATTGATTAACGATAACTATTTTTTATAATCATTAAATTTTATTGGAATATGTATAACTACTGTTGAATATTATAATTTGTTCAACTTATAGATCGGACCTAAATAAAAAATTATAATATAACCGATAAGACTTATTTAAAATTCAGTTTTAAGTAAATCAGAAAAAAATACTTCTAAATAATTATTATTTTACAAAAAACGTGATTTGTTTTCAATTTTAATTATAATCATTATTGAAAATCATTGATTTAAAAATTATTTTTCAGAAAAATTCAATTAAAAAATCAAGTTCTGTTCTATAACATACTTGTTATGGCCAAGACTTGATTTTTGACGTTTATCGTTTATTTGAGGTTATGTTATTGTTGAAGTGTGAAAAATGGAAAACATTTTGTGGAATGACAGTAATATACAAGCTCCACCAATTAATACTTATAAATCCGATAATAATAATATTGGTAAGTGATAATCTTTATCTTTGTTAAATAAGTATAATATTGAATTAACTTGGCATATTTGCAATGTTTTTCAACAGATATCAAAAAGCTCGCTACAACCATTGAAGATGCCATTAATGTGCTACAAAATCAACAATCTTTTCATTCAGAAGCTACTATCCTCTCAAGATTAGTATATAAATTAGGAACCAAGTTTCGTAATGATATCGGGTTTTCTTTTCTTAAAAGGACAAATATTGCGGTTAAAAAGTACTTAAATATCAATTTGCTAAATACTCTAACCATATTTCTGGATGTAGTTTCTGATTCTATGAAAGGATACTATCCTACTCGTCAAATGCTTGAATTCATACTTATTAGGTTGCAAACATTTTCCAAATTGTTAAACCGAATTGAATTGTGCTCTAAAAAATCTGCTACTTTCTATTTGGAAAGAATTCGTAGAGGGGATGCTTGGTGGCTTTCGTTTATGCCTTATTCTGTTCTCTGCAGAATTTGGTATATATCGAGACACTTATTTTTGAATTGTTGCAAATGGTACAGTGCTTTGTTTCCATTTCACAATGAACTCAAATTAGTTGGGATACCGTTCATACCTAATAACTATAAATTTCCTTCTAATATAAACCAATGGATTCAATGCAATGTTGATGAAGATGATAAATTATTGCAACCAAGTGAAGAATGTTCATTAATATTATCAAAATTGAATGCTAATTTTGATTTAGAAAAATATGAAAAGAATACACAAGATTCTAATACGGTTATTTCATGTCAAAAAGATGTTTCAAATAATTTAATGTATAATAACAATCTCTCTGATGACGTAGGTGAAATAGTTTCTCGAGATAGTTTTATCAGTGAAAATAAAAGTTCTTCAAAAATTGTTAAAAACAAACATCAATTTAAAGAAAATAAAAATGAAAAAGCAATAGACAAATCATCTCTGCATCAAATTTCTAAAAATATGAAATTAAATATCAATAAGATTCATGTCCATTCTATTGACATGGTCAAATCAACAAAATCCTTCAAACGCTTTGTAAATTTGGAAGAAAGTTACAGAAAAACTAATAATAATGATTCTTTGACTCGACATTTAGGTTTCATGCAATGGCATTCATTGAAAACAATTGTAAATGAATTGGTATGTAAATTAAATGATAAAAATGAATCGAAAATCTTGAAAAAAATACAAAGTGTATGGAAAAATAAATGTACAGTTTTAAAAGATTGATACAGTCACAACCCTGACATAGGTAATTTATTTTGTTAATTTATAACAAATATTTTTTTTATGATAACCTCTATATTTAAATAAATTTTATATTTATGAAATCTATGTATTTACTGACTATATTTACTTTAATACTGATACAAAAAATATATTTTGATACACAAACTAAAGTTTATACAATCTGCAACTTGAAGTATTCATGCTACTGCAATTACGTTGTTTTATCTTCTGGTTTTGCTGTTTGCAGCTCATCAGAACTTTAACAATATTATAAAAAATAACTTTCATATCGGTAAAGAAAATAAATTCATTATATAAAATACCTTTTTTTGAAGCAATTGAATTTTTTCTTGTAACAATCCACCATACCCCCATACGGTATATTACCTCCATGTAATTGTTTCATCCGCTCCATACATATGCTCTGATAAGATATTCTTCCTATTACAATTCCCGAAATAACGGCTAGAGTAACTTTGGGGAATACACCTAGACGTTTTGCTGGTTTTAAATATCCTAGAAAACATCAATACAATCGTATATATGTATTATAATGCTTTAATTCAAATGTACCAATATTAGATGTTTACATTAAAAAAAAAAAAAAAAACTGTCGATACTCTGTGGATTATACTCTCATTCTCATTCTCATTATATATAATTATAAATAAAATGGACTAAACTATACAATGTTCAGAGTTCCTCAGATAAAAAAATATGTTCAGAATCAATTGTAGATAACGGTTCAAAGTCATCAAACACATATTGCAACTGTGTAAATATGTATTATAAAAGATCATTTAAGGATTTTTAGATTGAAATGTGAAAATGTCATAGTCCATTGAAGTTGAGTTAATTGTGAGTTGGAATAGTAATGTTAAGTACGAATTGAATATTAATTATCAGTGTATTAAAAAAACCTGTTTTGATGGCAGCATATGTAGATAATCCTAAGATTCCAGCGAGTGGTAATCCTCTTTGATAAAAGCTTTCTTTCACACAATCGAACAAAACTCTCATGTGTTCAGGACAAGGACCTCTCTTCTAAATGTAAACAAATTAAGCGAAAAAATTTAAAAAATGCTCATAAATATAATAATGACTTGTTAGGAACTTGAAACATAAAATTCATTTCAGTTCACATTGTTGTTAAGTATTATATTATGATAAAGGTACCTATATGGATTATAATATATTACTTCAAGTTAAACATTTTCCATTTTAAATTATGTAGGTATTTCAAAAATTGAAATTAATCCATTTGAATCAGAAAACTTATTTTCAAACTTTAAAAATAAACATAGAATTGGTAGAATTTAATTCAGTACATTATTTTGACTTTGATTAATTTTTCTAACAAAGTCATATGCAAAATGTCATCAAATCTTGGTACAAAAAAATCATAATATTAGACCAAAACTAGATTTGTAGTAAACAATTATTGCACCAGATGAAATCATTGAAAATATAAATATATTAACATCACCATTGAATCCTTTCGGTCTTGAGGTCCTGCTTCCATTGTTGTTTCGGTCATTTTGAATGCTTTTTTGATAGTTTATAGAAACTTTTTCAATTCGCAAACGGAGAAACGACTGAAGGTCAAATTCAAGGCACGTTTGGCGTTCAATACGAAACCGCAGCGTATGATTGTATTTAGTAATAGAATTATCTTGATAAAATCAAAGTTTTCCAAACAAATTCTCAAAAAAATCGTTTTCTAAGGTATATTACTATTTCAACTATATGAAATTATGAAATTGAAAATTGATGAAAATACAAGTTTTTTTCAAAAATTAACGAATTATCACATCATTTTAAAATACCAATAGGTATGATAAAAAAATAAACTATAAGTAGGCATGTGTTTAGATACCTAAATGAAAAATAGTTTTCTTTATGGGACAGTGTTTCATTTTTGTGTTATATATTTGTAATACGAATTCTTACTTATAAGAAAGTTTGAGAAACTGTCGATTATTTTTCGAGTATGTTTTTTGTACACATTAGTGGTAAGTACTTGTATTAAAACGAGTATGGTAAACCATACGAGATGTCTGCGTTTGAACGTAAATCCGCTATACCTGAAGATATTCACGCGATAGGTGCTCTATGATTTTACTGTTTGTAACGTATAAATAAATATCTACATATATGTATGTACATACAAGCGGTGGGCGCTTTCAACTTTTTTTCGCGTTTATGCGATCGGAGGCACCTGCGGATAGTATATTATTGTAAACGTGGAAAAATATTGTTTCGTAAAAAATGAACGATAAGCGTATTTAAATTCGAATTCGACGAACGATTTGGCCATAAGGGTGGAAAATAAAATTTTCGCGGGGCGTGGGCGCGCGATCGAGCGCCCTCTTCGGAGCGGTCTGTCTATGGTCGATTGATCTCGCGGCCGGCGCCGCCGCCGGCCACCGGCCGCCTCTCCGAAGAGCGACTCGCGCGCTCGCCTTCCCTCCTTATTTCTGCGTCCCGTCGCTTCGTCTTCGCGTTCCTCGAGTTCGAAGACGCGAGCTGATCTCCGGTGGAGCGGCGTCGACGTCGATCTCTAGGTAGAAGCGGACACCGACGGAGGCGGACGCAACGCGCGCACATGGCGGACGACTTCGTGGACGGTTGGCTGCTGGGGCACACGCTCGGGGAAGGCGCCTTCGGAGAGTGAGTTCTCGCACCTCGTTGTAGCCTTCGGTTCGACTCATCTTTGTTTGCGCGTCTCGTGCATCTTTTCTATCTCGCGCGCGTTACGAACGCCGCGCTCCAAGTTTTGGCGCCCTCTCGGATCCCGTTCTCGTACAAATATCGAGTTCTCGTTCGTCGTCCATCGTCTCCTTCGTCTCACGAGCTCAAATCCTACCGTCCGTATGTATGTATCGTGATGTATCTCGCTCTCATCACGGGCGCCACGCTCGAAATTTCGGCGTCCTCTCTCATTGTAATTCATTATAAAAAACCATTCGTATTGCACGATTTCACACGTATCTTTTTTACTAGTGCAGAAACGTAGAATCTTGCTTTCGTTAAGTTTTTCATCACGTTTGGATTGAATACAGTAGACGCCGAAGAGATTGTGAACCGACTAGCTGCCGTGTATCTTGTGTTGGTCGAAATTTCTGCCTTTTCTTATTTCAGTCGAATCCAATCTCATCGCATCGTTTCACGTATTAGAAATAATTACTCCGGTGTAATCTTACGATCTTTTCGTTGACTCCTACGATTGGTTCAATTGAACTGACAAGGAAAAAATGTACACCTCGGTCCACTAATTCTAATGAAACTCTGAAAAAATATAATACGTACGAAGATATAAGCGACGGTGAATGAAAAAATATAACTCTAAACGGTTAACATAAAATTGGACATTGGGGGACGACAGAATGCATGTAAAATAATCCAATCTGCCATCTCTTTGTGACAATAAAAATACTAAATTTTAAATACGCCGCAATATCTAATCGCATGAAATCAAGTATTCGGATCAAATTGATTCATCATATTTTTTCTGTATCATTTTTTTTTTTTTACTCATATTCGAAATGCTATATTAACTTCACTTATTTCTCAATATCTTTTGTATAAAAGTAGATATATACGAGTTTTCAATATCACAATTGTAACAATTATTCCTTTATATAATTTTATTCATTACCTATTGATTAAAAAAATCATTCAGTATCGAAATTCCTATGTTCGAAACTTACTATAGTTTAAACTTTTTAGAGTGAAGCTTCTCATAAACAAATCGACGGGTGAACCTGTCGCGTTGAAAATGATCGATTTGAAAAAGCATCCCGATGCAGCAAATTCAGTCAAAAAGGAAACAATAATTCAACGATCTCTCAAACATGCCAATATTTTACAATATTATGGTAAACGATCTTATGCAAATTTCGAATACATATTTTTGGAATACTGTTCCGGTGGTGAATTATTCGATAAAATTGGTAAATAAAGTTGCATTATTTATTTCAATACATTATGAATGCTTTAAACTTTGTTTAAATTAATTTTTCAGAACCTGACTACGGCATGCCTGTAAAAACTTCGAGACGTTACTTTCACCAATTATTGTCAGGCGTAGAATACATGCATTCCCGTGGAATAGCTCACAGAGACCTGAAACCCGAAAACGTATTGCTCGATCAACACGATAATGTGAAAATATCTGATTTTGGAATGGCAACCATGTTCAGGTATTTCTTCCTTTTTTATTTGACATTAATACAATCTATTTTGTCTTTATTTCAATTTTTTTCATTGAAGATGTAAGGGTACCGAAAGATTACTTGAGAAAAGATGTGGTACTTTACCGTACGTCGCCCCCGAAGTGTTAGCCGGACCTTACCATGCAACTCCAGCAGATCTGTGGTCTTGTGGAATAATTCTCGTTACTATGTTAGCAGGAGGTATGTGTAAAACTTCGCACTTATTTTTTGCATTGTGTACTTTAAATTTTATTAATTTCTTTTGAGTTTTTTCTTCACTGTTGTTGATTATGACAATTATGGACTAATGTTGAGAGTATTATTTTATTCTCTATATTTTACACACATTGAAATTCAAATTCAATGAAATTGTAATTTACAAAGTAGTTTGTATCAATAAAAAGAATATGTAGATTATATTCATCACGCATAATGTGACATGAAAATCTTGTCACTCTTTTATATAGAATTTTGAGAAAATGTAATATGTTGAAAATATTTAATAATGTTACTTTGTTTCAAAAGATTACATACAGCATGATGAATTTGACATTCATTTTTACATTTCCATCTGTTTTGTTTATTGCATGATTTTTATTGTGACTTAATTTTAATTTTCGCTTGGTTGTTTTTATTTTATTTTAAGTGAATTTTGCTGTTGCTGCATGGATTATTTGATATGGTTGTATCTTTGGTATCCTAGCTGAAGGATGTTTGAATATGCCTGAGGTTATGGTACCGAAGTTACAAACTTATCAGTATTACACCTTTTATTTTCTCATTTTGCACTGTACAGTTCAGTAAGTGAAGTAAGCTGATTTATTTTTACTGTTGTTTAAGTTATTCTTATAAATTTTTGTAATGTTTGTAATTTTCCATGATTGTATTAATTCTCTTAATTTTCCAGTTTTGCCATGGGACCAACCTACCAATAGTTGTAAAAATTATGAAGACTGGTGTGCTAACAATATACTCGGCATCGATGGCCCCTGGAAATCTATGACAGCTGTTGCATTGAGTTTATTAAAGGGCTTACTAGCTCATAACCCGAAAGATCGCATTCAATTGCAGCGTGTATTGAATCATCCATGGATGTCTGATCACTTGGATGCGAATGGTATATTATTTCAATTGATAAAATCAATTTTTAAATATTACATATAACGACTGAATTTCACAAAGGGCACAAGTGACCTTTTTTTATCGAAATTGAGTTAAGTACAGAAAATGGTTCTGTATCGTATCGTCATATAAGATCATTGATATTTTATTACTGTTGAAAATGAAATTTATATATTTAATAATTTCGAGGGAAAGTGTAAAGAATTGTAGGTTGCTGTAATATATTCTGTATCAGGTACTAGGTGACTCTGAGGCGTTTTAAGTACTCTGAGTCATCAGTACCTTGGGATGGTGTATATTAATTTCATCTGCTGCACACGTTTTTCTGCAGAATCGGTTTGTCAGTGGACTATGCTTTGGCGATTTAGCTGTGTGATTGGTTTTGTAAATTCATAAAGCTAGATTACCAAAGCATTATCCCTGATATTTTACATCATTCAATTCACCATGATTTTGGGAAGTAAATTTTAGTAATTTTTTCTTATTTTAGTCTACATTTAACTATAATTTTTCATTGTAAGATAGCTTTTTTTTTTATTTTTCTTGTTGACTTACATTTTTTTTCTATACAGATTATAATAAGGATATGCAAGAAATAGGAATAAGCTTATCACAACCTCTGCCTAGTGGTGATCATACTGCTAATTTGATCGCTCATGAAACTGATGACAAAGAGCTAATATGTTTTTCACAGCCTGTCATTTGTGAAGATTTACTACTCGCTTCACAGTATAATCTCACTCAATCAGCTTCTCAAGCACCTGTAATTTTTCTGATTTTATAATGAAGCACATCCTTTGATCTTTTTTCAAATAATATTTTATAATTTAGGGAACTATGCAAAAGTTTGTGAAGCGTATGACTCGTTTTTTCGTTAACTGTGATAATAAGCAAATTGTTGACAGATTGGGAAGTTATTTACGCAGTATGCAATGTCAATGGAAAATTAGCCAGACTAGAGGCGTATGTTTTTTTTTTTTATTATCATGTTATTGACTCATTTTAATTTTGTTTTATGTAAAAAAATATATATTTTTTGCAGATGACAATTTCTACTATAGATAGCAGAAAAATGCAATTAATCTTTAAAGCAAACTTTATTGACATGGATGGGAAATTGCTGGTAGATTTCCGTCTTTCTAAGGGATGCGGATTAGAATTTAAAAGAAGATTTGTTCAAATAAAAGAAGGTCTTTCTGACATAATTATCAAAGGTTCCCTGTAAAATTATGTGCCATATTTTATGTTAGTATGTTCCATAAATATATTTGAATATATGTCAGTATTATTAAGAATGAAAGTACAAATAGGATTGTTTTAAATATAAGCAAATTGTAATGTAATATTTTATCAGATATGTTATTTTTATATTTGACAAGACCAATCTCAAGTTCCTCGAATGTAATAAATAAAATAATTGAAATATTAACTGTTTTATTTGTATTCTTACATTTATTTTTATAATATAATGTTTATGAAGTGTCTGGCATATTTTTAAGCAGATGTTGAATTCGTCCTAATATAATTGAATTACTGCAAATACAGTTTTCGGCTTTGTATGGAGGATTAATAATAACACTATCATCGTAAACAAATAACACATCGTTAACGTCTTTCACAGGAAGCATGTTTTTTGACAGCCATGTATACACTTGACTCTTTGCAGATTGCAAATTATCAATATCCATACTTTTTTCTTGACACATGCTTATGTATTTGCATCCTATTGGTGCTTCTTTCGTAAAGATATTAATCACTGAATTCCCATTGACAATAACCAGTTTGAGATCGTCATCATTACACGTGCAGAGCATAACGCTGAAATCAAAACTATTATAGGACCCAAAACACGTCTACTTTTTTTTTAAAAAAAGCATGTGTATAATTACTTTTGATTATAAATTAACAGTAAAAACGAAAAATTTAAATATCTCAACATTGAGGTTACAAAACATTTAAACTTACCTCCCAGTCACAGGATCAATTGCATCAACAAACCCTTCATATTCTAGCGTTTCGGTGTTCACCGATACATATTTGCCAACAAATTCTGATAGTTTTGATGGTGGCCATTGAGACAACGGAAATTCCGGTAAACTCATTCGAAAGAAAGGGAATTTGTTTACGAGCTGTCAGTCGATGAACGAGCAGCCAACTGTCAACTATCATTATAGCCAACATGATAATATTTTATTCAAATGAAAATGGAACACTTTTTATAGAAAACATTAAAAATTCGTATTTTTTTTTCATATAAAAAGACATAACTGATTTTATTTTTTAAATTTTATTGAAATCGCTGAACATTTTTGCAACATCAAAAAACGACTATGGGCGACTTGATCTGAGGTAAATTTATGATATAAGGAATAATAGGAAATAGGGAAAAATGTGGAGACACGATCCATCTAGGGACTTGATCCCCTTTTTGTTTTGTCCTCTAAAAAAAAGTGTTAAAAAAACAATAGTCTCAAAGTGAATCTAATTTAATTCCGAGTATATTGACACTGTTTTTTCAATTCCATTTTCTAAGAAAGAATTAGAGACAAAAAACAAAAAGGAAGATCAAGTCTTCTAGATGGATTAAGTAATTTCATAATCTTAAAATTGGATTAAAATAAATCGATGTTTAACTATAAGGCACATATATTTTATAAATATGTTTTCGATTACAATTCATTTGTTGTTGATAAAAAAGACAAGATTCAACACATTTTTCAGTATTTAGAAAAATATTTATATTCACGTTATTGAAATAAAATACAATTCAAATCAATTAAACAAAAAATAATTGTAACGTTTATTTGAAAACATTGTATTTTTTTTTAAGAAAATTTAAAATGAAAATATATTTCCTTTCCAAATCTATTAATGAAATTTTATATATTTGATAGCATTTAATTATTTACAACAAATATAATCAATTAATTACATAAATACAAGTTAAATATTATATTTAAATGAGAAATATGTAACATAAATGCAATTCGACTACAAATATTATTGCTATCTACGTATTTAAAGGAACAGTAGATTGATATTTTGGCATTTTAATAATATAAATATCATAATGAAAATGATCTAATTTGCACACATATTTACATTTATTACAGTTATATGATTCACATTCACGCGTTTATAAATTTTATATATTACAATTGGTATTTACACGAAAATTTATATACTTCTATACTTTTTGAATAACTAATAAATATTTTACTTTAAAATGATAATTTTTGAAAAATATAATCCTTTATGAAAATTGTGATTATGGATAAAACATCCATTTTCATCAAAAATATCTATCATATTGTACTCTAATACAAATTTTCAAGTACAATAATGAATTAATATCAATGAAAATACATGTTCACAGTAGAATTGAAAGAGTTGTTTTGCAAAAACAAAGACATGGTTATAAATTAAACTAGTTGTCAGACAACATTTTCATAAACTATTTAATCAGTTAATATTTATAAAAATTGATCATTTTAATGAAATTGAAATGTGAACGGTTATTTAAATGTAAATACTTAACCATTCACAAGAAGAACTAATAAAAGGAAGAATTAGTAAAAAAAATCTGAATTCTATAAAAAACTTGAACGTAAAATAAATTAATATTAATTCAAACTTAAACTCGACTAGATAACTTTCGACGCTGAAAAATTAAGCTTGATTTGGAGTCGGTGTAACAGCTGCTCCAGCCATTTCAGATACGGTAGAAGCAACGTCTTCAGATTCTGTTCTAGCTGGTCCCTCTGTGCTGTCTCTCCACAATGCTCTGTACCTTTTGGCTATCGTTTCCCAATCGGCCACATTTTCAATCCTAGTTGTGTTCGAGAAACTCAACTGGGATCCTAATGGACTCAGGTGGACGACTGACAGTGCTGTGGAATCTGAAATTCATGAACTCTTTAAAACACTTAATGCGAAACGGGTTGAAATTTTAATAGTCTTTAATTAAATACAACCTTTAGAGCCTTTCGGAACCACTTGAGTCTTCTTCACTTTCGATAGCCATTTCGCTCCGGCTTTTGTTCTAGCACTCAATTGATTTCTTTGTAGTCCTACTAGATGCACTAAACTGGGTCGTTTACGTTTAGCCATTTTAGCCTGAAATTTTTACAATTCATAATGAGTATCAGTAATTTCATTATAAAAAATTCGAAGTTGCGATTTTTTTATTACTTTGCATATCGCTATGAGCCACATCAACCACGTGGTGACTAAATTGAGCGGCGATGGTGCAGTTGTCGTTCGATGCATGTTCCTGATCAATTTGGAAAGACCGTACTTCCATTCAATGTCAGATTGTGCCTGTTAATTTTTAATCATTCAAATATTTTTCAACTGTTCTTTTTCAATTTTCCGGTAATATGAAAATTTCATTACTACACAAATTATTTAAAAAAATATTGCTTATTTGATTTATAACGTTCTTACATATCACTGATTCTACTTTCAATATACTTAAGCAAAATTCATAGAATAATTGGTGCTGGTTTAGTGTGAGGTCTACTCCATGTTTCTAAATCTACAAACAAAATGGCAAAATCTACCTGAATTATCAAATCTATGGCAATACAGCAAAAATTTACGGTTTTTTTTTTCTATATATCAAATCTATTTAATCCTTTAATATAACAGGTAGTATTTTTTGTATCTATAAATGTAACATTTAGAACTGTATAGCAATAATCAATTAATTATTTTATATTTTTCTCCAAGAATGTGATTGTACCTCACACTAAACTGGCACCGAATTATTTTTATAATGAAAATCAAATCATAAAATTTCCAAATGATACACAACATTTAAGTTTTCTACAAATCTACATACCCCATGTAACAAACTTTTAAGTTCTTGAAATAAAATTCGTGATGATAAAAATCACTATTTTCAAAAATAATACCTCTCAACGTCAAAAAGAAGAGTAGTATTGTTAGTTTTGATCAAGAATGTCAATTAAGGCGAGTAAAAACTTTCCTACCCAAATTTTGAATTGGTTATTACGTTTTAAACAGAAAATAGTATTGCTATCCCACCCTGCTGAAAAAAGATGGAATACCCCAATTTCTCAAAAATGAAAATTGATAATCTATGTATATTGGTCGTTTGAATAAATTCAAATTGCTGAAAGCGAAAGAAAAATCGTCGAAACGCAGAGACCGCGCATTACCTGTATCCGCTGGTACGTGTCTGACATCATAGCAATGAGCAGATTGATCAGAACGACCACGGAGACCAACATATAAATTCCGAAGACAATTTTGTACAGATACTCGGTCCATGCTGGCTGCTGCACTTGAGGCGTGGCGTGCGTCTGTTCCGTGGTGGTTTGGCCGAAGACGGCGAAGAACAGCAGCTCGAAGGACAGGATCGGGTTCATCTTGACTGCGAACACAAAGAGAGCACCGCGAGGGCACACTGTAATAATGGGGCTGGGCGAGGCGCTATTACCTGTATACGCTGATACGTGTCTGACATCATAGCAATGAGCAGGTTAATCAGCACGACCACCGAGACCAACAAGTAGACCCCGAACACCAGCTTGAACAGGCTCTCGGTCCATTCGGGACGGGACTCTGGCACGTAGTTCAGGTCGTCGGGGGTGGTGTGCCCGAAAACGGCGAAAAACAACTTCTCGAAAGCATCCACCGGAGTCATTTTCGCTAAGGGCGAATCACCCACAGAAAAAACGGGAGATCAGTTCCCCTTTCGTGAGGAAAAATGCTTTTTTTTGTTTGCAAGATGCTCAAATACGGAAAACAAGCCTGTTCACACAATGCGCTAAATGACACACAACAAGCCGTCCAAACGAACAAACCAATCGAAAATAATATGTTTTAAAATAAAAAAAAAGACAAACGTTCCATATCAAATAACAAAACCATTCCAAACTAAATAAGCGTTTAAAATCAAAAATTGTAAAAAAAAAATGATTTGGCAGACGATGGTAACATACTGGGGAGGATGGACGTCCATGTGCTGCGAGCAGGCGAAGGTGGCTCGGCGGCTACTCAACACAGCCTAAAACTGAACAAATGCCTAAATCGTACCGGTACACATTTAGTTTTTTATTGTAAAACGTGCGACCTGAAACAAAACAAAACTGAGAAAACTAAAAAAATCATACAAACAGCAATGCTCATCAAGACAAGTGCAACGACATTCCCATGAACGCAACCGGGACGACATATCAGAGATGCGACCAATTAAAAAGCGGCACATTCTAAACGAAAAGTAAAAAACATCGAAAAACACTATGTAAAAAATAACATATCTAAAACAAATAACTAACATCGACAAACCTTATATATTAATAAACATTATTTTTTTTGTAATAATTAAATGTTTGTAATCAATTAAAACACCATGCTATGATCATATGATGATTTCATTCCGGGAGCAGATGCATCAAACATTATTAAATTAGATTACTGTATATTCAGACACATTTGGGTTAAAAATAAAAGCATTAATAGGGAAACGTTCCATGGTATAAGAAGGGATCAAACAGGTGGTTTGGAGTTTGTGTAAAGGGCGCATTCCATAACACCGAAATTATAGTGAAGTGGGCAAAGACAGGGGCAACGAAGTCGGAAAATTGTTCCCTAAGTCGCCACTGACCAGCCCTGCATTCCCTGACATTAAACTTACTCCCAGGCTTGTGTTTTCTCCTGTAGCCATCGGTGTAATAATGTTTTTTCTGCGTAGTTTCGATCCACTCTACGTCATTGTCTATCCCTCGTTTAGCTCGAGCATGAGACATAGTATCTAATTATTGTACATAATTTGATTATATAAAATCTAATACTTTGTTGAATTTTTTTCCCAAAATAATTATTCTTTTATACAATTAAATTCGAATACCCTGTTTAAAGATTAGAGTAAGAGTAAACAAATAATTTACCGTCTGTGAAGTATTCTTTCGTTCTCGGCCTAGCCAATCTTCTGACTTCTTCCGGTGTGAAATTCTTGAATGGCTGATTCAACGCAACAATATGCATTGAGAATCCGAACACGAATATGGCCAACACGGCTAAAAACCTCGCCAGATCCTTCATGAGATCGCCGATGATGATGGCCCACGGCCCGAAAAGGTAGTGGAACGATAAAAAGTCTAAGATTTGAACACATGCCAATAGGAACGATAGAGCGAAGAACTGATTTCTACAGTACATCAGAGTGGGCCAGTACGCCTTTTCGATGAAAATCATTCCACACACATGAGCCCCAACTCCACACATGCCGAACAAGAGCACCATTAACTTGATCCAACCGAGACCAGATTTTTCAGTCGGATTAGTTAATTCAAACAGTAACAAGCCACTAAGCCACACTAGCAAACACCACTCGTACCAATATGGTAGCATGCTGTTCCTCACGACCGGGTATATCGGCGTAATTCCAACTATCATTAGCAACACCATCAGGTATATGTGCGATGTCAAGTATGACATAAATTTAATTATTGGCACTTTGTTGTATTTGTGTCCGAGCGGCAATGTGAATACGACCCACACGGGAGGGCATATGAGGAAGCCGATGAACAGGAACATTGTTCTCCACGGTGCCCACGTTAAACTTCCACGCCAAAGTTCCTGAAAAATAAAAATGACATTGTAAAAACTGAAAAAAAAAGCTTTTTTTTGAAAATCTTAAAATGTCTCTAACTTTCAAAATGATCTTTCGTTATAAAAAAAATCTACATCTCCACAAGGCAAAGCCTCCTAAATTTACCTATTTTTTTACCTGAAGGTATCGTTGTACAACGGTGTGGGCTATGACTTCTTTTTGCTCGTTTTCTATTAATACATCTAAAAATTCCATGTTCCTACGATCAGTGGCAGTAAGTATTCTACCAGCTGAATCTGACCCAGCAGCTAGAGCTAAAAGCTCAGTGGCCATGGATTCACATTGTTTTCCAGCTGATATCAAATCTTTGGCTCGTTCTTTTTCCTGAAATCGATAATTTTTCATTGTCATTATTAACATAATTTAGATGCACTTAAAAATAAGATTTACTTTACCTTAGAAGATAAATTGATATAAATATTAGATAATTTGGCAGCTGCGTCTACGGGAGCAGGTGAGACTAAAATAAATTCTTCGATTGGTTTATTATTGAAGTTCTTCGAACACACCATTAAATTATATACAAATCTACGATCTTCCATTAACGAATATGTGTCGTGTTCTTTGTGCATCAAATATTCCAAAACATCGTTGTGTCCTTCAGATGCTGCGAACCATATTGGCGAGCAATTGAAGTTCGTTTCACTTTTCGGAGAAGCACCAGATTCACACAAAAGTTTCACAACATCGAGGTAACCAGCTTTGGCCGCACAATGTAAAGGAGTCCACCCATTTTTATCAATCGCGTTAATTTCAGCTCCTTGACCAAGCAACACTTCCACCATTTGATAATGTCCATGGGTTGAAGCTATGTGAAGACCCGTTTTTCCATGTCGGTCGGTACTCTGCAGTAATTCTGCTGATCTACTTAACAACAGTCCAACGATTGACATGTGTCCACCGAAACACGCCAAATGTAATGAATTATAACCCTGAAACATTTTATATATTAATTTTTTTTCATAAATAGTAAGGTCACGCTAAGGAAAAATTAGAATACATTTTCAGTTGTTGCTGCTTCGACTTGTACTCCTGCTGAATTCAACAAAAGTCTGACGACGTTCTCGTTACCAGAATATGATGCCAAATGCAACGGAGTCATCCCTGATTCGGTGCCAAGTTCTCCAACTAAAGAAGTTCCAGTGGGAGCATCTGATTTCACAGTTCCAGGTACATGGGTCAGTAATTCTCTAACAGTGTCTGAAAAAATGATTCAAACAATAAGTAAGTACACCTATAGTATAGAACACTTTTAATAACATAAAAATATTTAAATTACCAGCTTGTCCATAATAGGCTGCTACGTGAAGTGGAGTCAACCCAAGCTTTTTACTTGATATCCTAAGCGAATTAGATGTCCTCATTACTTCCAATACTTGTCCATGACCATTTTGTGCTGCTAAATGGACAGCAGTGAATCCAGATTTATTTTCGTCGGTTATAGATGCACCTGCTCGAACCAATGCTTTCACGACACCAGCGTGTCCACCTTCAGCAGCTAACTGAAGCGGTGTTGAATCAGTTAATCTATTTCTCGCAGATATTACACCATTTTTATCAAACTTCATAAGTTCTTCTATCACTTTAACCGATCCTTGCATTGCAGCAATGTGAGCACAAGTGTTCCCATCGCGGTTAGTCGCCATTACAAGACTAGGATGCTGTTGTAAGAATAGTTGAGCTACTTCTGAAAAATTGTTCTGAGCTGCTGCATGAATAGGTTTTTGTCCTAATTCATCGGTTGCATCAATGTTCGCTCCCAGCTCTAATAAAAGTTGACACACTTCTAACTGTCCACTAGCTGCTGCTAAATGTAGAGGAGTTTGCTTTTTCAGGGTCAATATATCTATGACTGCATTGTGGTCCCTTATCAAAAATTTCACTAAATGGGTATATCCATTCATGGCAGCTAAATGTAAAGCAGTTCTACCATTTCTTGATTTAGAATTGATGAAAGCTTTATTGGTCAGCAATGCATCGCATACTTCCAAATAACCTCTCTCTGCAGCTAAATGAAGCGCAGAACGACCTTCAGTATCAAAAACGTCAACTCGAGCATGATTAGCTAAAAGAGTATTGACTAATTGTTCGTGTCCTCTGTGGCATGCAATTAAAAGAGGAGTCCACCCCACCGACGATTGTTTATTCATTGCTTTTTGCATATCAGTGCTCGACATGTGTTCGATCATTTCACACATCACATCATTGTTGCCGGCTACGGCACAAAAATGGAATGCTGTTTCACGAACGTTTTTCGTTTCCATACTAACATCGGCTCCATGTTGTAGTAACAATCTTACAGTTTCTCGATCATTGCCAGGTGTCTCTACATCTTTTTCGCTTATATGACAAGCACAATGAAGAGCACTTGCTCCATCTTCATTGACCATATTGATGTATGTTGTAGTAGCTTCAGTTCCTTGCTTCTCAATAACAAATTCAATAAGTTGTTTAACTATATCAGGTCTACAACTACGGGCTGCCATATGCAAAGGCGTTTCTCCGACCTGATTAAAAAAATAAATATTAACATATCATCAGATATTGAATTAAAGTAAGCATTAAAATAAATACTTTGGATTTGTATAAAGGATCTCCTCCATCTTCCAGTAAAAGAAGTAGAGTAGATAAATTTCCATACTGAGCTGCTGCGTGCACAGGAGTTGTTCCATCTTCTGTTGGAAGATTAGTACCTGCTCCAGATTTAAGCAACATCAACGCACATCTATCTCCTCCTGGAACACGAGCAGCTATATGCAATGGGGTATCTCGTTGTTTTCCACCTCGAATATGTACATCTGCTCCATATCCCAATAGTGTTTCAACTACAGCTGGTTTACATGATTCTACAGCTATGTGTAAAGCTGTATGGTTGTCCTGCAAATATTGAATACAAAATTAGATCAAACAATTCAAAAGGTTCAATTGTGATTTAATTTCCACTTACATTTGTGGTGACGTCGACTCTTTCACCTTTTTGAAGTAAAGTATTAATGATTCCTACGTGACCGTATCTTGCTGCTGTGTGTATACTTCTCGCTCCACCCTATATTTATATTCAACATTATAGGAAATCGACATATGATAAGGGTTCCATATTTTGGCACATCAAAATAGCACTTTTTTCAGTCAAAATAGATATTGAAAACCGACCAATATGTGAACGACCAGCGCTCAAATGTTTCACAAGTTCCAACAAAAGAATGCGGCATCCGTAAAATCACTCTGACTTCCAAATCGGTGTTCGCCCTCCCGCCAAGTATTGCCAGTACGAAAAATAAAATTTGACACTTGAATGTAAAAACAAATACAAACCCCAAATATTTAACTTTTAATTATTAAATAAAATTGTAATAGATGAGTGGAAAATATATATTTCCTAAACTATGAAAGCTTGCTGTAATAAATTAGTTTCTTAACAATGAATGTTGAATGTCTTTTTTGAATGTGAGAATCACCGATTCGGACTGACAATGAGTAAAACATTTTAGGGCTGCGAAATTCACATTAAAAGCCGTTTCGACACCTGGCGTGAATCGTTATTTTACTGGAGTGCAAAATATTTCACCCCATATGATAATTGAAAAATTAATAATTTATTTACCTTATTTGGCATGTGAAGGTAGACACCTTTTTTGAAAAGCATCATAGCACAATCGGCATGTCCATTCAATGACGCTATGTGCATTAGGGTGCTACCATCTTTCGTTCTTTCGAAAATACTGGCTTTAAATTTGTCAGCCAAAAGTTCTATTATGCTAGCGTGACCATTTTCGGCAGCCAAATGCATGGGAGTTCGATCTGGAAACGAAACGAATGCAATTTTTCAAATAAAAATTTAAAAATTGTAAAAAAGAATCTAGTTTAATAGAAAAATTTCAACCTTGGTGATCAGCGATTGCAGCCGATGCTCTCACGCCATAAAAATATTTAACTAAAGTTTCATCGCCTTCTGCTGACGCTATATGAAGGGGTGTTTGTCCTTCACCATTTTGACAATCTACATTGGTTCCATAATCAACTAATATCCTAACCATATCGACATCTCTTCTTCGAGCCGCTAAATGTAGAGCACAATCGCCATTTGTTGTTGTAGCCTAAAAAAAATATAAAAGTAATATTTGTTCTTATTCATGTTCAATTTCAATAAATTTATTCAAATTTACCTTGAGTTGTTCAGAAGTTTGTGAAGATAGCAATTCTCTGCACATCGACTGATTGCCTGCTTCGACAGCTAACAAAAGTGGAATCTTCCCTCGCTGCAACACCAAAATGTCAGTCATTATATTTTTCCATTCTTTCAACATCGCTTTCCGTTTGTTCAGCTCTAAATAACTTATCTCTTCGGTTTTACTCAAGTTCAAGCTAAACTTCATAATTTTTTCTTTATCATCTCCTTTAGACGACTTCGAAAAAGAAGCTTGCGATTGAACATCACTGTTATCATCGGATGATGATTCGGATCTTTGTCGACTTCGATTGTCTTTTACACTTTGATTCGACATCTTGCACATTCAAAATTCGTTTTCCATACGATGAAAAACGAAGATATAGATAAATTTTGACATAAATACCACTGGAAAATTGTAGAACTTTCATACACAGAGTTTCTATTCAACTTCGAAAGTTACATTGGTGCCTGCGTGAAAAGTTTTGATGTCGGTAATAAATCCTCTATTAGTCTTTTTATTATGATACATTACTTTCGTGAATTATTCAGGCTACCGCGATTAACTATTTTCAAGGAAAGCGTTAATGTAAAAAGTTTTATGTAAAAAAAATATTCTATCTACAATATCATATTTATAACGCGAAAAAAATAATATTAAAGAGAAAATTAGTTTTCCGATAAATTGGAAAACAAAGCTTTTAGGAAAATCGCATGCCATTTTCAATGAAGAACAATAGTTAATTATGCAAATTATCTCCCATTATCGTGAAGATACTACTAAAACGCAAAGAAAATCCACTTATTCAAAATAAGTAAGTATAACGGAATCATAAATCGGGAAAATTTAAATTTACGTGACTAACGAATCTGACTGCACGAAAACGCTACAAACCGACGAATAAAACTAAACCCGAAAAATATCCATTCCGATATTTTCATAGTGGTTAAAATGTAATTGAATGCACTGAACACATATCATATCAGACACGAAATACATAGGAAAACGCATATGCGGCCTCGGAGGCTATTTTGAGAATTTCCATATGAATTTTCCTCACGTGTCCTTCGATTTTCAGTATTGAAGAGCAATAACGTAGGCGCATCATACTTTCAATAACATTTACACATGCAAGTTTTCCACCGTTCGTTCAAACTTTACACATCACGAAATACCATAAAATTCGCTCAAACGTCACTTAAACGGCATGCAATTTTTATTATAACATTATTTTGTAGCTAACACTCAATGCTGTGAAAATGCAGATATCTCAAGTAAGTTAATCGTTGTATAACTAAGCCATCATTTAAGAATTTCAAGAATATTTTGATAATAAATTAATTTTAGTTCATTTTCATAAAAAAAGTAACACTTTTTTCATAGTGATAATAAAAATTGATTTTTCTGAATCAATACGTTTCAGCACTAGATCGAGCAACAACGAATGGAATACATTTCAAAACATTTTCCGTCCAATTTTCGCACAAAATCACTACACTTAAATTACAGAACACATATTTTTTCCAAATCACTGTCTTCAAATGGTACAATTGTAACGTTATGGTACGATTTTTCGGCAGTGAGACGACATTGGCGTAGTCTCGCGAGATACTAAATTCGTATTCCATAGTTTGTCAGCAACGAACCCAGCATTAAACCTAACCCTTACACGAGCGAAACTTCTTCGTAAATTCTACACAATGGCCCAAGTTGGTCGTCTGGTGTGTAAAACGTTCAGCCAATAACATTGTACTAACTTGTTCGAAGAATGGTACCATAAATGAGGCATATCACGCCGAAACTTTTTATCGGTATCATTCAAAATGTTTCTTAACGAGTTCGATAAAAAAAAAATGTTTTGACACTAAAAATTTATGTTGGAATGATATTTCTTTGCTGAAATTTTTGAAAGAAAATTTTTTTCGATTGTAAAAATATTTTTATCTAATGTTTGTTGTCGTTTCAGTGTTTGTTTATTCGTTGAAGTGTTAAGGCTTTGTCGCGTGCCTTTCTAGGATAGTAAGAAGTTTCCAGTAGCACTATATTCAAATAAATGTCGTCATTAATAAGTAACGAATGGCTGGTATCGAGGCTAGGCAATTTTTGGGGGTAATCGGAAATCTGCGTCATCTACGAGCCATAAAAGATGTTATGTTCATATTTAAGTACGATCAATATGTTCTAATAATAAATCCCTTCATGAAAAATATTAAGATAAAAAATAATCATTTCTTTGCAATGAGTATATGTATATGTATAGGGGTGGAATTAATCGAAGAAATTTTTCATGTGATAAGTGTCTACAAATACGCCAAAGTTAAATGATGAACATTGAATATCTCAGAACTAAAATAAGTAGACTTACACCACTGTCACAACAAAGGATACAATTAATTCCTCTACTGTATTTTTAACATTTGAAAAATATAAGTGTTTTTGTCAAGAATAATATTTTCTCTCTTCAATTAAGAATAAAATTACCCCAATTTTATCATTAAATCAGATCGTAGAAAAATGACATTAGACAGACTAAAAAATTACTACGTTTCCAAACAAATGGATATTTAGTTAATTTCAATTTTTCGACTAGACACGATTGGTAAATTAGAGCATTGGCATTAGACATGCAATACACAATGTTACACAAAATATACGCGCCCAAAAGTTTACATTCGTGATTTGCTAATCTTTCGTTCAAATTTAAATACTAGTTGTTTCTATTTTATATAAGTCTTGAAATTATCATCATACGTAAAACTATCGGCAGTGAAATAATTATTAATATTTTAAAATACTAGATATATTTGAAGATCTTGAAATCCAATTACGAAATAATTTAAAAAATGATTTTTAAACTCAATTTTCGTTAGTTTATATAAAGCTCTGATTCAAAATAAAATCAGCATTTTATTTGTAAAATCTTTTATTTACATATTTTTAAATGTCATCTGATATTCTTTGGAATACTTTCTACAAATATTTAAAGGTAATTAATTATTTTTTCACTACAATTATGAGATCATAATCGTGTTCAGTCTTCTTTAAAAATATTGTTCAATTCAGATTTCAAATACTGATAATATTTTATTACTAATGTAGCCAAGTTTAATTTTTTTCATATAAAAACTATTCTCGAAATAAACATTTTTAATTTTCTTCCATATTCTTTATAACAGAAAGCTTAGATTTGCCTCTGTGAGATTAACGTTTCCTTGAAAATTTATTAAGCACCCAGTCCATTTCCCTTAAATTTTCACACCAATACAAAACTAGATGACTCGAGATTCGATCGTTAAAAATTCAACAAAAATACCAATAATAAAAACTAAAAATACAAATAAAAACATTTTTTTCACAAAATTCTAAAAATCAACAAACGAACCCTCAACACGAGGAATTCAGACAAACATCCCCAAACATAATAGACATCGAACATATGTAGAAAAAAAAAAAATAGCAAACCAGTCGACATATGAACGTGCGCATGACGAGTTTATGACCAGTGTCAAAGCGTCAGAGACACATAGCGCCCCCATCGAAGGGGGCGACTTTGGGGTGTCTCTCGGTGGGCGTAGTCGCGGGGGCGGCGCATCCGAGCGCCAGGCACCGCCCCCGGGCCCCCGACCCAACTCCGCCCCCGGGGGCGCATCTTCCGAAACACGGATCTGGAGCAGAGATGTAGTGCAAGGGAGGGACGCTTTTCTTTTCTAGATATAAATTAGCTTTGCAATAATTTTTAGTCAGACGAATTATGAGCGTTCCACTTTGCAATACATCTCCAATTTGCTTCAGATCTGAACTGAGCAGATTAAACTGCTTTGAGTATGATGCAGATCTGGAGTAATGTGCATGGCTCGAAAAGACGTTGTATGTGAGTAACTTTATCAAATGTATTAATAAACTTTATGTATTTTATCAAAAATCTAGAATATTTAAATTTTCACCTATTTCCGAATAGATTCAATGCTCATTTAAATGGTATCAATACAACTCACGCTTTCATTATCTCTCTCTTTTTCAGCATTCTAGCATATGTGAAAAGGGGTTTAATTGAATATCTAGAGATCTTATGATATATTTCGCATTAAATCTGATTAGAGCATGGTGCAGATCGATGATAAGTAATTATTAATTTTAGTTTAATTTTTTTTTACCCCGTCAGCTTTCGTTTTGATGTCTTTTCCAGCAGCTGTCAAGAGGGCTCTGAGGATGCTCGTGGCCGTTCCCGTTTGTCTGCTGGCCACCAAATGTACAGCTGTCTGTTGTCGACTCTGAAAAAATATAAAAACAAATTAATCAGATCTTCCAAAAAGTAAAATTCCTCAAAATTTTCTTTTTGTGAAAATTTCTAATTGGATCAAAATTTTCTTGAAAGAATAAATTTTCCGCCGTTCACACAAATACATTCAGCATTACAATAATCCTAGATAGAATTCACAATCCACATTCATGTCATAAACAAAAATCGAGCGCACAGAAAAATCGAGATTGCATTATTACTTTTTCATTACGCACCATAAAAACGCCTCAAGAAGAAAACAACAACAACAGAAAAAAAACGGAAACGGCCCAAAATTGAACCGTGGCACACCTATCGTGCAACCGAATTCAAATCGATTAAGGGCGGGAAAACGACACGCGTACGAAATCGCATTTATTACAACAATCACACAAACATAAAAAAAAAGAAAAAACCAAAAACAACTCATCATAAAACTCAAAAGAGAATCGCCGTAAACAGGACCGGATTTAGATGAAAATAAACCCTATATTATATTTACAAAACTCATTTTTTATATCTATTCATTTAATGATTAATAAATCATTTACCCAAGCCCATAATTTGAATTAAACGGTCGTTAAAATTCGCTTAAATATTGAGATTTATGGATAAAATTGGATGCAAATGAATCCGGCCCTGGTCATGGCTGCGCTTTCGGCCAACTTTCGGGCGCAACGCATTCGTATCCGTACCACGTGGTGTCGGCTTCCGGCGGCTTTTCGTGACTAATTCGCGCGCAATTTGCGTTCGCGCGCTTTTTCGAAATTTTATGCGCCAACTTTCCGCGGCCGGCCGATAAACCTACATAGATAGCGGCCGCTGATTTATCTTCTGGAGCTTTCGGAAATTTTCCTATTGTTCGGCCGAAAGCTCGTTAATCTTGTGAAAATTAAAATATTTTAGCATTTTTTTTTCAGGTCTATTGGAGAATCTAGTTTGTTTTCTTATTATGTTATTGTATAAAGTAGTTAAAGTATATTTTTCTTAAAATAAAATGAGTGTTTTAAAAAAATATAAGTAACCTTAAGAATTTTTTTTTCAAAAATATTGACTAGCATATTTTTAAAATTTAATTGGATATTAATGAAAATTCTATTAATTTCTTACAGCATTGTATTTAACATATAAGCAAAAGCTTTTTTTAATATCATGTCATATTAATTGTAAAATACTACTCATATAATTTTCGGAATACATATAGTCGTTTAAAAATTAATGACATCATGCAATAAATTTTATTATGATTTTTTCTATAATATATAAAAGTTGATTTCCATAAACTATTTTTAAATATTATATCAAATCACATAAGTCTACATATAATAAAACATAATTAAATAAAAACATACATTCTTTATCGAATCATAGATGTCACTTGAATAATCTTAATAGAACCTCATGACATTCATAGTGCGATCAAAATTCAATTCTTTTATAGGTACCTTTACTTATTTTAAATACGTACATCACAAAATAATAATAATATGATTAAATATAAAATTATTTGAAAATCCTCACCCCTCCGGTGGAAAATGGGTCGACTCCTTTCTTGGACAGAAGCAACTTGACGACATCCTCCCTTGAAAACATAGCCGACATATGGAGGACATTGTAGTTATCCTGAAAACAAAGATTTAGATCGCTTTTAATCATTAGTTCCGATGTGCTACTGTAATCATAATGGGCTACCCTATATTTCCAGTTCGAGAAAGTGTAACGAAACTAAGGGTCGGTTTCGTTCGAGAAAAGCGTTATTGTAAAATAAGCAGTTTTGTTCCACTACAAAGTTGACTAATAGTCCCATTATAGACGCCCACACTTCTACCCCGTTAAGCGTGTTATACATCCTTGAATGCAGGTGTTTTTAAATGTATTTTTTTAATTATTAAATTTTTTATCGCTTCGAATTATTTGAGTTTATATTAAATGTGATTGATAAATGTTGATGCTGTCATTTAATTTTTCGCAATACTAATTACTGATAATATTAAACTCTGTAAATAAACTAATCAATGTCAAGATTAGTTTAATTAACCTTTATAATATTGTTATCGTACAATAACAATGTTGAAAAATTGCTAGATACATCATATTCCTGGAAAATTTTAATAATTGCAAGCATGACTTGTTTTTCAATATCATGCGAAAATTCAAATCCGAACAGTATAAAAAAATAAATAATGCATTTGAAACAATATGAATTATATTTTGAACTATACATATATGCTTAATTAAAAATATATTTATTTTTATTTCGCAGCAAAATTTCACGGTAAAGCTCGTAACTATTTCTAAAATCTGTTGATCGTTGGAAAGTCGGATACTTTTTTTTCAAGTAGTGCAAAATAGCAAATAACGGAGGTCGTTTTGGCTTTTTACATTGCGGCATTTTTACTGCTATGCGAGCACGTGTCGAGTGACCATAAAATGCAACGCGAGCCGAGATTGAGTACCCCTGTTACGTTACGGTCAAGACTTGTGTATGTGTAAGCTAATTTTCAGCGTTTCGCAAAGCGTGAGCTTATTCTGCTGGAATATTCAATAGTATTAATGGCTTAATTCACAATTAATTAATATCAGAATATCAGCAAATAAATTATAATCCAATAAAATGTATTATAATGCAGAAAAATATAATATTCAATAATTATTTTGTCATTAAATGCGACTATCTAAATAATCATAAACTATGAAAATGCATTTTGTTTCAGAAATATATTATAAAAATATCAAATTAATAATTTATTTTTGGATAAATTATAAATTATTTTACACGTGTAGGTGGCGGATTAATTAGAAAAGTTAGTGAAACCCTGCGATATTTGACCCCTTAAATCAGTTGCGTGATTCCATAGTACAGAGTATACTGAACAAGTCTTATCAATTAAACAAACCTGATTTTTATTAACGGAATAATTTAACGAGATTATTGATATCCAACGAAATGCGTTAAGTACGCGATGAGTTTTCACCACAATTCGTAGCACAAAAGTTTCACGCACGAAAAGATCCGATGCATTTTTCATAAGCACATACCTTATATACACACATTATGCGTATAATTAACGCGTGAACATAAATTTCTGAAATTTGACGCGTGCTAATATTTTCGTATATATTTGTGAATACATTTCCCTGATTTATTTCCTAATTCGCACTTTGTTTTTTCGGCGAAAGATCTCAACCAAGGTTCAAGCGCCTAAACCGCCAGTATTGTTTTGAGGTCAAATCCCCGGTTGTGGGTCAGATGAATAATAAATAACTACCACTAATTACCATTCACAGTATTTATAGTATTAGCGTAAATGGTGAAAATCGTGAAACGTATTTGGGGTGAAAGGAATGATTTCTTTTGTTGTGCTCGAACGGAACAGATGCGAAAAGTTCGAAATGCAGTGTGGAGAACAATTGAAGTTTATTGAATTTTCTTGTTTATATAAACAATAGTTTAATAGTTTCGATGTCGATGAATATTTTGAAGGACAAAAATAGAGTGGCAGTAACAATTTACCAATTAAAATTGCGTGATCCGTGAAAATTTAGATCGACGAATTGGAAACGGGTAATGGGCTGTGAAACTTTACCAGCTTATTAAAAAAAATCTTTACCACCTGGAAATTCTCTAGCACATTGAATATTCTAATATCGACAAAACGACCGTTTCGAGCGTCATTTTCTAACCCTGTTATCTCAAAGAACCGACATTTAACGATATCATGACCCGACTTCGCAACAAAAGGAATTTATGACAAATGCGTGACACCTTTAGAAACGCCAAATTTCAATTTTAATGAATCCGCTTTTCGAAAAACTTCCGAATGTAATTTTTAACAAGATAATATATTTCGACAACGCAAAACAAATTTGAATTGTGAAAATTCGATGAATTTTGTATTGAAAACGTAAATAATTCCAAACAGATAATTTTGCAAAATTAACGAGACATTTTTTGTATACTCTAAACTAAAATATCTATCATATTTGACCTGATTAAAAAGTAAATATTTTCATTTTTTTAATGAAATCATTTCAGATTGTTCATATTTAATAATAAGCAACAATCACACTTATTATTTTTAAAGCATTTAACGATTGTTTGGACAATTTATAATATTTTTTTGTAATCAAAATAATATTTTTCACTCACTTTAATCTTAACGTACATTTACACATGTAGATATTAATAAATTTTATTAAAATAATTTCTATGAATAATTAATTCATTTCAAAGTTACATATTCCAAATCAACCTTCATTATCGCTTGAAATTTTTATAAATTTTAATCAACAGGAAAAACTTTCACAGACAAAAAAAAATCATCTAAAATTTTCCTTAAAATAATGATTTCATACAGAACGATGATCAAAAACATTCAACATATAAATATACATACAATTTTTCAATATTTTGTAAAACATTTTTAACTGAAATTCATACACATATAAACTTCATACACACGTCCATTAAAATAAAAACTGCAATACAGCCACCCATTCCATCGACCCGAACCGAAAAATACAAAAACGATCAACTCAAACAAGTGACAAATGAACTCTTCGTGCATTGTGCAACAACAACAACAACAACCCTTCCTTAACATTACCGCTTCGTACGCTTTTCGTATACACACCCCCGTCGTCGTATGTAAATCGGGCAAAAAGGAGCGAAGCGAAGAAAATGGGTCACGCACGGCAACACACCGACCATTATATTATAACCCAACTGTGTATAACACATTATAACACATTCACAGACGGTATAGGGTCCGGCCAAGGGTCACAGCGAGACCTTCGCGAGCGAATCGATCATTTCAAGGGGCAGCGGAAATCTCGCCGTTTCAATGCCTTATCGCTCTCGGGTTGTAAACAACGTGGCCGGTTTTTTTTTTTTACTTAGCACCACCGGTTGAGAAATACTATTCGACGACTAAAAATGCCAAACGGTACAAATGACTGCGGAAATTTCAAGAAAAGAGCGCTCAAAGTTGAACATGTATTAGGAAGAGGTCGACTGATTTGATGATATATCTCGGCACACGTTCCGAATTCCATTTATATCCTTTTGCCACCAAATAAATGAGCGTACATAGAAGCGATTTCTGTACACAACTCAATTTCGGCAAAAATGTCACTTGTTCCCCTTGGTCTTTTCAGTTCTCATTTAGTGTGTGAGTGTACTGAAATAGAATAGTTTGGTCTAATTTTGACGATTCGGGGGTTGTTTGGGTGGTAGACGGATAAATTTGACGGCTTTGGAATCGCCGATGGTCATTTTTCGATCGGTAGGTGTTTTGATTTCATTTTTCTTTTTGTGGTGTCTTGTTGAGAGTTGGATGTTGGAATGATCCAATTTGGATGATGTTCTTGAATGTGAAATCGATTGGTTTGAGGAATCGGTAGCGTTTTTTGATCTGAAGGTCAGTTGTTTGGTTTAATTTTTAGGTAATTGAATAAAATGTTTATTTCGTTCGCCAGTTGAAATCACTAAAATCATATAATATTTGATAAATTTATTGAAAATATGAATGAAAATCTTATTCGAAAATTTGTATTCAAATATTTTATTAAATTTCTATATTAACTGCTGTCAATGCTGTTAATATGACTACAATTATGACTCGTAATTAAACTATTATACTGTCTGCCAATTAAAATACTAACACTTCATTAAATTAATGGAGAAGAAAAGCTTACATTGTCTATTAATTAACGAACAAGTCAAAATTATTTAATCAAAATCAATACATTCAGCAATATTATTTGAATTTTCAATCACAACCATACAACAATCCAATCCATTCTAAACCAAACGAAAACGAAATTTCGACAAAACACCCGAACACCAATTGTTGCACACGAGTGGAAACTACATTAACTAAACCGCCTCTCAAAATTTCCATACACACCTAATCTCAATCGAACGAACAACAAATTACTGTTACGTACACCGACCACAGTGCGAATTAGAACGTTCCACCCCTGAAAAGTTCGCACACTTGACTTGGGTCGATCCACTTTTAACACCCGTATTACGGGACCGATCGTTCCGAGCCAAAACTGGCTACGACTAAAATCGGGAAAAATATATTATAATATAATAATTATACGGCAGACATGTGTTTGCGGATTAATCGGCGCCAGTTTCAGCGGCCGAAATATTTTCAGTGCTGAAAAATGCCCAAGACGACGGCAATTAAACATCAAGGTAATCCGCGGCTCGCGTTTGTGACCCGTCGGACCTTCACCCCGGCTACTTCAAGTATTTATCGCGATTTAGCATCGCAGACTTGCAGCTTTGATTTTCTTTATTCGTAAACGTGTACGAAAGATTTTTCATTTTTAACGTTTCCCGTAAAAGTGCCGAAAAATTGGAGAAAATTGGTAGAAAATCGTCAAAGAATTGGTGGAATATCTTTACATTTAAAATTGAGTTTTCATTTAAATATTAATGAAATTTTGATCAAATACAATAAAATGCATTCCACTTCAAGTTAAATATTACTTTTCATTACTAGTTTAACATAGATGCATTTAAGACTATAGACTTAGTAAGAGGATATGTATACACCAGTGAACTAAGTTGAAGAAGCTACATACAACCTTATTCCGTTTCCTATTTTGTGTTCAATTATTTCGCAATATTTTAAATTAAAAAAAAAAAAATACTTAACGTGAAGTAGAAATTATTATACTTTAAAACGAAAAATTGTTGTATAGAAATTAAAATCGTTTGATTATATTTATACCTTGATAATGATGAGACAATTTTAATTAATGAATTAGTAAATATGCTATAGCAATAATGAATTGAATTCTTAATCACTTATTCAATGATAGCTTGAAAACTAATTTTCCATGATAATCGTATTCATACTTACATTGTTTCTCGCTCCTACGTCAGATCCTAGGTCAATCATGCGATCAAGTACTGATGTCTTATTGTCTTTCACTGCAAGCATCAGTGGTGTCATTCCAGTCGTCTGAAAAATATTTAAAATATTTATTAGAATTATATTAATTGTAGAAATAATAAAATAAATTAAAGATATAATATTATTCTCTATCTGATTGCTGTCAATCAATTTGTACAATGTTTTAATATAATGTTCACATGGAGACAATATGTAAAACAATCTACTTGTTATACATTTCAGATATGCATATAATCATTAATTAATTGTATAAAATATGTATTCACGCTCAATTCATTTCAAATATAAATTATAAACTAATGCGAATATGATTACAGTATTGCCGATTTATTATTAAATTAAGCTTAATTAAGGAGAGAGTTTTTTCGCATAGCTAGTTTATTATGACAGCTTTTCAAAAAGATATATTTGATCCATGCATATTATAGTGAAAAAATGATCATTATATTCGATAGCACAAAATTGTAAATATGAAAAAATACATTCTAGATTTAATAAGCTATTTGATATGTTCAGATAAATAAAACAAAAATTGAAACATAAAATCGTAAATCATAACCCATTATTGAATTCAAATAGAAATTTCAATTTTCGTATTTTTCAGTGCTTTGGATTTTCGTCACCAAGTGAAACACAAACGAGGAAGTTGAAAAAAAATGTAATTACTGAAGCAGTTAAATACAATTGAACGAACGTATAGGTTTGTTCGACAAGGTCAACATATTTATTATAGGCTAGGTCGCGTGACACTTGGTTAGGTTAGGTTAACTTGCAGCTGAATGCATTCTGGAAAATGCATCAGATTCAGGTGGAAAAAATGAGCTTATCTGTCGATCTTTCCCTAGTGCAATTTTCACTGGAAAATTAACAATTAACGGAACGCTGAAAGCAATCAAGTTCTTTTGCTTCGACTAGTGCTAACGAACACGGAAAACTTCAATTACTAAACGTACCGTCTTTGACTTTGAAAATTCGAAATTAGTTCTCATAAGGATTACTTGTTGATTGCATTTTTTTTTTCAATATAACATCCATCCATACAAAATTTGAATTTTTACAGAAGCAAAGGAAAATGAAATAATTTCAAAACTTCGATTGCATATACACATGACATAACAGTTGAGAATGACATTGAAAATTACATCACTAATGAACTTCCTTCACACAAAAATAAACGAATTTAACACTAAACGTGCAGTTATAATAATCTAGATTACAATTTGATGCGATTAGTGCGCACTTGATTTGTATAAATTCGCGGTCGTTGAATTCCATCGCGATACAGCCCAAAATACAAATGGCTCGAATAGCTCGATTTTGTCCCCGAATATCAAAAAAGGGTCGGTGACAATCTGCCCTTGATCTGTTTACGTTTCAGCCTACGAAATGTTCCTGAAAAAGGGGTTGTAATGTATGTATCGACTCGGCATCTTTTTTCATTCGCCTTCAATGGCATCTGATATCAACTATGGTAATGGTAAGAAGTGTATGACTATTTTTTCCATGGTATATGAATGTCGAAGGTATTATTCAACTTCTCTCGCATAAGTATATTCTTAAATATACGTTTCTTAAAATAAATTTCATTGTCGATATTTGGAGCTTTTACGTTCGGAAAAGGTATCTGAAAGTTTCGCTGTTATTTCAGCATTTGTTCGCTATGCGCATCAATTTCACATTAGACGATTCTTGTACAAAAAATTATATTGACTATAGGTATGTAGAATAGATTGATACAATCTTTAGTTTATAAATAAAATAAAAAATGGGTTATTTTTGAAATAATAATGTACTTAGAAATCGATTATGTTTTGTAATAATGACAAAGTTCAAAATATTTTTGCATACTGCGATATTTTTGATTTTACTAACGAAAGTATGTAGACTTTTCATAAAAGTGATACAAATAAAATACAATTTTATTTTTATTATTTTACAGGTACATAATTCATATTATGTGACAAAATATGAGGTATATATGTATGTAAACATTTCAAATCTATATATATATTATAATAATTTCATCACATTCATCAGATTAATACCACGCGTTGATATTTCTGTTTTTAAAATCGAGTTGGTTTAACATTTTTTAAAATGAAATGCTAACACCTAATTCTCATTAAAGTTGAAGGCACAATTAAATAATATAATTATACGTAGTGCATACGATTCATTGCAGATACATTTTCATCGCGTGCTATTTCGATCCAAAGAGTATATGTACCTATAGCATGCTCCTTGGGAGTTAGTTGCTCATGATTACAGTAAAAAAGAGCACAAAACATCTAGAAATATTTGTATGAATGTGTATTCAATAGAAAAATTTTAATCATATATTCAGAATATTCAAAATCATCTATTTGTTAGTAAAAATTAGATTTTTTTTACTGCGTAAGAGACAGAAAGCACCATTTTCAGTTGAAGTCTTCGAAAAGCTAAATATCTTATACTGTTTATGTGTTATTGAAAATTATATAAAAAGCAAAATCAACTCGTTGAAAATGTCAGCGTACGCTTAGTCATGATAGATTTACTGAATTTAAATACTACATTATCCGCACCTAATTTATAAAATCTTCATAAGCAAATTGGAACTTGAGTATCTCACGAATCCACAGACGAACAGACTGACGCGAATAAATAGAAAAAAAGAGTTTTAAAGGTTCTTTTCCAAAGAGTTAAATAACATATTAGTGGTACTCGATTGCAATTGATCTGAAAATACGATCTCTAATGAACACTCTCACTAAAGCAGAATGAAAAAAAAAGTATAACTTCTATTTCTAAGCCCCCACACAGAAAAATTTAGATTCAATTAATTCATGATAATTACAAAAAAAATTCACCATATATTAACCATCGGATTCATAAAAAAATAAATACAAATGAAAATCGACTCGAATTGAAAAATGGCTTGAACGTAAACAAATCTTTATCGGATAAAATCTATTTTCCACAAAAACCCCAAACGGTGAATGTTATCATAATGAAAATTCACTAGTCTACCGATATGTTTCGAATTAGATACATTCGAAATCAATTCGATGGATATCATCGTATCTTCCTTTACGTGTCCACCAAAGTGTAAAGCGAAAATTTCAAAAAATGATCTGTCGCTTGGCCCAGCTTCCGCGCGAGTCGGAGAGTCGGGCTTCGCCCCGTTTGTGGCCCCCCGTTGTCCGAAGGCCGCGGTAAGTGTGCCAGGGGGCGCGCGCCCTTATCGCGCGGGTCACGCGCCCTCCACACCACGCTTCCGGTGGACGGGCGGCCGTCCAAGAAATTTGGCCCACATTCCTTACAAAAATCCATATCGCCTGCAACAGCCTTCCTTTTGCCTGACCACTTGTCAATTGTGTGAATTTTCCTGTATTACCATGTATTGTACATACTTTAGAGTTGTTGTTGCGGGATATAGTCGAAGATTCGTGATAGTCTATTTCGATTGAAATTTTTATCGACTTTATTATTAAATGCTATTTATCGTATAAATATTGTTTTTCAATGGATCGTTCATTTTAGTGCCTCTGAAATGATGTTTTAGAATGCGTATCTGAAGCATTTCTATCGTCTCCTAAATAAAATAAAAAAATGAAACCATTCCTCAAAACAACAAAAGACTTATATTTTTTTATTATTCTTTGATGAATCAAATGTTTTTTGATAAATCTAAATAATTTCTTTTTTTAGAGGAAAAATGAAAACAAAAACATAAAATTGTAATTTAATTTATCTGAGTGTACCGTTTTAAATTTTATCTAACGGAGCTATGAACTTAACTAAGGTCAAATACGTTTTCTTACGCAAATAAGCGTTTAAGTGTGGTCTTTCATGATAAAATTGAAAGTTGGCAATCATTTGCGCATTTAAGTTTACAAATAAATTGTCAAATATATTCACGATATGTAAAACACATCAATCCAATGTAATTACAGAAACATTTTGCAAGAATATGAAATTATTTCGAAACAGATAGGTCAACGGCTATCAGATTTGCTATTTTATCAATAATACTATTAATTATGTACATAATATTTGCGTGATATGAATACGGAAATTCAAACGCTTTATTCTTTATTTTTCCTCAGCACACAGTATCACGACTGATGTCAAACTGTCACAATGTCAAAGTCTCACCTGTTGAATGAATTATTTCCCTATTCCATTTGACATTCGCAATTTTCCTAGTACCGTATCGACCCAAAATAAAACATTTTTCTATTAAGATACATCGACAATATTTACAGATACGATTTCAAAATTACGCCTAATTAAACAAATCGGAATTACCCCGACACGCGTAAAAACCCAATCGAACGCACAAACAAATTTCCCCATCATACGCAACAAGCGCAAAAGAAAATCCACCACAACCTCAACATCGAACCGCAATCCGCGGCTATTATAGCGCAATACAGCAACAGTTTGCGAACGAAACTACATTTTATACCCACACACGCTTATATCTAATGGATGTAAATAGCAAATGGATTACGACGGCCACCGTTCCGGCGAATTTCGAATGATGGACGGTGTGGATATTGCGGCTGCACCCACCCTCGCTTACGTTGGGTTATATGCACGTCGAGGAAAAGCTACCCCCACATTTTCAGCTCGATTAATGGCTTTGTGCAGCAATCAATGGGGGTGTGCGAACTCCGCAAATAGCCGAAGGAATCGCAACAATGGATTCGGCTATGCTTTTAGGGAAATTAAAAAATTGAATGTGCGAGGTTGATACGTGCGTTCGAAAGTTTCTCCGCGAGAATCCTTCACCTGTTTTAAGTTTTTTTTTCATATTCATTATCTTGATACTAAATCAATTCGAAAATTATATGTGAATGTATTAGGGTATTGGATAATTATATCGAAGATACAAAATTTGACCAAAAATACAATTGTGAACTAACAAACTAACCTATTCTTGCCTAAAATCTAACTCAGACAGCTTGACGTAACATATTTTTTTATGTGTCATAAGCATTGAGAAAATCATTCAATACCAATAATGAATTCAATAAATTTGACGTTTTTCAGATTTATATAATTGAAGTCGATAGATGTGCTATATCTACTTCATATTAATTATGTATAATATTTTTTTATTATAGATGTTTCTATATAATTTTAAAAATAGATCATTGCATTATAACTTAATAGTAGAGATACGTGTTTATTAGAAGATATAAAAATAAAAACAGATATGATTTCTGTAAACATGTTTAGAAACAATACATGTTTATGATCATTCAATTGAAGTGATATAGGTATTAGTTCGCAATCTTTAATTGAAACTCAATATTATATCGGAATAGAATTCAATGAATTTAAGATAACATACAAGTATAATAACTAAATTTTTGAAAAGTCAACAATACTTATGCTGGATAAAAAATTATAAACGATTTTCCTCGATCAATCCGAAAGTATACGCAATACGACAGTAGCGTCATTTAGCCCGAACGTAATTTCGCTTCCACACACGCGTTATAATTTTAGAAATTACAAAGTATGGCGTATTGATTGGCTTTATAAAGCCTATTTCGGTCCAAAGCGCAAAAATGTGGAACAAACGTCGAAACCGAAACGGAGCGATCTTGATTGAGGGTTTTAAGCATTCACGAATCACAATCTCTCACACTAATCTCCGATTTGCCGTTTAAAATCTTTTGCTCCACTTACATCCAGAAAGACATGTCGATATTTAACATGGCCATCGAATAATTTTCTTAATGGCAAATTATTAATCCAAAATTATGCCCGAAAAATGGAATTTCGATGTATTATATCGTTCACGCAAGTGGGCGTTAAAATGGTTTTAATTAATATTGAATGAAGCGTGGAAATTGTTGACTATCAAATTTACATAACACGAAAAGTATGAAAATATATATTAAGAAAAAAAATAATACTATATTTCATTAGTTAATGAAAGAATTTAGCACAAATTCAACAATAGATTATCTTCATATTTGGATACTGATTATAAAAAACACGCGATACATCGGACCAATATCAGATAACACTATCTATTTTGTAAACATTTTTTCCTAAATCGAGCCATAAATGATTGATAGACAATCATCGCCAAATTGAGCTATTTTCGCTCTCATTCGACTTTGCAAAATTGCACGATTAAGCAGATTAATATCAGGTCAAAGGATGAATAAATAAAGCGTTGCTCGCCCCGATACATAAACAACCCCTTATTTTAAACCGGTGATCTACGGTCTCCTCCCCCTATTAACTTAGTTTTTTTTTTCCGGGGGAAATTTTTCCTAAGGTTGCTTCGCATGATCGAATTTGGCACACTAACGTTATCGTAATGAGCGAAAATTCCGAAAAGTGGGAAATTTTAATTTCCTGTGTAATCGGCGAGAGAACGATGCCGAACCGCACTCTATCTATTCCCAATTAATCAACGTGAATTTGATCGTGTATTTTTATGCGAAAAAGAAGCTTTTTAGGTAATTATTCAATAAGGGAACGTTAGTCTTTTGTGCGTCACGATCGTTCATGTTAACGACATTAAAAACAAATTTCGATCGGCGCAAAGGAAAAATTTGCTAATCGAGGCTTTGTCGCTCGATTTAACGAAGAAAAAAATCAGCTTTTGAAACTATCTGGGCCAAGGTTAGTGTCATCGTGAAAATCTAGCAATTAGCATATTATCTTTCTCAGTAAAGGGTCATCTACCCTCTTTCGAGCGATCGAAATATACATACATTTCACTGTTTCAAGGGCAAGTTCTGACCACCCTTAGTCTTGAGCGACCCCTTTCGTTTACGATTTTTTTTCCACCGAAATACAATGAACGTACTAAGAATGAATAAAACGAAAGTGCGCTGAAATAGACTAATCGTAAGATAAAATTTAAGTGGACATTCCTCAATAAAAAAAGTGTTTACGTAATTCTAACAAATCGTATAAGATGTAATAAACGTATTTAGAGTTGATAGTTTGCTAAGCTTTTTAACATATTTCCTTTTTTTTAATTAAAATAAAATTTGAAAGCTTTAATCTGTGACTAATTTTTAACATACGATTGAGTGATCGGGTCTAAATGATTCATATTATGCATGTCGCTTATTCCTTTCAAGATCGTTATATCTGAAAAAACATGACTTTCAGGAAATCTTTGCGACTTATTTGTGGATATAACTTTGTTGATAGAAAAGAGCAATATTTTTCGAGTTTTCATAATCAATGTTTTATTTTAACGAAAAAATAAAAACAAGACCAAATTTCATCAAAAAATAATCGATTATCGAACATACTGAATCGAAAATCAAACGATACGACATAGACAACCAAAATTTCTCAACGAGAACGAATCAAGAGCACACTGTGAACTATTTATAAATACAAGGAATCCACACTCATAGAGATGTATTCTAGATAAGAATAGTTCGGAAAGTCGAGCACGTGGGTGTCGAAAAAGAGCCGAAAGGTGGTCGTTGTTTTGGACGCCATTGGTTGGCGCAAATCCGTGTCAAGGCCGACGGGGGTCGGTTCAACCCCTCGACGAACCACCCCTTAGCTGCCGTTCCTCAAACCAGAGGAAACCACCTGATTAAACTTTACGATTCCTTAACTCGAATATTTTTTCGGATTTTTTTCCCGCCCGTTTAGGATACGGTGGTGCGTTCGACGTCCTTATTTCGTTGCGTTTCGTGAAAATTTTACGGTTTTCGTTCGATGGAATGTTAATTCGGATTTCGGAAATGAAGTGTTTTTATTTTCAATTTTCACACTGTTTAAAAATTCATTTAGTTTTATTTCTTGAATTTACACTAATAAAAAAAATCTTTGTATTTAAACTATAATCGTTAACAATAAACATTTACAACTCAAATATCGAAATGTCACTCACATTATCACTAGCATAATAAGGAAAATCATTCTTAAAACAATTTCCGTCAATTTGAATAATTTATTATCATCAAAACAATTTGATGTAATTGGTTTCTGTTTCCAGAATTGAATGAAACAGTTTTCTTTGATATATTCATTAGGTATTGGAAATAAAATAGATGAATTATTTGTAAATTTGCATATCTAATAACCATAATAGTTCATATTGAAAACGCGACAATCAAATTTATCCATGGGTAAATGAATTAGTTTAGAGAAAAATGAGTCACGATGATTGGCAATCTAACCTCCGAGGTCGAATATTAGAATATTTCGTTCTTTCTTCTACAACATTTCGTTAACGGACTGGAAAATTCGTTAAAACGCCGTTAAACTAACAGACGTTAATAAAATTGATTCAGTAAATTTTATACGAATCATAAACGTAAAATTCAAATGAGCATAATAAAATGACGCTTTTCTTTTGACTGAGATTGTTATATGTACCTGCATACGAGTATGTGTATTTTACTTCAACCTTGTTATTTATTGAAAAACTTGAGATAATCTATCAGGTCACATTTTAACACACTTGCTTAATTGATAGATAAGATAAATTAATATTACGTGTAAATCAATTAAATTTTCACATATTCGTATAATAGAATTGACAATTAAACAGTAAAATGATCAAAAAATATAAGATTTTTATGGAGAAGACCATAGACACGAAGTTCAATTGAACTTAACCATAGACTAAAGTGTGAAAATCTAACAAAACTTGAAAAAACCTGACATGACCCAAAACATAATCTAACCCATCGAGTATCGAACTACAATTCACCCTACGCATTTAAAAATGATAAAAAATAATCTCTATACAATTCGAAATATATACAAACTGTGAATTGAATGACCGAATAACTCTCGGAGTTCAACTACAAAAAATTCAATAATATTGAAACTGACAATAAATATTTTATGTCAGCTTGAACAAACACAAAAAGCACAATACAATGAATAAACAATTTGCAAAAATTTAAGAATTTTCCACCATTTTTCTTAGGTGTGAAGGTCGGTCGAGTTGCGATAGGGTCATAATCGCCCCGTCGAGTTCACTAAGCACCCTTTTCGGAAATACGGCATTCGCAACAATAAATAAACAGTTAACCTTCACTTATTAAATATCCAAAAAACCGGCGAGGTTTGGTGACGTACGCGTAACTCGTTAGCCAATTTTTTTCGAACGAAATTCGCACTAAAAACGTCTTGGTTTATGAGCGAATTCACCGCTCGTGTATGCAAACAGTTTGGCTAGGCTTTCTTTGAATGTTTTTTATATGCATTTAAAACCTACTACATATTGCGAAATGTCAAATTTCTTTTTTTCTTAAATTATCGATTCAGTTTTTATTTTTGTACTTAAGAATTTACGATCGATGCTGATTCGAGTATTTTTCGTTATAGAATTATCGCTGGTTTTTCTCTCTTTAAGCCGCATATCAAATTTATCTTATTGTAAGTTATCAATACGAATTGTTTAATTATTTTACAAAATACATAATTTACATAAAAATTATAAATTATTACACATATACTTTCATATAAACATAATTAATTAATAATAATGTTGCTTATTTTTAAATCTAGACATTGAATAAAAGTTGATATTTTTAGTAGGATCATGTGTATCGAAATGAGGTAGAGCATTTAAGTAAAATATTTGCGTGCTGAAGTCGAAAACAATTTATATTTTTTTATAATATATTATATTATACAACCCTGGGAAAGAGTTTAGCAACAATTATGAGGTCAGATATTTTTTTTTACAAAACTAATATTAATTTTTTCTATAAAAACCCGCACAGACATTGAAAATCGAAAAAAACACACACGTCAAAAGAAAAATTCTGAGGAAAACAGCAATCCAAAGATCTCATTATGGACGACATGAGTAATGAACTAGTCACAAGAGCCCTTCGTGCTAAACACCTTTCAAACACCGGGCGGGAAAAAAAAGAAAGATTTTTCAGTATTGAGACCGGGTCGAATTATAGTGGCATGAAATGAAAATCGTGCAAGAAAAATGTGTCGGCGGCAATTTTCCGGCCGCGACTTTGAAAAGTGAAGAAAGTTCGAGCGAAATGAGGCAATTCGCCTATCGAGTCACCCTCTCGTCGAAAACGCGATAAAGCACAGAAAAATGATCGAACAATGAATAAAAAGTGCGAATTTCAAGTGTGGAGAAAGTCGGGCGTCGTTAACGATGACGACGCCTCGTGTTGAAGTAATGACGCTTTTTCGCAATTCGTGGAAAGCTCGCGTTACGAGATTTTATTCCAACGAATTTTCTAGATCTTGATAGTCGATGCTGATGACTTGTATACGATTCGTCATCTCTTTAACATCGCTTTCGTCGTAAATGAATTATTAGATCATCACATTAACGAGGGGGCGTTACGAAGAGTTCAATTTCTGGGGTTAACTTTCTTTGCGTGAATAGTGCAATATTTAACTTTTTACTAAAAAATTGAATAGATTATATACAAAACCTTCATTTTGAGTTAAATAATTTCAAATTCAAATAAAAAAAATCCATTTCAATTTCATTTATTCTTTTGCTGTTTCAAGAAATGTAATTGAATAAAAAAAATATTTAAATTGAAATTTAAAAGATAATGCGTATTTAATTCTTTATAAATCCATTTTCTAATATATCTATTAAATTCGAATTTTCTAGCAACGAACAAAACCTGCACGAAACGCAAACATGACAGCCGTTTTATTTCGGCGATGACGCTAGACCATTCTAACAAAATTCCCTCATACTAAATTCCATACATTCATTTAGAAGCGTGCATAGAGCTGCAGGCCGTTTGCATATTTTTCACAACGACATATCCCGAATAAAAACCGATTCTTCCACGATCGCATAAATTCCGCGAGACGAGTACGATGATCGATAAAGCTACCCTAGACCGGTTAAGCCGGTACTTTTTTCAGAAAAGAATCCGACTTTATGTCCTCGAATCACGACATAAAACCACGAAAACGACAATCGACATCGTTTTTTTTTTCTTCCGTTTTTCATTTTTCAAACGTTTCGATTCTTCGACGACACGTGAGGCAGAGGAGGAAAAAAGATGAATCGAATTTTGAGTCGTTAATTCGGGGAGAAATGGTACAGGTTTTCCGAGGGGGCGTGCGGTGGGCGGGAGGAGAGAAACGATTGTTATGTCGATGCGATAGCGTGCAGAATGTTGGCCCAATAGGCAATCGCCGGCTCGAATCAAGATAAAGATATCGCATATATGCTGCGGTGACCAACTTTGCTTGTGTCGACGAAGAACGGAAAAACGGTCGCGTTTTTCCCGCGAGAAAAGTCGTTTTTCTCTTATTTTAACCGTCTGGGAAAACGGCGATTTCGTGTGTTTCTAATTGGACGTTTATTTAATGTCTTGAGAGAAATGAAAAAAATGCAATTTCCTTTCAAGTTATTTATGAAAAATTGCGATTTTCATTCGAATCATATAATTTGAAAAATATGAAAAAAAAATCATTATATTTTCATCGTCTAGTAAAATGATTGGTTTGAAATTGTTATTGAAATGAAGTATATTTTTTTTTCTAGCCGAAGGTTGGTTACCCGAGTTGTGAAGAAAAGTTCAATTCGTCGACCCTATCGTTTTACACGTGTATTAGTCTACTAAATGATACAAGTTAGTCGAAACGAAAACTTTTCAATTCTCAATGAAATTTCCATTAATGGCTTGCGCTCGTTTTGTATATAAATCAACGATAGAATTTATTTTATATAATTTCTTATGTGTGAAACTTTCATATTAAAAGAAAATATAAAATTTTCCTTTCGACTAAAATGAGTCATTTGAAATATTACAAATTAAGTTCAAATACATATATTTGTCAAATTTAGACTCATTTATAAAATTGATTATGTTAATCAAGTGTCTCATTTATATTCAAATTCATCCATTATTTTGATGCATTACATAAACCGAATCAATTAATTACGATCGATCACACGACATTAGCATAAACTAAAAATTCAAACGACACAAAAATTCATCCAAAACGATACCGAAAAGAGAAAATACACCCCCGATTATAGAAAGAAACAAATAAATACCCAGACACACGAAGAAAGAAAAATCAACCCTCTCCGAACGAACCGGGGGGTGGAACTGTGCAAGCAGAAGCTCGACGACATTTTTTGTCGGCATAAAAATTTTACGTTCGCTTCGGGGCCGTAACATAAATTAAATTCGTAGAATTATGGTAGCCATTTGACAAGCCACCGAATTAGCAAAAAGAGAGGAACACAGAGCCGATTATGAAGTTGGTACGATATGCTCCGAAATGGCTCATCACGTGGAAAAGGGTAGCACGTGTGCCAGGGCACCGAAACTACAACAAAAATACGCTCGGCACGCGAACTGTGCCCCTATACACAATAATATTATATTAATAATAATAATACACCCCCTCGCAGATGTGTGCTGTAGTCGGTTTTATAATGAAAAATATTTTATGGTTTGTGTGTGCGTTTTTCGTGCTCGAGAATCCGATTCGGCGATCGAAATCGCTACGGAAAAGTATCACGGTTGTCTCGACGTGTTTTGTGCGTTCGTTGCTTTTACACGGTTAGGGGGTGTAATTATTTCTGAAATGTTCGTTAGGGGTTTGATCGTTATGCTGTTCGTAGGTTCGATGGAATTTTATGTAAATGAAATCGCAATTGTAAGTGGGTTAGTCGTATGCATTTTTTTTTTCGTTTTTTCCGAGATATTCTATTTTTAGGGGTTTTGCTGTCGTTAGTGGTTTTGCTTCTGTCGAATGTCATCAATCAACTTTTTTAGTATTCACGTAGCTTAATTATTTCGTTTCTAATTTGGTAAAGTAAACTAAAATATAGTTGTTCTCGATAATAGATGCGAAAAATGCTTTGTGCTGTTTAATAACAACCGGACGTTTAGCAGTCGATATTTTTACCGTTTGTTTTATCTGCTAATTAATTTAAAACAGCTTGGAAAAAATGTAAATTTAATATGTAAGTGTGTTTAAATTTTCGTTATAATTCGATTATTTCGCGATCCGCAGAGATTGAACCTTTGAGAAACACTAATTCATATATTTAATTTTCTTATATCACGGCATCGCCGAAAAACCTACACGAATACGTCACAAAAGTCCAAATTAAAACAATACAATGAATTCCCAGAAATCAACATTTAATTATAACTTTTTTTACAAAGAAATAAACGTTTTTTTGGAAAAAATCGTTGTTATTTTCAGTATATTTCATAGCCGAAAATTTTGAGGATTTTAATTATTTAATTATTATATTAATTTTATTTTTAAGATTCGTTGCATATTTTCAATTATCAAGCATCAATAGTAAATCAAAAATAAATAAATAATACCGAATAATTATTTTGAAAAGACGATTTTGTTTTGAAAGTAAAATTTAAAATATCACTGATCATAAATATTTGAAAAGATTTGTAAGATAAAATATAATATTTCATCCTGGAAAGGTTTCTCACTGTTAGATAGTGTATGACCATTCGTCATAATCGTCAATACTATTGAAAAAGTTAAAACAAACGGTTAAACGGTCAACAATCGATTAAAAATTCAACTTTTAGTTATTTTCAAATAATCTACATATACAATAGTTACACGATTATTATTTTTTTCGAGAGCAAATTACGAAAAAAAACCTCATCACATCTATTACATGCAACCCACACTATATCACCTAGCTAGGCCAGTCTAGTTAGGTTCTGACAATACTAGTCAAAACTAAAGGCATGAGTTACGTTTTTGGATACTTTAATCAAATAAAATGTTAAGGATTTATATAACGATAGATATAAGGTATTTGATTGCATACTTTTTCAGCGAACTTACAGACAGTTCTGCACCCTAATCCTATTGTATGTACAACGAATTTACTACATATATTCATATAATAATGAAAATTTTAAAGTGAAAATCTCTTCGGAACGTACCAAAAATATATTCATTCGTGACAAAAATCCATATTGAATAAATGAACAAATCAACAGCACTGTTTCCGTACCAAGAACAACATCGCGAAGGGAAAAACCTCTACGGGGAACAAAATAAAAGGAAACATACCAAATCGACGACGCCCGCCAGCGGCACGGTGTTGACATCCTCGCCCCCGCCGGCCACGACCTTCTCGAGGCTCTTGAGGTTCTGCTCGACGGCAGACCACTCGGCCTTGAGCGCCAACGAGAGTATCTTCTGCGCAGCATCCCTGGTGGAGGCTCCGGCGCTCTGGGGCTTCGGCGCCGTCTCCCCCTCGCCCTTCGACGAGTCCTTCTTGTTGTCGCCATTGTTGGCCGCCTGGTCGTCCTTGTTGTCGGCGTCCTTGTCGGCGTCCTTGGCCGCCGAGCCCTTGGACCCTTGCCCCTTGTTGTCGTCGTCGTCCTTCGCCTTCTTGGGCGGGCCTTTGCCGGTGCCCTTTTTCCCGGACGTCGACATGGCCGTCACGCATCTGCTTCCTCGCTTCTGCTCCCGGTAGCTCTAGAGGCCATCGTGCTATCTCGGGTCCATCTTCGGAGGTCCGGTTCGCTTTTGTGCTCCGCTCGGGCGGCTGTTGTGGTCGACGGAGCGTGCGCCCTCGGCGAGCCCCCGTGCCAGACTGGCCAAGGCTGGAAGGCCGCCCGAGGGGGCGCAGCGGGGGCCCCCATACAAAGGGGTTTGGGGGCGCAGCACGCTCGCTCACACCACGGCACCCCAGATTCGCCAGAAACGCCCGTTTGCATCTAAGACGCTTAACACGGCAGCGACCGCTTTGTGAAAACTCCACGGTTCTTGGTGAGCTGTTTCTGTTATGTATATGTACAGTAAAAGGATATAATATCGTCATGTTTTCTGTAAATTGAAAAATTGAGCAATCCCGAAATGTTTTCGAGAAAATTGTTCGGTATCGAGAAACATTGTCAACGTGTGCGGAATTGCTCGATTTATTTAATTTTAGGAAAGTCTGACGAGATTTTATACAGTGACGATATAAAATCGTTACCTTATTAATCAACAGTTGCGATTTTTCGATCGAAATGATTTTGCGATGAACGACAATTTTCCGATGAGAAATCGCAATTTGACGGTTAATTTCTGCGATTCTTTTTATATGCAGCATTCATTTTTTTTCTTTTGAATTTCAAAATATTCATTTAATTTTTTTATAATTGAGATTTAATAAAATGTCACTTTGAAGTCCGAAATAATTAAAACGATATTTCGTATTATTTTATATTGAATATAAATAAGTTGAGTTATTGGAAAATTATATCAACGGAATAATCGATATAACTGAAATTAACCTAAAACATAACCAAATATAATTTAACCTGGTTGTGATTAACAATTGTGAAAAATTTTAAAATAATCGTTTTAATTCTGTCTATGAACGAAATTTTAAGGTGTTTTTCATGGCATTGTTAGGGTTAACATATTTTACTTTAGAAGCATATGTATAAAATTGTTTTCAAGACGGATACAAATGAATCCTTTTTAGACAATGCGAAACGAAATAAATTCGTATTCACTAAATTATTCAAATGGAATATTTTAAGTGTGTTATCAATCTTGATAATAAATAGATTTGCGAAAATTAAAAATCGAAAATAATTAGCGTACACAAATTTCCATTAACATACGAGACGTGCGTGAATTTTCGAATTGAATTTTCCAACAAAGACGATTGTTCGCGTCGTCGAAATTTTTTTTTCAGTACGATTTTTCATTCGCGATCGCTTCGAAAGAAATCCAACCAGTCACAACTGTGATTCGGCGGAATGTGACAATATTTTTCCATCGGAAAATCTTGTAAGTGTTGTTTTGTACGTACGACGTTCGTGGAAATCATGCTCGTCACGCGAAACGCGAATTATTTAAATTTCGTAACGTATGTTAAATATATAGTGATATACGCGGGATGGCGACCCTAACAATTAAATTTATGTACATACAATACAAGTATGGAAAACGGGACAATTCGACCTTTTTAAAAACACTGACACACTTAATTAAACGACAATCGAAACGGAACCGTTCATACGTATACGTGTCGTGAGAATCATCTCTTAATCAAACCAAATTCAATGAATATTTATACTGATTGAATACAGTTGCTAGGTACTTAACTCATTTAAGTCCGAATTTTCGATCGTATGTTACAACAGCGCAATAACAACTTTTTTCCTACAGATTTTAACAATTCTTATCACCAATGCGTTGCTAAATTTTTGTAAAATATGATTAAAAATTCGGGCATTAACGTGATATATAAAATAACATAATATATGATACTTATCTAATTTATATTGGTGATTTATGATATAAAATAAACTTTTGGTAGGTTGATTCACTCGTTGATCCTTATAGTGTAGATATTTTTTTTCGATTGCATACTTAAATTATGGAAAAATTGCACTAGAAGAAGTCCTAGAGAACACGCTATTTCCGCCACATTATGTAAACTGCAACGAACCGAAGGAACATGTTCATAAATTATCACATGTTTATGTGCACCAGGATCTAAAGGGATTCTCTTGAATATATTAAAGTTTAATTTTCGGCCTGAATATAACTCGTTTCATTAATGAATATAATTTCACTTGAGTCGTCAACGTTATCTTGTGCATATTTTTATTATCTCGTGGTATTTTTTATTTTTTTTAAATTAAATACAACTAGATAAACATCTATTAAAAATCGAAATAATTCCTATTTAATCAATAATATAACAGTGTACTAATAAATTTCTATCAATACATATGTAAAACGAAATTAGGTTCGGGTAAAAATATTTAGGTACATGTATAGTATTAAAAATTGACATTAAAAAAAATAACGGATGTTTATATCGTTCTAACACTGATAAACGTTCATATAATAGCGATAAATATCGTCTGGTAAATTAATTGATATTATTATAGTATGTATTGTCAATGAAAATGTGTGATGTAACACGAATCATCACATTTTCAATTTCATATCATAAACTCGTAACCTGAGATTGATAAGACCAGTGTTCGGATCGTTGCCGGTCGATACGAACGTTAGCACAACGCCTTTAAATCTTCTCGTTATTACCATTCCGAAAGATAGTTGTTTTTAGTGTTGTGTTGGTTTCGAGTGAATATGGCGACTGTTAAAGTTCCTGTTGTGTTTAGGTCGATCATCGGTCATCGAAATGCTATAAAAAAGTGAGTAAAATTCGATTAATATACCTAGGTACTTTCCAAGTGGTAATGGATATGAAAAAGATTTTTTCGATTCAACGAACACATTTTATTTTTTGTATTTAAATTTCGAAATTTTTTATGTTCTTTTGTAAATTTGTTTTGTTTATAAAAATGCTTGCTCATGTTAAATACGTTAATTTTAATGTGTTATCTAGTGAAATTCCTTAATAATGATCCTACTCCACATATTTTATTAAAAACCATAGTAAGATAATGGTTTTTGCTTACTATTATCTATGTGTGTAAATATTCATAAACAATCAACTTCAAAATAGCATATAATGATAAATAATATTTTATTCAACAGTCTATATTATTTGCTTAATTTCAATTTAATGAAACTTGAATATTGAAAATCAGACACACACGAATGTACGAGCTTGTATCGAGAAGATCGCTAAGTGTTACATCTTCAACAAACAATGGTCTGAGCTATATCCACAACGTTGGAGAACAACCTCTAATATACAAAACAATCGGTAAATGCTTAGAAGAAGCGGCAAACAAGTGGCCAGAGAGACCTTGGATCGAATCCTGTCACGAAGAAATGACCTTGACATATAGTCAGGCATTCGAAGAAGTAGAAATTAACTTCTATTAAAATCTGTTCAGTGTTTGAAAATGTTCTTATCATTCGAATGAATTTCAGGTTGATAAATTAGCTGCCGGTCTGTTAGAGTGTGGATTTCAGAAAGGCGATAGAATAGGCATAGCTTCGCCAAATTACTCTAAATGGATTATCAGCATGTTGGCTGCTGCCAGAGCTGGTCTTATTCTAGTGAGTTTTCAAATCGATCGAATTTCTGTTTATGAATGCAAATTTCAAACGAAGTTGATGAGGTCGAAATTCAGGTGGAAAACTTTCTTCGAGGTCGTGTTTGAAATTTTTCATAGAATTTCAGTAATAAATTTTCGCTTGCGTTTTCTTAACGACATAAAGTTCTTCAAAACAATGTTTCGCTGAATTTTTGTTGATCTACCTTTCACAAATAATAAATAATTAACATACACCTGTGTACATGGATTTATATGAAAAAAAAATGTTTATTTACTTTTATTAATTCTCTAATAAAGTAAATATAATATTAAATAAAATTACTTCTTTGTTCGGTCAGGTAGCTATAAATCCAGTTTATACAGAAAGTGAATTAGAATACGCATTGAAGAAGGTTTCAGCAAGGGGGCTTATCATACCAAAGCAGTATAAATCTCACAATTATTACAATATGATGATGAATATAGCGCCCGAACTTGAACATTGTAAACCGGGTCACTTAGAAAGTGTTAAACTTCCCAATTTGAAAGTTTTGGTTGTTTTGGATGATGTCAAATTGCCGTACGTATTAAGAATATTATTTTATTTTTATAAATATTGCACATATTGTAAAAAGATGAAGTAATTTAAATACTCGATCGAATTTCAGTGGAACATTTACTTATAATGAAATAAAGAGCATGGCGAATATCACAACATTACAACAAATTTCAGAATTGCAAAATATTATCCAACCGGAAGATGGTTGCAATATACAATTCACTTCTGGAACGACTGGTATCTACTTTATTCAAAAAATTATTTACAAAAAATACAAAAACATTTACATAAATTATTTTGATACAGGTAAACCCAAAGCAGCATTCTTATCACATCACAATTTTGTAAATAACAGTTATCTAATTGGCAAGAGAAATGAATTCATTGAAAAACAGCATAAAATTTGTGTCCAGGTACAATTGATTATTGAAATTATACATATGAAATACATAAATTGTACATTTTAATATTTCATATTTAACATATCTAATATTAAACAATTTTTCTTAAAAGGTGCCACTATTTCATGCTTATGGACTCGTAATTGTATTGATGACCACATTACAACATGGTTCGACCATGGTATTGCCTGCTCCTCTTTATAGTCCTACCGAATCAATTAAAAGTATTATTAAAAAAAGGTTCCAAAAGACGACAGTGCAACTGAATATTTAGTAAATTTTAAAATATTCATATAAACATTATTTTTACAATCATAGATGCACTTTTATCACCGGTACCCCTACGATGTATATTGATCTGGTTCGAAAAACACAAGAATCTGGAATAAATCTGGAATCTCCAGAAATTGCATTGGTTGGTGGTGCTCTTTGTTCTCCAATGTTGTTTGAGCAAGCCAAAAAGAAATTGAATGTTACTAAAATGAAGGTGATATTATAATACATAGGTACCTACATGCAATACATTCATGTTTATTAGTTTTTTTAAATGTAATTTCTTGAATAGTCAGTTTATGGCATGACTGAAACATCTGCAGTGGTTTTTCAATCATTATATGATGAGTCTATACAACAAGTTACAGAAACAGTTGGACACATTCAAGAACACACTGAAGCTCAAGTAGACTTTTTTCATTATTTTTTTCAAATAAAACATGTGCACCTATTTATTTTTTAAACTTAATAATTTATTATATTCTATCGCATGTTCAGGTTGTAGATAATGAAGGAAATGTTGTTCCATTCGGAACACCTGGTGAGCTCTGGATTAGAGGTTACTGTAATATGTTGGGTTATTGGAATGATCCTGAAAAAACTGATGAAATCATTACACCCGATAAGTGGTTAAAAACAGGGTATAATTTATACTATTTTTGCAATAGTAATATGTTGTTGATAAGTACTTATTTTATTCCACTATTTGTTTTAGGGATCAATTTGTATTACAAAAAGATGGTTATGGAAGAATAGTAGGAAGATTGAAAGATGTTATAATTCGAGGTGGAGAAAATATTTATCCGAAAGAAATTGAAGATTTTCTCAATAATCATTCTGACATCATCGAATCTCATGTATATATATATATGTATATATTCAACATAAATTTATTATAAATTCACTTGCATTTATTAAATATTCATTCTAGGTTTTTGGAGTAAACGATGAACGAATGGGTGAAGAAATATGCATTAGTGTTCGAGCGAAAGAAGGTTCCAATTTCAACTATGATGCAATGAAATCTTATTGTCAGGGAAAAATTTCAAATTTCAAAATACCAAGGTACTTGATGTTAGTTGATGAATTCCCAAAAACTGCATCGGGGAAAGTTCAAAAATTTAAATTACGTGAAATATTTGAAAACGAACAAAAGTGACTGTCCTGCATGAACTACAATGGTGTTATAACTTTGTTATCTTGTTGGTGATTTAAGATTTCATAAATTTATTTTCAATTAGTTTTATGGTCACACATTTTCAGAATTCTTTTGTATGTTATATAAATAGGGACAAATTAAGATTTTGTGTAATTCAATATTTTTGTGTCATTATAGTTGATAACTTGTGAAACAAATTTTTCTCCATAATTGTTTTATAAGTGTCTTAGCATGTTTAATATTCATGATTTTCATTGTAATGTATTTTTGTATGTTATACATTTATTATAATATACTCTTTACCAATTATATGATATAAATTGTATAATATTAATTTCATCACATTAAATTGTATTTACTAATTTTTGCATGTTCATTGTGAAAGATTCATATGATCAATCGATATTGAAAGGCATGTAAGTAATAATGGTGTTCATTCAAGTACTAACTGTGAGTATTTTTTATCATACTTACCTACCTAAAATAATAGAATGTTTCACTCATCAATTGTATTTCTAAAATATTATATTAATGGTTCAATAATAGATCACCAGAACCAAGCAAAAGCTATTTTCATTGTGTGGGTAAAAAGCCTTTACAACAATCAACCGTTGGAGAGTGTTTATTAAAAGCAGCAAATACTTGGCCTGATAAAAAGTTTATTATTTCTGAATATGAAAATGCTTCACTTACGTTTGAAGAAGCGATGATTGAGGTGAAAATGAATTGGTTTTTACTTCTTACTTCTAATAAGTACTTACTTTCTTAAATAGATCATATGTTGAATTTTCGAATACAGGTAGATAAATTGGCATCTGGACTCTTAAAGTGCGGACTGAAACCGAATGACAGAATTGGAATATGCACACCAAACTCATTAAGAGCTTTTCTTTCTGTGCTAGCTGCATCAAGATTAGGCCTTATCTTTGTAAGAAAATAAAAATCTATGCATCTAAATTTGTTTAGTGGGTATGCAACTTATAATATTGGAAAAATATATTCTAAATTTAGGTAGGCATCAATCCAGCCAATCAAATGAATGAATTAAAATATTGTTTGAATAAAGTAGGGGTTAAAGCTTTAATACTGCCATCAAATATCAAAGGCCATAACTTCGTCAATACATTAAAAACTATGTGTCCAGAATTAGAACGAAGTAAACCGGGTGAATTGAATAGTCATACTATTCCAACTTTAAAAACTATTATTATGATAGATGATGAAAGAATTAAGTAAATATTGACCACTCTTATAAGTTACAGTAGGCAATTCTGAAATCCAATCATAAATTAGATATTTTATATTTTATTGTTAGTGGAACTTTTACATACAATGATGTTTCATCTATGGGTAGCGGATCTGAAGTCTTTAGTTTGCAATCTACATTATCTCCAAGTTCTGCTTTTTCAATCTTATTTACCTCAGGAACAACAGGTGTTGTTCATATTTTATAACTATCAATCTATTTATCATTAAGTGTTAAGTTCACTTCGACATTTGATTTTTAGGCTTACCAAAAGCAGCTACTCAATCTCATTTTAGTTATGTGAACAATAGTTACGGAGTAGGAGATAGAATTGAACTGAACGAAAAACATCACGCCATATGCACTCAGGTAATTGTTCTATTTTAATAATTATTAGTAATACTTTCAACAATTTCATATGAAATATAATATATTTTTCTTTATTTTAGTTACCTTATTTTCATGCATTTGGTCTATTGCTAACTTTGGCTTCTCTACAATATGGATCAACGCTAGTGATACCTTCACCATCATTTAATTCTGATAGTGCGATCAAGACCATATTAAAACATAAGTAAATATCATACACAATTTAATAAACAGATAGATAGGTACAATTTGAAATTACATATTAATTCTAACATAATTCGATAGATGTTCAGTACTCACTGGCACACCCACCATGTATGTGGATATATTAAAAAAACAGATGGAATCAGGATTAAAATTTGATTCGCTTGAAATGGGTGTTACTGGAGGTGCTCCGTGTTCACCTCAATTATTCCACAATGTTCTGAAACATTTCGGTGTGACCTCAATAAAAGTATAATTATTTATTTTCAGCACTTTTTATTACTTAATTGTATCCAGCTTTGATAAAGAAATTCAATATAATTATGAAATAAATAACGAAATCTGTGAATTTTTAGTCAGTGTACGGAATGACTGAAATTTGTACAGGAATACATTCTATGCCCAAAGATAATGTATATTACGCTACTGAAACTGTTGGAAAAGTAATGGACCATATAGAAGCAAAAGTATTTCATTTTATAATTCTGATGACTACATAAATATACTTAGATTATAGATATAAGTTTTGGTTAGGTTGTAGATGAAAATGGCAGAGTGGTGCCTTTAGGAACACCGGGTGAATTATACATTAGAGGCTACGCAAATATGATTGGATATTGGGCTGATGAAAACAAAACAAATGAAATCAAAACACCAGATAATTGGCTCAGAACAGGGTACAACTTCTTTTTTTTTTTATTTCACTTCATCTATGAAATATCATGCTATGATTTTTTTCAGTGATCAATTCATTTTAGAAGAAAATGGTTATGGAAGAATATCGGGTCGTCTAAAGGATATCATCATAAGAGGCGGTGAAAATATATTACCAAAAGAAATTGAAGACTTTTTGAATACTCATCCTGATATTATAGAAACACAAGTAACAATCTAATTTTACTTAACAATTATTATTAACGTCTATCTTTTTTCAATTATTTGAATTTATCAGGTTTTCGGAATAAAAGACGATCGCTTGGGAGAAGAAATATGTGCAAGTATCCGAATTAAAGAAGGATCAACATTCAATTATCATATGCTGAAAAATTATTGTAAAGGTACTATTGCTCATTTCAAAATTCCTAAATATTTGAAAATTGTGGATAATTTCCCTAAAACTGCTTCGGGAAAAATTCAAAAATTCAAATTAAAAGAAATGGTAGAAAATGGTTCAATGTAACCTGTTAATATTAACCCTTTTGACTCTTTGAATTTGAATTTTCCGAGTGTAGGTGTACAGATCAAAAATTATCGAGTCACACTCGACACGGAGCTCAAAGAGTTAATATCACATTATAAAATTTACTTGTATGAGCGAGTTTAATATTTTACAATAGGTACATTTTATCAATTACTGACTAGTAGGTAGTTTTTCTTTGCACTTGCATACATATGTATATACCTAAGTGATGATAATTATTGAACACTAATTTTATATCAGATTATTGATTTTTTATGTATAAGCATACAGTATTTATTTGCATTTTAATTATTTATTTAATGTGCTTGTATTTTTTTAATAAAAAAATATTCATGAAGAATAGCTTACAGAATCTTTTAGTATTTTTGAAACCTTTTTTTTTTTGAAAAATATATTGTAATGTGATTGGGTTGAAAATTTGTGAAGTTCTGTATTTTTTTTATTTGTATCTGATGATGAAAAGATGGAAAAAAAAACAATGTATAATTTAACATGTGTGTATATATTTTGTTTCTTTCTATAATATAATTACATTTCAAAGACAACTGATAAACAAAGATTCGCAATATTGTAACAAAAACGAATAGTGGAATGAAACATTAATTATTCAATAAAGCAAATACTTTTTACAAGAAATGAGTATTGTAAATTTTCACACAGTAAAATATACAAAAATATGCAGATAATCAAATCGCTAAAAGATTCCATTGAATTTGTATTCGATATCAATACCACAGTATCCAATAAAAAATTTAACATTTGAATAGGTACATACATAACATAGCATTTCATTATAATTCACCTTTATTAGAAAAAAGTATATACATACAAGACAATATTTAGGGGATTAAAAAATCTTGTTTCTTTTTTATATACATCATGTTATTTTCAATATCAATCATTCTACATACATTAGTTTTAGATTTTACAATTTTCTCACAAAATAAATAATTACATATTAAGCTTTTCCAAAAGTATAATAATTACTGCAAATCTAGAAAAATTACACAATGCGATTTCAATATGAAAACTTCATTGCAAATGCCTATTAAACTGTACAATTTCACTTATGAAGAAAATCAAATTTTGTAAAAATTATTTTAATACAACAAACATCAATTACATGCTATAATGACTAATTACAATCAGATTCACTTTGACTTATAAAAATGACTAATTTATTTATTAATAAAACCCATTTCAATAGTTTTTGAAAAAAAACATATGATTACTTTTCAACAATACTGAATCTCACTATGATTATTAGATGAATAATGGTCGTTTTCATATTTCAAGAAGAAAAAATATTAGTAAAGAATATTATTTGTGCATCAATTAAAATTTAGTGAATATTTGAATAGTAGGTATATCAGTATAATATCAATATTTACTTTTAGACGAAAGTAAACAATCACTAAATCACAACACATAAAATAACATAAAAAGTAAAAAGATGTTCAATTGATTTTATGTGAATCTGTAAATTGAAGAGATATTCTGTATAAGAAAAAAATACCCGTGTGATCAATATAACGCGTTAATCATAATATTTACATATAAACTACTAAATCTTAGCTATAAATTGTCAAGTTACATTAGTAACACATTGTATGGTATCACTTATTTATTGAATAAAAAACGATTTTACTTTTGGTATAAATCCTAATGAAATATTATATTGTGTAATTTTCACTGGAAACATTTTCAAAAATATTTTAAAGTTCAAAATATTTTTTTACAATGAAATTAATAATAGAAAATAATTAGCAACACTCAGGTACAAATAAATTAAAATTATATATAAATATTGACTTGACAGATTGTTTCACATATTTCATATATGAATCGGTACATCTACATAGTGAATTAAAACAATCATTCTTTCTAACAGTTCGATTACTTCGTGACTAAAAAACAAAAATAATTAGCATGCTTCATTTCACAATACATATAACAACACTTATTCAATCGGCAAATGTTTCAAAATATAAATTAATTAATGAAAATCACGATTCCAAGTCTGAGTCAATGGACTAGAATGCCCATTAAAAATCCCAATTTCATATATCACTTTCTGTAACACATAGAACTCCATCCTCGGACCAGCTAACATCCATTGGAGTTGCAGAGAGGCTTTGGTCTAATGTTTCAGCAATTTTTTGTAATGCTGGATCAGCTGATCTTTCTTCTGCGCCATTTACATTTATATTAAATTTATCACATTCAGATCCACTTTCACTATCACTTGAGCTATTTGAAGGTTCATCTAGTGAAGAATCATCTTCAGAATTAGCTCCTGAAATAAGAGCTTCTCCAGCAGATTCTTTGGGAACAGATTCACATTCAGATAAAAGCGACAATTCCCCATTAGCCTCAAAAGTAGGACTTTGTATGGGATTGTTTATGTCTTCTGTGTTCTTTTCGCTGAATGATGAAGGCAAGTCTATTCCGTTGATATGAATTTTCTCATATGCATGACAACCATTTTGAGTATTCACCGAACATAAGTTAGATCGTTTAGGTGTTTTACTCGGAGTGCTTGTCCTAATAGGTTTTGAAGGAATATACTGATTGCGCTCAATCGAATTAGATCTATAAAGCTTTTTATGTGATGAGCTTCTCAATGCAGAAGGTTCGATGCAGGAAGCCGAGGCAGACTGAGAAAGAGAGTGAGCAACCATAGGTGGACCAGATGCTTTGGAGCGTATACGCAACCTTTTAGTTGAATCTCGAGATGGAGGAGATGTTGTCGCTCTAAACGAACCGGAACATCTAGTCAATCTCGATACCATCTCTTCCGATGTTTCTATTTCCAAAACATAACTAACAGAATCGTTTTTCTCCACAATACCTTTTACTTTTGGTGAATTTGGTGGTGATGAATTGTAATTGTCGAAGAAGTCACAATATCTACTATCGTCAGACTTATTATCACAGCTTTCCGAAAGAGTTGATCTTCTCGAATTTGAGCGCCAATCGCTTCGTCGATCTTGAAAACTGGTTGAATGGAGATATTTCTCGTTGAAACTAGCTGTTGTTCTTTCTTGGCCACGTATGAAAGCATCTCTCGGATATGTTTGGTTTTGAACGGAATCTGACATAGATAGACCCATTCTGCGCTGACTGGATCCATTATTTTGTGATCTGAAATAATGGACGACTTCATTCATCTGCTTCAATTTATAAAGAAGTTCTTCATTATATCTTTTCAAGCCATCATTGAGACCCGATTCCCTTGACAATGATTCTTCCATTTGTTTGATTCGTTGATTTAAAGCTCTGAAATACAATAAAAATAAAATTTAATAAAGTGGATCAAATATATGATAGTTAAATTGGAAAGCTTATTTAGTATCTTGCAATCCGATTATTTTACAGATTACATAATAAAATATAAATATTTTTCAAAGGATGAGATGTAATTTTTAGATGAAATACATATACCTATGTATGTATTATGTATGTATGTATATAGAAAACCCTGAACAAATATAAATATGATACTCACATTTCATCTTCTGATTTGCGATTGATTTGTGTTTTCAATAAATCAACAGTTGATGACAATGTTGTATTTCGTTTTAATAAAGCTGGAAGTTGTTCTGCTATATTTTCCGCTTCTTCGTGCTTTTTTCTTATATCACTTATTTCCTTCATTTTCATATCTAACACCGTTTTGAGAGATTCAATCTCAGCTGCCATTTTGTTTTGCTGCATAAGAAAATTAGATCATTAATTATTTTAAATCATAAAAAAACATAAGTGTAATATGTACAATCAATATTTTAGAAATTATACCTTCATTCGCGGTGTCGACTGATTGCTATCTTTCGAAGAATTCAAAATAGAAGTGATTTCTTCGGCAGCCGAGTTGACAGAAATCTCTTTTATTTCTTGTTGAACTAATTTATATTCATCTAATTCTTGCTTTTTAAGTGCGAGGCTTTTTTCCATCTCCACATTGAGAGCTCGCAATTTCTCAGATTCTTCATTAGCGAGCTTCAATTCATTCAATAAGGCGGCCTTTTCTGCTTCATGCTTTCGCGTGGCATCCTCAGCCCTAACGACACGCGTCCTACTATCTGCCACTTCTTGTTTCAACTGGTTTAATGTGCTCTAAATATTGAAAAAAAAATTAGAATAACGAAAAAAGTAAAATAAATTGAAAAACAAACACTATATTAAATATACCTTCAAACTTTTTATTTCAGCGCACAGTGCAGAACTTTCTTCTAAAGCAGCTCTGTATTTAGACTCTGCCTCATTAGCAGTTGCTAAAACCTTATTATTATGTTCATTTTCTTTAGTTTTGAGCTCGTCCTCTAGTAATGTGATCTTCGTTAAACTTTGGGTCACTATAAAAACAAAATACATATTATTATACACTATCAAAATTGAAAACTCATCGAGAGAAAAACGGAAAAAAAACTTACACGTATGTTGATCGGCAATCTGCGAAGCGATAGCCCTCTGAAGACGCCCAGCGGCTTCCGCCAGCTGAGCCTTCGCCCCAGCAGCCTGCGCCCTCCATCGAGGCGCATTCAACGCGTCCAACTGAAACCAAAAAACAAACAAATAAATAAACGAAATCGATAAAACGCACATACGCACAAAAGCGCCGAAAGACTCACACTAATAGCGGCAGCCGGCATATCGAAAGCTCTAACGCAACCGAGCTCAAGAATGGAAGCGGAGCCGGTTGTTCAGCGTTCGACAGTTATCAGGATAGAAACGGTATGACGACGAAGCGGTATGAGGATGGTTTGGAAGACGTTGGGAACAAGCGACCGTACTCGGCGAGTGTTCGAAGAGAACTGATGAGGAGCGCTGCCGGCACCGCACCCCCTGACTCTGCGCGCTTTCTAGGGCTGATGGAAATCGGACGACGAGGATCCTTCGCCCAAAGGCGATTTTCGTACGCACTTTAAGTATTTTGCAATGTTGGAAACGTCGTCACCGCGGCGCGAAGTACTCGATTATCGATCGTCGCGGATATTTTCCATGTGTATTATTGTACGTACTTGTGTTGTGAAAAATAAAAAAATGTGTTCATAAAATAAATAATATTGATAAAACGTATCGAAAAATTTAAACAATTTGAAGTTAAATCTTATAAATGAAATATGATTGATTCATATAAGAGAAATAGGAATTTTCAATGAGGTTCTTCACAAATTAAAACAAATCAATTAAATTCACTAAAAGTTACAATTATTTCACTCAAAGTCGCATTTTAAGAATTTATTAATTATGAATTTTAAAATGAGTTTCTCGAAAGATTTATAAGTTCTTGCCAATGTATGATACTTTCTGTATTAAATGTAAATTCACATCGAATCATTATACACGAAATACTATCATATGATCCGATTTTTGTGAGTGAAAAGTATTAATCATAATATTCGCCACGCAATAGAAAAAATTAGCATTATCGCGTCGCATGCTTTCGTGCTAGGGTAGGTCATACATGGCGTCATACTTTTCACCGACAAGCGAACTAGTTGAGTTTTCTGGGAAAAAACGTTCGCGTTCGTCGAACAAATACGAAAGCTTCGTTTTATTCGCCGTAACTTATACAACGGGGAATTCCCGAAAGCATGAAACGTTTAATTTTCGAATGTAAGCCATTAAGTAAAGGTCAAATTGAAATTGTTAAAAAATAAATTAATTTTTAGTAGATATTGTGCCCAGCATTCGTCCCAATCACTAAAATCCATTTATTTTTAAATAATAATTTCAAATAAAGTAGATTCTGAATATTAATTAAATTCAAAGAAGGAGAAAATCAAGTTCGAAATTTTTAAATACATACAGACCATTACGTGTACTTAAAGTGCTTTTAGTCAACGAGAAACCAAAACCATTCTAATTTTTATCAAAACGTATAAAATGAACTACCTGCATAGTAATTTTATGCACTTCTTTGACACATTCTTGATAAATCGACAGACCGCGTACCTGATTTTACCGATAACTATTGATTCACCTCAAAATCCATTTCCTCCCGAAAAAGAGAAATTCACTTAAGTAGATGATTGAATTTACCTGATCGGATTTAAATAAGCCTTGGTAACGTTTCCGAAACATGACACATAAAATTTCGATTCATTTCAATTTATAAATTGATCAATTTTCAATTATAACGAACATCAATATTTTTGAAGAAGAATATAAAAACTAATGTATAATTCGTAAAATACTCACGTGAAAGACGAGATACTGAACGAGGACAGCCAAAGCTTCGACTCCTCGATTCGGAGGCGCTTGTTGTACAACCGGAAGTACAGGAAGGGCAGGGGCTGCTCCGGCCCCCTGGCTCACTTTCAGGACATTGGCGGTGCTGGAGGCTCGATTCTGATCTGAAAACGAAACGCAACATGAACACAATGCTAGGTAACAGCTGGAAAAATCGATACGCGATTAACCGTTCGTTGGCGAGATTGTTTTGAAAACGATGTGGCACAAAAAACGATTTCGAACGAAAAAAATCAATGAAGCCACGTTGCGTTTGCTGCTCGATTTAGCTTACTTGTTTGCGTTAAGTTAAATATAAATGAGAATTATAAGAAATATTCACGCGTTTAACTGGGTTGTTGCTATTATTTTTTTTTCAATTAGGATTTGGGTTATGAATACATACTGTAACGATTATCGCTATGGCATACTAAATTTGAATACGAATCGTATTATGTATCAGTTTTTCTATTGAATTTTTCGATAAATGTGAACAGTATATTTTCATTGTGCGTACATTTTGATACAACCGTATGATTGAGGACATAATGAGATGACAGTTGATGCGATCACAGCGAGAACGATAAAAACGTCACAGAAGCTGATTTGAATAACTTACTGGAAATGAGTAATGATCGTGTAACAAATGCGTTGTACGAGGGCATCGCTGATTAAGAGTGGGCGCCTTTTTAAACATCTGCTAAACGACCTTAATAATATACTTCTTCGAGAAGTGCACGAATACGAAACGATCCGAATATTTACGCAGGAATTTAACATTTCAAAATGTTATTGTGGATCGAAAAACGAAAGCGTATAAAGAGTCGAACGTTTAGATAGGAGTCGATTGAAAAATAAATATAGATTTTCGGCGAGCAGTCCTCTTCGCGGAGATCAAAGAAAACCACAAGCGTTTCCGCTTCTGATGATTGCTTAACATTGATGAACTTTCGGAGCTGCTCTCTTTTAAATGTTGAATGCGCGTTCGACGATTATGCACTGGGAAGTCGTCGTTTCTGTTTCATAATTATATTCTCGTTTCAGAAATGATAAAAACGATTGATCTATCGCACGAGAAAATTTCTAAAAAAAAATGAAATTTCGAAATGGCATTTTTACTTAAACGAAATTCTCATATTTATATAATTTTTTCGAAACGATTGCGAGTCTAATTAATGGATCATGTGAAAATGTTGAACAATTAAATTTGCAAAATTGCAAATCACGATAATATAAAATTTTATAATTCGGGATTAGTGCATAATAAGCAAAAGCGCTTTTCGAAATTAAGTCAATAATTTGAACCAAACAATCGGAAATATTAACAATGGAACATTTTCTTTTCGTATTTAACTAAAGAACAATAAAATAATAAAAAAAAACGCTATTGTCACCAAAAATAACGTTTTCGAAACGAAACAAAGAAATTTTCCGTACTATCGACAACAAATAGATTAAAAAAAACTAAATCGAAATAAACCTATATTTACAAACAAAATCGAATTCACACTTTCAAACTCGTTCGGAACGCGGCGGATTTCGAATCGAAACACTAACCGAAATACCTGAAACGTCAAGCCACCAATTAACAAACACTAAGAAAACCCATCACTCGATCGAATCTTCCAAACAAAAAGCTTTTATGAACATAAATTCCATAGATCATTTCGAAACTGAAAGCAATTCAAATCATAACCTATCCATTCAGTTACCAAGCGCTGCGTAACTTAACATTAGTTGATTAATTCTATAGCTAGATTACTGAAATTGAATGCAATGTGATTCACGAAAATACAGTGAATCATCTTTTTAGAAATTAATACAACTTAAAATATCGCTTTTATAGGTAACTATAAAACTGACAATGAGAGCAATTCACAATATCACAGTGACCAATCCATTTGATAATAATACACGGCATTGCTTAACAGAACTTAAAAATCACTTCTATAGATTACTACAGAACTGAAAGCACAATGACACGGTAACCTATCAATGTAGAGACCGAATGCTGTAAAGCTTAACATAAATGATCAGTTCTAAAGATCATAATAAAACACAATATGACTCGATTCGCGACGATACGAGAACACCTATCCATCTGATAACCGTGCGTGATACGGCTTAACATGACATAAAACATCACCTCAAACTAAAGACAACGACAAAACGACCTATCAATTAAGTAACCACATGCTACATAAACATAAACGATCACAATAAAACAGAACGCAATCCAATTCGCGAACACCTATTCATTCTATGACCGAGCGCGGCGTGGCTTAACATAGCCTAGCAACCACCTAGTTTCCTGAACTTTCGGACGCAAAGGGGACACAGGGCATAAGCACCATTACGATCTTCGTCTAGGACGGCACTCATTTGTCCACTCCTCTATGATTAGACGCCCTTGAGCGGCTGCCAGTCAGTTTCGTAACGAGCGTAATCCGCGCAAATCACTCATCGCTATTTCGGGGAGAGTTTTCCCGTCCGGAATTGACGCAACCGGAACACAACGTAAACTCCGACTCTTTTTTTTTCATATATTTATAGTATGTGTATCTATACGTGCGTTTTATTTTTTGCTCTTCGAATATAAACGATGGGTGTTTTTGACGTTGTCGAAGTGATATTCTCGGAAATGGCGATCGTTTCGGACGGTTGTGCGCTGAAACGTTTATGCTGAACATTTCGGCCGCTGCGAATGTCGTATAAATGAAAAATATTCTTGTTTGCGTTTTAAAAATATGATATGGTTTTTTTATTCGTAATTGAAAAAAAGAGCGTTCTGAGACGGTTTCTGATCATCAATAATTAGAAAATCGGTCGGCGATTAATCAAAATGGAAAATTCATTATATGTCAAAAATGTTGTTCTTATATTTATTTAATCAAAATACGCAATTAACGCACGGCTGTGAAATTGTACTCGTTACGCTCCATGTTATGTTAACTTCGAACGCATCAAGTGTCATAAAATTAACCGTTATAATTAAAGTGAAAATATTCTGCTAAATGCATATTCGAAAGTCATTTTAAGCACAGGTAAGAAGACTTTCCAAGAAAGATTTATAATATGAGTGGTTAGTAATATGTATTTCTAAGAATGCCTACTTTAGACTAATGAAAATTAAATTTCGAAATACTAAGCTTTCTTATTTCGAGTACATTATAACAAGACTACTTTGTCGAATGCGTGTTCTGTTTTCTTCCCTTTTCAATTATCGCGATTCAATTACACGTTTGAACCACCTGAATGAAAAATTAATATTGGCTGAAGTAGGTACACGTGGTGAATAGAAACGCGTTTACTATTACATTGAATTGTAACTGTACTACCCGTATTAGTTAACAGTTATAAGATCACACGTATTGTGATATACATATACGTGATCAGAAATTCGACAATTGTAGCGGTACTTAATTGATTTTTTCATAGTAAGTGAAAATTTCGATTCGCTAGAAATTAATTGCTAATAGACCTACTCATACCATACGGTTCATATCTGATCTAATTTTTCAAGTGATGTCACAATTCCATATTTCATGCACTAATAAATTGATCATTGTTAACCAATAAAGGATTACAAAAGAGTACACGATTTGGTGATCGAGACAAAATTGAAAGATGATTCTATTTATGAAAATATTTCATGTGTATTTTCAAAATTACTTTTAAAAAACTCGAGTATAAAAGAAGAAAGCATGAAAATGCTCAAATAAAAAGCACATTTGTACCATATGCGACCAACATTAAATATGATACATCTCAAAATCTCGTATGTATGCAATAAATTTCTTTCATTCGTACGATAAAAATGCTTCCTATATCCAAAATAAAATGAAACATTAAAAAAACAACGCTCGAATATATCGAATTTCTCACTGAAACATAATATTCGAACGTAATTAAAAAAGTTGCACAGAAATTCGACGACGATCTATAGAGAGTTGACCACGCCTGTCAAGCAGCATTGAAAATTAACGAATGGCAACAATTTCTGTTGCATTAATTAAGGAGAGACGCTGCACATCCGTCAAGCACGCGCCACACTCAAATGGAAAACTTGCCCCACTCACACTTTTTGGGACACAGGATACGACGGAAACTTTGACCAAAAAATATACAAAATTTATTTTGGATTATACAACGAACCGAGCGGAAAACTAACTATGAAGCATTTCGTCGAATGGACTGATTTGAATATTAAAAATTTGTGTTATTTAATATGTTGCATAAAAAAGGAAATAATTATTGAAACGAATCATTGATTAAAGATGTTCATTGGTTTAGTGTTTGATGCAATTTTGTCAATAATATACTATGAAGATAGATTTTAGTCAATCCCTCATCGGAACTACAGAAGATTTCAAAATAACAATTCCGAGCAATGTTTTGATAGACGAATTCGTAGTGAATGAAAATAATTTTAGAGGGCCCTCACACTGAGCAAGGGAGTCATGAAGGAAGTCACGGATGGAATAAAGGTAAACGAAAACAGTTTCTTTAGAAAAAAAGGTGGAGCGAGACTGACAAACGACACCGGCCGGAAGGACAAGTCAAACGTAATTAACCCGCTCGATAATGCCCACTTTATCCTTAGCGTAACATGTAGCGTAAAGAGCGCGATCGTTGCGACAAAAAGTCGATTCGTTCACAAATACGAAACGGTACTTTTCAATTTTTTCTTCCGTCGAACGCCGCTAGGTTTTTCATGCAAAGCGTTTCAATTGGGATCGCGACCACAATGGATGTCACCGCAAAATTTCTCATCGCGGGTCGAGCGAAACATGGAATGACTCACACAATTGGACACAATTCAGGAAGATTTCGCATAATTTCTGTAAAACTATTCCCACACACTAACGTTCGTCTGCGACGAACCGTGAAGCACTCAAGCGTTTTACTTGCGTATTTTTCGGTACCCGAGCGTCATAATCGCTGAAACGATGCAAAACGATAAAAAAAGCACTTATTCAAAAATCTTATCAAACACACATTCGATAAATATAATTATGAATAATTTAAAATTGCATAAATATCGAAAATCATTGGCCGTGATAAATCGAATTTATGCAACAAAAACTCAAAGTGTTATATGAATAATGAATAAATAAATTTAAATTAAATGCTAACAAACTAGAAGTGCCAGGCATCCTGGTATTTCAGGTTCTGTCCAAAAAGAAGTTTTAAGGATAGCCTGAAATCTCGGTTTCAGATAAGCTCAAATAAAAAATGTACATTTAGAAGTAGATAAAGCGGCATTTGTTTGAATCACTTCGAAAAAAGACAATTAAAAATTAATGAAATCTGGCAGTCCTGTAACTAACGATGTAATCCTATAGGGTTCTATTTTATTTAATAGGTAACCACCTTGAAAGAATGCGTAATAATGCAAGTATTTTAGTTAAATATTACAAACGGGCAAGAAAAATCGATCTAAAACTAAACACAAAGTTAAAAAAAAACTTTTGCGGAAAACTCGTAAATAACTAACTTTGCTACTTCGTTCATAGTTCAAAAGTGCATCACTGTGCACTTCACACATTCGCCGTAATACAATTTCAAAATAATAACCTGTTGCACAAAACAGACCCATCGCTCCCAGCATAAATTCAATCGAACGACCACCGATCGAATCAATCAACCGAACAATCAGAACAATCGCCATACACGGAAACCTCCGCCCATCAGTCCATCGGATTCATCGTCCGAAACGAAAATCAATCGCAACACACATTCACACGAACAACAACAACGATCTGGATTAGAGTCGACCTTTTCTCGGCACGGGCGCCAGCTCGAGTTCGACGTCCATCGGTATGTAGACGAGCCGCAGCACATATTGGGTGCACCAGGCGCAGTCGCAGGGCGGTTCGGGGGCGCGTTCCTCGGGGGCGCAGTCCCCCTGCGGGGTTACGTAAGGCCGCATGATGGGCCCCCGGCAAGGCCCGAAGACGACGCGGACATGTCGTCCACGCTGGACCAGCGCCGAAGCCGAAATAGACGCCGACGCCGACGCCGACGCCGGACGACTGTTGTTGCGTTGTTGAGCGAGAACTGCACCTACCTTCCTCTCCTCGCACCCACTACTCCTCGCTTTTAATACTCAGTGTTCGTATGTCGAGTTTGGAAAAGTCGGTCGGAAAATTTAGTTTTCTTTGTCGAATTGAAGATCGATCATTGTGATTCGATTGATTTTCATATCTATGTTTAATATTCGCATTTTGCGCAATTCGAATTGTTTTAAGCAATTCGGGTTCGGGTTTAAGCAACTGTAGGTTCACAAGTGTGAGCTTATCATATTTTGTGTATATTCAGAAACGAATCGGAATCTATTGTTTTCTTGACAATTTTAGCAATATTGTCATTTTTAAGGCAAATCATTAATATACAAATATATCAAGCTACAAACTATTCATAGAACAAAAGTTCGTTTTTTAAAAAAGGCGTTAAATCACCCGAAATAAAGTGTATTGGAGAGGTCTAATTTCAAGAAAAATACAGCAACCTATCTTAAACATAACTCTATCTAGCCTAACGAGTAAAAATAAAAAACCTTAATCAACCTAACTTATCGATCGTCTTCTCCTCAAGTACCATCAATTAAATTAAATTAATTGACAATTCTATGTTCATATTTCATTGTAAAGCAAATCATGGATTAAATATGGGAATCTATCCAATAACGATTAAAACATATTATGTCTTCCTCTATTATATCCTTGAGTTGATGCGAATAACGGTAAGTCGCTTCGATGGAATTTTCTCTATCAAAGTAAGTTTCAGTTCCGATATAATTTAGACATTTTTTATGTATTGTGTTTAATAGGTTCATATTTTATATTGTTGTTTATAATACGATTGATATATAAAGGACAAGATATGTGGTACTAGTTTGCCTTGAACTAGTGCATGAAAAGGTCTCGATCAATAAGAGATCAATCCATTTATGGGAATGGACGCACAACACTATAAAATAGTCTATTTTTCACATATTTTTACATTTTTAAACATTTCGAAAGAAAAAAATGTGGTCTGTTAATGTTTGTTTCTACATTTTGTATTCGATGTTTGTTCTGAAAACGACACGTATGAGAATAAATTGTAGAACTAAAACACTAACGAGAAATAGTAGTTCGAATTCCAGAAGAATGGCGATTGCACGGAATGTGAATACGATCCCCAAATTAAGCAACGACACTGAAGATAAGCAGTCTAAATCTCGACAATTCAGAAAAGCTTAAAAATATTCTAGATCCAACTCAACACAGTTGGAATTCTGAATATATAAATACTGAAATTCAATAAATTTCATTATACACTACAAGCCATATTTTTACGAGTACCTATTCGAAGTTATGCGAAGTATGAATGCGCTTCTGGTTTTCGGGCAGATAATAACCCACTCGATAGATTTAGCCGTGGTGAAATTATTATGATGCACAGAGCTGTTTAAATGGTCTTTCGAAAATGTTCTCGCTTGTGAATGTACACAAAAATCATATACGAATTTCTAAGATGTCGAACTAATGACCGCAACGCCGATTTGTAGAGTCGATGCATTAATACACTTGAGTTATCTAAACTGCTTAGGTACGAAACCATTCGATTGCATAAGCTTAATTAAAAGCATATCACATCTGGTATAAGTATTATATTGGTTGAAAAGTTTTATAAGTGAAAATATTATTAAAGTAGAAAAATCAACAGTCTTATGATCGAAATATCTTCAGGTTTTTCATATCTAACGGACAGTCAAACATCTTTTCAAATTCAGCAAGCTTTCAAATTCGTTCTAATATGCTTTTGAAATATTTGATAGATGAAAAAATATTTATTCTACGTGTGCACATATGAATGTCATGTTCATATTACGTAGATGAATAAATATTTAATTCAAAATCGAACAACGAGAAATTCGTTCATTAACATTTGACCGAATGAACTACGAGTATTTCCGACCGAAATAATGTAACACAAGTTGTGTTAGCTCTTAAAGTACATGTTCAAAATTGTAGAAAGCACGTAAAATGTGCAAATATTTGGAACGCAATCGTTTGTTATACAGTACATTCACGCGATTCAAACACGTGTGCATATTAATTGCATCTTTCATATACTTTTGAAAAAGTGAATAAATTCACTTGCAAATTTAATTTCGTGTTAAAACGCTATGACGAATTTCAATTCTTCCCTGAATTTGTTGAGTGTGACGAAATCTGATCAAAGAAGTACTAAATTAGGAGCTTAGCAGCTTAAGACTAAGAAGTATGACGTGCACGTATAGTCGTCGAAAGATACACAAAGTACGTTTTAGCTTTTTTGACACGTGTGCACATGTACAGGATGTGAAGTACATAAAATTTGCTGAAAAATAGTACAGGATGAGCGAGAAAGATTTTCGCAGGAAGAAAATGAACGCACTGTCGACGGAAGAGAAATCGAGGTTGAAGACACACGTATGTCAATGTAACATATCTGCATAAGCGTATGGCAAAAACATGTAGTACCAGTGAGGTTAATAGAAAATCTCTTAATCGGTGATCTAATGTTTTTATAACTCTTTTCTTGAGGTTTCGAACCGTAGCCGGTGAGAATTGTTTCTTTCGACATCGCTGTATGTAAAATGTCGAAAAGTCATCTCGATCGCGTGTGAGATGCTATCGTAACGAATCTTCTCGACTTCGTGTGAAGATATGTCACAATTGTGGTTCGTTTCCGTTTCTTTCGTACGGATTCTGAGAAAAGGAAAAGCCGCATCTGAGCGAATTTTCTCCGCGGCGAACATTTTATTGTGATAAACGCCGAGAAAGGTTTTGCGCGAATTCGCGAGCGTTTAGAAAGTGATCAGAACGGTGCTTCACGCATCAACACCTGAAATAATACGCGTCACGGACAATATTGTCCATACGATAAATTTCATTGAGTAACGACCAGAACACACAAAATACAACGGACGTTAAAGAATTCAGTTATTCGCATTGCAAAATTTCTCATTCCGAAAAGTGAAGCGCTAGCGGTAACTTTCGTTCTGTGAATTTTTATAACTATTATGAAGACGCCGTGCGAGAAATGTGGCAAAGAGAGCCAAGTCATACTGCGGTTTGATTGATGAAAGCGGTTAACGTCGTCGCCGGTTCTGCGTCTCGTGAATGGACCAATCTGTTGTTGCATTGATCGGCTAATGTGCAATCGCAAAAGTCATCGTACCGTCGAACATGAAAGTTAACGCCGGACGCCCGAAAAGCGCGCAATGCAACGAATTCTGACGTCGAAAACGTTGCGAAAACGGAAAAATTGCAAAAGATTTTCTTCGCGAGCCGTTTAGAAAGGAACTCGATTTTTTATTTAATTCGCTCGCTTTTTCGCAACACTTCTCACACGAGCTCACAATGGTTGACCCTTGACTGCTGCGCTATCCATTTAATTCGCGCAGAAAAATCGTTTTCATAACTCTCTCGTACGGAAAGTCAAACGAAATTAAGACTCGTCTACGGCGTCGATTATTACACGAGCGACCTAAATGGGACAAACCGATGTAATTGGCGAACAGGAATTACATCGCACCACAAAGGAGGAGCATTGTCGGCCCTCGAGAGGCCGAAAGAGTGGCGATACTTATCGATCGAGTCCGGCAAATGGAAAACGGGCATCTGGCAAACGAAGCGAGTGCATATTTGAACTCGATATTCTTACCCCCGTGCATAATCGAGCCGAGATTCCGTTGGGGAAACGGTGCCGTCGAATAACGGGCGCCATTTCTAATTAAAACTCGCGTTTCTCAAACGCGCCTCTCCTCACAATCGGAAAGATTGTTTCGTCCGACCGCAATTCGCGAATCGTGAAATCGTCTCCGAGAATAAGGAACTCTGTCGTCTTCACGACGTCGAAGTCGTGCGATCAATCCGCGTCTCTTCCGTTTCTCGGATTCCACACAAACTAATTGTGCGGTGCTCTTATCTCGAAAATATTCCGAGCGTCTCTGACCTTTCAGATTTGGAGCTTCACAATTCGATACGGTGCAACGACGTTTGAATACTGATATGCGAAACGTACGTGGCCGGCATCAGGCACTCGTCGAAATGCACAATAAATCTATAATCGGGAAGAATTGTACGTTGTGCCAATATCGTTGCGATTTGCATAATCGATCGTATCTATTCCCAACGAGGACAATCGAACAATAGATAAACAAACGTTCGACACAAAAAAGCACATCCATTGTTGCGAAATGCACTATACAAAGTAAATTTTGCCATAAAAATCGACAATTATCGTAAATTTCCTAATCGAGAATAAAAAAAAAACCATCGATCTAATACCTTTTTTCTTGTACGGCTTCCTCAACGACGCCCACAGATAGTGCTTCTTGAGCTTTTCAGCATCGCCGTATATATTCAAATCGCTTGTGTACGTCTTCGGATAATTGAGACTCTTCTTAGCGCAATTGTTATTGCTATCGCCGTGGAAGAAGGACACGAGCCTGTTCAGAGGGCTCATCTCGACGACGGAAGGTCCACGTCCCTTACACGAATTATCATTCAGCGAGCGATCTCGACTTCAGCACACACGATCGGCATACGAACTCTTCGACCACCATATACGTTATGCGTTCGCCAATTTCCATGTCTCCAATCGAGGAATGATCGAGAGCGTGACCAGCGCGATACGAGCTCGAAACAACACTGAATGGAGCAAGTGAAGCAATTCGATTTTTTCCACGATGCGGCTAACAGTACGCTCGCTGGACTTTCTTTTTGGTCGACTTTCGATCTTGCCCGTTTCGCGATACGAGTCGAAAAGTAACGGAGAACGATGGCTGTTGAACTCTAGTTTCGATCTATTCGATAACAGGCGAATGTCTTTTCGGCTGCTCTATGTAACGAATCCGATTTGCATACGTATCCGATTGACGAATGAAAAAAACTAATTTCACTTATTTTTTTCTCAAATCGAAAAAACTAAATTATCATTCGGAAGAATACGATCGCACGATAAAATTTTATCGAGAATGCAAAACGAGCATGAAAATTCTTAAATGCACGCGGAGTTCGGTTCGTTCTTCGCGATTAGTCAAACTCTCGAATGGATTGATCTAGAAGAAAAACGGGGCAGACACGAGAAAATATACCATAATCGATAGAAAACGTATCGGTGATGCAAAGGAACATTATGTTTTGTCTTAAATTGTGCTTTCACGGCAAAAACGACGTGAATGTGTGAAATTTTCGTTCCCACGTACGTTCTCCACTTTTACCAAAGAAGAATAATGGTGGTCGGACGGCATTATAATAATGTGTATATGGCAAAATTTTGCTGCACTCCCATTGTGATATAACGAAATTAACACCATTAATCGTTAAAATAAATGGATTCTTATGTTATGCGTTAACCGCCGATTGTTTATCTATATAGAAAAATATTAGATAATTTAAAAGCAATGAATAATTTTACGGAATTTGAATATTTTTATGAAATATCATAAAAATAATCTGCAATGAAAAAGTAGACTGAGTTTATGAATGGTGCATTTTTAAAATCAGATTTAACTAAAGTACAACTTACAAATTAGACTGAAATGTTTTGAACGAATAATAATAAATCAAGTGACATAAATTCAATAAATGAAACGAAAGCGAAATCAGAAGTGAAAAATTCAACATAATTATATGAATAGAGTCAATACTATTCATTGTGCTTCCGAATAAGAAGAAGATTCCTTTCTCTACAGATTCTCTTTTATACAAAATAAATAGAGCGGACTGAATTTTAAACGTACAGCTAATTGGGTAATTATTTCCGTACTGCATAAAGTAACAAAGTCACCATTATATTAGATATCTCTCGACGACCAAATCACGATACGATATCGAAGTGTTTCAGCAACAGTGAAGCACATCGCGAATTTTCCTCAGTAATTGTTCGCACGCAAATGCATCGCAACAAGATTTCCATTTCGCTTTTTCGCGCTCAGAATTCACGAAAGTGAAGTATGAACTTGAACTGAAACGTGAAAACTGCGCAGAAAGAAAATAATTTATATTTTGATCAGCATCCAAAATCGGAAAGTGGTAAACGTGGGCGACGAAAGAAGATTGCGCAAACGCGTAAAAAACTTCTGTTCATTTTCGTTTCTCGATGTATTTGCACCCTAGACATTTATTTAGGATATTGTTTAACAATAGCTTGAAAATGTGTACGTTAGATTGAATGCCAATTGTACATGAATAAGAATTGGAGCTTTCGTAATAATTTATTATAATTAAATTCAATATAATAAAAGTTGTTTGAAAATTATCTCACACCAAACAATTGCGTAATAATTGATATTGATCGAAAAAATGCATAAATGAAATTGATTTCGGATTTAAATTACAAACTGGTATATTCCCTTACTCCACCCCATCATTGATTGTTATCACATAAATAATATGATAACTACTTTCTATTGTCATAAAAAAATTACATTTCAACACACTTGAACGTGTAAATTAACCGGTTTGATTTCATCAAATCAGAAATATAAATCCAAATCCGTTGAGTTGTATAATAAATAATCTCGTTTTATAGTTATAGAAATCATAATACATAAAAAAAGAGATACGGCTTTTTCTTTACAAAGCTTTTTTTTCAACTAAAAACATGAGAGAAAGGCGCAGATACGTATAGATCAGATTTCATGGCAATACATAGCAATATCAGTAATAATTATGTAGAATCAAATAAATAGAAAAAAAAACACTAACAATTAAATCATGGGGTTTTTTGACCTGTCAAATTACGAAAAATCGATATTTAAATATCAAAACAATCAAGCGACATCTAGTGAATTTTCATTTTTAGCCACGTTTCGAACCAACCATAGGAAAATCAATGTGTGAATATTTAGGAAAATGTCCGATAGAGGCAATTCATTGAATACGTGAATGAAATTTTTTTTCAATCAATATCCAAATAAATTAAAAACATTCATTAGTGACCCCTAAATGATAAAGAATAATAGATAATTGATATTTTAGTACACTTATACATTATATTTATTATTTAAAAATTAATCCAGATGAAATTTTTTATCATAATCGCATAAAAATATTTCGAAATAAATTTTATTAAGTGTAATAATAAAAAATAAATGTACGCATAATTCTACAAATTCACAAATATGTCGAAGCGGTCATTGATCACGTTGAAATACACATTTGTACATTGAAAGACATGAAACCTTATGAATTCGATCACTTGTCAGGTTTGTAATATTTTTAAAATTAATATTTAAATAAATATACATTAAAATCAAAAGTGAAATAAATTTAATTACTAAGCACCTAGGGCTTTATTATCAAAAATCATCAAAATTAATCATTTTCATTCATTCGGAATGTGAAAAAATATGCGAATATTAGACCACATTTAAAAAGGGTTTTGACACTTTTTCACACGAAAAATAAAAGAAATGACCTTGTTGGAGCTTCATTCGTAAAGGTCGTAAAGCCAGTTTATAACTTTATAAGGATTTTCTCCCGCCGAGATTCACGGTCAAATCGACCATCGTTAAAGTAGAGATACAAAATCTACACACTAACGTGCATTGGATATAAGAAATAATATAATTTACAAACAATTCATTCGTGAGCGATTTTTAATATTCAACACTATTAACCTACAATACTCGTATCGTATGACTTCTTTGACTCAATTTATCTACGTATTTTCCTTCAAAAATTACACAAAACACACATAAAAAAGTGCAAGTCAGTTTACATTTCGCACATAATGAGTCTCTAAACAAAGCAAAAGAGTTAATCGTAAAAATAGAAAGACAAAAACGAACGTACACGGTTCATTACCTTCGTTATTCGTTAGACGTTATTCGGCATGATCAAAATAATCCGTCGACGATCGGTCACGTAAAACATTAGGGTCGAATAAAGCGCAATTTTCAATTCGTTAAAATCATTGTGATTTTTTTTTTGGTTGTTTATAGATTCGAATAAGCTCACCTTTGAGAGATGGTGTTCTAGGAGATAGTTGAGTGGCTGCCCTACGAGGGATGGGTTTCCTTTGAGTGATGAGCCCTTTGGGTGAAGAGCCATTGTTGACTACTGTGGTTGGAGGAGATGCTGCTAGAGAAGATACACCGACTGGCTTTTTCACTGTGGAAGAAAATTTATTAAGTTGAAAAATTCTCATGGACTATATAAATCACAATAAATATTTATATTTTCTATCGGCGGAATGTAAAAACATATAACGTCTAAACAAATGAGGATTCTCGAATCGACCGCAGTACGGTTTCTCTACTCAATCATGTTTTCATTATAAACATAACGAATTCGACCTCTGTGCGTGTGTTTTCATAGGTTTGTTTTAACAAGTGAAAAATGAGCATGCGAATTCTTAAATTCATATAAAATAACAATCCGATTTTTTCACGTGCTATACAATGAAAAATTCACGAATCTCAAAGTACAAAGAGGCTCGATTAACATAAATGAACATTTATCAAGTGTCGTCGACGACGAACTCCAAATCCCCAAAGTCTCGGGTCAATTTTCTGCGACAAAACGGCAATAAAGCCGTACCGAAACGAGGCTTATAAATACTAATTCGCGAGACGAGCGGCTAAACCGCAAGATAAGAAAAAGCCGTATCGTTAAACGGAAAAAAACTGATGAAAACCCTACAAAAGATTTTCCTACGCTAATTTCAGAGAGGCTCTCGGAAAATCGCAACAATCGTGGTTATCCGTTCAACGACTGATAACCGAATTAGGTCTTTTTCGAATGCTTAACTCGAACAAGCGTTTCGCGTGCGTAAAATGCGAGATAACGATCCTCGCAAAAGCCTTAACACGTACACGTGAAAAAAATCACCGTCGTACATTACCCGGCACGCTATCAGACTCTAAACACATCATGTGTACAATGCGTATATTCTACGTACGAATTATCAACAATTATGCCGTATTATTCCAATTGAAGAAATCGTCTAAGTAAAATGAAGTCAGAGTATAATTTTACTTAACACGTCTTTTATGACCGGATTTGAATATCGCATAGGTCGTGTACGAAGTTTTTGCGAAATTTTATATGCGAATGTAAGTTTATTGCAGTAGCGATTTTATACGATGAGTCGAATGGGTGAGAAAAAGAGAAAAAGCACGTAGTGGAGTCGAATAACCGTATTATGTTTCCGCCATAGTTTTTTTACGATTTCGTCATAGTTATGTGTATGGAAATGATACAAAATAAGCTTAGTCATGTTTTTATGGAAATCGAGTTTTAGACAGGATAAAATGTATACAAACATACAGCATAGTCCTGTGTTTATTGAAGGGTGAATACAATACGATCACGAAGGGGGGGAAACAGTTCAGATATTGTTAAACTGGCCACCTATATTCACGGTTTGATGAGCAAGAACAACAAACATATCAACAATAATAACAGAATGCATAAATAAGAGCGCGGGAATAGCGGAGTCAAATGCAAATTGAAAGTTATAAAAATATCAACTAGTACAATATGTTTTAAAGATACAAAATTCGATAGTTTATTTATTCAGAGAGTATTGAGAAATCGAAAAACATTAAGAAGAAATACAAACGTCAAATATTGATCGTTCGAATTCCACATTTTCGTACAGAAAAATTTACATACAAATGTATGCATCGATTAACATTACTTACATATTTCAAGTACACAATGAAAAAGCTTATTTTTGAATACAAAATTCATTTGCATGCTTAGATTGAAGAAATCTACAATACACACCGGATTCGATCAAACACAAGAATTCTAAATTTTTAGGTTATTCAGTCACCCCTCTCCCTAAAAAATACTCAATGACCCTATTTCTTCGCCCCTTTCCAAACACGATGCAAACGTGACTAAAATGTTCGCCTGTTGCACAACGAAATTCGGATATTCTAAAATCTAGGTGTGGTAGGTCGAGAAACAAACAAATTCTTTGCCACTATAAAGTGAAAAAAAAAAGAATTACTCAAACGCAACTCGATGTGAAAATGCCTTAAGTGTTTTTCATGTTTCGAAACATTGAGTTCAAATCCGATAAAACAGTTACATCACGGCGATCTCTTATCAAGAGTCAACATTCTAACAAAATAGCTTACGAGTCGAACGAAATTCGAAATACGCGGTCGATAGTTGTGCAACTGACTTTTAGTTAAATTTAAAACTGGTCTCGCAAACTGCTAACTTTAGAACACAAAAATAAAAATTAAACCAATAATGATATCTAACAAGTTTCTAAAAGATCAATATGTATTTTTTTAAAAGATAATAGATTCAAATTTAAATATTCACTCAATAAATTATATTTATAAATACACTAAATATTCAAACAATGTAAATGTTAATAGATATAAGCAATCGTTCGGTTGCTTTTCATAGATATTGATGTTTTCCACTTTGATGTCACTTTGAACAGGTGTGCGTTTCTAAAATGTACGTTTCGCGTTGTTACAACATTCATTTGATAATTTTCAAAATCGAATAAACAGAATTAAACATCCGACAAAATAAATCAATATTTTCGTAACTATAGAAAATTTTATAACAGGGTTAGGAAAAGGTATGAATTTATTACGAATTAGACAAACAATGTGAGCGTTTAATACTGTTGCCTTGTCGGCGCCCGGTGGGATAGTAAAATTAAGTATTAAAAGTCATTACAAGATACGTTCGTGATAAGACACGTACTGAGGGAAAACTCAGTTGAAAAATTCAAATATGGTTTCCATATAGAAGCAATTATTTGAATAATTAAAAACTGTACCATATAATACGGGTTGTAAGTAGTATTACTCATTTCAATTTTAGAATTTGAATTTATTTAATAAATTTTTATAAAGACCTATTAATTTTTAATTGTTATAATTATTAACGTTATCAAAATAAAAATTAAATAAAATTATACCAAAAGCAATCTAACGATGACAATAAGATAACGTCTTTGCATAAGCGGACCATTCACAATTGTTGATGCAATATAATTATGTACTGACCTTTAGATGCCATCAAATTATATCGCAGCGATCAAATCACTATTCATCAGACAGCAATATACCACACGATAATAACACATTATTTATACGTCAGATTCACTATTTTAACTCAAAACCGTAAATACTTATATCGGAGTATTATGAAATTATTAGAATTAACAACGCACACATCTCAAAAATGGCAAAACACAACTTCAATGACTTTCCAATGAATTCTAAACAAGCGAACATTCTCTTCAATATAACTTAGTAACCTTTGTATCTAATCTATGAAAATTACACCGTAACTATCTTATCTTAACACAAATTAGACAAAACACACGGATGGAAACTTCCTGCGAAACGAGATATAAATTATCATAATACATTTTATTGGATATTTTTTTCAATTTTTACCTTCGATCAACACACATAGTTTCTCTTTTAGTTCTCTTTATCTGCAGAGCCGGTTCAGAAATGCAACCGTAAAAGGTCCAACTTCCATACAAATCATCCGACAACCGCTCGTATAATCAAGCGTATCACAAAATAAAAATTTTAATAACACGCCGAGATATCTAGATTACAGTACCAAACAATAATTGCAAGAGTGCGCCTAATTAAATCACTCCGCATCCGGACGCGGAACGGTAAACCAAAGATAGCTGTTTACTTTATTCTAATTGAAAACATCAATTGTTCAACACGAAATCTTGGTTTTTTTGAAACGTATAAAATCATGTGATTTTAAGAAAGTGTAATAATTCATAGAATTCATCCGATTGTAACTAAAGATAACGGATAAGACTTAAAATACAATCTATCATTCATTACACATTTTATCATTCATCAAGCAAAAAGTAAATTTCTTAAGTTAAACAATAAATTCAATAGAAATACAAAAAGTAAACACGTAATTGAATTACATTAATATCATTAATTATGTACTTGAATCACGATTTCACAATTTGCACAATTGTATGTAAATCATTGCTTTAAATACGTTCATCGATTCAATCATATTTTTTTTATAAATTAAACACATTAAATATATTAAGGCATCAAGGCTAAATGAGCACTAATATTTTTTTCGACTATACACTACAAAACCAAAGAAAAACGCCGATAATGCGAACCGATCAAACGACCAAAAAAATAATCGAAAACCAATTTCCGCCAGAAAAAACAAAACGCGCCAACTCGACAAACTAGAAACGAACGAATGCACAAAAATTACTCCAAAACTTGTACACTATCCCACAGGCACACCACTCGATAGGTTGGGTTAGATTTTTTATCACGTTTGGTTAAATTCAGTTAACTTGGACTACGTTTCAGTTTCTGATTACGTTTATATCGAGCGATATGCCGATGGGACAGTACACGTAAATTACTTTTCCTATGCGGCATTTTTTGCATCCGAAGCTTCGGAAAACGAGGAACATCACTTCGTGAGGCACCATCGAACTTTCCTTCGAATTTTCGCGTCGAAACGATACAATCTCTTCGTTGTTCCGCGGAAGACTGACCGAAGAAGTGTTGCGATGGGCTCGGGATCCGGTGAAGCCACCTCGACCGTGAAGCCCATACGCAACCATCGTGAAGATGTGCGAAGGAGATTTCGGATTTTTCACCGTGAACGAGAAATATGTGTATGAGCTACAGTGAAATAGTGATTTCAGTGAACTTGTACCATCGCTAGTGTTTCATTGATATCATAAACATTTAAGAATTTACGAGTGGAATCATGGTTATACCACCCACTTACCGTAAAATCGTAGCTTTTGACATTTGAACAAGAGTTAAGTATTGACTTAAAAAAATGCTCTGCAATTCGATGATTAATTGATATCATTGTTTTTTCAACCCAACTAGTCTCCTGTTCATGCTTACCGGTTTCTATATGTCAACTTCTTATAGCAAATAGACCACTAGTAAGTGAATGGGTCAAAAATTGGGACAGCATTCGATTATGAATTTACTAGTGAGTTCATGATTTCACGTGCGATCATAATTTTACTGTATTCATATATGTAGTGGGGATCACAAATTGCACTTACAGTAAATTGAATCACTGCGTTGCGCCACGGTTCGCGGCGCCGCGCTAAACAAGAGTGATGAATAAAAGATGGTTGAAAAATATATGAAATACGTATATATATATTTATTAAACATATATGAGTACGTATGGAGGAGGCTTCGTATTGCGTGTCGTCACGCTTCGATGAAAATTTTCATCGTCGACTTATTATGAAGGCGAATTCGTAATGATGCGGTCTCGGTTGATCTGCTCTTCGTCTCTGACGTCGTCTATGCATCGGTCTAATTAAACCGCACTATTGTCTAGGCGTATTGAAGGTATTTAGATCGGCCTCAGCGTCATTGTCAATGTTAATTTCGTTTCAGCTCGTTGAAATCGTTTTGTCTTAATATTAATTTTAACATGACTGTCATATTTGTGAGCGATGTGTGATAAATGTTTCGAAATGAATTCAATTATGATGTGAGTCAATATTTTATGTATTGACTGAAACTATTGACTTTTCCGAAGTTAGATGAAGTCGGAAACGCCGAAAAAGTGATAACTTAATAGAAAAACTGGAAAAGTTTCTCATCATCTTTTCACCGGGGAAATTCAACTTCGAAACATTTCGTGCGATACTTTGACACGAGACATTTCATTTCTGCCACAATAGACCCGTATAGAAAATAACGACCCTACCGCATTACGTCTCCTTTCATACACGAAAACAAACGCATTCGACATTTCGAAAAACTAAAGAACAACGAACCGAACGATTCTCGACATCCGCACAAAAGACTGCACAGCCTACGTGCGGCGTTTTCAAAGAAGTCATCTATTAATTTGATGCCTTCCGCGTTACATCAGTCACATCGGGCAACAAAAGTGACAACAAAAGCCTCGAAACCGAAACACGGGATGGAAACGTTAATTTCACGAAGAAACACAATGACCCGACTGTTTGGCGACGAATACGAAACTTTAACACCCAATACGTTTTCGTAACGATATCGGTGAGAATTTGACGGGCCGATGATCGATAGTTTACCGCAGAAGCCTTGAAATTGCCGGTAATGGGATTACTCGCGTACATATCAACTTTTGTGAGCTTCCCCCTATTCGGCGACGAGTTTGTCGACCTTTTAAGTAGATTTCTCCATATATTGATTCCAGAAGCGAAAATGAATTCGACGGTAAAGTGGCGCATACCGAACAGCGCCAGACTAATAAAATTGAAAAAAAATAATACAAATACACATACATAAAAATAGTAGAATAAAGCTATTTTTTACGTAACACCACATATCGAGTTTACTGCGCGCCCACCAGAAAGTGGGTTGTTGCGAATCGTCGAGTTTTCTTGCCGACATAATGGCGATGGCGGTCATTAAAAAGATGGTATGAAATAAGTGAAAAAAAAGAAATAACAAATAGCTATGAAAATATAAGGTCATGCCGGATGGCAATATGTACATAGTCGATCCCATTAAAAGTAGATAATTCAATTATCTCGATGATTTGAAATCGTCAATCTAAAAAAAATCATATTGAATCAATCACGAGTAGGTACTACCGGTTGCGTACAATCATCATGCATAACCATAGGTCTGGGAAGTTTCCACATGCATCTTTTATGTGTGCCATTTGTATTATATGTGCCGTATTATACAGTTTTTCCAAAGATATTCAAACTTTTTCCGACTTAAGCAGAAATTTTTCCAATATAGGATAAACTACTTTCAAACAAAGCGAACTTTTCAATATTTAAAATTATATCTGAGAAGTTTAAACGCAGAACTAATTTCGAGGATGCTAACTTTTTAAAAATATAATTAGTTTGAAAATACTCTATAATGTTAAAGTTCTTCTGGCGTTAAAAAAAGTTTATCTGGCTTTCAAAAAAGTTTGAACAGCGTCGAAAAAACTGTATTACGATACATAGGGCATCCGTTTGCCGTATACCGATCGGATATTAATGTATTCCGGCATTAATTATTCATCTCGCGATAGACGATCTCGAACGAACGATTACGTCTACGTGGGAGTTTGCTATTACGTGAAACATCCCGTGTGTGTATGTGTCCGTGGTCTGAAAATGGGGAAAATCTGTGAAAACGTTCTACGAGGTGAGTGAACCGCGAATGGTTAGAAAAAGCGGTTGAAAAAACTTCAGGTCGTTATTATGTAGTTCACTGATGAAAATTGGTTGAGCGTTTTTCTTCTTTTTTCGCGTTCGCAAATTATATTATTTCTCTGTTGGATGCATCGAATTGATTTATTTCGCAATTGTACGCCATAAACTCGATTGAATGTTTCTAAAATCGAATTAAAAATACAATGGCGCTCTGATGCTATTGTATCGAAACGAATAAATTTCGGATATTGTGCAGAAACTGTGTCGATATATTAATTTAATGACCGATAAATTATTAATTTGAAATATTATAGACGAAATTCACCGAGAGATAAATTGAATAAACGATGTCATTAATCATTGTAAAAATTGATGAATGTTGGAGTTTTAATTGACATCTGTTTCGAAATCAAATTCAAGTTAATAGCTTTAATGGTCGTTATTTTCAATAATTGATAGGTTCATTTAGAAGCCAATCTGCTGCGAGATCAATAAAGGTTACACTATGTATAAACATTTCAAGTTGACCCTCGATATAAATCGTGATCAGACTTTTTCGTAAGACGAAGTTTTCGCAAAATAAATACACAGATAGTCTTCATAGTACGATTTGAATTATTAAATAAAACAAAAATATGTTATTAAATATTGAATCAATATTTACTAATTAATTATAGAAAACATATCTTAATTATCTTGTGCCTCTTGGGAAATTTTCCAGAAAACAACAACCCAACAAATTACAAACAATTAGGTAACAAACGACACGCCATCTGCGCACCGATACAGAAAATCCCCGGAAAACCTTCTCAATTTCAGAAACAGCAGAAGGCACCTAACAGGAAAAAAGAAAAGCGGTCAGTCGGACTTTTTTTCGATACATAACAAATTTCACGAACGTTCGTGCCGTAGACGAGAACTAATGACGTCTACACACATCGCAAATGGAACGACGAACAACACACGGCCTAATAAACCTTTTCGAGTAATTCGAGAACATTTCAAAGGTTCGCACGCGCTAAGCATCTGATGACCGTACGCGTGCATTGTTTCAAATCAGGTAAGGTTTAGGTATACCAAAGGAGATTTTAGTATGTACATTCATCAGTAATAATCAAAGATATTCCCGTGGTATCTTCAATATTATTATTTCATAGCACATAACGATTTTTGAATTGAAAAAACAAAGGTTGATTTTAAAATAATTCACCTAATAACCTATGATCAACGAGTTTTTCAAATCTGACAAATTAGCCGAAGACCGCAGGCTTTCTATTGGCCGATTGATTAGTCACGCACTTTTTCAGTAAAGTTATAACAATTTTAATGTACGCACTTCCAAACATCGCCATACTGATAAAAGAGCCCGATTAAACTATCGGCCGATAGAAAATTTTTGGGGTATGGGTTTCATTCCAGTCTGCTGAATAATTCTCTTATCGGTTCTGATTTACAATGGAAAATTAGAGCATAAAAAACTTACCGAGAGTGTTGACCGGGCGGCCATTCGCCGCCGGTGGAGTGCGGTTTCTGGGTGCAGGGTGAGGCCCCGCAGGAGACTGGGCCGGGGGCGGAGCACCCTGGGGGCTCAACGGCCGGCCCGGACCTGCGACGTTAGCGTCACGCTTCTTGGCTGCCCCTGTAACACGAAAACGATCAGTCTATGTGGTATGGTGTCGAGCGATCGATAAGCGCACTTGACGGTCGCATTATAAGATATCAGTAAATAATAAATATTCAAAGCGTTGGATTGACAGAATAGGAGCAACGTCTAGTCGTAAACACATCGAATATCATAAACATTGATTAAATCGATCAAGGGAATTTTCATGAAAATTTTAACGGCGGCCGTGAAAATTTTCAATTATGCGGACGTTGCAATAATTCAGGGTGAACAACCGAAAAATTAAAGCGTTACATTTAAAAGGAAAATCACGCAACCCGCTTCGCGGCCTTTCATAGAAACGGTCGCGTGATTTTGCAATACAATTTGAATAACGACGATATTCAAAATATGCGTTTCCTTTGACGCGAAAGTTCTTTGCTCGAATAGTTCAAACGAGTCCATTGTTTCCGCGAAGGTAAAAACGTGATGAGAAGTTTACGTGTTTAGCCATTATTATAGGTTCTTCTTCGAAAATTCCCAAGCACCTACATATTGTAAAGGCGTCGAAGAGAAGTTTGAAACAAAGCATCTTTATCGAAAGAAAGTTTGGAAAAAAGTTTTCGCATATCAATTATACGACCTAATCTAATTAAGAATCGTTTTCTCTAAGCTCTTGAATGTTGGCCAAGTTCAAACTGAATACGACGAGCCGGCAACGAAATTAATATGTATCGTTTCTAGAATTGTTGAAATCGCAAATTTAGTGTTGAAATTTCCGAAGGATCGAGTAATGGGCCATAATGAAATGGCGGTCTAAAACCAATATCGAAAACATGAATAAGCACGCGAAACTCGAATTCGGTTCAAATTCAACTAATACCACGTCCAATGGATTCTATCATGGCAATTAACCTAGAATAACAGAAAATTTTACGTACGATAAGATTTTTTTACGATGAGTATTATACATAAAATTAGAAGGTATCGATATAATTGAGACGAATCGGGAACACATTATCTAAAAAGTTTTCTTTTCCAAAATATAACTATGAGAATGAAGAGATGAAAGAAAATCGTATTTGAAAATTGACCTCAAGTTCGAAATTAAGATAAATTTAAACTAGTGCAAAACAAAATATATTTGGTGTTATAGATAGATACAAAATAATCAATCAAATGCTCGCTAAGTGTTTTAATCAGTGAGTTTGAAGTTAATGGGATTCGATACAAAATTAAAGAGACCACTAACGGCCGACGATAAAAGCAAACAGTATACGATCTGCACACTAAACGATATAACATATGTATGTATATCGATTTTAATCGATTAATTAACACACATTTTCGGCATTAGTCAAATTTAATTTTCCAGGTTGAGTATTTTGAAAACAATTAAGTAAAAGGCGATAAAATTCAGCTACTATTATATTCCGATAAAATCAACGTGTTAAGCGAATACGCTTCACTTAATAAATTGCTTCAATTTAGGGTAAAAAAAACATACGAAACTATAACACCGTATCGTGCATTGATTCCGATCATTTTGAGGTCAGCATGAAAGATTTTTTTCACATACCCGCAATGAAAATTCGAACAATCGAAAAAAAACTATAAGTTCTCGATTCGAAGCCACTAAATATGGAAGCACAACAAATTTAAAACAGCCGGTTAGGAAACATTGCGCCAGAACAATATTACTCGCATAAATATTTATCACGAACACGTAAAACTAAAAAACACGCAATTAAAACATATCTAATTATCATGAAACGAACATTACCATCGAACCGTTCGGCGAGAAGCGCCGAAATCATAAAGCGACTACAAACGAAAAATTCAAAAATAATTTTCAAAAAAATAAATGGTCTTTAATAAATTGATAAATATCACCTAAATTCAACACATTTTTTTAGATTATAATACACAGGACTCCGTTTTTCATCGGAGTCTGTCTGGGCGTCGCGACGCCATCCCCGCAGTCGGGAGAGCCGGCGCCGAACGAGGCCGGATGACTCATCCAGGGGGTGGTTGGGATGTTTGAGGGTGGACGGGATGTTGAGGGTGGCCCTCAACGAACCGGGAGGGTGATGAGTCTTCTGGAGAAGTGGGTGGGATTGCGTCATCCTGAACGAGGATTTTCCGACACGTAATGCTGGGCGGTTTTGTGAAAACACGTATGTTTCCTGAATCAGGAATGTTTTTAAAACATTTATTTTCACTTAAATTTTCAATTGTCAAATATTTTTTTCAACTTAATAAAAATCGTGGAATAAAACTTCATTAATTCCTTTTACAACAAAAGAAACGTAAGATGTAACTTAACGTATTGACAATCATCGTCTTATTATAAATGATTTTCAATTCGAGTACTAAATTGCACGGAATTAGCCACAATATATGGTTACACGTTTGTTTTACAATTAGAGATCACAGTGTTATTTCGAATAGTGCGTGTTGCAGTAATTAGGCGATCGTCGATCCCTTGTGTGTTCCAGAAATGATTTTCTTGGAAAATTCGATTCGAGGTGACGCCACCTCGGTGAGTGATAGAATAAATGCGCTCGACGTACACCTCGAGGCGGATTATTCAGATCAAAAACGGTTAGAACCTTTCTTCTTTATTTTGCACAAAGACAAATTTAACTTTCCAAGCGGTCAAAAACAAAATGATTCATCGAAATTTTCTCCCCTTTACAATAGAGAGCGATGACACCAAGAAAATTCTCAGATTTTCTACGAAATATATATTTGGAAGGAATAGCATTGTTTATATTCATAGAATCATCATATCGTATTTCACATAACAACATAGATATAGCAAAATAAACGATGCATTAGTATCGATTGAACGCCCTGCATCTACTACATATAGACGTTTCAGTATAGACTCAATTATTCTATGTCACGAATATTTCATATCTTATTCGAAATCATCACGCTCACAATGAAACATTGCAGTTCACCCTCGAGGTGAGTAGAAAACGGATCGTCCTCAAACTGACTTCCTGATAAACTCGTTATGTTTTTTTTTAATTGAATTGAATAAATCCAGTAAAAACAAAGTACATCATTGATCAAGGCTTTTTCCATTTAATCCGCAGTTCAAATCTACATATAAATGAGACTTTTCCATCCAGCAAAATAAAAGAGAATTCAATGAAAATAATAAAAGTGGCCGTACTTGTGCCATACGATCGGCACGACACTCGACAAATTAAGTTAAGCTAGATCGTTTTTTTTTATTTAAATTGGATTAGAATGGGTTGGGTAGAGAATCTTGCCAATGATATGGCACAGAAGAATCAAATTATTATACCTACACAATACTTTCAATATGTCTTGACATTTCATAAAATTCAATTCGTAAAAAATGACCAAAAACGCCGCACAAACGTCTGCAACATCCGAAAATCAATAACAACCGTACAGCAGCTTCATCTCAGTTCTCCACGAGCTGAAACGACTCATGCCACATCCGACGATCGTTCTTCGAAGAACCGTCGATTTATCCTCACAGACACACACACACACAACCATTCAACCTCGACGGTGTACAAATCGAATAAAAAAGCGGCGATACAAAACGAGCCGATACAAGCGTCCGTACCTCTGACCCCGAATGTGCCGAACCTCTCCCTGTTGAGGGTCGGCTTGTACTTCTTGTCCTTGGGCTGCTGCAGCTGCAACTTGGCCTGGTACTTGTCCGGATACTTTTCCGAGGCAGATCGGTACAGCCTCTCCTTGGAGCCGTGCGCCCCCATCGCGACTCCGACTTGTAATAGCCTCGGGTGCCAAAATATCAAATCACATGCTCACGTCCCGAAGAGTCTGCTCGTTTCGAACTGCTCATAGCTAGTGAGCTCACTAATTTCACTTGTCACTGTTGTTTGTGTTTATTATACACTGACGTTTGCCATTTCTATTATATGCACTGATATTGAGAAAATCAAATAAAGATAAGCGATCATTAAAAATATTCACATGGATCGATCGTTTCGCGTGACTGGAGCGAAGTCGTGCACGTTGAAAAGATCGTCAAGCCAATAGGTACATAAATCGCTAAAGCGACTGTTTAACCTTAAAGCATTTTTTTTTTATATTCAGTCGATGCAGTCCGAAACGTGAATAATTCATCGCAGTTACGAAACCGATCGAAATAAACACTGTCGCGGAAATATATAAAATTGAAAGCGTTCAAATTTAAACATGAGAACGCGTACATAAGAAAACCGGTCAGTTATTTAAAGATAGTGACGAATGTTTGTTCCTGAAGAGGATGCGACCGAATCTATCTATACTTTTATATCAACACGAATTTATTAACTCGACATTATAAAAATTATGAAAACATACAGCGATCATGCCATCACAAAAATTCCATCATCGACCGCACCCGCCCATCATTATCCCGACACCGAAAAAAAAAGTTCAACACTAATTGACGATGACATACGCGCGTCCTCGCTCCGCAAACAATAGATCCAGGTGGCAGTACGTAAAAGATCTACATTGTTAGCGCACCTTATACAATATTATGTACGGGGGAATGGAAAAGATGCAATTTTACGATGGTGCGTCATCCGGACTATTTCCGAAGAGACTTTACGGTCCACCTCGGCACACACGTGCGCGTCCATCTCGACCGTGCAAATAATCAAAATAAAGCCGGTCCCGATGTTAGTAAACCGGGTTCGAAATCCGGATCGTTTGTTTTCGACTCGGCGGCGTTGAATCATGCTGCAAGTTTACAGTGACCGGATTATTTTAGGGGAAATTAATGACGAACTCCCCCGCTCGGTGATATCTAGTTTGTCTTATTACATTTGTGAAGAAAATGTGTGGGTACTTGTGGATAATACCATCGGCAGGACTAATTTGAAATATAAACCAGAAAAAAGGAAATAATCTAACTTAAACTGATGAGTATCGTGCCGGTTTACAAGTACCAATATTCAATGAATAGAAAACTAAATGATTATAAGATTAATCCGAAATGATAGGACGCCCTGTTGTGAAAATAAATATCTGATCGTTAAATAAAACTTCTTCCTACTTATTAGCTGCGGGACTCATCTTATCGATTATCCACGCAATTTTGTTCCGAAACGTGACGCGGTCTGACATCAAAAGAAGAAAAACTTAAGCGTTTGTTATATCCTTGGCCGATGTCCAGTTCTATGCGGGTTTTGCAACGCTTCAAGAGAAAACGCATACGGAAAATATGAGTGTATTGACCCAAATCGCATACGCCACCATCGAAAACGTTCACGGTTGTAAATTAGCTGTAATGATTCGATAAAATGCGAACTGGGCTGTCATTTTACAGCGAAATGAATAAGTAACGACTCTGCGTTCGAATAATATGTTTAAGAGAATAAATAAACGAACAGACGCAGTGCGGCACAAAACGATCGCGTAAAACGGGCTTCCTTCTACTTTTAGTGGGATACACGATAAAGTGAAAAACGAACGGACAAAACGCCGAGTGCGTTAAAATTGTGAAAGTTAATTAAGACGATGCGAAAAATGACGATTGGACGACTCGTACGAAAATAAAATTTACAAGAAATCGAGTAGGTAATGCGCCCAAGGAGAGGATACATGGACGGTTGACCAAATGGGCTGTCCGTGGTACTATTATTCAAACACGGTGAAATCACATGTCCGTTAGGTCACATGCTTGATAGATGTCTTTTTAATGGACATTTGCGAAAAACGTTTCATGTGACATACCCAAATATCAAAGAAAAATTGTGAATAACGAGAAAATTCCTAATATCTCAAATTACTCTTATAATGATTGAGATTCATATTTTTATAAATTGGATGAAAAATAGATGTCAAAAAAATAATAATTCACCTATACATTATAACATGGTTGAAAATATAAAAAATGCAAAAATAAAAGTGTTGCATTGGACTTCTAAAGAGAGCTTCCTCTCTTTTATAGTCGGCTCTTTGTTCAATAACATAAAAGGGAAAATTCTCTTAATTAACGCACAAAATGCATTTGCTTTCACACGGTGAAAATATAAGTATACAAAAAAATAAACGAAAAAACAATTATCTAAAAGTGAACTTTCATGTTCGGATTATATAGCAAGAGAGAGAGAAATCGACGATGAATCGAAACGAAACCGAAATTTTTTCGTGTCATTGCAATAAACTAATAAACCATCGCCACTCGAAGAACGTCGAATATCTAATCGGTGTCAAAAGTCGACTGAATGTCTTCGAGTGCTTTGCGAGATGAACGTTTTCCCCAAATAGATTGCTTTCTACCGAGAAAAGCTCGCAAGTCGTCGTCTCATCGCACTTTCAGCAATTCTTTTTCCCATTATATGGTCTGTAAATCGCGCCTTCTGAACTAAATTGCAGTCAAGTAAGAACACGTCGCAAATAAGTTACTTCGTTTAATAAGATGACAACGCGTAAGAGCATATTTATGAATTGTATGAATATATGTATTGCTTGTTTCAATTTAATTTTCATGTAAGTAAAATTTTATTCATAGATACAAAGTAATTCATTTATTTTTATAAAATTCATGAACCGTGTTTTAGTATGAATTAAAGCAATAGGAAACATTGAATGAATCCCCTATTAATTACGAAAAATACCATAAAATTTGAAAACCCAACGCTCAATACTGAAATACCGTGCATATAAAAACCCACGTATATTCCGAACATTTATAAAACACTAATTAGAAGAAAAAATGTAAATGTATCATCTCATGCATAAAGCGCATGCATGAAAAGTTCGACGTATTACACAGGTAAGAAACGTTTAACTGATATAATTCACGTAATACGTGGAACAATAAATCCATAACGTCTCACATAATCATAAAGAACCGTTTAAACTCAAATTCAACCATTACGTTTTCGGAATAAACGAAAAATTAATTCTATTATTACGAAACGAAGAACAGTACAGATTCATGATCAAGAAGATAATTATTGCGAAACTGCTCTAAGTACATGAACTGTTTTACACGTTTCCAATAAGTATGCTAATGCTTCTTTAACCTCGATACAACGACAAATCATCATAAAATAGACATCGAGAGTATTTCACGGTAACTGATGGCTTGGCACTCATTATCGTAGAGTTAAATTGATTGACGTGCAACGAACGGTCAACTATTAACGAATCAACGCAGAAGAAAGTACGACAGCGTTTTTATGCCGTGCGATACTTCGAAGGCGATTGCACAACTGTTATGCGTTTTTTTCCCATTCCGCTTGCAGGAAATGAAAAAAAGAATGATAAACACTTAATAAATCGCTGCGAATAGAGAAAAAGGAAACCATTTAATAGCATATCGATCATGTTGTTACACTGCATTGATTTTACGAATCGATCCGCTAGAATAGCGGTGTAATAATGTGTAGTATTGAAACTTCGATTGTCGATTTGAACTTATAAACGCGTAGCAAGACTGCAGTTGACTATTTAGAAACTAGAATTTCTATATACATAAACGTTTTGGATTCCAATTCAATATATTCTAATTCACATAATGTTATATGTACTTCATGCTTCAATTTTACGCGAATAATCTGTAGAAAGGGTGAAATTTCACACCAATCTATAGTCGAACGGCATAACGATATTTTGCGGTAGCTGTAGCAAAAAAACGTTACGCTCGTTGCGCCATGTTACAAGCACTTGTCTCTTTGATAGCTGTTCCTGAATAGTGTTAGCCAGGTGTGACAAAAGTCGGAAACGTACTCTAGTCCATTTATGCGAGTACATACAGGAGTAGTTAAACCCGTGCAGATAATTATAGATATTCGGATGTTTTATATTCCAGTTTCTATTAAAATTTTAAAATCAGAAAATTTTGATAATTGGAGAAATTCATTTGATTAAGGCCGGAAATCTAAATTGAACCGTAAAAACGGAAGGTTAATGGTAATCGATTTTTGAACCGTGACAACAGCTTGCAACAACAAAAATCACCAAGCATTTTCCGATATATTTTAGAATTTTTCATGAAAATGGTGTATGTATTTTTCAGAACCTCGTATAAAGAAAGCCTTTTTTCAGCAAGTATGTAAAACGATACATAGAAGTGTGTGAAAAAAAACAAGGGAGAACCCATGTTCTTTTTCATAGAAGAGGACGATATTAAAAATTTACATAATGTACCTAGAATGCATTACTGTCTAGACGTCTGCTTTGAAGAGCGCGAAATTAAAGTGTGATTCAGAACTTAAAACGATATCACATCGAAAAACAATAAAAACTCGATTAAAACTGCACTATCGACAAATTCGTGTAAAATATACCTTATCGATAAAAGGATGATAAAATCGCATATTTCATTCATGTTTCACACATATTGCAATCTTGAAACGAATATATCGCAGCATGAACTAAACCGCGATGAAAATACAAATGGACACTAATTACAAGACGTCCTTAAGACGACTTGAAATCTAATTTTAGCACCTGCCGCCTACGTCAAACATCAATCCGAATAAAAATAAAATTTTGGAGAAAAATCAACAGAAAATGATTCATCGAGATTATCGCAACTATCGAACCACTCAATCAACATTACATCGATTAATAAGCAATTTGATCACGAACATCAACTTGGGTGATAAGAAACCGAAACCCGCGACAAATATCAACACCAGCCCACATCGCAGTCGTCTCGCTGAACTTGAAGAGAGACCGACTGGTTCTGCCATTGAAAACGACGCCGTAGGAGAGACAAGAGAGTACGCCACTTCCATTCATGTAACACACGCACCTGCGTGGGCACCATCGTGTGTATCGTATCGTAAACACACATACACACCTCCATAAGATACATCTAACTATATAAAACAATAAAAAGCCTCAACCCGTATACGGGACCAGACATGTGGGTCCCCTTTGAACGAGAGATGCGGTTCCTGGCTTGATAGCTCCTGGCTATTGGACATATGTACCTAGTTATTCACTAGTATGAAAATCGTGTAGCGAATTCTGTGTGTATTGTACAGAATGCAGGTTTAAAAGGCGACAACGTAAACAAGCGCCAACCTTGGCTTCGTGCTCGATAGTATGCTAACGAGGCTCTCTCGCGAAAACCGCTCGAGATTGTCGTTTCGAATTGGGATTTTGTCAGATATTATTGTAGTTTTGACGTCGGCGGAATCGTTGCGTACTCCGTGTTTGGTCACAAGGAAGAAATATGATGAAGTTGGGTGATTTAGTTCTGACGCGTTTGAAAAAAAAAGTGGTTCAAATTTGGCTAAGCTAATCGTAGGCCGTGTCCGAAAAAGTATAGTTGATTTTCCGAAAAAAAAGAATGTTATATTATTTTAAATTAATGCTGCACTAAATCAAAATGCGCAAAAGTTTCCGCTTGAGTTTACAATAGGATTCATTCGAAGAAATGTCAAATGAAAAGCACACATGTTTGCTCAGCAAATTTGATCGAAAAAGATTCTCGTATTACGAAAATCAATTAGAAAAGCAAACAATCTCGCCATAAGAGAGACCAAACAAAACTAAACGAAGTCTGGATCGCATTACCGTATCGCTACGTTCGCTCGAGCACGAAAGCGTATCTATCGAAACAACAAAATCATCATCTAATCGTGCAAATCACCACGCGTAAGCCACATCCGACAATAAAGAGCCAATCGAGATAGTGCAATCGGTTTCGACACCGACTTTGATCACCGACGAAATTACCGATAAGCATCCTCGAATTATGCACGACTTACAGGCATTGTCCTATAGACTGTTTACACAAGCGGATTCGTCAATGTGTTGTATGAACGCTTTGAATATCCATTAGCTGAAAATCTCCGCAAATTGATGAACAGGGATTCATAACGGCAGCATCAAATGTACAGATAGTAATTTAGGTTGCCGACCTTCGCAAGGAGATAGTTGCAATAAGAAGAATCATAGATCATACGTTGGCAAATCTGCCTGAAAATCGGCTTACGAATCCGCCTGTGTAGACATCCCATCAAAACGATTTTTCAATTTGACAAATAAACAAAGACGACAAAGTCGTTCAGCCTGAGCATGGGAGCGATTCTTTCTCTCAGAGTGGAAGATTCTCTTTTTGGCCTTTGTAGCGATGCCCTCGTGAACTCGAAGGCTGTCAACCTTGTCGGGGGACGTGACATGCACAATGAAGCTATTCGCCACTCTTTCTTTTTACAAGCTTCCGGCTCGACGTCATTATAAAGCGTGCACGTGTATGTTATGTGTGTTGTGTAGTACTTCGATGCGTTCCCGACACGTGTGCGTTGTTCGTCGCCCCACTTTGTCCGATGCGATCGGTCTTCGGAAAAAGAGCATAATCGAAAAGGAAATAAGTCGACGACGTTCTAAAACTGGCTCTAACTTTGTACGAAAGGCGATTTGACCGGTTGTTTAGCAATTTTTCTATGTATAGGTAGACCGTATTGGCAACGCGTTTACTTTTTCATCTATCGATCGGTTGCGACACGGTTTGAGAAATCCGATCTTGAAAATAGGTCGATTGAGATAATAATTCGAACAAAATTGTATGTTCTTAAATTGATTCGATTAATTTGTGTACAAATTTGGATCTGTCTGGAATTTTTTCCGTTGAAAATTAGACACGCTTACCATAAAATTTGTAATTTTTTAAATAAATCTATGCGTAAATAATAAATATGTATATGAAATCATTATGTAAACATAATTATTCGCTATCTGATATTCTAAATATTGTTTTCGTGATTTAATTTGTACATCGTATTTATTCTAGTTATATAAACTATGAAAGTTAGATTGAATTATTTACACAGTTATTACGAAACAATGAAAATATTTCGGAAATAAGATGTCATAAATGAATAAAAAAATATGATAACAATCAGAAGAATTTCGAGAAATTAACATTTTTCAAAAATCAGAATTAACAAAAACATAAGAACCATTATCTTACAGCTAGAGAGCTTTTATAATAAAATTTATATTACTCTCATAACGACCGAATCAAGCACACGGCCAGCACGAATAACCCAACGACAAGAATGCAGAAAATGCAATACGAAAAAACAAACGACACAATTATGCAACGGGCTGCATCGAAAAATCCAAAGCCAGAAAAAACCCTCGATCCACAAAATACGAAAACCGTCAAAACAAACCGATAAAAATCACGAAAACATCCAAAACAAGTTCCCCTTCCATTTCGATGAGCAACAGAAATGATAACAAGATATGGCCCGAACTTTCAATCGTTAGTTAATATTTATTCCTTTACAGAATTTCAACCTGATAGAGTTATGAAATGTCATTAGCGATAAGAATTCTATGGAGAAAAAAACATCAATTAATACTCGACTAAGAATCACTCGTTAGTAGTCCTCATGTTAGTTAACTAGCGTTTTTTTTTTCTTCTATAGAGTTCTACGCTGAGTTCGCGAATGCGAAATGTCACATGTCAAACTCTACAGAAGAAAAAACATTTTGGTTAAGTGAAAAGACCGGCTCTAAAGTTCGGATATGAACTTTCCACACAAACAAAAAAACAACAGTCAACGTGACATTAAGCCACACTTGACTCAGATAACAATCGAATAGGTCATCGGGATATATTCAACAAGTAATACGTTTTCGGCACTGCAGTCTTTAGAGTGTTTTAAGCTAGATCCTTCGATCCTACACTAACGATCTACGATCGATCGTTCGCGATCGTGTCGGTCGAAAATTCGCGATTTGGCCGGGTCAGACAAGATGCACTCTTGCCGACGGAGACGGCGCAACTGAAACGACATTCGTCGAGGGTCCCTTCTCCCCGTGGCCGTCGTCGTCGTCGCCGGGTGCCGGGTGCCGCGGGGGCGTAGCCCCGCACGGGGGCCACGAAGGACGAATCTCTCGTATAGTGACAATGCGACCGTTCGTGTTTAGTATCGGTTTCCGTTTCTGGTCTAGGAGTCGGAGTGGCTTCGTGTCGTCGAAAAATGCGGATGACCTGTCTCGTTTGAGGTCGTAAACTGTGTCGTGTCTGTTTTGTTCGATTTGACTTAGTTTCTGTTGTAGATTTTTTCGATTGGCTTGCGTGATTTAATGTTGTAAATTGAAAAAAATTCGATGAATAGATCCGATGTGAATATTTTGTTTTTTGTTTGTGAAAATTTGCTGAATTAAATCGGAATGTGTAGAATGTTCGTTTAGCGAGTTGTTACGTGAGTTATGAATATTTTTTGGCAACTAATACATTTTTCATTTCAGATAATTCATCAATCTGTGTCATATTAACATTTTTCACAAATAATCGTTTCGTTTATGTAATGGAATGCGTATAAACAGATGAAATATTACTGTTTTCCACCAAACACCACTTTTTTTCTTTAATTAAAATCATAATTGGCTCTACTCCGTATCGCGATAAGTAATTAAGATGTAAACTCTACGACATCGTTAAAGTGTCGCAATTTAACATTATTTGCAAACACGTATCAACGCTGAAAAAATCTCACGGGAATTTCTCAAATAGTAACAAACAAACAATGGACATAATACGGGGATGCAAACACACATACACAATACAGCATATATCAATTGTGGGAAAACTTGGACTGAAAAACGATGAAACCGGACTAGAATAGACATGAAATATGTTTACTTGTACTAAATCTATCGATACAAGCGCATAACGAAATCCCTTTGAGAAAAACGATTTCCGCCGAGTAAAAGGAACGTCGATAAATCAAAGCGAAATTTTAATTATCCACAGAACGCGAGTACTCTGGTGGCTCAATTGAACGAAATTGGACGATTGCGCGTTCGTGAATGAAGAGGAAGCCGTTCGATTCACTCTCTTGCTCCTGTTATATCTGATTCCATTATAAATTATATTATATCTATTTTCCGAGATTACGATCTGAATTGTTGGTGGGCGTAACGGAGCTCCGAGCCCAACAACAATGGATTATAACGAAGATATGATATTGATGATTGTTTCGTTACATCGTCGTGTCAAAACTAAAATATCGTATCGTAAGTGGATGTTTGAAATTTTAAAAGCGATTGTTCCAGTCTTTGTTATGAATTTGTGCGTATCAGATCGAAATCGATTCGGACATTTTTAGAAATTTTCTGAACTGTAAAATATTTATAGTTTCGTATCGTGATTCCGAAATAGAGAGTAAATTTCATTTCAGTAAATTCCAACATAATTATCATGTCTTCTTCAATTCATGTTTATTTTTTTTTATTCAGCGTAGCCATGAGACGCGAGTCGCATGAAAAATTTTGCATTCTTAGTTTCTCACACGTGCTTTTTTCTTCTTCAACATTCTTTTGTTTTACATGACTGAAATTAGCAATCGTACAAAAACCATCGACATCTTATTTGAACAATAGAAAACAAAACGAAAATTATGATTAAAAAAATCCAATAAAACCGACAAGATTCAATACAAACAATGAATTTTCTAAAATATTCGAACGAACGACGAAAAAAAAACCTGTCACATTTGAACTCGTCAAATTAGCATACACGCTAAAAATCATACATGCATGGATAATGTACTCATGCAATATTTATATAGAAAACTTCGACGACGTTTTTTGCGACCTTTCATCGAAAACGTTCGCACTTTGAATTCAAGTGGGAATAATAAAAAAAAAATAACACTCAAATTCAATTGAACAGATTCAAAGGAACGAGAATCACTGCACATCATGCAATTGAACCAGAACGAAAATGGCGCGAATAAATAAACACAATAAACGAACGAAACTAGTCTTCGTTAAAGTTGCATACATCATCGAAAACAGGATAATGGCGTCTCCGTCGTGACCGGAATGAAACAGGTCCTAGTGGACTATTTTGACCGAATTACAACTACCATCATCATCATCATCGTAGAGGCAGTCACTCCGAAGAGATACCAGCTAGAAGCCATAGTCGAACCCATCGGACAGGTTAGCGTCTCTCCTAATAATTAGCGGTAAAGCCGAGAGGCGGCCGGGGTCAACGAATCCGCGCCACACGAAAATACCCCGAGGTTATGATGATGATGATGATGATGGACTCTGGTCTCTAGGATGGTGGAACCGACTATCCGGGTTGTTGGTTTCCCGCCCACGAACGAGGAACGGTCTACCCCGAAGCGTTATCGATCCGATGCAGCTGTGAAGCTCGTGGACCGAATGTTTGCATACGCGAATCTGTGTCGTATACGTATATTTTACTTTATATGCATGAATAACAATGTTTGTTAATTGAAGAGATTATTGAGTTTTTCGTAGAATTCTGTTATATAAATTAGCAATGTTTGTAGATAACGAGAAGTGCAAAACTCAAGAAAGGTCAAATAATAGGAATAATTTATGTGAATGTTTTATCGATTGTGATGCAAATTATTTTAATGATGTCAATGTTTTGATTAATCGAAAAAAATTCCATTCCCATAAATGTTGATCAAAGCAATGAATCTCAAATCTAAGCTATAAATCGCTTCAAACGCTCAGATCAATCTCAATACGTCAATCCGATTAGAACGAATCGTCAAAAAATTAGAAAACGATAACAATCAATCGGCCCAATTAGAGCGATAACGACTCGATTCTCACCCGAACCGTCTCCGAACAGCGACAAATCTACAAATCGACAAAATCGAAAGGATCAACAGGCGGAGACAGTGAGACACCGCAATCGAAAATAACACACAACCACCAATGCGTCCGAAAACCCCCAAAATCCAGAAAACTATTGAAAGCAAATTTTCGCTAATTTCAAAATGTGAACTGACACAAACGACGCCAAAAGCGACTGTCTCGAACGTCTTCGAGCGCGTGAAAATGTGCGCCTGTGTTCGCGACGCGATAAGTACTGAAGCGATAGCCGGCGACCGGGCGACTAACTAACGGGACGCTCCGGCGCGCCGCAGTTTCAGTTGCATCGTGACGCAAATAGCGACGCGTGCACACGACCGAAATGTGATCGTTTGTGTGTGAAAGACATGCGAAAATGTATTTGATGCAAACTCGAGGGAAACTCGAGAAAACTCTAAGAAAATTCGAGGAAACTCGAGGAAAATTCGAGGCAACTCGAGGAAAACTCGCGGAGGCTGCGCGACTCTGAGATTAGTGACGTGCGCTCATATTTTCCTTTGAAGCAATTAATTTATTCATAAATGTATAAATCTAATTGTTTACATAGATACAAACATTATAGATACCAGCTAGAAGTCGAAGACAGTGCTAGATAAACTACAAACGTCCCAAGTGAAGAAAAACCCGCTAGATCTCTAGAATAATGAACATTTTGAAATCTAATGAATAAATTGACAAGCTATCTCAAACAAAATATCTAATGAAAAAGTACACTCATACATACAATAATGAATTATCAAAAATCGAGTGCGTCGAAAGACAAATATGGACGTAAGTACGTATATTTGCTCATCTTTGTCTTTCAACACTCATGTGGATTTTCGAAAGTTCGTTAATGAACGTATGAGTGTAAGATCTCATTATATATGAAGCATCTTTTATCAGAAAATTTGTATCGAATAATAGGTGTGAGACTAAATTGTAATTGCGGCTAAATGTTGAGGTGAGAATGGAAAGCGACTTTAATAATAACGTTTAGAAAGATCGGTCGTTGAGATTCGCCTTCGGACGATTTGTGATCGGATCACATATGTATATTATGAACACGTTCATATATGTCGATTAATATTATAATAATATGTATATGATGGATGAAAATAATGATTTTGAACGAATGTAGGTGGAGTTTCTGGTCATCGGAGTTCTATCAAGGTCGATGTAAATACGTAGTAGAAAAAGTGGTGAATCAAGAAGTATCTTCGTATGACCGTTCGCGTCAAAAAAGCACGTGGAGCAATCACAAAAGTAAAAAACAATCTCTTACATAAATAAGACAGCCTACGCCTGCGTGCAACTCGGGAAATTCGTTTCGAACCGGTTTAGAATCGTGGAAATTTTAGTTTCGTAGTCTTCGCATGACCCTAAAATCCTTATTCGATGCGTCGTATATTTATGCGTTTTTCAAGAACGATTGCGCAACGCTTCAAAACGGAAGTCTAAAATTCATATGACAAACACACATACACACGGCTGGAAAATGAAAACGGCATTGTGTGGGATGTAGGGAAAGTTGAAAATAAATCAGCACCAAAAGGTCGTTGGACTACCTCCTAACGGTAATATATAGGTCAAAACGTCTGTCATTCTAATTCCAACGCCAGAGGATAAAAATCAACCGTGTTTACTGGAAAGACTTACTTGTGACTGTGTGCTTGGCTGTGGCGATTTTAGTCGGAGCACTGCAACTGACGCTGAGATCGCTCTGGGAACTATGGGGAGTGCTGCGACTGCTGCTGTCCAGCATGCTGATCTTCGGCATTCGGTTGCTTTTCACGCGACGCCTGTAAAACGCGTCACAGTCAAATAACCGTGTAATCGTCGAATTCTAAAAATTTAATAATGCATTAACCGAAACTGAACTTACGCTTTTAGCTTGGTTAAGGAAGCCTTCGTTTTGGGCTTGCCCGCCGACGTGACCGAATTGTCTTCGCAAAAACTAGTTTTTTCCGATGATTGAGCCGAATTCACCTTAGATTTTATTTCTTTTGAAAACAATTTTTGGTTGCTCTCTGATTTGCTCACGGATATTTTATTCATCACGGCATCCCATCGACCTTCTTTTTTTGGTAATGTCTGTTTTTCTTGGTCAGCCAACGATTTGCTAGACGAAGTCATCATCGATTTCACTTTACTAGCAACATCCCTGCGCGGCATTTTGTATTTTTTCAGTGCCGTGTTCTTATCGTCTTTCTTCGTTTTTTCATTGGGTGAATTCGAAGGTGAAACGTCAACATTTTTATCTTTGTTTTCCTTGTTATCTCCGCTTGACATCACATTTTGCATAGTACTAGCATCAATGACAGTATTGTTAAGTGTTTCATTAAAACCAGCATGAAACATTTCAGAATTATTATTTTGACTGGCATCTGATCTTGTAGAAGAAGAAGAACCTTCAGGAGACAAATCATCGATAACATTTAGAAGTAGAGGAGACGATCGATGCGTTTCCATGTCAGTAAATACTCCACTAGATTCCATGCAAGAATCGTCGTTGGAATTATTGTTTCGACTGACTAAAACCGGTGGATTAGAAGCCTTTCCGCCACCATAAAGAGCTCCATCTATGACTTGAGCTCTTCTATCTCCTCTGTGCACTTGTTCATCATGACCATCTGCATCGCTTTCAGTGAAGAAATCAGAATCAGTCATAGGATCCGGCCTACGATTTATAGGAATATTTCGCCAATTTTGAATATTATTGACTCTATGACCGATAGTCGGAGACTGATCAGCTCCTCTGCTCACCGGTCTCGACATTTCTCCATCACCTTGATAACCATCAAGACTGGTGATGCTCGTAATGCTGTATGTCACAGATTTCGACGTATCTGTTTTGGGATCGACAGACAAAGTCATACAATCTGATTTTATATCGACTGGATCGAGAGGCAGTTCTTCGGGAGATGGAGTTTGGTCCATTCTCACACTGTGCTGTATATTATCAAATCTCGTAGTGTCGACTATAGAGCTGAGTGCATCTAAAATGCTGCTGTGCACAGATGGTAATAGTTCGTCGTCGATCGTTTGGCTGGCACCTGAGCATAGATCGAGATTATTCGCTAAATTTTCTGCAGTGCTTTGCCTGAAAGGTCGTTGAATAAATGCTTCGTATGTGTCATGTTGAGAATCGACGTTATCTATCAGAGTATCATTATCTAAATCGGGGAATCCATGTTCTATACAGACAACTATGCTATTATTAGAACAGTTTTCAAAATCATTTGCTGTCTCAGTCTTTTGAGAAATATTCGTGGAGTTCGTAATTAACTGCGTGGTATCGGGTATTACAGATTGAACGTTTTCTGTCGGTGTCTGAGTTGAACTTGATTCAGTTTTTTCGGTTACTTTATCGCTTTCTAGCATGCCAACGATATCATCAGACGAGGGTGAAAATATGTTTTCTAAAAATGATAGAGATTCCATTTGTTCGGGTGTCAAAAGCCCGAGACTTTCTTCGAATGAATTTTGTTTACTTAACTCTTGATTAGAGTTTTCAGAAACTGTTGGACTCGACAACCCGATAGTTCCTATAGGTGAAGATTTCATTAATTTATATTCTGACATTGGAAAATTTCTAACAGAACTAATTTCAACAGCTGAATCATGAATTGTTGGCGGTTTAGTGTTTTGTTTTCTGGAGGGTTGCTGCAATATGAATTGTCTATTATCGTATTGGTTTTCTATTCGAATATTTTTCTTAATCATTCCATAATTCTTAATTATTTCTAAAGGTTTGTTCAATTCTTCTAATGGAGTAGATGTGTTATCAACAGAAAAGATTCCGCGATAATCTGGAGTGCTGATTTTATTAGTATAATTATGTGACTGGCTTATGATAGAAGATTTTCTCCGTGCATCTTTCAAAGATAAATCTACAACAGAATCTAAGCTGATACACTGAAAATCTACAACACTCTCGTCTTCTATCATCTTAACATCGCTCTCATATAAGTCCTTTTTGATATATGAACTCAAATTCGAATTGGAGAACGTCTCATCACCGACTTTATTATTGCGAACTGCGCCATAAACAATGGGAAATTTCGAACTGATATCAACGGTTTTCGAAAGTGTATCATCGTTAGAATCTTTCAAATTATTCAGTTGATTGTCCGATTTCGTTATCGTACTGTCCAGTCCCACCAACAAACTGTACGGTCCAGATTCCGACTGACGCTCCTCATCTTCAATCAAACGCTGAGTTATGTCCACAACGTTAAGCCTCATACATTCGTCGACGGACTTAGACGGTCTCGAATTGATATGCTGCAGCTTCTTGCGGAACTCCAAAATTTTGGGATTCACCGACGGCAACTGACACTGATAATCCGGCAAAACGTAAGAAGCGGGTATCAGCATACCGTGTCCGTTTGCGCAACTGAAATACTTAACGCCGTTAACAGAACCGTCGTGGTACTCCGGCGAAGGTTTGTCGGTTTCGATGCCACACCAAATATCATCATCGATTTGGACACGTCCAAAATAGCGCAAAACTCCTGAAACGGAATGGAAAGCGCCCGAATCCTCGGGTACGATGGCTGTCACCTTTTTCCCGATGCTTTCGGAAAATGAATTGTTCTTCCTAGATATGTATTCTCTCTTGTTGGCGTCCATTTCCTTCTGATTGGCGTCGATAGGTTTTTTGTCCGTTTTGGTCAAAGTTTTGTTTCCGATGTCTGGTAGGATATCGATCGTTTTTTCGAGGTCGATTTTGTCGGATAAAGAAATCGTAACGTTTGTGTCGCTGTTCAGAGTTTTGGATATGATCGGTATTTTTTTGCTGTCTGAACATATTTTGTTTTCGTGGTCGTTACAGTTTTCTCTCAGTTTCTTACTAGCGGGTGGAATCGGAAGTCTGATTTTCGTAGGGAGCAGTTTCGTTACGTTATTAAGATTTCCTTGAATCGTTCGTCTCACAGCTCCTTTTGCTGCTTTTGGCACAGGAATCCTTCCGTTGGAAGGCATACGTGCCTCACTCGGAGCCTAAAACAAAATATTTATATTTAATTTCCATATTAAAAAAAATCATATCTATCTATAATCATAAATTGAGCAATCTTAAATTTTCACAGTCAAATCTCAAAAACAAAACGTTTATTATGTATTTTTCACTAGTCAAAAACAACTTTCGATTCTTTAAGGCGTTGTCAGCACGTGTTTTGTATCAATCGTCGATCGCTTTCGTTTCACGACCGAAATAAACCAAAACAGAACTAATAATCGCAGCTAGTTTAAAAATTTATATAAGAAAACTTTCACGAAAATTGATCGAATGTCTATAAAACACCAAATCATTTCCAACAGTGCCTATGAAAAATTGTGAACGTGTGACAATGAATAAAGAAAAAGATGAACATTTCGTTTGTCATCATTTTAGACAATTGCTAATTCGCTCGCAGCACTGGAGAATATTCACGTCAAAATACGGGAAAAAAGCGTAATTGAAACGATCAACCTTGTAATGTTTCTGACAATTGTTCTTAAATGAGCCTTCGCACAACTCGCTCAAAATTATATTTCTCTTATCTAGCGAAACAAAAAACATTTGCTTTGATACTGAAATGGCAAAAATACAATTATCGTAGCATTAACATCGAATCATTATAATAAAACAAATAATTATGTAATGGCGAAGCGAATACGAATAAAATAAATTACCACTCGTACGAAGAAAACCAGTCGTGAAGGTTAAGTTTATACGTACAACAAAAGAATACAGTATAGATTGCATTTTCAACTCATATTGATTTTATTGCACGACGAACTGACATACAATCTACTTCTTATTTTATTCAAGCCAATAAATAAACCGCGCGTAATGATGAGCACGATTTTAAGCTCGAATGAAATTCTATCGTTACGAGATGGAATAAATCGAAATTTAATCGACCCGTCACAATTGAAAATTGAAATACTTCTTAATATTCGAAATAAATCGATCGAAACAAAAACACCCAAGTGAATCAAATTTTTCTTCACTAAAAAATTTAAGATGCGTACCGTACCTAGAGAGAATCAACCTTTAGAAAAAAAATAAACAGTGACGTAAATAGGTTGCCCAACGTGGAACAGTGTACATAGAAAATTTGTTTGAGTTAACATTTCACTTTTGAATACTAATCTTGTGCGCAGTACCGCATAGAATACGAGAGTTCGGAAGACTCTTGAACAGTGAAATGCGAATAATGGTACATTTCAATCTAAACAATAGAGTTTTACAGAAAGGAAGACGTAAGTACAGATCCAATGTCGATTCTGAATAGAGCTACATAAAACGTTTAGTAGAATTCTTTAGTGAAAAAATTGAGATTTGTACACATGAGCTGTCAACGAGAATTTAACCATCTGGATCGATGCTTTTGTTCAAAATGTGACTCCGTAATAATCAGAAACATATTAAAAATAATTATTACATTAATCTTATTAAAAATAATTATTATATTAATCTAATTAAAACGTTACATAATATAGACCAGAGATAAAAAACAATTGAGAACTTTCAAACTGAATCAAATAATTTTAGATTTTAAAAAATCACTTTAATTCATATGCTCATACATCTATGAAATAAGATTTCATTCAACATTACATCACCTACTTGCTTATTGATTTTGACATTCTGCGTCAAAATCATATGACAAATAATTTGAACTCACACTGTCACCTTATAGCTCACACAATTCATCGATATATCGAAGTTAACGGCAAAATGACTCGACTAGCATCCGCAGTGCGTTCCCAGCCCTACATTAAAAATGCGACAATTCGATCCACAACGGGTGCCAATACATACACGCATCGACTACATAATTCGCGTAACGAAAACAAAGCAGGACACACACACTAGTTACGAAGCGCATCGCTCAATTTGATAATTAGTACATCGGCGCTTATGATCTTAACGAAGAACGGCACAAGCAATTGTAACGTTTCGCATAAGATTAATTAAAATGCGAACACACATGTAATGCGAAAATTACGCACACGTACAAAAGCGAATTACGGTCGTCGTAATGACGTTTTTCATACCGAACGTAAAAAGAGAGAAAATCGCTGAATTTCAATTTCAAATGAGTAAACGCGTACAATTGAAAAGTTCACGGGTGCAATTTTGAATTTTTAAGTAGGATGAACAATAATATTGACGGTCGTGGGTAGAATAGAATGATACGAAATTTCAAAAATTAAATAATTGCGTGGGTAATGTCGATAATTATAATTAAAAGATTCGTAATTATTATTTTAAACATCTTTTTTTTATTGTTAAATCGTTCGATTTACTCCATAAAGCAAATAACGGAATCGCGAACAATATGAATGAACATTTTCGACAGACTCGCATTCACAAAAACATAAAATCATCTTTTATTTTTAACGTAAATTCTAAACAATCAATATTTGATATTCGTCCGTTATAAAAAAGCCACAAATAAAGCAACGATCATACAAATGTCACTACGTAAGACAAAAAATAGGTTAAGTTATAGATTTTTTATAAGGCTTATGTGAAACTTATATCAAATGGTGTGTGTGGAAAATGAGCAAATTATAAAACGGCCGTATTCAATAAAGAATGAAAATCCGACATATAAAACTCATCGATGCGACATTTAATCTGTACTAACAAAACCTAAAACATTTCAAATTCCTCCTGACATGAAAATAGAAAGAAAAACCTAACCCGACCCATCACCGATGAGACGATACATAAAAAAACACGAAATACTTGAGCAAAAACGGTTCAAAACGCACATTTTCCAGCCGAAAATTTTCCCGAAACAAACGAACGTGACCTGGAGCGCCCTAGCGGTGCAAAAAGCGAACTAGATTTTCGAGGGATGGCGTCGTTCGGGGATGAAAAAGGCGGCAATTCGCAACTGACCTTGGCCATGGCGCCGGTGCGGGCTGCGGGCTGCGGGGCTCCGGGCGGAGTCGCTCGTGCGGGGCGCGCGCCCCCCGGCGGGTGAGAGGCGCAAACGGGGCCCGCGGCGAGAGGAGAGCGGACGACGCGCGTCCTCACGCCCGCCCTCTGCAATCAATACTGGCCGATAAGGTGTGCGTCGAGTTGCGCGCACATCGGCCGCGACGCGCCGCCGCACTCCGCACTGCACAACGCCAGGGGTACTTCACTTTTTTTCAAATAAAAATAAAAAAGTGAATCTCGTATTATTTTCTGATCGATTGAATATCGCTTTGAGTCGATTCAAATTTGTAAGTTGTTTTGAATTAGCGATTTGTCGACGCTACTAGTTTTCGATCGTATCTTACAATTAGCAATTAAAGAAAACGACCGTCGGGCTTTAAAGTTAACTAGATCGGCTGATCAAAATCGTTCATGTTTTGAGTCTCGAATTGTAATTTGTATCCCGAAACACTTTAAAGATGTCCGAAAATCCCGATTTTCATAATTTTTCAATATTGCACAATTTATAAACGTTTTAAAATAAATTTTAAATAAATAAACGAATATTTTGTTTATCGATCATATTTTATTCTCCATATAAAATTAATCACTATCAATGTATTTATTATAAGTATAGGTACGACTAGAAAATAGCGGTGACTCGAACGGTGCAGACAAAGGTAGACTGCACCATTTACCCACTCGACAGTCGGGTCAGTCGGGAAAACGTTTTCTAGAATATCTAGGTGAAAATGCTAGACGCCCCAATTTTCTTCCGACTCTTCGACACGGTACGAATTCTTACATCGAATACTTACTCATATAATCCAGAACTCCACAATTACTTGGAAACAAAGTACTTATATTAATCATCTAGATAGTATTTTTTCCACTATATGAAAATTTCATTTAGATTTCATAAAATTATCTTTAAACAAAAAAGGTTGATGTTTACTCGGCGCTTAATATTTCCCATACTGCAGCGTTCCGCTAATAAACACACATCGACGCTGCACTTTTTTTCTGAATTTTCAATCACATTTGTACCTATTTCAGACGATATGAACTGTTCATATATACGAACTCATAAGTAGATAATTTCAAATTGTTTTGTGATCGACAGTACACATATTACAATTTATATTAAATGATAGATAAAAATAATAAATATCTATAGTTTAAAACACTCATTTAGTACGATTTAAACAATCATACAATACATTAAGACAAAACCTGTTCAGAATATATTAGGAGAACACATTTTTCCTCTTCTGCAGAAGATGAATGGAAGAGTGATTGATTTCTATTCCATTAAATTGAGAATACATATGAAAAAATTAAATTAAAAAAATGTTTACTTTTAAAATGTCCGAAATTGGAAAGGCTTCGCGATCACCGCAACGATGATTTCATCTTCGACGTAATTTTCTTAAAATTCAAATGGAGACTACTATTTTGGTGTGCTTTAATACGAACGGTGAATTGTGAAAATTTTAATTGTGGTCTAATGTGAAATTTCACTTATTTACAATTTATAATTACGCAAAAAATTACACCTTTATTCAAAGCGTTATCTTCAATTTACGACAATCGTCATTGCAGCGTTTTTTTTTTTAGTATTTTAGTAATTCTAGATTACGTATCATAACATTTTACACATTTGCCACTTTACTTATTAAATGAGAAAATATTTTGTTTTCAATAAAACTACAAAATTAAAAACGTTATTCATAGAATATTGAGCAGTTAGATATAAATTCCGTCTAGGTATTGTATGTGCCTAATAAATATATGCTTCGATAATTCATTTCTGTAAAATTATGAATACATATTATTAATATTCACTGATGGTAATTTCGGTAATTTCATGCGACTAGTTGCTGAAATGTGTTCTCAGTCCGATGATCAAATGATGTTACACGCTGAGTGAACTTGCGCAACTCATTTTGTTACATTCGAACTGCAACATCTTTTCATCATGAACAAACGATTATAGCGTGTTAATTTAATGCAATCGTTTACCGTCAAGAGCATCTGCACGAATTCAAAACATCTGAACTTATACAATTATGCATTTACCAAGAAATGTTAGAAAGTCGAAATTTTCGTCGTTGAAAATTGAGATGTTTCAATGTAGTCTCCAGTATGTTGCCTTCTACTGACTTATAATTAACACAATTTCTCATCTAGGACTAGGTACCAATTATGAATTGAGGGCTAGTTATCAATTAACCTTTGAAAGGACCTGACGAACGCTCTTCGCCTGGAGTCTTCGAATGTACATTTTTTAATGAATTTTCTTCTTTCGTGAATATTGGTCAAATTTTTTTTTATGCTTCATTAAGGTAAATGGATGTGTCCTCGTCACTGTAAGAGACTTCGTCAAGACGTCCTAAGTAAAATAAATCAATCAATTCCGCATATGTTAAATATATTTCTCGATATTAGGCAATTTAAACACATTCTGATATTTTGAACAGAAAAAAAAGGGAGATTTCTCAATTTATCCAATTATAGGATAACTTGTCCAAAATTATAACCACAAATTTAGAATAAGTTATAGCCGTTTACCACAGTAGATATTTGTTTATAGGTCTATGTCTTTCAGATTTTTAATAGTCCATAAATGAGGAAATGAATATAATTTAGTGAAAAGTTAAATATCACAAACTTTGAAAAACAAATATCATAAATGAATTAATTTGTTATTATTGTGATTTGAATTAATTTATTGTTGAAGTTATATTGAAGTTTTTACTTTCTATTTGCTGTTATTACAGTAAACATGTAAGATTTGTGTTTATATTATTGATTTTTTTGATACCCAAAAACTTTATATCCTGTAATAAAGCAATTAAAATTCAACGAAATATATTTCACTGTGAAAGTCATAAGATTAGGTAAAAAAATAAAACCAATTTGAACTTGTACTTTTAAAATATCTTATTTTAACATGTAAGCTTTCATAAAAAAATTTTACATTACATAATATGAAAAGTCTGTAAATAAAATACATAATTATGTAGATGAATAAATCATGGCATGATTTTATGGCTCCATTTACTATGTTACACTTAATCTATGAGCCTCAAAAATAGTCAATAAATCTGCGATAATCTGACTACTTACTATAAGGCTTGTGTGTTCACATAATTCAATGGCATAACATAGAATAAAAATCTTTCATGCAATTATCACATGCACAAAAAGTATCAGCATGACCGAAAAATATTGAGCCTAAATATAGGCTATTTGCATAGTTAATTGTCCAACAAATTTTCCTAAATAAAATAAGGCAGCGAGCAACCACCAAAAAAGTACACGAGACAAGGCAAGCACACCCTCATACAAAAAAACAGATCAACACACGTTATTCATCTCGTAAGCTTCAATTCATGCTTTCAATCACACTAAGCTCAACGTACACATCTGTGAATTCGGTGGCAACGGTAATTAATTAATTAATTAAGTCATAATACAACAATTATAAAATTGTTCAATATTAAAAGGCAATTATAAAATACAGTACTGTCAAAAAATGTAAAATTCATGAAACGGAACTAATAGCGTTGTGCGGAGATCCCATCTGCGTTAAGACTTTGTCAAGCCACTGTAGTGGACCGTGGAGATGAATTTCTATCCAGCAAGGCGTCGATGTGACATCCTGGCGGTGATATTCGGCTCCCCAACCTTTCACAAATGACATTCGAATGGTGCACATTTTTGTGAGTTCATAAACGGCTTCGAAACCATGATTAACACTTTGGCTCAACAACTGAGCAAATTCCTGATTGTTGAATATTTTTAGAGAGCAAGAAGGTGGGATTTTACACACGGTTGAAGGATGAAACCCATGATGATGATTGCAATTACGACTTTGAACGAATATGGCAGAATCAGATAAGCATTCCGCATAAACTTCTCCGCCTACATAATATAAATGTACACCTCTACCAATGTGACGGCGGGTGTTTTCGATTGTGCTATTGCGATTCACGTTACTCAATTGGCCGAGACAGAATCGATCGCTATTGTTTGATGGATTAGTGAATCCATCTACTGTAACCGAATGCGAATTACAATGGAATACTTCACCAACACGACAATTTAGTTCATAATAAGCGATGGACGCCCAATAGGGAGGTTCTTGATAACTAACGGGAGCAACCTCTCCGGGACCATCGGCATCATCGGTGGGTGCAGGAGGGCTATAAGCGGGAGGCGGAGTTTCGGTTAGAGTCCCGAAAGGACTCACTGGGCTGGGCGACGAACTGGCGGGAGAAGGAGCACCGGATAGAGATACGGAAGGCGACGAAAGATTGAATCCCGATCCGGAATAGCTCACATTGTGAGGCATAGAGGGTTCGGCGACTTGCTGAAACGGCAACAAGGAATGCCCGGGTGCAAATTCTGAATGACGAGGCACTAACACTGGGGGTAACACTGGGCTCTCTACTCGTTTATAATGATACGGGTTGATACACACTTCTTTCTGTTTAGCACTGAACGGATACTGGCATAATTCTAAAGGTTTTAACTCATGATGACTTTGGAGATCTGGCCAGCGCCACACTCTACAATATATGACATGTGGCAGTCCTTTTCTATGAGAAACCTATAAAGCGAAAAATATGCCATTATAAAAGTATGTAAATAAATTAAAGGTATGAAAATTGGATTACTTACTTGTAACCGACCGTCGAGAGATCTAGGAATGGTGACACATTTTGAAGGTGTTCCAGGACAAGATAGAGCTCTTTCTAACTCTTCGATTGCTCCTTTTCTTTTCTTTAATTTTTTCACGAGGCTATCTACTGCTTTTTCGGCCCATTTTTCTTCTTCATCTCCCTATAAGTAAAAAAATTGAAAAAATAGAAAAAGAAAGTTTTCAGAATAATTATTTAGTGTGACTGACTTGTTTCCATCCGAGCAACTTCTTCACTGCAGGACTAGTGAATGAAAATAAACTATTCAAACTAGACATAGGCCCACTGCTCGAAGATTCGACATCATCTGTTTCCATGTCCATTTTGAAGTTTTTGTATTAGCTGAAATTCAGAAAGTATTATGCATGAAATAAAAAAAATATTATTTAGAATTCAGGAATGAACATTGAAATATGAGAAAAGATTATATTTGCTACTGATGTTACTCGATAATTAATTTCTGAGAATACTGAGGTGAGAAAACCCGATGAGTCATAGCTGATTTGATGCGAATTCTGTGTATTTATCAACACAAAAAATCATTATATGTACTCACTACTTCACAATTTTCAATGTCAGCAGAATAAAATGAAAAAAAAAAAACTACAATTTGAAACACTGGAAGAACAAAACGAGTCAAACTATTTTCGAATCTAAATTATATTTTCAAACTGACACTTTCTGGTGTACTGACAATAAATACAGTAATTTTCAAAACCGATCATCGCTCGTCAAAGAAATATCAACACAAATGTTATATTATAAATGATGTTTATATGAACAAAATAACTCGAATCGATAAAGCTTCAAAAGCTATGACTCGATAATCCAATTGTAGATTTGTGAACTATTTAATCGTAACGAAACCTCATTTTCATCTACGGGATCAGACGGCGATGGCCAACGGTCACCCTCAACCGACTGCGAACCGACAATTAAAAACCTGGACCCGGGAGCCGATCTTTCGACTGTTTCGTCGAATCGCTTAACTGCAGTCGAGTCTTTTACTCGTTCTATATAATTTTACAATTATGACCGACGGTTACCGTTAACTGGCGGTCGAGAGATTCGGTTTAAATACTCCAAGTGTCAACGTCGAAGATGATTTAAAAGAGAGAAAATCGATCCGAATCCTTCTGGGTCGAAACGGGACCGACGACTTCCCGTTCGGCGTCCGCAGATCGAAGGGTCGTCGAGTTTCCGTCGCGAACGACGGGATCCCGATACCTAGAACCGATTACGCGCGGATAATTATCGAGCGGGCCGTCGACCCGAGTCTTTTCTTTCGAAGCCCCGACTCCCCCTAAAGCTGAAGGATCGAAACTAAGGAGATCGGCTCGAGCGGAAAGATACTTCAAAAGATAAGAGAGCGAAGAAGCGAAGAAACCCGAAGGCGTGGGGCGGTGCGCTAGGCGCGGTGCAGACGCGGACGCGGTCGCGCGAAATCTCCGGAACTCGAAACCGGAAGTGAGGAACCGCATCACGATACCTCGAGCCTGGGACGGAAGATGACGGAGACGAAGCCGAGGAGTCGAAGGTTCAGAACGGAGGAACGGCCGCTTGTTTACGGGGCGGCAGCGCGCCCGCCATCGCCGATTCACACTCGCCTCTCGCGCGTTGCCTTCGCGCAGCTCCTCGAAGGCTCTTCAAAAGCTCCTCGGCGTGAGCGTCACACGTTTCCGTAGCCTCGTTCGCGAATAAATTAAATAAAATACTTTTTAAACGAAATCATAATGGCGATCGTGATAAAATTTCCAAAATTAAGGATCCGGGCACGCAACAAGCGTTCGACGCGCGTTTTTATACAATCGTCGCAAAATGCATTTCGATTTCCTATGGAAACGCGCGTCGAACGCTCATCGTTCGTCCGCCCGGGAACCGATTCAATTTCGTGTTCAAAATTGGCCATTTTTCTGTGAAATTCACATCTCACCCACCGGCTGAAAAAATATTGATTTTGTGCGCGTAAAATGATTCCGATGCAGAATCGAGTTCGATACGTGCACCGGCTTTATATTGGTCCGTTTCTGAATTTTGTGTAGGTTTTCCTTACTTTTCTTAACGCCACTCTGCAAATATGAATCGCGAACGTGCATTTGCTAAAATCGAAGCGCGTTCGCAAAAACAATGTTTTTCGTAAAATTGAATTTTGTTTTGACAAATTTCAAACACATACATAGGTACATAGGAATGCCTGTCCGTAATCGAAAGCCGATTAATTTTGCACAATTTATTATATTGCAAAAAAAAACCCTGAATAATACATCTAGATAGGGCATTATTGTTTATAACTTTATTAACAAATTCAACTTTATAATTTCTGACCTTACAAATTGTTTATTTTAACTATAAGAAACATCACTTGAAAAAATTTTCAAACAAAAATAAAAACACATTAATAAAAGACTTTTTGCAAGTACATTGGTTTTATTTAGCGGCTGAATACAAAATACAATCATAATCAGACAAAATGTTATAAAATATTCGACTTAATGTATTTTGAAAATGTATTGCAACTGTGAAACCTCTAAAGATAACTTATTCTAACAAGAGAGTGTACGATTTTTATTAATTTTGTATGCAATTTTATAAAAAGCATTTAAACCAAAGCTATTTATGCATATTCCATTACACAGCTATTACTGTGTAATAAAATACACAGATTACTTTATTTAGAAATAAACTAAATTGGTTTAACTCATTAACGAGTTAAACGAATACAATAACATAAATCGGTACAAAAAGGCTCCTCATTCATTCGATTCAAACACAGTATTCTTCAAATTTAATGTATGGCTATCAATCCTGCTTCGAGTAACTTTTGAATCTTCGATGCAATATCTGGATTTTTTAGATGATCGTGCAATGCATTGGGATCTCGTTGCATTTGATCTAAAATTATTCTCATGGCAGGATCTCGAAGAATAGCTTGAACTTCGGGGTCACCCATTGCTCTTTTACGAACTTCTTCGGGATTAGAATTAAGTTGCATAGTGCACGAACGATATCCATCTAAGGCTTCTGCGTTACTCGAGTCAAGAGAAAGAGCATGTTGATAAGCAGAAATAGCCTTTGAGTGTTGTTGCATTCCCTGAAATAAATACGGAAATAGAAATATGAACGGCATATTGATGCAACATGAAATAAATAAGTTACCTGTAAAATTTTTCCTTTTCTAATCCATCCTTTTATGAATTTATCATCAAGTTCACAGCATTTCTCACAATCCTTCAAGCCAAGATCAAATGCTGCGAGTTTCGTATAACATGCAGCTCTATTGCTATATAATTTGGCATCATCCGGATTCCTTTTAATAGCTTCAGTATAATGTTTCACAGCAGTACCATAATCGCCTAAAATACAAAATGAAAAGTCACAAACATGAACAATATGATCAAACATTTTAATACTTTATATTTACCATCTTTGAAGTAAGTATTTCCCAATTCTTTTTCTTGTTCAGCTTTTTCCGGATCAATGTATGCTTTGAGTTCTTCTTCTTTTATTTTCTTTTCAATATCGCTCAGTAAAGTTTTGATTTCAGGCGTTCTATGCTCCGACATAGATTTCTCGTAGTAAGTTTTTGCCATTTTCCATTGCTCCTTTTTTTTGTATGCATTTCCTACAAGTTAATAAATAGTACAGTGAGAAGTGAAATAAACAGATATTGAAAAAAATAAAATTCGTACCTATACGAGTAAAAGCTTTAGCAATCAATTTAAAATCTGCCCTATTTTCACGACCGACATCAATAGCCTTCTCACACTGTTCGATACATTTGTCTAGTTCTTTTTGTTCAAAATAAACTGCTGCAATATTATTGTAATAAGTAATATCAGTGGGATCAAGAGTAACAGCTTCATTGTAATATTCTAGTGCTTTTTCAAAGTTTTTCTTTTTATAAGCATCATTTCCGAGTTCTTTTTGTTTCTTCGCATCTTTCACGTTTTCAGGAAGCTCTGGTTCAGGTTCTGGTGGTGGTTTTGAAGATGATGGCGCTGGTGGCGGTGGATTAAAATCATTGGGTGGATCCTGGTCCATCATTTCACCTAGATCGAGACCACTAATCACACTAATGGTGGTCACAACCCGTTCATCATTCAAATGACTCAGCAATAGGTTTGGATTTGAATAAAGTTTCTACAATTGAATATTTTTTAATAAAAATAATATTCACAATCTATGTAAATAAAAATAAGAAAACACGTCAAATCTTACCTGAACGAGATCTAGATAAGAGGGATCATCTAACCAAGCTTTAGTTTTAGGATTGTTTCTAAGTTTTTCTAATACCTCAGGTTTCAGAGAAACATTTTTATCAGACCGAAACTGTTTTTCAACTTCGCTTATTCCGTTCAAAAGTTGCATATTGGTGGGTTCAATTTTCAAACCTTCCTTATATGAAGCCATAGCTTCTTCATGTCTCCCAAGAAAAGCCAGTGTTGAACCTTGTCTGCAGTACCCTTTAGCCCAGCTGGGGTTCAATGAAACTGTTTTATTAGCATCTTCGAGTGATGCTTCATAATCCCCCTTTTTAGCATGGGCTGCTGATCGATTGCTGTACAAGACGTGATTTTTTGGATCGATGGCTATGGCTTGAGTGTAAAAATCAATAGCTTCATCAAAGTTTCCATTAGATAGAGCAGCGTTTCCTTTATCTTTCAAAGCAGTGACCTAATGAATATTAAAAAATATTTTAGGTATAGAGAAAATAGAATGCACATTCAAAGGAAAAAAAACTAATGTGAATTTACATTTAAATCGATAAGTTAACAATCTAATTCAGAAAATAGAAACATATCATCCAATGTGTGATAATTTTAATCTTTCCATACATATGGTATGTCACTTCTACATAATCGACAAACAATATGAAATACCGGTGTTTTATAAGATTGAAAATTACACATACATAAGTATATTTGAAATGAAACAATTTTTTTTCCTTAAAATGCTAAAGTAGATGTTACATACATGGGAATTATTCACAGATAAAATTTAAAACAAACACATCAGACTGCGGTCATGTACACCACCGATGATAACACAACGCTAATCATTTTAAACTAGAGTTGAATTTATTGAATGCAAGATCTTTTTAACGAATAAAAAGGATGAAATTTTCACATGCGCAACAATTTAACTAATAATCCAGTATCATAATGTATTTGCATTGGATTAAATCAGGCTAGCTTGATATAGAATTATGTCACGGATCATTTTATTTACTTCCCCTTTCTTACCAGGTTTTAATGGACTATTAAATAGTTTTCAACCATTAAACAACAATCTGTCGAATTTTTGCAATTTCACCTAAAACAAATTGAAATTACCTACATTTGTTAAAATTGTGCAAGTGCAATGATTCAACAGATAGATCAGTTAGTATATAAATGGGCCTTAAGTTGGGTTAGATTAGGATTTTTTCGGATACTTGATCTTTATTATATTTATAAAAGTTCATTGCGGAGTTATTTGATATTTTATAATTTCATACAACATTTTGAAGCACATGCGTGTGTAGAGGGCCACGTGAAAACGTAGAAGAACACAGGATGTGGAGAGGTTAAGTGCGCCGAGCGATAAACGATGACTGTATATTTTCGAAGATTCTCACCTGGTCCATGACGAGACTCGAAGATCGTTACGGACGCTGAGCTGATGGAGAACGTGGACAAAACCGAAATGAAAACAAACTGACGCCAAAGTCCAACGCAAGCGTAGCACTCGGTACTTACTCTATAGGCGCCGGTTTAACGCAGTACGCTAACGTGAACGAACCCTTACCACTTTTCCAGAAACTTCGCGAACGTATGTTCTGGTTTCCGTTTCGATGCCGTTTTCAGGTGTTTTTGTATTCTATTAACACTCTTATTCACATGTGTTTAAGGTAATAATTTGGGTACAAAATTCTATTTTAAAATTTTATACAATTTTTGTCTTTATCATCAAATTTATAAGGTTGTTTTTAGTATACAGTAGTTAATATTCTGTCATTATTGCGGTTATTACATTTTTGTTTATAATGCTGAAGACACACTGTGGTAACAAATCACACAAAATTGATACCATTTATTTTTTGATTTGGCTTTAGATCTCGGACACATGATGGGCATTCGATGCGCGTTTCCACATAGCCATCGCAACTTGCATTTTGATTTCATCATATATCCAGGGCCTTAGAGTCTGATTACGAATTCTTCATAGATATCTAACGCTAATTAGCCAAAATAAACGTAAATTTGTTGCCGTAGTACCTATATATGTTCCCAGCCTGAACATTCAAATATTTTATATTCTTGTTTATAGAAAGTTTTGTCCACAGTAAGTAGATATTAAACTTTAAACTTTTTTTATATTTTCACTGCAATTTTTCATATTTTATTAATTATCCCTATTGTGTATTTGTGAAAATATTCTGGAAACTAGATTGTTTCGACCAAAATCATATGACGTTTGACAGATGTCAAGTTACCATCAAACGACAAATAATACAGTGGAGTTGAGGAAAAATGGTATTGTCGTTGACATTTCAATTTTAACGAAATAAAAAACCAAAGGAACTTAAGCATGTTCTTCTAAATTTATTCTTTTGAATCATCTAATTTATAATTTAATACGCTTATCGATTTTAATCAACAATGATCATTTCCAAAGTCACGATTTTTCTTGTCGTAACGATAATCGTCGTTTCTGTGATATTAGCACATTTCGCCCATCAATTAGACACTGATGCATTTATAGAATCAAAAAACGAAAAGTTCAAGATTTCAATGCCTATTGAGAGTCATGTATCCAACTCCTCTGAAAATTTAATCTGGTTTTTGCAGGCATATTTTTTGATCTTTTAATTGTTTATTATATTTACAAATTATACTTTATTTCATGGTGTCAATCTTCAGATTTCAGATATTCACATTAGTATATTCCATGACTTGTCTAGAACAATAGAATTTGAAGAATTTTGTTCTAGAACCATAGACACTATCAAACCGAAGGTTGTTTTGGCATCTGGTGATTTGACTGATGCAAAACATAAAAATAATATGGGTTCAGCTCAATATGAAGAAGAATGGATGGCATACAAAAATACACTAGACAAATGTGGTATAAAAAATAAAACAACGTGGCTCGATATTAGAGGAAATCATGGTTGATATTTATTGAGCAAACTTCATATTTTCATTACTAATTTATAATAATTTTTCTCCACTATTCAATTTCAGATAATTTCAATGTTCCAAATTGGGATTCTAGTCAAAACTATTTTAAAGAATATTCTATTAGTGGAATTAGACATAAAAATTCATACATGCATATTATAAAAGAAGGTAATGAGAAAATAGCTTTTGTTGCTATAGATGCTTGTTTAGAGCCAGGTCCAAGACGTCCATTTAATTTTATGGGGATGTTAAGTCATAATGAAACAAAAAATATAGAAAAAATTGTTGAAAATGCGAAGAGATCAAATGTTGATCATATAATATGGTGACAGATGCTTTTCAAGAGAAAATATGATAAGTTTATAAAATAATAATTTCACTGTTTCAAATAGGTTTGGACATTATCCTTCCTCGTGCATTTTTTCATTTGGTGAACAGACTTTACGTGATATAATTGGAAATACACAATCTTCGAAAGTTTATCTTTGTGGGCATCTGCACCAACTAGGTGGACTAGTCACTGAAATGTATACCCTTCAACGACAAGGTTATTTAGAATTGGAACTTGGTGATTGGAAAGATAATAGGATGTTAGTAAATTCTAATATATTATATAGGTACATACATACATATTTTTTTTTATAACCATAATATATTTTTTTTATTTTTTCATAAAGGTTTCGCTTACTTGCTATAGACAATGGATTAATTTCATTTATTGATAATGAGCATGGTAAATGGCCACTTACATTGATAACAAACCCAAAACATAATTTATTTATCATGCCTTCTAGAGAACCATTATCGAAAATGAAGCAATCATCTCATATTCGATTGATAACATTCTCTATTTCTCCTATCGCTAGTGTATCAGTTAAAATTGATGATGGAGAATGGTTACCTTGTCAACACGTCGAAGGACCTTTGTATACTCTTTCTTGGACTCCTGGAGAGTATTTTTCAGGAACCCATACAATATATGCAAAAGTTCGTGACACAGATGGAAGGGAACGCATAGTAGTGCAACCTTTTTCTTTAGATGGAACTAAGGGAAGTTTTAAGACTTTTCCCAAAGCGATTTTAATGTTAAATGCCACTACTGTTGTGAGTATATATATTTACTATTTTGTTATTTTGTTAAGTTTTCAAATAAAATGTAAACATATTCTATTTTATTATAGTTCCAAAGCATGTTCGCAACAATGATCATCGTTTGTGTGATTCCTTTACTGGTGCTGCGTTATGTTCATCATCGAATACTATTGGGTGAAATGCCTAAATTTATAATGAAACGGAAGTTCTATCATTCATGGCTGCGAAAATTTTGGCTTTTAGCAAACATTGATAGTCTGTTCTATCCGCTAATTGTTTATGAAATTTATTTGATTATTGGACCATGGTTTGTTGGAGAAGTTATAGATGGCCATGTGGGAGCTATATTTTCATGGGGTATCATTGTGAATGGAGCTTTTATTCCAGGACTATTTACTTACATGTATGGTTTCATACAAATGTTTTTGTGTCAAATGCCATTAACGTTTATTTTGGCAAATTGTGCTGATAATCAGTGAGATTTCATTTTTATTTAGATTATTTAAAAATTTTCATTAGTATTTCAAAACTTTTTTTTTCAGATTTTATGTACACATTATGGGGAAAAAGCCATCTCGTTCTTTGTGTATAAAAATTTTAAAACAAATTCCATTTATCCTCGTTTTGACGGTTCAAATGGTATTGGCATATTTTTTTTGGTTGGCTTATGGTACTTTAGCCTTTGTATTAGGTCCATTGAGAAGTTGGTCTGTGATTTTAAATATTTATTTATGGTGTAAATCAATCAGTTTATCTTCAAAGAATTTTAGGTTTGTACTTTTATCCCACAAATCTAAATATCTATAGTCATATTGTGTAATTTGAAATATCTGTTTTAATGTTTTTTTTTTTTTTTTAGAGAAATGGTATGTGTGTGGGAATTACCTAAATTGGGAAAACCATTGAATATTGTCGATTTTCAAAAATCGTGACTGGCTAATTGATAGCATTCCTTCAGTATTATAAATATTTCCTATTATATGAAATTAAAGATGAAAAAATTGAACAATATAATTGAAGTATAGAACTTCAATTTATGTTTAATGTTTTAACTATTCATGTGTGCGTATGAATAATTAACTTATTTTAGTAAATCACAATTTTGTCACTACATGTTATTTTTGATAAAAACAAATTTTAACAAAGAGTGTGAACTGTTATTTGATAAAATTTAAAATATAGGGATACTATTTTATAACATTAATCTTTATTTTAAATTCAAAAAATCATAATTTCGTTAATTTCATTTTCTCACTTATTTATCTTTTTGAATATTCTTTCTAATTTCATATTTTTCAATTTAACAGAACAGATGTATTTATTAACTCGTTGTTATATATAGGTTGTAATATACATATGTATGTACATCATTTTTGAGTTGTGTTACACTAAATAGAAAAAAAATCACGACACATAGCACATAATGTAGTTATTTGTTCAACACAATATATTGAACTTGTTGAAGTCTATCATCCACCTTAAATTATATAAGAAACTTTGTTAAACAATTCTACACTTAAATATAATGAAAACCGTAGAGCTTTCACCAAAACAATAATTTTCTATGTATTTTAATGTTTCTAATAAATGTAGTGCAATGACAAATTTAACTTGTTTTAACTGAAACTATGAATTATATGAGAGACACTCAAATCGCCTTAACTGATTTGTCTAAAGTCCCCCATAATATATAAAATATGTACATATTTACTTTAGTCTCTTTTTCATGTTTTTTTGAGCTATTTACAAAATCTTCAAACTTTCAAATGTGTTTTTTATTGAGTAGTTATACATGAAAATCCAATTAATTTACGAACGTTGTGAAAGTATGTTCATACATATTTACTTAGAAATATAAAATCCTTATAATTTTTTGAATTATCAAAAAATATGGTCACACAATCGATCGTTATGGCGATGCGGTTATGTTTACGGCGATGCTGTCAAGCTGTCAACAGTAGAAATCTTCACATTAGAATTTGATGTGATCTCACAAAATAAGATGGAAGTGCCTCTCCAAGTAGCCGCTCGTCTTTGGGCCGAAGACCCCGATTCGGACGAGCGTTATGTGGAAGTGATTGACGATCGCACGGTTTCCGTTTCCTGTCAGAACCAAAACCGCGTCTGGCCTCTGGACGCGGCCTTCGCCCCGGCCACTCCCCAGTCTCACGTCTACACGGCGGTCTCCTCGCCTCAACTTTCCTGCTTCCTAGACGGTTGTGATGTTTCCGTGGTCGTATTCGGCCAACGGAACTCTGGAAAGTCTTACACTCTCATCGGTCAAGGTTGGCTCATTGTTCTCGTTCTTGCATTTGTGCAAATACATACTTACATTGCTTGACGTATTGATCTATCCGATGCATATCCATCTTTATTTATCAATGCATTTTTTTCAGATGTGGATTCTATATATGATGATCAAAAGCGTGGAGTGATTCCTCGCTTTTTATATGATACGTTCAATAGATTAAATCAAATGCCCGAGAGAAGTTTCATCATTCATTTGACGTGGACGAGATTAGTTAACGGAGGAGTTGTAGATTTGTTGGGTTGCGGATTGGCAAGATGCGTCAGTTTGGCTGAAGCTTTCCAATATCTAGTCAAAGGATATTCAAACAAATGTTACAATCCGTGTCATACCGTTTTCACTGTGAGCATAGAACAAAAATGGATCGACGCCAATGGATTGTTATTCCATCGTTTGTCTACAGCTAGTTTCTGCGAATTATCCGCTTACCCAGAAACCAGTTTGAACTCAGTAGAAGATGTTATTAAAAACTTAATCCAAATGCCAGATCCAAAAATAATCAATTATGAACAATCACTTTTAACCGCTATGCTGAGAGATTCCTTTGGAGGACGCGCATTCACTTGGATCATTTGTTGTTTGAATGTGAATCCACCGCAACCAGAATTGTCTGTTAAAACTTTAGATCTATGCTGGTGCTGTAGAAATATTCGCAATTTCGTAACAGTCAATGGATTCGCTGATAATAATACTCCGATAACTGTAGAGAAAGATTATAATAGATGTCCTGACCAATATTTCGGACTACAATTTGCTGCTCAACAGTGGATAAAATTAGTGTCTAACGCTGAAGGCATTTTTCAAAAAATGCTACATAGTGATTTATTATCTAAATCTGAAGTAGCTCAAATTAATGAATGGTTATTCTTAAAAGCTGAATGTGATGAATGTTTAAATCCAGCACTTATTGAATTGAGTGAAAATATTGGAGAGCATTTAATAGAAAATAAAAATATACTACCGCGAATTGCTGAAGAACCTAGTGATACTGATGTTGATTCTGATACTGGTATCCAACATGATGATTTTCTCTTCACTGATAAACTATGTAAATATATGGACTACTTTCAAGAAAAAACTGATGAAATTGCTTTAGAAAGATGTGAAGAATACCTTCACTGTGGGACAGAAGAAGTTGAAACTTCGAATAGCTATATGCCAGTACCCTCAGTTAAAATGGAACGAAGAAAAACTATCCAACCGGGTGAAAGTTTAACTGGGAGTGAGTTAGAATTATTAAGACGTGCTGCTGAGAAAGCTATATCACCCGAATCTCAAAAAATCATCTTAGAATCTCACAAAGCTTATGAAAATCCCGAATCGAAACTAATACAAAGAGAATTATTGAAAATTATTGATTCTCCAGTGCCTAGTGAATCTTGCAAAAAGTACAAAGCCTATTTTCAGAAGTACACTTTCAAAAAAAATCTCGTGGATAAATTAACAAAAGCAATTCAGGATAATGAGATGCAGCTAAAAGAATTAGTGAGTTTGTGTATTGCGAAGCAACAATTAATCCAAGATCTCTCGAAAATTGTTAAACGACAAAATAATGTAAAACAATTGTGTGATAAACATTCTAACGTTAAAGAAGAGTTTGAAAAAGCTAAAGCCGATTTAGTAGCAGCCCAATCGAAATTCATAAGTGGAGATGGAAATGTAAAACTCAGTCAGCAAGTTCGTAAATGTAAATCTATCGTTGAACATTATGAAAGGAGAATTCATGATCAAGAATTAGGAGAGCACATAGACAATGATAACAATAAAGAAGTGAAAAAACATGAGAGCAAATTGAAAACATACAAAAAACGAATAGAACAAATCAAAAAACAGATAAAACGTGATGAAAAACGAAAAAACACATTAGAACTAGAATTGATTAAAGATAAGGTGAAATTAGATGAAATGCAGAATCATGATATAAATGCCTCTGGAGATCTTAAGTCAAAACTCAAAAAACAACCAACATTAAAACAAGTTAGCACTCGTTTATCGCATTTAGATCACATTCTCAAAGAGAAAGCATCCGATCTACAACGATGTGATTTATCTGAGGATAATGAATCGATGCTGCGACGTGAAATTAAAAATTTAAGGAAAACTAGAGAATGTCTACTAGATCAACAATGTGTTCTCGGTCGTAAACGCAAAGTACAAAAATCTCTCTCCGATACAGAAGTACATACATATACAAAATTAATTTTGAAAATTTGAGTCACACGTTTCAATTTATTTTTTCAATTTCAACAGGAAAGAAGGCTGCTTGAATATGAAGAAGCTGTTGAAGCAATAGACACTGCAATTGAATATAAAAATGAATTGATTTGTGGACGAGGTCAATCATTAGCCGAAATAAAAAATCATCGTGAACGCGGTGAAGAAATGTTGATGGCTCGACTCAGCAAATTATCTCATAATGAGATGAAAACTCTTTTCCATAAGTATTTCCAAAAGGTAATTGGTTCATAAATCGACTGGATTTATACAGATTTTCCTCTTCAAGTTCAGTGTTCAAAAAGTTGAATCGTCGTTTTACACATGCAATTATTTATATTATCCTGAAATGGTTAAGTTCAATTTTCGAAATATTGCACTTAAAAGAGAAAATATTGGATTTGATTGATTATAATTTTATAAATGAAAAATTTAATAACTAGAGAACATAGTTTGACTTTCTGATTGTTTTTACAGGTTATTGATTTAAGAAGTACATGTACTGGGTTAGAAGCAGCTGTGGGTGCAGCTCAGCAAGAAGCTGGAGGTTGGAGACGACGCTGTGCAGATGCATGGGCTGCATTACAATATGCAAGATTAGCTCATGCAAGACGCACTACAACTCTTACTGCGAGGTACTGTTTCAGTCTAAAATGAAATCGTTGCTCTTTTCAATCATTACATTATTGATATAATTTCAGACACTATCACACAATGAACCAACTGATGCGAGAAATGGCCGGAGATCCTGAAAGCGATAGTACAGTTTATAGTGGAATGTACAGTGGCACACCATTGCCTTTGGAATATTCAACAAGAACCAAATCTCATGCCATAAGTTCTGATGTTAATAATTTCTTGACGCAGCACAGTCACATAGCTGCCACTACGGCTAAATTCAAAGTTAAAGATGATGTTGTTGAAGGTAACACAAGGATTTTAAATAGGATTCAACAAGTAGCTAGATTCCATCAGGTAACATTGACTGTAATGTTCATTTATGGCAATAACTTATTTATTATATTTAATAATTTTCAATTTTTAGAATGGTATACCGAGTCAAAACTTGAAACAACTTCAATCATTCAATAGTGACCCTACGACAAAGGTCACACGACAAAAAAACAAATTAGTCATAATTCAAGAAGATAATTCAAACAAATAAAAGAAAATGCATCCAGTTAAGTTGATTAAAGAGTTTTTTGACCCATATTAATATAATATATGCCTATCTACATTTAATGTAAATCATATTTAACATTTAAAAAATGTTTTTTCGAAGAAAAAAAAACTACATATTCTCATTTGAATAAATAATCATTTAATATACTTCAACGTTTTTAAAATATTTGTAATTATCACATTTACGTTAATTTTTTCTAAAAATATACAATGGCACAACTGAGTTGTGGTCATTCAAAAATATATAGGTATTTATTTTTTCAAAATGATGACAACGATCAATCGACTCCAAAATGTTCACAAAAAAAATTATAAAAACAACTATTTATACAAACAAAATATTTATTTTTGAAAAAACTTTTGATTTAAGTCTTCTTCAAAAAATACATCAACTTTAATTTGTACTATTTACGAATTAACCTTTTCAACTCCGTGTCGAGTGCAACTTGACAATTTTGCTCTCCCTATCTCCGTTTGAAAAATTCACCAGAGTTGAAAGGGTTAAACAAACACAAATTTCATGAAAATATGCATCTTTGAATAAAAATATATGTACAAACTAAATTTATATTAACAAAATATTTGATTCAAACATAACATTAATTTAATTTTTTTGGACTAAATATGTATTTGAACCTCTGAACTAATGTTTTTTTTTTTTATTGGAATATTATCACCATTTCCAATCCCACGGAATACACATCACACCATCAGAAAGAACGGAATAGTAACTCGTAACCCACAAGCTTATACCTTGAAAAACCTGTAAGAGACGATTTTATTAGAAATCAATTATGATTTAAGATTTTTAAAAAGTCAAAAACATACTTTTTGCAATTCCGAAGAATGCTGTAGCAAATGTTGGCAGCATTGAATCATTCGATCAGGTGTAACACAATCATCTTTCATTAGTTCCAAAAGGCCTAGACGAGACATACACTCTTTATGGAGAGATCTTTCTGTGTGTTTATTTCTGTGAAAATAAAATCAAAACCCGATTAAAAAGTGTGAAAAAGATATGACTGCCTTGTTAAGTTACAATTTTCAAATATTTGTAACAATACAAGTGTATTTGGTAAATACAAAAAATATATAATTGTATACAAACATTTTGTACTGAGTCAACCCTTCCATAGCCTCATCGAGATGTGAAGCAATAAAACTTACTAACTGATCGCCAGGACAAGATGATGGTGTAATAATTTGACCAGTCGGTGAAATCATGAGTGGTCCAGCTTCCCTTAAATTTGCGAAAGGTAAGAATTTTTATAAAACACAAATGATAAACGTAGGAATTTAGTTACTTACGGTTCAACAACCATTTCGTAATTTGACAATGACTTTGGAACTGATCGAGGAAATCCACCACCACTAGCATGGATATCTTCCAATGAAGTAGTCAAATGGCATAATTGTTTACAATATTCAGCTGCTTTTACTTTCGGCATAAATTTTCTTGAATACAAATCAATTTTTACACTAAACATTCAGCTAACGGATTTACAACAAATGTGCCCATAATCATGATACTGGCCTGAGTTGAGAAATTGAAATAAATGATTTTATGAAACATTGAATATCTCAAAATGAATGAGTTGACTTCGTCAGGCCATTTTCACAATGATGGGTAAAAATAGCTTACCTGCGTTTAATTTGAATATTACGAATAACGGTCGATAGTGTTTTTTCATATGTAGGAATAGATTGCAGGGCATCATCATGTTGATCTACATTTTTAATCAACTAATCAAAACATAAATTTTAGTTTCTATTGAATAAATACATGCTTTCATATTATAAATTGATAATAATTACATCAAGCCAATTGTGTCTAACTTCAGTATTTCCAAAATAAACTTCGCCATCCAAACTAACACCAGTAAATTGACCAAAAACAAGAGTTCGACCTTAAAAAAAAAAAAAAAATATTAGGTTAATGAAAATTCATCATTGCATGACAGTATACTAACAACTTTTTGCCAGTATATAGAACATATATCTAGCCAGTTTGTAAATTAGCTAGCATAAAATAGGAAAGTAAAGAATACATACTAGCTAATTTCTCCATTTCCTGTGTGTGCTGCATAGCAAGAGCAATGAAACTTTGTAATCCTCCTCTAATATGACTAACGTTCCAACCTGAATCCCATTTCACCTGATTTCATAAATTTGAAATTAAAATTTGATACACTGATTTTATATGATGAATAAAAACAGTACCTCTTTGAGATTATATTTTTTGCATAACATTCTTCGTAGCTCTTCTATATGACTTCTAGTAGCTTTGGTAGATTCATATTGTTTACGTGCTGTTGAATGGTTTTTTTTCACCCATGAGCTAGTTGAAAATAATTGTTAGAATCCTCATAAACTAAGTGTGTTCAACACTTATAACATTTCAAGGAATATTCAATTTAATGAAAAAAAAAAAATTACTCACTCTAATGAATTCAATTCTCTTGCTGTATTGACTTGTTCTTTCATCACAGAACTAGTGTAAAATGGATCGTTTTCATCAAAAATGTTACTTCTAAAATTTTATAAAACAATGATTTTGTGAATATTTATAAAGACCTCGATGTCTCAAAATAATATACATATTGATCATATACATAAATACATATATCATATTGATGTTAATAAAATATTGGAACATTATTTTAATATAAATATATAAAAACCTGTAGTAGGGTTGAGGTCTTGGAATAGGACGTGAAATTTTATCAACATATTCGGTAGACAATTCACATGCTTTTAATATAGTTAAAACAGATTGGCGAATATTGCTTCCAGAGATTGATATTTTGACTAATTTCAAATTCCCTGAAAAGTAGTAGAGACACTAACAATTAATAATGATGAAAAACAATGCTTAAATGTATCAAAGTCTACATATTTTCAACAGATAAGCACCTTTGGGTTGAGATTTTTCACGAAGGTAAAACAACAGAGACGTAGTAGGTAAAACTGTATTTGTTTGTTGAGCTTCTAATAGCGCACTTAATTGTTTTAAAGAATTTTCATTAACAATCTGGATGTTAAAACGAACAGTTTTAGTGGAGTATAAAAGCAATTGTTATGAGAGAAATTAAAAAATTCATACCCGTTGTTCTGGATATTTTCCAAATAGATCAGGATGAACAGAGAAATAAAAAGGTCTTAAGGCTGTTGAAACTTCAGCTGTGCTTAGAAATCTATTGAAAACAAACCTGAAAAACGTCAATATGGGTAATAGATTGGGTGTACTTGGTTTTGGTGTGAAATTCATGCTTAGGAAAATTAAAAAAACAAATAAATTGGTGCAATATTTACCATCCAATTTTGGAATATTTTCCAAACATTGTTAAGTTTTATCAAGTATAAATAAAATAATAAAAGTAAATCGAGTTGTAACTGTCATCGTAACTCCATTCTTCAACGTGACATAACCTTTTGACGTAACGAATTTGGCCTAAACACCATGCTCTGCGTTATGATCGGAAAATTTACATAAGATAAACTGGGGACACATATCTTTGGTTTCTTGCCTTTCATTTCCTTTTGAAATTAACATTAATACTTCAGCTTATTAACTGACAAACAGTTAGTATTTTCAACGTGAATTGTCGAAAATCCACGAAACAGAAACGGATTTTTGACAGTTCACATTGGAATAGGGTTGCCATACGTCTTGGTACACTGGGTATTGTGAGACATATCCCGGTCAGAGGGTCATTTGTTCCGATCTGAGGCATATTTGTTCCGGTCCTAGGGCTATTTGTCCCGGTCCGAGGATTATTTGTCTCGGTCTAATGAAAATAGACGCTTGTTAAAAATTATTTATTTTTACATTTTTTTAACAAATCATAATTAAATTTCGAAAATTTAAAAGAAAAAAATATTTTTCATGGGGAGGAGGTGTTTCTTCGTTTAATATATCTTTCCTTGTATTGTTTGTTTTGTGTTTGAAAAAAATATATAAATTTAACGACTACTAATTATAGTGAATTCCAAAATTAATATATCTTTAAGAAATATTATTATTAATTCACAATTATTTCGTCTACCAATGACAAAAATATTCTTTTGGTTGGTAAAACAAATCTTCACTAAAATATATTTACATACCTATATATTTATCAACAGTTTAATTGTCAATAACTCATCTTAATTTTCACACACACGTAATATTTTCATAAACGATTATAATATATTATTTATTTATCTTTTGGAAATAGATGGCTGTATACATTTATAATTCTAGGAAAAAACTATTTTCACTATTCCAACACGGATACAAAGTATTTTGAAATAATTGCGCTGAATCCGTAAGATGAAAGACATAACCATTGTGGTCAGAAATAATGCCAGCATTTCATTTTAAAATAAAATATTGCAAATTTATAACTTGAACATACATAATATACGAATTTATAATTATCAAAATCAGATGTTTTTTAATTAATTAAAGTAAGCACCCGATTCTTGATTTCTCATCACATTTTTAATGGTTATAATATTATCAATCAAGTATTGATTTTTAATTTTTAATATATTTCATTTATAATTTCATTATTATTCGATTTTTAATATAAAAATATATGAAAACTAATTATTAATAACTTTCCACACACAGAATCAATAAAATGGAAAATTCTCAATTTAAATGATCTCACCAATTCGAAATGCTAAACGACAAATCAATTTCAAGATATCATCACTATTTTAATAAATAAATGACCGAATCTAATTAAAATGTCGTATCAATAAATATTTGCACACAACGTCTTATTAGTGGGCATATTTTATAAATAAAACGATTTACACTACGAATAAAACTCGATTTGACTAATTGAATTCGGATTCCTACGATGATTTTCCGTTTTCTAAAAATTCCTATACGATTTTCTATTTTCCATACGGTTTGAACTTTTTCGTCACATGAAAATCAATTCGAATACTTACATAAATCGTGACTATCCGGGTATTTAAAGTTTCGGTCTTTGATATATGTAAGTATGTATTGTAAATATTTGTGTTCACGTGTATTTCGACACCTTCTTTCCACGCCACAACATTTCAGACGATGCAGTGTTGAGTTTATTATTTTATAAGCATACTTTTGTCGATTTAAAAATTTTGCGCAACATTTCGAGTTGCTCTGTTTTGTCTCAAGACGACTGTTTTACTGTTGTGTAACAAATTCTAATAAATATTTCGCAACTTTCGCCGAAAACTAAATCGCTGCTCTGAAATTTCAGGAAATATGTGATTCTTTTATATGGTTAGGTACATTGTTTTTTTTTAATGTATTCTGCTCTCTAGATGATCAATAATACCGATAATACGTTTGTTTGATATTGACGAAAGACCACTCTGACCATATAATTTACGATTTATAAGTTATATACTCGTATAAGTTTCGAATACACGACACTAATTTTCAGAAGAATATTGCAATAACGGTGATAATCTTGATTCATATAAATATGCAACTTCAATATGAACTTAATGTTGATGCGATTTATTGTTATTTTGTTAATATTATCGATCGCTTTTGGTCTAAGTACTAACCACCCCTAGCCGAGAGAACCCACGTTTATAAAACTACTGAAAAACAGGGGCTTAGGTCCGACCCGAATTATACGACCATTAGCTAAAAGAATACCGATTGTTTAAGGGGTATATTGTAGTTTACAGAATTTGTGTAATATGATGTAGAACTTCCAACAATTTTACAACTCTGCATACAAATATTGTTGAGGTGAACATTCCCATTTGATTCTATTGATACTCATTAATTACAAAATTGATCGATAATATTGACAATTTATGAATTTAGTGATATCCGTGAGATTTGTACAGTGGCGTTATGAAATGACTCAATGTTCGTAAAAAATAGATATGCCGTTTTAATTAGAAAGTCTGTTTAAAAATTAGACTAACTCGATTCACATTTGCGTCATTTCTCCAAGTATTTAGGTTGATACTGCCATAGGTCAGTTCTAGAAGCCGACAGGCATATGCATTATATTGTGTATAATATGTGCCTGTATAAATAAAAAAGTTTGGCTGTATATAAAATGTTCATATTGAAAAACATAAACACGTAACGCATTCTAACAAACCGATTTATATGCATTCGTATGTATACGAACGAGAAATAATATAGCAACAGGTTTTTCGATATTCCGCAAAAAATAAGTGAATTTATAATGATTGATAAATCACGATTGAAATTTTCCCGATTTGATTTATCAATATTGAAAAATCGCGTCAATATATTTTAATGTGTTCATTCGATTAGCTCGATGACCGTTTAATTACGTGGAAAAAAAACTTACATATTGCTGTTGTTAATTTTCGATAAAATTACACGCTCGTTTCGATAAAACGTTCGAACGCCACTTTAATTGATTATTTATAATTTGCATTCATTTCTCGAACGATGTGTAAAAACTATTAAACAATGATCGTTGAATTATTCAAATATTCTTTCGGGGTATAAATCAAATCATATTTAATCGAATTTACGAGTAAGTTCTAATGAAACTTTGCAATTTGGTCTACAAATAGATTGTTCTATCTAGTTTCTCAAATCGTATGTAAATTATAAAATAACTATATACTCTAAGATTAAATTAAACCATCAAAATGATAATTTGGAAAAAAAAGGTAACATTCATTCCAACATCCCAACGGAATGACAGTCGACCTTACTTTGATATTAAATCACATCTCTTATCATACTTGACAAAATCGATCCAAATATGAATAATTAAACTCATTAGTTGAGTCCTTATGTTCAAATTAAGTTTTTTGGAGGAGTTTTGTGAAGACATCGTAAAAAGCAAACTTTCGAAAACCTGATGAATGTTAAAAAACACAATGCTTCTATCAGTTCCAATAACTATAATTCGCATTCAGATAAATATTTTTACATTTCATTTCTTAAATATGAAAATCTACGAAATGTATGTATATAAATCGAATGGAAACATCGTTTTTCATTAACCCAAACTTTCGATCGTTAATTACTCGAATCAAGCGTCAAATTGCGGTGTTTTGGCTTTTTTACATATAAAATTTGAACATTCTAGTGATAAAAATTTCATAAAGGAAAAAAATCAACATGAAGTTACGTAAACACTCAAGTTGAGTATCCAACAATCGAAAGTTCAGATCATAACGCACTATAAACATTTCTAAAATGTGCTGTTTGAGAGGACTTCACAAGACTCTACGATGAGCTCGTCTGCACAGACGTAGGCGGAAACGGAAGGAGCGCGCCCCGGGAAAGCGGACGCCGAATTTCCCGGCGCCGCTCGGCCGAATTTCCTCGGATTCGGTCCGGACAAAAGGCAAATCGGCGGCCAGAGTCCGGAGAAGGTCTCCGGCTTCGAAATGAGCGAAGATCGGCCGAAGAACGAGACGGCCATGGCGGTGGGTGGGCGGGCGGGCGGACAGTGAGCTCGACGCCGGCCGCGAAGACGCACGCGTCTCGACGCCGCGACCGTCGACAATAGGAATCTGCTCCGATTCTTCGATTGAGTCGATTAATTGTGATCCCGAGCAGCCTTCGGAGGCTGCTGCAGCGTCGGGTGCCGCGACCGAACTCGTCAACCCTGCGCCGAGACAGCTTTTACGTTCCGTTCGCTCGATGAAAGGCGGCCGCTTCAGCTGGTCGGTGAGGCTCGATTTATTTTCGAAACGATTCGAATCCGTTCCGTTCGATTGTATGTTTGCATGTGTGTTTGATATATCGCAAGATGTATGTGGAATTTGCGTGTGTGTGTGTGTTAAGCGAGTCGGCGTCGCTGTGGTCGTGCGGTGGCGGCGCACTCGGCTCACCGGTATTTTTTCGCGGCCGTTTCGTACATGAATATTTATTTGTTTTGTTGTGTTTGTGTTGTTTTCGCGTGCGACGTCTCCGTGTCGCTGATGCTGGAGAGGCTTCGCCCCTTGATGAGGCTCTGGTGCGGTGCGCGATGCGATCGTTCGGATGAAAGTGATGCGTTCTTTCTCTGTCCGCTGTGCGTCTCAGTCGCTTTTACTCTGGTCCTATGCGGATGTGGATTGTGCTGTCGCACAGAAAAACTTTTCATCAAAAGAAAATCCTTTGGAAAAGCCTCTCTAGAAACTTTCTAAATATTTTCAAGTTTATTAAATTCAAGCGACATACCGGGTTGCAATTGCGGCGCATAAAACCCCGTGCGCCCACGCGAAATTCCATCGTGTGTAACACATCGTAAACTCTTGCGACGATTCGGATTTTCCGACGGGATCCAGCCTCCCTGGAGCCTCGGAGGGTTTCCCCGTTAGTCGCAGCATTCCTCCCCCTCGCAGACGAGGAAGTGAGTTTTTCCAGCGGTCCCGGTCCCCGCTCCATTTGACATTTTTCCGACGTCACCCGAAGAATCCGACCAAACTGGTTGGCGCGCGACCGGCGGCCGCATTAGTAGTGCGTGTCGCGTTAACCCTTTCGCTTCTAAGTGTGACACACGCGGAGAACGCGTGCCGTCTCTCTTGGCGAGAGCTGGTCTCCGAGACGGTGGATCCTCGGAGGAATCGGCCCGAGCTGGTGCGGCCGCGCGGATTTACGTAAGAAACCAGCTGGCCGGTGCTTAAACCCGTTTGTGCACCGGCTCTGGAGGGGGCCCTCTTCACCAGGTGTTGTTCAGGTGGCTGCCGAACCTCGCCGAGATTCCGGTAGCCGGTAGAGAGACGACCTCTTGCGACACAATGGGTCCCGCCGTTTCGAAAGCCGAACCGTTTTCGCGGTCGAAGCGTTCTATGTTATGGATGTTTGGACTATCGATATCCTCATGCATGTTTATGTTGGTTTTCCTATTTAAAGATCCTAGAATCCAAGGAATGTGAGTCTTTATTTGTGTCTGATTCATAGACATTCATATCTCCTTTTGCTTCCCGTCGTTTGCATCTGGTGCTTTTTGATGATTTTCCACTTGATCTCTCGATCTATGGTGTGTCTACTATTAGTTTTAGCCTTTTATTGATCTTAGTTACTTGTGGTCGAAATTGTGGATGTGTGTATGAATAATTTTGTTTTTTCGACACTGAATGAATTTTTGGTTCAAAATATTATTTTGTTTTATTTAAAAATGAAAATAGATTAAAAATGTTTTCTAATAAAAATGCGGAAACAAGTAATTTTATATGGTAATTCTCTTATATCTTTCGAGTATCTAGTACAAATGACCAGGATGAGTATTTTGAAAGACTAAGTAAACCAAAATTATTACTACTATACATATCGATCGATCATTTGAAATATGAGTTTATTTAGAATCGGTGCTTATAGTTTTCCCAAATGGTCCTTTTGGGATATTAAGAACGGCAACTCTTTTAGGACAATCCCAGTATACCGGGACACACGATAACCACGTTTGTAATCTAAAATGTACCATAATTCGATGTTAACTTATGCACGGTTGCTGATAAACGAAGGCTTCCATAGATCGTAGATCGTCTTTCATTCGCGTTTTATTGGCGTTTCGTTATTGCGAAGGTCGATCGAAAATAAATTTACACGCACCGTTGAAAATCGAGTAAATCATTCGAAATTGTCAAATATCTGCATATTTTACGACTTGTGAAAATATAATATATCCTGTCAATTTCGAACGAAACAACGAATAAATTTACAATTTCGAAATTGGCGAGAAAAATTCTAAATTACGTTGAAAAATGTTTGAATCGAATTATTGTATCGCGTAATCGTTTGTGCGATTATTTACATACATGTTTTCGATTTAATCATCTTTTAATCATATTCGTATGCGAGATGGAAGTCGTCGAAAATATTTGCACATGAATGTATTATATTTATGAGCGATCATCTGCGAAACGCTCATGACTCACCGTTCACATGAATAATCTTCAATTACACGAGGAAAAAAAATTTTCCAGAAATCTATATTGAACCGAAGCTTTCGAATGCGCTTAAAAATGTGCAAACTCCTCATCATTCTGAAATCAAATTGCATTTCACAACCGTCTCAGTTGCGTCTCTATTGCACAACAGCGCAAACACAAAAAAAAAACCAAGTAATTGAAAACAAACCAGGAAATTTACCCACCCGTATTGTTATTATATTATTCACGAGAAATAATCACGATTTCGACAAGAGTTCGAAGCGCGCGTAAAATACGAGACACATTCGAAGCCGCACGAATGGCCAACAATTCCGGAAATTCGTATCTAGAATTTAGTACCGTAAATCCGAGAAATGATACAGTCCGACACGCGATCGTTAATTCGTCGTTTTTATACGAGCGCATTTGTAATTTTACGAGTGGAAAACGCACATAAACACCGTACATACAATAACAGATTATTTATTGTGTTTGCGCAGATGAAACGCGCGAGGGGCGCATAGGAGGAGTCGAGCGAAAATCGACTTTTGCCGATCGTTGATGATGATGATGGATTGTACAAGTGTGAGGCTCTAAGAGGAGGGTGTGAAAAGTGAGGATGTCAAATAAGAGGAGTGTTGAGGGGACGTGTCTGGAAGGGATCCGCCCCGCGTGAACTCACTTGGCGATTGGTTGGGGGCGAGAGCCGCACCATGACGCACGGTGAGTACCCCCATATCTAATATTGTCTATAAATACGGATATTAAATAGTTTTGTCAGTTTTTATTAATTTGTTTTAAATTAGATTAGATTAGGTTACGTTTTATGATGGGTTGGTTCGAGTGTTGTGCTCTTAATACCCTATATAAAATACAGTTGGATTTTTTTTTAATTGTATAATCATACCATTTTTAATAAATTTTGTTTCATTTGAATGAAATTCGATCAATTATATTGAACGTTTAAGTGTAAGTATAGAAAATATTTGCAATTAGACTGTCGGTTTACTTATGTTATATTAATCGAATTAGATTTATGGTGATTCGAGGGTGTATTGAATCTTAAGGTATATCATTTTTCAACGCTTTCCCTCATTTTCATTATTTTTTAAGCGTTGTAAATTTCTGAAAGAGAAAAGAAATCTCATATTCGATTTATTTTATGAATTCAAAGAAATTCTTTTTAATTGTATTATATCATAGATATAATCGAAAAATTGATATAATGGAATATCTCATAGCACTCCGATGTAAGTAGAATTATTGTTGTTGTTTATTAAACAATAAAATTTTATTACTCTACGATAAACAAGTAGATATGTTAATAAAATTAAAATAAATAACAATATTTTTACAATCACATAAATTATCTAATTATTATATTGTGAGATATTGATTATGAATATGATTAGATTCATAATTCAAAAGCCATCTTCAACTTAATTAATCAATAAAAATATCCAAGCGCTTATACGGAAAACACATTCAACGAACAAACTCTAGAATCAATCAACGCCATTTTCCCTAACATCACACTTCATCGACATATTCATTAGCAAATTTTCCTCGAGCCAAACCTCCTCGAAAACAATTCTTGAGTATTCCACGACCATCCCATGACCATCACCATCATCCCACATGAAAAGTCAGTCACATACGAAAACATATTCGATTTCAGTGTTCAGGTCGCGTGGCGCAATCTCGTACACACCGTCCGCGTTTCGATCGCGTCGATTGCGACGACTAAAATCGTATCGCCGTTTTAAACGAAACTGGTTTGTTCAATTTATTAAAACACACATTTAAATACGCGCATATACATACCCATATACGTGCACGTATAAATAAACTCAAATAGCTCGCAATTATCCGACAGCACGGGTTTACTGTTAAGCGACACGTCTAAATATAGCGCCGCATTTTGTATATATTGTTTGAGTTTTTACAAAACGCTCGATTATACAACGGCTTTATATATGTGTATAGAGAGAGATCGTGCGGGCCATAAGGTTTGAAATCCCTGCGTTACAGTACGACCGATGGAATGCCGTCGTACAACTAGCACTATCTGCATACGGACGGCTTTTTATACATGTGCGATGTGTTTGACGCTATTTCTTTTACGGACCGTTCTCAATTTTGCCACGCAGAATGCAATGCACGGGCAATGCACATCCTCCGGGGGCTTTTTTCGGCTTCAAATCGACCGACAAACCAACATTTCGATCGACAATGGACCGCGCGAACCGGAACGCCTCGGACGACGCCGATCCACCCACGGCCATCGAGCTTCGCGTTTTGGCGACGCTCTTCGGCCGAAGCTTCCAAGTTCGGGGTTGAGAGAGAGAGTTCCTCTTGTTGTGTCGTGAAAGTGCTCATCCGCCTCTCGGAGGCTGTATCGAGGCTCGGATTGAAACAAGAGACAAGGCCGTCAGAATTGGGACACCGGCTACCGATCCCCCGATTCGATTCGAACGCTTCCGTCGTTCTCTCGATTCGTCTTCTCTAAAATTAATTTCGTTGAAAATTGGATCATTTTTCTAGACTTTCGATCATTTTTTTTTCTAAATTGTCATAATATAGTTGATACCCGAAGCTAGGACGTTTCGGAATTGATTGGACGTTTTTGATATACTCAGCCAGAATCTAATGTGAACGTTTATGCTTGATTTCATTTCGATATTTTCTTCGTTGAATTTGTTTTCAGATTAAGCCAAATTAACAAATATTGAAATAACATCGACTGAAAATGTACGTATTAAATCCTGGCCAAGCTTTTTGGAAATTGTCAATTAATTTTCAGATGATTCTGCTTCGAATATTCACTGTAATTCAGATAAACTTTGATTTTCCTAAAATGCTCCCCAATTACACCAAGTTTCACCCATTTCGGATGACTTAGCGACGATTTTTGATCTTCCAAATACTTTGCAGAAAATAATATTCGTAAATTGAAAATTAGGCTTAAATAAAGTCATCAAACTCCCTAAAATGTGTGAAACGTAGTGTCATGGTGGGACTTTGTTTCAGGAAAAATGCAGTATTGACGGCACGACAATGTCGAACATAAAAATAAAGAAAAAACTTAACCTAACCTAAAAAACATAATATTGTATTGTTAATATAACCTTCTAATACTTTTTTTTATAAAAAATATAAATTTTCGTGAATGTTTAACAATAATTCACGCGGTCGACGTTGACGCGCAATCAGGATTTCCAATCGCCTTGAATCGATGAACAGACTTAGGTAGGGCTCTGAACAAGTTGCCTTCGTATAATCTGCGAAGGCCATAGAAATATGATATGAACTATAATAACGATTATGCTGCATGCGTATCTGGATAAAAATAAAATTGTCTACTTATACGTCTGTGGTTTCTCCGGTATATTTAACTGTCGACCGATGTGGTTCCGCATCTTAATTGCGAAATTTATTTTTCATATTAATATTCTTTGTAAAGAATATTTTTATTTATTTTATGGATTCAAAAAGCTATAAGCTCAAAAGCAAGGAATACTGTAAATCAATTATGAAATATTATTTCTGATTGAATTTCCTTGTAAATCTAGCGAATAATAAAACCACCATTTTCCTCAAGATGAAAACTCGATTATTTCCCAACTCGATGCAATTCGATTTCATTCGAGATGCAGCAGCATCGACGACAAAGAGAAACGGCTCCTTGACTTCCACATCACATCAGAGACATCCGACCAGCGAAATCTCGATCTCCAAAGCATCATCAATAACAATAACAACAACAACAACAACAAACGGCACATTCGAAATGAAAACATTAAATGGAAATCCGATACGGTCATTAGCGGCCACCTCGTACCCGCGTACACTAACTAAGCCGCGGTCGCAACACACTCGTGTGTGTGTGATTTTTTTCATTATTTTCATTTATTTATTTTTATTTTCATACGTATGTATGCTTTTTTTCGCTACGGTGTTACCGACTGAATTGGTAGGAATGCGGATCGGCCAGTTTTTGTCCAATATTCGCTATATATCCGCGAGATTGTGTCCGTACGTGCGCGTACAAGAAGTGTTGGTGAGTACGTGGCGTGTTATAATCGAAGTACGTGCACGTGGAACTGCGCGTGTCCAGAATATACCAAACATTTTCCTAATAATGAAAAAAAAATGTACTGAAAGATTCAAAGCCGTTATTTCAATCGTTAGATAACAGTTTATCAGTCGCATGTATGTTTCTTTACTATTTAACGCACACCATTATTTTCATTTAAATCTATTTCGATTCGACATGAATCTATTAAATATACTCATTTATAAAAAAATATTTAATTCTAAATTATTATCTATCATATTTACTTAAATTATTGATAGAAAATTGTTGTTTTTTTAATAGTCAAATAATATGAATCATTTTTTCATATAGAATCTACAGATATAAACTCTAATTTACGATCTAAATACTATGCTATGTAATGGATAAATTCAACTTAATTTAGTTATCTATTGAATTTTTAAGAAATGAACTTAGTATCGTCTATCATTTTATTGACAAACCGAATCGAAACAGAATGACTTGATGGCGAATTATGGCATGTGTTAACGCGCGAGTCTAGCTGTTTTTAATTTTACGACGCGATAAAGTCAATATTAATCGCAATTATAGTTTTTTTTTAATGTCTCTGTTAATTATTGTTTATAATGTGATTTTTTCGTGCTCATTAAAATATTTGGGTTTCGATCTTTGATCGTGGCCTGGAAATCGGAATTGTTTTGTGAAAATCCACAAATAAGTCGTTTACACAGCTGTTCTCGCTTGCGGATATTTTGGAAAAACAAAAGCGGTTCTCGGTAATGTTGATTGGGTCAATATCGAGCCGCTCATATCCACGAAACGTTTTCCGAGAATGTTCAAAATAAACTTCGGCCACAAACGAGAATGTGTTATAATACTGTTGTATTGAGAAATGTAAATAAACACTGTTCGTCAATTTGATTAACGCGTTCCGAGAGAAAATCTCTCGGTTTATTGTTGAGAGCGATATTTGTATAATTGTGTCCGAATAATATAAACTCGTTTTTGTTTGTTTATTTTTTCGTGTCGTTTTCTATCTCGACTGCTTTATATTTTTAGCATAGTTTATCAATTTGTTCTCAATTTTAGTCTACAAAAAATTGGCAGGTGTTTGTAAACATTTTATTTATTAAAAAAATAATTTGACTGGATCTTGGAAATATCGTAACATAAATAAAACGAAACATAATGCACGTGCACTTTTTCGATTTTTCCGATGAAAACTTGAGTTTTTCCGAAATTTTCATTTAAATTCTATAAAATTAATACTTTTTACATAACATACATCAAAATCAGTTCGAAATCGATCAATACAAATTTTGATAAACTTGCGAAACAAAATGTCAAATCGCACGCACATATGAATGTACATAGCATACATTCGACTGTCGTAAACGAAGCAACGTCTCCATCGAGAATTTCCACACATATTTTTCAACTGCCTTATCTAAAACGTATCCGTTTTTACACACTCATATACCACACGAGCTTAAGTGGCATTTACCTCGACCGTCTGGAGGAGGGCGTGGGACGCGGAACATCCTGTACAACACGGCCGCACTCCACATCGATTTTCCTCCGAACCACCCGACGCATCTCCCCAATTCGAATCGGCAATCAAAGTAGAACCTTCGAACTATATAAAAATTGTAAAATCGAGGCGATGAGTGGTGCGGGGACGCGGTGAAGACAAGTGTTAAGTCCACCACCGCGTCGGCGCCAAGCTGTCTGCGAGCAACGGCCGCCGACACACCAAATAAAGACATGGCAACTCGGCAAGCCGAGACCGACCGAGGCTCGGAACACACGCCGGTAATTTCATTTACACGAAAAAAAAATCATACGCGAGAGACAACGACGACCTTTGCCTACAGCGTTTCTCATGGCCGCGAATTCGGAGCGAGACGCCGCGGTCACTCGGACGACGCTGACATAAGGTCGCGGAAGATGTTCGGTGGTCGGTCCACGTTTTCGATGTAATTGTTTCTGGCTTGTTCTCAAATACGTATAAAAATAGTTATGAACTCAATTATTTACATGTGACGATCCTAGAAACCAAGGTGTATTATTGAAAATTTTTCATATCTTGAGTTGAGTATAAAAATTTTCTTTGAATGAGTCCATTTATGAAGGCAAAAAAAGTTTCAGGATTTGTTTCGGCATATTTATGTGTCCTCAATAATGAAACAGCGTTCATATTGTACAATGTAGTGTGAACATGGCATAAAAATACAGAGATAGACTTATGTACGTGAGAAAATTAGCTACATAGCTATCTTTCTTGCATATAATATATAAGTCTATATCTGTATTTTTCATATATATGTATATCTACACTGGTCTATGAATTATGAATACTACTTTCCTCATTTTTATATTACGTTTGGAATTTTTCAACGTTTTGCGATAGACACTTAAAACTGATTTTTTTTAATTTCACAATTCCTGAAATATATTATAGCAGAGTAGTACAGAAAATTCGATTTACTCAATTTTTAAAACTTTTGTTGTTTCACATGATAGAAAGCAAAAATTTCGTTGTTTTTGTTATTGTGCTGGTGCATGGTACGTCGAGATGATTGGAAATACCAATCTAGTAACCTCAATTCGGCAATAAATTCATATGTTGCTACGTGTATTATTGTAATTCGAAAATAAACTAATATGTTCATTTTTGGTAGTTTCATAATATTTACAAACTTTATTTGATCGAAAATTAATGAAATCAAAAAAAATGGTGTTGTTCGATAAGTCGCTTTCAATTTTGTCATAATTATGAAAGAGTTCATTTGATAATTTCCGCTAAAAAAATGACACTGTAAAACCGTGTTTTTCTTTCTGTTTACAAATTTAATTAAATTTTTTACGCTTCAATTCAACGATAATATTTTCGAACAGATGTCATAATTTTATCATTAACGGAATTTCAATAATTTGTTTGACATAAAAACATTGTTTTGCTTCCGAAAACACTACTTGCCAACAATCTGAATAGAGATAAATCCAGTATCATTATAATAGAAATTATTGTTCTATATAGTGACATTATCGCTAATACTTTTTATAAATATAGCAATTATATAATCGCAAATGTCTAAATGGACAATCTGTAATAGCTGCTCGCTAATTAAACGAACTGCCAAACACTTCGTTTATATTTATTTCAATATACAATAATTAATTTTCCATTCAATACAATAATTAAACTCAATTGATCTTATAATTAATTGATTACATGCACAATCTCGTAGCTTTAATGACGATAATGCAAATTAATTTCCTACACATAAAACTATAAAAAGAAGATAATTAAAAAAAATATCGTTTTTTGCATGAAAAAAATCTGAATTATATTTCAAGGGTTTTTGCAAAATTTTACTTTAATTAATTAAAAGAGAATATGAAATCACTTTTGATTCATTAATTTTTACAAATATATGAAAAAATAGTAAATTTAGACGACCCTCATGTATTATTAATATTTTATAGAAAAATTAGGAGACTAAAACAAAATTTGAATTTAATTGTAATATCATTTGTTTTATTCGTTTGAATTTAAATAAAAATAGTATGAATTATTTTCTACAAAAAAAAAGAGAATCACAAATCATGTTATATGATGAATTTGGTATAACATAATGAAACTCGTGTCTTTGAGTCTTTCGCAAACTCTGAGCGTCCATCGCTGATTTTCGACACATCTGAAAAAATTCGTTAAATTTTCAAAAAACGATTAATATCATCATATTCAGCGATTAATCTGAAACAACAAGAAGCTGTCTTCATCTCGACAACAATCTCATTTTTAATTCCGGAATAAAAATCGCGTGGGATTTCCAAGTCGGCGTGTGACCGCGCCGCCAAACTGTCTACCGGACGAGACGAGCGATGCGCGCGTTTCATCGAAACATCTGAAAACGCCAATTTATCAATATTTATGGATTCAATTGCACATAACGAGCCATTGGAGATAAGGTTGTTTACGTGAACGGCACGACCTCACGCAGAGCTGCTTCGATGATAGATCAATCGAAGAGCGGCCGAACGTCAACAATCTGCGCGGAAATCTAGATCGCGGACGACGGCCGATCGTCAATTAAAACACACACGAGTCATCGTAAAATTTGACATTTTCGTCAACGGTGAGTCATATGTGAAGACAGGAGCGAACTGGTGTGGGTTTTTTGTCAATTTTCGAGTTTTGGTCTGGATTCGTTCGGTTGTTGTCGATTGTTTTCGATGAGAGTGCGTTTGTCAGTCGAGGATGCTGCGCGGGTTTTCCGCTTCGAGTTCATTGTTTTCTATTTTAAGGTATATGTTATTGATTTTATGTTTGGTGTTTTCCATTTTCAACCGAATATTTTCTATTTTGCTATTATTTCTATGTGAAGATTCAATATTTTAAAAATCGAATCGAGCCGTTTTAAGAACATTCGGATGAAGGTATGAATAAGACGGGTTGATTCAATATTTGAAACGTTGAAATACTATAGAAATATAAAATGTTGAATTTAATTTGGAAAATCTGTAACAATTTATCACTTTTTTGATATTTCATGCAATTTCATAAAAGCAAAATGAAATTATGTGGGACCACAAAATAACGTCTATCTTCCCCTTATTCGAAATAATAAATTCCTAAACTCACAAAATTCGTCCATACAAACTGATATTGATCTTCAAAAAGACAGTCGCACTCATTAAGCCTCATTCACTCAGGCCATAATTCCATATTGTGATACTAAAAGCGTTACTTATTCCGAGTACACCTTACTCTGTTTTTCACTATTATGATTTTTTTATTTGCTGTATGTATATCGTCAATCGAATTTATTTATTACCTATTAAAATTTCATTACATGCTTTCATAATGTAATACATACAATTTAATCAAATCTTTCTTTTAATATGAAATAGTGCTTATTCTGTCTCACCTGGATGTGGTACGCTTATGAGCCCCTCGAAGAAATTTCTGTTCGGACTCTCTTCACGTCAAACTAATGGTTTCCTTGTTTCTCGACCGACTCTGTGTGTGCCTACGGCGGTCGCTTAATTATGTCTTATTGGGAGCTTTTATTGTCCCAACTCCACATCTCGCCGTCGTCATCATCATCAGCTCCCGGGGGCTTTATTAATATAGTTCCTTATTAACACGAGAATGCAGAGGCAATAGAACGTAGGACGACCGCGTCGTTTCTCAAAAAGCGGTCGCCGTTTTCTCAGAAAATTTTCACATTAATTCAATCCATCGATACGTTCATTCTTGCGATGTTATTTTTTAATCGATCGATTATAGGATTCGTCTCGATCGTGATCCGAACGCACTTGGCACACTTTTAAGAGGCGATTATCGCTTCTATTTTCGTAACAGCGCCAATATCGAACGGAGTCGATTTCGATCTAAATTTTGATTTCTCGCTCGAATATATTTATTTAGACGGCAAATGCGCTAGAAGCGCTGGGTTCCGTTAACCGCAAGTACGATTTCAACTCCACCAATTGTGTTATCGCAACGTGAGTCAGATGACAAATTACAAACGTATGTCCCATTACTGAAATGCTGGAAAAAATTAAAAATTTAAATCGCCAATTGACACCCTGACCACCTGGACCGAGGCCGCTGCGAATTTCATCAGATCGTCCGTCTCTTGAAAAAAAATATCGATGGCATCGAAATATTCATTAGGTTTATTCGGACGATCGATCTTCACGTTTTGCTGTGATTTGTGTATAAAGCGGTTTCGTATAAACGTTCGATTCGCTTTGAAGATTGCTTATAATTAATCATTTGCGCCGCGAACTGTACATATAGCACCTACCCTGTTTTTGATCATTCAACAACGGATTCGCCGTTAGTTTCCCAGAAGATAAAACGCAATTTCGTTGTAGTATTTTAACGAGATTTACACGGAGCCGTTGTCTTGATTCTTCGCAATAAGTGCGCAGCAGAATTGTTCAATGTGACTCATTTTTTCATGCAAAAAATTCGCTGATATTGATATTGCACGAAATCGCGCGAACCATTATTCATTTAGAACTTTTCTCGTTTTTTATTTGCGTTTCCGCGAAATCAATTTGTTCAGTACTCTTCGTCGAATGTATCGCCTACATCCAACGAATTTTTTTTCGTGAATATTGTACGTGATTCACCGTGGATGTGTGTAAGTGACACTTTTGCGGTAAATCAAGAGTTTAAACAACGCATCGGTTAGAGTACAATGATTATGTATGCATGACAAACAGTAGCTGACCGCAAATAGGTAGGATATGTTAATCATTATTTGATTTCCTTTCATCTCCTTGCGAATACCTCTATTCGCTAAGTAAAATATTGATTTTGATTATTTTCAATACGTGTGCGCAAATATTTGGTAATTCGACTCCGAGTCGTGTGTGCGTTTGAAATTTTTCGAATATTTCGTTTTTTGCTTCATATTTTTTCCACGGTTCGAAAATACTGATTTTAATGTACGTACGGTTTCATATAATTATTATTGATAAGTCGGAATGTGTTGGATTCGCTTACTTGATTTATGACCGACAATCGATAGTTGCGAATTAAGATCAAACATAAATAATAATATTCTGCTTAATCAATTTATTATCTTGTTACAAATAAACCGACATTTCTTAGAATTCTGAACGTTGTTTGTGCATCAAGGTCATCGTATCATGAACTTTAACTTAAAGAGAGCAATTTTTTTCTAAATCTTGTACATATTTTTAATGCATTTCCTGGAAAACTATTGAACGAGATTACTTAAAAGAGAATTTGATTTTTTTTTTCATTTTCACCACAAGTTTTTCATTGTTTATTCATATTAATTTTAAAGAGATATATTCTGCAAATGTGTACTTCATTCGTTCGTTTTTAAATGTTTATTTTGATTCACTTCAATTAATCGCATTGTTATAATCAAATTTATATTGTTTATTTATTCGAATCGTTGAAGATAATATTATCATATTTTCTTCGAAAATAGTCATATAACGAATCATAATTACAAATATAATTTCATGTGTTTATCAATAGAATAATTTAGAATCATGAATCATTCGAAAAATTCATAGATTTGCGTAAGCATGAATAATTTACAGAGATTATGCATCATAAACTGCAATGACTCGTTAATTGCGATCAACGCCACAAAAATATTCTAATAGATAAGTGAACCACATCAGATTCATTTTTATTCGAATTAAAACTATCTCAAAAACATTAAAGATGTAAAATGTTTTCTAGAAGATCAATAGTATTTTATACTTTCAAAATAAACCAATCATCCCTTCAATATTCGGACGTCTACCGGAATCGTTTTGAATATTTCATTTAATTCTAAGATAAAATAACATTTTCTTAAATTCATTCAATATGAATCAATGTTTTACATAATTATCGACGTCAGCTAAGCTAATCAACTAAGCAACTATGCAGCTCCATACTATCACTATGCAGCATTAATTTCACCAGAACAAATACGTACGACAACATCAACGCTCACATCATACAAAGACCCCCAACATTATATCAACTAATCAACTTATCATTAGAGGCACATAAGAACCAACTTCAATCCTTCAGATCCGGCAGCTGTTCAGCTCTTCAGGCACACAGCATCCTGGTTTGGATCTGAAAATTTTCGGCTGTTCAGAGATCCGAATCGGCGGCGCCTCTCTTGCACAGACCGAACGCGGCAACGGCATCCGATTTAGAATTGTAGTTTTGAAAGTTGGTTTTGTGTTGAACGGTATATAGCGTGATGATGGGCAATAAACGGGCATGAGCCGGGCTCTGGCGTGTGTGCGTACGCGCCATTTTTTCACGCGTAAATTGAATCGCGCTTCCATCAGGTGCCGGTCCGGACGACCTTGTTCCGTTAAATGTATTATACGTACTTGCCAGGGCCGGATTAAGGCTTTTCGAAAACGCCAGAGGCCCGTGGGCGCTCTGAAGCCTTCTAAGCGCTTCGTTGCGCATTGCGTTTTCGTCTTACGGTTGCGTTTATCTCAACTTGGTTTGCGAAATGATCCGGAATCTGTCTACGGAATGTTTCAGGATACAAATCATATTCTATTGTTCTGTTTTCTAGTAGAAAATTAAAGAAATGACTTGCATTCTAGGTTTCCTTCTAATCTTCCAAATACTAATGTTGACTTTGTATCTTCATTTTCCGTTTTAACTTTGCTGAAAAAGTATACGAACGAAAAGACGTCATATTGTAATGCAAATCTCTTGAATCGTTGGCATTTTACATGTTCCCTTAAATGTCGTCTTTTTAATATTTTGTATATAATGATCAAATGTTCCTTGTAAATGTATATCTGGCGCCCATAGATTTGCCTAGTGTTGATGATATCCAAATAAGCTAAAAAAGTGAATTGTAGTCAACAGGTGAAAAGGTAGGCTTCCTTCGTGATGTTACGATTTCGTGTTTGAGATTATTCGTTTGGTGGAATTTCGTTCGATTTTGGTTGTGAATTCTTTTAAGGTTTGGATGTTGAGGTAGATAAGGATTTCAAATGGCCTGAGGCTATTGGGCGTTGTTAGACCTCCCGAGTCGCAAATTCTCGGTATTGTTTCCATGGAAAAATGTAAGATTAAGAAAATAAATCTTCTATAAGCCGGCAAACGATTAGAATTCAGATGCTCATTTTGATAGTTGGATATATTTTCCGGTCCTTGAATGTTAAATTATTGATAAAAGTCGAATTATTTTTTTTTCATACTTATGGATATTTTTTTTTTAACAAATGTGCCTTGTATTACTGTAATGATGTAACATTAAATTAAATGAAAATTAACGAAATTTTCATTTAGTATTACAATAAAGTATCATATTTTGCAAATTTTGAAAAAAAAATGGAATCGAAAAAATATTTCAATATATTTTTTTATTTTTTAACTTCGAATCCAATAAAATCCAATTCAAAACAAAAGAAGCAGGACTCACACTTCTGTCATAATCAAGGACACATTGAAATCCGGCACTGTACACGTAAACTATTTAACACATCGGATCATTGGCAATGCGTTTTCTGGGCGTGGATCTGAGGAACGCCGCGCGCTGGAAAACTCGCATTGTTCCTTGGCTGCTGCTGCTGATGATGATGACGATAATGGCCCGATGCTGATGATCATGATGATGGAGGCTCCCCCATTGTCGCCGAAAGCCGGCGAGGTTTCCGGTTTTGCGTAATGGCCTTTTTTTCGTATTTCACATTCTAGTTACATCAGGTGCGAGTTCGAGCCCGGTCGTTAGTCGACTGTTTGTGTGTTACATGCGAACTGCTCGGTTGCCGATCGGAAAATCTACTCGTTTCCATTGACCAATTTTGAATTTTAGATATGATTTTGGTAATATTAGATTTATTGTTTATAAATTATCGTGAAAATTGTTCTATTTTGGATTTAAAATATAAAATTCTTAGCGATTTTATTGAAGGAATTTATGGTGATTTAACATCATTTTAGACCAATCTACTTCTGGCATTTAAATCGTCGTATACTTGAGTATTTTATTGCAGAATCTGAGATTTTATTTGATTAATAAAACATTATCTAGATTTATAAATACTGTCTCTAAAAATAATAATTATTAAATTCTTTCAATTAATTTTATTAATTGTGGATATTTGAAATTTATATTGCAATTTAACAGTGGAAAATTCAGTACAATTGTGATGATTATACAAAATTATAAAAATAATGAATCCAAAATAGACATTATAAAATAAATAATTTCAATACTATCGTACATGTATTCGTAATTGTAATCTAATTTAAAAAAATATTCCAAGTTCAATTGTTTTATAGTAACATATTAAAGAAAATGATCGAAAATTAATTGGCCAATATTTGATTTGAAATTAAAATTATTATTTTCACGTGAAATGGAAAACCTATAGGTACATTGAGAGTATTTTCACTGAAATATCATAGTACGACAATGAAAACGTGTTTTTCTATAAAGCACGATATTAACGAATTTCATTTTATAATAAACTTGCTCAAAATCTAATAAAATCACAATATATGTATGTATATCACGACATAAAACAAAATTTTCTTAAAAAACCCAATCTCGCAACGAAATTAGAGTTCGTACCACTCTCGCACAGAATCGCTCTTGATTTTTTGTCCGGTGCAGTTAGTTCGAGATCGGTGTCTGGACGGGTCATACGAAACTATCTAGTGGTATAATATATAATACGGACGTTATGTATACGATACACTCACACAAATAAGCGATAGGCAGTGGTGTGCAGCGAGAGTTGCGTTGGCCGCACGATACAGCGTCCAAGATAAAAATGCGGCCTTCGACGGCCGAATGCCGTACGTTTTGGCGGCGCGGCAAGGTCGCTCTCGAAGCTCGAATGCCGGAACACTTCCGCCACCCAACTTTCGCCGCTAAACACATCCACACGCGTGCATACTGACTTTATTATTATATATACTGGTCGTTTGGCGATCTCGCGTTGTTTCTCGGGTAAATTTGGGCGTTTTTTTTTTTTTGAGGGAGCTTTTTATAGGGAAATTTTATGTTGATGTATGTCGATTTTTTTGAATGTGGTTTTTCGTCGGAAAATTTCACACTGATTCGAATTTTTTTTTTAAATTTTAGTTTATACATTATTGAAAATAATAGTTTCTACTACATTTTATATTTTACAATGGCTATATGCAATATTATATAAAAGAACAATTTACACTCTAAGACCGGAAAAGGTTTCTCTAAAGATCCTTAGCGAAGAAAATTCATATTATTTGTATATATAAAGCCGATTTTATCATCTAAAAAGATTTTGTGTTTCTGTTTTCTACAAAATATAACAGTCGTTAAGGCATGTTCGCGAACTCACAACATTGAATTCAGCATAAATAATTAAATAAGGCCCGTCTTTCCACTGCTTTAGTTTTTCTGTTTCATTTTTTCACACTGTTTCTGTTTTACAATATAACTAACAAAATCCAATCAGAGAGCTACAGTCATCCTTCCATTATGAACTATCAAAAATCTGTCTCTGTTCCGCGAATTTTCGACAATTCATAGCGAAATAACCGATCGTAACTCTATAAAAATATATGAAAACGAAATATTAAATCACAAATATTACGTAGATACAACACACTCTTATCTTCATTTATAAACTGTGTGTGAAAATTCCGCGAGAGTGAAAAAAGACAAATGGAGGTATGTACAGTACAACATATAATCCACTTCTGCCTTTAGTCACTTTTGCATAATTTGAACAATTCATAAATGAAAGAATGAGTGTACATCTAAATTCACAAAAATTTCCAAAAAAAAATATAGAAAAAACCGAATTTCCCTAAACACCACTCAAACCGCCGAAAAAGAAAATCCCTCGATCCCTGAAGATTTCCCGCACGAGTCCCGCGAGCGAAGAAGAAACGTGGCGGGGCGGATCCCCCTTTTGGGGGCGGCGCCGCGTGTCCCCCCACCCCTCGTCCCGGGGCACCTCGGCGCCTCGGCCTCGTCCCCGCAGCGCCGCCGATTCACTGTTAACAGTTCGCCGAGTGCGGTCGCGATGCGCCGAACGCACGCGAACCTCGCTTCCTCGGAAGGTTTCGACGCTCGTGAGGAAGGCTTTTCGAAAGTGAAGTGATCGACTGTTGAATTTTTCGTTTAGTGCCTCGGATTATTTGACGTTTTGTGCGCTCAAGTCGGAGTTTATGGTGTGTGTGTGTGTGTTATGAAAGGCGCACGAATATGCGCTTCTCATTGACGTGTGAGTAAATTTGTGCATTTTGTTTCGTTGATGATTTTCTTTTTAATTGGGGGGTCGTTTGTGTGTGCTTTTGTTTAGTTTTTTTTTGGAATTGATTATAAACTATTTACTCCCAACTTGATCATTTTCACGATTTTGATTTGGGATGTTCGGTTCGAGTGACTTTTCAAATAAGATCAAATTATTGATTCGATATTTAAATATTTATTCAATTGAATATACATACGTGTCTCGTATTATGACAGTGTTATAAGTCACATTTTAATTAATTTCATCATTTTTTACGAAAGAAGCCCAACATTTCACCTGTTAACTGCACCCCACTCTATGTTAGCTTATTAAGAAGGTTTAGTTGGGTACCATCAGCACTAGGCAAAAACATGCTGAAATATTCTTTAAATATTTTCAATGCTCACGATATAATGTGAAAAATTACAATGATATGATGAAATATGAATCATAAGTGATGCATATCACCCTCAAATCCACACTTTAGGTCAAATTCGTTCGAACGTGTTTCAATTGGAAAATGTTAAAAATCGCGCAAATTCGGCGCGTTTTCGATCGATCGCGGAAGTGTCATCGTGCGAAAGTGTCTCTTCGAAAAGTGTGCCTTTCGATTGTGCACACGTTCACGTGTGATATATACGCATATTTAGCGATTCGTATGAAAATCGAAAAGGCAGTTATGCGAACATTTCATAGCGAGTCGAGTTCGAGGAAAAGCCACGTCCGATTCCGGCTAATGCGCGGTCGGGCCGATTTCTAGCGAAAGCTCGATTACGAAAATAAAAATCCGAATATCGATCTGCTGAATGCTCAAGTGGGCTTCATTTTTTATCAATCGCACTTCTCTGGAAGCCGAATCTGAAAGACCGGGCCCGGTATCGTAATTCACGGTAGAGCACTGTTTCTTTTATAACACCTCTTGGCGCCATCGTTTTTCACTCGGCTATTCTCTCGTAACGGACACCGTGTATAGAAACATAATGGCGAAGACGTCATAAAAGTTAAGTAACCATAGATTTTTAGGTCAAAATGATTTACCTTCGCGTCTTACCTGGCCTTAATTCATGAATGGTGCGAGTGTACGCGAAAACAGGAAGGATTTATTGAGAAACATACCTTTGTGAATAGATCTCTCGAGATAAGAATATTTTTTTTCGATTTCCATTAACGCCCGTTTGCGATTTTAACGTTTTGAGAATAATCTCAGCGTTCGGTTTTGATCCTTTCACCGATGGAAGATGCGAAACAGTGGCGTGCATTGAGTATTTATTTGCTCATATGTAGACACTGTCGCGATATAATCGTATATCTAAAATGTGATAGAAAGAAAACCGCAGCCCGGAATGAATTACAATTGCGGTTTTACTTATAACGAACTAATTTTCCTTTATATTATACGTTTATACTTATCAAATCCCTCTGTGTGTTATCATATGTTCAATTGAAAAATAATATCGTGCATTTTTTTTCTTCGTTGAGTTCGGACGATGCCAATTGTTTTCAATTTTTCTTCAGTAGTTTGAGGATCCTATTGAGATTGCAGCTCATCAATATCTTTATCTATCAATTTCATCACCTGTAAATGGTGGAGGTTTAAGTGTTTCTCACTAAAATTATTTGGAGGCGATTAGTCGAAAGGGTGTTGTTGTTTTTATAATAATATTTCTACAGGTAGAAATCACTTTCTTCTTGAAATGAGAGTGTACCTGTTAATATTTTTGCATCTTTTTCAAATAATATTCAAAGTTCTCTGTTTATATTAATTAAATTAAAATATAATAACTAACCACTTCCTACAAACGTATTTTATATCGCGAAACTGACGCAATTGACAATTTCTTAATTATGTCCAGGACAATTCAACGCGTATGCACACATGTCATAGTTTTCAAGGATTTCATAACCTTAGATATAAAATTTCAATTTCACTCATAAGCTATTAAATTTATTTTGATAATATAACGATTACTTATCAAATAAATAATATTTTATTGTTTTCAAAGTTGATTGGTGAAACAATGTTTAAAAGCTTCATTTGTTATCTGGATATTCCGACTTTTAATGACTTTTCATAACATCGTCATTAAATTTAGAATTTTAACAAAGAAATATAGTGAAAATTTCAAATTGCTATTGTGCAAATCATACATATTACACATAAATCATATTATACATGTATTCTGAATAGCTATTGTGATTATTTGATTTAAAAATGTTTTTAAATCAAATTTTGATGCAAATATTTGTACTGTTCGTATCCGTTTTTATCTTAAAAAATATTTAATAGCACTATACTCGTCTACTATTCGATTTTATAAACATTTCCTGTAACAAAATATACATCCACACTACATAATTAATTAACTAAAAAATATTGAGGTATAAAAAACCGAATACAATTGAAAATAAAGTTGAGCAATAGAAATTCGTGTTTTCCGTCCATTGAATCAACTATTTGTATTGAACTGGTGCAAAATAAAGGATTATAGATAAAAGTGTATGAAGTCGAACGTTAATGTGGATTTGAGTTTGATATTCATATAAAGACTAGAAAGGAAGACAGTATTCATTTTCAATCATTATGGTTCATGAAAAAATAACAAATATAAATTGACTATAGAACGTATAAAACCACTTGCCGGATGGAAATACTCAATTTTACAAGAAATATCACGTCATAATAATCGAAATACATTCGGAGACATATTTACCTATTTTCCTTTTAACTTTATGCAGAGTTTACACAATGCATGAATATTGCAGTTACATAAGCGATATGCAGACATTTTTCAATGCAGCCAACATTACATGTATTGAATTTGCACATTGAACTATTTAATAGAAATAATAAAGTTGGCTGCATTGACGAATGTTCATGAAACTGTATTGTGTAAACACCGCATTTTGTGTACCGCGACAAGCGGCAAGAAGCACGCGGCACGCTGCGTGGTCAGCAACGGAATCTCGTTTGCCTCTTGTCCCGGTACACAAAACCAAATTTTAGACCAATTCACTCAAAATAGACGAACATAAAACTAAAATGAAAAATTTTGAAATTACAGAGTGGTGAGGAGCATGCAGTGGTGGCGCGCGGCGCTGGCGGCGTTGTCGCTAGCGGCGGCGGCCAGTGCCGGCACGAGAACGGGAACGGGGGCGCTCACGGAGGGCGCAGCGCCCCTTCGCGGCTCCGACGCCGACACGGTCGCCAAGGTGGAGCAGACGCTGCTGTCCATGCTGGGGCTGCGGCGGCGCCCGAGGCCCTCGCCCTCGAGCCGCAAGCCCTTCGTCCCGGAAGCCATGATGGCGCTGTACGAGCAGCTCTCGCATCCCGATTCGGAGCTTCCGCTTCCGCCGCCCTTCGCGCAAGACTCCCCTCTGCAGCATCGCACAGCAAACACTGTCAGGAGCTTCACACATCAAGGTGAATATTGAATTCGATTTCAATTTAGACTCGTTTCTAGTGTAGGGATCTGGAGCAATTTTCTTTTCGAGCTTCTTTTCTTCAGTTTTTTTTTGACGAAGATAGTGTAAGATTCTTATTAAATCTACTTGAATCGTGTATAGAACCGAAGCAAAGTACATAGAAAAGAAGATTGCTCCAAATTCATGGTAGTTCATCCCAAATTTTCCGAGATGCAACATTTCCCACTCAATAAATAATTTGATTCGTTACATTATAACTTGATAAAGTTGTATTAATCATATTATTAGTTTCTATATTCAATTTTTTTTATTATTATATCATTATCTTTTTTGTGTCATTATCAATAATTAAAAATTAAAACCTATCATTTAAGTTGATACCAAGTGAATTTTTTTGTTTATAAGGAAAAATATAATAGATTAAAAAATTCATTTATATTTTCGTAGTTTATATATTGACCTTGATATATTCGCACATAAAACGTGTGAATATTTAATTTTTACCATTGGTCATTCGAAAATTCTACATTTTTTCCTTATTCCAACTATTTCGTTACGCAACGCGTCCGTTCCCGAAACCGAAGCGCTTATTAACGAAAATGGAATTTATTGTTGCAGAAAGCGCCATTGACAGAAGGTTCAAAGGTCACCACAAGTTCCGGCTGGCCTTCAACGTGAGCATGCCCGACAACGAAATGCTCAAAGCGGCCGAGCTGGTGCTCAACAGAGACAGCGTGCGGCATCCGCCCAACGGCGACGACAACATCGAGGAGAAGCACAAAGTGCTAGTGTACGACATAGTCAAGCCGGGCGTCAAGGGGGCCTCGCAGCCAGTGCTAAAATTACTAGACTCTAAGTGGGTGAGGACGGCTCGAGCCGGCTCCGTGCACCTGGACGTCACGGGAGCCGTCGAGCGCTGGGCGTGGAAGCCTCAGCAGAACTACGGCCTCCTAGTTCATGTGACCTCGTCCAAAGGAACTCTTCCTCCCGAAGAGAGGCCTCACGTGAGGCTGCGCCGCTCCGCGATAGACTCGAGCCGATCGTGGCAAGCGCGCCAACCAGTGTTACTAGCATTTACCGACGACGGCAGAGCTCGCCTCGAGAAGCCTCAGACCCAAGGACCTCCTTCGAGGCAGACGAGAGCGGCGAAACGAGCCCGCGGCAAGAGCCACCACAAGCGCAGGGAGACCTGCCAGAGGAGAACCCTCTACGTGGACTTCCAGGAGGTCGGCTGGACCGACTGGATCGTGGCGCCTTCGGGCTACGACGCCTACTTCTGCCACGGGGACTGTCCGTTCCCCCTGGCGGATCATTTAAATTCGACCAACCACGCCATAGTCCAAACGCTGCTCAATTCCGTCGACCCGACGGCAGTGCCGAAGGCTTGCTGCGTACCGACCACCCTCTCGGCGGTCTCGATGCTGTACATGGACGAGGACAGGAGGGTGGTCATGAAGAACTACCCTGACATGTCGGTGGTGGGATGCGGATGCCGATGACAGAGCGTCCCAGTTCCGAGTTGCGACTTCACGTTCCCGGGAGTTGAATCCGTGAGGCTTTTTAGTCCCAGAGGAAGCGCCGGGAGGATCTGCTGTGATTTACTAGAAGACTTCGCGTCGTCGTTTAGGAGAACGACGACTCTCGACAATATATAACCCCACACACACACACTACATGAAGTAGTACCGAACTGCATACGTCCCAGACTTGCGATGTAGCGCTACGAGTTTCAGTTGTACGATGATGTTCCTCCTTATGAAACTGGACTCGAGCGTTTTCGTTCGAAAAAGAAGAAAAAAGTTCTTCGTTATTCTCTTGTACGCATGTGGAGACGCTCCATCCGGTTGAAAAGGAAATTTCAATTTCGGTTGATTTTGTTTTCAAATCAAATTATATTAGCAATGTTTCGAATATATATTAATAACTTATAAATTTTATTTATTTCATTTTTATGCATGTTTTATCTATTTTTTTTTACAAGCATGTTATATAATATGTAAAGTCGAATGGATAAAAAGCTTGACAAAATTGCATAAGTTATCGAATTTGCATAAAGTAATTTTAGGCTGTATACATATCAAAATATTGTGGTATTTATATTTTTTCAACGGTCATAGTTGAATATAAATTAACTGAAAAATCAAAGTAATACGTCACGAACTATGAACTTACTTATAAGTTGTGCCATTTTCATTACGTTTGAGTGATATCATGTTTTCAATTCAAATATTTTCCTCTCTTTGTTTTATAAAAATACTTTTTCAATGCAGATACCATAATAATGTTACTACTTACAATTTTTTTTATTAATTGATAGCTTATGACAAAGCATTACAGAAGATATAATATGTGCTCATGATTTTTATTTTTCACAATTAATTCTTATGCAAAATCGCACAAGAAAAGCGGTGCAAATTTTATTAGAGATGACTTTATTGACATCAAACTTGTTGCTTCGATAATTGTTAGCATTTGTATATCGATTTGTACATATGTTTTTTATGTATGCATAATCAAATGAGCGCCAACGAGTTGTAGTCCGAGCAATGTGAATAACATGACGGTATATATTTTAATATCTATTTCACTGTGTGCTGCCATATCTCCATTGCCAAACCATGACTAACTCTTAGAATGTAAACAATTGTGTAATTAGTACCTGTTAAGTATATTTATTTTTTTATTATTGTAATTTGTGTATATGTACAAAAAAATAAGTCATAGATTATCGGTTGTCACGGAATTGTAAATAGTCGATGTGTTTGTATATTATCATCCCAAATGTATAAAAATTAAAAATACAAATGATTGAACAAAATCTTTTTTTTCCGTATAATTCTTCCAACTTCTTACATTTAACACTCGTGACGTGGCATTCACACACTCACACACACACTACCGAACGAAAACTTGCGAAATTGCGCGATTGTACAATAGTTGCGCAAATAATTAAGATTAAATCTGTTTGCAGACTGAACATTTCACGTGTACACACGCCACGAATCTCGCTAAAAATCAACAACACAGCCTTTAAATAAAACCAACTCTTGCGGTCAGCTATAAACAGTTGATTGGGAAACGCACCTGTCCGAAGATCGTCGCTTGCGCCGATCGAGTTTAATGCACTCAGGATACACAAGCACACACGTAGACCCATTTTATTCCAGCTCACTTGTTTAACATTTAAATTTCACCAACACAACGAATTTTAGCAAGGAGATCGATAATTAATATCTATGACATAGTGAGATCGTGATTGAAGTGAATTGGTGACATAGCTGAATCAAATTGTGAATTTTTCCATGAAAATAATCCATTTTCTTGGAAACTAAAAAATAATAAACTATTTATGCTGAAAATAAAATTAATGTTTGAAAGTTTTCAGAATTTTTTTTTTCCGATTCAGGTTCAGCAAAATTATTCTTAGTGCAGGCATAAAAACGTGGCGTCCAAATATATGATGATATTATTTTTAACATCAAGATGTTCATCATACATCATAAAAATAAGTTTTCTACTTGACTTTGAATTGAAAATGATGACAAATATTCTAAAAACTATTCTTATTCGTATTTTGATATTTAAGACTACATTATCTCAATGTTCATGATATAAATAGGTATTTTTTCTCAAAGGGAAAATTTCACATCGACAAAGTCACAAATTTACCGCTGTCACAATTTCACTGTAACGTCTATTAACTGATGAAAAACGATGCAGTTTTAACGACGATCTATTGAAAAAAAAAACACGGAAACACAAAACGAAAACGCGTCGAGATACTCGACGATGCTTGCGCGTAATGCGCGTTCATCCATAATGGATATGAAGTGAATTGTTATATGGGAAACACCTGGCTTTGTTTTTGCTGTAAATGGGAATCGACGTTTTAACCTGTCGAGACCGGAGTGAATGAAGAAACTCGATCGGTGAATCGAGAAATGTGCCCTCTATTATTGACAGTGGTGTAAGATCGAAAATTGATGAAAAAATCATTGAGTTAATTATATTTTTGATTCACATTATTGAATATTTCAAGTTTTGTGAAATTGAAAGAAAAATGTAAGTGTACTGTGTTTCAAGGGGTGACAAAGCAGTGGCGAATCCGAAGAAGATGATTTCTTCTTCTAAAGGAATTCAATTAATTAGTGTTATCACATAGACTATTTGAAAGGGCAAATTTTATGAAAATCGATATGTGATATTTTATGATTTTAAGATAGACTTTGAAAATACTTTTTTAATAATTGACTTAAGATATACAAAAATATACTTTTTTTATTAAATAGTCTACAAATATCTGTTATTGAAAAGTTATTTTTGTGTAACCCAAAATTTAACTGATCAGATCATATGACAACTGAAAAGGCCAAGGGGTAAAAGTGACTTTAAAGGTGTAAAAGTTAACCATGTACCTACATGTATTAGGAGGAGGTTGAATGATTTGTGATATATCTCGATACACATTCCAAATTTGTTTATATCCTTTTGCCACCAACTATTTAAGCGTAAATAGAAGCGATTTCATGTCACTTGTACCCCATGGCCTTTTCAGTCGTCACATTAGATCAGTTTTTTTTTTATTTTTTCATGTTAGAATCAAGTTGTTCAGAATACAAATGAAGTTTGGTTAGGTTAGATGGAGTATTTTTCCGACAAGCACTAAAAAAATCAAGATTTTGTCTGTGCTCCCTTTGAGCATTTTCTTGATCCGCCCCTGATTCGAGGTCTTTTCCCAGAGAGCACAAGCAGCAGCAGCAGAACCCTCGGCAGGAAGAGGAGCGGGACGAGAGAGGCGAAAGTCAGCCTCCTCGGAGCAAGGTACATGACGGACAGGTGGACGGGATTGAAAAAGTGGCAGTGTTTTGTGCGTGCGTTGCAACGATGTGCGGAATGGCGGCGGTTACCGGTCGCAGGCTCGCGGCCAGGTGTTCGACTCTCGCCGAGGATATAAATAATGGATGATGCACTCGTAATCGAGCAGCCTCCGCATGTACCGCCGAGGATGTGTCTCCTCTTTCCCTCCTCGTCCACCTCATGCCTGTATCTCCTGTCGCTTCTGCCTCTCTGCGTCCTCTCGGTGCTTCTTCTTGTGCGTCCTCAACGCATCCGCTCTTTTCATTGAAAAAAATTGTTGATTCATTTAATATGTCGGGTTTGATGATTTCAATTATATTGCGCTTTTGAAAATTGTTTTGCAGAAGGGTATCATAAGCGATTTTGGTAAGCTTAAAAATATATTATCAATCGCAATGATTTTTCTGAAATAGGTGGATGAAAGCTCAAAGGATATCATCGTGGATTGACCATTATTTGTTGTAATATAATCAAAGATACATTATTTGTGCGGGATACATTATTATTTGAGCAGGACACATTACTATTTAAGCAGGGAACATTGTTATTTGCGAGATTAATTGTCGAAAAGCTGTCTTGTTCCTGAAAATCTGGTATGAATGATCATCCTGATCGAAACTATTCATGCTAGTATGAAAAAATAATGTCAGCAGCATAGAAAAGCACGTATCGTTCCTTAAGGGAAAAATCTGCACCGTTTAATGTCGATTGCGAATTTTATGACTGTTGGCAAACGTGAACTGTTTTAATTGACAATTTGCAAATGAATCTGCGTCCGCACCGGAGGGGCAACTCTGAATGCAAATCGTCTCATCGTCCCTGGTGCATCGAAGAATTTATACGAGCGATTCACTTGCATAAGTATGTTCCAGCGAACTGGATGAAGAGCTACAACCGCACAATCGAACGGTTGAGATCTTTGTCGATATTATTTTGCATACGAGACCCGCTTTCCTAAATCGCCACTTCGTATCGTGGTCAGAAATCTAAACTATCTTCATTTAAGTATCGCGATAACATGCTTGTTTCTAGAAAAGATCATTTTATTATAATATACACACGAATTAATCTTGATAAGATTTTTTTTATATAATAAAACGTACAAGGAATTACACATATTCGATTAAATGTTATAGTGTATGTTTTATCTATTGCCGAGGTGGAACCGTGTGACGAATCGATTATGAATGCTAAATTATCCGTAACTCGATAACCGAAACACCTGTTTTTAGTTTTATTGATCAATTTGAATGACAATGGAAGAGTAAAGGCTGTAAGCTGTCGTTAGCTTTTGAACGGAAGGTCCTTGGGTCAAATTGCCTAGTGTCAAACGGGATTTTTATTGCGTCTATAAATTTCGTCATTGAATAACCACGAAAAAATTAAATAAAAAAAAACTTAATCGCGCAATTTCCCTTTTATTACATACTGCCGTATGAAATGTTTATGAATTGTAATGCAAATATTATTAATATAGTATCTAATCAGTTATTATTGCGTGAATCACTAGTGAAGTTCCTAAGCGGGTCTGCAAATATGTGAATATTCTATTAGACGTGACGAATGAATATAAACGAACCATCAATAAAATAAATTATAATCACCATTATGAACCAGGCATGTCATTTTTATTAATCGTGAAAAATTTATACATTATTCAATATTTGTAGTGAGATCGTTCAATATAATATATTAATATGTAATACAGCATAATCTATTCACAATGGTTGTCCGATGATAAATTGCCGCTTTGAAGAAAAATTGCTGTTTAATAATTTTCAAAATGTAATATGATATCCACGCACCTGTTTTAAGATTTTCATTTAAAAAAATCCATTCGAAAGCTTTCATTAATATTTAGATAAATTAATTTTTAGATATGATTTTATGGTAATACAATGCTTTTACAATCTTGCGATATTTTTATATATTTTGATTGAAAACGATTATTCTAAAAAATCAAATATATTATATACATTTTAACGACACATTGCATATTTTTTTTATCTTGATGTTTAAAACGTTGTAACGAAATGTCAACCAATGAAAACTTTATTTAAATACATTCGTTTCATAAATTCGCTAATGCAAATTTCTTATTTGCGTCATCGCCATGAAAATCTAATATCGAAATTCTTTCGATACGACTGTTTTTTTTTAATGCACATAAACGAAAATAAATTTCTGATTCTTTTCAACGTTAATAAAAAAAAAACATGATACGAATGTAAATCATTATCATTTGAGAAAACCACAAAAATGACGAACTTGTAATATTTAGGCCTTGTGCTGATTATTGTGTAATTTGAATACAGATATTCTCTATGAATTATAATTTTTGTTACTCGAAGCCAAATTAGTCATCAGCGATCACTTCATAAATTCATTGATGTATTTCAGCTCGTTAACCGTCTGAGAATTTTTAGTGTCACTGACCTCATTCTTTGAAAAAATAAAAAATACATTTTCCCATTGTACAGATCACTTATCTTATAAAAATCACAAAATTGTCTGATAAAATTATTATTTTTCAATTTGATTCATACGATTACTTTAGTTTAACTTCACACATCCTAAAATGGAACCCAATCAAATCCCACCTAAATCATCTAATGTTGTACCAATAGTCTGATTCCTAAATACCGCAATATGATATTATTTTTTTTTAGTATTTGTCTATTTGTTAGTTTGGTTATTGTCCAGTCAGCAAGAGATTCAACCAAACCAAATCGAACCTAATATAAAAAAAAAAAACAAAAACCCTACTTAACCGAAAATTAAATCTAACCTTACTAAGTAAGTATCTTGCTGATTAGATACGAAAAAAACACTTTTTTCGAATTTTTGAAAAAATAGACAGAAATTAAATTTGGAATCCAATTCGGCCCTCTCCATGATCATGGTCAGGGATTCTAAGCAGACAGGCAGACTGCACGTCCAGATGGTATCAGTGCCTCCCGTGGAGGCTTCTGCGCGCGTTAATCACCATCCCTGAACGTCTTGATCTGGGGTCCGAGTCCGGGCCCCCGGTATCGGGTTACGCACACCTGGCCAAGCCTACCACGCCCACCCCTCGTGAAAATTGTTTATTCGAACAATCAACTTTATACAAAATCCCCTTGCTCTTAAATATTCGCGTTCATATTCATATATACGTTACTCGGAGAATCTCCTCGTGAAAATTGATCGACCGAATATACGATCCCCTTGCCGAGCTTCGGACATCGAATATTTATACTTGGATACGTTACTCGGAGAGTTTCCTCCTCGTGGAAGCGGCGTAATATTATCGGTGTACGCGAGGCACTTTAATGTGATGTTTATAATTTATTAACAACATCATCGGGGTCCCGGGACGGCTCTTTTTTGCCGTTCGTCTGTTTCTTTTTCGAAGATAAGGTTCGACTGCTTGTGAGGCACGCAGCCCACGAAAACAGGTAGTGTTGATAAATTTATATATCTACCTATGTGTGTTCACGTTCTTCTCTTTTATTATTATTTTTTTTAGATCACGAAATTACAAAAAATGACCCAAAGGTTATCTATTGTCTTTATTTATTCACGGCTTGTCAAACTTTTAGTGAAAATGTATTTTTCCCATGGTGTTTGCGCACACCGTAGTCGAAGCATATCGATAGGATGAAGCTATTGAATATAAATTATAGGGGTTACGCGCTCGCCCAAAGCCATAGAAATCATGTGGGGTCTATAAAGTCATTACGGGAACAACAACGCCGATATTTGAAACCCTTATTTTATAATTTACGACGCACCACGCACACTTCGACGTCCGTGCGCGCTTCGTGCAGCGAAACATTCTTACAAACGAGCGTTAATTTCGACCACTTAAAGCGTTAGCATAAATCAATTTCGAATAACAAAAAATTGCGCAACGGTCGCTTTCGTTAAACACGCATTTGTAAATAAATAGATGATAAAGAAGGGGAAAAAACTGTTAAATACGTTCGACAATGCGCCCGACCAATCGAACTGAGTTTCATGTGCGTGCGATGAGCAAACGCACGAAATTTGAATGTCATAAACTTTTTTCTTAATTGCGCTACTCGAAAACTTTCTAATTGATGTAATTTATTTTCAGTCCTCTCCGGCCGGAGTTACTTAACATTCTCCGCGGTCAATCAAACGTAATATTCAATCAATATAATTTTATGCGTAATAATTTTACGCGTTTACATTTAATAATTTAACTCGATGATTGTGTGCTGACGTGTACTAAATATTTTATAGCATAATGTAATTCTCGGAGCGGCCAATTACTGCAGACCAATCAATTATTTGATTATTCGCATTATACGAACTTTTGATTAGCAAAGCATCTGCGCGCGGAACGTATCATTAGAGCACCATTGACACTAATATTCCATTCAGCGTCCAGTTTGCAACTAGAAAACATCGCCCTATCAACATTCCTAATAAACTACACATGAGGCACTTCATCTAATAATCGTTTCGAACGCCATTCAATGCAATCGTAAACTAGTTTACTATTTTTCGAACTCGTAACGCTCGCGAGCCTAGAATCGATCCTCGAGTTCGGCGCGCACGAAACTCCCTCTAAGCGCCATAAAGAGCATAGAATTTCAAAAATTATGAATCCCATCGATGCTCTAATGCAGTGAGAATGTCTGAAAGCTCTCAAAGTGTTCCGTGTGTTGCGTTATTGTGGTGTATGGAGAGAACGATAGCCGGCGTCTGGTCGTCTGCCGTTTCCCATGCGCGCCTTCTACGGAGGTCGGCCCACACACCATCGCCATTAACACACAAACAACCAACAATTTTCCTATACGAATAGTGATCTCGTAAGCTCACGCATCCGACGGGGCTAAATCACCGGTCGCTTAATCTAAATGTTAATCTGTGAAGGCACGATATTCGGCCGGCGATAACATTCAATCGGAAAACTCTCCCCCATACACACACGGGAACGTTATCGGGTCGAGATCGACAATAATACACCTGTTCGATCCGTAGCTGAACCCTGTCCGACTTGTTGATTCAATAATTACCGGCGATGTATTATTTATACGAGCGCATAATGGACGGCTCTTCGATCGTTGTCGGATTGTGCGTTGTTTGTTCTTTTTCGCGTGCTATGAATATCTTCGTATCATGGGAGTCGTTGAATTTCTGTTTGCTGTTTCGATTTTTTTTTATGTAGCTTTAAAATGAAACGCATTTATATTTGGGTTCCAAATTGTGAATTATACAATGACGTCTTTCAAAAATACACTGTTGAGTATTTTTAGAATTTTACCATACATTTTTCCTGCTATTACGTAAATGTTTTTATCAAAAAATTCTTTAATGTGCTTGTCATTTTTTATTTTAAACTATCATTGAAATATATAACAATGAATATGACGTACGAGTATGAATTTCATCTCTTTTATCCTCAATCGAACATGTATCGAACGAGAGACGTTTCTATGGAAAAATATCATCGCCTTCTATTGCGACTTTTGACTCCCATGAGCGGAGATGCATCTCGGACGCATCATCATAACTTATAAAGTAAACACACGATGTAACCCAATCGTCGAGGAACGTGTAAAATGCACCGGTGTGTGCGTGCTCGCAACGCATGCCTCAGGGGAAAAAACCTGAATTCGATGCGGTGATTTCATAGGAAGGATGATGATGATGATGATGATGATGGTGCCAATGCTGCTGCTGCAGTGCACATACGAACGATACCTCTGGAGGAGAGACCAGAGATGGTTTTGGTATTGACTATATGTCGTCAATACAAAAAAAGAAAACAGCAGCGGTCTCGAGACAGATGTAAAAAAACTACTCACTCATCCTATCTGGAAAGGTTAGTTTATATGTTTTAACTAAATATACAATGTTGTTATAATATGTTCAATTCTTCTTAAACTTAGTCTATTTTAATTTTTTTTTTCGGAATACAAATTGGTCTTGTAGAAAATGCAACCGAGTAATAAATGTTAATCGACGTTCATTCATCGTTTCGCTTATGGTAAATTATCAATCTTTCATTTATTCGTAATCGGATTCAATTCAAGGCGTATTCAATAAAAACGGCTATTTTTTTTCATCCGATTCTCGCAGCCATATATAGCTGCCTACAATGGTCAATTATAAATTATAAGCGCTCGAATGCATTTCGATCGACTTAGCAAGTTCATTTCGAGAATATTAACGAGCTTATTGAAAACGTTATTCGTGCCCAGTTAAGGTTTCGACATCGCATTGTTACTTTTACGATCGCCGGCTGCACTAATGAAGAAAAAAAAGCGTGCGCTCGCACGTATTGATACATTAATGCGCCAATGTAAACTGCAACGATAAACGAATCGCTATTTATGTAACGAGCCGCATGAATAGTCAAACGATCGTTATAAGATTGATTTATTTTATGCGATGGTGAGAAACTTTTACCCTCCTCATCGCGGTACGAAGGACAACCGGTGGCGGCTGAAACGAGTCGTCGCTGTGACGAAATCGAACTTAGACATATTATATCGAGTTTCTTCGATTCTAAAATTCACTTTTTTCACATTTACATTTTTTAAATCGATCATCAACCGATTGCTACTTCTATTTTATAAAAATAATACCGTATTATTTCAAGATAAAAACCAAATCATCCATTTCATCTGAAAAATGTTGAGTTTTCCGAAGTTTTCCTGAAACCATTTATCACTTCCAATCAAAATCTATCGTTCTTCCATTCAAAACATATTTTGATTTGCGAAAGTTCAATATGATTTAATATTGTACTATTTCTTCAACATATGAATTTCCCGCGAATTTTCCGGGTATAAAGTTCTATAATGATTTCATTAAATTCATATAAACAATTTTATATGCATGTTTGCATTGAATAAACATATATGAAGAATTCTAATTATGTAATTAGAAAAAAAAAGTTCTTCAGATAATCAACTTCCTCGATAAATTTTCATTTAATTTAATCACTTAATGTTTATTAAATATACTTAACGTTCATCTTGAACATTGCATACATACATCGATCATTCTCTTCACTATCAAGAAATCAAGACCTTGTGCTACTGCAACATCATATTTTTTAAATTTCATCACAAAAACCTCAAATTTTCCGAAATTTTCACATACTTATCATATGGACAAACAATGAAAATCCCAAAAAAGTGAGTTTACTTATCAATTCAAGACGTCTCTTAACAACGACAATAACAAATCATCGTTAAACTGACTAAATTTTACGACTTGGCAATTTTCCGAACTATAAGAAAAAAATCGGATTTCTCATGAACGCATCGGCTATTTTCTCCACGATGATCGTCAACCAAGAAACAAACAGCCTTATCCATCGCCTCGCTTATACGTTCGTGTCTCGGAGGCGCGCCAACGAGCACAGGTGTGGTGTGGTGTGGTGCTGAGGCTGTTGAGGCAGACGACAAGACGCCAGAGGCCGCGGCCCGACCAGACCGCCCGGCTGCAACGCCGCATCTCAAACGGTGGTGCGCGAAAACTGCACAGCTCGATGGCTGCAGTTGTTGTCGTTGTTGTTGCTGTTGATGATGTCGTTGTTGTTGTCGTTGCTGTGTAGCCGCAATCAGGGCGGATTGCGGGACATGTGACCACTTTGTGCATCGGCGAGAGCCTTGAGAGCTGTTTTCAGATTTTTCCGATCTATGATCATGAGAAGTTGGTGCTTTTCTGTTGCTCAGTAATATGAATATTCATTGAATCTGATTTGGTTAGGTTGGGTTAGATTTTCGTTATATTTTGAGTGGTGAGATAGATTCGATTGTGTTGAAGTACGTTTAAGTTAAGTTGAATGTTTAGCTGATTGGATAATAAACAAGTATCTAAAGGGTCACATATATTATTAATGAAAAATGTAGAATATAATCTAGTTATCAACCTGTCATTAAATTTTATTTAAAAACTCTATATTGTATTGTAATTCAATGGTATATGGATAACAAAAAAAATGAATTCAAATGTGCAGTCGATGCAACTGATGAGGTATATTAAAAAAGCTCAAGTCGGTGTGGCATGGGTGTGTGTCTGCAAAAACGAAATGATGTCATTCAATGTAGTAAAATTTAAATTTTAAAATTCATCGTTAAAGTATGCGATATTCAAATTTAAAATTCAGCTCAAATTTCATGCGAAAACGGAAAGATCGGTGTTGATTAATTTAACGTTAACGATTATAAACGGCCGAATTGACAACTGTTTAATATTTTCTTGTTCAAAGTTTATATTTGAAAATTTTCGGCGATGACTCACGCCCATATTAAAATTATAAAAAGGAACCATTTAAAAAAACCAGTCACGCTCATATTCGACGAAAACCGACTTGATAACAGTGAAAATATTTTAATAATTAGCTAATTGGCCCGTTTTGACTGCCGTCTTAATTAATGAGCCTGCCTTCTCGCGTAAACGAATACCATCGACATAATATCATTAATAAATATAGACACGACCAGTCGAAGCTTCAAGAAGATTCCTCACAACCACCTAAAATTATCACGGATAAAATTGATAAAAAAAGCAATCTAAAATAACTGTATAGGAGCTCTCGTGAATAGGACACAGATATAACATCGTAATATAATAAGCGTTTCACATTGCAGCGGCGCGTAATCATCGCTTATGCACTGCTTACGATTAAAGGAATTACAACGCGTTATTTATAACTGTATTTAAATATAGAAATTGGAGTGAGCCACTTTCTTGGCTCATTTGGAACGAATGAGGTTTAATTTCGGCTTTGCGGTACGCAGGCCAGGCGATGCCGAGCCACCGAACGCGCACCTGGCAGCAGGAATGCATTAGGTAAACATTTTAATGTACCTCGTATAAATAAATACTATATACGCTGGACACATCTGTGTGAGGCGGTGGTTGCCGACTGTTTGCAGGCCAAACAAAAAGCGGTACTCGGCGGCTACTGCAACTCACCAACGGGTGCGACCGTGTTAAGAGCAACCCGATGGACGATGGAGATTATCGCCGATAGTGGCCGTGCAATTGGATTAATTTATGGTTGAATGTGTGGTTAATTATGTATCGGTTTCGCTAAATGTTTCAGTTTCATTGTAAAACAATGAAGGAAAACGTTCAACGCTTTTGTATGGTGCAGAGAACTCAACGCGCTAGTATTATTGAAACCCGCGCGTTTTTCTTCGACGTTGAAAATATTGTAAATCGAGCGTGACCCTTCGAGTGTTTGCACAAAACACCACGACAAAGTATGTTTTAGATTTATATTCGTTGAAAACAAGACAAATATGTGCATTTTTCGACCAGTTTTCCACTTAAAACCAGAAGCATATCTCTCGGCGAGAAATCCTCGTTAAATTTTATTCAAAATTAAATCGATGAATATGTTATTTTGAATTGCTCGAGAATGTGCAATAAAACGAAAACTTTTTGTATATTTAAATATAGAATATCTTATTATATTTAAATTCCTCGAAGCGCCACTTTGAATATTTTAAACGGCGACATTAACGATATGTGTATGTGTGTACGTGTCATGACTCGATGAAAATGTGGATAAAAATAGCAAACAAATGAAACTTTTTTTTGCTTCTCATTGTTTTCTTTTTATAGAATCGAAACGCCTCGCCATATAAGATCGATACAAAATGACAAAGATTCAATCGATGTCAATGTATTTAAATTAATCCGCCACTTCCACGCTCGCTTAATTTTCCGTTTTCGAATTTACATTCGATTTTTCTTCTTTGAAAAAAGGTTCATTTTTTATGTTCTCTTATATAAATTTGCATACATTTATTCTATAAAAAACTATTTGATTTTAAATGTCTGTTACATTTAGAATTTACTAGACTTAATCCAGTCTATTTTATTAATTTGACCTCCTATCCTACTTGTTAAATCTCTCAATCGATTTCCAAATGTACATAATAAATGGCAAATTAAATAACATTAATTCAACTCCGACCATTACGATACGTAAATGGATTTATACGATTATGACATATTCGCGGCAATTTGAAATCATTAAAATTTCAGAATATAGTTACATGTATATCAATGAACTCGACGTCGATCGATTAATTAATTGTAAACATACTCGAAACGCACTTGAATGAAATTTTCTTGGAAATCTATGAAGTAAACAATTTTTTCGTTAAGATATAATGTGTGTTTTTTTTACCACATTCTTAAGATCGCCACCGTGGCGTACGTGGCAAGGTCACTGCCTCATACTTTGCATGCCTAGATTCTCTTAAACTTTTAAATATATTCGTGAAATACTGGCAAATGTGCGCGATTGTCTTCATTTTATCATTCGAGCGTCCGCATTGTCATTGATCTTACATATTGTTGTACAATATAAATTATTTAACGCCAACACTTGACGGTGATTAATTTGGACAATTTACGCAGAAGTTAATTGAATAATAATAAAGATAAACATTGTATAAATGAAACGTCGGCGCGAGCTTTGCGATGACATTTTTCATATTAATAATTATTTTATGCACATATTTATATAAGAATTCCACATCAAAACACCATAAATAAATTGCATAATGATTACATCATTTTCCTCATATCTGTTGCCAGGGTGTGACGTTTGTTAATAACATTATAGCGCCCTTTAATAGACATTTCAAGACGAACAATTATCAATCACTGACTAAATAACGAGACAAGAAAATTATAAACAAGTTTTCGCGCCGTTTTATTACATCACGATTTACTATTGACAAACGGCGGCCGAACTAATAATTTTCGAATTATTTCAATTTCGCCGATAACAGTCTTTAATTCTAATCTCAACGGACCCCAATCACAATTATCGCCTGTGCACACATAATATACATAATATAATATGAATAATGTGTGTATACATGTCCGCGTGTTTACCATTTAATTAAAAATCAAATATATCCGCGTAAGTGCGCACGCGCACGTGAGTGAATGTGAACACTTACGTATTCCCACAGTACACGAGAACGCTTTTCATTTCTTCTTGATATTCGTCGGCTTATCATCGCTTTGTTTGACCTTTCATCGAAACTGAATAAATTAACGACGAGTCGAACTGTCTGTTGAAAATCCTATTGTCGACAGAGTTGTGCAAGCCGCGATTTCGACCTTCCAAAGTTACGTTGACCGATGGCCATCGACAGCTGAATTGAAACGTCTCAACCGCGTTACAAAAGTTAAATATTCAAATCTAATTTTTTTAAACATTTTCATAAGAAAAAAGGCTATTTTAAATTTCAGTTAAATTCAAACCATATATCTACACAATTTTCGTCTACAATAAATATAAAGATTTTCGACATCGAAATAAATACCTTTATTTATTTCAAAAATTGAATCAAATCAATTGTCGAATACCACGTTTCAATTATCTAGGAATGATTTGATTAAATTTTTTGGAAAACTTATATTTCACGATAAATGATTAACTTCAAGTTAAACCATGAAAAACCTACAAAGCATACAAACATAGAAACATCGTCTAATAAAAGAACGCGATCGAATCTCGGTGATATATCGAACGATAGAAGAAGAAGAGTGGAGGGACGCTCGCGAGTCACAGCCGAAGACGGTCCACCTTGGAGGAAGAGCGAGGTCCTCGCGGTCAACCGGTCGTCGTCTACAACGCGATGCGATACAACGCGTCGACGATGCGGGCGTGGTGGGGCTCCGGAGACTCCGCGTGCGCCAGGTGTGCGCCCTCGGGCGCTGCGCCCCCCGCTTGCGTAACCGAATCTAGACGCGTCCACGATGCACATGCACCGAAGCGCAATTGCACCAGCAGCGTCGACAACAACAACAACACAACAGTTCGTGTTGTGTGGCCTCGCGTTCGAATTTCACCTTTGGGTCTTGTCCGTAGTTCGTATCTATCGTACGGTAGATAGCCGATTTATCAGACGCACTAGAGATTTTCACAATTCAGTTGAATAATTTATATATCAAGTCAAATATACTTCATTTCAAACCATAAATATTTCAAAAATTTAATCTAACTATTTCAGGATAGCTTGAACAATGGCTTGCATTAGATTTGATTCATGTTCATGAACGTATCTTTGTCGTAAATCTAGAATTATTACTATTTAAATCAAAATAAAATATGATACGTAAAGATGATTTTTTATTGAAAATCATCGTATGATACATGTTCATTTGAAGAATTTCAATGTTGATGATTGTATTTTTTTTTCTTCGTGCGTTAAGTTGAGCATTTATTATGTGTAAATATGCGAGATCAATAATAAAATTTTACATGGACATTATCGATTTCGTTATGTGAAATTTGCGATTTCCATATTTTCGCGATTTTTCGATTTCGATGATGTTTTATTTTGACATTTGATTCGATTAATTATTCAAGAATTCATTAAATGTTGCACGGATGCCATTTGCCATTAACATACATTGCCGAATTTGCGCGCAATGTAAACTCAACGTATACGATAAATATAATAAACGCGCGCGCGGGCAAATAACAACGGATCGAAAGGAAAAATCCAATAATGTAATCGCCTCTAATTTTTACGTTCAACATTGAAGCATTCTTTGAAAATCTCGGTAAACATTGACCGCGAGCGGCAATAAATAACACTTGAACTTTACAATAGATAGACGCATTAAGTGAAAAACTTATGTAACTTCGATAACATTGTAAACATTCTCTTCAAAAACAATACACTTCGATTCTTGTGACTCCAAGGTGAACGTTATTAACATTTTTTTTCCGTCGATATTTTTTTCGCAATTTTGCTTTGGAGTATCTTCAAATGACGCTGAATTCCAAACCTATAAATCAACCGAATCTTCGATGCGAAAATACGTTTCGCTGCTTTAAAAACTTCCGTTTAATTTATTTTCAGTCCGATATTTATGATAATCGCTTCTAGTGAAAGTCTGAAGCTTTTTTGTCCGATCGACACTCTCCGTCGATTCTAATTCGATCGAATCGAAACCGCTTCCAGAAATATCGCAATGCTTCGAAAATTTCCACTGCAGTTTCCAATGGAACACGCGCGCCAAGATCGGATCAACCTTGACAAATTAACAAGGTGATTGATTGGACGATGTCGAGAACCGTTGTCGGCCATAAATAATAATGTACTAATAAAATATTTACACTGGTCCCCGAATTGAACGTTGATCTTGGATATGGAGAGGTGCGTCGCCGTAATGAACGTGAAGTGTATTTTTATTATGGCCGTTTTCCAACGTACACACACTCGTATTTATTTACCTGTACGTATTTATAATACTGCCTTCGTATAACACGTACACGTACGAGAGATGCTCGAGCCGCGAGACAAGCTGGCGACTCGACCCCTCTTTATCTCGTCTCTCGCCTCTTTTTACTCGTTTTCGATTCGCTTTTTTTCGAACAGCGATGCGGAATACTCACACTTGGACCTCTGCCAGCAATTCGACACTAATTAAAGTCGTGAAATTCTTGCGTTTCTGGGGGAAAACCGAGCACGAACCCGAGCCGAACGTCCGATAGACCAGCACGCAGGTGCATCCAGTTTGACCCTAAAATATTGGATGTAACTTTTCATTTTTTATGGCTGTTTGTTTAGTCACTCTCACTCCATAATGTGGCGTGTCTTTGAACGGGGGTATACGTAACGATAGTCGAGATCCGAGCAGCGGTGCGCGACATAAATAGACATTTCGAGGCTTTCTCTCGGTAAATATGACGGCTTCGTGTGGACGCTGTCGAAAAAAGGTTTAAGTAATAGTCGGATTGTTTTTTCAGTCGGAAAAAATATAATTTGTTATGTGTATGACGGCGTAGAGTTTCTCAACAGAACATCGAACATGTAACGTGCGTCATTATAGGTGCCAGCACACCGCAACTCTCTAAAACAACTTTTCAAACAACTGCTTAAAGGTTATATATATGACTCTCAAACCGTGAGACGAGATCGAAGACACTGTGCTAAAAGTGGATTCACTTTTTTTTTCTCGCCTCAAAAGTTTCTGATGCCTCTGAAACTCAGCGTCAATTAAAATTATTCAATTCACTTTTTCTCACTACAATTATTTCAATGGACAATATCAACTGTAAATCATGAATACATATTTTCGTAATAAAAGCCCCTTCATAATTTTTATGGGGGGAAACAAAGTCAATATATCAGACGTGACAAACTATACACAACAGCCCCTCAGATATCCGACAAAAACGAGGAATTAAATCACACAGCATTGAATTAAACATCAGTTAATATCGTTTGTAAAACGTTATCCAACATTCCATCGGCGACCATCAAGGCCCGCGTCCTTTATTCGTGTAAAATTTATTAATATTGATGTTTATGAAACGTTCACATATTGTGGATAAAATAAATTAATTGCGAATTTTCCGCGACTGTTTACGACTCAATAAGAGCTCGTTAATTATTGCAACCGCGAAAGATTCCAGCGAGAATCTCTTCGAAATTGTAAACTCGACTCGTAAAAACGAACATGTAATATTTTATAATGAGTCATTATAATGTTGGAGCATACCAAGAATGCGTCTGCCACAAGTGCATTTCGACTCGAGAGAATTTCAGATCTCTTATAACCGAAGGCGTATAAAAGTTTTTCCTCGAGAAGGGTCTCGTCCATCGGCCGTGACAAAAGCGAAGATAAGATCTATTCCCTACGTAATTATCGACAAATTAGCGTTGTTTTTCTCTTATGCTTGTGTTTATACATACGAAGTCCCCCATTCCGATCCATTTACACCTATGTGAACGTTTGTCCTCTCGTCTTATCCGAAAGCCGAACGGGGACGATCCGATGTCGCATTCTTCCCGACGACTTAATTGATCAATCGAAAATGGCTTATCTTTGTTCAGAGTTTTTTACGACGCCCCACCGCGACGGGTTCGTTCATTTATTAAAAGAAAAAATATATTTTTACGATACAATAAAGGATCTCCGCAGATTGAGCGAGTGAGCGTCCGAGCACCAACGGAGCAACAAAGTTGGACGAATTTTATAACTTTCGATTTATTATTAATTTCGAGCGATAATTAATTATGTGACTTTTGTGAAAATGTTTCGAAATTTTATTCGTAAATTATCAGAAGTTCAAAATAATCTTGAAATTTGAATCTTCAATATTGATATGATTCATTTTGTATCAAAACATATACCTAATACTTCAAATTGAATGAAATAGTTATTATAAAAACAAAAATACTCTGTGAGGAATTCATAAAACTATTCATATTTATGCGATGTCAATGGAAGTAGTCGGAGCTTTTCCGCAATCATAAAACTATTGAAAAATATGTAGTAGTCATCTCACACTTCATACTAATGGTTGATAAAAGTAATTTCGTACTTAATAAAAAAAATACATATATTGTAAGTATTTCTTAATTTACAACACAAATAACTTTACAAACTTCGGTCATATTCATAAGTTGAATCCGTGCTAAATGTGATTTTAAATTGCAAAATGTGCTCATTTCTTTAATTTTCTAATAAAAAAAGAATTGTTAAATCTGAGAACTATCCAACCAGGACTACAAATTTCAATAAAAGAAAATGATATTTTCATTCATCGTAGTTCCAAATCGACACAAGTCAAATCTTTGTAAGTCAAACTATCGCAAATAGAACATTCGTGAGTCGAACCTTCGTAAGTCGAGGAATTTAAACAATCTCAATTTTTCGCATATTTCAAGCACTCGACATCTGCAAGACCGTTTCACACCAACGTACACACACATGGCCATACAACGACCCTCTCGCACCGACACATGCAACAGGTGAGAGATGCAAGGTGGGCCAAAACACTCAACGGGAAACAAATAGTCGGCAATAAAAATTCATTTGTGTCGCAGGGCCCAGGTCCGGCTATCTGGCCTAATGGCATTCCAGGCCCGAGATGGCCGCGGCCAACCTGCACACCTCCACCAGACTCTCCACGTACATACATGTATAATACAATACGTATTAAATGTACGTTTTTCAACACACGTGCACGCGTGTCGAACCCGGCTTCACGTGTGCACCGTACACTTAGTCCTTCAGCTATGAACTGCCAAAATTTTACGAGAAACAGAGACGCTCTTACAATTAGTTACATACTTTCGTCACTCACGAAGATTTTCGGTAGTCCATAGTCGAAGAACTGCATGAACACTAGGAACTTCGACTACGAACTGCCGAAAATTTACGAGAGACAGAGACGCTTGTAGTCACTCACGTAGATTTTTTATAGTTCATAGTTGAAGAATTGCCATCCTCCAACTACGATCTGTCAAAAATTTCATGCGAGTGTAGAAAGAGGTACAAATGTATGATGTATGTACGTACGTCTCTGTCTTTAGTCACTAGCGAGAATTTTTAACAGTTCGCAGTTGGAGGACTGGCTGTACATGTACACGCTCAAAGCGGGCGCTAATAATCGTAAAACCTTATCTGCTTGTTTCGACAAATAAAATAGCTATAACGCACCGGCGTGACATACCTACCCACCTACCTACAATAAGATCTACCTGTTCGGATAAAGTTCGTATCGGTTTTGAACTTTCGCATAAATGGTCCGCTGATTATTTTTCGCTTTTGAAATTTAAATGTAATTTCGTACGATAATTCGATTGTCGTTAAGATGAATTCGGCGACATCTTTCAGCTGCGCGCGAATGTTCTACGCCGTAGTGCCGTTCGATACGTTGTTATTTTCGTGTAAAACTTTCACTGAATCACAAGAAAATATTTATTTGCATTGAACAATTTCACAGTAAATAAAATGATAAAATCAGAGCATGTGTAAAAAATGAGCAACATAAACACACCCTCGTCTCTGGAATAATGGAGACGTGTCGATCGTTGCGATTGTAAGGATCGAGACATAATTGACAGTTGAGTCATCGAAGCACCTGAAACACGGCAATTGTGTGCCAAATCGATGCTGATTCACGCTCAGAAGATTCCGTTTTATATACATCTCGAATGCAAACTCACAATATAATCCTCTCGCTATATGGGCGTTGAAATTCCTCGACTCACTTTCAGAATCTTACCTCGCGTCCGGGTGCACTTTCCAGCTCGCATCTTCGACAATAATCATCATTATTATGCGCAATTTATTTGTTTACAACGTATTTATGAAAATATTTCCTGTTGCGAATGAAATTTAACATGACTCATGATAATAATTCAGCGCGAACGTTTTCACTTCTTGAACGATTCCGTTTTCCAGCAAACGGAAAATATAAAATGTCACATAGGAACGCAGCCCGAGCCTGGGAGGGCTTGCTGTCAGGTGGAAGAATGCCAGGTCCTTCGTTTGAAGGGCAATTTATCTGCGTGGACAGCTACAAGCATTCACTATTACCAATATCTCTCATTCGGGAAAAAGAAAGCCGCGGCGCGGGGGGTGGTCTTCCCCTTTTTGCTGTCCGCGAAAAAAATCGCAATGCTGAGCGATAAATCGATGATTGCTCGTAAAATTCGTCATTCGAATATATGAAACATGCGAAAAATCGACACGGTTCTAAATTAGAATCGGACAAATGTGAGATAAGATCGATAATGCGCGGTTTCGCTATTAAATATCGGGATTCAATATTGACTTTTTTACGAAAATTAATTTTTAATTTAATATTAATCAATCAAATGAATGATTCAATTTTATTTTTGAATGATGAATAATACTATAACGAATTTCCATACTACAGATTTTTAAACTAGTCAATATAAATGAATCGATACATAAATTGATTTGAAATTAATTAATTGGTACATATTAGAGCAGACTTTCCACATAATACTCAAATTAATCTAAGCTATCCAAAAATATTGACCAACCTAGCTCAATCTTACCCAACTTAAAAATATGACAAAAATATATATGTGTGGATTTGTCTATTGTCCTGTCGGTATAAAACTCAATGGGTATGCTTTCATTTCAGGTCAGTTTTGCTAAAGTTTCGGATTATTTTTGCATGTTAGGTTAGATAGAACTTCATTCTATGCATACTTAACAGACAAGTACCAAAATCTAACCTAACTTAACACAATTATTCAAGTAGATATCTTCTTGAGTCTCGGAGGTTCCACTCCTCAAACATACATAAATCAATCAAAAATAAAAATCCCACCATTCGCGAATCGAACCTCGTGCGATATTCGCTAAAAGACCGTCCCGGTCACAATAGAGAACGCAAAATCGAAACAAAAAGCGACCAACGTATTCACATTAGTTTGACCTCTGGCCGCGGCCAAAGAGAGCGCAAAAAACTTGTAAATATAAAATTAAAACGATGTTCCCGCATGCTAAACGTCCGCGCGGAGATTCCCCAAATCCTCGGGCCGGGGAGGGGCCAGGGCCCCCCGGGGGCGCCGCCCCGGCCACCAACATTGCTAAAATAAAGGACCCCCGGGGTGGTCGCTAAGTTGCCGCTCGCCGTTTGTGCCCACGACTTCTCTGAATCATAACGAGGAGGCCGATTCTTCGGACGGACTCGCATTGTTGTGCGTATGATTTATTTATCATTATTGATTGGGAATGTGTCTGGTATGTGTAACAGTTTTCGGGAAAAGGCGGCTCGTTTAATATCGAGTCGGTGATGGATCGGGTGGGAGATAAGGGTATGTGCGAATTGTCGTCGCGTGAATCGTTGTTGTGTTGAACAGATTTGTTTTGCGGCACGAGTTGAGGAATTCGGGATGTTGTTTGGGATGATGGAAAGTGTATGTGTTGATATATTAATGTTTGGGTATGTATCATTATTATTATACTATATATGAAGGACTGATATTTTTATCACTCTAGTTAACTGATCAGAGAGTTACAGTTAGTTCTTTCATTGTATCCGCGGAACAAAGACAAATTTTTGACAGTTCGTTGAAAAAGGACTAACTGTAACTCTTTAGTTAGTTAAGTAAAGTAGTGAAACTACATTCCTTTAAATATTAATGAAATACATATTGTGAAAATGATTACTTGTTACAATTCCGAAAAAATAAATCAAGAAAATTTTATTAAATTAAATTTTATATGTTATATGGAAGTGCAAATGACCTATTTTATTTATTTAAGTAATGTTGTTTGGTTATTTATTAAAAAAATAATTTTAAGCAACCGAAAAAAATACTAGTGAAGTAAATATTTTATGAACAATTATTGCATCATCTATTGTAAATAAGGAAATTTTCAGAAAATTCGTGTTTTTCTAAAATTAACATTAGTACATAAAGGACTTTTATAATGCAATTTACGTGTAGATGAAAAAAAGTATTAATTAATTAATGAAAAATTGACAATGCGTTCTTATATTTATATCTTTGTTCCTATAAAAAGTGATCTCATACAAAAAAAATCGAATTTCACCAAGGAAAATCTGAAATTTTCTTATCAAAATCGCCATCGAAATCGATTTTTCTTTTCTACATAATTACAGTGCAATTTCGCTTCTATCAAAATTCCAATTTCTCATGAAGGAAACGGCCGACGATTCGACGTATCGCGCCGGAATCCCACCGGAAGCTTTTCTCGGAACCGTAAAATTTTCTTATCGAATTCCGACGAGCGACCGAGACCTCAGAGGAAGAACTGCACGCGATAATCGTTCCGAATTCTCCTAAACTCGGACAAAAACGAAATAAAAACGCTAAAAACGGCCCGAATTTCCCGACGCGACTCCGATCAATCATAGCCGAAATAGGCCGTCTGGCCCACCTAGGAACGAGTGTGATGACTCTATACGATTCTGCGCCGATCCATGGCCATAAACAACGCGGGCCGGACTCGGATTTTGGGCAAAAAATGACATTTATCGGTGGATGAGCTCGCCCGTTCGATGCTCGTGGGCATGCGGGTTCTTATTGTTGGACGCGGTCGGGATCCCTTTGAACGAACCCACTTAGCATTTTATTTATGGTCGATGGAAACCCTCGAAAAAACAATGGACAATCCGCTCTCCGTTGAAGTTGAATCGATTGAAGACAAACGATTCGGATCGGATGATGATGATGATGATGAAAATTAGAATATTTCCGATGTCTATATGTCGGTGACATCTGAATGGGGATCCCGGTTTGATGCGATATTCGAAACGTTTCATGAAGAAATCGAATATTCCGTAAAAAACAAAGCATATATTTAAATATTGATACAATGCTTTTCAATTGTTAGTCAACAATCAATTAACGCTAATTGATAGTTAGGAATAACTGGAAAATTCTGTAAGAGATTTTTTTATTTACAATTAAATAGTTATTGAAATGATTGAAAGATATGATAGATAGTCACTCTTTTTCATACTGTTTTCATGTCAAAATAAAATTATACGTATATGAAAAAATATAAGTAAATTCGAATGGGGAGTTCTAATATTATAAATCAGAAACAGTTCAAAGGTTTGAAGTTTTTATACGACAAGCGAACTGCGTCACAATTGCATAGTTGTTATTGCATATTTTTTTCACGTTTGCAATTTGATCGAACGTTATATCATACGTAAAAAACGTGTTTCGATTTTTTTCTTAAACTTAGTTCATTTCAAGTTCATCTGAGTATTATTTATTGCATTTTACGAATTGGCGTTTTCGTAAAAAAAATCATGAACATCATATTTTACACATAAAAAAGCATATAAATCGATTGTTGCGTTAAATTTTAAAACAAATTCTTGCAAATGCGAGTTTTGTAAAAAAATATCCGCAGAAAAACTTGCAGGCACCCAACAGTCTGCCGCGCCACTGCGAACTTTGATCTTTCGAAAAATCGAAAAAGAATTGCGTTGTTTGAACGTCAACTCCATCACGACAAGTACCAGTCGTTTCATTTTATTTTTTGCCCATCTTCAACATCCATTTCGGCCGTCGATTGTTTGAGAATTATCGTTTCCGATATTTGCGTTTTCCTCGTAGGATACGTCGATTTTTTGTCGCGTCGAATTAGCGAACCGCTAATTGAACCGTTTCATCGCCGATTCGGGCACAATTTCATTATTTATTTTTTGCCCGGTTTCAATTTTTAACAATCTATTTTCTCAATGGATCGATTCCGCGAAGTCAATCGGCCTTGCCTGTCTGCCCGCAGTTATTTCGTATAGATATTTTTTTTCCCGCGTCCATTTTCCATTTTCGTCTATGTGTGTACGGATTTTTTTCGGCTCGCTTCGGCAACCAAATTAAAAGAAACAAATAAAATTTAATTCGAAGGAGTCGCACAGCCGGATGCGGTTTTGCGGCGATATCTCAAAAGGTCTCATCTCTCGCTATTCACCTTTTCCCTAATTATACGCTGGCTCCTTATAAATCAATAACTGTCCCTTCGCGATCGTGAGCTCTCTTCATTTGGACGGATGATGCGAGAAAAATCTCGGCGTTTTCATCGTGATCTCTCGCCAAGAGAGACCGTGTCGCTATTAAATGGACGAGTTGCTCAATGTGTTGTACGTTACGTGGTTTCTTATTTTAGTGTTAAGAGTTTCTCACGGGCGAAGCGTCTTTTGGACACAGCGCGCTATTTCACTCTCAGAGCCACTCAAAGGGGCTGCGAGGTCCAATTCTTCAAATGTATAATTTGGGTGAAAAAATGATTGCGTCTTAAATGACAGGTTTGCCATCATTAACGACCTACAATTTATCTTTTTCTAATAATGATAATAACACTTTTTCGAAACGTCTCACCGCAATATCGAACATTTTCCATTATGGCAGCGCGTATTATGTTTAGACAGCGAGCACGCACGCACGCATTAACGTGAAACGATTGCCGTTCATACGAAAGTACGCATTTTTACGTTTCGTTTCGTCTTTTTTTTTGTCAAAGCCAAACTAGGCGCTCGTATCTTTGCGTTTTTCAATGAAATTCTTGCGATGTGAAAATTTCTGAGTATTTCGATACAGATACAAAGCTCGACCGAGCGCAAAGATAAAATGTTCAACAATAAAGATTCCCTAAAGACAAGTTCACATTATACACCGATACTTAAATAGACTTGAAAAGTATACAAATCCAATTAAACATACATATTTACACAACGATACAATTCTATTTTATAAATTTGAAAATAATTTTAAATGTAAAAACTCTTATTGAATGTATGAAGAAATTTTTTTCAGAGATCTGAAACAAAAGCCTTTTCAAGGTACTTAGTTTCTTTTACAAGATTCCTAAGTGATTTTCATCAAATCTGAAGCAAAGTAGAATCAAAAGCATTCAATTCAGATATCTGAAAATTTCATTGATCGCAAACTTTCCATAATCACGATTGATGAGAATTTCATATCGCTCATCGTATAGAGACTCCCATCGACGAAGGATGACCCATCTTCAGTAGAAGGGTGAAGAAGAAGCGCGGGGGGCGGAGGCCCGAAGGGGGCCCTACCCTCGTTAATGGAGCGCCGCGTGGGGGCTCTACCTGCGGGCCGCTAATGGACCGCCGGCCCTTAATGACAAGCCCTGAGAGCCGCTCTTGTGTCAACACCGCCTCCTCCTCCTTCTCCTCATCATACTCCTCGCCGTCTCTCTTTCATCTTCAGCCCTCCTCTCGAAGGCACCACCGCAAACGCCATTTGCGCTTAAAAGTAGAAGATGGTCTCAAACGAGCCGCGGTGGCAATCAGAGAAAACTACGTCGTGACCGACGTCCAAGTGTCTGCTTCATTGTTGCGCTTTTCGCCTTATGTAAGACGTTTTTCGAATTGGGCATGATCGAAAATGTATACGTGTGTATGTATGTATGATTTTGGTATGTGCGCAATTGTTCGCCAATTTAGATGAAGATGATTCGGTAAGTTGGAGTCACTTATGAGGTCCTTGTTAAAATTAGTTTCTCATCGTTGAATTTCGTAGACGTTATTCTAAAGCTGCTTATCGTATATTAAATCAAACATGATTTTGATAGAACATGAATAAAATATTTTTACTGTTTTGTAAAAATCTAATATGATTTATTTCATAAGTTGATATTGCTTATGAGATCATAGTTGATAAAAAGTTTATTGGATTTTTTTAAATGATCAAATTTCACTGGCGATTAGAGTCATAAAATTGTTTAAAGAATATCAAATTTTCAATATTTCAGACAATAGGTACCCAGTTTCATAACTCGAATGAATTGAATTGAAAAAATCGTTGTGCAAAGCTATTTCTAAAAAAGTTGGTACAAAATTTTCTTCGAGATTTAAAACGAAATGATTTATAATAAATTCGCATCACACAACAGAGATACCAATATGTATGAAAACATTCACACATACGTGAAATAAAAGCTATTATTTTCAAAAAAAAAAACTATAAATTACCGAGTGACATCTTAACGTCCACGCATTATATTGTATTACGAATCGAAAAAAAAAATGAAGTGAAAAATGACAATGGTAAAACGAATGTAGAATGTGTTCACCGGTGCATATTTTCAACACCGGATCCTGCAGCGCTAGGCGTCCACCGTTATCGTAATGGCCGCCGGCCAACAACCTAATCCAGGTGCTCGAAAAAAATTTTTAACAGAAAAGTGTCCACCGGTTATCGCAAAACGCCATAAATAAGTGAGATAGCGATCGCGGCCGGAGAGTGGATTTTTTCAGAAATTCTTCAGCAATTAGCCGCGCGGTGACATCACGTCGTCTTCGAGAGAGCCGGGTAGGCTTCGAAAGAATTTCGAGTGGTGTGTATATGAACACTGTGTGCACATGTCAAGGGGTATAAGTGATGAATTTGATTTTATAAAATTGAAAGTAAAAATTGTCTTCGAATAAGTTCATACGATTGGATTCGAAAAAAATTGTGTATCATCAGATCACTTTTCAATTTTCAATATTTCTTTGATCATAATACATAACATATGTATTTTTTTTTTCAAAATTTGTTAATAGCTACTTATACCCCTTGCCTTTTAGGTTTTCGTATAGTCTATGTTAAATCATACATAAAGATTCAGTTATGGCTTTTTTTCCCTCCCCGTATCGCTCTGCGCCGTTTCGCTTTGTCGTCAAAGCGTTGTTCGATAACGCTTCTTGTGAACGGTGAAAATTTCCAGAATGAAACACAACAAAAGCGCAATTCCTCACAACCGTTCGAAATGAAACGCTCGATAACGTATACGAGTTGAGATAAATTTCCGTGAGAACCTCATTCAAAGTTTCCTTATCGTTTTGCATTAGAATGCTCGTCCTTTAGTCTAATGTTACCGCCGAACGAATAATCATACGCTAGATTGCTCCCAAAGCGATCGATTATACTGTCAAAGCGTTATTTTATTATTGATAAAAATATTTAAATCTATTTATAAGATTCATAGATATTAATAAAAATTAATTTCATTTGAATTATTTGAACGATTAAGAAGTTCATTGTAGCGACATATTGACAATATTATTGACTATCTAATGAGTGGGTACATGGTAAATAGAGATCAAATCCAAAAATTGGTTAGATTAGTCTGTATAAACATTAAGGGGACACATTATTCGATCGATTAATGAAAATTTAATTCATTATAAATCGAATTTTAAAAGCGAACGTTATTGAGAAGGGCAAATCTGAATTTCGTTTCGGGGGACCACCATGAGCGCGAGCGCGGGCTCTTTGTTGCGCATTTATTTATTTTGCTCGAAAATCGGAGATGGAATTGTTCGCAGGTCGGTGAGCAGATCGTCGGGTCCACGCCCATCTTTGTCAGATAGCCGCCGCCCTTTAAAATCGAAGAAAAAAAGCACACACACACGAATGGAAAAAAATCGACGCGGGAAAAAAATATCCCAGATAACATCGGTCCGCGCTTCGGACAATTGACGAAGGTCTAGAGAGGACAGGAAGACAGTGGACCGTGTGCTGATCGAATCCTTGCCGAATCTAGGACTATGTCTCCTAAAAGGGTTCTTGAAGTGTCTATTTGGAGAAAGATTCGAATTCGAGCGCGGAAAATTCTACGTTAGCGCCATCTGTTGGGTTTTTTTTAATTGAAGAATTTTCATTTTTCGTTTGGTGTATTTCGAAAATTTTATGAATTTGTGTGTGTATAAGATCCGATCGACGCTCGAAATTGAAGATTTTAGATTTTTTTGCTATAACATGAAACCTTTAAATCACCTTGAAACAATTTTTATCTTCTTATAGCGTGACTGATCAAATTATACATTTTACGAATAGTTTATTTCACATGGTTATTATTTTTTTAATGTCAAATATGACAGCAGTTCTTCTATCGTCTATCAAAACCATCTACCCAATAATTTGATAAAAATATCCTTAAATTAACACACGAATTTACCATTTGAACATAACTAAGCGACATTGTTACAAAAAAAATAACGATATAGAAAACCACCCACCGACACTCAACGACTTCACTTAGGTCAATTCATCAGACTTTTTCCACTCGTTTACGACTGTAATTTATATAAATACATACGACTCGATCTCGTTGAAGCTATAATAGTTCACAAATCCCAAACGGCGTTTTGTCCCCGATCTTTCGCGGCCGCCTCCCTCATTTTTCTCCCGGCAGACTAATGTGTATCATTTGTACGGTTTGTATTTAATTCGGCGAGGATTCGGTCATATCATCATCATCCTTGACGGCGGTTAACATTTTTCCGTAATGATTTAATAAGGACCGACGTCCTGTCTGCCCGCGGTCCTAATTACAGGGAACCCTCTGGCCACGGTGCGTTGGCAATCGCAACACACGCTAAGTGGATCTAACGACCGTGTCCTTCCTTTCAGACGTCCTTCTGAACGATTTCGAAATTGAAAATCCGTGAAATTTGTGGAAAATTAGCGATGAAGATTGAGCTCAATGGAAATTTTTTGTGTTAATATTTTTTTTTTTTTTTGTTTAATGAAACAGCATCGCATAATTGACAATGTCAGAGATTGAAATGTGCACCAATCGTATCAATTTTCTCGATGAATATTGGTGGAAAATGGATAATTGAGTTAAAGCTGAACTTGGAGCATTTTTCAAATTAAACTAGTAAAATAAATATAGAAGTTTTGATTTTTTGGAAAATTGATATGTTTTGAAAACTATTTTCATCTATGAAGAATATTGTGTATTTAATTATTCACACCTAAGGGATTTATATTACAACAGTTTTCATTGTATCCTTTTATTATCTTTCATTTTAATGATAATTTTGATTTTTGAATACTGTTAACTTCTTTATTCTTTATAACAAGTTTAAAAAAATATTTTATTGAGTTACATATTTATTTTGATTTAAAATGTTTTGTACCCCATTGCGGTTTAACAAAAACAAAAACTAGTGTATATTCTTCACTCTGTGATTTTGTCCTCACAAATTGATGGTTAGGAATCAATCAATCATCCGTTTTGACGTTATTGTCTATCGAAATTGGTAGCTTTAAATATTTGTGAAAACGACCGAATCCAAACTTAGGGACCTTAATGAAACGCGCCCGTTTTTATTGCCTCACTTAATTCCTTAGATATTTGACGAAAATTACACACGACTGAGGAATGCGATACATTAGATTAATCGCTTTTGAATCATTTTTTCTCATCTGAAAAATTCTTTCGTCTTTTACGAGCAGAAAAAAATACAATAGGTATGGAAACTCAACACTTAAAAAGCAGAATATCAGCACGGCATTCGAACTTATCAAACCTAATCTGAAACCTCACCCAACTTAACCTAAACAAAATTTTCAAGCGTTTTTCCGATAATCTACTCAACAAATACATAAAAAATATTATTTTAAACAGATCATGACTCGAGCTGAGTTTGAATGGGGGTGGAATCGATTCAAGAAAACGCAGTGTGTAAAGAAAATTTATCGAAAAAATATCAGACCGACACCACTTTAGACTGATGAAAATGCCAATTTCGAAAAATCACAAAAAATCCGAGATTTATACGAGAGGAAAAGAGACGGTGGACTTATGAGGGTGGCAACCGTAGGCGGAGTCAGTTCACCTTTCCGACCAATCGGACGATAGGGTTGACCTACCGGGTGTACCGAAGGACGGATAGGGCTCGTAATCAATTTTCGAATCATGGCATCCAGGGTGCAATCACTGCTTCTTTTTGTTCCCTTCGTTTTATTTTTCGTCTCGGTTCTGTTTGTTCAGGCCGAGTATGATCGTCTTCTAAGTTCATGTAGCGGGTTCGAGGTCGGGAACAGAGTCGTAACAATGATTTTTTAAAAGCATATAAATAAATAAATTGTGTGAGTGTATTTAAAAAATTTCTCAAAAAATAATAAGCATAGAATGATTACATCGATTGTATTAAGTCAATATTAGGTAAAGATTAGATTTTAATCTGATTGAGTCGAGAGTCGTGCTGTTGATATAATCATTATATGTATTCAATTACATTTTTTTTAATTGACTATATAATCTACACGTGTATATTTTGCTTGGTTTGCAGTATAAATTTATTTTTACACCTGCTTCGTTAATGGAAAATTCTTACAGTAGAATTATTAAATCAACATGTTTATATAAACATATGAATAGATTTTTTTAAACTCGTTTATGAATTCAGAAGCCTTGTGTTATGAGTTAATTTGTTCCAGTTATTTTCCTAACAAGCGTATAAATTGAGTATTTCACGCTTCGTCTCTCATAATCCTTTTGTACATCTTTATCGCGATTGAAATTTTTTTTATCTTCTTATTCAATCTAATATATATTAATATGTTACATATATTTATTTAATCAATTATTTACTCAATTAAAATAAAATTACTGAAAAAAAATAAACTGCACAATCGAAACAATAAATAAATCCGAAACGAATAAACATTCAAAGAAACGATTAAAAATTTCATACTAAACAAAAAGTTAAAGAAACAATGAATGAATTTAGACGAAGCGTCTTAAATCAACAAGACGTAGCCGCTTTGTCTGGCGCGCCGAACCGCTCCGTGTCCGAACTCATTCCCGCTCATTTCCAACGAATTAAAAAACGACCACACGCAAAAAAACACATCGACATCCAAAAACGAACCCCCATAAAGCGTTTCCGACCCCCACAGATCGGAAAAACCCACAACTCCCCCGGAAAACCCGACCCCGTCCCCGACCACTGTTGGTGCGGAATTTTCCTCGGCCAAACTCGAAAATTGTCAAAATTTCAGTCACGTGACCGAAGTTCTTCGACGGCAGCGTATCGATGGGAGTGTTTGGGACCTGGGAGTCCTTGTTCCCATGCGAGCCATTAATAAAGCTCCATCTACTCCGTGAGAGCTTTCGGAATTCCGAGCCGACCACACAGTCGTGCTCAGACCGGACAACGCGTAAAATTTATTTTTATTATTTTTCATTTTTTCATGGTCGTGCAATACGCAAGGAGATACGCCCACGGGATGCTCGTTTTTTTTTTCGTTTTTATTTTTTCATTTTTATTTTTTTCATTTCGACGAAAATTCAAATGAGGATTTTTTTTCCGATAATAATTTTCGTATTTTATTGCATCTCTGCTTGATTTTGTCGTTCGGTTTATTTAAATTATTATTTGTGCTATGATATTTATTTAAAAATATATTTTTTTATCGCGCATTACGCGAAATATGAGGTACTGCATTATGAAAACTTCTTGTATGAGTTCAGTTTTCAGGTGCGATTCTTTGCTTTGTACTGAAATTAAAGTTTCAACGCTATGCATTTTTAATATTGCAAATTCAATTTTCTAAAATTAAGAAATGTTATGCTTAAAGACAGTATTTCAATCTTCAGATTATCAGTTCGATTTATATCTATCAACCCTATCGATTGAAAAATTTTCATTATAACAACAAGTTAATTTTCATTTGTTGAAATCTCAATACGAATGTACGAATCTTGACATCTGAAAATTTATTCTAGAAAAATAACTACACTTAAGATTTTTACTCAAAAATTCTAATTAATCAATTAAAATTTTCATATCGATAATTTCTCAAATAATAAAATAATTTCAAATATTAATCAAATCTGACTAAAAAAAAGATTGATTGTAACAAAGTGCAGCGCCCCTGGTCTGCAGGTATATTGATTCTTTTATAATGTTTAAATTATCCACGAAGTCGTTCCCTCAGCTCTTTGTTTTTTTCATTCTTCGTTTTGTTTCAACTTTATTTGTTATAGAAGTGGGTAGGTAGACATGGGTAAAGATAGGTAGTTACCGAGTCGACCAGCTGCGCCGGCTCTCTCAGTTATACGATGGCATATTAGAAAACAATTTTAAGTGGCATAAGGAGCGACACAGCCCACCAGAGCCGAACTTTTTAAATTCAATAAAAACCCCTTCCAAACTTTTCATATCATTCAATTTTTTCCCAAATATTTTCCTTAATATCAATCAATATCCATTCATACAAAATTTCCTATATCGAAATTTAATATCTATTTTTTTTTATTTAGCATCAAATATGCAATATATTTATTTTTTCATGTTAATCTTATATTCGATTCGATTAAATCAGATCGAACGACTTGCCGACCGGCCACAAGTACCGAATTTTCCAAGAATTTTCCACAAAATTAATAAAAATATATATCAATTTAAATCAAACGTCGATTTATATCATCGGCCGCATCTCGTGCTAATCAATTAAAAACGAAAAAAATCGTCGACCCAAGAATCCGATGAGAAGGAGTCGCAAAGTCTACCGCGCCCACAGCCTTCGAAATCGCCCAAAAACGAAAAGCACGAACGTCAAATCAACCTCGATCCTCGTGTATGCATTATATTTTATATCGGTCACGCAAATTCGTCCGGAACGTCTCAGACAATCCGGCGAGGATCCGAAGCCATCATCGTCGATGAACATGACAAAGCCCTCGAGGATTGAGCCAGGGGAGCATCGAGACATTTTTCAATACATATATTTAATAATTGCTTCTTTACTTTGATCAAAAACATTAGTTCGATTTTAATTTTATAAAATAAATACAATAGCTCATATTTTATTTGTTGAAATTAATGTACACTTTAGGTACAAAAGCAACAACAAGGAAGCAAGAACAGCAATTTTCTTGGTGCAAATATCGAAATGTAATAAAGAATACAACCGAATCACAATTATTACTTGTGAAAAATTAGAAATGACTCTTGTCAGAGTCTTATAAGATCCAAAATCAGCATTACAACAACATGGACCCATCACAATATACATGCATAAGACTGCACTATCAGTTACCTTAAACGATTATTATTAATAAAAGATCAAAAAAATCATCAAATAGAACAGAAACCAACCAAACAGAAAAAAATTCGGACTCCAAAGTCGTACAGCTCTCAAAGATCCAAAGTCGTACGACTCTCGAAGATCCCAAAGTCGTACGAATCTCTAAGATCCCCAAGTCGTACCCCACTTTAGAGGATGCCAAACGATGTAAACACGCCACTGGACAACGAAGATGAGCTCGTGCACTTCTTTCCGTTCCCAGTTGGTCCCTCGGCTGGTGGCGGGGAATGCGGCCACCACCCAGGTGCGCCTACGCCACGTTACCAAAGTCAACACACACACACACACTAATATAAATTCATGTTCATATATGTATATTTCACGTTTATGGTGTGTTCTGGATTGTGTTATTCGTGTTTTTTATGGATTTCTAATTTGTGACCTTTGTTGTTGGTTTGTTTCGATCGATATTGATAAGATGCGTACAATTTGTTTCGTTGTAAATATTTTCATTTTTTTTTTAAACAATTTTTTTTTGTGTTTTATCGAAATTGATTTGTCGTAATAAGACAATTGTGCAAAATTTCTATTGCATGAATTTCATATTTCAAGTATTTATATCGATTACTGCAATCAATTTATAGCTAAATCAAATCAAATGAATTTGATAAAAATTCACCTCATCGCAATTGCGCAAATAAATGCTAACGAATTTTTATATAATCTAATTAAACGATTTAAGTTTTAAAATATTAATACAATATATTTAAATATTGAATATAAAATATACTAACAATAAGATAATTTTGATTTCGAAATACGTTTGTCATTCATCAAAAATTTTTTTTTCATCGATAACGGTTGAAGATAAAATCAATTACCTACTTGAAACTCGAAAGATCTGTCAAATCCCTCGTTGATTTGTAGTTGGATTGTATATTTCTACGAAATGTATTTGTATAATTGAAAAATTGCTCTGATTCGTCGTAGAAACATTGATACACTTTTATATTATCACTTTTTCGGTGCTTTTCTGTACACATCACTTTTGCTCTGCTTTACACATATATTTTATAATACACCGCATATTTTCATTAAGAATATGTTGGTCATAATATTTTTCGTATTATTATCATCATGCGAGTATGCATGTATTTATCACTAATTATTATTAAATTATATTCAATTAAGAATAAATATTGAGATAAAATCGAACTGTGAAATAAAAAACTGGGAATTTTGAAATAGCCAAATGAAAATTACCGATCTCGCGTCGAAATCGAATCAACTGAAAAAATAAATGAAAACACTTGAACGTTTGATTTTTTTTTGAATTTGAATATTATTAATGATAATTAAATCATCTAACCTTATAATAACGCTATTCTGTTTGTGCCCAGTGTAACTCTCTAACGTGACAAAACAACTATTCAATTAAATTTTCGACGACTTCCATACATATATGACAATTCGCGATGGGCAGCGATATCGAAAACTGACGCTCTTCACTAACTTTGACAGTTTAACTGGCCGTGAGCACTCGCTTATCAGCCAGCTCTATTTTGGGTAATTATGTTATAAAGCAACATCGGTGCAAATTGGTGCAGAAAAATTGAATTAAATATTTTTAATTTTTTTTTTCATTAGTATTCAATTCATATTGTTAATACAAATCATTATGATAAATACCTAATCTCATTCGTGTTTCTCTCATATTGAAACATTTGATAGATTCTCTTTATGTCTCATGAATATGAAAACACACTGAAATAACTTAATATTTTTAAAAGTTGCACAATTCAAACGATAAGAACTTTCAACCATTCGTGAAGCTAATAAGTAACATAAAATTCGTCAATTCCAATTGAAAGATCGAGCCTAAAACAAACACGATCAATCAACTCAATCGAAAATGGATCAATCACCGAAACTGCGCATCAAAATACAACACTCGACCAATCGATACAATCGATCGCATATCGAATCCGAACACAAATATAAAAAGGCTCCTCTCGATCGGCACATAATATAATATAAAGGCGGTCCGTTTCATAGTGGTTTGTTTTCTCAACGTCGGTTAATGATGCGGGGATGGACGCCCCTTTGTTTTTGACTGCATTCCACTCGTTTTATTGAAATGTTCACGTAAATAATGGTGATGCAGCAGCATCAATAATGCCCACCCCGAAGCACAGGTGGGCCCGCGACCTAAAACGCTGCTCCATTCATATAATATGGGATTTTTATCTGATCCGAGTCCTCGTATCTGGTCTGACTTGAGTATGTTCGAAATTCGGAGATTTGTCCGATACGGGTGTTAATGCGTGTATTCGCTGATGATTTTTTTATTGCGTGTCGATTGAGCTATTATTCGGCTCGATTTCGACTAATTGAAAACCTTTTCTGATCTTTAACATTTCGATCGTTGTTTCAATCGTATATTGATCAATTTATTTCAATATATGCTGATTTTTTTTGGGTTCATCTCGAATTGAGCAAAGTTGAGAGAATTGCGCATGTATCACGAAAGTACATATTTAAGTTAGGTTATATTATATCTACTATACAGGCGTTTAACTTAACATAAAGTGTCACGAATTGTATTGTTTGGTAAATTGATTTAATATAATGCATCCTATCGGAAAAAAGTTTATTTATCTATTCAATAAAATGAATATTAAGATTTGATCGATCGAACGTGCGGTTCGAATCCCACGGAGCGTTCTTGTCGAGATTTATCCGGGTCTTTTTGAAAAAAAAATCGGATTTAAAAATATTCAGGCTTTATAAAACGCTAAGCGGGGTCTCGAAAAAAAGTCTCGCGCGTCCCAATAATCAATATCATAATAGGATTAAGGCGTGATGATGATGTTGTTGTGACTCACGATATAATGGACGTCGAGTGGTGAACGCGGTGTGTAAATCAACAATCGTGAAAAGGTTCCACCGAATAAATATTGAATTTCTTTGTTGTTGGATAACCGTTGTCATCACCTGGCTCCTTTGTGATCCGCGTTATAAAACTTTTAACAATGCTTAACCGCAGCAAAGGATAATAAACAAATAAACATATATAATAATATAAACACCCCACCCACGCACAAGTGTGTAGGTATAACACCACAATATGGGAATATTATAATGCCTTCAAACGACCACCGTCCCGTTCTGTTATAATTAATTTCGGAGACGTCCTCTATTTGTTCTATCGTCCCAATTGAAAATCTCTGATCCATTACCACAAATCACGACCGCAAAGGACGCGCTGCACCCAAACACGGGTCGGGATGACGTATCAAAACGACCCATGAAATGGCCGTTGATATGTTCAAAATAAACAAACAAGCTGTGCCCGAAAATAATTTCACATGATGACTCAGGTATTGCGGTCTCAATGGATCCTCGCCGACGAGGAGGCATTCGAAAAATCGGGGTGCGATATCCTCGGACACGTGTAAATCTACCGATTCGGCACCGAAATCTCGAAATGAAGAGGTATGTGATGAAATCAATTGCTTAATTATGTTGAACGAGAATGTCGATGGTAGATATGGGATTCCAGTCCAATAAGTCCTATGCGAACATACGTATTCATCGTCTGTGAGACACCAAAGTAATGGTAACAGTGGGATTCGAATCCAAGCGGTTCCATGCGAGCTTGAAATCAGACGAATCATGCTGCAGAGATCGTAATAAGAGAGGATGAAAAATAGGTAATTAAGAGAGCTCGTGATATTTGTGCGAGTCGTTAAAAGAGGAAATGCCATCGCGGAGAGCAAAGAGGCGAACAGGTTTAGACAAATCACCCGGAGAGCTGGTCCTGTCCATTAAGTCACACATGAATTAGGGTCGACCATAAAATAGAGTGCAAACCCATGCAAGAAGGTCCATCCCATGAGCTGAACGGCCTTTTGTTTTTCGCCGCCGCGAACTCAAAAAATATCGAAAAATATCGAAGGGTAGGTAAAACGATGAGACACTCTCGTTGTCCCGGTAAATATTTTTGCGCTTGCGTCTCTCACAACAATGCGTTTCTTATTTTTTGTCTAGAAATAGTTTCACCATTGTTCAGAGGGTTCGTCATTACGCTGCGTTATCGATCGCTCGATCTCAGGTGTGTTTCCATGAACGAATTGCTTTGTGTGAAAATCGTCCTCGGGAAACATTCCAGATATGATATGAGCATTCAATCGTCCGACATTCCTGAGGATGTCTCTACGAAATGAAAAAAAAATACATGTATCGTTGTTCCGAAACCTATGGATGTTAAATGATAAGGACACAAATGAAAATATGTTGAATTTGTCACATTCTTTCTCTCAACAATGTTGCACGTATATAATAATTTTATCTTTTTTCCGCTAAAATTGGGTTCTGTCAAGTTGTTTGTTTCGGATTTTTCATCCTAATTGTAAAGATAAATCATTTCATAGAATTTGTAAATCGATGGATGAGAATTCAGAACTATTGAAGAGTCTAAAATTCAAAATAAAAATAATTTCAACTTTAAGTAGATCCATGTAATAATATTTAAAATAAGTTATCAAATTATTTATTAAAAAAACTCAGTAAATGTAGACATATTGCCATGTCCCATTTGTCAAGCGTTTTGTTAATCAAATATAATGAAAAGTTTATGTAACAGTAAACTTTTCAATTAACAACTTAATTTATGATTGACAAAATGTTAAAAATATGAAAAGTTTGAATCAAGAAAAAATTATACTATACATACTTTATTACTTCCAATATAATATATAATTTATAATATTCAAAAGTATCTCAAAAATAAACTTTTCTATCATTTATTTATTTTCGTATGCCACAAATAACAGATAACAAATTAAACATGTAAAATTTTAACACAGATTAATAAAATATAAAATTTGTAATCCTATAATTTATTGTGGACAACATATGTGTCACTATTATTTAAATTAATATTATATTTAATTTAGAAGAATAAAAAATATAAAGGAATTCAAGAAACATTATATTTGAATATAAGCAGCAAGTTCTGCATACCTGTGTAGGTAGGTACATAATTTTTCATCACAAAATAATAAAAATCTGTAGATCATAATTTCAAATATTATAAATATGTACTATTGACATTTTTAGGTTCAATCAATATCATATGAATATCCATCACATTGGTATGTGTATGTCCAATTTTAATATGTAGATTTTGGTCCCCAAATTTTTCATAAAAGTTATATGAATCATTATTAGACAAATATGTTGAAACATCTATATTTTTCATATGAGCCTCAGTAACTAAATCACTATGACCTATAGCTCCAGCGGCATCAGTAGGCCCATCCATGCCATCAGTACCAGCACAAAGCATATACACATTGTATTTGTTTAATAATTCAATGGATTTTCTTTCACGGTGATAATTTGAAGCAAATCTAAGAGCTAATTCTTGACTTCTTCCCCCTTTACCGACTCCCTTAATATTCACAGTTGGTTCGCCACCAGATATTAGAAATATTCCTTTTTTATCTGAATCCAATTTCATTGAAATTATTTCATTCACAATATTACAAGATAAATTTATACAATCCAAAGATTTCAATGTTTCATCAGCAACACTTTTGCTAATTGCATTTGATAACAACAATATAACAGTACAAATTAATTTGCAATATTGATCGCTCAATGTTTCTATATTACCGTGAATTGAATCACTTAAAATTAATGTTTGATATCCCAAATCTAAAGCCATAAGTTGCCCTCCATTAACAGCATCTCCATTGTTTCCAATAACATAATTCTTAACATCCACGCTGGAATGAAAGTTGCAACTGCTTTTGCTACAAAATACTTCTTTTATAGTAGCAGGGAGCTTATCGAACATTGAGTACTTTCGCAAAATTTCAATAGCTACTAATGAACCATCATTATCCTCATATGTGGGTCCACTGGCAATAAAATCGTTCTGATCTCCAATAATATCAGAGACCAATAAACAAATAATATTAGCAGGATAAGCCATCTTCGCAAGTTTTCCACCTTTAACAGAAGATAGACTTTTTCTTACAGAATTCAATTCTACAATATCGGCACCAGAATTTGCTAAATTCCGTATTAATTCAGATTTTTCTTTCAATGTTATGTTTGTAACTGGTGCAGGAAGAAGTGCGGATCCTCCACCAGATAACAGCACAATTAGAGTAGAATCACTATTTAGAGATTTGACAAGATCTATTATTTTTTTGGTAGCATTTTCAGAATTGATATCGGGTTGATTATTTTTGGCTCCTTCATAAAATTCAATCACAGATGATGAGAAAGATGATTTCTCATAAGCCCCAGCAGGAATACTAACAATTCCATATTTCAATCTTGAACTAAGCATTTTTTCAACCTCTACTGCCATTCTGAATACAGCTTTCCCGGCTCCGACCATATAAACATTTTTATTTAGAAAACTATGAGGAACATCACAAACTTTCAACACATCTGTAGTAATATCATAATTAAGTTTGGTTCTTATTATGTTTGAAATATTAACAGAATATACGCACTTTAAAAAAATATCTTTCAGCACTTTTGACAGTTTTTCATGCATCTTGAAAGAACTTTGACACTGTTGTACTATGTACTTGATGAAGACTCGGATTTTTTATGAAGAAATGAGATAAGATAGTGTTTATACCTAAAATATATATAAAGTTATTCTATAAACTAGAAGAGTGATTTAAAGTAGGTAAAAATAGAATGTTAATCCGATAATTGCAAGGTGGAAAATTTCATAATTTTGACAGTTCGAATTTAGTGAAAATTTTGGTACAAAACAAAGTGATAATTTCATCAACCATAATCCAATATTTCAGTCGGTGATACATAAATATCTGAAATATTATGATGCTTTTAATATTTCCATGATTTGTGTGTATGTAAGAACCCACAAGAATCATGTCTTTTCGAATTATACTGTAAAAAGTGAACCTAATTAAATTCCAAACATATTGGAACTATTTTAACAGAAATATTAAATTCCAAATGAATATAATAAGTGAAAAATCAAAGCATGACAGTGTCCCTAGTTTTTTTTTTATTAGATTTGTCATTTTGTACAGTTTGGTGGCGAAAAGTTTATAACGCGGTAGCACAGTGAGGACCGCACTTCTGACGTGTAAGTTTGACAGCTGACAATTGCTCGATAAACTTACCGATTGATTTGATGTTAATTACTTGAAAATTTCATTAAAATGGCATCTTTACGAGATCGACAAATTGGTTCGTGTACTTTTACAAATATTCTACTCATTTGAGGCTTCAATTTCATAACGACATTTTAAAAACTTTAATTTTCCAAACGAAAACCAATCTTTTAATCGTCTGGTTAACTATAATATATATTTTTTTTGAAATTCTAAAAGTAATAAATTTCCTTGCTAAACAACCGAAAACTATGAAATTAACTCATTTGTTCAGTATTAACTATTAGCCAAATCTGTGATAAAAAAGTTTATAGAACCAATAAGTTGTGATTTAACGCCTTAAAAACCAGCTATAATTGTTGCATTTATTCAAATTTACTCAAAATTTATCTAAGAGATGCTTAAAATGAATCTATTTGATAAAAAAAAGCCTATTGGATTAGTTTTATTATTTGAAAATGTCCTGATGATTGAAAGTCTAATTCTAAATTAAATAAATTACATACTGGAAGATCGTTAAATAAATCGCTTTTTATTTTAATTATAGGTGCATTGAAGCAAATGTTAAATTTGAACCAAGTTCCAAGTTCAAGTGCAGCTAGTGAACCTATTTGGAAAATTTTGATCTTTGATAGAGTCGGACAAGATATTATATCACCTCTTGTTTCTGTTAAAGAACTTCGGGAACTAGGAGTTACACTAAATGTGTAAGAATAAAATTGTTTTCTTTTATGATTATATTTAATTATTTATTTCATAGATCACTTCCATTTTAGACAATTACATTCTGATCGAGATCCCATTCCAGAAGTTCCCGCTGTTTATTTTTGCGTTCCTAGTGAAGAAAATCTTGGAAGAATAAGTCAAGATCTTGAAAATGGAATTTATGACCAATACCACTTAAATTTCATTTCACCCATATCACGTCAAAAACTTGAAGATCTCGCTGCTTCAGCTTTGCATTCGAATAGTGTTGCTAATATTAAGAAAGTTTATGATCAGTATCTTAATTTTATATGTTTGGAAGATGACTTATTTATTCTCAAACATCAGCAGTCCGATTCGTTATCTTATTATGGTTATTTCATAATTTTTATTTGTCAATTTATATATGTGAAGAAAATAATTGATGTGTTATTTTAGCTATTAATCGAGGAGATACAAAAGATACAGAAATGGAGATTATAATGGATAACATTGTTGACAGTTTATTTTCATTATTTGTAACACTAGGTGAGTATTTCATAGAAAATATTTATCCAAATAAAATACGTTTTGACTCATATATATCAAATTATTATCAGGAAATGTGCCTATCATAAGAAGTGCAAAAGGAAATGCTGCAGAAATGATAGCAAAAAAACTAGACAAGAAATTACGTGAAAATCTGTGGGATAGCCGAAACAATTTATTCCACAATAATGCTGGACAAACTGGAGCTTTTGGTTTTTCCAGACCATTACTAATTGTATTAGATAGAAATATGGATATGGCCATTCCGTTACACCACACATGGACTTATCAAGCATTAACACACGACGTTCTTGACTTATCTTTGAACCGGTAATAAAATCAATACATCTTTCATTTGAAAATGTTCTCATATGATCATATTTTCAGTGTACAAGTTAATGAAGGTCCAACACCAGTTGGAAATAAGACTAAACCGAAATCGTGTGATTTAGATTCGAAAGATAAGTTCTGGTCAGATCACAAAGGGAGTCCGTTTCCTACTGTTGCTGAAGCAATACAAGAAGAATTAGAAAAATATCGGTAATAATACTAAATATGTATAATTTTCAAATGAACTAAATGGGTAGCTAAATAGTTTTTGTTTTATCAGAGCTTCAGAAGAGGATGTAAAAAAATTGAAAAGTTCAATGGGATTGGATAACGAGAGTGATTTAGCTTTAAGCATGGTAAGTGATAATACACAACGCTTAACAAATGCAGTTAATTCATTACCACAATTAATGGAGAAAAAAAGGTTGATTGACATGCACACAAGTATTGCAACAGGTATGTAAATTAATTTTTAAATTCGTTTCATATACATGTTGAAATCACTGAAAAATAATAGTCAATATTATTTTCTCTATTAAGGAATACTGGAAAATATCAAATCTCGCAGACTCGATTCATTTTTTGAATTGGAAGAGAAAATCATGAGCAAAACAGCTGTTGAAAGTAAAACAGTACTCGATTTAATCAGCGATCCAACAGCTGGATCTCCCGATGACAAAATGAGGCTTTTTATAATCTACTATATATGCACACCACACATAAATGAATCGGATTATTCTAAATTTGAATCAGCATTAACTACTGCCGGTTGCGATATGTCTTCTATGAACTATATCAAACGATGGAAGTAAGGATAAAAAATTTGTTCATTTATAAATACAAACTTGCAAAATTTTCAATCTGAACTGTTAACCAGAGGCTATACAAAAATGTCAAGTCAATATGAAGGCGGTGGCACAAAAACTGTTTCAATGTTTTCTAAACTTATGTCACAAGGATCATCATTTGTGATGGAAGGAGTCAAGAATTTGGTGGTCAAACGACATGTAAGATATAAAAATTCTCTATAGTTCATTTCTAATATAAAAATGCCTTAATAAATAACATAAACTTGTAGAATCTCCCAGTAACTCGCATTGTTGATGCTGCTATGGCTGGTAATTCGAGTGGTGCTAATTCAAATTTATCTGGAAATAACAGTGGAAGATCTGGTGCTGAAGGAGATCTCTTATGGTTTGATCCTCGATTGTTGAGACCGAATGATGCTCCATTAACACCGAGAACGACACCTTTTCAAGAAGCCATTGTTTTTGTCGTTGGAGGTGGAAATTACATTGAATATCAAAATCTTGTTGATTATGCCAAAGTACATATTTTACTAATCAATTTCTATCAATAGCCTATAATTTTTATAATGAAACATATGAAATGTTGTGTTTCTTTTTTTTAGCAAAAATCTGCCAACTCTAACATCAGAATCATATATGGATCTTCAACTTTGGCCAATGCTACACAATTTTTAAAACAGCTTTCACTTTTAGGTCATGAATTACAATAATCACCTATTTATAATATTGATTTGATTTTTTTATTTGCTGTAATCATATAGGTATATCTTCTATATTTGTTATATTTGCCCTAAATGAATATTCAAACATATTTCCTTATAATATGTATAAGATATGTACATAATTTATTGAACACTTAAGAATATTCAATCATTTTTCCTTATATTATTCAATTGAGAACTTGTACTTTGAATTGGCTTTATTATCTTTTCATGAAATCATTTTGTATAATTCCAAATGAGTCATTTTTGTATTCAAACATTAGTTTTAAATCAAAGTATTCTTTTACAATATATTAAAATAAAATCAACATTGAAACGTAAAATAAATGTTAAAATTTCAGTTAGTAAAATGTGATTTTCATCTTAATTATATCATAATATAAATGAATATTCCTTTTTTTTATTATTTTTACATGTAGTATAAAGAAAATTGTCTTATCGATGTCAAGTTATGATTGTATTCTCATTATTTATCATTGTCAACTACAATATAAGCGATTACATGAGAGATGACAAATTTATTAAATATTTATTATTTTCGATTGGTAAAGTGTATTTGAATAATAAAGGTTTCATATGAAATTTTGTCGTTTTAACAACAACAAAAAAAACGCAACACCATCACGAAATATGAACTGCAATTCAATATTTTTATGCAAAACCAACAATAAGAACAATTTCTAAAATAAGCCGACAACTGCAACGCACGCAATAGAATCACATCACAAGCTCATTGCGTCATTGAATCAACTTAGAAAATTGAAAAATCATCAAGGCACGAGGCAAACAAGCAACTAAGCATTTTTTTTTTCAAACAATCTACAACAATAATTCATTATCGAAAAGGCTGAATCTACCCGCGGGGTCGACCCGCGATAAACTCTAATTCGATCCCCGTTCGACGGTTACCTATCGCAATCGCGGCTTTCCCGCGATTGCTGAATCGGAAGATCGTCGCGCTTATCGATGACCAACCGGGTCAAAGTTGGAGATCAGCTCGCTTCTTCTTTCACGTGTTCCACTCTTCGTTCGCGGCTCACTTTTCGCTTGCGAGCGGTCAGTTGCATTTCGAACGCTGAAGGGGGCGGAGCGCCCAGCTGTCTTCAGAAGTCCAATTTTAGAGACGATAACACTTTTCAGGTAATAATTTGTAATTTATATTTTTTCAGATTGTCAATGAATTAATAATTAGTTCATTATAGTTTAAAGTTTTTGATTTGTTTAACCTTTCGATAACATTCATCCATTAACGAATAACTTCGTAAAAAATGCGTTCGTTAATTTTTTAACCATTCTTTAATAGTCAAGATAGTCATTGACAAGTAATGAAAAATTTCAAATATTTGTAAAGTTAAGCTTTTAACAAATTTTAAGTGAGTAATTGAAAAATTAATGATTTGTTTCCACTTTTTTTCGAAATTTCTCCCATAACCGAAAGAATGATGTCTTATTATTTTATATTTTTTCATATAATTTTTCTTCCTGTTTTTTTTTCAATTCTCCAATAATTTTAAATACATTTCAATACTTTACAACATTACCCGAAATAGACGATCAACTCATTTTCTATTTGTTATTTATGTCACATCACAATGAATATATTTCATGCTTTCAAATTCACAATGTTCATAGTTCAATTAATAACTGGATATATTTTAACTATTTCAATGTATTCTTAGAAATTATTGCAACTCATTATTTAAAACTTTCGAACGAGTTTCTTTGATAATTATAATCATTTTGATTAAAATCTAAATACTATAAACTGTTAAATCGAAATGTTCGTATAGATTTCAATTTTAATTACAATATTATGCGATTTTGTCATCATTCTATACTGAATATGAACTTGATCTTATTTCACTTCACGAACTTGATTTTTTTCACTCGATCAAAATGGACCACGTCGTCATTTCGGTGTCGATGTCGAATGTAAAATTTTAACCGGTTTGATTTCTCATTTTTGTCTCATAGAAAATGTTTCGTTCGAATTTTGAATATATTGTTCAGTTTGTGTCTATTAAGCTTTCTTGTTTCCAACAGTAGGAGTAAAATATTTTCGAAAGCGTCACTTTCATTTCTTATTCTACACGCACAGAAGATACGGCAACTATAATTTTCTCAAATTTCGAAACCTGATCTTATCTGAAATATAATACATTACAACACATGGTATTATAATTACCCGATAACGGATGTTTTATTTCATTTAATGCTAATCGCATCATTAACGTTGTCTCATTCACTGAATCGTGCAGAATGATATGAAAAAAAAGTATGATAACCATCAATACATACTTATATTTCTTTCAACTTAATCCTAATCACAATTATGTTCCGATTATATTTAACTTTGTAGGTATTTAAAAACAACAAAATTCATTACACTTCGACCTTAATTCCGCCATAGAGTTACTCACTACCTATATTTTCTTATTCATTGATAATTTTAACTCACTTATAATAAATAATAATGAAAGTGGAATTTTAAACATATATAACGAAATAAAATCGAATATGATTTGACTATATCATAAAATACATTCATATACGTATTACACATGCATGATGTGTACGTGACATAGAATTCGAGAGGTTCAACGTGCACCGGATCTTCGAACCCATAACTTCTCGTAATCCGTTTTCATTCAGCGGTTAGTAACAGTTAACATGAGAACGCGGCGATCAAATTCGTCTCCGACGAATCGTATTTAAATGTGGAGGTCCATTTGATTCAATCAAGTCTCCTTAACCTCCATCCGAAATGCAATGTGGAAAAAAAGCTGTAGTATAACTGCTGCCTACACACGCTCATCGACCGAACCACTTTCACTCGATACAATTTATTATATTCCAAATCGCAAATATATTTCAATCTTTATTAGCAGTTTTCAACTAGCAACTATTTTTAATCTTAATTATCTTTTTTTTAATTTCATTTCAGAACATTTCATTCAAGAATCTAATTAGAAACTGAAATTCAAATATGGCGATAGTAAACACGTGTCGTCGTTGCCTGAAGCAGACTGTTAACTTTTGCGAAAATAATTTTTCAGCAGCACAGTTTTTCAATCGACGTCTTCACGTAGAAACAGCGAGTTTCAAAGCTGTACCTCAAGAAAAAGTAACCGCTGAACAAGATGGTGAACTGAATTTGAAAAATATCTTACACGAAAAAATTCCAATGGAACAAGAGCGGGTAAAAGCTCTTAGAAAAGAATTCGGAAATCATAAACTCGGAGAAATCACAGTTGATATGATGTATGGTGGAATGAGAGGAATCAAAGGACTTATTTGGGATGCATCGATATTGGATCCTGATGAAGGCATTCGATTCCGGGGATTTTCCATACCAGAATGCCAAAAAGTATTACCCAAAGCACCTGGTGGCAGCCAACCTCTTCCCGAAGGACTTTTCTGGCTTTTAATGACCAACGAAATACCTACAGAAGCACAAGCCAAGGCTTTATCTAAAGAATGGGCCATCAGAGCTGAACTACCTCCATATGTGGTCACATTGCTCAACAATATGCCACAAAATGTTCACCCAATGTCCCAATTTTCAAGTGCCATTACAGCTTTGAGTGCCGAGAGCAAATTTGCCAAAGCTTATTCAGATGGTGTACACAAATCGAAATATTGGGAATACATTTATGAAGACACAATGGATCTGATAGCTAAGTTGCCAATAGTTGCAGCAACTATATACAGAAATGTTTATAGAGATGGAAAAGGAATTAGTGCAATCAATGATGATAACGATTGGTCAGCCAACTTCACACAAATGTTAGGTTTCAACGATCCAGACTTCACCGAACTGATGAGACTCTACATGACTATTCACAGTGACCACGAAGGAGGCAACGTCTCTGCCCACACCGTTCATTTAGTGGGATCAGCACTTAGCGATCCATATTTATCATTTGCAGCGGGCATGAATGGTCTAGCAGGTCCTTTGCACGGATTAGCTAACCAGGAAGTCTTAATATGGTTGCTCAGGTTGCGCAAGCAAGTAGGTGAAGATGCTACTGAAGACCAGTTGCAAGAGTTCATCTGGAAAACATTGAAATCAGGTCAAGTTATACCAGGTTATGGCCATGCCGTGTTAAGGAAGACTGATCCAAGATATACTTGCCAAAGAGAGTTTGCAATGAAATATTTACCAGAAGATAAGCTGTTCCAGCTTGTTTCCAAATTGTACAAAATAGTACCACCCATTTTGACCGAATTAGGAAAAGTTAAAAACCCATGGCCCAATGTAGACGCACATTCCGGAGTTTTACTTCAACATTATGGATTAACCGAAATGAATTATTATACGGTTTTGTTTGGAGTTTCTCGAGCACTAGGAGTTTTGGCTCAATTGGTCTGGTCTCGTGCTCTAGGATTCCCAATCGAAAGACCTAAATCGTTATCGACTGATGTCCTTATGAAGATGTTAAAACCATAATTTCAAATATAGTCTGATTCATGTTAAAACAATAAGATTCCAAAGATCGATCTCATTTTCGAAATCAAAAAAGGATGCATTTTTATAAAGTGTGTTGACAAATCTTAATTGTTACATTAAGAATAAAATAATCTACAATTCCTTCATTCAAATGAATATGTGTAATCAGCAAATGATGTAGCTTCGAAAAACTCAAAATTTGTTCAAATCAATTTTCTTCAGTATGTTATTCGATTATTTATTATTTACTTCATACAGCATTATATAAAATACATTTATATAGCAATAACACATATTATAAATTAAAAAATGGCACAATTTATTTGAGAATTTCCATTTTTGTTTTCCTGTAAACTTCACAAAATTATAAATGAAAAAAAAGATTTTTTTAATTTATATTTTAAGAAATCAGTTCACATACAATATATCATGGATTTGAAAAAAGTAGACAGATTAACTTTCAATACAAAAGATATCAGATATTAAGACATATTTCATATAAATTAAATTAACATTATCAACTGTTCTTACTTTGCACTTAAGTCTAATTAAAATAAATGTTTCAACATTTACATGCTATAAAAACGTGGAACAAGTTTTGGATGATTGATTTGCTGAATTATTATTCATTTAACTTTCTTAGCAGAGCAGAGAATTTGAAAACAGTTACAAAATGAAAACAATATCCTTTATATTGTTTCAACACTTTGCAAATCATTCAAATATACAGCATTGAAAAAACATAAGCTCATTCATGAAAGTGAAAATACACAGCATTTTACCTATTGTAATATATACATATATAAACCATTTGGCATATTCGCAAATTATTTCGTTTAATTGAAAAACGTGTTATTTTTTTTTTTTTAAGTAGCAAAGACTGTTGATATTTTGCGTTAAAAAATTATTAAATCTTAACGAAACACAAATCAGTTAATAGATCAACCACAGAATGATAGTTTTCTTAATGACAGATTCTTATTTATTTAACAATAGCAAAAATTTGTATTTTTGATATAAGTATTTATCAATGTAAATCCATAAAACAACATGCAAACACAGACTTAACTTTATCGGCTAATCTTAAACTTCTATGGAACGTTATTTTGTCATATTTAATAAACTCTGATTTTCAAAGAATATACAAAGCTTATTATTTTTTACAATAAATACATTTATATTTTTTAACAATCACAGAAACTTTTATTTTAAATTACAACATTGTTAGGAGAAAGCCCCAAGTTTTATGTAAATAACATCACAAAAGAATATTTTGTTAATTATATCATGAAAATAAATAAAAATTGCATAACTATTTCGGAATGTAAGTGTATTATTATGACATTGTCATCATATTCTTGAGTGATCCAAATTATTATCATTGATTTGTCAATATCTGAATATGCTGATGAGATGAATAGGCACATTATTTTCGAAAACAAATAAAAAAAAAAACAATAATTCGAAAAAATCTGATAAACGAGACTTGAAACTTAAAAATGCCATTGCTAAATTGAAAGTTATCGATAAATGAAAATGAAAAATATTTTAATTTTCATAAAAATACATAAATATGTGCAAAAAAGAATTTTGATATCAGTCCTAATCAATTATTCGCACAAGCATAAAAAAAATATCAAAATATGACTTTCAAAGTGTACACTTCACAACGGTTTATTTTTGTAAATAAGAACACTTCTTCAAATTCTAATTGATATTGTAATCAGATTTAACGAAAAATCAAACAGCTTCAATTACTACGCCTTAATTACTAAGCACAGTTCAATCACAATCAGTGTTGATTAGAAAAAATGTAAACAATTATAAAAATAAGAACATCCAACATCTTAATTACGCGATGAAAAAATTATAAAATGCAAATTATTCAGAGAAATAACGACAAAACTGTCAGAAAGCAGATGATGATGAAATATGATGTATTTATGATACATATACATGCATGTGTTTATGTATGTGTGTATGTGTCAATGCCTTAATAAGTTTATATCATAAACATTTCATAACATTTCAACAAGATATAAAACATTCTTTTTTACATTTGAATAAAGTAATAATAGGATTATATCCTAAATGTATATTCAATTCATTGTTATCATTATAATATACACAACAAAGATATTCTTGTAAAAAGTAAATAAAAATCTTTGTAGATATGAGATTTAAGGAACTATACAAAGCTAAAATCTTGACCAGATAAAAGTCGGGCAAGATGTGTATTCAAATTTCAAAAAATACAGTATTGATTATAGCAAAACATTCCCTGTATACATATTACAATTCAAATTAATAACCTTAAGTACAATAAGTCAGTGAAAATAATCATCTAATCAAAGATGGTTCATTTATTCGAAAATAATGTAAAAAAAGTCAAACATGGCAAATTTCACAGTTCAATCACAAATATGAGGGCAATTCATAAGCCTTTTGATTAACTACTAACAATAAGATAATGCATTTTGAAAAAAAAACATGATATGTGAAACATACTCTTTAAAATATATATTTTCACATTTCATAACAACATTGAGATACTGAAAAAATGAAAGAAATGACTCAGTAGCCATATTTGCTCAATTTATTAATTAAGCGTATTGTTCGCCTAAATTGTGACTTAAATAATGAATACCTTGGCACACATCTGATATTATATTATAAACATGAATTGAATTTTTGACCATCTACATTTTTGAAAATATCAAGATCAACTTCCATCGTAGTCTTTTTTCAAAAGGAACAAAAAATTAAATAAAATTATATGCATGTCATAAAAAAATATACATAAATCAGTTAAATTTACAAAAAATTAAATAAAATAATATATGATAGTAATAACATCAAAAGGATGACTCTAGGATAAATAAAATGTCAAAGTAAATCAGATCAATTTCACAAAACTTAAAATAAAATTTAAATAAAATAACAAATATATAGAGTAAATAGTGTCATGAGAATATAAATTCAATTATTTTTTAATTCAATTAGCAAAAAAAGTCAAGGATATCAGTTGTGCGTACATATGAAAACTGTTTTCAAAATGAACATCGAAAACATAAAAGATAAAAAGGCATAAATTTGAAAATCAAATATGAAAAAATATCATTCATAAAAATACTAGAGCAAATTTTCATGACATTATTTCACATTGTAGTCGAAAAAAACGCTTATTATTTATCAGGTACTTTTCAACAAGAAAATATTTCGTGTGTGGAAAGCCTTTATAAAGAATATTAAAACAAGTAGATCCAATGAAGAAAAATAAAATAAATAGTTTGAACTAGTTGAGATTTTAGAAGGAATGATTATAAAAAATATACATATTTTCATATATTATAAATTTTCAATGATTTAAACTTATTTTTATTTATATATAATAAGTCTTAATCCTATATGTACTAAAATACATAAATTAAAAACTGAATTGTTAGCCCAATAATAGTAAACATTTCATAATTCTAAACTTACGTAATTTAAAAACTGTTCGAACACATACTGAAAATTAACAGTATTAATTCAGTCGCATTAAAAAAGTTATATAACAATTTTCAATTTCATGAAATTAATTTTAATTTCAACCGATTCTTACAAAGTAAGAAATGTTGAATATTCTTGTTGGCAATAAATTAAGTTTTTCTTTTTAAACTTTCAATTACGACAATGAAAATAAGAAATGAATACTAATATGGATTCTCAACATAACAATGTTATAATTACACAATAATAAGAAGTGGAATATAATTTTGAAAGGGAAAAAAAACAATATATTTTCTTAAAGAAATAAGAATTTATCTTATGAAAGGTTAGTAAACTACTAATTATTCTATCAATTATATTAAGATGAAATGTGTAAACAAAACTGTCAATCAGTTGTGCAATATTAGAACCTGAAAAGCGCATGTAGAAAAATTATTTTTCAACACGCAAGCGATTGATTATCATGAATATTATTTTAGGACTAGGTGCAATTTATTAATCATTACCAATGCATGATTGAAATACATATTTTCTTTAACAACAGATAACTAGAGAATCGCTTTTGAGATTGTTCAGATTGAACTCGACACAAGAGATCGAAGAAAATTCTACTATGTACATTCGCAGAGCGTATACACGTGTGGTTATTTATGCAACCATAAACATTACACCAAAGAAGCGACCCAATAATCCGATTCAGTTTACATAAATGATTTTAATATCGAACATGTGTACGAAAAGAAATCAATTGAAAATTTATTTTCAATCATATCAAAAGCTTATTCCAGTTATTTGTCAATCCAAAGACCTTTGGTATTACAAAATTAATCGGGTAAATATGAAAAATTCTAATAACAAATAAAACTTGCTACTAGTGCGGTTTCAAATAAATATAAAAAACATTCTGAAATTATTCAAGGTTGAAAAATAAAACAAAATTTTCAAGTCTTATCTAATCATTCACATATACAAATGGCAACTTGTAAATTCATACATCTTTGAAAACAAAATCTGAGCGCAATTCAACCCTCAATGGAGAATATTTAAAAAATGGCTATATTTACATTCTAATCGTTTCTAAGCGCACAATAAAAATATGAAATTAATATGAAAAAATATTTTTCACATGTATGCAAAATTGTGTAATGCCTCAACAAAATTCCAAGATTTATAGAATAAAATTAAAAATATCATTTAGATTCATAAATTAACAAAACTCATGAGTTTATATCCCTCCTAAAATAAGAAGAAGAAAAAACAAAAGGGTCATCACAGATATAGGATTCGGTACAAAAATTTATTTTTGATGCGGAAATAGTGAATGTTCACATTTGACAATGATCACTTGTTGACTACGCCTCTAAATTGAAAATAAATTAATGCACACAAATCGTACATTTGAATGAACCCTTTTCAGAAAATAATGTAAAAAATTTCATACGATCGTCATGGGGAATCGTCGAACGGAACATTACTGCGGACCTCTCGGGGCGGACGCTTGACGGGACGAACTGCCACTGCTCAGAGCCATGCGCTGCATCTGTCGGATTACGGTTGTCGCATGATAGGCCTGTTTCCATCTCGATTTGGCAAAGTTCTTCTTTAACTGTTCGGATACGGTTCCGTGAATATTTTTGTTCCTAGCAGCGTTTCCAGATATCCAGGGATGAGCCAACGCTTGTCTATAAAGACATTTATGTAAACACTCGGTCCGTCGAACGTCTACGAATATAAAAAAAAAAATGAAACTTACTTGCAAGTGAAGCGTCTTTCCACATCGACGCACATCAAATGTCGGATAAAATCTTTGGCCGAGTCGCTGATCTCGTCCCAATACGGCGAATCGAACTCGAATTCGCCTTTGAGGATCTGCGCGAAGAGGTTGGCGTCGTTTTCGTCATAGAAGGGCGGGTAACCGCAGAGCAGGATGTAGGAGATGACGCCGATGCTCCAGACGTCGACCGCCTTTCCGTAAGGCTTCTGGGCGAGAACTTCGGGAGCGACGTATCCGGGAGTCCCGCACGCGGTCGCCATGATGCCGGAATCTTCCATCTTCGAGAGGCCAAAGTCGCTTATCATGATCTTGCTGTCCTCGTCGGGACTGTAGTAGAGCAAATTTTCAGGTTTGAGATCGCGATGGACGACGCCTTGCTCGTGCATGTAGTCGACGGCTTCGAGAACTTGTCTGATGAGATGCGACGCGTCCTTCTCCGTGTACGAACCCTTCTCGACGATTCGGTCGAACAGTTCGCCGCCCGTCACTAGCTCCATCACGAGGTACACCTGGTCGAAACATAAGATTGCATTAAAAAATGTATTTTGTACATAGACGCGGTTCTCGTTCGCTTTGCAGACAATTTAGATAATTTATCGATGCGAAGGTCGAACTAAATTCTAGAAACACAATTTGGGGCTTTTAAAATATTCGTATAGAAGAGAATTTTTAGGGTTTTAAGGCGACGAAGACATTTTATTACTTGATGTAAAGAAAAAAAAATGTGATTTTGAGTGTCGTTTACGTGGGGAATTCGGGTGACCTTCGGGAGAGGAACGACGAACCTTGAACTTGTCCTCGAAAGTCTCGAGCAGCTGCACGATGTTGGGATGCGAGAGCCAAGGGCCGGAGTCGGGCGCGTTCCCCGAGTCGGGCTTGGCCTGCTTGGCGAGCTCGCTGAACCTCCTGAGCACGCGGATCTCGTTCTCGAGCGAGTCCTCCTTGCCCTTGAGCGCCTTCTTGTCGATGATCTTGACGGCGAACATGCAGCCGGGGCGGTCGCGCGACTCCGCGAGCCGCACCTCGGAGAACGCGCCCGTGCCCAGCAGCTCCTTGAGCGCGTACTTGTCCTCGATGGGCGCGTTCGAGGTGGCGACGCCGGCGCCCCCCGCGCCCGCGCCCGCCTGCGCCCCGCACCCCCCGTCGCGCCGCGTCTTCTTGCCGGCCTCGCGCTTGCCGAACAGCGGCATCGCTGACCGACCGACGACACGTCAAACGTCAGCCGCGACCCGAGACCCCCGACACCCGACACCCGACACCCTCTCTCCTTTTCCTTCGTCTTCGTCCCCTTCTCTCCCTCTCCCCTTCGAGTGGCCTTTGTCTCCCCTCTCCCCTCTCGCCTCTCGCATCCGCCTCCTCCTCTCGTTTTTCATTCAGAAAACGCTCTCACATAGGTCGGCTCCACACCGGGTCGTCTGAAAAAATGTTGAATTCGCGTCGAATCGATCGAAATAGTTTAATTTTTACGTAAACGTAGTTTATATACTTTAATATATGATATTACGTGGATTTTATTACTCAAATTATGATTTAAAGCAATCATTACGACTCTCGGCCACTATTGTTGTGCAATATTCGTGCGGATCAATTCGATACCTACACTTAATGGTTCCATTTTCTTTTATAATGTTCATAGAATGTTTCAATAACACAGAATTAACTTTTCATTTCAGATTTATAATATTTTTTGACACTAGACAAAGGAAATATCGAAACTCAATTTATACTTACCGTAGTTTAATCGTCTTCTTATGACCAAATCTTACTAATACCAAAAACACAGTGTCAAACGTCAATTCCATCTGTCAGTGTCAATTGTTTGTTTTTTCGGTGACATCATTTCACAGAAATGTCTCCGAGATCGATTTCGAAACGGCCGTTCTATTTTTTCTCAGACTAAATTCGAAAACGAAAGTATAATATTGCGGCTCGAAAATTTCCACAGATCATTCGAAAAAACTTCGAAATGACTTCAAACGTAAACGCCGAAATTCCCATCGACCAATCCTCGTTCGCTATCGGCCTCACTTTAGCGATCCTGTCGAGTTTTTTCATCGGCACTAGTTTCATAATTAAAAAAATCGGGTTGCGAAAATTATCGAATCTCGGATACGTACGCGCGGGGGCCGGAGGTTTCCGATATCTCAGAGAATGGATATGGTGGCTGGGACTCATCATAAGTATGTTTTTATCGATGAAAAACTTATTGAATATTTTATCGCAGTTTTAATTGTTTATATATTCTTTTATGAACAGTGGGAATAGGAGAAGCATTCAATTTCATCGCATATGCTTTCGCACCGGCATCTCTAGTGACACCGTTGGGCGCTCTCAGTGTTCTCGTATCTGCAATATTAGCTTCCAGATTTTTAAATGAAAAATTAAACTTTCTCGGAAAGGTGAATATATCAAATTTATATTTGATTTTCATTTCTTAATCCTCTACATATATATATATGTAAGCTGTAATATCAACTTTTATGGAATTTCCCAAAATACCTGACTAAATCTGACATCAACTTTCAAAATATCATGTATTCTTATTATTTATTTTTAATTATATACCTATCAATGTATCAGTTTATGTATTGTTGAAAAGTTTATACTCAAATTATTTTGTGATATTGTTACAGTTGGGTTGCTGTTTATGTGTTATTGGATCGACGGTTGTTGTTATCCATTCTCCAAAGAAAGAAGAAATCGAAACTCTCGCAGAGCTCCAAAGTAAATTTTTGGAACCTTTATTTTTAGCTTATTTGATATTGGTTATTTTCACTTTCTTTTCTGTAATATTTTATCTCGGACCGAAATATGGGAACCAAAATGTGATTGTGTATCTTTTGCTTTGTTCTGCAATTGGAAGTCTCACTGTAGTTTTTTGTAAAGGTTTGGGTGTTTCTTTACGAGAAACAATAACCAGAGATTCAAATGACTTCAACAATTGGCTATTTTGGATTTTGCTTATTCTCACTATTATTTGTATTACAATGCAAATGAATTATTTGAACAAATCACTAGATATTTTCAACACCAGTTTAGTCACTCCAGTTTATTATGTTATGTTCACTGTATTAGTTATAATAGCTTCGGCTATTTTATTTCAAGAGTGGCAAGACATGAGTTTTGACAATGTATTGGGTAGCATTTGTGGTTTTTTGGTAATTATAATAGGCATTCTAATGTTGAACGCTTTTAAAGACATAGACATTAGTTTTAAAGACTCATCATTCACCTTAAAACCTAAGAAAGATACTGCATTAACAAGTAACATAAATCCTGAAAATAGAACAGACTTTGCATACGGTACTTATGACAGGAATATTTAATAAATATTTTATTGCAAATCTATTTTTTCTATGAATATACATATAGCACCGAACCAAATATTTAATTTCATACTTCACTCAATATTGTATTTTGTAAAACCATTTGTATTAAATTATTTCTAAGTCATTATATTTTTATCACTAACTATATATTTAAATGTATACTAAATGATAATGTACAAATTTTTGTATCAAAGAAAATACATATGTATGTTTTTTTTGTTAAACGTTTATTTTTTCAAATACAATGATATTAATTATATAATGATAATTATTATATTGTAAGTATTATGTTCTTGGTATTAAGATAAATAGTGTTTAAGTGAAAATAAAATATTTATTTAATAAATTCATGGATCATCAGCAGCCATTGTTATTAGCAATACCTGGAAAAAATAATATTAGAATTATCAATAGGAAGATTAATCAACAAGCCAAATTTTAGTGTTTTTTGCATAATTTTCACACAATTCTAAAATGCTTATAATAATTTAAAATATAAAAAATACATAAACATATGTAACTTACATGATTATTCATGTTCAATATTGATCTTGCTGAATTTTGCTTGATTGTAAATGGTACAAATATATCTGTCAATTGATTTGTTTTAGGTGTTTCTACGATTATTCTGTCTTCTCCAATATCAAGTAGAATATCATCAGCACATAACTGGAAATAAATATATTTTTTCATCAAAAATATATCAATGTTATTTGATTTGAAATCTGATATTTTACTAACCTGATCATTTATTTTGAATTCAGCGACTAAATATTCAATTTTACCAGTAGCAGGTTCTCTAATCAACTGATAATCCATTTCATTCGTAACTTTCTTTTCAGGCTTAGTTTCTATTGGTTTCTTTGGAATTTCAGTGTTAACCGAACCGACTACTTCAATTAACGGTTTGAATGCATCGCTTTTATTAGTTGAATTAGTCACCAGCCTTTTTTGAATCTTATGCGTTTGAAGACTTCCAAAACACTTGCGGTTTTTCAAAATGACAAAGTCTAACATATCTAATAAAAACCCGTATTTGTTTTGGAGTCCTTCAAAAACAACGTTCACGAAAAAAGTGTGAAAGACTTGGCTGTTCTGAACTTTCTCAAAAAAAACTGAGTTGATTGCTACATCGTAGACGGTTGAAGGTTGGCCAGATTTGTCTTTCTCAATTCGAGCCTCACCAATACTCATTGGCATACGATAGTTTGATGGTTCGTCAGAGCTCAGTATCTCAACGAGTTCATTTTCGCTTATTTCTTCAGGTGGAGGAATTGCATCTGTATGACATATGTTTATGAAAATTTTTTTGTTCTTATCGGGAATTTTCGTTTTTATACACATTCCTAAAAATATTTTGTTGTAAATCGTTAAAACTCGAATGAAAAATGAATTTGATCTATAATCTGTGACAATACCTGGTAGAGGCTGCACGATTGAAACATTCGTACTAGGAGAGGGAAATAAATTTTTCAAATCATCCTCAAGAGTAGTATCCTGTAAAAAAAACTCATATTGAAAACTGTGCTATTCATTTAATTCATACACATATCCTTACTATACCAAAGGGTAGTTTTAAATAGCCATTAAATCGCTAGTTTCAAACCGAGCCAAAAACCTAACCTAAAACTTATTCAAACTTGTCTAGTATCGTGCCGGACAAATAGGTGCATAAATACATAAAAAAAAACTTTTTCATGACGATTTAACCAATAATCAAAATTTTGATCCTAGGTAAACTATTGAAACATTTCTAATGAATATTGAACAATGTTATTAAAAATCCATATATTTTGATGCATAAATGTATATTTTAAGTGTACCTTGACAATCGTCATATTTTTTTCGATAATTGATGGATCAACATCTAAAAATATTGATGGATTTTTATTTTTTAACGGCATCGTGAATCAATCGACTTGAACGAAAGCCGATAACACACAACAAACGCGCTGTCAAATTGACGGACTGCCAACATTATCGTATGATAACGTTACCAACCTGAGAATAATAGTAATAAAAACTTTTTTTTTCAAAAGATAGAATAGGACTACATATTTGATTCCTATGCTTGATCCCACCACTATTCCAGAAAAACTAAAAACGATACATTATTTTCTTTTGTCAGCGTTGGAAGACTATGATATAATGGTGAATGTCTACAATGGGACCAGCAGATTACATATTTGATTTTTGACATTGTTTAAACAAAAAGTACATGACTTTTCATTTTAATTCATCGATCTTCTCTTAAAGTTTTAGTTAGAACCGCCCCCCTCCCCCCCCTCCCTTTGTTGAACACGAAGTAGAGAAACTTGATTGCGTTCTATAAAGCTAAAAATCTTCAAACTGTTTCAGATGTGTCTATATCAAGTAAATTTAATTATAATACGATACGTGGCTCAGAGCGTGAGCGGTTGGTTAATAATCTGCAGGCGCGGGTTCGATTCCCGAGTCGAGTCTGAAAATTTCAAGCATCGTTAGCGTATTTATAATATAGATTCTAGTGAATTGAAACTATTTTTATCGGAATGTGGATTTCAGAAGTGAAAAGCAAAAGGAGGGATTTTGCGTTCCTAAGTCCTTTAATTTTATAAGAATTTAGATTTTTAAGATTGATCGAGATTTCATAAATTTTATGACTGGATATAACATCTATCCCATATGATTGCGGTGGTTATCAAACAGAAATTATCCGAAAATGTTCGGTAATTTTGAGATAAAATAAAATAATAATAAACTTACGAAATAATAATTAAAAAAAAAAACATTTTTATTTTATATTTTCAATAATTTCCCTTGTCGATCTACTTTATAGTTCATCTTCGTGTGTTAAATTTTAAATAAAACAATTGGGAACATTGATGCATATGAAATACATACATGACTTATTGTTAATATATTCAAATGTAATAGCAACAACGATACGTAATAATAATGATTTTTATTATAAGAGATACCTATTAAAAGTAAATCAAAATCTAATTTAGAAATAAAGATTGCTCTAAGCTTCAATTTTTCATAAATTTGATAACGCTGTAGGTGCATCTCGAATATTTCATATATGGGTACATACTCCAAAAGTTATCATTAAAATCATTTTTATTTATCATTAGTGTGAAATAAAGCGTTGATTGTAAATTGCATAAATTGATATTTAGTCATAATTGAAGTTTTATGGCGCCGAAAACAAATTAACACAAAAATTTCAACGGTTGTCTATAAATTATTTACCATCACTTTAAGTTTTTAAACAAATAGATTTAATTAATATGAATTTTAACGCATTCAAGGTCAATGAAAGTTACTGAATGACATTGACTTAGATTGAGGCTTATAGAATGAAATCGTGACCAAATTTTCAAATCAGTTCGAAAGTATTGAACCTTTATAAAGACATCAATTTGATATCTTAGAATGAAACATATCTGTAATTAAAAATCCAAATTTTATTGTAATGATGATATATAAATTCTACATGTTCATATTCATTATTTTTTGTAATAAAGCATGATTTTTTTTTTTCAAATAATGTTTATTAATATTGATAAAATTTAAAATTAAATCACTATAACTACTAAAATAACGAAATTGCAAATTTCAACATTCTATTATTTCATTCAAATTTTTACAATGCTGATTGAAAATCGATGTCATGATTGATTTATCCTTCAGCCATATAACCATTTCGCAAATAACATATCATTAATTTTCACCATAAACGCAAGATAATTTCATCAAATATCAGCTCCCTCGTTTTAATTCTCTGAAAATTCATTTCTACACAAAATTTCCCGCTTAATTTATTCAAACTCTAATACGATTCCGAAAAACTGTTCTTACCATTTTTATCTTTCAATCTACATATTCGAAAGCTCATTTAATCTACGTTTTCTTAAAATTAATTATTTGCATTTGAATTTTGACCGCATATACGACATTCGAAAGTTTTCACGAAAACAACATGAACGTATATTTTCCAAAACTGAAATAATATATATGAGCTCTTAAATACTATAAAGAATAACCATAAAAGTTTGCCAATTGATAAAGTCCATTACATGACTGTTCGATTACATTTCCTTTCACTATCACCGAGAAAAACAATATCGCTACCACACACATTGTGCAAATCCGAAAAAAAAACTAGAAGTTTGAGTTACTATGTATTTATATTGATTCTTATTTAACCCAAAGCGCATTACTAATGAAATTAAGCGATATAATAAAGAACTGATCGATGATAAATCGAAAATATCGACATGTGCATGCGAAACGAAAGAAAGTCGAAATGGCCGCCAGAAGACCGGGTCTGTCCTCCACTACCAGTGATGTATCTTCAAAACACCGTAGAAGTTCTGTTTTAAGACTCATTAAGAAAAATATTTATTTATATTTTCATGTCATTGATAACTGTGCAATGCAGATAATTAATAAATTTCTTCAATACTAATAGTTTGTTATAAATCGAAAGATTGGAGTGATCATTTGGTGATTTTAAATTTGAAATTGCTGCTTTTACGATAAATAATAAACTTGCAACTTTCAACATAGGTTATAACATAAGTACATTATACAATTTAAGTGAAAGCCATTTGCTTATATGTACATATATCTACATTTCGAATACGCTAGAATCTATTTTTTTAACAGGAATCTACACGAACTAAGAATCTTATATGATTCTTATTAAAAAAAATTACTTGGAGCGAAGCTGAATCAAAGTAACTCGAAAAGGTGATTTCTCTAAATATCTACTTCCTAACTAACTTTGATATCGAACCATATATATTAATGATAAATTCTATACCTGCATTGAATATATGAAGATAATTAAATTATCTGAAAATTTAAATACTGAATTTATGTATTACAATCGAGAGTAATCTTCAGATTTGCAACCTGTTTTTAAGCTAATGATCCCAAAGATTATGATCATATTCAATCTTAAAATCAACTACGTCCCAACCTATAGAACATATGATGCAACTCTTTGGATTACAAAATTTGATTCACCATAAAAATCCCATATCTACGGTGGATGTAGTCATAGAGAAAAATCGACTAACTGCCTATAGACATCAATAGAGCTACATTAAATGTAAAATAACGACTGAAAAGACCAAGGGGTACGAGTGACTCCGCGGTGATTTCGAGAAAAGCACGCTCAAAGTCAAAGTCAAAAAAGGAGGAGGTCGAGTGATTTGATGATATATCTTAGCACACGTTTCAAATTCGCTTATATTATTATTTTGCTACCAAATATATGAGCGTGCATATAAGCGATTCCTGTGCATAACTTTATTTTAGCAAAATGTCACTTGTTTAATTTGGCCATTTCAGTCGTCATTTGAAATCAGTCTTGTAGACTTCATGGAGCATTTTTATATTAGAGGGCTTTCGATTCTCGAAGGCTTGCATCCTCAATTAATCAGAGTCGCCTCTGTCCACCGTCCGTGGTCCCGGACGAGAATCGAGCAGCTAGCAAACAACAAACGAGTCGTCTCCGACTCCGCCTCGACTCCAGTAGTCGTCGGCGAGTGAAAGGCGGAGCACACCTCGACGACGAGCCCCCGACTCCGTGAAATAAGCGCCAGCAAGGCTTTCAACGATGGCCGCCGCCACGACGCGGACAGCCCTCGCAATATGCGCCCTCATAATGGCCGGTAAAAGCTCGTGGAACTCCTCCGATGAGCTGGAAAAAGCTCTCTTCTCTTAGGGCCGGTTTCCGTGATGACTTCTCGGGTTTCTGGAGACGTGACGGAATGTTTACCCGCCAGCCGGTGCGGGAAAGCGACGCGCCAAAATATGAAGGTCAAAAAGAAACTCGGACGAACGAAAAGAGAGATCAGCCAATTAAATTAAATAATACGGCTTTTTTTATCTCTGTGCGTATTGTGCATATAATATTATATGTGTGTATAATACAATTTCACTTCGACTGCCGCGTTCGCCTCTTTAGGTAACCGGAGGAGAATGCGACTCGTGCGAAACGCTCGCTTTTTTTATTTGTTCGTTCGAATCAGACTCCAGGAAGTGTTTTCCTAGTGTTATGGAGATTTTTCTCTATGTCCCTAGACGATCGATAATATTATTTGCTTTAATATTGAGCGCATTGGTCGACTTGCAGCGTATTGAAGTGTACTTTCAATATTGATAGAAATTTATATTTTCTGACAATATTTAAGAATCGTTTGAATGTTTAAGTTTATTGTTAATGTTTTCTTCAATTTAAAGTTAAATTTTAAAATTTTCTATCAATATTTTATATAGGTCCCATATTTATTAGTATCAATGCTGAAAATTCAAATGAAATTGAAAGCATTTCGAAATTTGCGACAAAATGACCCTAAAATCTTCGACTAAACTGCATCAATTTATTTAGAATAAACATTGAAAATTTGAGTCAATATTCAGATTTATGTACCATTGATCGTCAAAAATTTATCTATAAAAAAAAAACCAACAACGATACCCTCAACTAGGTACTGTAAAGTTCGGAAAAATATCAAATTCGTCGGAAAAGTCGCGTTTTCACTTTTTTTACGAATTTCTTTTTCGTGTTTACGAACTTTTCGCGATCGGTTCGATACTGAATGGCGATCGACACACTCGACCGGTTTTCGAGAAAATTTTCGTTTCGTTTTGTTCGATCGAGTTTGTTTTTCGACATGAGTGTTTCTTGTTTCGTTTTTCCTTAGGATTTTATTTATGAAATAAAATCGTATCTTATTTATATTCACAACACTTTAAGATATTTATTTCTTTTCGGATAGAATCTGTATGGTAATATATAATATGATCGTTTATGTGATTATTACGGAGTTGACGATTTATTTATTCATCACTTTCGCATAACCGGATTCTCGATTGATTCATTTGGTCAGGTTACAAATACAATATTTAGAATTTCATTTCGATTATTGCGTAAATTGAACTTATATTACATGTACAATATTTATGCATATGAAACTAAATTGACGAATTTCAGAACTATTTACAACAAATTCGGTTATTGAAAGAAAACCTGTTTGAATCACATATTTTCATGAGAAATATTGAAAGTTCAAATCAAATGGTTATTTTGCTTTCAACTGAAAAAATATTGGATTATAATATTTTACTGATTTCAGCATACGGGCAAGTCGATCAGAAAAAAGGAAAAGCAGATGACAAGAAAACAGAAGACTTTTTATGTCCAGAAGGTGTTGGTAACGGAAACTTCGCCGATCCAGCAACTTGCAGAAGATTTTACCAGGTGAATTTTAATTTTTATTTCTAAAAATGGTTTAAAAAAATTGAAAACAACCTTTTATTTTATTTCTTGTAGTGTGTAGATGGCTTTCCTTATTTGAATCGTTGTCCATCTGGACTTCATTTTGATGATATCAGTAAATTCTGCACGTTTAAAAATGAAGCTAGATGTGGACCAATTGCATCAAGTAAGTGACATTTTTTTTTTAAGGTTCGCTTCAAGTACAATTATTGTATTATATTATTGAACATGAAATGGAATCCTTTATTGATTATACATTAATATGAAATATTGTTTAATCTTCGTAATTTTTTAAAAGCTCCACCACCAGCCACTGAAGCGGCTGTAGATTTGGCCAAAAAATGTGATCCTGAAAATTGTTCCTTGCCTTACTGTTTTTGTTCCAAGGATGGAACGTTGATTCCAGGAGGTTTAGAACCCGAAAAGGTATATTTTTACAAATCTATGCAAAAACTTTCAAACTTATTTACCATTACCAATCATTCAATTTCAGACACCTCAAATGATCATTCTCACATTCGACGGAGCTGTTAATTTGAATAATTATGATTTGTACAAAAAAGTATTCAACGGTCGCATTAAAAATGCTAATGGTTGCCCCATTAAAGGAACATTCTTTGTGGCTCATGAATACAGGTGATTTTGTCATTTATTATTTATTAATGTATTAATTGAACACATATATTGATCGTATCAATTGTTTTCAGCAACTATGCACAAATTCAATCTTTAGCCCATGATGGTCATGAAGTGAGTGTACCTATTCAAATATTTTTAATTATTCGAAAAAAATTACCTATCAATTTTTTTGTTCATTTTACAGATAGCCACCGAAACTGTTTCGTTGCAACAAGGTTTACAAGACAAAGGCTACGAAGAATGGGCAGGAGAAATGATAGGCATGAGAGAAATTCTTAGAATATTCGCTAACATATCACGAAGTGATATCGTTGGCATGAGAGCACCGTTCCTTAAACCTGGAAGAAATACACAATATAAAGTAATTTCTTCTCTTTTATGATATTGTAATTTCAATGTTTTCTGAATACATAGGTATATCATGTTTGTTTTCAAGGTATTGGAAGATTTCGGATACATTTATGATAGTTCAGTTGGAGCTCCTCCATCACCAGTTCCAGTATGGCCTTATACATTAGACTACAAAATTTCTCATGAATGCAAGTCAGGGACGTGTCCTACCAGATCTTTCCCAGGTTCTTAAATTCATTAACAATTATTTTCAATCGCTACACTGAACATAAACATTGATTTTATTCATTTCAATGATTATAGGTATTTGGGAAGTACCATTAAATGCTCATTATATTGAAAGTTATGAAGGTGGTCATTGTCCATATCTAGATCAATGCGTTTTGCATAATCATGATCCTGATGAAGTGAGTGTTGAATTATCATATGAACCTGATAAAAATCAGTCATGAAGGTTATAATATATAAACTCGTTGCATATTGAAGGTTTTAGAATGGCTACAAGAAGACTTCAGTAGGTATTACGATCAAAATCGAGCCCCTTACATGATGCCATTCCACACAAACTGGTTCCAAATTAAAGAGTTAGAAAGAGGATTACACAAATTTTTAGAATGGGTTTCTGATTTGTGAGTACATACATACCTACTAGATTATTATATTTACATTGCTAAAAATTAGTCATTCAAATATTTTTGATTTTGTATAGACCTGATGTCTGGTTTGTGACAATGACACAAGCTTTAACTTGGATGACAGATCCAAAGCCCACAAATCAACTTAACAACTTTGAAGCATGGAAATGTGATCGTAAAGACAATGTGCCACCAGCACCTTGCAAAAATACAAACAAATGTGCATTATCATTTAAAACTGCAGAATCAAACTTCACAGACACAAGATACATGGAGACATGCAGAGATTGCCCTAATCAGTAAGTATTTTGTTTCTAATTTACATTATCCTGTGCAATATGAAAAAAAAATGTGATTATCCTTTTTTTTTAGATATCCCTGGCTTGGTGATTCTGGAGGATCAGGAATACCAGGGAAGGATAATTATATTCCAGATAATTTAAGGAAATAACTGTCCAAGTGTAATATTACAACTTATTACAGAGTCATTCGTTTTTTACCAAAGTTGCTAGAATCTGGATGTATAATAATTGTATAATTGTACAAAATTTTAATAAATACTTCAAAAATTTTCAATATGTTTTTCAAACTTCTATTATATGACGACTGGATTTCACAAAGCGCCCTTGTACCTTTTTTAATGATATTAAGTTTAAAAAATGATTCTATATATGACTCAATTTCGATAAAAAAAGGTCGCTTGTGCACTTTATGAAATTTAGTCTTCAAATTCGTTGAAATTTAATCAAAGTTGTGAAAACTTTATATATTAGATCCATAATATCGAAGCAAAAGATGTGATTCTGATTGAAATTACAACAGGATTGGACGTGATTATAATATAATTGGAAAAAATATTGAATGTTTACAGTAAAAATGAATTTTATTATTTAGATTTCATCTTGTACAACAGTAGTTTTTTCAGAAACATACAATCCGTCAAGGAACTTTCTGATATCCTTATCTTTAACTGATGTAGATTGTTGTATCAAAGCGGCAGATCGCGATACATCCTCCAAAGAATTACCTTCCAAAATTAATTCGTCCTTCTGTTTGGGCGAGTTGATAACTGTCACTCCCTTTGCCATCTTCACACGTCTAATGTACTGTTCGCCCAAGAAGTTTCTGATTTCAATAACTGAGTTATTATCAGTAGTGACACAATTGATGGGGAAATGAGCATATACTGCACGCATTTTGTATTGGAAGCCTTTAGTTACTCCTGAAAGAATCGATATTTAATTAATATAATTAAAAATTAAAAACATTAAACATTCTTAATATTAAAAAATACTACCTTTGATCATGTTTTCAATATGGGAGCACACTGTCCTGACAGCAGCTAATTCGCTCTTGGTTCCAAACCATTTTTCCACTTTCAACACACGAGGGCTCAACATGCGAATATCCAAAGCAAGATGTTTGAACGAACGTTTCAGGACTCCCCGGGGTCCTTTGACCGTCACCAGACGTGACTTAACTGTCACGGTGAGGTCCTTAGGGATCTTCACAGTTTGATTCGAAACGATTTGTTTCATGATGCCCTGAAAAATCCAAGTCAATTCATTACAAACATAGAAAATTAAGCATTCATTTGATGTAATAGAAATGCAAGTAGATTTATATACAATATTTTTTAGCTGCGAGTCGAAATTTAAAAAAAAAAGTACTCAGGGAGATAATTTCAATCACCAGTTAACGATTCAATGGTCTGTTAAGTATTATTTCTTAAACAGTTAAAACCGACGATTGCTAATAATCTGGGAAAAACGTGTTTTTAGAAAACTAAATACTATTTGCAAAACTTAATTTAGAAACTTAAGAGAACTCTGGGTAACAAGTTGCTGAAATCAAAACCACAATTTTCCCTATCAAATGACATTTCAAATGTCAAATGGTAATTTTGACATAACTTGAAATATCGATTTATACAGTAGGGTTAAAACGTGATATTGAATTAAAATCTTGAAATTGTTAAAACGGATAGTCAAACCATCATATAGTCAATCGGCATATTTCTATCGACTAACCTAAAAATGTCAATTTTACTGAAAAACATATCAATTTGATGTTCCCATCAATATCGAAAGAACAAAATATAAATACTTTAAAGCCACGTTAGAATATAACAACAAATAAAAGATGAAATCCTAACGAATGGTTATGTTTTGAGGTTGACAACAAACTTTCAACGTGAGAAAGTCTTCGACAATATCGAATCATCGACGAGCGAATAATACACAAAAGTCTAAAAAATCGTATGGAGATTCGATAAAACGAAAAATAAAGGCTTGATGGACGTTCAATTTACCGATTTATCCGGATTCGCAAGTCAAAAAGACTCGCCCCGTCGACACAAGGCATAAAAGACCAGAAAAAGAATGACAGTCGCGTATTAAAGCAAACTCTTTCCGACCATGACAAATGATGATTTTATTTTTTGTGTGAAAGTTATAATTTGTAAATCTATAGTATATTTCTAACTAAAAAATAATTAAAATAATGATAAAAATTTTTTTTTGATTCCATTGAATTAAGTTTTGTATTTAATTTTGATTTTTTTCGTGACATTAAAAAAATCAAAGATATAAATATTTTTTCTGTTGGTTTTTCAGTAAACACACCTTGTAGATTTTTGATGTGATGTTTATTTTCGAATTTTCATTTGGAAAATGTAATATTATATCTTTAGAATAAATATTTACCTACCTATTATTTTCATATTCTGATTGTGAGCTTCAATTTCGTGAATGTTTCATTATAACTTGTTTTTTATAAAATACAGATACAAATCTATGTTATAAAAAAGTTAACTCTTTACCTATACCTACCCAAACAATCAAATGGTTTTCTGAAAATTCTTTTCAGTTGAATTATTCGTACGAAGAAAAAAAATATATCAATACATTTTTAGTTGTTACCTAGGTGCCTGCATTTATAATCTTACATGTTATTTATTGATTTAAAAATCTGCCCTCAAACAATAACTTTTTAACACAACTAAAATATTCAATCGCATCATTCTTTCAATATTTTATTGTTTCTCCGAACAGTTCCCGAATTTCTCAATCACCACCATATCTCGGTTATGTGGCAGCACTAGCAATAGATACTGGATGTCGAGCACTCGGTTTCAAATCGTTCTATAGATCGCACGTGATTTTCGTTTAAATTTCCACGATTACAATTTCGTTTCCAACTGTCTCACTTTCGATTTTCACCCTCACAGCAGTTTCATTATATAATAATTAAAATTTGGGTATGTTTGATTTTATTTTTATTTTTTTAATTCTGAATATATGACGAGTATGCATACATTATTATGTTTTTACCCTTTTAAATAACAGATTTAACATATATGAAAATAGAATAAAAACTTCCCTTTAAATTTGATTAAATTTTCGTTTTTCAAATGAAAATGTAATACATATTGTGTTCATTTGCAAATTGTACAAATTCCACGTTTCTCATATTTCACGAGTCGCACCTAGTTTTCAAAATTTATCTTATTGAATTTTCCTGTATATGTAGCATAAAAAATTTCTAATTCAAGTTGGATAATTTCCATTTCAATTCAAATAATTTAAGAACTGAATTGATTCATTTTTCACAAAATATGTACCTACCATCAGGTGTATATCTGAATTATCCTTAAACGATTTGATTTTATTTCTCAAAATGCTTATGCAAATTTCACTTGAAACGACAATTATTTAACTCGAAGTTGAAACCCATGGTGTAATATTTGAAAAGCTTTCGATTTGGAATATATTATCTGGAAAGTGTTACGAAGGATGAATTGTATTATAATTGATCTTTTTTAAGAAATATCTTTTCTTATGGCGAAATTTCTTTTCTTCTCGCGAATTTTCTTTTCTTCTTACGAATTTTCTTTTATTGCGCATTTGTCTTTCATTTTTTATAATTCGATTATTCATTTCAATTCAATGAAATCATTATTGCACCATATACATTTTTCACCACCAATTTTTTTTTCTTCGAAAACGAAACATCCTACTTGTACCCATACCTAAGTGAAAACAGATAACTTATCCGTTCCAACCAAACTTTATCTTCGAAACAAACGATAAAACCTAGAATAAATATATCGGATACCGTGATAAATAGCATGCACATGTATTATATTTATGGTATTTAACATACATCCATATCAAGTGAATTGGAGATGTTTACTCAGCGTTGGCGCATATCATATTGCCGGCGTCTTTTGTTCAGTTTTGCGAACTCAGATTAATAAAATCTATTCAATAGAAAATGAAATGTGATATTCGATAGGGAAAACAATGATGCATACAATTTGCATACGACGTCGCATTTGAGCGAACTTTATTTGTAACACAATTTGAATTATTGCTTCGTCTTCATCAGCATGTTTTTCATTTTTTTTTAATTTGCGAAATATTGCAATGTTGCGAGTCTTTTTTCATACAAATCTAATGTAGGACTTTGGATTTTAAAATATTTCATAAGAATTGGAAAACCTTTCGTTATATTTTATCATCTAGATGCAATTTATGTTTTCTATAAATTACGTTGCTGAAATTAAAACGCTGACTATAGACTCTCTGCAATTTTTTACTTGGCTTGGGGTTCATATATAATGAAATAAAATCATTTCGATTTAGGTACTTACCTATTATACATTTGTATAGTACTTAGGTATAATGAGTAAAATGTGTTAAATACATTTTAAAAAATTTCTTCCGATTATTTCAACCGATTTAACTGTGCCGTTAAAAAAACTCATTTTGATTAATTTACTCACCTGTAAAATCGATGGAATTTTCATCGATTAAAATATGATTACAGCAACTCTTTCATAATGACGCGCCGATATTCCTTATCTTTCGCTTGCCGGATTAAGCCGGTCCTGCTATATATTTATTTTGACTGATATATTTTAAAATATATATGACAATATCATATCTTATCACTTGAACTAACCCTTTTTTTTCAAATACAAATAAAAATAACACCTTAAGTGAATTCCAAGTCGAAGAATCGATCATATGTATAGCTCATCGTGTTTGCAAAGTATAGGGAAAAACGAGGGAATAGCATTCACTGGCAATGAGTAATTGTGCTCACCTCTATATCTTTACAATCAAGTGGGTAGATGAGTAAGAAGCGAAGCGAAATGTCGTAGAAATTACGAGTATAATCGAACAATTTTTGATAAGTTTTCATTAATCCGCTCGCAAGAAGACGAAAAGGTATATGTGTGTGTGTTCATTTTCCATAGTATCGATGTAATTTTGAGTCAACTATGACTATTATTAATTAAAGTAATTATCTGATGGATTAAATGATATATTTAGATGAAATTTGACCGATTTAAAACATATTTCCGTTTTGACATGTTGAGTTTAATAAAAAAAAAAACAATTTGAATACGAATGCTTAAAACTCAATTTATTAGTTATCAATCTTCAGTTAGATATAGGTACAATTAGGATGTTTAGTTTTTGAAGATAAAAAATATTTGTTGGTAGTGAATGTACATAATATATATGATGCAATAATGAATTTAGAATTGAAATACATAGATATGATTTAATATCGAATTTAAGAAACTAGGGTTAAATATTCAATAAAAGAAAAGAAAATTCTCAAAAAAAGATCAATTATCATACAATACATTCCTCGTATGTCGTTACACTAAAATGGTAGAGAAATTCACCAGGTACAGTTCACGAAAAAAAAAGTGGAAAAGTGCAAAAATTGCCTATTTGAAGTTGATAAAACTACGGAAAAACGTCCCGTTTCGGCCATAACTCCGTACTAAAAACGTACTAAAGCCTTTATGTTTTGATTCCTAAATGAGTAAAATCTCTGCTTCAAGTCTTTAGAAGGTTTTAATGATTTATATTTTTTTAATATTTAATTATGGTACTGTTTTATATGAAATTCGCTAATTTTGTATGTGTTGAACATTTCAATGCCCATTAGTGTGAAGAAAAAATGATATATAATATGTATAATATATATATAATAGTACCTAAGTTAGAAAAAAACTAGTATTTGCCAATAGTTTAGGTTTGGTTTGTTTTGATTCGAATTATATCGGTCTTTGAAACCCTATCTCGTATTATGGCTAATACTAATGACGCAGAAAAATGTTTTTTTTTTAAAAACTCAATTATAAGTTACTAATTGTGAAATTTTCATACATTTTTTGATGAAATATTGATAATCGAATAGTTACACTATTGTTATTTTCTCCAAATTTCAAAATGAAGTTTTAAATAGAATGGAATAAACAAAAATTCCCTTAAGTGATTTTGATTTCTCCATTTTCCCCTGACTAATGATACCTATGCAATCACCGCTATGTAACCGTAGGTATCATTTAAAACAAAAAAAAAAATAGCAAATGATATATGTACAATAAAAAAATTACATCGGGATTTTTAATGATTTCGACGAAAACCTCATTGTTTTAGATTTGTTTCCTTCTTTTACTCTAATTATAATAAAGAGATGAATCCCGACGAAAAATCCAGGGGTAGAGGTCGATCTAGAGGAGTAATTAGATCGCAACCTGAAAATAATATGAATAGAGGTAGAGGAGGAGGAGGGAGAGGTGTAGGAGGAAGAGATGGAGGAGGAAACGGTGGAGGAGATAACGGTGGTGGAGATAGTGGAAGGATAGATTCTGGAAATCCATGGAATCGCCTAGTGACTGCAAACCCAGAAGCATCTAGACCTTCCAGTTCAGCAGAACAAGAAGTCACTTATTCTAGAACATATGAAAAACGTCCTCCACAAAAATCAGGTGATTTATTCACAATCATCTTTTCTAGAATCTGGCTTATTTTTAACTATGCAATTCTATGCTAAAAACATTATATACCTACTCCGATTCAATCCTACAAAAAAAAAAAAATGACGAGATTTTCGAAAGCTTAATTCACACCTAACTTATTTGTTTGATTTATTGCAATCTAACAACTTAATTACAGCAACCTAAGCTTAGAACAACATAATCTAACCCATTCTAACCATCAAATCTGTAGCTGTGAGACTTCATGTTTAATGTTTCACATTTCTATGTTATTAAACTTCAGGACTTTCTACTGGCGGTAGAGGTGGTGGTCGCATAAATAAAGCACAGTTACAATTACAAAATTCGATTTCTACAAGACCACTTGGTTTTGATGAAAAAAGGGGTAAAATCAATCTTATACTATTGATTTTTAATATTTTTGGTTGTATTTTATTATTTTTCTTTATATATTTTCAGGTGAGTTGGGAACACCCGTGAAAGTCACATCTAATTACTTTAAGCTCCTGACTCATCCTAAATGGACTATATATCAGTATAGAGTTGACATATCTCCAGAAGAAGATAGAACAGCAATACGCAGATCCCTGTTAAGAGATCACAAAAAAAGTCTGAAGGGGTTAGATATAATGAAATATTTACATGATCAACAGCACGATGATGTTTAATTTGTTTAAAACATCATTTTCCAAGCATTCCAAGTATATAGTACGATAAATACAAAACCACAAAACCATAATCTTTGCTTTCTATCACTGATTTGGACATTCAAAAACACTGCAATTGAATATATAATACCTACATATTTTTCTTAAGTTTTTTTTTATTTAAATTATTTCCTGAAAAAAAAACTAAACATATGCTTTTAATCTTTTCAAAATTTTAAATGTTTTAGGGCCGGTCGTTTCATAGCATTAGTTAACTCTAACCATAGAGTTACAGTTAGTCCTCTGACTGTGAACTATCAAAAATCTGCAGAAGAGGGACGTATTTTTGACAGTTCTTGGCTGAAGGACTGACTTTAATTCTATGGTTAGTTAACTAAAGCAGTGAAAAGATCAGACTTTTGACATTTATTTTTTCTACAGTTACATCTTCGACGGAACGGTGATGTACACTCCATTTAGATTGAATCCAGATCCCATGACTCTTTATTCAAGACAGGCTGATGGATCTACAGCAACTATCACTGTGAAGGTACAGCATATTAACTTATGTGCCACATAAAGTTATAACTTCGTTATGTTTTACACTACGTCAGGCTTTCCTAATATTGGATAAATCAAACAATCCTGCATATGTTGACTATGTTTCTCGATATCAAATTTCAACACTTTTGCCTGTCATTTTTAATATAAAAAAATGAAGGATTGCTCAATTTATCCAATTTAAAGAACACGTGACAAAATTATATCCCTTTACCTTAATTTAACCTTATATATCTAAATAAGGGTAAGACTTTACATTCATATGCTGTTTATGGTGAATAATTAAAAATACCTATTATATAAATCATAATATACCTACCTACCTAGTAAAAAGTTTGATGCATGTATGATAAAAATTGAAAAAAAAACAATGAAAACTCTATTTACAGCACGTAGGGGAAGTGGGACATGGAGATTATGTATACTTACAAGTGTTCAATATCATCATGAGAAAATGTTACTCCACTCTCAATTTGCAATTACTGGGTCGAGATTTTTTCGATCAAGATGCACGAGTAATAAGCTCATTTTGTAAATTTAATTTTATCTGCATTATCTATTTTCATGCAATTCTGATTTCATAATATATAGATTGATATCCGGGAACATAAAATACAAATATGGCCTGGTTACAAAACTACAATTGCACAGCATGATGATGGAATACTTATGGTGTCAGAAATTGCAAATAAGGTCGTCAGGACTGATACAGTTTTAGATAATATTATTGCATCACGACAAAAAAATGGAGATAACTACAAAAATGTTTTTGGCAAAGAAATATGTGGTTGGTATTTTATATTTTAACTGTATCGTGAACCACGGGAAGATTATTTTCCAAAGGAAGAATCGATCGATCAATAATAAAAATTAAGAATAGAATTCTCTTGTAATTTTAATAACAGAATGGCAGCACTGAAAATATTATACATATTGAAAATATTTAATATTAAATATACCTACCTATTATCTTGAAAATATGCTGAATATCTGAATATGAACGATTTCAAAATATAAGTTGAAACAATATACAATTTCGGTCAGCAAAGTAAAAGAAGGTGTGATTTCAGTCATCACCACTTCCAAAGCGATTTTTTTAGATTTTTCGACATAATTTTAAAAATATATGTATGTTTCTTAAGTCTGGCAACTGCTGAATTCGATTAAGTGTTACTTCTCATTAAGAAAAAATCTTTTTGCACACTGTCGTTCTTTAAAAGTTTTTGTATGGTTTTTCAAACTATTATTTTACCTAGTAATGGTTCCGCAGTAAACACCGGTTGGGTTATAAAAATGATTCTTTTATATTTATTTATCATATAAAAATGATCCTAAATATGTATAATTTAATAAACATTTTTTACATTTATACTGCAGCATTATTTATACTCATGAAAGGATTAATAGTATCCTACGAATTTATACCATAACCATATACCTATATACATATGGGTCATTTTACATATTTAAGTTTATATAATATATTAATATACAAAATAAAATAATTTTTAATCATTTAATATCAGTTGAAACTTTTAAATTTGTGACTTTTTTTTCAGGTCAAGTAATTTTAACTACCTATAACAATAAAACTTATAGAGTTGATGATATAGATTGGAAAAATGACCCCACAAAGACATTCCAGAAAGATGGTGAACAAATGTCGTATATTGATTACTACCGTCAAGTGAGTACAGACATGCAGGTTTTTTACTTCAAGTCAAATAACTTCCATTTTGAGTCAAAATTTAATCTAAACAATTTTAAAATGATTTGGATAGTAGCATGCGCATAAAGGTTTAATTCAATTTTCAAAGTATTAAACATGAACTGAAAAACCTACCTACCTATATGACATGAATGGAAGCTAACTGGGGCATGTGCAGTGGTATCTGTATAATAGAAGAATGGGTGATAAAATAATACATGTATCTCAGCACAGGTTCTGAAATTGTTTACATCCTTTTGCCACTATATACCTACCTACATGAATATGTTCAAACCCGACATCCACATGTAATTTAATTTCGATAAAAAATTCACACACCCCAGTTGGCTTCCACACAAATCATATATTATGATAGGATGTGTGTACATATGAATTAGATATTAGGTTACCATAATTCATATCACACATAAGTAAAACATCATGTATGAATCTTAATTGAACCTATATTTCATTTATTTAAATCTAAAAAACTAGATAAATAATAGGTGTGTATACGTATAGGTATTATATAATTTTTTTTAATGATTTTAGAAATATAACATTACAATAACTGATTATTCCCAACCCCTTTTGGTGTCTCTTGCTAAGCAAAAAGATAGACGAAGAGGATGTGACGAAACAATTTATCTTATACCGCAATTTTGTAAAATGACCGGCCTAACAGATAAAATGCGTGGTGATTTCCGCTTAATGAGAGCCATATCATCACACACAAGAGTGATCCCCGAAGTAAGACTACAAAAACTCTTAACTTTCAATAGAAGATTGTTAACATCAAGAGAATGTTGCGAAGTAAGTAGATTTTTCTATCATAATATGTATAGGTATTTTATATATAGGTGTAAATATATGTACAGGACGATATATGGTCAGCGGTCATTTTCTAACAATATTATCAAAAAATTATTATTATTGCTAATTTTTGGAAAAAAATGATCACTGATCATCGTCTCCCATATGGCCATGTATACCGGAATTACCCAAATAGGTATATTTATATAACTTGTAATTTTAAAGGAGCTTAAAGAATGGGATATGTCTCTTCACCAAAATTTGGTGGAGATTGATGGCAGAGAACTTAACGTAGAAAATATTTTATCTGGACCTCAAGGAACCAAAAAATATTCAGCTGGTACCACAAACGATGGATGGTCAAAGGAGCTGAGAAATCATTCAATGATAAATATGGCAAATGTGAACAATTGGGTAGTGATAACTCTTAAAAAATTGCGCAAAGATACAGAAAACTTCGTGCAAATGATGATACAGGCTGCAAAAGGCATGAAATGGAATTTGCCACAACCAACATTGTTTGATGTCTCCACAGACAGTGTTGGGGCTTACATGTCTGAAATTGAACGAGTTATTTCGCAAAGAGTTCCCAGCCTATTACTCTGCGTCACGCTGACATCCAAGTCAGACATATACAATGCCATAAAAAAAAAATGTTGCGTAGATAGAGCTATACCGACTCAAATCATTGTTGCCAAAACGATACAACACAAAAACGCATTCTCCATAGCGACCAAAGTGGTGATACAGTTAAACTGTAAGCTAGGCGGAGCACCATGGACAATCCACATACCTCTGAGTGGATTGATGGTGATTGGGTACGATGTATGCCACAATCCCAAAGACAAAAAAAGAAGCTATGGTGCTATGGTAGCTTCGTTAGACAAATACCACACAAAATACTTTAACTGCGTATCTCAGCACAAAAATGGTGAGGAACTAGCACACGAATTCAGTTTGAATATTAAGCGGGCGATTCAGAAATATTCTGAAGCCAATGGGCGTTTGCCATCTCATATTGTAATTTATAGAGACGGCGTAGGAGAAGGACAAATTCCTTACGTTTTCAATCATGAGGTACAAATATTATTTTTATTTTATTTATGTAAATAAGTGTATAAATTCAATATACCTATATATATAATTATGATTTTTATTAGGTTGATGTTATTAAAAAAACTTTAGAAGACATATATGGTGGTCCAAATTACAAATTACAATTCACTATAATTTCCAAGCGTATCAATACACGCTTTTTTGTCAATAATAAGAACCCCAAACCTGGGACTGTTATTGATAGTGTGGTTACCAGTCCAGATAGGTATACATAGTATAAGTTCATTATATTCTATTTTGAGTTCAATAATTTCCACATCAAGTTTAATATTTTCCGTTCCCTGTTTAATATACCCCATTTTAAGTAAAACAATCAATCCTGTTTCTAGTTCAATAATGCAAAATTAAACTGAAATATTTCATGCATGCTATAATCTAAATTATTCTCAATATATAGTTTTCTTAAATTTTTGAAAGGAGAATGTATAATAACAGACTCTTCCAATCAACAGATTTAAAATAAATCTCAATCGATAGACATTAGTAATCTCATGATTTTTTACTATGGCGATATTCAACAAAGACTTGAAGTTATCATGGAAAATATATTTTAAACCATTATTTTTTCTAACCAGCGAACGAAACCTATAAATGCAAACTATTTTTTTTTTTTTTTATTAAAATTGATTTTGGGGTTGAATGTGATTATAGCAATATTTTAGGATCATAATAGGTAAGTTTATTATAATCAAATCCAAATGTGTGTATGAGTACACACATCATAGAAAACTGTGCATTGTTCTTTTTAACGGAAATTATTGAATATGAAACAAAAAACACTTTACCTCGAGTGAAAAACCTATTTATATTGTGAATAATCATGAAGATAAAATATGAAATAAACAAAATATGATTGTAAGTAATGTAATTTCAGGTACGACTTCTTCATGGTTTCTCAAGCTGTTCGCGATGGTACAGTATCACCAACCAGTTATAATATAATTTTCGACAACACCAAATTGAAACCGGATCATTCTCAATTGCTGGCTTACAAGTTCTGTCACCTGTATTATAATTATTCAGGGCAAGTTAGAGTGCCAGCACCCTGCCAATATGCTCATAAATTAGCGTTTTTAGTGAGTCAAAATATCCAACAACCACCAAATCAATCGCTGAATATGTCATTATTTTTCTTATAAAATGTTTTTTTTCTTCTGTATGTAATTTTTAATATATTATTGAATGAAAATAAATACAATTTGCATTATTTAAACAAAATCTATTTCATACATGCCTAAGTACCTAAATCTTAGCACATAGGAATAATGAAATATTAGATATTAAAGAGGAAAAAATAAATTTTTGATAAAGGCAAAAGCTATTGCAATAAAATAAATAATAAGGAAAATATATCTTTAATAATTATATTTTACAGAAATTGAATTAAATGATTAAAATATTCACTTTACAAAAACTCTTCACACCAATCATTTAAGCATTGATAACAATCTGCAGATTGTTTCGCATTCGCTGAACATGTATCCTTCAACCATTCCTGAAATAATTCCTTTTCTTTTTTCAAAAGCAAATATTGTCCTAAAACGACATAGGCCTGAAAAACAACATATTTAACAATGTAGAAAATTATATGCACAAAATAAAATTGTATCGCACACAGTGGCATAGCTACCCTAGCGTGAAAGTATATAAGGCATCTGCGCCCACGCTTGAAAAGGGCTCAATTTGTCAGGGAAAGATTTCATAAAATTATTATTCTCTATTTGTCATAAAATTATACCAAGCAGAGTAATATCATATAATTAATTATATTTGAGAAATCTAATGAAAATATTGTAATAAGATCATTAATTCCTTCTATGTGCCCCCAAATATTATATTGAGAAAACTTTTAATCCAAAAATAACACGTATTTTCTTGAAAATTTTCACCTGCGGCGCAAATTCTTGTATTATATGTCGAAATTTATTATATTTTATTTATTGAAAACGTAAAATAAATATCTTTTTTTTTTGCTTACATTTACAGATTTCAGGAGCAATATCGATTTTCAGATAACATTTTTTCAATTCACATATTCATCAATTACATCTTTACTTATTCTACATTTCCATCAAGTTTAATCGAAATCGGTGAATCGGGACAACGGGCTTCCCCAGTAAAGTTAAGCCGGTCTCCGAGTGCATCGTGACATCGAGAATAACAACGCGAATCATCAAACGACAGATGACACCGAAGAGAAGAACTGTGAAATAACAAAAAGTAAAAGTGGAGATCGAAGAATGACCTTATCGAAACCGGCAGCCTCCAGCCTCTTGCCGAGCACCTCGCCGATACCCGCCAAATCGGTCACCGGCTTGTCCCCCATGGGCTCCGCCACGAAGTTCTTGTGTTTCTGGGACGTGCTGGACATCTTCGAACGCTTATTCTTCGACTCTCGGAAACGCGAAACACAACGTCAACTTTGTTTTCGAAACCGTCAACGGTCGCGTTTTTCAACAAACGTCGCACGGTTGCCGTAGCCGTTGCCGTTGCCGACCGAGGGAGAAGGGGAGAGAAAGTGAACGAGAACGAGATACGACGATCAGGGAAATCGTTCGAAATTGTGTCAATGTTGCACTCATGTTGTGTGCGATTGCCGCAGAAAAATTCAAATGAAAAATGAAGATACTCACAGAACAGACTATAGATAGATTAGATAAGATTTCAGATAACTCATCGATTCCCTGTATATTTCAAAAATGTTATTCCGATGTTTTTCCTTTTGAAAAGAAGGCAATTTAATTTTTTTTTAACGCACGTAGGGGAAAAGTAGAACGAGTGGCTCGTATGGGAAATACTAATCACTTCAATTACAGATATTTAAAATATTACCTTCTCCTTTGTAGCATGAAATTTTTTAAAATGCAGTTTGCCCCTAAATGACGTCATTGCTTAAATTACAATGCGAAAGTAGTGTAGAGCTTGCGCAACTTTTTAGTCGAGCTAATCGAGTGCATTTCTGGATGAGAGTGACAGCTGACATTTTGTGACGTCGATCGTGTGACGTGTGAAATGTCATGCAGGCGCGCCGACGACTAGGCGGCTCCAACTCTTCGAGGGCCGACGGCGAGGGAAGCTGGAGCGTCTCCGGAGCCGAACCGGAAGCCGACGAGTCGGAGTCGGCCCTCGCCATGGCGATGAACGCGATGAACGTGATGGCCTCCCGCGACAGGACCAACGAGCTGCAGTCGGCCGTCCGCTCGCTGAGGGGCGGAGCCCTGCCGCCTCCGACCTCCGGTCGCCCCCAACACGTCAACCGCACGCTCCATACCTACTCCCAGTTCATGCACAGCGCGCGGCTCATCAGCAAAAACATCACCAGCACTTACTCCAAATTGGAAAAGCTAGCTCTACGTAAGCGCCCTTGCGCTCTCGATGCGTTTTACATCGCAGTCGAAGCGTATCGATCGGTCTCACTTACTACATTTTCACTAGTTAACTAGTCAATTATATCTATTAAACTCTATAGTGCCAGTAAATTTTTTAGTCTATTGAAAATTTCTTAAACTACACAAAATGTATTTGATTTTAAATTATCTTAATCGGAATTGAAACATGAACGTTGCCTGCAACATTTTATAAAGGTAAATCAATCGAATCGATGAATTTTCATTTCAGTGGCCAAAAAGAAGTCTCTGTTCGACGATCGTCCCGCCGAAATACAAGAGTTGACTTACATCATTAAAGGAGATCTAGGATCGCTCAATCAACAAATTGCAAAATTGGGAGAGATGCCCCGAGGGCAGCGTCACATACAATCGCATTCCTCTAGTGTCGTATTAGCTTTACAATCTAGATTAGCTTCTATGAGCACTCATTTCAAACAGGTATTTATCGATAATTCGGCATTTATATTTAATAGAATTCAAAACGATTCGCCCGATCGTATATTATAAATGTAAAATATAATTTTGACAAACATTTTAGGTTTTGGAAGTTCGATCTGAGAATTTAAAACATCAAAATACTAGAAGAGAACAGTTCACCAAAGGATTGCCACCTTTAAAAGGAACCGGAGCTCTGATGGAAAACGATCAAGTCAGCATAGATTTGGAAGGGGTTTCGAGGAACGGACCCGTTCAAAAGCAACAGATGATATTGCAAGACGAATCCGACGCTTACGTGGCTCAAAGAGCCGAAACCATGCACAACATAGAGAGCACGATAGTAGAATTGGGCGGAATATTTCAACAGCTGGCTCACATGGTGAAGGAGCAAGACGAGGCCGTCATGAGAATCGACACTAATCTTCAAGACACCGAATTGAATATAGAAGCCGCACACTCGCAAATATTAAAATACTTTCAATCCGTTTCCGGCAATAGAATGTTGATGTTGAAAATTTTTGGAGTTCTAATATTTTTTTTCATATTTTTCGCAGTGTTTTTATCGTAAATAATTGTAAAGATTATATTTTAATAAATTGTCATTTATGTTTCCATATGATTATTTTTATCGTAAGCTTGATTATAATTAATGTTTATTATATATAATAAAATTATTATTGTAAAATATGATAAATGTATCTATGTATTGATAGTTGATTTGTTTTCTTCTCGGAGTCGTAATAATTTAGTATTGGATTGAAAAAATATTTTTATCGAAAATTAAAAATAAATGCAAATTTATATGCAAATTATAACAATTTTTACATTTCATATTTGAATATTCATCTCGTATAGATAATGTGATCATTATATCTCTATTATAAAAAATTTTAGGCGGAAGCTACCGGTCTGAAAATTTCTCAGACGTCATATTAGAAAGAGATGAACAACCATTCAATCCTTTGTGTTCAAATGCGACAGCAGTTATGTGGCCCTCTCTCCGGCTTTCTCGCTCGCACACAAAAAATAGAACGAGTCGCTTCTCTTTCTTTTTTTTATGACGTCTCAGAAGTTCTCGGATTGATGCGTTTCCTTCTTAAATTGAACAAAATTGCGGTTTAGAATTTAATAAACGTTTTTATAGTGAAAATATGCGTAGATTTTACATATCTAATTATGTAAGTAATTCCGTACGCAATATTCTATTCGTAATTGGCGCGTTACGAAAAAGTCGACTGCGCTCTCTATATGAATGCAAGAAAAAGAAGGAAGCGGTGTAGACGCGCCTAACAATATTTCACCGGAACGCGTTCGCGTTCGTGAGTTGGCAGCGCCGCGCGAGGAAAAAGCCGTGTGCGGTGGAAGGCAGGTCGCGGGTGCGCCTCCGCCCCCGCCTTCGGCCCGTTAGCCCGTTAGCCCGTTCGCCCGTTCGCTGGCCAGGCCCGTTCGTTGTTTGGAGCTCCGGGCGCCGAGTCGCGCCGGATCCCGCTCGCCCGTCCGCCCGTCGGATCGCCGCGTCCCGCTCGGGACGGGGGGCGGAGTCCCGCCTCGAGGCGGATCGGGCGCGTCGCAGTCCCGCGGGACGCTCGCCCTCCTCGGGCCGGGCGTCGCGCGCGGCCGCCGCTCCGCCCCATGATCATCGGCGACAAGTTCGGCAATGGTGGGCACGTCATGAAGATTCCGGCGGCCATGGAGGACGGCTCCGGGTCCGGCTCCGGCTCCGGGTCCGGGTCGGGCGCGCCCCCGAACGGCGCCGTCGCGCTCTCGGACAAGGGCGGCGACGAGCCTCGCCCCCAGCCCAACTACTCGATCCCGGGCATCCTGCACTTCATCCAGCACGAGTGGGCGCGCTTCGAACTCGAGCGCTCCCAGTGGGAAGTAGACCGCGCCGAGCTCGAGGTGATTATTTTTTCCCCCTTCACTCGCTCTATTTCGTCTAGTTTTTCACGGTTTCAACCAACTCGTACACAATCCTATTATGGTAGCTTTGTATTTTTTTCTGCGACAATTTAGAGTTGCACCGAACGGCCCCCGCCTATTTTCTATTTACCCCACCACATCGCGAACGCAACGAACAAATAATAGAATATGGGAGACGAAATGACACGCGTAAACTTGAATAAATTTGGCACGCCGCTTTCTTTCATACTTATCGTTCGACGAGGATCGTCCGACAAATCTAGCGTCGCTCGATAATTGAGTTCTCAATGAAAGCGAACATTTTTGATCTCTCGTCGAAACAATCTCAAATCTCGTTTCCGTTTCAGGCACGGATCGCCTTCCTTCAGGGTGAACAGAAAGGTCAGGACAACCTGAAGAATGACCTCGTGCGCCGCATCAAGATGCTCGAGTACGCGCTCAAACAGGAGAGGGCCAAGTTTCACAAATTGAAGTACGGAGTCGAACTCCAGCAGGGCGATGTCAAGCCGCCGCCTCCCGAGGACGGAGAGCCCGAAACCGAGTTACCTCCGAGTCTCACGTGGAGACAGGGTCGGCAGCTGATCAGACAATATTTCGAAGTATTTGATTCTCACAGCTCGTATACGAACAAATTTGTTCGTCATCGTATTAAATTGGTCTTTTCTGTTTTCTTTTAGGAAATAGGATACGCAGAGACCGTTCTGGACGTCCGCTCGAGCAGGGTGCGCACCCTGCTCGGATTGAACAATGTCTCCGATCAAGACGATAACATTAACGCTAACATAAACGGAAATGAATCCAACAAAAGAGGCCACGAAACTCAAAGTGAATTTTCATCGCTTTAATTTAATATTTCAACTTTCATATCCACGATGACCATGTGTTTTTTTTTTTTTAACAGCTGCGAGACGCCCCAATTCCACTAAAAAAGGACCCGGAAGCGGATCGGTAGGACAAGCCAATGACTCTTCGATGATGTTGGACAGTGAAGCAGCGGTGATTGCCAATTTTGAATTCCTATCCGGTCAAGATATGGACGTTGACGATCTTGAAGATTTAGAAACTAAACAATCCTCAACTTTAGCTATGAATCAAGGTGATTTTTCATACTCTGGAATATTAAATTTTTAAATACTTAAAATCAAAATAAAAAATGAAGTTCAATATATCCCATAATTATTTGAAGAAAAAAATAATACACATTGATTATTTGTAAAATTTCAAATAGTAGAATGATTTTGCCCACGTATTGTTATCACTTATGCCTAAAAATAAAAGATAACAGATTATAATCTGGTTAATTAATGCTTCTTTGTATATCTTTTATATTTGTCATTTGATGCGATTTATTATTTTTCAATTACAGACGAAGTCGATGCCGAAGCAGAAGAAGTATTGAATGAATTAAATCTTCTCACTAGTAATGCAGAGGACTATGGCGTGAAATCAGATGATTATGGTAATTGAATTAAACTAATTGTTGGAATTTCATTTGGCATTTATTTTGATTTTCAATTGTTTTCTTATATTGCTTTAGGAGGTGTAGGAACAGGCGGTGATGAAGAATCTTTAGCACTCGGTGAATTAGCTCAACTCTCTGTAACCAATGAAGCTGATGCATACGATCTTGTATCAGCGAAAGTTTCATTTAGAAAAACATGGAATGCTAAATATACTTTAAGATCACATTTTGATGGAGTAAGTTTTTTTCCTCCTTTGTGAAATAATCTATTTCATTAACAGCTATAAATTTGTCTGGTTATTTTCATGGATATGATTTCAAGCAAGTTGATCTATCTAAAATTGGATAAATTGAGAAATCTCACTTTTTTTTGGTTCGAGATGTCAGCAAAATTGTTTTATATTGTTAAATATAATTAACATATTCGGGATTGCTTGATTTGTTTAGTTTTAGGAAGGTCTGATGAAGTTTCATACAGTGATGAAGTTTTAGTCGTTAATTTAAATTCATTTTGCCTACATTTTTTTTTTTTTTATCGTCAAACTATTAATATTTCCCATTTTTCAACAGGTTAGAGCATTAGCTTTTCATCCAGTTGAGCCAGTTTTGATAACAGCATCCGAAGATCATACATTGAAATTATGGAATTTGCAAAAAACTGTCTCCGCTAAGAAATCAGCTAGCTTAGATGTTGAACCTTTATACACATTTAGGGGACATCAAGGTGCTGTTTTATGTTTGGCGATGGATATAGGAGGACACAAATGTTGGTCGGGAGGATTGGATGGCGCTGTGCGTACTTGGAATGTCCCTCCGCCCACAATTGATCCGTACGATGCATATGAACCTCACGTAATGGGTCCAGCATTATTAGGCCATACTGATGCAGTGTGGTCATTGGCGCATTCTCACCGACGATTGTTATCTGCATCGGCTGATGGAACCGTACGCTTATGGAGTCCATATTCATCGCAAACTTTGGTATCCACGTTGAGATCTGAAGCTGATGGAGCACCTACATGCGTCGACTTTTGTGCAGAGGGCACTCGTGCTGTTGCATCATTTCAGAGTGCTCATACTGTGATATTTGACTTGGAAACAGGTAAACCAATTATGAGATTAGAAGGAGAAGGTTGCGGAGCATCCCGAGTGGTATCTCATCCTTCTTCACCGTTGACGATAACAGCACACGAAGATCGACATATTCGATTCTGGGATAACGATTCAGGGCAATTAGCCCATTCAATGGTCGCGCATTTAGATGCTGTCACTAGCTTGGCAGTTGATCCTAACGGCTTATTTTTACTTTCGGGTAGTCATGACTGTTCTATCCGTTTATGGAATCTTGATAACAAAACGTGTGTACAAGAAATTACTGCCCATCGCAAAAAGTTTGATGAGAGCATTCTCGATGTAGCATTTCATCCCACCAGACCATACATTGCAAGTGCTGGTGCAGATGCACTGGCTAAAGTATTTGTTTAGCTGTTACACATTCAGTTAATATCGAGTGATAAATGTTTTGCTTGGCTCGTTTTTTTATCATTACTAATTTCATCATATCCATGGCGAAACAATTTTTTTTCGTATTATGCTGATATACTTAAATATTTTTCTAATTATGGAAATTTTGTATCTATCGCTCATAATAGTGGTTTTATTTTGTATTTATATATTATAAACATTAGGGAGTGTTTTTAATGATATTTATTGACAATTGTATAAAAAAAAAATAAAGCAATTTGTAGATGATAGATAGCATTCAAGTTTATGCTGAATGAATGCTGAGTAGTGAGGTGTGTCATGTAGCCTATGTTGATTCACCATTTTCCATTTTCACTTCATTCACTGCCATTTTTTCAAGTGATACCTTTCCTGACCTTAATAAATATGTCTGTCGATCGTTTGAATATTAAGGCATTATGAAAGTTACCTAAATGGATCATTAAACCCATATAGGTTTGGTTTAGAAATGTTAAATCATTATAAAATGTATTTTATATATGTATCACATAACATATTTGTGATAAAACAATCCTCATATTATTAAAGTTATGACATAAAAATAATACATCATAATTACTCGAGTAACTATTTATTAGTACGTCATCAGTTATCAACATGACTCTTCCACCTTTCCATGGATGCAAAATGTATAAAAGGTACCTAGTTACGTGCAAAAGTCTAATACATGTTTTCTTTATATTGCAAATATTCAAAATTTCAACAAGCTTATTTCAATATTATATTAAAAAACATTAAACACATAAATGGATGTCTTATTGACGCATATAGCAATAATGTAGCTCAATATTTGTTAAAATTAAGTTGTTTAAAATTTAACTTTAAAAAAAATATATAAATACTTCCCTTTCAATTTGTGTCGCGTCTTTTGTACTAAGAGGCTATGTACCTTGTTATAATGTACAGTCTGTGCCATAGAAAGTTGTAGATAGTGTTATTTTTATCAATCATTTTATAAAAACAAAAAAATAGAAAAAGCATCTGAGATTTTGCATGTGTACTATATAGACTATTGCTGTAATTAAAATTTGAATGTAATAATGTTAATACAACATTTTATCTTTTTTTTATATATTCGTATGTCTTTTACAGGTCATATAATATATTATATCAACTACGTGTATATTCCATTTAAAGTTAATTCAAACAGTTTTATTATTTACGTCATACATATACATAAGTAGTAATTTTCACCCTCAAATTTATTTTATACATTTCATTGTAATTGCTTTAAGTATGTCCTTTTTTATGTTCGATTGTATTTATTTAACAATTGAATATTTACATGAAAAATAAATTAAATTAGTATGTTTATGTTTGAGGAATTTTTTTCATATTTCAAAAAAAAAAAAATGAAATTTAAAGTCTACTCACTATATGATATTATGAATGATTCTATAGACAGTATATCCTCAATTTTTTTCAGACATATTGATAGGTAGGAGAGTGTTCATAACATCACAGAATATCTATATATGTATATAGTAAAATTATGATTTGAATGTACAACTAAATAGTTATAAAAACTATGCATTCTTTTTAAACAAAACATGTCTACAGCCTTTTCATGAATTTATATGCTGATAAATTTGTAGATTTCGTTAAATATAATCCAAATACACGAGTAACATTTGACCATCATTGTAAATATAAAATACATCTGTATTTATTTGAAATAACATTTATTTTGTTTTATTATTTTTAAATATTATCAATATTTCCTCAACACGTTCGAGGATATACTGTATTTACTTTAAATAAATTATAAAATCTTAGAAAACATGCTTATTTTTTTCATCTGTTTTAAATTTTTTTTCTATATTCAAATGTAGCTCACATTATGGTACATACTCCTTAATTTAACAATTATATGTAAGTTCATTTGACCATGAGTGTTACAATATCCTAAAATAAATGCTTTATTTGAAACATCAACAATATTCAAATTTCCAAAACACCAATTTGTATTTAAATTATGAAATCGATTCAGAATAATTTCAAGCTATGATAGTATGAATTTGATGATTTTCTTTTTGCACATAGAATAAATTTTTAAATAATTTCATAGTATTGATATACATATGTGTAAGCTTTCATCTTTTCGTTAATAAGCAGTCGATCTCCGTATATTTATTTATTTTTCTCTATTATATGTAATATATATGAAATTACAAAGATAATTTTAAAATATTTCAGTAAGGAAATTCATGAACACAGTTGTTATTGAGGTTCATTATATAGACCACATATTAGTATGAAAATATAAGATTCGAAAAGAATTATACTAAATGCAAAGTATGTGATGAAAACATTTAGCTTTTCACAATTTTTCTTTCTTTCACCTCATTCTGTTTGTACATATATAACATATATTATAATATTATAATAAATATATTATGAGTGTAGAGTTACAAATCTATGTATTGCATTATTTTCATTTAATTGACCTTACATTCTTTCAGTTATGACAAAATGTGTATTCTGATTTAATTATAAATAATATTTCCTGTCAACATGGTTTCAGTTTTCAATTTTTTGTTGTCTTGTTGCATATTTATTAGTATATCATTAAATATAATCAACTAAACAAAAATTATTTATTAAAATAACACTTCTTTTTTTTTAAGTCAATTCACGGAGCTGTATTAGAAAATTACTGTGTCATAGCTTAACTGAGCTTTAAGTGGCCGTATAAAATGTATCTGATATTCCATCAAAAATTATAAATGAGAAATAATGTGGCTAGTATTGTTTCTTTCACAAGTCATACTTTATATTATTAAAGGCTTTAGTGGATCAGTTTTTCAAATTATCTATATTATTTCTAGTTACCTTTTAATTTGATAGTATTTCAATTCGTTAATAATGTAGTCAATCATTAATCATTGATGATTGAAAGAGACAGACCCTACAATTCATATAACAATTCGTACGTCCATCTTTCCCCCAGATTTTGATATTTGGTAGTTTGAGAACCGCATCTAGTTTAAAATCGTTTTATTCTCAAACCAGAGGTAAATAGACCAGCCCTTAATAGTCCGAAACTAAAATGAAGCATATAATTTTCAGAAATTGACTTTTAATATCCTGTATAAATTTGTTAATTAAGATGTTAAATACTTGAATGAATTTCCTAATGAAAAACACATTAAATATTGCTGGAAAGTAACATTTCTTGATTTTAGAAGCGGCGATATCAATATAGGTATGATATGAAAACGCTTCACAAAACAAATAAATGCTTAAATCAGTAATCAGTGAATGTATTTTATTTATGTACTACTTATTTCTTAAATATTGATAAAATTCTGTAAAAACATTGTTTTTGTTTCTAACAATCTGAAACTCACCACAAACTGCAACAATATAACATATAGTTACAGAATATGGTGAATCCTAATCATCTTAGAATTATAATTTATTTTATTTAATACTTTATCTGTATCCAAAATAAATTTTTAATGTGAAAAAAAATGACTATGAAATGACATTGTAAATATTTTTTTCTAGAAAATGGTTAGTTTTATTATTTTTATTTATTCATAGGCATAAAATAGATAGATTTTATTGAAAGTATATTGAATCAATTGAATGTAATGTTTTACCATTTTTTATACAGTATGGCAGATTATAAAATATACATATGTATGTATTGAAATTGAAATGCAAATACACTTGCAATATTACCTATTAATTAATAATCAAAAAAAAATTGGTAACCTTATAGTTTAATTTACAATGTATTGTTTTTTTTTTGTACCATGAACTCTTTGAGTATTAGTTATGTTATATTATATTCGCGTTTACCGCATCATTTAACAATTAATTTTTGAAATTACAATATGCGTAAGTTCATATACATATGTGTTGTGTATCTTCTGTTCAAATTCAAAATGAAATATGATGAAACTTTCATTTTTATCCCTTATATTTTTATTTTTAGGCATACATCCTTATCTGTGACGCATGTATATAAGGTTTATGTAATAAAATATCTTTATGTAAGAGTAGTTTTTTTTTTTATTTCATTTCCACTTCCTTTGTATAAATACATATAAATTCTATCAAATCGTTTTTCGCTAATTCCATATTTTCATTGTGTACATATATAAAAGGTTTGATATGTTAATGAGTGAACTTTATGTACATACATACATACATACCTACTGCATCTTATTTACCTAAATGTATCACCAGGTGGTTATATACCTACCTACTTACTTGAAATATATAGATAAATATTTAAAATTAGAATCATCGATAATTTAAAGCCATATCATCTTTTGACTAGTAAGTCATCGCCAAATAGTGTAATTGAATTTTCGCGCGAAACACGCAAACGCTTGGCGTTTACTGACAAACTACGTCATATCTAAGATTGGTTCTTTACTCAAACAATGAAAGTTCATAAATTTATAACTAAATTGATCTGTAAACCACTTATGAATAAATTTAATCTAGATATCAATTTATCCCTACTTTTATTCATATAAATAAAAATTTAAATTAAGTTTTACCCGCATTTAGATAGGGAACTCATAAGCTAACGCATAGCATAGCTCGCACGCATTCGCCTTCGGCAATATGACAGCTACCGATCGCTCGTAGTGTGCACCGAGCTCCCTATCAAAACACTAGTCTAATGTATTTTTATCTTTTTTAATTAATTAACTAACTTAATAAGAATATTCAAAATTTTAGGTAGGTAGGTAGGTAGGTAATAATTGAAATTATACATTCAAATTATGATAGCAATTTCGAACTAAAAAAAAACAATGTAAAATTGAAGCAAAACGTGCGCTACAAATTTGAATACAAAATCGATGCATAACCGAAGCAATTTTCAGCAAAATTTCAGCAATAACAACACGAAGAAGTGAAGTGGGGATGGAAACGAAAAACGCATGAGGTACGCAACACGGAAGTGACGGAAGCGAACGAGCAACAGTTGACCGATCTGAATTTAAGTCGGAATAAAGTAGAACTGATCGAATGGAAGACGAGCTCGAGGACCGCGTCTTCTATCAGACGTACGCGTCGCACGCGAGGCTAGTGTCGCGCGCAAGTCTCCCCGCTTGGACCTGGGGATGGGGCTGGACGTGGAACTGGAACTGGAGCTGGTCCAGGCTCGCCAGGCTCTATTTACTTCGCTACGAGTTCATCCTTTTCAGTGTGGCTATGCTCTTCCTGCTAATGTACATCCAGGTCGTCGAAGTCTGGAGCCGAGCGCTCCTGGGTCGCCTCGGGTCCGGTACGCGTTCTACTCTTCAGAGAACCACCGATGCCAGTCACGGACACGATACTTGGGAAGAACGGTCCACCTTCAGCTCAGCTTATGCCCTAAGGGGGCGGCGCCCTCGCATGGAAGACAGGTTTGTCATATTAGAAGATGTTCACGAAACAGGAGTATCCTTGTTTGCTTTGTTCGACGGACACGGTGGAGAATTTGCTGCAGATTTTGCCAAAGATAAATTAGTGCCTCAAATATCCGATAAGATTTTAGCAGTTAAAGAAGTCATATCGGGTAAACGAATAGAACCCGCTCCTCCTGTTGGGCCTGATCTTAAAGAAAGTAAGTCATTCAGGGAGAATCCACTCTTAGTAGAGCGAAAGAAAAGTTTTAAAAAGACAGCTAGCGCAGCTGAAGACGCTGACAAAAAAGAAATAACCGATCCTGAACTTCTCTCAAAGATGAGCGCATCTCGATCGATCACCAGAGAAGTTCGACCATCTCCGTCCATTGTCAAAGTTGCCGAAATGCCACTATCTTCATACGTCGATAATGGAAAGGTTAACTATGGAAAACTCGTTACAGATCAAGTCCTCTCAGCTGATAGATCTTTGGTGGAAGAAGCGAAGAAAACCATGGATGTGGCTGGCACAACTGCATTGATTGCAATCCTCGAAGAAGATTTATTGACGGTGGCTAATGTTGGAGATTCAAGAGGTGTAATGTGTGACTCAAAAGGAAATGCAATTCCTTTATCTTTCGATCACAAACCTCAACAAGTATGTTGTCTTTTTTCGCTCTTATTTGTAAATTAATAACTTTCCACTTGATCTGTATTGAATAACTTCATCTTAAATTTATATTTGAATAATCTGACAGTAACTGTTTTGTTTATTTCAGATGAGAGAACAAAAGCGTATCAAAGAAGCTGGAGGTTATATTGCTTTTAACGGTGTATGGAGAGTAGCAGGTATTTTAGCCACATCCAGAGCAATGGGAGATTATCCGTTGAAAGATAAAAAGTTTGTCGTGGCTGACCCCGACATTTTGACTTTCGATCTCACGGATCACAAACCGTTATTTTTAATACTCGCCACCGATGGCTTATGGGATACATTCAGTAACGAAGAAGCTGTTAATTTCATCAAAGAAAGATTAGATGAGCCCCTTTATGGAGCTAAAAGTTTAACATTACAGTCGTATTCTAAAGGGTCCGTAGATAATATTACAATTTTGATTGTGAATCTGAAAGACAAACGATACGTAGTAGCTTCTGCTGAAAAATAACGATTTTCTCAAAAATAGAGAATTATATATTGCGTAATGGATTTTGTCATCGAATCAGTCAAATATCAGGGTATTTAATGTGTTAACGACTTTTTCTTTTTGAAATGTGATATACTTGTAGAGAAAAAGGATGTAACAAGAGATTTATGACGAGAAAAAAAAACACTTTATATTTTATCAATAATTTGTTTTCATATCATCTTTTACTAAAAAAAAATTGAAAATCATTTTTATTCCAACAATAAGTATATTACTTCAAAATATTTTCATTGATTTTTATTATAAGAAAAATGCCTTTTGATGAAAATAATTTCATTATTGACTTTACCGCATATGTACGTTCTTATACTGTAGTATTGAATTATAAGAATGACCATTTATCGCTGACTATTATCCCAAATTCTCAAAATTTTTATTTAGAGATTTTTTAAGTAATATATATTAAATTACTACTTATTTTTGAAAATAACTAAATTCTGATCTTGTAAAGTCCAGTTTGTAAACACCATTTAGTAAACAAAGATGTTCAAATAAATATCTACATATTTATCATAATCAATTTTAGACTGCATGTAACTATTGTAATTGAATTCACTATATCATGAAAATATTTTAAAATTGATATATTCATTAAACTGAATGTAAACATATAATTATAGTTGCTTGATTATGGTGCTATTAAATATTACTATTTATTGATTATCTTCATCAACATGTACTGATATAAAGAGTTTATCTTTGTAGAATTATCGGAATTTCATATTATATCATCATATTTCTCAATAGAGATCTGTATTAGCTCTACTATTTAATTTCATTAGATGAAAGAAAAAAAAATAAGTTGTAAAATATTTTTATAAACAAAATTGATAATCTATGAGATCCAAAGTTGTTCTAGTCATTAATCTTACATTCAAAGAATAAAAAGGATTTTTAGTGATATTTATTTTAGGAATATTTGCGTGAGTCATTTGATACCATTAAGAGAATTTTCACTTGTGCAAATACCATAAATTTAAATGTTAATTCGATTCAGTCAATATTGCTACCTTGTCATTAATTTGTTAAAACATGAAAAATATTTAATATGCTGTTGAATTTATTGTTACTTTTTTTCCTACCAAGCAGAATTTTTTTGATGCTCCTCGATCTTCGAATTTTATTCAACTTATATTTAACATAATTATGTGTGTGCAGCTATTTTATTTAGTTGAAAAGATGATTTTCGTATTTCATATGTTTAAGTTTAGTGCAATATTTCTCACTTGACAGGTTTTTTACTTCAACCGCATTTTTTTTTCAATTCATCATCTTTTTTTGATTGACTTCCTTAAAATATTAAACTGGATGTGGAAAACCTTTACTTAACAGTGGTTTTGTTTTGGTATTTGTGCTTTTATACTTTTACATGCATATTTATTTATTAAGTTTTGCATTTGTTTTGTTTGATAATATTTTTGTGTTTATAGTGTGCCAAATGTACATAATTGTTTTTCATTTTGAATTAAAACAGTATAGCCAATAGTTCATTCTTGACAAAATAAATATACCCATTTGTGTCATGTGTAGTTTACATTATACATGAAAATCGGAGTTGCATGAGCAATGTGCAAACATTTGTCAATTCAGCCAATATAACATGTGTTGTGTTTACGCATTGAACTATTGAAATGATAATAAATATTGAATAACAATGTTGGCTGTTTTGAAAAATGTTCATGAAATTTGAATATTCATGCATTATGCAAACTCCACATAATAAAATCGAATATACTTATTAAAAAAAAATCTCAAGTCATTTTAAAAATAAAAATTCAATTTTACACTCCAAAAGGATAAAAAACCATAAAAATAGTTTTTTGGCAAATTATAAACTTATAATCAATTCATGGAAAACTTAAATATTTCTCCAATAAAATAGAATACTATTTTTCATTCTTTTATTAAAAATTTTTGAAGCCTTTTCAGTGTAAGATAAACCTAACGGTTACATTTTTGTGACTGTACACAATATATGAATCTCTTTTAATCAGGTGTTATTAAAATAATAAAAAAAATTCAATTCATTACAAGCATTGTTCAACTCCATGGTGTCATTTGTACATAAATAAAAAAAAAACTGAAGATATGAACAAATGAACCGATTACTCCAGACTTGTTAGTTTCGTTTTTAGAATTTTTAGAACCCTTTTAGAAACATGAAAATTAATATCAAAATGGAAATTACAATACATATTTATATACAATACAAACATTCTCTTAAATGCTTCATATTTATCAAAACATAATGTGTAAGTATGGAAAAACTACTAGTTATTCATTAAAAAGTATGACAAATATAAGGATGCAAAGCAGAATTTCATTGAGAGCACAATTCACCAAACTATCTTTGTTATAAGTTGTTCTAAAATATGAGTGTCCATACATTCATAAATGTAGTTGAAGAATTTCATTATAATTAAATGGGTAACTTTTATACAATTACAAAAATCATAAATTTGCTAAAATTAGTATACTATTATACAAGATAAAAAAATTTCGATTCCTTTTAAAAGTTTTCATTTATATTGTTTCAAAGTGAATTTGGAAGAATGACTCCTTTTTTTGCAATTATGCCGACCGTCCACTCTAAAGCTAAGCAGAGCGGACAAATGACACTCATATACATGACAAAGTCATATAAATATTTCCCTCTTACTTACAGGCATGTCTTTTGTGCACTTGGCTGGGCTTCACAGTGAACAACCGATATTATTGACATATCAAATTGAAAATGTAGATATAATACATTTTTATTTTATTTTCACAATAGAATCGAGGTACATATTAAATTATATCAATAGGTAAATTAAAAAATCAAATTCAGAGTTGCAAATTATCAAATAAAGTAAGAATTAAATTTCTATTCATAATACAAAATGGGAAAATATTTGCAATAAATATTTTATTTTCCCATAGTTGATAAAAACAATGCAATTAAAGCTATTACACATTCTTAAAAAACATTAATTCGTAATTTGAACGCTCGTCCTTTATACAAATAATTAATTAATAATGTTGCAGCACTAAACGATGTGCCTATATATGCATGTATAGTAAAGTATGTATATAAACACTTTATACATTAATCATTAAGTACTAAATATACAAATAATCCCATAAACTTTTTGAAAAATCACAAAAATACCATCAAAGTATTTCAAATTCTTCATCAGAATCATCAAATTGTCTTTCTAGCTCATCGAAATCTGTAAAAATAAATGTCAAAATTAATAAGTGATCCTTGTAATTTTCTGATGCATTTGTATTTCGTCCAAATATTTTTTTACAATATTAAGCATTTATTTAATTCAGTGGAATAACCAATTAATGATTAGGAAGTGAGAGTGTACTTCAGTTACATTCAATAATATAACTACACAAACCGTTCAAAGCTTTAGCTCCTAGTTGATCTTCCAAATCAACGTTATTTTGGCCCCAATGTGCTGGACGTGTCTCGCACATTTCAAATAACGGTTGGCTTTCTTTCATTACACTATCTTCAAATTTAGTACATAAATCCTCAAATTCTGACTGTGTGTGGCACAGGAAACACTAAAATTGAAAATTTATTTATGAAATATTTACAAAGGAGAAATGCATTATAAAAATAAAAATAACAAAACATACAACTGCTACAGATGGATCCATAGATAAAATAGGTATTCTAGAAGCAAACTTGCAATGATAAGAGGCATCAATATCTTTCTGTTCATCGGTGAGTTTATTCTGAAAATATATATGTAACGTTAAACAAAATGCATTGTATATGAAATGTATACCATGAGATAAGTGATTTAATATTTTTCTTAAATAATGCATAGTTTACATACTTCAACAAATCCTGATTTTTGAGTTGTGTGAGGATCCAAATAAAGAATTTCTTCTCCGACACAACCAATCAAATATAAAGCTTGATTAGGTTTTCCACCAATCACACCTAAAGATTGAGGTAATCGAAAACACAACTAAAAAATTATCATTATGGATATTAAATAAAATAAATTTACTATTCATAACATTTTGAATTTGATCAACCTTGAGACCGTTAACATATATAGGATTTATTTCACTAAGTCCCAGTCTCAATGGAATTATCAAAAGTAATGGTTTCCACTCATCCATTTGACTAGAAGTATTTTTTATTAATATTTTATCTGACTGCTTTTTGTTTTTTTTTGAATCTCTGTCTTTAGATTTTCTTTTTTCAGATTTACTTAAACATAAATTTTCTGTGAAATAAACAATAATGTGAACCAGTATGTAAAAATATAAATATTCAAATAAAACTTATTAAATCCCTGTGTTCATTAATATACTCACTAATATCATCTTTTATGATAGTGTTATCTAAAGCCACGTGAATTTTTAATGAACTCCAATTATCATAAACAACAAGTTTTCTTAAAAAAATAAACAAAATTTTAACAAAAGTAATGTTTGTAGAACTTCTCGAATAACAAATCAATCATACTTTAAAACTTGAGCGACAGTATTAGGCCCAAACCACTGTCCGACCTCTTTGCCTTCAGACGCACCCATCAGAGCAATCTGATGAATGGAATACGGAGACTGCCGCCTCTCTTCGAACCTGTGTATAATCTTCAAATAGATGGGATCTCTAAAATACAATATAAACAATGAAACCAAACATAAAAATAATAAAAAAAAAAACAATATAATGAAAAGGCGAATAAATACATTGTATCTGGAGTCCACACCCAATCGCGATTCATATGTATTCTGAGCAAAGCTTGAGCGAGTACCATCTGACCGCATCTCAGCATGCACCCCCATCCTTTGTCAGAAGTGAGTCCATCGTCGTCTCCTATGGGGATAAATCCCTTGCGGTAAGTGAGCCATATTATAGAAGTGATATCCTGACGAATCTTCTCCAATTCTAGCAAAAGAAATTAGAATATACAATATGGTAATTATATTTTTTTATTAATCTATATTTCATTATTAATTAGTGGATAAACTGGTATCAAAATTAAACAATTCAAAATTGGGTTTGGTTAGGATTTTTTATCTATTTTCATACGGTTGATAATAGTGTTAATCGTTTTATTTCATAAATACTATCTTTCTCAATATTTTGTATATAATGATTGAACATAGAATGCTGGTAAATGCAAATGTAGTGCCTGTGGTTTTGCCTAGAGTTGCCGGTACCCAACTAGGCCGGCCCGTATGTACTGCAGTACATACAATAGTATGTCTGTCTTTGTCCTGCAGATGTTTTGACAGTTCGCAGTTAGAGGACTGACAATACTATTAAAATTACTCATTTTTGGGACAGTATTTTTACTCGCTTAAAAACTCTCATGTTAACTTTTTTTTCTATAGAGCTCAACAATTGACAACTGTCAAATTCCATAGAAAACAAACAGTTAATTAATATCGGGGTTAAAACGAGTGAAAATACTAGTGCTAAATGGAGCATTAGATTCTAGGAGATAAGGAAAATCCTGAATAAAGGACAAAGGATCAATTTTAGGAAATAAACAAAGATAAATAATATGTAGAGCGATGAAATAAAGGTAAGCATTATCGAATAAAGGACATGTGATCATCGCAATATACTAGCAGGTATGAATAGATAATGATATCGAGATATTACCAGCTGAGACTGTATAGTGTCGTCCGAGCAGCCAAAGGGGCTGATCCGTGTGCGGGATGTCGTTGAGGTCGGCGCCTTCGCCCTCCAGACTCATGCAGGCCATGTCCAGCAGAGCCTCCATCCGCTCTGCATTTCCTCTTTTCTATTGTCTTACGCTTTCTCTGTTGTGTGTGTTGACACTTGACGTGCGATGACGACTCGACCCCAAATCAAATGACATGCACTGTCTAGCGGTCTTAGAGCGTTCATAATTCACCCATTGCCTTTTTTTCGTTTTTTATTTCAAATCAAAATAATTCAAATAAAAATTTGATTTGATTTTAATTAAAAAAATTGAACGACATGGAACAACTATGAAACAATAAAAAGAATGGGCTGAACGAATTAAATTAATTTCAACTCATTCTTTACTGCGCCTGGAAAACTCATCACTTTTTACAGCTAGATAGGAAAAGATGAAAATGTTTAATCTGTTTATCACTCTTTTGTATTTTTCCTTCAACTCTCCTTTAGAAAAATCGATTAAAAAAATAGTATCAACATATTCACAATTAAATTAGTTTTACTTAACACTGTTTAAAATAAAATGCAATTTTCCAAAAAGGAGTTAGAAGTAAAAAACAAAAGGCGTAAACAAATTTTTAGAATAGTTTCCATATCTTCCCTTATTTTAAAAATTTGTAATTATTTTCTTGAACTACAAATATATTCAAATCTTTCTTTCCATGTGTGCTTTTTTTTAATCCTTTATTATTTAAGTTTATATCAATAATAAAGTTTCTATTTACTTCAGATTGCTATTTGAGGTTACATCAAAGAAAATAATAATATCAATACATACCCATGTTCGCAATTGTATATTTTATATTTTATTTTAATAATCTCTTATTTCTCATCTGCAGTTCATAAAAATCTGAAACATTGAACGTTCAATAATGTCTGTACATTTTATAACAGTTCCTCTTTATTATCAAAAAATCGAAACAGTTTCATTTCAGGTATCTAAATACATACCTAGATGATTTAAAATAAAAATGATTTTTTAAATCAAAAAATAGTTATTACAAATAATGATTAGTAGTGTTTAATAAAAAAACCTTCAATTCACTATATTATTTTATTTTCACAATGTACTGTCGAAAATATAACAATAAATATATAAAAAAAATACACTTCACGAATGTTTCTAACGAAAATTCATCTGGAAATAAAAAAATCAAAGTGAACTTTCAAATAGCCTTCCTCGTTCGTGTTTATATTACTAAATAGTCGATTTGGTCCCGATTAATTTTTGTACTTGTACATTTTTATATCGACGGATGAACCTGTTTCGCGCAAATGTACTTTACGGTGACATCACCCGGTGAATGTTTTTGTCCGATGTGCCGAATTGATTTTTTTTTTATTAAATTTTAAGTAAATAGAATGTTTCGCCGATGGCAGCTATTTTTTTAATTTTAATCCTTCACGCCCCCCTTCTCAGAGCCTGATACCCTTGTTTGTGGCCTGGATATAGTTGAGGAGTTCCTCGGAGTCTTCGCAGATGAAGGGTTTTTCGTGGTAGCAGGCAACATCGTGCCATGCGATTCCATCGTTGTAAACGTTGTTCAAAACACTCAAGCAAGATTCGTTGGTTCCATTGATGTCGAATTCGGCGTTGTCTGGTTGTCTGATTTTCTTGTGACCAGTTTGACTCCATGGGTTGTATCCCCAGCCGGGTGGAATCTAAAAATTATCCAAAGATTATAAGTATTGGATCTTTCTTATTCGACCACTGGCTCAATTGTACACCGATAGGATATACGTAGACTGAAAATTGATTTCGGTTGAGCCATGATTAGGTTAAGAATTTGACCCTAATCTAGACAACGCCATACATAAAATAGGAAAGTGTCTGAATTTTATAATGTATTCAAATGATTTATAATGAAAAAATTAACGTACTTGGTTGGTGGGTAAAATCTTTTCACGATTCGCCGACCAGAACCATCCCAAAACATTCTTTGGTTCCAGATCGCGACGATCTTCACATCCTTTGAAGTCACAAAGTCTTCCACTTGTCCATATGTAAGGGACATCATCTATAAAATTAAAACAAGATAAATTGTTTAATTCTATATGTATAGAATAGATTTAATTCAATTGATCTTAAAACTTACTCTGTTGGATCAATCTGAAGACCAGATTGTTTTCTTCTTGCGTTTCCATCGAAACTAAATCCATGCAGTATTCTCTGCATATATTACGAGCATCTAACCAATCTACTTTACGACCGGCTAATTCCCTAACGTGTCCACTGAAGAAGTAATTATGTCCTCTGTAGAAGAACTCTTTAGGTCCTGAAAAGGAAATCATTAAGATTTATTCATTAATATGCAATCAATTGAGCCGTTTTAAGTTCTCTCAAACTTTTCACATAGAGAGCCTCAAGATCAAGCTTTCTAAGCAAATACTACACAAGAAAAGAACATCAACAGATTTCTCCTTCACTCAAAATTATTTTTTATACAACCATCGTCATTGTAGGAAAACATTCCATCACATGTTAAGATCAGATCTGAAAACTAGACGGTATCCTCGTCAGTCTTTATCGCGATCGTTTCCTTACATATGTCAGCTTTTCGAGAAACCATAAACAGGCATTTAATTAAAGAGAATTCCAACAAAAACCAGTGCGACCGGTTATGACCCAAATATAATATGATTATTGAAGCTGGTGTTCAACGAAAAACACGCACACATCCAATTTCGGTCGAAGGTCGGCGAAGCATCATCAGCTAGAGACCTTTCGGGTCATCCGTGACTTTGGCTCGATTGATTTATCATCGAAACATAGAAAATTGCCACTCTTCACACGACGATCTTTAGAGATTAGTAATATGTACATTTCAATTAGAATTCAAGTCTTTTTTATGCCATAAAATGCATATAATGCAGTGTGATTGGGAAAACTGTGAATCTGTGATTTATTGACCTGTGAGAGAGTGATTTTTTTCCACAAAAGAAACAGAAATTAACTATTTTTTTATCTTGGAAATTGGGATGTCGGTGTTAAAAACTTTATTTCAGATATCAGAATTTTCTTTTGCTTTGAAAATCAAAGTTACCATAAGGTAGAATTTTTCAGGTTTTTCATGAAAAACATGGAACATATGAGTAATCACATATCACTACAGTAATACATACAAAAAAAATAATTGAACTTTTTTTAACACTTTCAAAGTGACATAATATTTTTTTCATATAAAATTATATGATAATTATCTCGTGTAATAATTTGTAATCTTGTATTGATTGATTTTATAAACAGTTGTGTGTCATTTGTAGAACGATATATCAGACGACAATTTGTTTCTGTAGAAAAGAGCAACTTTCGCAAAGCAACTTGTCAAACAATGCGCAATCGAATTGTATAATGAAATATTGAAGAAAACTCGTATAATTTATTCTATGTCACAATAATTTACACATGCATTTTTTGCTTATTATAATAAAGTGCCATAAGACGTATTGGAATGCCAAATGCAATTTTATGCATTCGTTCACGAAACTAGGATATATTTCCTACTAGATGGCACACATTTTTTATTCATCTTAAAATGTTCAATATCTATGTGTATTTTTTTCATTTTAAGTTCGCATACACCGCAAACGATCTAAGATAGCCCACGGCAAACTCGAAAGCTAAATTATATTTAGGTTAGCGTTCGTAAAACGTTTCCGTATCTTAAAATTGTATACGTATTGTACAAAGCTTTCATTGAAACATAATATTTGAATTAAATTCTCGTTTACTATCGAAATGCTAAATGTCAATTTGATAATCGATCGAATCTCTCTCTCTCTCTCTCTGAATATGTTTGTGTGTTGATTTTACGACATTAACATTTGTAAAGTAACATTTTTATGTATCGTAAAATGCTGAAAAAATATATCACATTTTTTTTGCGATTCACGTACGAGTTCAACGAGCAAATTACATAATTGTGATTGAACGTTTTGCACAACGCTGATTATAAAAACGACGCCGATCCGAAATAATTACAACTGTGAAAATGTCGTGGGAAAACGCCGCAATATCCGGATAATTCACGAATCGTGCGATTTTGCATTGCAATTTGCAAACAATTAAACTGGCTTCGAACCGCGGTTTCGCCGATGCGAAAACGACGCCTTTTCGCACACGCGGAATGCACTCGCATAAATATGTCTGCATTGTATTGTTTTCACTATCTTTGAACTGGATATTTTTCAAAAAATCCATAAAAACCCAATAACCAAACATAATTCCGATTGATTTGTCATTTTCTCGCTGTTAAAATCAAATTATTATATGAAAATTGATAATTGCATCAAAATGCGTGACAAATGGGCTCGACCGTTATGACGCCGACAAACAGGGGCACGGCTGATACTTTTGATTTTCATTACAAGTTTATATATTCAATGAATAATCTATAAAGATTCGTGACTCACATATGTACTATTTGAATTGATTGAAATTAATGTTAAAATTTATTATGTTTCATAAAAATAATAATAGAATAGATACAGGTATTTTATATATCTATTCCTGATAGTAGTATAAAATAAGAATTACTGGTTATTCTAATGAAAATTTTCAAAAAATAAATGTTTTGATAAATAAGTTCGTGCATAAGTCGCACGCACCAAACTGCACTAACCCAAAACGAAACATAATAAAAACACACCCACACGATGCTCTTTCGAAGACCATGCGATTATTTATCAATTCGCACATCATATTATAACCATACGTATCTTTGGACATCCGTGTTCGTATGAAAATCTTACGTAATTTATGGACATAATCAGTGATCGGATGACGCCATCGCGAAAAACCGCGCCAAACGATAAATAATCGGTCACATCGATAAATTTTCAAAATCTAAACGGCCTACTGGCCAGAAACGAGTCTACGCATGTGTCTTGAGCTTATTTCAAGTTTGTCTCCGATTTTGAGCGCGAATTTTCGTATGCGCTTTATTTATTCTTTTCGTTTGACCCGCGATACCGGTTCGATGCGAAACCAAGAGTGTTTTACTTTTCTGTTATTTTTCAGTGGCAAATGGTGACGTAATCTTGTATTTTTTATGGAAAAAAAGTTTAAAACGTTTCGAAGGTTGTTGCTGAGCCGATTTACGCTATGCACCTTAAATGCAATCGATTTAAAAAATAATAATTTGGATTGATCGTAAAAAATTGAAATTCGTTTCGTCTGTGAACTCAATTAACGATCGTGCCTAGAGTTTTGTGTGTGTAATTTAATAAAATGATTCGTTTCTTTATTTAAATGATTCGATTACTCACTTGAAGCGCATTTTTGTGCAATGGGAAGAGATAAAAATCTTCCTGGTCTGTTTTGTTTTGGTCGAATTTCATTAATGGCTGCTTGAGTCACGGCCAATGTCGCCAGTGCGCAAACTAATACGCACGCAATCTTCATCTGAAATTTTAAAATAAAACTTATTATATCATCTGAAGAATTACATAAAAAATATGAAATCTTAACTTATAATATTTTCATTAACTACGGAACGGAAAGCAACTACAAATTCGGTGTAAATATAGTTCACTAAATGTCAGTATTATTTTCATAATATGCACTTTAATAAGAATCGTATGCAATTATTGCTATAGGCATATTAACGCTATTTTATAAAGAATGAATCTATTGACAACATTAGAATGAAAAGTGATTATAAATTCGATAAACCAACCTTGTTTTCATAAAATTCTATCAACAACGTTATAGAGCGCATCACATCTCAAGCATTAACCCAAACATACAAACACACGAATACAGATGATGTCAATTCGCATTAGAGTAAATAATTAATTAAAATGGCTTCTGAAATAAACGATTTATTACCCGTTGACCAAACAAATCGATCATTCATTCCATCTTCATTATTCAGAAAAGACATTTCACACATAGAAAGTTGTGACTACACCAAGTGCTTTGACATTTAAAATTAATTTTTGACGAAAAGTTAAATTAATCACGATCGGCTCTGAACGTCTTACAAGCATGAAAAAACATCTGAAAAAATCATCTATCTGTGTATACAAGCACTCGACCGCAGTTGACATAACCGAACGTTCGAAAACAAAGCGCGCGAAAGTCAAACGTGATGGGTTATTTTAAAGATCGTGCCGGAAGCGAAAACTCAGCTCCACGATGACATTTACAGCATGACAGTTATTATCCACTTCAACGATTCTCTCGAAATCGAATATGGCCGTTTCGGATTCTCAACTCGGCGAAAAATGCGTGTCCCACTAGGAAATGTTTAGTTTCGCGATCGTTCCAATCAGGCAATGTCACGATTTCGGTCGTTTTGATAACCTCTAACTAAATATAGATAGATAGACAGATAGAGAGACGATTCTAAGATGACGCTCCAGTCTAGCGATTTGTAGAAAGCTGCATTTTACGACTTTGCGTAGAGAACGTTGAACCATCCAAATATCGTAAAAATATATTGTTAAGAAAACCGGAAAGAAAAATCGTTTCCAGAAACCTTTCGTTTACATCGAATGAATATATTAAGAACCGTTAGATTTTTGTAAATTATCAAGATTTTCCGATACCGCCATAGGATTATCATAATAATGCCTCAGTGATCAATTAAATCGCAAGATATTCGATAAAAATTCAACATATGTATAAGATTTTGATTTTATTTAATACGTATAAATAATATTCAACCATTGTGATTATTTTATTTTCGATTTATTTTATTATAATTTCAACATATTTATTTCGATTTAATAACTGAAATATTTTTTGCATATCCAACGATTTTTTTAATAATAATAATTCATCGATCCATCTAAACCAACTTTATAGCTATTTTAAAAACCATGATAAATCCACGTTGACAACTGATTTCCCAATCAATGACAGCTTCGTCAATTTAAAAATAATTCAAACTTTAGGTAGATACAATTTTTCAAATTTTAGGTACAAATTTCCAAACTTAACTAAATTCAATTTTGGCAAATTTGGCAACCCTGTTTCGCGCGGGAAATACGAATACGAATGCACGAAGCACGCGAGCATTTCGAAACCGACACACCCTGCAAAAACGCAGCCGAAATAAATTACGCCACGAACATAAACTTTCCCTTTTTCTCTACTGTGCTTTTTCCAGCAACACTTTTTTCTACAGCGCTTTTCCTACAGCTCTCCTTCTGCCGAATCTCGGAACTTTTCTTAAGGGCGCATCTCGCTCAGTCTCGAGAGAGTTCAAGACCGCCTAACAAACGTGTTAAGGTCGATGCACACTCCGCTCGGCAGAGGTTGCGACACACTCTCGAGGATGCATTCGTTTCGATGCAGCTTCGGAGGACGTTAAGCAATCAGCGGCGAGTTGGGAAACGAGCCGAAAGGAGGCTGTTTATTATTTGTGTTTAGTGACGTGCATCTCTAATTGAGTTGCGCTCTAATCCGACGGGCAAAATTCAAAGTTAAAATCTTGCGAAACGCAACAAACAATCTCTCTTGACACAGATGTTGACGGACTTAGACAACAAAGAGGTAAACATTATCTAACACATAAATAACCGGCGTGATGTAACCGTGTAACACTTGCACACCTCGAAACGTGTAACACATAATTTTTTTTCGGCGGACTCGTGTACGTACGTATGTATGTTAAAAAGTGCTCGGACTCGGCTCGTTCGAGGTGCAGTGATTTTGATTAAGATCGAGTGAAAATTTGAATTAATTTCGTTTATTTACTCAAGACTTTTTGTATTAAATTTGCATGTTTCACTAATAAACTGAGTGAGCACAAAAAAATTAATGCAAATTATATTTTAAAATGTTGATAGTCGAGGAAAATCTTTGTGAATGCAAAGCTGTTAAATATTTAAATTTAATGCAACATTTTAAATTTTGGCATTCTAATTCCAAATATAACGATCTTAAACGATGCACAGAAGAATAAAAAAATTTTCACCTATCTTAATAAATACAAAAAATCACTTTTACTTGCACAAATATCACTTAAATTTACACACCACGTACTCATAACGAAAAATTCGCACATCAAATCGAATACCGCAATTTTCCGAGGCTTTAAGAGACAATTTTCCGAAAACCCAAGAGCGAACATTTTCCGATTGGATCCCAAAGATTTATTTTTCAAGTGAATATTTTCCGATCGAATCCCAAAGGGAAGGTTTTCCGATTGAATCCCAGAGGTAAGATTTTCCGAGGGGAGCTGAATTTTCAGCCATGGTGGTGGACGATGGTGGGTGAAGACTTACCTCGTACGGCGTGTATTTCCTGTAAAGCACACACTATGGGTATAGGCGAGGTTGGGTCGATGGCGAGTCTTTTATATGACGGATGAAGAGGGGCCGATCCTCAGGTGGGGGCTCCCACCTGGTCCATTCCGCTCCAGCAGCCGGTTCCGTGTCGGCACTGCAGAAAGATGTGCTTTTCGTGAGGATCTATGAGGTTCCCAAACTTTTTTTCATAAAAAAAAATATAGATTCATCTATCGTATGCTCGTCCTGAAATAGAAAATGTTAATTAAATCTACTGTAAAAGTGAATTTGAAGATTGGTACATACATGCAATTTTTCCATTTCGATTCAACTAAATGTATCTCAAGATGAGCTTGCACTCATTAATTTATATTTTTTTTAATTCGTTTGATTTATAATACTCTCGTGCGTATATTCCTTTATATATATTTGTTATATTGACAAAAAAATCATACGTATTGATTTAAGCTATTATGAAAGAATACAGAATTAATACTTTGAAATCGATATAGACTTTTCTCGCGTATTTTCAGATTTCAGAAGTTTTTTGCTTCAAATTTTTGCATTCTGAGAATTTTCGATTGAGAAACATTGATTCATGATGATATCTGTCGAAGATATGTAATAATATTGTTGAAATTGGTAATGATTGATCGTTCAATAGTAGAAAGCTCACGCGTGTCCGTAGTTTGGCTGTTTGCGATCATGTCGTGGTTTATAAATTTTTATCATAGCAGGACTTGGTTTTTCCATTTTTTTTCACATATTACAAAACGTTTAATTTTCACGGTCGAAAAAAATCATAAACAATAGTTGTGCCTTTTATTATACTATTAGAATAAATTTGAACTTTGATTGTTGAATTGAAAAAAAATACCTTACTCACCAGAGTAGAATTCGTTTTTCAACCATATCCTTATCATATATTCAAGAAATAATCTATAAAAAATATAATAATCTTAAGCGTTAAAATATTTTAAATGTGCAAAAAACACATTAATTGCCAATTTCAACAAAAAAAAGTATTACATCTTCATCTTGTATTAGAATTAAAAACAAAATTTAGTTTCACACATGAAGTATAATTTAGATTTAAATCGATGAATCAAAATCTCCATTGTGTTTCATATGAATTTCCACATAAATCATTAAAAGGACTCGTTACGAGTTTTTCACACATGTGAATATCCGCGTTCGAACAATTTCGAGCGTAATTTTCACCGCAGTCAAACACAAGATCGATGAATTATTCAAAGGAAATCTCTCGAATCTCAGAACCGCACTTTGAAGATGAGAAAAAACCACAAATAATATCACAGCATGATAATTTGACGAGATCATGACGCTGACCAAGGTTAAAGTCAACAATTTTCGGAAATTATGGATAATTACCTGTGGCGAATGTCAAATCCGCAACGATAATCGGAATTATGTATAACGTTCGCGAAACGAGGCTCTGCACAATGTCATTTATATCATCTTTAAATAAACCATAATTAAATTTACACGGAACAAAAACTGTCGAAGTCAAATGACATATTCTTTGTATTGCGAAACGGCGAAAACAATAAACCCGACATTTTCGTATTGCATCCACTTCTATTCAATTTATACGTGTTTTTTAACAAAGTTATTCATAGAATATTTAGGTAATACGATCAAAGTACAGCCTGTCTTCATAATATGAAAAATTACGTCAGTGATTTTTCTTCACAAACATTCAATAGAAATCACGGGTTATTTACAGATGAAAATTTACACGCACGCTTCGAAAAGAATTATCTTTGTTTATCCGATTCTATTATGTAAAAATTGTAATTTACGATCCTCCATGACAAGTGGGTGTGTTACACGCACTTCAATAATAACATGTTATAATATCATAATCAACGATGAAAAAAATTGATATAGACATCTAGTTTGCCTACGCACCATTGTTCGTATCGCGTTTAAATAATGCACATTTTTAAGTGACCGTTTTCACTTTCTACTGAATCCACTTCGTAACTTTCTTCATAGAACAATGTAACAGTATTAACGCAAATGCAAAAAATGGAAAATTGTAAGAAATTCTTAAGAAAAATGTAAGAAAATAAAATATAATGGCCAACCCTGTTGCGTTCAGTGACACCAACAGGTTTCCCATTCTGACCGATTAATAAATCTCCAGATATTTTTTCGTATCCTAAACACGAATTCAATCGAAAGATAATCCATTATAAGAAAGCACTATAATTATATATGCTCCTTGATGGACGAGAGGTATCCAGACCTGATATACGATCGCTTAAAAACGTTCGAACGAAATATAAGTTTCATGCATCTGAGACAAGTGATTTTTTTATTTAAATATTCAACAGGTTTTCTAAGAAATTCAATTCAGGTTGTTGATCTCAGTTTCTCGATCTGTAATTTGATTATAAAAAAAATTATACGAACTTCTATATTATTAAATATATTAAAATTTCTAAGCGATTTTCTACGCAGGCATAACCCGAGTGCAAAAAGCGTAGAAATTATTCAAAATAAAAAGACAATTGCATTTACTGAAATTAATTTCTCATACGACCATCACCGATTTTCATTTCAAAGTCTAGAAACACACTTCAGCGACAAATCACACAAAATTATTGCAAATTTTAATCGACTTTCAAACGGTTGATCTATTCGTGCCAATTTCGCGTGACTAGCCGTCTCTGTATGTTCTTAGCCTAAATTTCAAGTTGACAATTAGACAATCGTCGATTTTCACGCGCTTTTGTGCGACTCAACGAGAAACTCATATGTATTATTGTATTTATATGTATTTATTTACGCCGTTTTTGCTCAAGGGTTAAACACTTTCAGCCTGGGAACGAACGATCGTTCTCGTTTTTACACATTCATCGACAGCACGCGAGCTGAGTCGGCCTCATTGCATACATTTACTATACAATTTCAATTTCATGTGTAATAAATGTGAAATGTATTGACAAAATCGCATCTCGTATATCGCTTGCGAAACGAGCGAATGCACATGTCTCAAGGAGGCTTCGAATCCTCTTATGAACATTCCTGCTTTTTATCGATTATCGAAATAATTTGAATTTATTTCTGGGCACTTGTTTTGCAGACGATCGAAGGTTATATCTAAAAGATCCGATTTCAGATACATCGATTCCAATATATTCAATTTTCAATTGAAAGCTTAAAGTTGCGCTTCTCAACTTTTTTAATTCACGTACCCATTGATCAAAAACCAAAGTTTAATTAAAATTTAATTCTTCTTGAAATGAGTATCACATAAAATGCAATCGTGTACTGATAAACAAGCAAATGTACAAATCCAAAAATTAAGTTAAGTTAGGTTATTTTTTTATAAAATCGGTTATCAGGAAATAACTTAAATAGAGGTAGTTAGATTAGTATAGATAACACTTAAAATTTTCCCACAATCAAAATTTTGTAATAGGTACAATATAATACATAGACTGAGATGTCAATACAAACACGTTCGAGTGTTGCAGAAATAAACATCATCACGATGCACTTCAAACAACGCATCTCAAACATTCCTGCATTTTTACATTGATTTTCAACAAGCCGAAAGAAACACGTGAATTTTCCTCGACTTGCGCAATTTTTCACGATTTTTTCCCCCCAACAACGTTCAACTCATAATTGTTAACAACTGTAATGTAACGCAACAGCCGCATATCTAAACGTGCAACTCGGGTCAAAGGTACCGAGTCATTATTTCGCGTTTCGTTCGTTTAATTGTCGCTACCGAGACGATTGTTAAAGCGAGTACTTCGATGGTGTTTGATGGATTTAAGCCTTTCGTCAAATCGACAAATTTGTATGTGAAGATTTGTTGGATGTTGTCGAGTTAACAAAGGATCGTTCTGATCTATGGTTTTCGTGTGGTGTTTGAGATGTCTTTAAATTCCAAAAAATACACGCTAAACATACATAGAGGTTAAAATAAACAAACAAATTCAAAATTATTGAATTTACAAATCAAATATTTGACGGCTGCTCCTGCAATTCGGAAATACTTTTGAGACAACTTGAAAAAACATTGCATGTACACGCAAAGAATACAAATCGAAAAAAATGTCTTTTCGCCATAACTTAAAAAAAATTTCGTCAATTTTTTCCCTGATTGTAAATTTTAACCAAATCTTTAGAAATCGCATTCGTTCGACAAGAACAGCTATATTGTTTCTCAACATGAAACGTTTACGATATTTAAAACACACATGCAAAATCCTTTCCCTTTCTCACAAAAACTCTAACGCCATCATTCAAACGATCATATTTACCCATTAATATGACTACTTGATTGATTTGTCGCAAGACATAAATATAAATCTGGCATAACACGATAACATAATCCATCTTATAACACGAAAAGATGATTCATCTTATACAAACATCTGTCTAATTGCAGATCAACATTGCAACCCCGTGTCGAACAGAGGTCACATCTAGCACGTGAACTTTCGAAAAAACTCCACGAGGGCAAAAGATTTTTGCGGTCATTAGACGGTTGATCGGTCATCATCATCATCATCACCATCACCACAAAATAATCACGACCGTTTTTGACCTTGACTGGTTTTCGAACCGTGCAAAATACATATATGCCTTCGCCAAAACGCTTCCATGTGATTTACGCGAGGCGATTCACTCTTTCAGGCTATCTTCGGTCAAACACTATCTTTTTGTATATAGATATATTTGTATTGTGCGAGGGTCAATAGCCCTGATGTGCTGACGAGACGAAGTGTTATAACAGTCGATTGTGGAAAGACGAGAAAATTAAATGAAATTCTTTCGAAGGTAATTCGAATTTCGCGCGCGGACTCTGAAGCGTTTCGAGATTGTCGTTAATTTTTTGCAAAATTCTTTACGTGTTCTTTGCGGTTCGAGTTATGCAATTTATCGATGCTTTCGTGACGCATCGGAATACCATTGTGCTAGTTGACCAAATTAGCAACATTACAAACTGTTAAGGATGCGTCGACTAGTATGTTAATCGAATTTTTCTATTTTTTTAAGAATGCTTTATCGAGACGATTTCCATTTTCCTCCTTTTTAAGATAGATGTATAATTCGCTGTATAAACTTCGCTCGTAAAACCCTCGAATATGATAATTATTGTATTGCGATGATTTACGATTCGTGAATATATACGAATGTATTAAAATATCCTGCCATAAAATCATGATTGAGATTATAAAAGGGGAAAAATATTAGTGTCATCTTTACATATTTCAAAATATTATAATCATCATAAGGTTGGAGAGGGTTCAGCGGCGGTTCTGTAGATTTCTCTACAACAGACTCTATGGATATTATCCTCTTCTCTTCCCCAGTGACTTTATACTGGGCATGACTGGTATGTCTTCCCTATCTGTTCGGCGCTATTTCCACTTAATTAAAATTTTCCACTCCATAATTGGAGGCCTTATACATCTTCCTGAAATCCTGGTCCTTTTAAATCTATATGTTCCAAATTCCTCTCTCCGACACTTTCCACTTTTCCTTCCTCCAGCAGCCAGAACCAATCTTGTAAGATTCTCTCCTCTCAGTGTCGCAATCAGAATTATAAACCATCTGTCTTCCGAGTTGAATTTTGACATATTCTTAAACTCCAGACATTTAAACAGTTTCTTTTTGCCGCTGAGGGGAGGGAGTTTTGTTTTCTAATATTAATACTGAACTTTTCTTTTATCTTTTACTATGTATATATGTGTATCCATATGTATATATGTCATTTATATTATTATGTATGTTTTGTGTGTAATTGCACTTGGGAAATTTATCTTTTTTTTTTTTTTTGTTTGGGCTTATGCCTGTTTTTGAATAAATAAATGAATAAATAAATCATAAATACTTGTAATCTCATTATGACATTTTCTTAGAAGACTTTTGCGAAAATGCAGGAAAAACCTTAATTTAAATGAGTGGTTTCGGTATTCATTTCTCAAAATCCATTATTCGAATAGAATATTTTAAAATGATTCATTATTCTTCAAAAATATACAAAATTCGTTAAAGAAAAATTAAAAATATACTATATTTTCCAATTTAGCACAATTCATTTTCATTTCAAAACTAAGCCGAACGGAAAAACTGCGCTTATCGAACGCACTGCAAAATCGCACTGACAATCGACTTTTCCGAGGTTTTTCCGACCTTACGAAAATCGTGGACATCCCAAATCACTAAAATATGAATGATTGACTAGATATAGCCTCAACGCGTGCACTTGTTCGATTCGAATGGCGAATGTAGGCTAATGGCAGACGATTTGCCTATCGGCCATACAGAACCTCATGCGTAATCGCCGATGAACCATATGAGGATCACGAAGATGGAATCGTGTCTCACGTGCTTCGAAAAACCTCAAACAATGAATCGTGTGCTTTATAGCTTAATGACGATAGTGTGTTTTGTAAATTTTCAAAGATTTTCCCAGGTTTTTCCGAGAAAAACGCTCAATTTTCTCGGGAAATGTTTAATGTCAGAAACGCGCCGTGATTGATTGTTTCGAATGAGGAATTTTTATATGATTTTATCAGATTTAATTGGCAATATATTTTTTTTATTTACGTGTAGAGGATAAGACATATTAAAGCAATCAGTCGCTTGTAATCATTAATTTTTTGTATGAATTCTTTAACGAAATTCAGTTAAAATAAAGAATTGTCTATATTGGATTTCAATTAGAACTATAGGAATACTGCAATTAAACAGTTCAAAATCTATATCGCTACTTTATATCATTATATTATAGTTTCTAACTGAATGATATTCCTGAAATGATTTAGATGCATGTAATTATTTTACTATTCTGATACAATATATTATTTTGATTTATTTGAGAAAGTGATCTGACAATGAGACACATCAATCGTGTGGATTTACAATTTCGACATTGGCGACCTTCGAAAGTATTGAAATAGCCTTCGTCCGCGTAAATTTATTATCTAAATTGGCTATTTTTCATACTTTTGGCGTTTATCGACGTTTGGCGAAAGCAAACAAAGCTCGCAATATTTATGTACGCCTCTAATAACGTACATAGCGCACATATAATAAATACGAATAGAAATGAAAGAAAAAACACATTTCGAAATCGACGTAAAATTTAATGACATTAGAATATCAATTCGATTATATAACAACAAACGTGCGTTAGCTACTTTGTATGCAAAACCTTCGATGCGTCTTCGATGCCTTAATGTCGTACAAAGCGTGATCACAAGTTCCGATCGAGATTCTGAATCGAGTCGTGAATTAGATTTTCAAAATAAACTCGTATGCGAAGGTTGGTTTTTTCGACAAATATTGGTATAATACATATTTTATATCTAAGAGTCGCAACGTGCTAAGGTAATTGCACATTTTTTAATATTATTTTTGGGTTAAGGACGATCATACGGCAAAATTACTTATTTAAAATCGACTCGTCATCGCGGCTGTATCTCGGTGAACTTTTATATGGAAAAAAATACGCCGATAGCAATTGCAATGCTTTTAAATGAAGATAAATATTTTTATGACTCCGATAAAAAATAATAAGCAGATTCAAATCCGCATATTTACATCAGAAGACATCAATCTTTGCGATGCGTAAAATTCGCATTGTGTCGGAATTTTTAATTGAATTCGATTCTAATCTAAGAACGATCGGCGAGAGATAAATTGAAAAGGCTTCGTATTGAATCAAAGTTGAAAAAAAAACAATAATCTATGCGTTTGTGTAACGTTGCCATTGTATTCAAAAATCAAATTTATTCCCAGGTAATATCGAATAGTAATGTGCGCGGTGTGAATGTGCGCAATCAATCGTGCGCAACAATTTGTTCGCGTTTGTTGCAAAATTCGACTTTTTCCCCTATTGAAAAATTCTAAAGTAAACAATCGGTGCATAAGACGAAGAAAATCTGATAAAAAAGGCACTATCGAAAATTTCGTTTCGAAACCGTTATATTTGAACTCGCCTTTTAATCGTCCATTGTGGACGAACTCTATATAAGAACAATACCAACTGCGTCAAATTAGGAAACGGTCTATGCGAACAAAAGACTAATGGCTCCGTTTCGATTGATTTAATCGGATAAAGCACCGGTCTATTATAGTGATTGATTAATAATAATGCATAAGATCGAAGTTTTCCCGCGTTCGTGTCAGATTCGATCGGATCTCGAGGCGTCTGCGTGATTCCGTATCGGAAAATGCAAATATCGAGATATAAAATTAGCATGAACAAATAAGCGATTTTGTCGAAAACAAAAATAAAACGATTTTCGGTGATAAATTTCGTCGAAAAAAAATAATGAACGATCCGATCGAAAGATGTGCATGATAGATCCGGTTGGATTTGAATAAATTTCGAAACAGCGATGCGAACGGTTCATAATTCACTGTTAAGAGTAAACTTTTGCTTGATTCGATTTTAAAGAGGGTTCGTTCGTCTTTCTTTTATTCGTTTTCGTTCGATGCGTAAAACGATACGATTTTCGAGTCGAATGTTGTTTTCCTTGTGGTCCGAGCTGAAAACTTGTTAGAACCAACCGAAAGCCTTGAGAGCATCTTCGATCCAGACTCGATATTAACATTACTACAGTTTTACATTAATTGGTATTGAATTTAATAGGTTTTTAATTTGATTTATTTGATTTGTTACTTCGTATGAATTTTAGATTCATAAGTTCAACATGAAATATTTATAGAATCGTGTTTTTTATTTACATCAATAATTTTATGAAATCGATTAATATTTTCATTTAATAGAAGCGAAATCAATGTATTGTATTTGAAAAATTTGAACAATTTTCTAAAAGGTATTGACTTTAGTTATTAATTGATTTTACGTATTCGACACGATAATCGATTCAAAATAAAATTAATGAATTAAATATCAGTAAATCACAGTCAACAACAAGGTAAATAGCAGCAATATTTTTCCGCATAGCTTCCATACCAGAAGAAAATCGTTAAAACTCAAACATTTTTATAATGTTCCTTCGGCACATGTAAAACATGAAAATTCTTATGTATGGCACTGACATTTTGGGAAAACACAAAAGGAAAACAAACAGAATCATCTCATCTTCCCTATTTGACCAATCTTATTCTGACAAATCTCTATCAATATACGAGTTAAAAATTATTTCAGATTGTAAATTTTATGGTTAAAAATATATTTTCATCGAGTTAAGAACCTAAAGTTGGAATGAAAATTGAGCCACGTTAGAACAGTGGCGCAAGCAAAATAGGAAAATATCGAATTAACCCTTTCAGACCAATCGAACAAAATTATTGTTATCGTTGTTTCGATCGTTGTTCAAACTAACTATAATTAGCAATACTAGATTTTTTTCCTTTAAAATTTGTAAGCTGTCACTTCTAACTAATTACTAACCGACAATTGAATAACCAGACTTAACAATTGATATAATAGAACCGTCATCCGCGGAATTCACAGAATCATCATCCACCGAGAGTTCGTTCGATCTTCCACCGTCATCCGACATAAGTTCATCTCGGCGGTTAAGATCATTCAATTCGCTTTCAAAACTCGAAGGCAACAAACGAGCAAAGAGAAGCAGAAGCAGCATCAGATGAAGAAGAGGAACGCTGTCGCAACCGACACATATCAATTTACGACGATGACGGGTAACTGGAAATGTTAACAGACGCAGAAACGTCGACGACGCCATTGCCGATGCTTCGCTGCTTCTTTTACTTCTTGCGAAATAATTAACGGTGGCCCGCATCGGCGAAACGAACGTACGTACTGTGCACGAACTTCTTCTCGAAGATGCTTCTGAAGATGGCCACGATCGTGATTCAAGTCGCCTAGTTTAGGCTAGGAACAGACCGCGGTGACGGATCGAACGAAATCGAAAGCTCGTACAAATCGCAGATTATCGATTTCGATGCGGCACATGATTCGTTTTGGATTCAATTTCAAGAATATGTTGGTTCTTTTATTTTGAAAATAACACCTGATTCTTATATTAATTTCGTAGTCGAAAATCAATGGTTCGCTTTCAGGTTTTTCTGAAAATAGTCTGAGTTTCCCGAAAATGACATCTTTACATGATAATTTTTCATTTGAATAACGCATTGAAGAACACATTCGGACTAGGCTTATGTGGGTTTTTCTCGATAATAAAACCTAGTTTTATAATAATTTTCACTTAACGAAAGGGTGATTATAAAAAATGGACGTATGGTCACTATAATTATGACTAATTACGAGTACATTACCAAGCATAGTTTTTCCACTAAATATCAGAATTTAAATTGAACCTATTTTCATTATAGGAATAAAAATAATAATTAATGAATTATGCTAAAAGCTTATTTCCGATTTACCAACGGCACACATTTAAGCTTTCATTGTTCAGGGCATTTATGACACATGGATGATGCATCCACTAAATCACTCGTCTCGATTGATTATACGTTTGTCCATATTGTTAATTACTGGAATCGAACATTAGATGAGTGCACACCTCAAGAATGCTAAAACAATGAATTCTATCGGGGATGTTCCCGTCGTGGGAACCAAGTCGTGGTGGATTGTTGCATCATGGAACTCGAAGTCGAGCCGTTCCAATTCCGCCTTTGAATATACACATGTATAATATTATATATATGAAAAGTGCATAATGATTCTATTGTTGTTAATGCGAATCGCTTCGACTAAACTGAGCCGATTAAGCGGCTGTGTGAATTCTCGAATGGTCGTAAACTGTGCAATGTGCCATATTGTGATTTATTTACAACTCTCGATGATGAATCCGAACTTATAACTGTTACAATGAAATCGTCATCGTATATGAAATCATAATATGATTCTACACTACATTCAAATGTCAATTCTGTGATTTCATTTAAATGGGGTGATAACATCTTGTAAAATTTAGAACAGGATTTTATTGTGACATAGATATTTACTTTTGATCTTGGGGATGAGTGTTTTCAATAGTCACGATATTTAACTTATCGTAGATTATTCACAAATGAAACAACTTTTCACTTAATATCTGGAGGCCCTTCATCCGAGGTCGTCTGAGGTTGAAGATTTCTCCTACAACTATATTTTATTTAAATCGTTTTTTTTTTTTTAAGGAACTCGATATTTTTAACTCTTACGATCACGCGTGATTTTACCATATATTTTTGCATTAAACAGATACCGATGCATACAATATCCATTCAACGAGTAGTTATGATAAATTATTCATAAATTAAGTTATCAACATACATACTTATTACTCATGCAATTCTTACATACAGTTTATTTACTCGTACAATTAGTGTGTATTTCCTCGGTGGTGAATCGTACAAAGAAGTCAATCACTGTAAGTATTCAAAAATTGCACAATTATGCTCAAATAAAATACATCTTGAATAAATGCAATGTAATTAATTTAAAAATTCAGCATATTTTGTAATTTTATTCATAAAAATTGAGCTCGAGAATATCATTAAAAACTATTCAGCTTTTTTCCACAAAAAGAATGAGAACAATATGACAATTTGAAATAAAAATTTATTATGCATTTACAAACTTTAATCAAAACTATCATCATACATAATTTGAAAAAAAAAATGTTTCGCAATCTACGAAGTCTCCTTGATAACTTCATCTTTAACAATTTTGATAGACGTCGTTCTTACGATGTTTTTTTTTTCATACATTCCATAACATAACATTATCTATGAATGGATTACGAAACATCGCAACCATAATTATATACGTGCGACGTTAAAAATGTCAAGAATCCACCCGTTAAAGGGAATACGTACATGATATTTGTATTAAATTCAAAAGGATGTTTCGAAACCGCTTAACGGCCACATTAACCTAGCACAATAAAGAATTAAGATGGCAACACACAGCGACGACTAATCGCAACAAATTATCAACGAATCTTTCATAAATGCAGCAGAAGTTTCAAACTAATGAAAAAAATACGACAGCGATTACTACAATTTCAGAATCTAACCTAACCAAATTCAATTTCTTATGCAAATTGTAAATTTCCTATGTCCCCAGTTAAAATAAATTAAAATTATCGAACGGTTCGAAGAGCAGTTGATGGAAAATTATCGATTTTGAATTATATAAGAATTTTTCGGCATACAAAAGCACGTGAGTGAAAAAAAATGTTGCCATCGTACCGTTTTCATAATCGGCGTTGCCAACATTCAAGGTTCAACCGTTTCTCAATTTGTTTCGTTTATTAGATGGCACACCTGATCGGGGTCACCTGACCGAGCGTCATATTCGCACGACTTTCAAAATTATTATATGCAACATTCAAACGAATTAAACGGTGTTTTACAGCACTGTAAATTATCTCAAGACCTAAATATTCAAAGCATTCAAATCTCAAATTAATATTGTTTTTTCATATTAACTCAACTGTCTGAATAAAATCGAATTAATGCTGCTGAATAAAACGTAAAAAAATCCATGTGTCATCCTAATACGAAATGTTATATTCAATAACAATAAGCGTCATTGAATAATTTGATACTTATTTATTGTATATCAAAATATCAAATTGTATCATTTGAATAAAATAGATTGCTTTTAAATGTCAATGTATGAAAAAAAAACAGTGTAGTACGCGACCTTAAAATTTAATTTTTCTGTCATGAAAATGACAAAGGTTTTTCGAAAACGCCCCGGGTTAATATCGAGCGATTTGACAGTATCGATCTTGAACTTTCAAAAATATAATTTTAACGTTTCACCCTAATTGGACGTTCTAAATCCGCACGATTCACCCTGAAAAAAATAAATTTCCCAGCCAATTTTCGACTATTGACAGTGAAGAAAAATGAGAAAATCGAGAGAAATAGATGGAGGTCAATCACGCTATTGTTTCGGAAATGATTAACAAACACGGTTTCGAAACGTAAACGTGAATCGCAACGGAATTTCAGTTACGTTACAATATGACATACGTACATATACGTAATGGCGCATCGGAATAAGCAAGCGACCGGCAAATGTGCGATAATGATAATTGATATTCAGAAATCTCATGGGAAAACTGCGGAAAACTGACAGTACGAACTAGGAAACGTGTCGATTATGTTAAAATTGTGTAAACAACGTTAACGTGCCCTTTTTCATTTCACATCACAGATCGTAATCGTAAAATGCTGAATTTTATCGATTTTTCGTGAATGCGATTCGAAATCGAGTTCGATTATGCTAAGCGATGAATTTTGATTTTGTCCAACGAAATGTCATTTGATATTATTTTTTTCGGAAGTTTGAGCGCGATGTATGAATATCATAATAAAATTCGAGACGATCTGAGATGAAAGGTTATTGGAAATTATAATAAATGGATCAATCGAAATCGTTGACCCTCGTTTCGATGACGATCTCTAGGACGTTCTAACATAAATATGTCGAACTGTTAATCATCGCAGATTATAATTTGAATTTAAAATGCGACGTTATAAAATCGCTTCGGTGTATAAAAAAAATATGCGATACGAGTACCTCGTTTCTCGCAATAATTTAACGAAATTTTGCAACATTTCGAATCTGCGTTTGCATGAAAATAATTTTACATAACCGACGTATCGACACAGCATCGACGAATTTCAATCAATACGAGTATCGATTATGCGTTCAAGTGTTTTTAAATCAACGCGTTATTTACGAAAAATAATTATGATTTGACTGCCTCGATAATGACTACAAAATATGTATATGCAAGAACTTTGCGTGTTTACAACAGATGTAATAAAATTCGACTTCCCGCAAGCGATTCGAAAAGACTTAACGATGAGCTAAAATGATAATTTTACCCATTTTTCCCACACATATGTACATAATATACATAACTATATAATGCATCCATTTTCAGTACAACTTTGTACGACATAACATTAATCTATCGGTATCCGGAATTACACTCATGCTTCTAAATAGTATAATACAATACATACACGCCGTAATAACTGTAATTTCTCGAGGTTTCTTAAAAATATCTTATACATTTTAATGAAAATTCTCCAAAAATTAATATAACTATCCGTCATAATGCATTTATATCGATAAAATTGCATTCGAATGCATATTTGGTGCGAATCGTTCATCGAATTTAAAATTACTTTTCAAACTAAAGGCTTTGATATTTCATATTTTATACATGATATGTATAAAAAAAGCTATATCCATTCAGAATTCATCAAATTTCTTTGAAAATCTTCGTTTAAATTATTCGATGTTAAGCCATACCGAGGGTGCTAAATAATTGGACGGATTACGCATAATCGTCACATACAAGACATAACACATCATATACGCAACACGGGAGATATCATCACACTAAACAACGTGAAAACGTAGCCTAATCTCAAAAAGTGGCAAAACACGACTCTGGCGCGATTGTAAAATATCTAGAGACATGACACACACACGTAAATACAATTGTAGGAACACACAAATTGGCGCAACCTTGAGGATGCGTCACAACGTGACAACTTTCACCGAGAACGGGACCAGCACCACCGGATCATCCTCGGCTCAATGTCAAATGCATACCTGCATACTTATAGCACTGCAAGTTAATATAATCTACTGGTCTTCTTGAGATGCGAGAGTCCAGTTTCTATCGAAGATTTTCCATGAGTTTTCCTCGTGAGTGGAGAACCAACTCACTTCGTGAAAAATCTTAGATTAAAACTGGACTCTCGTATCTTTCGTTTAGGTCTGTAATCTTTCGTCTCACAATTAGATTTTCCGGGAAAAACTAATGTCTACTGTGGCGTTTACACACAGCTGTTGTCATTTCTATCAATTCTCTCGTTCTAATGTTTGCGTATATTAGAGAGAGCTAGATGCGTACGTAAGGTGACGAAATGTAACAGCAACATGAATAGTAACAGCTATATGTAAATGCATAACAATTTGGCCACTCGAATAATAATGTATCCGAATTGCACTACGAAAAATGATGGTCAACCTATCGATGAATGTTTTTCTTTATCGACATTTCCGGATATTTTTCTTTTTATAGGTTTTTCAAGTCGATTTGAAGATTTGATTCGGTGATTTAATTTGTCGTTAATGAAGAAAGGAAATTGATTCTGCTCCTAGTTATGTATTTATTTTTTAAATTTCAATGACACCACTCGATTTGGTTAATTTATTTAAATTTTTATTTGTTTACGTGTCAATTTCGGTTTATAAATTAATATTCATACTATCCGTTGAGATTATCGGCTTAGTTATGAGAAATATCATAAATTCAATATAGCATGCTATTTTCACACCAGCACCTAATGTGTATTCGAATGCAATTGCATCAACATCAACGTAAAACTGCACATATTTATCATCAGCAGTCAAAAACGTAAAAAGAGAATTCATACCTCGATCTATCAAAATAATCAAAAAGGGTGAAAAAACGTTCAAAATATTATGCGAACATTAATATAGCATTCATTATCATTGATCTCGAAAATTATAGATATTAGAATAAATTGAATTTTCCTCCAATTAAACACAAATAAAATCTATTTAATGTCAACAGAGGATTTTGACATTAAATTAGGTGAGTCTTATAACATTGACATTATGATAATATGTTATTCATGTTTTTCTTCAAGTTATGTTTGAAGATAAAAAAAAGATTATAAGCACGTGCGTAAAATTTTAAACCACAAGCCTTGATAAAAAAATAAATGAATCAATCTATATTGGAATTTACATGAAAAAAAATCATTATTGACACATTAGACATTTAAAAGAGAATGAATGTGCGTTTATTTTTCCGCAGGAATGTCAAAAATTAGCACAAGTCGCGACATTTGATGCAAATCATCCTAATATTTTACATTGCAATATCGCATACCAGGAAGCATCTATTTCAGAAAAAACACCTATTTCATAACAGACATATGTATTTCATTTTCGATATATACGAATATAGAAAATGCATACTTATACAAAGCATCGTCCATTGCGGATATAAAACTAAACAACATATCGCTGAAACGATTTGAATTAATGAAATCACGCTCGTGGGTGTGTATGAAATTAATTCTGCATCATTCGTCAATTATTCAATTCTAAGAATGAATAAATCAAAACGAATACTAAATTAGTCTATTTTCAATGAGATTAATTTAAAATGTATCATATTTTCTATTTTAATTAGGTATTAAATCGAAAAATTCGTGTATGACATTTCAACAGGAAAGTTTTTCATTGTTTGACTAAAAATCATAATGATGTGTTTACACAGGTCGATATATCATGTGAAAAATCACTCAATCAAATTATTTGTATAATAAAAATGACCGGTGAAGTGATTTTCCATTCGATATATTGACCCATACAAACTCGACAGAATATACAGATCGAATTTAAATAGAAAACATTTTTTTTAATTTATGCATATTGAAGAGTACGAATAATAGCTCCGATTATATCTCATATGCGAGCTAAAATACAGCAATCGATCGATTCACTTTTGAAAGATCACCTTCGCCCAGAGGCAGATCAGCACCTGAAACGGTAATTAAAAATGCATCACGACTTCGTGTGCTGACAATCGTCTAGGAAGGTGAAACTTTACATCATTCACCGTTCGACCCAGAATACTGACTGCTATAAATAAAATCCGTATCAAAATGCATATTGCAAGATGAATCCATATCTGATCCAATACGATGAGAATTTTCCGAACAATGTCATCGCGGATGTTCAACAACAATGTGTCTTGCGCGATTTGGAACGATGCACTCTAGTGACTTTGGACACTTGCGAACTTGTCCGTGTTTACCTGTCTTTAAAATAATTAGTGAACGTGTCTACGTGAAAAAAAAGTAATTTTGAACGCACACTTTGTACTTGACATCTAAAAAAAAATACGCTAGCCAAGCACTTAAAAGTTAATAGAAAATACAAGTGTTCATGTTTTTGTGATACTCACGATTTTACGGTACATCTCGAATTTTCAAACCGCATGATGTGTCAGATACATCCATTTATACAGGCGCATTTTCTGAAAACATAATTTCAGATAAGTTTTGTATATTTTGTATCGTGGAAAATCTACATATATTTGTTTTGAATAAAAAAAATCATAGAAGATGACAAGAAATTTACGTATTTGTATATTATATTTGTGAAAATCTATATATTTGGATAATAACCTGATTAAAAATAATTTGTGTATTTTTGAATTAACATTCGAAAAAACAATCAAACTTTCATACCAATTAAAAACAAAAACGACATGTGACTTCTAGAATCGAACTCGAAATTAGCATAATAACAACATTAACTACGACACAGTATGTATACACAAATACATACTACTGCCCCATCGACTAGCTTTTACAATTAATATTATTTTGAATAAATAAATTGCACCTGATTTAATAAATTGCACCTGATAAAAAAATCGACCTTACGTATTCGATTTCGTATATATTATGTTCTATTGTACGATTTCATTTTTTTTTAATCACCTGCTGAAATGTCGATCAACTTGAATGGAAGTTCACCTCCGTACATGGATGCGCCTCCGATCTTGAGACGATAATAATAAGAGCATCATCAATGAGGACCGGTTCGATGTGTAGAGGTTTTCGTTCCAGATGACATCATGTCCCTGAACGATCAGGTGTGGACGTGGAAGAGAGCATTTTCACGGCTCCAATTACCATCTCAGATGGAATGGATGAGCACAAGCGAGGACCTTGGCATCCTAGTTTCGAACGCACGTACCTAAAAGGCAAAATGATGTATTCCAGTTTGCGCAATCTGCTGATTGTGTACTTGCTGTCGGTTTAAAGTACGCGTTCGTTATGATCTCTTATGTGTTATTACAAATGAATTTGATTCTTTGAAAATATTCTTTAAAAAAAAATAATAAAAGACGGCTTGAAAATATGGATAAAATTACTTATAAGTTTAAAATTTCCTTTCCTATAAAAACACATTCTATTTTATGAAAATATATAACCTAACATGTCTGTTAAATAGACGATAAGTAATATTTTTAATACATTGCTTCAATATTGACGAGGGATCACATTAATTTTGAAAATTATTATCCACACACGGACCGAAAAATCTTTTATGTTGGAATCGAGCAATTGCTCTTTAATCGGTCAGTGATGTTGTTAATAAAACACTTCAATATTGATAAAGAACCAAACTGTAATAAAATTGGATTTTTCAAAATATTGAAAACTGTGTATCAGTATGCATTTTTAAACTTTTATCAGTATCAATACTGAAAAAAATCACATCTGAATCCGAAAATATGTATTTCGAAATTTTATGCAGTACTAATTACATCAGAAAGAAAATCGATGACAATATTGATGGATATTTATAATAAACTAAATGATAAATACTAAAATATCATATTTATGATAGGAACACATTCGAAAGCATTTATCTCGAAGGATCGCAATCGAATCGACACGTTAATTACTAGAAATCAATAAGCTCGTCATTATTAACGAAACATCGTGTGGGTTCATTTTATATGATGAAAATTTCGAAGAAAACATATTTGTTACGTCACTTCCGTGTTTGGAAATAACTGAGGATTATATAGTTTTTATTCAAAAACTAGTTAGTATTGAAGAGAAATTCAATATGATTTTTTTCGTCGTATAAAATTTCTTCATATTTGTGCAATATGCAATAAATATGTATGTATGTGAATATATAGTGTATATGAAACAAATTAAATAATATTAAACGACTAAAAAGTAAATCATTTTCAATTTCATTAGAATAACGTATGTAATATTCTGTTATTATAATAAGATTTATCATTTGTTCCTACTCACTCATTCAAAATTATAGCTTTCTTTTGAATATTGCTTGAATTAATTTGAAATAAAAGAATTCATACATCACAAGATATGAACTTATTGGATAAGATAAAACAGTAACAACATAAAAAATTTAATCAGAAATACATAATTTCATATAATTAGAGATGAGGTGGCATAAGGAAAATTAATATTTTAAAACAATATATTTAAATGGAAAATAGTATTTATTTTTCTCTATAACTTTTTTTTGATCTCTTTCTAGAAGAATGTTTATCTTTAGAATGACTCCTTGACTTTGAATGGTGTCTTTTTTTACTTTTACTATTTCTACTTGAACTTCTTTTATCACGATCATATTTTTTTCTATTTTTATGCCTTTCAGCATTCTGACAAACTGGTTCAGGTGATTCAGACCATCTCCAATCCTTTTTATTTTCACAATCTCTGTAAATTTCAACATGTTTTGTAATGGAAAAAAAATATTTATCATCAATTAATTTTAATAAATAAAAACATACCTAGACCATGACTTGGTGTTGCGCTCATATTTTACATTTGGATTAATATCGAAATTTTTCTTTTCATAGTCAAGGAACATATTATTGGGATTTCGAAAAACATGTAAAAAATTACAAGCTTTTCCTTTGGGACATCTCTTAGAAGCAAATAAACCTGAAACATAAAACATGTATATCATTAAATATCAATTATAAGCATTGAAATTTCGAAAGAAGATGGATGTTATTTATTCACCACAAATAGCTTGCTTCCACGATGGTACATCACAAAATTGTAGAGATATTTGTTTTCCTCCATACCATCTACCATGGAAAACTTTATATGCTTTCAAAGCTTCTTGAAGTGTAGCATATTCTATATATGTATTACCACGCAAGTGTTTTTCAAAATTACAACAAACCTGAAAATATTACAACATATCGTAACATTTTTCAATCTTTTTGCTGAAAAATATTTTTTTAACAACCTTAAATTGAACGACTGTTCCTATTTGTAAAAATTCAGTCAGAACGTCATCAAAAAAACTTTTAAAATGGTTATAAGTTTCTTTATCGTCATATTCTAAAAGAATATCTGTGTCATATTCATTTGAGTTCGAATGTTCAATTCCAAAATGAGAATAAAAATTTTTGGCCAGAAGAACCTGCAAATAACAATTAGAATGAAAATAAGAATTTTTTATAACAATTAAATTAAGAAACAAAGACGGTAACAATTACAACGTATGAAGAATTATCTTACTTTACTAACTGATGGCTTCCTATGATTTCTTGAACAACAATCACCAAATCGACAAATTCCAATTTTTGAATAAAACGGACAAATTTCTTTATCCGGATTGGTTTCTTTAATAACCAAAAGTTCTTCGGGTAATTCACCTAAACCAGAAGTAAACTGTTCTATTCTAGACATTAATTCGTTATGGCATCGAATTTGTTCTTCTTCTAATTGCTTTCTAAGATCTTCAGCTTCTTTAATTTTCTTTTGCTGTTCTTCCCATTCCTGAATTCATTAAATTTTTAATTTCAATACAGGAAAAAATGACAAAAAACCATGAAAACAAAAATTATAACTTTTTTAATGCGCAAATCTTGTTGAGCTCTTTCTAAGCGTGCTTTGGATAATTTTTCTTGTAATTTTCGCCATTCTTGTTGAGCTAATAGTTCTGTTCGCATCCATTTTTCATTTTCCTCATCATGGACTCGTTCTGCCTCTGCTTTTTTAAATAATTCCAATCTTTCTTGCTCCATTAACCATTCTTTATAGTTGGGATCGGATTGTTTTCTTATTTCTTCTGAAATTGGAAAATATGGGTTTTAGTAAACTGAATCGTTAAATATATGAATATATGAAAGCACGTTAACCTTTTTCCGCTTGGGCGCATTGTTTCAGAGCGTTACATTTTCTGATTCTTTTTCGTCTCTCTTTTTTAGCGATTTTTCGCCATTCTTTATGCCTGTAGAAATTATATTGAATTGAAAGAAAAATATGATTTACTTGAATTAAAGGTTAAATGATAAAAATCTTACTTTCCCATAACAACATTAGATAAATCATAAAATAAATTCAAAACATCAATAACTGTCATTGAATCTGCGAAAACCCAACCTAAAATATATTGACATTTGATTTGGCCTTAAAACTATTTATATGAACTCCATCCATTAACAAATAAACGTTGTTTTTTTTTTGTTTTTATACTATAGTAAATTGTAAAAATAATATTCGAAAAGTATTATTATTTATTTAATTTGCAAAACTAAAATTGATGAAGTACATTTGTTATCACAGAAATGAAGTAGAAACGGTGGATTTTGCGTTAGCGCAAGCGCAGTGGTCACAGTCGGTAGTCGGTGTAGCTTTGCCGATTGCCGGTGTGCGCGTCCGTCGCGACTCGCGAAGGTTCTTCCGCCGAGGAGATGAGCGTCGAAGAGGATGTCCTCCGCGTACAGAAGAAACTCAACAAAATGTCCTCAGGCGATGGCTCCGTGAGTTATTAGTCTCGCTCATTATCCCACAATTATACCCACAACACAACCACAAAAACATGTTATGACCACTCTAATACTATTAGTAATACTATTGCCGTGATGAAATTGACAACTGTAAACTGTATATGTTCGATCACATTTGCTCGGTGAACTTGCTTAGCTATCAAAACAGACGTGATACCTTTCCAATTACAGTGCTTATTATAGAGCAGTATTTAAACCCTTAATCCTACGACTAGGTAGCTTGCCAACGGCATAAACGGTAACGGTAGGAGCCGAACGTGAATCTAACAGTTTGATAAATCGTTTCCAGGGTCAGGAGCAGGCGCTCGAGCTGCTCAAGTTTTTGCAAACCCTCGCTATCGACCTGGACGTCTTGACTAAAACTCGCATAGGAATGACTGTCAACGCTTTACGTAAATCCAGCAAAGACGAAGAGGTGATCTCCTTGTCCAAGACCCTCATCAAGAACTGGAAGAAATTCCTCAACGGTCCTCCGACTCCTATGAAAGATTCCGCAGGAGCTTCCAAGTCCAAATCTTCATCTGATAAAGAAGAAAAGAAAGAAGATAAGAACAAGAAGATACAGTCTTCGTTTCCGCCTCGTTCCAATACTGCCGATGCGGTCAGATTAAAATGTAGAGAATTGTTAACTCAAGCTCTCAAGATTGACGGTGAATCACTGGATGGATGCGCTTCTCCTGAAGAACTCGCCGATGAGCTCGAGGAGTGCATCTTCCAGGAGTTCAAAAACACCGATATGAGATACAAGAACAGGGTACGCTCGAGGGTGGCTAATCTCAAAGATGCTAAGAATCCAACTTTGAGAACTAACTATTTAAATGGAGTCATCAGTGCGGCGAGACTCGCCAAAATGACACCCGAGGAGATGGCTAGTGATGAAATGAAAGAGCTGAGAGAGAAGTTCGTAAAGGAAGCGATCAACGATGCTCAGCTGGCCACCGTACAAGGCACCAAGACTGACCTGCTAAAGTGCGGAAAGTGTAAAAAGCGCAACTGCACATACAATCAGATCCAAACGAGAAGTGCCGACGAGCCAATGACCACATTCGTTCTTTGCAACGAGTGCGGCAACAGGTGGAAATTTTGTTAAAAGTGCAAAATGAACTGAAACGTTTGTTTCCCTGTGAAATGTTAATATTTATGAGTTTTTCTTTTTCATTTATCAAAGACAACAGAATGAATCGATGTGTTTTTATAAGTATTGCAAATATGTAACACGAGTATATTTAATTTAAATCATCATTGGTAGTTATTAAAGGTTGTAAAATAAAATATAATGCCATCTGAGATGAGTTTATTTTAAAATATGCTTAACTATAATACCAATTTTCAATCCATATTAGCTATTTTTTTTTATTTTAAACAAATGTATCAAATGGTTCAGAAGAAAATAAATAACAAAACAGTTAAGACAGGTTTTGAACATCACAATCTCAAGCTTGCTGCAATTTTGCTTAGTATGCGTTTTTATAATCTTAATATGTGTTTGCATACAAAGTAGAAGTGCAATAATCGCTTTTCATGGTTGTAATTTAAAACTCACTATCAGTTAGATTTTGCTTTTGAAATATTGAATTTGAAGAAGCAACCCAGTATATCTTCTGAATTAACTTATATTTAATGCATCGTTTTGTAATTCATGACTGAGTTGAGTTTGGAGATTAGAAAGCTTATTCTTTAGTACTGCTATTCCCATCATCACAATATTTTCAGGTTTCAGTGCTCCAGCAGATTCGACATTGTAATAAAATTTATTAGGTTTTGCTTCCCAATTGAAATCGGCTTCACCTAAAAATGCAAAATGTAATGAATACAGCAAAAAAAAATGCTAAAATTGAATGATTTCAAAAAATTACATCGGTCTTCATCTAATTCAGTGTGCTCGCTTTTAGGCCATTCGTCGGGTTTTGGAAATAACGTATGCCTCATTGAATTATCAGGATCATATTCGAAACAGACTCCTGCTGTAGGATTCCATTTAGCGTGTTCTTTTCCAAATCCTTAAAAATGAAACATGATCAAAGATAATACATTATTGTAAATAGTTCGTTTTTTTTTGTTTTGATATTTAGTGTTATGCTCAATATTAGCAGTTATAGACACATGCACCACTAACTTGTGGCATTTGTGATTTTGAGCAGTTTCTGTATCAAGTGCTCTATAAAATACCTTTTTTAGCATATGCTCTTAGTTTCAATTCTTGTCCTTTACGCAACTTGATGATGAGAATTTCATCACTGTCCCCATACTCTGCTTGATCGTCTTCCCTATGTCTGGATGTTACAGGTACGACTCTAGGATCACTAGATTTCAAGTCAGCTGTGGTGACGTGACGAGTTTGTTCATCGGTGCATTTTACGTCCAACGTAAATTCAACTGAACACTGAGGACAAAAATCTGCACAAAGACAATCCTGAAATTAAATAAATTTTAATTAAGCGATCCTAAATTCTCTATAAAAACAATAACATTTTATTTACTCTAGTGTAATGTAATCTATCAACAACATCATCGGATATTAAAGGAATAAGACCGATTCTATGAGCTAGAAATTCATCGCTTAAAACTGTAGAGTTGGCTTCTAATTGCACCCAATCAATTGCCATTGTCGGTGTTTCAGCTATAAAGACACGTCTCATACTATTGGCAACACTGAAATTGAAAGTAAGACGTGATTATCATGAAAATGAACATGTATTAGGTGAAATTTCTATAACAACATTTTTGTATACAAAATGTACAAACACTATTATACAAACTTTGATTTAAAGTCAAAGATTATAAGTAGGTACACCACTATGAAATATCAAATTACAAATTTACTAGTAAAATAACAACTTTAAGAAATTGTTGGAAGGACATGCGTTATAAATTCGAATAGATCAGGTATGGATATATGTAGAATCATGATGTACCTTACAACATTTACTACTTATGCACATCCTTACTATCTAAATAAATAAAACGATAATCCCGATAATGAAATTTCAATTTTAGTAGCCACAACAATATCAATGAGACATAAAACGTTTATACATATTAAACTTTAACGCTTACCTGAGCTCTGTGTCTTCAACGACAAATTTCACATTTTCATCAGTCAATTCGGTGATGTGAACAGATGGTTGATTTGCATATGGCATTTTGTGAAAAACGCGTAATCCAAGTTCAGTTTAAAACGAATCACAAAAATACGAATAACAAAACCGGCGAAACACGCACAACGCTCTAGTTTGGCATTTGACATGGTCATAAGAGTGCGTTCAACAACCAATTACCAGCAATTCTTTCTGTGAAATCTATATCGAATCTGATTTTTGATAGAAAACTTTTAAATCTCACAGCACTTTTGTACAATCATAACGTATCATACCTATGTTAAATATGTATCTTTCCATAATAATAAAGATGAATTCCATTAAATGACAAAATTCGCTAAAAAACCAAAAAATATATCATTTGAATTATTTCAGTAGGCATTCTAATGTTAACATGATATCAATGAGTCTGTATGAATTTATTATTTAAAGAACCAACATGAAACATGTTTGAATCACCAATATTGGTTTCAATTACATTATTGTGAATATTCACCTATATTTGGTTGTTACGTTTTGGTCGGTTACGGTTGCAACACAACGATAACGTAAATTATGTGTACCTAGAGGTGGTTGGGATATTTGCACAATTCAATAAAGTTCGATCAAATATTTAAATATGTTTATTCAAAGAAATTAATATTAGAATTCTAAGTAGCTAAGTAAAACATAGAAAAAAGAGAGATTAAATCAAGTATTAAAAAAAATACAAATTTAATATTAAATAAAATCCTATGTGGAAGAATAATTAGCATAGAAATTCAAAATGTTGAAACAACGTAAAATTCCAATAAAAGAAACATAAAATTTCAATAAAACATTCAAGAATAAAATTCAATAATAAAAAAAAGACAAATAAAATAAATTCAAAATAGAATAAAAAACACATAAATCAGACAAATTAAGACAAACAAATTAAGATAAATCGAGACAAATTAAGACAGAATTAAGACATACAATTTAATATAAATCGAGACAAATTAAGACATACTGGAAATCAATAAAAGAGAAAAACAAAAAAAGTAAAGTAAAAATAGGAAAAAGAGAACAATATCTTACAGAACAATATGTGCTGCTTGGAACTTCACTGGTGCTCGGAACTTGGAACTGAATATCGATAAAATTTGCACGGCTTTTATACAAATTTTGGTTATTAATGACCCTTAATTGCTTTTCCCTCCCAAAATGCGTTATTTCGAATTTTGAGAAGAAATCGCAACATCTCGGTTTTGAAACTTATATCAAAATTATCCTTAATCTTATATGAGATCCTTCGTGATGAAGGCTCTTTAAAAAAATGTGCTATTTTAGCCGTAAAAACCCTTAATGAGTATTTTACGTCACGCGACTGCGATTTACCAATGAATCGTTAACAGTCGACGAGAATCTCAAACTTCGATATTTTGAATCGAAAAAAGGCTTAAAACTATGTTACAGCCTTGAATTTGGTATCAAAATAATCTATAGACATTGAATAGGTTCTTTATGAACAGTCTGAGTCGAATATGTGCGGTTTTTTAACAGAAAATACTACGATAAGTATTTCGCTGTTATGCCCTTAGGCGAATTCCAAAGCGTGGTAATTGCTCATCGCCATTTACCAATCGACTCGAAATGTATGAAACATTCAAATGTCGCTAGATCGAATGATACGCATTGAAGTCGAGATTAAACATTTTCACGTTGTAGGATATTTTTTTAAGGTTTCCAAATATATATAATACATATTGGTTTAAAGTATAATAAAAGATCGATAAACCGGATCATGTTGTTTTTGATTGGGCCATTAACATACGTAAAGCGCGTGATCGATGCAATTAGTGAATTTCCAATAATTTTCCAGTGTATCTTAATTGTCATGCGTTCTAACAATGACTTTTCCATTACAGGTTGGTGAGCATTTAACATTCCTCCCCCCTTGGAAAAGCGAAAAATACAATTTTTAATAAGTAGCTTTTCGCTAAAGTCATGGATAGGTTTTACAAGATTTAACAACCTTCCAATATAGAATATAAAACATTGTTAGAATTACAATTTGTAGTGCAAATTAATGCGTAAAAAGGAATGAACTTAAAAGTTCTTAAAAATAAAATTTACAATGCAAGATTAATGCGTAAAAAAAATGAACTTAAAGTTTCTTTAAAATAAAACAGAATTTATAATGCAAGATTAATGCAAAAAAAGATCTTAAAAGTTTCCTTAAGATACAATAAAATTAAACGGAATAATATTTTCCAAACTATTACAAAAATATACCTTTAGAGAAGTTATTGAACTCACAATAATTATAAGTTTATTGCACTCAGAGTCTCCAATGTCCTTGCACTTAATTATTCACTTTTGAATTAATGTTCAATTTGGTTTAGATTTGATAAACCGTAGAATCCAATCCGTAGATCGTGGTTGTAGCGGCACGAAGTCTCCAGCGTGTATGAAGACCTCTGCGATTTGTCATCGATTTGAATGTAAAGGTTGGAATACTTGTAGATTTCCAATCACGATCTTTTTATCACACTCATCTGGTATCTGTGAGGCGGTCTCGAGTAATAGTTCTGATTCGCAAGTTGGATTCTTGTGAGAAGAAGTTGGGAGGACCTTCTTACATAGCCAATCGTCAGTAGTAATCTTCTTACATTGTTCGTTTAGGTTTGGGATCTTCACATAAGTTAAATGGTCCAGTGAATGTGCAATTGTTTTTTCAGTGGGGTTTATCAGTAGAAAAGCGTCTGTAGTATTCCTGGGGATCGGCAACGGGTAAATATTGTACATGCTGTACTCAGTTCTAGTAATTAATGGTAATTTTATAACGTATATAATCCTTCCTGTTGTCGCGTAGACTAAGAGGTCCATTAATTGCGTCAATACTGGTGCGTTTTCCAGGGTTGGTAATGCGGGGTATACGTTGGTTTCGGGTAATTGATTAATTTTATCATTTAGCTCCTTCATTAGGCTGCTTGGTGAGATAACACTTGGATGTAGTATATTCTTCAATGCGAATAGAATAGACGTGATAATGTCGTCTAATTTGTTATTCAATCGGATCAGAGCGATTTGTAGAACTTCGATCTGTTCCGTATAGAGGATCTGTATTTCTTCCTTTTTGGCTAAGGCGTTAATTCCGTTTGTTAAATAACTGATTTTGTTCAATCCGTCCTTCAATAGTATCTCATTGGATCTCATTGAAGCGATAGTATCATTGACTCTGTTCATGGCGTCGACTGTAATATGAACTTGTTCTTTCATTAGATCGGTTAATTTTTTCTCATTATCATTAACCTGATTCAGTGATTCATCATATTTCTTCGCATCGTCAGCGTCCAGAACACCGAATACCGTTTTGAAAAGACTTCCGATTCCATCCACGAGTCCCCTGCGGTGTCTTCTAGATCCTGTCAAATGCGATATTTCGACATTTTTGGCGCCGGCGTCTTCCAACAATACTGATGTTGTCCTTAGCTGTTTCTGACAATAATTAGTTGCCGTAATCCTCGTTATTTCCTTGCAAGTGTCCTTCAATGATTGTATTCCATTGGAGGCTTGGGTCATCTCGTTTTTAATTAGTTCTAGGTCCGTATACGTAACCACATTCCAGAATAAGTTTGATGTTCGCATTTTGCCGATATAATCAAAATAAAGTCCGTGTCCTTTAGTTATAGGTTCGATCGTTGCTCCGTTTGTTCCCAGGATTAATCTGTAATTAATGAATCGTCATTAATCAAGCTGCCCAATATAAGGTTTGATAAGGTTCATGTGAACTCTTTTATGTTTTCCGTTTTCTACAGACAAAGTAACATTCTGATTATCGTGTACTTGGATAATCCTGAAAGGACCTCTCCACTTGGAGGTTAATTTTTTAGATAATGATCTAGGTACGTAATTGTTTAGCAATAGTACTAGATCTCCAACTTTGAACTCTTCGGTTCTGCAATTTGTATCATAATACTTTTTAGCAACTTGTTTAGATTGAACAATCTTTTCTCTCGCTATCCTTCGGATGTTAGCGAGTTTCTGTTTCAATTGATCTACGTATAATGAATACGTAAGATCAGGTTCCGTATCATTTAATGAATTCGGAAGGGAAGGTTTAATTCCAAATACCAACTCGTGTGGTGTAAAATTAGTTGCTGTATGTACGGATGTGTTATAACAAAACATTCCGTAAGATAAATAAAGGTCCCAATCTGTTTGTTGATCGTTGATGTAATGGGTAAGGTAGTCCTTCAATGTTGAATGGGATCTTTCTAAGGCTCCGTTGCTTTGTGGATGTTGAAGAGTGGACTTAATATGCTTAATCTTGAACAGTTTTGTCAATTCTCTCATGATATTGGACGTAAATTGCGTGCCCAAATCTGTTAAAATCTTCTCGGGTATTCCGTATTGTGAAATAAATTGCACTAAAGTTCTCGCGACTGTTTCGGATTCAATTGATTGTAGTGCGTAAGCTTGAGAGAATTTCGTTAAGTCATCTTGGAGCGTGAGGATGTATTTATTTCCTCTATCAGTTTCTGTTAATGGGCCAACAAGGTCCATTGCCACCCTTTGAAAAGCGTCTTTCGACGTCGTAGATATTACCATAGGCATTTTTATCTTTCTTCTATCAGTTTTATTCTTCTGACATGCCTTGCATCTTCTTATATAATTATTTATATCTTTCCTCATCCGAGGCCAATTGTATTGCATCCGAATTCTTTTATATGTTTTATGAAATCCGGTATGACCACTCGCTGGTGAATCATGAAATTCTTTCAATATTGTCGGAATTTCTTCACGTGTTGGTGTTATGATTTTGTCATTGTGAATCATTAATTTGATATCAGTATCCGCAAACACGTATTTAATTAGCAATTTCATTTTATTTCGTGAAAGTCTGTCGAAGGGCAATACAAATTTCGATAAAGAAATTTCATGAACATCATCCATTAGTAATGATGTCTTCAAGGTACAAAGCATTTCGTAGTAATTCGAAAGTGTCGCACGTTCATAGTAATGGGTTTTTGAGAAACACAGGTACGACGTCATTTCATTATTGTTGAATGGTATTTTCAAAACTTGTAAAATTTCTCTTTCGATTCGCTTAATTTCGTCGATTTCCTGTTCATAAATTTCTTCAATATACGGAGTAGACTCGTCGAGGTCGAGAGATGCTGTAACAGCGATATTCTTGAATTTCGTAAGTAATAACTGTTCGTCCGTTTCCGTAACGTTATCATTGTGAAT